>OX104125.1:26480882-27764554 GCA_944474755.1 Limnoperna fortunei
TTTTGACAATTAAGGTTAAGTCGAGCACACCATGCCTTCAGTAAGGCCGTAACTTACAACCTTAGTGATCAAAATGAAATATTAACTACCTCAACCACTCGACCACAGAGGCCATAAAAATATTTATGAATGATGCTCTCATTAGATACTGTTCAAGTTACATTGTTTATGAATGCACATATTTGAAATTTGCAACAACATAAAATAATTAAATTAAATCTCTTCAGTTTGATTGTTGTTAAGACAAACATAAGACTTAAATCAATTTGTCATAACCTAAAAAAACTCATGTTTCCATGACAACACCTTTGACAGTACAACAACAGTTTTGAGTTTTACAATACAATATGCTATTTAACTAATATTTGTACTATATAAGAAAGAACAAAAGATGAATTGAATACATTAATTAATTATTTAATAGGGACTTAACAGTTGGAAACTTTTATATCCAAAGTGTTTCTAGTCCATAACCTTCCCACTCCAGTGATGACTACACAATTCAGACAATTATTAAATTTGTGTATAAACAAGGTATAAGAATAATTATTGGCTTTATTTGTCTAGTATATGGTAGTTTAACTTCAAAGGATATTTTTTTCCTTTATGGTTTGTTACATTTGAATTTGTTTTTGATGTCATATTATCACTTAACTATGCATCGAAATTTTCAACTCAGAAATGGGGTGGACACACCTTTATGTTTTTATTAGCATAGAAAATGTATTTCATTGTTGCACAAAGACAGCATACATTGGCAGAGGTTTTTCAGAGACAAATAAAAACTGGTTACCGCATATGACCTAGCTTATGCTCCATTAGTAGATCCAAAAAGACGCAAATTGAATTCAGCAATTATTTTCCACAGTTAGTAAGCATTTTGAAATGCCACGGTTTTTTTATTTTGATAGGATGTTTTTCTGTACTAAATTTTGACCCAAATTAGTACGGAACTATGAACTAGGAGCAGGCAATAGATGTCTTGTTGATTGGGGGGGAAGGGGGGGGGGGTGACATTTAGTATACTTTAATTTGAAATGCAGAGCCTTTTATTTGTCTTTTTTTAAAACTATATTTTTTGACAATGTACACATACAACTGACTGAGAAGTTGAGAAGTCACACTGAATTGACATTTTTAATTAATATGATATTCTACTAATACCATTAAGTGAACTTTAGCCACACCTACTAACTGATATAACTAGTCATTATATCAATACATGTATAAAATTTTTAACAACAGACATTTAAAACATTAAAAACTTACCTAGCATCTGAGCTATGCACAGTTAAAATTTCACCCAGAACTTGAGCTGTGAGGTTCAGCTCTGCACAGTAAAAATCTCACCCAGAACTTGAGCTGTGAGGTTCAGCTCTGTACAGTATAAAAACTCACCCAGCACTTGAGCTGTAAGGTTCATCTCTGCACAGTTAAAATTTCACCAAGAACTTTAACCTAGGTTCAGCTCTGCACAGTAAAAATCTCACCCAGAACTTGAGCTGTGAGGTTCAGCTCTGCACAGTAAAAATCTCACCCAGCACTTGAGCTGTGAGGTTCAGATCTGCACAGTATAAAAACTTGCCCAGAACTTAAGCTGTGAGGTTCAGCTCTTCACAGTTAAAAACTTGCCCAGAACTTAAGCTGTGAGGTTCAGCTCTGCACAGTTAAAAACTCGCCAGCACTTGAGTTGTGAAGTTCAGCTCTGTACAATCAAAAACTCACCCAGCACTTGAGCTGTGGGGTTCAGTTCTGCACAGTATAGAAACTCAGCAAGCACTTGAGCTGTGAGGTTCAGCTATGCACAGTATAGAAACTCACCCAGCACTTGTGTTGTGAGGTTCAGCTCTGCACAGTATCAAAACTCACCCAGCACTTAAGCTGTGAGGTTCAGCTCTGCCCAGTATAGAAACTCACCCAGCACTTGAGCTGTGAGGTTCAGCTCCGTACAGTATAGAAACTCACCCAGGACTTGAGTTACTACTGTTCAGTGTTACTTATTTAAAAACTCACCCAGCACTTAAGTTGTTACAGATCAGCTCTGTATTTGTCTTTACTTCATCTTTCCTGTGGCATTCACCTGGAAAATGCATATTACTGCAATAATGTTAAACTCTCAAAAACCAAGTACAGTCAAACCTGTCTTAAGCGAATTTTGAAGGGAAATTGGAAAGGTCACATTAGACAGGGGGTCTTTATACACAGGTCATGATGTTTGAATACTAGTCAGCAAAGTCCTTATTTCAGCTTGTGAAAGAGTTAATTCTAGCTGTATTATAGGGTAAGTAAAAAGTAAAATATGACATTTATTTCATGTTATAACGAAAGTACAAAAACAATTATGAGTGTTTTGATTTCCGATTGTATTAACATATATCAACTTTATTCCTAATGCAGTTGTTGCATATTTTGTTGTACTGGTTTGTTTGTGTTTTAACAATACACTATATGCAGAAAGCGCAGGTCGGTTTAGAACCAGTATACACCGGTGCATATTGATTATTCCCCTTTGTAAAACAAAATTTGCATGCACTTGTAATAAACATTACTTTGTGAGAAACATCACCATTTCCAACCCGAATGGCAATCTAATCGAAAAAATGACATAGATGACTATACAAATTGACGGGGTATTCTGAACTGCGCTTGTAAGACAATAAAAACATTTTTTATCGCTTCTAACTTTAGTTTTACGTTTCGAAGAAGCTTGAAAATTGACAATGGTCTACAAATCTTCTTTTCGTCAGACAAGGTTTATTTATTGTTTAATGACTTTAACCGTCTCGATGGTCGTTTTAAACAGGTTTTTTCTGTCAAAACGAACGAACAACACGGTCGTTAGTCACATAAGACAGGGAGTCATTATATAAAGGTAAAATGAATGGGAAAATGCTGGGGAGGAATAAATATTGTCGCATAACACAGGAAGTCGTTATATGGAGGGGGTCGCTAAGACAGGTTTGACTGTATCAGTCATAACAAATTACAAAACAAAAGGAACAAATTTAAGTGTAATTTAAGGTTTTACTGGATTCTGAAAATGCCACAAGACACAAAACAGAAACTACTATCAAAAACAGTAGAAACTAACCCAATGAAAACTATGGGAGCACTCAGTTGCTCCAGACAAGTATATGGTTCACCTGACCTCTCATATGAAGAAAATGTTAATTTATTTTTGACAGTTCAAGAATATATACTTAGTACAAAGCGATTCGATTAAAACCTCATCTCTGCTCTAAAAATTCATCAGTGTTTTCCTGTATCCACAATTTATTTTAAATATCACTACTGTTATAAAATATACAAGTTTATTTGCTTATGTTGTAACTTGTTTTGATCCTTTGAGTATTAATAATGTAACTATAATATCTATAGGAAACGGATTAATATAAGTCTGTGACTTGTTTCCGGATCCTAACATTGTATACAATGTATTAACTATGTTCACTATCACGAATAAAATATGTTTACACTAAGTAAGTAGTATATAAAAACCAACCCAATGAAAACAATGGGAGCACTCAGATGCTCCAGACCAGTAAGTAGTATATAGAAACCAACCCAATGAAAACAATGGAGCACTCAGATGCTCCAGACCAGTAAGTAGTATACAGAAACCAACCCAATGAAAACAATGGGAGCATTAAGATGCTCCAGACCAGTAAGTATATAGAAACCAACCCAATGAAAACAATGGGAGCACTCAGATGCTCCAGACCAGTAAGTAGTATATAGAAACCAACCCAATGAAAACAATGGCAGCACTCAGATGCTCCAGACCAGTAAGTAGTATATAGAAACCAACCCAATGAAAACAATGGCAGCACTCAGATGCTCCAGACCAGTAAGTATATAGAAACCAACCCAATGACAACAATGGCAGCACTCAGATGCTCCAGACCAGTAAGTAGTATATAGAAACCAACCCAATGAAAACAATAGGAGCACTCAGATGTTCCAGACCAGTAAGTATATAGAAACCAACCCAATGAAAACAATAGGAGCACCCAGATGCTCCAGACCAGTAAGTATATAGAAACCAACCCAATGAAAACAATGGCAGCACTCAGATGCTCCAGACCAGTAAGTAGTATATAGAAACCAACCCAATGAAAACAATGGCAGCACTCAGATGCTCCAGACCAGTAAGCAGTATATAGAAACCAACCCAATGAAAACAATGGGAGCACTCAGATGCTCCAGACCAGTAAGTAGTATATAGAAACCAACCCAATGAAAACAATGGCAGCACTCAGATGCTCCAGACCAGTAAGTATATAGAAACCAACCCAATGAAAACAATGGCAGCACTCAGATGCTCCAGACCAGTAAGTAGTATATAGAAACCAACCCAATGAAAACAATGGCAGCACTCAGATGCTCCAGACCAGTAAGTAGTATATAGAAACCAACCCAATGAAAACAATGGCAGCACTCAGATGCTCCAGACCAGTAAGTAGTATATAGAAACCAACCCAATGAAAACAATGGCAGCACTCAGATGCTCCAGACCAGTAAGTAGTATATAGAAACCAACCCAATGAAAACAATGGCAGCACTCAGATGCTCCAGACCAGTAAGTATATAGAAACCAACCCAATGAAAACAATGGGAGCACTCAGATGCTCCAGACCAGTAAGTATATAGAAACCAACCCAATGACAACAATGGGAGCACTCAGATGCTCCAGACCAGTAAGTATATAGAAACCAACCCAATGAAAACAATGGGAGCACCCAGATGCACCAGACCAGTAAGCAGTACATAGAAACGAACCCAATGAAAACAATGGGAGCACTCAGATGTTCCAGACCAGTAAGTATATAGAAACCAACCCAATGAAAACAATGGGAGCACTCAGATGCTCCAGACCAGAAAGTATATAGAAACCAACCCAATGAAAACAATGGGAGCACCCAGATGCTCAAGACCAGTAAGTAGTATATAGAAACCAACCCAATGAAAACAATGGGAGCACCCAGATGCTCCAGACCAGAAAGTATATAGAAACCAACCCAATGAAAACAATGGGAGCACTCAGATGCTCAAGACCAGTAAGTAGTATACAGAAACCAACCCAATGAAAACAATGGGAGCACCCAGATGTTCCAGACCAGTAAGTATATAGAAACCAACCCAATGAAAACAATGGGAGCACTCAGATGCTCCAGGCCAGTAAACAGTATACAGAAACCAACCCAATGAAAACAATGGGAGCACTCAGATGCTCCAGACCAGTAAGCAGTATATAGAAACGAACCCAATGAAAACAATGGGAGCACTCAGATGCTCCAGACCAGTAAGTATATAGAAACGAACCCAATGAAAACAATGGGAGCACTCAGATGCTCCAGACCAGTAAGTATATAGAAACCAACCCAATGAAAACAATGGGAGCACTCAGATGCTCCAGACCAGTAAACAGTATATAGAAACCAACCCAATGAAAACAATGGGAGCACCCAGATGCTCAAGACCAGTAAGCGTTATATAGGTTAAATTGTCATGATAATGTGATGTTTTGTGGTAAAAATGTAAATTAATGTAGTGTGATGCTAGCATGAGTCAAGCAAGGCCAAAAATTAATGTAGTGTGATGCTAGCATGAGTCAACCAAGGCCAATTGTAATAGTGGAATAGTCATGCGATTTGTTGTATTAACCAACAAAAAAGGCATGGATAGAGTAATTCATACTAGAATCAAGTTGAATCTGTGTAAATTAAACATCTTTATTTCATTAAATATTGTCAATTCTGAACAATAATTAACTGGTTTTATTCATTTGCATGGATCCATAAGTTCCTCTCTTATCTACATTAAAACAACAAAATATTATTATGCATTAGTTTTCTGCCCAATGGCAAGATTCTGAGTATGTTAAAGTTAATTATGTGTTCTTAACTTGTTAAATGAATGATAAAAAAAGAAAATTATTTATTTGACAATAGAAACTGTTAAATAGCAGACAATATGTATAAAACCACTAAGTTTCCAATTATGAGTAATGGGACAAAAGAAAAAAGTCTTCAAAGGAGCTACACTAGTTTAGCTAAACAATACTGTATTAAAGATTTGTTTTAACCATGATTAAACTTCTTTTAAACTATATAAGCCATGACTCATTTCTCATATGATTTGTAGCTGGATTTTGAGTAATTATCAATTAACTGGTATTTACTTAATTTTATGACAAGGTTAACCTCGAGGAATGTTAAGAAAATGAGTGTAATACACAAGTAAAGTAAAGTGTGAAGATCTATAGGTGTGGTATTCTGGTTGTTACCTAAATCGGTGCTACTGTTGGTTAATTGTCTACAATAAAATTTCTTGCAACTATTGGTTTTGCAGGAAAAGAGAAACAATTATTTACCTTCTATAGATGTTCTGGTCAAATCTCCCTCAGAAACGCCAGAGTCATTGTCTGAGAAATTCTCCCTACAAAGCAGTAATACAATAATATTGTTGTGTTTGTTTGTATATTGTTTAACGCCACTTTCAGCAATTTTTCAGCTATATCATGGCATGCAGTGTTTATTGGGGGAGGAAGCAAGAGTACCCAGAGAAAACCCCCGACCTGTGGTAGGAAAACAAAAATAGGTTGCTTCTGAACTTGAAATAACTTAATACTTGCTCTCTATCATACGAATAAAACTATATATTCAAATCTAAATTTATCCTTAAATGTACCAATTGTTATTGTGCTGTATATTGATGAGTGCCAAAAACAACAGTTGAAGTTTTAATTTGCTGAGTGGTTTTCTGACAATTTAACGAAATATTTATTGCAGATTATTCACCTCGCATTTAAAACGCAAAATTTATTCCAGTTTATATGCATGACAAAGTTTATTGGTCCAGACAATAAAATCTTTACATAATGTTCATTTCTATATGTATGTATTTCAATGGAAGATGACAATATGTAGTAATTTTAGACCGTCTCCAAACATGTTACCCACAATAGTTCATGCTCAGGCTTATTGTATAATGACCTGACAACTACCCAACAAAGTAATGTCTACCCTGAAATTTTGATCCCAATATCCACAACCAGTGGTAAAATTGGCAGCTATGTGTGTTCAGCCCGGAGAATAATGAACAGAAATTGGTTTTTTTAAATGCAGTAATTATCAACTTGGGTTTTGTTTACTGGCTCCGATTGCGACATTAAAAATTACAACTTCTAACACAACAACTTCTAAAATACTATTAATATGAACATGAAAACACGACTACAAATATTAATTTTTGTACAATCAAGGTTAATAATATATAGCGGTAAAACTATGGTTCTTACAAATATTCATCATCTTCTACAAAGGACTGTGGGTAAACAGCTGACTGTAATAAGAACAATACCACATCTACGTTACCAACACTACTGGCTACCATCAAGGGTGTGTCTCCACGGTGATTTCGAAGGTTGTGATCAAATCCAGGCTGAAAAATATACAGGTTATGGCTATTCCATTCTAAAGTATATTGAAGGGTAAGGAATGGAGCCAAAATGACATATTTGTCTATAACCTGGCAATACAGAAAGGAATACCACATCTTATTTATGAGGAACTTTTTTTCTCTATGTTCATATGACAATCAAGCAAGGGAACTTTCATTCAAATGATTTAGAAATAGGCCAAGAAATTGTTGTTTGTAAACATTATCAGTTTGGAGTGAAACCAGTTTTTATATAGAGTTATAACTATATCAGAAGACCACAAAATGAAGACCAAAAAATTGGTGCTTACAGTTCCAGAGTGTACCCATGTTGTGTTGAGTTTTTGTTGCACATATTGTGTTGTTGTTCGTTTAGGTTTCTTTTTTATGTCTTGTGTCTTCGTCTCAATCTGAATATCAGCTATTAAACTGTTTCCTTGAATTGCTACATACTTTTTAACGTATTTGAAGTTCAACACCTTATTCGTTAGTTTTACACTTTATTTGTAACCATAGCATTGTTGAAAAAATTTGAATTTGAAGTGCATAGTTTCTGAATCGATTTGGTAAATAATGTTTATTCCAGATCATTTTTCTGTATTCACTGCATTAGCTGGTATAATATTTTTACTGATACCATTCTACAATTCTACACTCCACAATTTCAAATTTGTGAACAATGCCATTAATACGAAAAAGTGTTAAAATGATTCAATTAGAAATTGTAGAAATGACAGCTGAACGGTGGAGAAAGAAAAAGGTATTAATTAAACAAAAAAAGCAGTTAAATAGCGGAAAATGTGTTTAAATTCTAAGAGAGTTTTTGCTCCATTACGAGTAATGGGACCTCTTTGTAGTTCCGTCCATAAAAAAGAAAATCAACGGAGCTACATTATTGTAGATAACATACCACCCATTCCTTCCTTAGCTGCTCAAAATTGTGTTTAGAATCTTTCTCAATCAAGCTCATGATGATATCAGTGTGTTTCTGACGATGTGAGACTATTTCATTCCAGACTCCTTCAAATTCCTGTACAGAAAACAAGCTCCCTTTTGGGTCCAGTAATGCTGTTGTAGCTCCATGGTGTAACAAGCAACGAACTATCTTCAAATATCCTACAATATTGAGTTATTAATATTATATTTTGTTTCCAAATGTAAACTACAGGTCATGTGACTTTTGCTTTTTCCACCATGCAACCTGGTCAACCCACGAATATCACTTCTCGGGGATTTCTTAATTTGTATACATAGTGAACATGAAAGATTAATTATATTTTTTAATCTACAGTAAATAATGGTAAGTTTATGCCCTAGACTGGTAGAAAAAGCTTAATTTGTCTGAGCTGAATTGTATTTTTGAGGGGATTTCACAACCATGGGCATCAACAAACTTCCCAGATTGCAACTAAAATTAAAAACATGGGATATCTGGTGTAACCAATATGAACACTTAATTCATGAGCAATTACTTCAATTATTAATTGACAAGGATTGCCAGTTTTCCTACCTCAGGTCGGGGGTTTTCTCCGGGTACTACAGCTTCCTCCCCCAATAAAAACTGGACGCCATGATATAGCTGAAAAATTGCTGAAAGTGGCGTTAAACACCATCAAACAAACAAACAATCAATTATTAATTGTTTACATTGATTGATTGATTGTTTGATTGATTATTGTTGTATTGTTTACAGTATTGTTCAAATAATACCCCTTTAATTTGTACTATTTTTTTTAACAAAGAAACACCCAACTAAAAGAAACCTGAAACTCTGTAACTTCTTACGATATGACTTTATTTCCAAATATCTGATTCAAGCATTACAGAAAAAATAAAAGGAGACATATTTTCCAGCAATTTTCTTTATCAGATCAAATGTAGCAAATATCGCTCAACCAGAACAAAACTAAAAATTCCATATGAAACTTCTTGTGATATTACTTTATACCGAACAACTGATAAAATATTTCAGGCATAACAGATTCAAGTTTACAAACGACAATAATTTTTAAGTGATTTCCTACATCATTATTGCATCATTGGTAAGTTGCAGTGAACTGACAACCTTGTGTGTGAAGTATGTTTGTTTGATGGGTGTTTAACGAAATTTTCATCAATTTTCCAGCTATATCATGGTGTCCAGTTTTATTGGGGGAGGAATCCAGAGCAATCGGAGAAAACCCCTGACCTGCAGTAGGAAAACTGGCAATCCTTGTCAATTAAAATTCGAGTCAAATACACCCTCCCGCAGTGAGACTCGAACCCGCAACCTCAGTGTTGACAGACCATGTGATAACTAACCTAACCACTCAGCCACCAAGGTCCTTGTGTGAAGTATGAACAACGTCATGATACAGGATTGTGCTGAGAAGAACAATATAGGAAAAGAAATAAAACCAGAGGCTCTTAAGAGCCTGTATCGCTCACCTGATTTTATAGGCAATAAAGGTTGCATTTCCCTGATGTTAAACAAAGTCCTGTAATTTTCAATAATCTTTAAAGAGGACCATCCAAACAATATTGCTAAAAAGTTTTGTTTCCATTGGTTAACGGGTTTTATAGAGAAGAAGATATTTTTTTTAAATGCCCATAGGGTCCTATATTAAACTAAGTAATCTATGTAATGCCGTGGTGGCCTTTTTGATTTTCCTATTGGCATAAAAAACAAACTTCACAGAGGACAATCACATCCAAACAATATTGCTAGTAAGTTTTGTTTCCATTGGTTAACCAGTTTTAGAAAAGAAGCCTTTGAAAATTTTTTCACATATTCCCATATGGTCCTATGTCAAACTAAGTCTTGGGGTGGTGGCCATTTTGATTTTCCAATTGGTTACAGAGAAGAAACCTTTTTAAATTTTTTTCCCATAGGGTCCAATGTTAAACCAAGTCCTGCGGTTGCGGACATTTTGAATTTCCGATTGGGATAAAAAACATGAACTTTATAGAGGACCATCCAAAGAATATTGCTGGAAAGTTTTGCTTCAATTGGTTAACCGGTTTCAGAGAAGAAGCCTTTTTAACTTTTTTCCCATAGGGTCCTATGTTAAACTACGTCCTGAATTGTTGGCCATTTTGAATTTCCAATTGTCATAAAAAACAAAAATTTTATAGAGGACCATCCAACAATATTGCTAGTAAGTTTTGTTTACATTGGTTAACCAGTTTCAGAGAAGACACCTTTTTTAACTTTTCCCCATAGGGTCCTATGTTAAACTAAGTCCTGCGGTGGCGGCCATTTTGATTTTCCAATTGGTATAAAAAAACATAAACTTTATAAAGGACCATCCAAACAATATTGGTAGTAAGTTTTGATTCGATTGGTTAACCGTTTCAGAGAAGAAGCCATTTTTAACTTTTTTCCCATAGGGTCCAATGTTAAACTAAGTCCTGTGTTGGTGGCCATTTTGAATTTCCAAAGTCATAAAAAACACAAACTTTATAGAGGACCATCCAAACAATATTGCTAGTAAGTTTCTGTTTCCATTGGTTAACTGGTTTCAGAGAAGAAACCTTTTAAACTTTTTCCCATAGGGTCCTATGTTAAACTAAGTCCTGTGTTGGCGACCATTTTGAATTTCCAATTGTCATAAAAAACACAAACTTTATAGAGGACCATCCAAACAATATTGCTAGTAAGTTTTTGTTTCCTTTGGTTAACCAGTTTCAGAGAAGAAGCCTTTTAACACTTTTTCCCATAGGGTCCTATGTTAAACTAAGTCCTGCGGTGGTGGCCATTTTGAATTTCCAGTTGGCATAAAAATCATAAACTTTATAAAGGACCATCCAAACAATATTGCTAGTAAGTTTTGTTTTGATTGGTTAACCGGTTTCAGAGAAGAAGCCCTTTTTAACCTTTTTACCATAGGGTCCAATGTTAACCTAAGTCCTGCGGTGGCGGCCATATTGGTTTTCCAATCCAAATAAAAAACACAAACTTTGTAAAGGTCCATCCAATGAACATTATGGCCAAGTTTGGTTTCAATTGGCCAAGTGGTTTCAGAGAAGAAGATTAAAATGTAAAAAGTTTCCAGACGCCGACGACGATGACAACGACGACGACGAAGACGGACGCAAAGTGATAACAATAGCTCACATGACCCTTTGGGTCAGGTGAGCTAATAAAAGTGTTACTCAGTATTCATATTACCTTTCTCTGCCGCTAGTTGTAGAGCAGTTTTGTGACATTTATTGAATCCATTGATACTGAGGCTTCGTCTGGTTCGTCCAACATCTACACCATAGTGAGGCTTACAGAAATTTAACAAGTACTCTAAAACATCAAGTCGAGCCAGACTTGCTGATAAATGTAAAACTGTGTTTCCTGTTTGTAGGTGGCGCTTTCTCAAGTCAGCTCCTTTCTGTAATGAAGTATAATTAAATTATGAGCCTGATACTATAAGTATTAGGCATTAGTGGTGGGCCGTATTACCGATATATAGGTGTATTGCGATTCGGGTCATTGGCAATACGCTGTATCACTATGGTCTCTGAATGCCGGTATGCTTGGGAAAATTTGTAAGACTCCTTAAATTGTAGCCTAATTCTAAAAATACTTTGAACCTTACTTTATTTATGTAAATTACCTTTGTTTTCTTGGATTTTTAATAAGTTTAAATGTCAATTTTATAACTTTAATGCATGCACAATTCCAAAGCAAATGTACCAGAATAGTACAATGGTTTACTTGAATGCATGTGTTAGATCCTTACAATATATCATGATATGTAGTTTCTCTAATGTTGACATAATATTTCAACTGCTGAATGGTGTGGAAAATATAGTTCTCATCACTAGTGAATTTGTTGTTCTCAGCAGTTGATTGGTTTAAAATAATAACGTCATAATAAGAACTCAAGACGTCATAAACAAAACATATTCCATTTACCACGTATTCAAGTCATGAACGTAAAATTTAGGTTGGGAGAATTTGTACTTCATTTCGCAAATTTACTACTTTTTAAAATTAGAGAAACAGAATCTTACATTAGTACTCTTGGATTATCGGATTTCTCCAATCTCGATAATCCACTCATACCAATGTAAGATCCTATATATAATATGACAGAAACGTATCGCGATATATTGTAATAAACTTTGCTCTAGGATACACCTCTCTATTAGGCATCTTAATAAAGGCGTGTTTGAGTTACTCACCCTGGTTTAGTCTAACAAATTTCAATGATTTACTTCTTCAAACGTTTTTTTAAGTCAATAATTATACAGCAGAACTTTGATAACTCTATTGTAAAAGGGATGTCAAAAACAGTTTAATCCATCGGCATTTGAGCCAATAAAGTTGGACAATTTCCAGAAATTTATCTGTTCTGTACCTTGATACTGTTTGTATTAAAGATTGGCTGATAAATTTACTTTACCAGGTAAGGTTGTTTCTTGGACACAAATTGTTTTAAATAAATTATTCTCTTATTTTTTTAAAACCCAAGTGTCAACAAATATCAAAGTTGTACTAGATTTGTATATGGAAGATTTTGTCACTTAATCTCTACTCACCTGTAAACAACAATAATGACAATTTTTTATGACTTCACCAACTGCTACATGTATGGTTTCAATCATTGTGTTCTTTGTAAGAAGACAACTGTTCACACCGATCCCAATTCATTTTTAGGTCAGTCAGAGTTATTGATGGTAACTTATATGAATTTCAGGGTCCTTTACATGGGTTCCAGTTTTCAAGAAACTGGGGTTTATTGCACAAAGACATAGAGGACAAATGATGAGACTAAAAAAAACTATTCCAGAAATCAATAAGTATTCAAGCCATCCGTGTTTGTGCTACACAAGTTTGACTGTACATCTATAGTGATCTCATATTGAAATAAGTAACCTTAAAGTCTCTCTAAAACATGGCTGATTACACGTGGTCTGTCAACACTGAGATTGTGGGTTCGAGTCTCACTGCCAGCTTGGTGTACTCTACTCCTATCCTAACTGAAAAGGATTTCCAGTTTTCCCTCTGAAGGTCAGGGGTTTTCTCGGGGTACTTTGACTTCATCGCCAATAAAAAAAATGGATGCCACGATATTGCTGAAACATTTCTAAAGTGGCATTAAACTTCAAACATACAAGTAAAACATGCCTGACTACTGGACTTGATATGTCAATTTTACTTTCATCATGCAAAATTTAAAAATGTCTGACTGAATGTCTGGCACAAAAATGTTAAAGGGTCTCAATAAAATTGCACTTGTGTCTGGAAAAAAAATGTGTTGGGTCAGGCAAATTTTGTATATGCCTTCCTGAATGTCAGGTGGAGATGTTCAACCTTGACCTAATTAGATGAGTAGTCTATGTAGTAAACAAGCTGAGGATTTCAAACAGTCATATTCACTATAGATCACCAGCATGCCAACTTAGAGATAGCTGTCAGCAAGATGTCCCGGACCCATCCTAAATTGACAAGGAATGTTTTCCTTCAAAGGTCAAAGGCTCTGACTGGGAACTTAAACTTCCAATAAAAACTGGATACCGCGATATAGCAAAAAAATGGTTAAGATGGCATTAAACCTCAAACAAACAAACCGAAACAAGTGTGGACTGTAAGCAAGCTCACAAAGGGATACCCCCCGCTTCGCTTCAAGTCCAATTATCTCCCCTGAATAATAACCGACAGCGACGAAAATTCTTCATGCACATCTACATATGATGTACTTCCTTCATGTAAAGTTTCATCAAAATCTGTCAAGCGGTTTAGGAGGAGAAGCGCTTACAAGGGATGTGGACAGACGGACAGACAGACAGACAGACAGACAGGATGATTCCTATATACCCCCCAAACTAGTTTGCGGGGGGTATAAAAAAAGATTAATTTTCAAAAATAAGAAAAATAACACATTCCATTTTGCACTAATTTACAAATCTTTACCTCACAAAGAAGTCTGATAACATCTAGGTATCCATTCTGTATTGCAAGATATAATGGCCAACTACCAAAACCACTCTAGAAAAATCAAAAACATTGTAGAAATTATCATAAACAGCCACTGAACAAAACAATTACACTTTAAATAATATTGTTATTACAATTAAGGGGCAAGGTTGGGGTACTTTTAACACTTCTCTGTGACTTCTATGCCTATTTTGAGCATATAATATCCTGCTTTTGTGTTTTCTATCATTTGTATTTTTCATTGACTTTGATATCTAAGAACATAAAAAATTTATAAATCTATAATTAATTTGTTGCCTAAATTAAATTTGCATCATCACATTGATGGATACAAATCTTCAAATACATTACAGAAAACATTTTTTTCAAATATATTAAACAAAATACTGACAAATAAGTAACTATGATGTAATTGGGATAATGATATTTTTTTAATTGATAACAAGGGATTATTCTCACTTAACAACAAACCTTGAAGAAAATTAGGAAGTGCTAATTAATTACAGGTTTACTTAATTTGTACTTTTATGTTGCTCATTTTGAGCTTTAAAAATGTAGCGCAAAGTTAGTAAACACCTGTCAGGAGCAAAGTTAGTAAACACCTGTCAGGAGCAAAGTTAGTAAACACCTGTCAGGAGCAAAGTTAGTAAACACCTGTCAGGAGCAAAGTTAGTAAACACCTGTCAGGAGCAAAGTTAGTAAACACCTGTCAGGAGCAAAGTTAGTAAACACCTGTCAGGAGCAAAGTTAGTAAACACCTGTCAGTAAGATAAATTTGCACTGACTTTCAATTTATGAAATATGTACCACTGAATCTATATAACATATATTCTAACATTATTCTACATTTACAGCATACATTAGTTTATTAAAAATATTTGATGAATGTCCATACTAAATAAATAAGTGACAATTCCAAAGTGTATTTTTGTAAGAGCAAGGAAAATGTAGCTGTAACCTAATTACATTAAAACAATGTTCATTAAAATGCAATAACACCTGGATAAGAAATTGGTAAAAAACAATCGATCACTGATTTCTAAAAAACCACATCAAATTTTAACTACCATAACAACATCAAAATTCTCACATTTTCAATGGCTAAAAAACAGGAATTAAAGCTAAAACTCAAACAGAATTTTTCTGTCAAATTTGTTTTTTTATTTATACAAAAAGTCATGCAGACTCAGAGTAGAGAGGTTGATGATATCAATTACCTAGTCCATTTGTGAACCAGTGAGATTGACAAAACCAATCAAACGATAACTTACTTTACAATCAACTGAGTCACCATCCTCTAATAGACAAAATAACTGGTCTGCCTTCCCATCAATAGAGAATTCAAATAGTCCTGGAGAGACAATCTCCTCCTGTCTTCTATATAAAAAAATATCTAAATATTAGCATTTATTTGTAAATCAGTTTATTAATGGATAGGGAGCATTTTTCAGGCATACCACTAGTGTTTATATTTCAAGCTCTCCCTTTGTATCATATTACTCTACACAGTGTTTTGGAGAAGGCTTTTGGGTGACAAATGAAAACTAATTACCATGTATTGTCCTTTTGTTTATCATAAAAGGTATATTTTAAATCAACAATTATTTCCTCAAGATATTCAGCATTTTAGAATGTGGCAGTTTTTTCTTTTGATAATGAAATTTTCTATATTAAAATTTTACCTAAATTTTAACAGAAGTGTAACATAGGTGCAGTGGATTTTGTCTGTTTGAAACCTTTCAGGCCTTGCCATTTGCCATTGACAAAGTTGCACGGTTTGTCCAAATGCCATTGTATGTCACAAAAGCAGAGGAATGTTTGTAAAAGCTATTAGGTCCAGTTAGAAAAAAAAATTGGATGACTTATAATGTAAAATTCTCGAAGCAGAAGTCAAGGATGATCTGTGACATGTTCCCACAGTTATGGGGGTAAAACTTTCACAGTAACATTAATCAAATGGCATTACAACAACAGATTGGTTTGATTTTGCTTTCTGAATTTCCCTTTAAAAAACAACAGTTTTAATTTTGTTTCTTGCAACCCCACCCTCAGTCGGAAAGCATTTCCCTGACTTGACCGTTAAAACTGTGATTTTACTGACGGAAAAACAAGTGGAGAAAATAAAAATTTAATGGCCACTAGATGACGCAAAACAAATGTTTTTTCCATTGTTTTCATGACCTTGTGGAAAATGCATGAAATTATAATAAATTTTGAAAAGAAAAAAAAAGAAACATGTGAAATATAATTTTAGAACTATTTTATCTGTATTAGTTATGTTAAGATATGCTTTACATAAAAATCAAGGTTAACTTTGGTTGTGCGTAGTGACCGGAAGATGGCAGCGACTACTGTTTAAAATTTTAAAGCTTGGAATAATCTGACACAATTGCGTATTAAGTACTGAATATTCATTATGACTGGTTACTTCTAAACTAGATGATAAGAAGAACTGACGATAAACGTAAGAAACAGGTTGTTATTGTCATTACTGTGCAGTCATCATTCATTTCGGGGGTCCTTAAAAGCACATGGTAACTAGAAAAATTCTCGTTATTTGTAGTATTTTTGCCAATTAATAATCAAAATAGCAGCCTATACTGTCATAAAGGGATCTGATTTTGTTAAATTATTTAATTTTCTTACAAAAGATTCTTATTCTATTCACGAAAAAGTAAAATTTCACTCAAACCAGTTGGAAACTTGATGGACTGCAAAGCCGTTGTTATGCAAGGAGAGTAGAGCTTTCGAAGGTTTGTGATAATTGCTCATTTTATGCGGAAAACTTTGGTATTATAACTCTTAAGATAAAATGATAAATTATAGTGACATAACATTCTAGACTGTAGTATTTATAGTACAGTACTGCCTTAAAAAGGAAGTAAAAGGCAGCCAATCTATCACTTGATAATCTGCACAAATAATTATCGAGTGTTAACCCATGTCCAATATTTTGTATCTTTAATTTTAAGTTCAGTATGAATATACAACCTAGTTTTGTTTAATAGATTTTTAATGCATCTGTTCTTGCAATGATACATTTCACTGTCTATTTAAATTTCTACATTTCCATGCACATCTATACCCAATCCATATCACTATAAACATGAGGCAAATTCAGACTTTTGAGCAATATAAAATTATTTGAAGATTTGTAAACATACACACTGATCTGATATGATGTTAATAACAATTTTGAAGTATGTGCATATTTGCAATATATTTTATGTTGCAGCTGAAATGAATGCTCTAATTTCTTATACAAAAAATTTTCTAAACTGAACAACATACTGTTCTGAAAAACTGTTATCTAGTTAGAAACATATGTATTTAAAAACTTTAGAAGTACAATGCAGATTTGTGTTTAAGTTCTAATTCAAATACCAGATTTTTTATAACACCCAGTCAATATTACTCGTTTACATAAATGTGATCTTAAGTGAGCATTGGATACTTACATTGTTATGAGTATGAATAAGTAATGAACTGTTTAATACATTTTGTAAAATTAGTCTTCCATAATGTCTGTTTTATTTGAAAATTAATATTTAATTAAACTTTTCTACAACAAAGTGTGTTAATTTAATCAAAATACTAAAAATGATTTATTTCTATATTTTGTGCACTTGTTTATAAATGAAAACAACCTTTTTACATTCTGCCAATTGC
Source organism: Limnoperna fortunei (assembly GCA_944474755.1). Lineage (NCBI taxonomy): Eukaryota > Metazoa > Mollusca > Bivalvia > Mytilida > Modiolidae > Limnoperna > Limnoperna fortunei. The sequence goes on from OX104125.1 coordinate 26,498,905, forward strand.
TTTTGGTACTAGTTGACCATTATGACGAAATATATTTTTATTGAGGTATTAAAAAAAAATCGAAGCATGTGTCATGGGACACAGATGCCCCTGCTAAATGAAGTCACAAACAGGAAGTAGTTTTCCGACAGGTCTGAAAGTTGCTTAGGACGTACAACTTGTGATCCTGAACCATCTTGCCAAATTTCAAATTGTCATCATGTACGGTTTCTGAGAAAAGCTTGACGGAAATTCGTACATACGGACGGCCGTATTTACATACAAATGAAGTCCCAAACAGGAAGTAGTTGTCCGACAGGTCTGAAAGTCGCTTGGGCCGTACAACTTGTGATACTGAACCACCCTGCCAAATTTCAAATTGTTCTCATGTATGGTTTCTGAGAAAAGCTTGACGGAAATTAGTTCGGATGTACGTACGTACGTATGTATGTATGTACGGACAGACGGACGGACATGAGTAAAACTTAATGCCCCCCGACATGTCGTCGCGGGGGCATAAAAAACTAATTAAAACATAAGAATCAATAAGTTCATCAACAAAAATATACTGACCTATAGACTTCCAGGAAGTCCCTTTGAATTTTTTATTACTAGTAAAAGATAATTTATTATCCACAATTTCTATGCCATTCATATGTGTACAAACCTTGATAATAAAGATGTAACTCTCTAACAGCAAAAACATATTTTAAAAAATCGAAGAATGTGTCCATGGGACACAGATGCCCCTGCTAAATTAAGTCCCATTGAGGAAGTAGTTGTCCGACATGTCTGAAAGTCGTACAAGTGATACTGAACCACCCTGCCAAATTTCAAATTGTTTTCATGTACGGCTTCTTCGAAAAGCTTGATGGAAATTCGTACGGACGGAAGTACATACAAATTAAGTCTCAAACAGGAAGTAGTTGTCCGACAGGTCAGAAAGTCTCTTAGGACGTACAACTTGTGATACTGAACCACCCTGCCAAATTTCAAATTGTTCTCATGTATGTTTCTGAGAAAGGCTCGACAGAAATTCATACTGATATCTAAGGATCAAAATATTGTCAGAATATGCCAATACCACAATTTTTATAAGCATAAGAGTCCATTTTGTAAGCTAACATATCGTGAAATAAAAACGTCAAATTTTCAAATCGAAAATCATATGACCTTGTCAAGAAATTGGAAGCCATTACGTGAATTATTATATTGAAATTATTTTGTTTAAGACATAATAACTAGAGGCTCCCAGGAGCCTGTATCGCTCACCTGAACCTGAAACCAAACAACCCTTTTTTATCCAGTTTTTCCTATAAGGAATTGCCCAACACTTCTGCAAAAGTCATTAATTTTGACCTTTTAAGGAAAACAACTCCTATAAGGAGGAGCTTTTGATGCTTAGAGGGAGAAGGGAGGTTCACTTCAAATTTGCTGTACCTTGTTATACTTTTTTAATTATCAGCCGAAAACTCTCTTGACCCCCCCTTTTCTATTTTAAGCCAACGTAGCTATGTAGGTAGTCTGCTGTCATGATTTGCACAATTTTGGTAGAGGACATGCTAAAGATGATGTGTGCAATGTTTGGTTTTCCTGTGTCTGTTATACTTTTTGAACTATAAGCCGAAAGCTGTATTTTGACCCCCCCCCCCCCCCGTTCTATTTTTAGCCATGGTGGCCATGTTGGTTAATCTGTGGCCATGGTTTGTGCAAACTTGGTTGAAGACATTTGACAGATGATGTGTACAAAGATTCAAAGTAATCCCTTCAGTGGTTTCAGAGGAGACGATTTTAAAAAAACAATTAAAACTGATTAAAAAAAACAGTTCAAGAAGAATAACTCTTAAACAGTTAATTAGATATTCTTGACTCATAAGCTAATTCTGAACCTCTCATAGAGCAGAACAATTAAGCAATGCTAACTTTTTCTCTAGTTCTAACAATTTTCAAGATTTTGAGGCAAAAATGGCAAAAATCATAAATTTCGACAATTAAAGGGCAATAACTCCTACAAGGAGTCGTCATACAACTTTGACACAATGGAGTGTTTTGTAGAGCTTTTGATGCTGAAGAAATAAGGTCTTTCAGTTTTCCTGTATCTGTTATACTTTTTGAACTATAAGCCAAAAACTGTATTTTGACCCCCTGTTCTATTTTTAGCCATGGTGGCCATGTTGGTTGGTCTGAAGCCATGATTTGTGCAAACTTGGTAGAGAACATTAAACTGATGATGTGTGCAAAGTTTTAAAGCAATCCCTTCAGTGGTTTTGGAGTAGAACATTTTAAAAGAAAAGTTAACGACGACGATGACAGACGACGACAACGATGGACAATGACGACGGACGCCAAGTGATGTCAATAGCTCACATGAACCTTCGGGTCAGGTGAGCTAAAAATGCCACCTACTTCAGTCATCTGAGTCATCAACTTGAAATCTTGTTGAGCACGAAGCATGTAATTTGATTTGTTTATTTGAATGGTGTTTAACCCCACTTTCAGCAATTTTTTAGCTATATCATGGCATCAAGTTTCTATTAGGGGAGGAAGTCAGTTACCAGGAGAAAACCCCCGACTTTCGGTAGGAACATGTAATTTGAGGCATGCTAAAACAAAACATGTGCAACATATATAACAGAGCAATCTCTAGAACACATACCTGTGTCTTGTTTTTTGTATCTTCTGTCTCAATATGTCACTGGTACATAATTGTTCTGCCTTCCTTAATCCCTAAAATTCAAGAGTGAGATTTGTTTATGCTCAGTCAAACATTTGAGTGATATCAATGCAAGAACAATAACTGTGCATGCTTTCAAAAAACTGCTTTATACTAGACTACAATACAATAATGTAGGCAATGTTACACCATACTGACATGTAACCACATACTGGCATATTACCCTCACAACAATGCATGACCCACAGCGAAGCCATCTAATAATGAAAAATCACCTCATGCTACACATCAGCCTTATACTGATATGTCACCCCATACATAAAATGTCTCTGCATACTGACATATCACATTAAACCTACACGTCATCCCATACCAACACATCATACCATACTGACCAACATTACACCTCCTACCAACACACCACCACATAACAACATGTCACATCATACCCACATGCCACCCCATTCCAGCAATTCCTCACCCAAAATGTAACCCCATACATATCACATTAAACCTATACTGACCAGTCACCCCATTTGGACATACAATTAACATTATTAGCATTACTTGAGTTTAACTTTACACATCTTAAGAATTCGGCTTATATTTATAGATTATTTACGTTTTTTGAAACGAGATGCATTTTCTAGTCCGTATCTCATCAAAGGGCGATAGCCCTGAGATGAGAAGGAGAGAAAATGCATCAAGTTAAAAAAAACTTGAATTATCTGTTTATCGCTATTTTGTAACATTGTGACGTCACAGTTTTTACTTAACGACGTCTTGACAGCGAGGTGATATGGGCCCATCTCACGCTAGTAGAGTGAGATGGAATAATACCGCACATAAAGATCAAAGGAAAATACTGCAAAATAGCGACAATGGTGATCATAGTAGAACATGATTTTAATAAAATATACAAGTTTATTTCTTTATGGTGAAACTTAGTTTTGATCTAATATCTATTATGACCATAAAGATGACCCAAAATGACAGGGAATAGTCTTCTTAACACAAAACTTCTTCAAAACCTTTAGGGTTTTTTATTTTACAATGAATCAATAATTGGTCAACCTGAATTATTATTATCATGGTTCTTTGAAAAAAAATTACCACATTACAAGAAGGGTTTCTACAACTAAATATAAATGGTACAGGTATATGTCAAATAGATGTCTTATTTTCCATTACATCAGAACAAGGTAATAATTATTGTAGTGAAAACTTTAAATATTAATAAAAGTACTCCTTATACTAATACATATTACCTTGTAAGAAGATGGGAAGAATTCCAGCATCACATCTACAACTTCTTCATGTTCATGCTTGACTGCATGGTGTAAAGGGAGATCATCAAACATGTCAGCAATACCTGGATTACTTCCCTTTCTAAAGAAAAGAAAAGAGATGCATTGATTCCATTTAATTCTTTTGTTTTAACATAAAACAATTTTATTACTCAGTGCCATTAGAATAAAATAGATTGAAGAAAATGATATGTAAGCATACAATTTCTTTAGGTCCATACTGCCATATTGTAAAATTACAAAAAATGTGCACAATTTTGTGCAAAATTTTGGCAGTCATTTGGTTCCCATCAGGAAGACTCATTTTCTTCTTCTATAAGAATGTCTCTCAATTAATACATTCAAGTCATAAAGCAACAAGCTTTTTACAATAATTTTTATGTCCTATTTGGGCCACTGTTGCCATGGTATTTCTGACAATAACTAGAATATTAGAAATGTCCCATTCTGGCTGCCATAAGTAAGGCATCATTTTAATGTAATACAAGCATTTACATCTTTTTTATTTATAATTTGGGCTGTCATACTTAAGCCTTTTACACACAAAAACAAGACTGAACACATTACATGGGCAGCCATTGATAATGTGGCAGCAATACTTACAATAATAAGAGTTTGACCACATCTTTATGTCCTAACTGGGCTGCCATAGCTAATGCAGTCATGCCCGTCTCTATCAAACTGTGACCATTCATTTTCTATAAAGCAATCACAGTTTAAATCGACATGCAAATTTTGACTGAATTTATTTTAGTACTTGCTACATCGTTAATAAGCACTTTGCAATTAATAATTAACAGAAGTAAGCAATGTTTGGCATTTAGTCAGTTAAAATGTATACCAACAAGATATGTAACAAACCAATGGACCAGTGAATTTCTGACTGCCACTGGAATGGAGAGTTCAGTATGGACAGAGAATTCTAACTTTTACAACAGTGGCTTAAAAAGGGGGTCTTTAACGTGATAATAGCTTAGCACCATCCAAACACTCTTGCCCATAGCCAGGAGTCAATTTCACAAAACTTGTTAAGTGTAAAATCTATCGTAAGTGTTTTAAGATCATAGGGAAATGCATTGTGACATCAGCACTTACGATAATTTTACACTTACAAATTTTTGTGAAATCGACTCCTGAACTTCAGTATTATTACATTTATTAAGTAAGAATCCCACATCAGCCATCTGTACAGGCACCGGGCATCTCTGAGGGATGAGCCTTGGAACCCGCAACAGAAAGTAATATCTTTATGAAGTATTGGTAAAATTCATGTTAGACAAACAGGCTATGAGATAAAGGCTAGAATACACACTGAACACAATTATACACTACAGCAGCTTCTTAGTTAATTGGTTTTGATCATTTAATGTGTATCCCCAAATATTTTGTTGACAGTCATTGAAACTTAACATGCCTACCATAGTTGGCTGTGTATAATACACGCAGATGTATTGTACTCACCCAATCCAATCCTCATACAACTAGTTATTCAATTTATTCAAATTTAACCTTATTTGAGTTTTTGTGTGTAATATTCACCTCAGGTTAGAAATTTTATCATTCATGGAAAATTACCGGGTCCTCCCAAAAGAACTTATGAATCTACAGTCTTTGGCTTGTCTAAAATAATTATGGCACCCATCTAAGGTATCTGGACCACAATTGACCATGTGATCATATTTGGTGTCCCGGATGTCCATTGTTTTTCAATAGAGCAGACCTCAGTAATGTTCGGCAAACATCGGAAATACTAATTGAGTAACTAACTTTTTTGCTCAAAACTGTTAACATTGACACAAAGTGAAACAATATTTTTCATTTGTACCATTCATTAGCAATACATTGATTTAATAAAGCTGTATTTCTAGGTCGAAAAATATATTAAACGGTAACTTCAATTATGGGTCGGCTGTTAGAGGGTGTTGCCTGCCAAGTAGCCTACAAAGTTGGTCATACCAACTATTGATTAAGGAGTAGTTCCACTCTGACTTAGGACAAACAATAACTAAAATGATTGCCAGCGATCCTGCACAGGTCAAAGGTCACATTTACCAATGTTCTGCCTTCCCGTCCCAATAAAATCTGAATGCTATGATATGGCAAAAAAACATTTATATGGCATAAAATCTCAAATTCTTTTTATTTATGAAATATGGTATAAATCATAAAAATAATTAAAACCTCTTATTAAAACATTAAATATAAGCTTCATATAGCCAAACAGTTTTAGTTGCAATATTTTACATATGTATAAAATCTGTTTAAACATTGATATATATCTACAAATAAGTTATATGACTATGCTTACATAAGAATACTGGGCATCTATAGATCTCTGACTACAGTCTAACAGTTTAACCAAGTTGTCAACTCTGAAAATAAAGATGAATTAAAATATGACTTGTTCAATCAGGTATATGATTAAACAATTTCAAATCGTTACCAAATATTACATGTGTTCTTGTTGGGCATGTTATCTTTTCTAAACATACCATGCTACCAGTTAATTTATGTATGAATGCAAAATATCCATGGTATTTCAAGGGCAGACAATTATTTTAAAATCATTATTCCCGGTAACCAACTAAAGTATTTATATTCTATAATACACACTGCTTACCTTTATCTCAAGTCCTTGACAAGCTTATGCACTAAATTTGTCAAATTACCAGACAAAAGTAGTATATAAAAATATCAATTGTTCCTAATGATAACTAAATGTTACATGCACAGTGCATAATTTTATCTTATAGGCCAGACCAACTTGTGTAATAAACCTGTCCAGTGTTGGTCATGATGCTAATGCTGGACAATGTTTAAAGAGACCTTCAAGGGAGAGCAAAAACATGGAATTATCATACAAAGTGGCCTTAAATACATGGAAACCTTCAAGGGAGAGCAAAAACATGGAATTACCATACAAACTGGCCTTAAATAAATGCATTTCAAGAAAGAGCAAAAACAGGGAATTATCATACAAAGTGGCCTTAAATACACGGAAGCCTTCAATGGAGAGCAAAAACATGGATTTAGCATACAAAGTGGCCTTAAATACTTGGAGTCCAAGAGAAAGCAAAAACATGGAATTATCATACAAAGTGGCCTTAAATACATGGAAACCTTCAAGGGAGAGCAAAAACATGGATTTACCATACAAAGTGGCCTTAAAAACTTGGAGACCAAGAGAAAGCAAAAACATGGAATTATCATACATAGTGGCCTTAAATACATGGAGACCTTCAAGGGAGAGCAAAAACATGGAATTATCATACAAAGTGGCCTTAAAAACATGGAGACCTTCAAAAGAGAGCAAAAGCATGGAATTATCATACAAAGTGGCCTTAAAAACTTGGAGACCAAGAGAAAGCAAAAACATGGAATTATCATACAAAGTGCCCTGCATGGAAACCTTCAAGGGAGAGCAAAAACATGGAATTATCATACAAAGTGGCCTTAAAAACATGGAGACCTTCAAAAGAGAGCAAAAGCATGGAATTTTCATACAAAGTGCCCTTAAATACATGGAAACCTTCAAGGGAGAGCAAAAACATGGAATTACCATACAACATGGATTTACCATACAAAGTGGCCTTAAAAACAGGTCAAGTTTATACAAAATAATGCACAGATGAGATTTTAAAAAATAGAGAGCTTTTGCTTAACACAGGTTTGACAGTAACTTGATCTTTTATCCAAAGCATGTACAGATGGTGCCTTTTAAGTTTGCAAACAAACTCTTTTCTTCAGTTACATGTAACTATCATCAATAAAACTATTGAACTTTAAAATTTCTACATGCACCTTTAAACATTTAAATATGATTAAAAAAATGTTTTGGCATTAGAAAATTAATGACTTTACAGCGATAAAAACATTTACTATGCTGATATTTGTGTTCATAAGTAGCGTTTTTCAATGTCCATATCCACTAACGAATGCTAAATTATTTCGACTGAATTCATCAATGTGTAAACCTATTCCTTTGCCATGGCCGTGACCAATAGAAATATTGCAAATCTATGAACACTGAATACAGTATGTCATAACCTTGCATAGTTATTTAAGGATTGTTTTCAATTGCGGGTTAGATTATTGGATATAGACGATTTTGGGTCTGCTTAACCCACCCAAAGTCCTCTATCCAATATTCTAACCAACAATTGAAAACAATTCTTATATTTTAAATTCAATAATATGAAAAGAAGTAACAAAAACAATATTCAACAAGTAGTCAAAAAATATTTGCAATTCACAATTTTTGTTGTTGTCGCTTGTTGTTTGTGGAAGAATTCAGGTATAGTCGACGTCATCAATACATATAATTAATACATCAACAATCAGTCACGTGCTGAAATACGAAGTTAGGTTATACGAAATGGACAATGTTGTTCAGCTGTTGAGTATTTAAAGGAAATAAAATATTACCTATTGTTCCTTGCTGCTAACATTACTAAAGTGTAACCTTCATCGTTTACTGTACACAGGTCACTTTCTACAAGGTCATCAGGAGTTACATGTCCCTAAAAATATAACTCACTGTTAGGTTATATATGACCATCAATGGGGAATTTAGGTGTCAGGGTATGTTGATGGTTTTCTCTTGAAAAGAAAGTGGTTCATTTTGTGTAATTATGGCAATTCATATGATATGAATACTTGTTAAAATTACATTAAGAAGATGTTTGATTCAGTTGGAATCTGATATTTACTATTATAATGTATATTCACAAATTTATATATATCAAATTTGTCTTAGCGGAAAACGGGGGCGTTTTGGAAAATGTTGCGTTTTGGTTGGGGGCGTTTTGACCTGCACCCTATGAGAATAATTTTAAAAACCAATTTATGGTATTCTGTATTTATCCTCTCCCCTTACTTGGGGTGAGGTAGATAAATAAAAATGTTACCTGGGGCACTAATACAATATTTCCCTGTTTAGAGTGTCACAATGAAAGTCATGTGACTAATTATTACAATCGAGGAATCATTTCTATTTGTATAAAATGGGTCATTGCAAAGTAATTATAATTTATAAGTAATTTAATTCATAACACTATGTTTAATTTAATTGTTACAACTTACTGTCAGAAGATAAAACACTTTTGAAGCCGAAACAGTGTTTTTCTATTTGGTTGTGATAATTAACAAGATTACTTGTCACATTGTACCACATTACACACTTTAGGAAGTGCTTCCACTGTAAAGACATTGACTGGGAAAAAATTCTTCATGTTCTACAGTAATGGTATACCTTTTAAAATATCCAACTCTTAAGCAATAGCAGTTATAAGCAAAAGGTAAAACAAAACACAAAATTGGGACTATTTTTCATGCTGCCATGTTTTGACATGCACTGGAAATTCATTCCACAAATAGGATAATGACCCCATAAATGTCACATAAGTTTTAAATATTTTAATAAAATCTGACATCTTAAAATTGAAGGAAATGTCAAAAAATAACAAAAAGAAATCACAGCTTCCACAAACAGAAAGATATGATCCAGAGCCAAAGGGAGCAATGTCCAAATTGAATATGAAAATGCTGCCTATGACTGAATGAGTCCACAGACATGAAAGACACAGTTCCTGCTAATGAAAAAGAATCTTCTGTCTTCAGTGTGCAGACATGGACACTGATCATAATAATAAAGCAAGAATATATTTTGAAGAACCTTTAAGTTTAAATACTTCTAAAAAACAGACAATTAACAAGAAACATGGCCATGCCATGAAACCAGGTTTACAATGATTTAACAATTAATTTCAGTAGTAGACTAGCGTAAACTGTTTTTGTTATATTTTTGGCCCCATATCCAATCGCAAGCAAGGTCTTCATGCAGGCTTGCTATATCGAAAGTTTCAGCAAGATTGGTTTATCTAAACTAAAGTTATTGAGCAGGAACTGTTTTTTATATTTTTAGTAAGTGACCTTGTCCTTGATCCGACTCGCCCCAAATCCAGTCCAAAGCTAGGTCTTCATGCAAGCTTGCTATATCCAAAGCTTCAGCAAGAGTGGTTTATTCGAACCGAAGTTACTGATTGGAAACTGTTTTTCTATTTTTAGTAGCAGAGACCTTGACCTTGACCTGACTAACCCAAAACACAATCCCAAGCAAGGTCTTTATGCAAGCTTGCTATACCCAAAGTTTCATCAAGATTGGTTTATGCAAAGTAAAGTTATTGACCAGAAACCCTCTGTTTGACGCCACCTTCACACCCAAATGCTCCAACGCCTGCCTGCCATACCACAATCTAACAACCAGGTTTTTCGTTGAAAACCTGGTTAAAAACATTCTGAAGCATTGCTTATGTTCACAAAACTCTTGTAGATGGTAAGAGATAAGAACTTTTATTTAAATGGCTGTACTTAAGGACATTAGTGTTTTGTTGATTTTGAAATTAGTCAGTAAGGAGTTTTGGGTGCCATCCAAGAGTCCTTGTTTCCCAAGAATTAAGTTGTTGGCAGAGTAAGTACAGAAAAGATGTTAGCATAGTGCCACGTGCCAAACTCCGACAGGGCAATATTGAAAACCTACTAAGAAGTTGTATAGAGGGCCATAAGGAGTTGACTGATGCTGAACTATAATCAGGTATATGATTAAACAATTTCAAATCGTTACCAAATATTACATGTGTTCTTGTTGGGCATGTTATCTTTTCTAAACATACCATGCTACCAGTTAATTTATGTATGAATGCAAAATATCCATGGTATTTCAAGGGCAGACAATTATTTTAAAATCATTATTCCCGGTAACCAACTAAAGTATTTATATTCTATAATACACACTGCTTACCTTTATCTCAAGTCCTTGACAAGCTTATGCACTAAATTTGTCAAATTACCAGACAAAAGTAGTATATAAAAATATCAATTGTTCCTAATGATAACTAAATGTTACATGCACAGTGCATAATTTTATCTTATAGGCCAGACCAACTTGTGTAATAAACCTGTCCAGTGTTGGTCATGATGCTAATGCTGGACAATGTTTAAAGAGACCTTCAAGGGAGAGCAAAAACATGGAATTATCATACAAAGTGGCCTTAAATACATGGAAACCTTCAAGGGAGAGCAAAAACATGGAATTACCATACAAACTGGCCTTAAATAAATGCATTTCAAGAAAGAGCAAAAACAGGGAATTATCATACAAAGTGGCCTTAAATACACGGAAACCTTCAATGGAGAGCAAAAACATGGATTTAGCATACAAAGTGGTCTTAAATACTTGGAGTCCAAGAGAAAGCACAAACATGGAATTATCATACAAAGTGGCCTTAAATACATGGAAACCTTCAAGGGAGAGCAAAAACATGGATTTACCATACAAAGTGGCCTTAAAAACTTGGAGACCAAGAGAAAGCAAAAACATGGAATTATCATACAAAGTGCCCTTAAATACATGGAGACCTTCAAGGGAGAGCAAAAACATGGAATTATAATACAAAGTGGCCTTAAAAACATGGAGACCTTCAAAAGAGAGCAAAAGCATGGAATTATCATACAAAGTGGCCTTAAAAACTTGGAGACCAAGAGAAAGCAAAAACATGGAATTATCATACAAAGTACCCTTAAATACATGGAAACCTTCAAGGGAGAGCAAAAACATGGAATTATCATACAAAGTGGCCTTAAAAACATGGAGACCTTCAAAAGAGAGCAAAAGCATGGAATTTTCATACAGTGCCCTTAAATACATGGAAACCTTCAAGGGAGAGCAAAAACATGGAATTACCATACAACATGGATTTACCATACAAAGTGGCCTTAAAAACAGGTCAAGTTTATACAAAATAATGCACAGATGAGATTTTAAAAAATAGAGAGCTTTTGCTTAACACAGGTTTGACAGTAACTTGATCTTTTATCCAAAGCATGTACAGATGGTGCCTTTTAAGTTTGCAAACAAACTCTTTTCTTCAGTTACATGTAACTATCATCAATAAAACTATTGAACTTTAAAATTTCTACATGCACCTTTAAACATTTAAATATGATTAAAAAAATGTTTTGGCATTAGAAAATTAATGACTTTACAGCGATAAAAACATTTACTATGCTGATATTTGTGTTCATAAGTAGCGTTTTTCAATGTCCATATCCACTAACGAATGCTAAATTTCGACTGAATTCATCAATGTGTAAACCTATTCCTTTGCCATGGCCGTGACCAATAGAAATATTGCAAATCTATGAACACTGAATACAGTATGTCATAACCTTGCATAGTTATTTAAGGATTGTTTTCAATTGCGGGTTAGATTATTGGATATAGACGATTTTGGGTCTGCTTAACCCACCCAAAGTCCTCTATCCAATATTCTAACCAACAACTGAAAACAATTCTTATATTTTAAATTCAATAATATGATAGGATAATGACCCCATAAATGTCACATAAGTTTTAAATATTTTAATAAAATCTGACATCTTAAAATTGAAGGAAATGTCAAAAAATAACAAAAAGAAATCACAGCTTCCACAAACAGAAAGATATGATCCAGAGCCAAAGGGAGCAATGTCCAAATTGAATATGAAAATGCTGCCTATGACTGAATGAGTCCACAGACATGAAAGACACAGTTCCTGCTAATGAAAAAGAATCTTCTGTCTTCAGTGTGCAGACATGGACACTGATCATAATAATAAAGCAAGAATATATTTTGAAGAACCTTTAAGTTTAAATACTTCTAAAAAACAGACAATTAACAAGAAACATGGCCATGCCATGAAACCAGGTTTACAATGATTTAACAATTAATTTCAGTAGTAGACTAGCGTAAACTGTTTTTGTTATATTTTTGGCCCCATATCCAATCGCAAGCAAGGTCTTCATGCAGGCTTGCTATATCGAAAGTTTCAGCAAGATTGGTTTATCTAAACTAAAATTATTGAGCAGGAACTGTTTTTTATATTTTTAGTAAGTGACCTTGTCCTTGATCCGACTCGCCCCAAATCCAGTCCAAAGCTAGGTCTTCATGCAAGCTTGCTATATCCAAAGCTTCAGCAAGAGTGGTTTATTCGAACCGAAGTTACTGATTTGAAACTGTTTTTCTATTTTTAGTAGCAGTGACCTTGACATTGACCTGACTAACCCCAAACAAAATCCCAAGCAAGGTCTTTATGCAAGCTTGCTATACCCAAAGTTTCATCAAGATTGGTTTATGCAAACTAAAGTTATTGACCAGAAACCCTCTGTTTGACGCCACCTTCACACCCAAATGCTCCAACGCCTGCCTGCCATACCACAATCTAACAACCAGGTTTTTCGTTGAAAACCTGGTTAAAAACATTCTGAAGCATTGCTTATGTTCACAAAACTCTTGTAGATGGTAAGAGATAAGAACTTTTATTTAAATGGCTGTACTTAAGGACATTAGTGTTTTGTTGATTTTGAAATTAGTCAGTAAGGAGTTTTGGGTGCCATCCAAGAGTCCTTGTTTCCCAAGAATTAAGTTGTTGGCAGAGTAAGTACAGAAAAGATGTTAGCATAGTGCCACGTGCCAAACTCCGACAGGGCAATATTGAAAACCTACTAAGAAGTTGTATAGAGGGCCATAAGGAGTTGACTGATGCTGAACTATAATCAGGTATATGATTAAACAATTTCAAATCGTTACCAAATATTACATGTGTTCTTGTTGGGCATGTTATCTTTTCTAAACATACCATGCTACCAGTTAATTTATGTATGAATGCAAAATATCCATGGTATTTCAAGGGCAGACAATTATTTTAAAATCATTATTCCCGGTAACCAACTAAAGTATTTATATTCTATAATACACACTGCTTACCTTTATCTCAAGTCCTTGACAAGCTTATGCACTAAATTTGTCAAATTACCAGACAAAAGTAGTATATAAAAATATCAATTGTTCCTAATGATAACTAAATGTTACATGCACAGTGCATAATTTTATCTTATAGGCCAGACCAACTTGTGTAATAAACCTGTCCAGTGTTGGTCATGATGCTAATGCTGGACAATGTTTAAAGAGACCTTCAAGGGAGAGCAAAAACATGGAATTATCATACAAAGTGGCCTTAAATACATGGAAACCTTCAAGGGAGAGCAAAAACATGGAATTACCATACAAACTGGCCTTAAATAAATGCATTTCAAGAAAGAGCAAAAACAGGGAATTATCATACAAAGTGGCCTTAAATACACGGAAACCTTCAATGGAGAGCAAAAACATGGATTTAGCATACAAAGTGGTCTTAAATACTTGGAGTCCAAGAGAAAGCACAAACATGGAATTATCATACAAAGTGGCCTTAAATACATGGAAACCTTCAAGGGAGAGCAAAAACATGGATTTACCATACAAAGTGGCCTTAAAAACTTGGAGACCAAGAGAAAGCAAAAACATGGAATTATCATACAAAGTGCCCTTAAATACATGGAGACCTTCAAGGGAGAGCAAAAACATGGAATTATAATACAAAGTGGCCTTAAAAACATGGAGACCTTCAAAAGAGAGCAAAAGCATGGAATTATCATACAAAGTGGCCTTAAAAACTTGGAGACCAAGAGAAAGCAAAAACATGGAATTATCATACAAAGTGCCCTTAAATACATGGAAACCTTCAAGGGAGAGCAAAAACATGGAATTATCATACAAAGTGGCCTTAAAAACATGGAGACCTTCAAAAGAGAGCAAAAGCATGGAATTTTCATACAGTGCCCTTAAATACATGGAAACCTTCAAGGGAGAGCAAAAACATGGAATTACCATACAACATGGATTTACCATACAAAGTGGCCTTAAAAACAGGTCAAGTTTATACAAAATAATGCACAGATGAGATTTTAAAAAATAGAGAGCTTTTGCTTAACACAGGTTTGACAGTAACTTGATCTTTTATCCAAAGCATGTACAGATGGTGCCTTTTAAGTTTGCAAACAAACTCTTTTCTTCAGTTACATGTAACTATCATCAATAAAACTATTGAACTTTAAAATTTCTACATGCACCTTTAAACATTTAAATATGATTAAAAAAATGTTTTGGCATTAGAAAATTAATGACTTTACAGCGATAAAAACATTTACTATGCTGATATTTGTGTTCATAAGTAGCGTTTTTCAATGTCCATATCCACTAACGAATGCTAAATTTCGACTGAATTCATCAATGTGTAAACCTATTCCTTTGCCATGGCCGTGACCAATAGAAATATTGCAAATCTATGAACACTGAATACAGTATGTCATAACCTTGCATAGTTATTTAAGGATTGTTTTCAATTGCGGGTTAGATTATTGGATATAGATGATTTTGGGTCTGCTTAACCCACCCAAAGTCCTCTATCCAATATTCTAACCAACAACTGAAAACAATTCTTATATTTTAAATTCAATAATATGATAGGATAATGACCCCATAAATGTCACATAAGTTTTAAATATTTTAATAAAATCTGACATCTTAAAATTGAAGGAAATGTCAAAAAATAACAAAAAGAAATCACAGCTTCCACAAACAGAAAGATATGATCCAGAGCCAAAGGGAGCAATGTCCAAATTGAATATGAAAATGCTGCCTATGACTGAATGAGTCCACAGACATGAAAGACACAGTTCCTGCTAATGAAAAAGAATCTTCTGTCTTCAGTGTGCAGACATGGACACTGATCATAATAATAAAGCAAGAATATATTTTGAAGAACCTTTAAGTTTAAATACTTCTAAAAAACAGACAATTAACAAGAAACATGGCCATGCCATGAAACCAGGTTTACAATGATTTAACAATTAATTTCAGTAGTAGACTAGCGTAAACTGTTTTTGTTATATTTTTGGCCCCATATCCAATCGCAAGCAAGGTCTTCATGCAGGCTTGTTATATTGAAAGTTTCAGCAAGATTGGTTTATCTAAACTAAAATTATTGAGCAGGAACTGTTTTTTATATTTTTAGTAAGTGACCTTGTCCTTGATCCGACTCGCCCCAAATCCAGTCCAAAGCTAGGTCTTCATGCAAGCTTGCTATATCCAAAGCTTCAGCAAGAGTGGTTTATTCGAACCGAAGTTACTGATTTGAAACTGTTTTTCTATTTTTAGTAGCAGTGACCTTGACATTGACCTGACTAACCCCAAACACAATCCCAAGCAAGGTCTTTATGCAAGCTTGCTATACCCAAGGTTTCATCAAGATTGGTTTATGCAAACTAAAGTTATTGACCAGAAACCCTCTGTTTGACGCCACCTTCACACCCAAATGCTCCAACGCCTGCCTGCCATACCACAATCTAACAACCAGGTTTTTCGTTGAAAACCTGGTTAAAAACATTCTGAAGCATTGCTTATGTTCACAAAACTCTTGTAGATGTTAAGAGATAAGAACTTTTATTTAAATGGCTGTAATTAAGGACATTAGTGTTTTGTTGATTTTGAAATTAGTCAGTAAGGAGTTTTGGGTGCCATCCAAGAGTCCTTGTTTCCCAAGAATTAAGTTGTTGGCAGAGTAAGTACAGAAAAGATGTTAGCATAGTGCCACGTGCCAAACTCCGACAGGGCAATATTGAAAACCTACTAAGAAGTTGTATAGAGGGCCATAAGGAGTTGACTGATGCTGAACTATAATTGACAGATTTAAACCAATAAAAGAGAGAAAAATAAAAAGTGAACATGAAATGTACCATGATGTTTTCCCAATGGCATTGACATTTTTCACCAATTTTCAAGAAAAGTGTTGATAAAGACTTCTAAATTTTCTCACAGGGTCCTTTTCCCCAAAATAGTCAGATAAACCCCTGCCATTCGTAATAAAATCTATATAATTATAGATATAACTAATATATAATTTCAAATATTCTCTGGGATACATGGAGCATGATAGAATTGATTATTTGATTATATTACACTAAAGTGACAATTTAATAATGTTTAAAAATTCAATATAATATATAAATGAAATAAAGAAAAAAAGGAACAGTTAAGGCATGGCACAAACCAAAATAAAACTATAACCTAAATAACTATTTTGGTACAAAGAAAATCTAATATGGATCTAAACACAGTAGCCATTTCCCGCACCTTTATATCACCTGACAATTTCACTTAAATGCTTCCATGCCAGATCATCTCCTTACAAGGGCATTTACCAATTGCAATAACTGACAGAATAAAAGTTTGCTAAAAAGTTCAGTCAAAGCATTATCTGCTAATGAAAATTTTGTGTTGTTTCTGCATTAGTTTAAGCCTGCCTAAGCACTTTCCCTTAACCTCCCCTCCCATAGCCTCCCCCCCCCCCCCAAACCAAAAAGAACCCCAAAAACTCTTAATGGAAGATGATGACAAAACTTGAGCTAAATCTGTCAAAACTACTTACATGTATAACATTGTTGGATAACAAGGTCTGTCTTTGTTTTCTATGGAGACGAATAATATCTTTACAGTCAGCAGATGTGAGGAACTGATGAGCTGTGGGTACATCATCAGGCAGGCAGCCATGATAGTCCTCGCTATTTATATCACTTCCACGTTTTATTAAACAACTGAAACAGAATAAATACAAAAATTTGGTGAGCAAAAGAATTTTTATTTACCTTTGGTAAACTTGTACTTGTTGCACTTGAAAAAGAAAAGCATTTTACAATTCAATATTTTTAGGTAAAGTAGGTAAAGTAGGTAAATTATACTACTACTACAAGAATAAGAGCTGTTTTTGATTGATACCTTTGGTAAACTTGTTGCACTTGAAAAATGAAAAGCATTTAACAATTCAATATTTTTAGGTAAATTAGGTAAATTATACTACTACTACAAGACTAGGAGCTGTTTTTGATTGATTGATTGATTGATTGATTGATTGACAGCAAGCAATATTTCAGCTATATTCAGGACATGTGGTGCATAAAGAAGACCAACTCACTCACAAACTAAATGAAACCCTTATAATTCCACCTAATAAAGAATTTTTCATTTTCAAGCCTTTTATTTTATTTAAATGAATACACTATTTTTTGCAACATGTGTTCATGCACTAGATCAGGTAATAAAAAATGAACTATAATATTTGACCAATCAAAAATGAAGTAACGATATATATTGAAGTTAACATACCTTACAACATCTTCATGGTTGTTCTGAGCTGCATAATGTAGAGCACTCCTTCCATTTTCGACGTTAACTTTATTAGGGTCTGCTCCAAGTACACATATCAACACCTGGAAAGAAATTGTAAAACAGGTATTCTTCATAAAACCAACACGTTTGTTAAGGAAGATGACATGTAGCAACTAATACAAAGAATTTAACTGATCAGTTTTGAGCATATTCCTTATGATAAATTATTATGATATTTTTCTTCACTTGACTCAACCAAGAATGAAATTTATCACTAGCTTAGCGTTTCCGTTAATGCAAATTTGTGCGTATTTTATGCATAAAAAACATTTTTGACGCCCAAAAATATTACCCAGAGGTCATCATGATGCAGCAAATTATGTACCAAAAATGTTTTAAAACTCATCTGATCAGGCAGCGTATGTTATTTACCGTAGGCATACTTTTTGGAAAATTATAAGCTGGTATCCTTTGTGTTGCCATAAGGAACACGATTATTTTCAACTTAACCAGTTCGTATTGTTTACTCTTGTTTGCAACATTGTTCGATACAAGTTTTTTATCATCAAAACTGAATAACAAATATGACCCTTTAAAATTGTATTTGACTCCCTAAACTCAGCTGCAGAGGGTCATCATCACCCCCAGATTTGAAAAGTTTTAAAAACTCCAGGTACTCCGGCTTCCTCCCCCAATAAAAATTGGACGCCATGATATAGCTGAAAAATTGCTGAAAGTGGCGTTAAACACCATTCAAACAAACAAAAACCAATAAACTCAGCTGCAGAGGGTCATCATGACCCCCAGATTTGAAAAGTTTTAAAACACTGACTAGCTTCTCAGGTCTGTTAGCAAAAGCTTATAAATACACATTCATGAACTACTGCAGACAAAACTAGAGGCTTCCAGGAGCCTCTAATCGCTCACCTGGAACCCAAATGACTAAAACTGTATTAAATTTTTGCAATTTACAGTTTCAGTCTAGTTGTTATAGCTTGCAGAAACAAAACATGTCTTCCAAAATTTTGGTTAAGTACAATAACTCCTAAAAGGTGCCATCAGATAATTTCTGAAAACTTAATGATTTGTAGGCCTTGTCCTTTAGAGTAATTTACATCCTCACAAGTCAGGGTTTCTGTGTCCACATGTGTCCACGAAACCCTGACAAACTAACCTAGGAAAATCCTGGGCTAGGAGATTTTCATATGACGTAAAAGCGTCAAAATATCAACCAATGAAATTGATTGAAACCAGAGGCTCTTAAGAGCCTGTATCGCTCACCTGATTTTATAGGCAATGAAGATGGCATTTCCCTGATGTTAAACTAAGTCCTGTAATTTTCAATAAACTTTAAAGAGGACCATCCAAACAATATTGCTAGAAAGTTATGTTTCCATTGGTAAACTGGTTTTATAGAGAAGATTTTTTTTTAATTTGCCCATAGGGTCCTATGTTAAACTAAGTCCTGCGGTGGTGGCCATTTTGAATTTCCAATTGGCAATAAAAAACATAAACTTTAAAGAAGACCATCCAAACAATATTGTCAGTAAGTTTTGTTTCCATTGGTTAATCAGTTTCAGAGAAGAAACCTTTTAAAACTTTTTCCCATAGGGTCCACTGTTAATCTATGTAATGCTGTAATGGCCATTTTGATTTTCCGATTGGCATAAACAAACACAAACTTTATAAAGGACCATCTAAAATAATATTGGTAGTAAGTTTTGTTTCCATTGGTAAATCGGTTTCAGAGAAGAGGCCTTTTTTGAACTTTTTTCCCATAGGGTCCAATGTTAAACCAAGTCCTGCGGTGGCAGCCATTTTGAATTTCCGATTGGGATAAAAAGCATGAACTTTATTGAGGACCATCCAAACAATATTGCTTGAAAGTTTTGTTTCAATTGGTTAACCTGTTTCAGAGAAGAAGCCTTTTTAACTTTTTCCCCATAGGGGCCTATGTTAAACTAAGTCCTGCAGTGGCGTCCATTTTGATTTTCCAATTGGCATAAAAAACAAAAAATTTATAAAGGACCATCCAAACAATATTGCTAGTACGTTTTGTTTCCATTGGTTAACCAGTTTCAGAGAAGAAGCCTTTTAAAACTTTTTCCCATAGTGTCCTATGTTAAACTAAGTCCTGCAGTGGCGGCCATTTTGAATTTCCAGTTGGCATAGAAAACATATACTTTATAAAGGACAATCCAAACAATATTGCCAGTAAGTTTTGTTTTGATTAGTTAAACGGTTTCAGAGAAGAAGCCCTTTTAAACTTTTTTCCCATAGGGTCCTATGTTAAACTAAGTCCTGTGGTGGCGGCCATTTTGATTTTCCAATTGGCATAAAAAACATAAAATTTATAAAGGACCATCCAAACAATATTGCTAGTAAGTTTTGTTTCCATCGGTTAACCAGTTTCAGAGAAGAAGCCCTTTTAAACATTTTTCCCATAAAGTCCTATGTTAAACTAAGTCCTGTGGTGGTGGCCATATTGGTTTTCTAATCTTAATAAAAAACATAAACTTTGTAAAGGTCCATCCAATTAACATTATGGCCAAGTTTGGTTTCAATTGGCCAAGTGGTTTCAGAGAAGAAGAATAAAATGTAAAAAGTTTACAGACGATGCCGCCGCCGACAACGCCGCCGCCGCCGCCGCAGACGGACGCAAAGTGATAACAATAGCTCACATGACCCTTTGGGTCAGGTGAGCTAAAAAGCAAGTGTTTGGCAGTAGTCATTTTGACTCATTCTTGAGTGGGAAGAAAACGTAATGCAACTAATAAATAACGCGGTAATAACAAACTATTAACACTACTGTAAAAAATCCACTGATTTTCACATGGTCTATGCAACATATCCGTTTGGTTTATTTACAATGGACATAAGGATATCCTTTAACCACGTTGCGAATGGAAGCAAACATTTGATTGGCTACATGCATGATGTAGCCAATCAAAATAGTGACTTCAAGCCCAGGAACTTCCTAGCTAAGTTTGTCAGGGTTTCGTGGACACATGTGGACACAGAAACCCTGACTTGTGAGGATGGGTAATTTAGTAATTTACAGTTTTACTCTAGGTGTGTTATAGTCTAATTTATAACATAAAAACTTATTATTTGTCCAATTTCATAATTAAAGGGCAATAATTCCTATAAAGATTCCAAATGCAATTTTGGACTAAGCAATGATTGGTAGGCCTTGCTTTGCTGATCATTTGTGCAATTTACAGTTTCAATCTAGCTGTTATTTAAGATACCAGGCAAAAACTACAAATTCCACCAAAAATTTGTATTAAAGGGTTATCACTCCAATAAAGTGAATTCTAGAACTTGTATTGCTGATCATTTTTTCCATTTGTAGTTTCACTCTAGCTGTTACAGTTTTTAAGTTACAGGACAAAAATGAAAATCTTAATTTAAAAAATTGCCATTTAAGGGGAGTAACTTATATAAGGAGTCATCTGACAATTTCTGACCAATACAGTGAATTGTAGAGCTTGTATTGCTGATCATTTTTGCTATTAACAGTTTTACTCTACCTCTTATAGTTTTCAAGTTACATTGAAAATACCAAAAATTTCGTCAAAAAAACGTCATTAAAGGGCAATAACTCCTACAGGAAGCAATTACACAACTTCGCACTATTAGCAACTATTGTAGACCTTAATTTGCTGATCAATTTGAAGTAACAGTTTTCTCTATAGCTATTATAAGTTTTGTTTGTTTTGTTTGTTTGAATAGTGTCTTAACGCCACTTTCAGCAATTTTTCAGCTATTTCATGGTGTCCAGTTTTTATTGGGGGAGGAAGCCGGAGTACCCGGAGAGAACCCCCTACCTGCGGTAGGAAAACTGGCAATCCTTGTCAATTAAGATTGGAGTCGAGTAAACCCTGCCTGCAGTGAGAATCGAACCCGCAATCTCAGTATTGACAGACCATGTGATCAATAGTAGACGAACTACCTTGACCACTCGGCCACCGAGGCCCCTTATAAGTTTTGAGATATTGATCAAAAACGGGAGTTGACACCCATCTTCAATTTTTAGTAACAGCGGCCATCTTTGTAAATCAACACCCTGGGTAAAAATTTGAAACTAGGAACCCTAAGGATGATTGTGGCCAAGTTTGAAAAAAATTAGCCCAGTGGTTTCAGAGGAGAAATTTTTTTTAAAGTTTACGACAGACGATGGACACCAAGTGATGGCAAAAGCTCACCTGAACCGAAAAATAGTTCCAAACAGAATACAAGCAACGCTCAACACACTGGGTGAAGGGGGCAACAAAGTCACAATTCTGGAACCTAAAGTTGCCCTCTTATTTTAGACAATCTCCATTAAGTCACCTGTTGGTTCATAGAAAATATTTATATATCTGGTCCAACTAATTTGCAAGGACTACCACTTTATCAGTAAATATGTAATTCAAATAAAAACTGCAAAGAATTTAAGTATTTAACATTTTTCAAATGACTTATTTATGTGTTTCAAATGGATAACATGCCATTTGTTTATTAATGCAAGTGAGCAATGAGGAAAAGTACAAGGCCATAATGAAGAATCATGAGCTATTTCATCACGTCATTTCATTGTCCTGTTGATGTCAGAGTTGTCATCTGGACAAATGTACATACTATGTATCAAGCTTCTTCTTGAAAAGCATTGGGTCAACACACATTTTCAAAGAAGGCATTTTTGAAAGGGGTCACTACGCTCTAAAAAATCTGTCAAAGTAAAAAAATGGCCGGATTTCATTAAACAGGATGTAGGCGAGCGACAGACCTGAAATTAAATCCAACGGTATGGGACCCCATGCTGATGCTACATACCAAATATCAAGAGGCTGTGATTAGTAGTTGCTGAGAAAACTGTTACGAAAATTTTTTCCCCGCCCGCACGCCCACCATTCACCATTTTAGAACCCGGATTTTCACACTGTGAAATCCGGCCAAAAAAGTAGGGCAAGTGACTTCTCCTTGGCAACAAAAAAGGGAGAAGTGAGGCTCTGATAGAGAGACACTATGGAGACACTAGGGAAAAGTCAAGAAGACCATAAAAATACTTAATTTCACAGTAATTACATACTTTTTTTTATTTACATCAAATTGTTTAAAGTTGGGGTTTTCTAGGATTATTTCTCTTGTGGTTTTAAACCATAACATACTCGGATTTAATTTTTTATTTCATTATTATTCATGGTAAGCAATGACATCAAACAGCACATACCTTTACAATTAATCATTGAAAAAAAAGCACCAGATATACCAACTTGTTTGCTGTCTACTACTAACCATAAAAGGTATTTGCAAATAAAAACAGATCAACTTGTATAGATGTAGACAACATCATAAGTAATTGTATACATCCTAATTTTACAATCAGCGTGTCATGCACATGCCATGTTTATCTGGACAAAATGTCCAAAGAATATAATTTAAATGACAATTTATTAAACTCCAAATTAATGCTTTTGATCAGCACACATCTACTTGCACACACAACTACATGCTGAAACAAACTGCTTCATGGGGCAGTTAACTTTATTCTTTCAATTGCAGCTTATATATTAATAAAAAGACAATGATTAAAATAAAATATATTTTCAAAAAACTTTAATTTTAAACCTTATTTAAATGTGTTTGTTAACTAATCAATAAGGATTTTTCATAAAGGGCCAATAAACTGCTTTTTTCTCAATGTTCAATTTCGGTACTTAGATGTATCACAGAAATAAACAAATGGCATATAATCCATTTGCAAGACTTAAAAACTTGAGAGAGAGTGTCAACAATAACAAGGTGACTTGAACTTTGCTTTCGAGGTACGACTTCCATCCCAGTAAGACAACTTTGTCTCCCACTTCACCCAGTGTGGTTACCCTTGCAATACAGAAAAGATTTTAGGACATTTTGCAAAAAGTTTAATACCATGCTTTGATCCTGGACAGAACCTTATAGGCCAACTCGTTCCCCTATCACTGGGAGCAGCCATTCCACAGTGCAAGCATGATGTTATACTATTTGGGGAATTCCTGAATCTTTATTTTTAGTTTTGACAATGTTTATTACTCGCGATGGAAGGTTTTATTTTTTATCAGACAAAAAAGTTTGGTTTGCTTGACCTGTCTATGAAGTTTTTGGATCGGACACTAGGTCCTACACATTAATCAAATCAGCCGGTCCTAAGAATAATTTGAAGGTCGACGAATTTTGGCAACTCTGAGCTCAAATGACCCTTTTGGTCAGGTAAGCTGATGTCCAGTTGGCAATATCTCTAACTTGTTTTGCTTACATCACAAAGAATACTGTTCCCTGCCTGGGCTGTTATCATTAAGGGAGTCATTCCTTTGGAATTGCAAAGTTCTATGTCTGCATGCTGAATTCTCACTAACGTCATTACCAACGGAAGTTGACATAACCCTGAAATAACATAAAAGTTGAATGGTTATGGGCCAGACATCAATGATATGCCTTCCCTTCACAGTGTGCACATTATATTTATGTACTCTATTACTAGCTGCATGCTTTAAACCCCAGTTTCAAATATGAGGTTTATCATAAACACTCATTGCCACAAACGTAAAATACTAAATTTGAAGAGCATAAAAATCCCAAATTCAAAAAATAATTTCAAATACATAGATTCTTTTGATACATTAGCAAATATATACATTTCTTACTTACATGGTCATTTTAAGTGAGGGATCTTCAATTGTTTCTTGTATTCAAAGCATCCAATTGTTCTAATTTTCGTGTCCTGAATAAAGCTGAAATATTGCTTAATGGATGCAAAACAACAATTTATCAATCAATCAACTAGCTACAATAATCTAGCTCCTTTTTTTTGATGGACAAAGCTACAAACAGTTCCCATTACTCGTAATGGATCAAAAACACTCGTTGGATTTATACATATTTTCCACTATTAAACTGCTATCTTTGTTTAATTAATTTTTTTCCTTTCTCTGCCGTTCAATGTCTACTTAAATAATTTTTCAAAACTTTTTTGTAATCATGGCATTGTTGACGATATTGAAATTGTGAAGTGTAGAATTGTAGAATCGTATCTGTAAAATTTGATCCCAGCTAATGCAATAAATCCGGGAAAACTTGTTACAGATGAAAATTTTTACCACATCGATAAAGAAATTATGCACTTCCGAAATTCCAATTTGACAACAAGCCATGATTACTAGTAAAGTGTAAAACTACAGTTCTGTAATGAATAAGGTGTTGTAGAAATATCTGTTAAACTTCAAAGACATTAAAAATTATGTAGCAATTCAGGGAAAAATTTTAATAGCTGATTATTTGCATAAAACCTCCAGGCGTGAATCCCTCTCGGCTTGCTCCATTACAAGTAATGGGACCTCTTTGTAGCTCCGTCCATAAAAAAAAGGAGCTTCATTATTGTAGCTATCAATCAACTAACATCATTTAGTTATTTCATCATGAATAAAAAATATTATAAAGATCAACCCTTAAGTGACTTTAATTGAAATAATTGGAAACAATATTTTAGAAATATTGAAATATAAAATTTGGAAGAACATATTACCATATCTTTTGTAACCATGAAGAAAATACCTGCTTGACCTCTACTTAATGGGAGACTCCTACATCAATGACCTTACTCTCCGCCACAGAGAACATAACTGGTTCCCAGATATAACCTCTGCCACATGTCATCCCCCATGTACTGCGGGACTACATTTGTCGTCTGCATGTGATGTTTGTAAACAAACAATTATGTTTGTAAAATAATACACGAGATTTAATTTATTTGTATATAGTGTATTTATACACAATTGATACAGTTTTACATTAAAAATTACTGCGTTTTTTAGGCGAAGCTTATCCGCCGTGAGAGATCTCTCCTAATGACAACCAATGTATGGCAGAGGGGATTATTGTTGACATAGGATACCCAGAATCCTTTGCGTGGAGATTGCAATGACCTAGCTTCCTTGGAGTGTTACAACACTTACCTCCCCTGACAGCTACATGAATCAGGAAATCACCATCTTTGTTACACTCTGTATTTACATTAAAGTTCATTGTCTAAAAAGAAAAGAATAACATCACTGTTAATCAACATATAAACTACATGTTAAAAGCTGTAGATGTTCAAACTTCTCTTCCTTAATAGAAATGCATGTACAGAGATTTTGTCAAATAAAACATTTTGCTAAGATGCCTTAACAACAGCTGATTGATTCAATAGAATTATTTATCGCTACGAGACATCGAGTTGTGATGCAGAATGTATGCAACTGTCGAGACGTGATACAAGTAGTTGTACCTGCACTTAAATCCATGTAATATGTTTATCTAAAATTAAGAAGTATAAACATGGTATAACAAACATGAATGTTTAACATTTAAAATTTTAATATTCAACGAAGCATTTTGACATAAAATATAGTCCCTAACGTCACACTCAGTCTCATTATGACATCACATTTTATTAACAGAATGAGAGTCACAATTGCAAATCATCTGTTATAATATTCACTACGTATTAACATTAACAGACGTAATTCTGATACAAAGCATTATGGCATAGCGTCCAGTATCCAGTTTGAAATTCAAATAAAAATAGTTTATCAAAAGAATGCTTGTATAGATTTTTGTTTCGTTTGTGGAAATAACTCTACAGGAAATTGTCAGCTCGAAAGGTTAACTCAAAAGCTGAAAAAATGAAGTAGGTAGGCACTTTATTTAAGACATTTCCAACGGAACAGTACACGTGAAGTGAGCTCAAATATGATGCTTTAAACAACCTATCAAATTGGGTAGAATACCATTGGTGACATGGTGTTATATTTTAAACTGAAGCTTGAGTAAATGAAAAATATTGCAGCAGGGGACCAGATTAAAATTAAATTATATTATAAAATTTTAAAATCCAAACAGTTAAGCTTTCATCACAAAAATTTTAAAATGTTATCCAAAATCTGACTTAGGCTATCTACACCTTGAAAATAGAAAAACCTTAGAATTAAAATAATTTTTGAAATTTCAGGCCAGTAAATTTAGACAATATCACTGAAAGAATCAATGATATTCCTGTCAGCACTGTGACTGCATGTCTGGCTGGTGATACCCTCCAGGAAAATGGCTGAAAATGGGCTGAAGCACCATTCAAACAGTATATACAGAAATACAGTTCTATATCTGAGGACTAAATTAGAATACATAAAGTACAGGGAGCACACATATGAAAGGTCTATATACAAGATCAAAGGACCATAAACAAAGGTCAAAGACCAATACATACAGTATATTAAAGGCATATCTATAGCTTAAAGTGACATCAGTAAGGTGAAGCATAATACAACATTACAGAATATAAAGGCCAATATGAACAGAATATAACACAAAGGTCCAGGAAATTACCTGTAAGTGTATTTCTATTTCATACTAATTCCCTGTGTTCCGAACTATCCTAAATATACCAATACACAAATATCAAATGCAATTAACTGCAAGTGTTTTTATTTTCGTACAAATTTCCTGTCATATATGCCTTCCTATATGCCAATACACAAAGATCAATAGGTATTACCTGCAAGTGTATTGAAATTTTATACACTATTCTTGTCATCCTAATAGATTAATATGTCAATAGATGAAAAACAAAGGCAATTACCTGTCTTTGTATTTCGTACACATTTCCAGTGCTCTAAACCATTTTAATCATATGCCAATACACAAAGATCAAAGGCAATTATCTGCATGTGTATTTGTATTTCTTACACAATTCCTGTCATCTGTGCCATCCTTAATTATATGCCAATACATAAAAATCAAAGGCAATTACCTGTAGGTGTATTTGTATTTCATACACATTTTCTGTCATCAGAAATCCTTAATTACCGGTGTATGCCAATACACAAAAATCAAAGGCAATTACCTGTAGGTGTATTTGTATTTCATACACATTTTCTGTTATCAGCCATCCTAAATCAAATGAAATACACAAAGATCAAAGGCAATTACCTGTAAGTGTATTTGCATTTCATACACATTTTCTGTCATCAGCCAACCTAAATCATATGCCAATACACAAAGATCAAAGGCAATTACCTGGATTTGTACCTGTACCTGTAAGAGTATTTGTACTTCCTACAAATTTTCTCCATCCTAAATCATATGCCAATACACAAAGATCAAAAGCAATTACCTGTATGTGTATTTGTATCTCCTACACATTTTCTCCATCCTGAATCATATGTCAATACACAAAGATCAAAGACAATTCCTTTTATGTGTATTTATATTTCCTACACATTTTCTGTCATCTGGGCCATCCTACATCATATGCCAATACACATAGGTCAAAGGCAATTACCTGTAAGTGTATTTGAATCTCATACACATTTCCTGTCATCTGGGCCATCCTAAACAATACAGATGTATCATGGAAGCTGGGAATGATCAGAGTTTCTGTGGATGGACACGTACTGGTGTTCACGTGATATTTACTAGGTAACTGTCTCCATGTCTTAGCACTAAAACAAGTTTCATCAGCAGTATAACCTACAGTACAGAAAAATTGAAGACTGTAAACACATAGAATTAAGAAATTGGCATTGCAGCATAATAGGAATTTTCATTTTGGACCAGAAGAAATGTTTCAGTATTTATATACATCCAGCTATGTCCAGTTTCGTGCTGAAGTTATAAGACATATTAATCCTCACTCTCTGGCACAGAGAACATAACTGGTTCCCAGATATAACCTCTGCCACAAATCATGCCCCGTTTACTGCAGGACTACATTTGTCGTCTGCCTGTGACGTTTGTAACAAAGAATGATGTTTGTCAAATTATACACAAGATCTTATTTATTTTCTATTTATACACTTTTGATACCAGTTTTAAATGAAAATTACTGTGTTTGTACGTGAAGCTTTTCCATCATAAGAGATACCTCTCATGGCGTCAACCAATGTGTGGCAGAGGTGATTGTGGTTTACATAGGATACCCAGAATCCTTTTGCCTGGAGATTAATTTATTCTATGAGTTGCACAGATATAATTTGTGATTTCACAATAAAAATATGTGCATTGCATATTCACAGATAAGAAATATGTGCAGCACAGGATTAAAATATTCTGTAACATTATCAAACATGTCTAAAATAAAAACTTTCATAATTCCAATATTTAATAATAGCCTGTTATATGCATTTATTCTGCATACAACGCAATGCCATCGTTTTTTTAAACTTAAATGCTTGCCTCCGAATCATCATAATGCACTGTTTTATCGTACACATCCTACCTTACTGTAAGTTATAAATCATTCTTAAAAAAACATTGCAATGTCTACTGTTGCATTTCAGTATTGCCAATCTTACATTGAAAACATATAATAAAGTGTTTTTCCGACGCAGTCTGTATATCTTCAAATTGTGACCTTTGAACTAAAAGACACTTACCTATATATGGTAACATACTATAATTGAATACAAACTTGCATTCTGATTGGACAAAAGTAGTAAAAAATTCTGCTTCGAACAATCTACTATGGAATACCTTGAAAAATATCCCTATTTGCATTTATCAATTATTATTCCATCAGAATCGTCTTTTAAAACAAATGTTAGTCATAATTAAACTTTAGAAAACGAATTTTTATGCCAGAGAATGCCATTTAGAAGTGCTTAACAATAATTAAATGATAAAACCATATGCGGCGTGTAATTTTTGCGCATTTCATCTGGGGTAGAATTATATATGCTTTGTTGACCATCTTATCTGTAAACAATCCTTACGCCGGTGATGTATTTATGCCATATTTCTTGATTTGACCGCCTGACACACACACTCTCTATCATGAAAGGTAATTAGGTCATTGCTAATTGTCGGAACACTGGAATGACTTGTATGAGACACAGTGGTTCGAATAACACATTTTGTTTACTGTTGCAATTATTTATTTGGACCTCAATTACCCATGCAGTTTATCTCTCCCTGCCACCCTATTTTTGGAATAGTATACAAATAATACAGATTTCAAATCACATTTAAATAGCATTGAATTGACATTTTGTGTTCATGTTAATACAATTCTAATTAAAATATTTTACTTAGAAGTTCCCATTTTAAAAGATAGTCAAAGTAATATAATAGCACATTGTAATGAATATTGATGCATGTAAGTAAATATTTGCTTATGAAATTTATTTTTTTAACTAGAGGCTCCCAGGAGCCTGTAATCGCTCACCTGGAATCCAAATGACTTAAACTATATTAAAATTTTTGAAATTAACAATTTCAGTCTAGTTGTTATAGCTTTTAAGTTACTGTGCAAAAACTAAACATTTCTTCAAAAAATTTGTTAAATACAATAACTCCTATAAGGTGCCATCGACAATTTCTGAAAATTAAATGGTTTTTAGGCATTGTCCTTTAGGGTACTTTAGAAATTTACAGTTTTACTCTACTAATAGGTGTGTTATAGACTAATTTATAATTAAAAAACTGTTCATATGTCCAAATTCATAATGAAAGGGCAATAACTCCTATAAAGAGTCATCTTGCAATTTTTGGACTAAGCAATCATTTGTAGGGCTTCTATTGCTGATCATTTGTGCAATTTACAGTTTTAATCTAGCTACTATAGTTTTCAAGATACAGGACAAAAATGGAAAATTTCATAACAAAATTGTCATTTAAGGGCAATAACCCCTATAAGGAGTCATCTGACAATTTAAGACCAATTAAGTGAATTGTAGGGTTTTTTTTGCTGATCATTTTTGCAATTTATTATTTCACTCTAGCTGTTTTGGTTTTTAAGTTACAGGACAAAAACGGAAAATTTCATAAAAAATTGCAATTTAAGGGCAATAACTCCTATAAGTTTGTTTGTTTGAATGGTGTTTTAACGCCACTTTCAGCAATTTTTCAGCTATTTCATGGCGTCCAGTTTTTATTGGGGGAGGAAGCCGGAGTACCCGGAGAGAACCCCCGACCTGCGGTAGGAAAACTGGCAATCCTTGTCAATTAAGATTTGAGTCGAGTACACACTGCCTGCAGTGAGAATCGAACCCGCAATCTCAGTGTTGACAGACCACGTGATCAATAGTAGACGAACTACCTTGACCACTCGGCCACCGAGGCCCCAACTCCTATAAGGAGTCATCTGACAATTTCAGACCAATCAAGTGAATTGTAGGGTCTTTATTGCTGATCATTTGTGCAATTTACAGTTTCAATCTAGCTGCTATAGTTTTCAAGTTACAGGACAAAAACGGAAAATTTCATAAAAAATTGCCATTTAAGGGCAATAACTCCTATAAGGAGTCATCTGACAATTTCAGACTAATACAGTGAATTGTAGGGCTTGAATTCTTGATCATTTTTGCTATTTACAGTTTTACTCTAGCTGTTATAGTTTTAAAGTTACAGGACAAAAACGGAAAATTTCATAAAAAATTACCATTTAAGGGCAAAAACTCATATAAGGAGTCATCTGACAATTTCAGACCAATCAAGTGAATTGTAGGGTCTTTATTGCTGATCATTTGTGCAATTTACAGTTTCAATCTAGCTGCTATAGTTTTCAAGTTACAGGACAAAAACGGAAAATTTCATAAAAAATTGCCATTTAAGGGCAAAAACTCATATAAGGAGTCATCTGACAATTTCAGAACAATCAAGTGAATTGTAGGGTCTTTATTGCTGATCATTTGTGCAATTTACAGTTTCAATCTAGCTGCTATAGTTTTCAAGTTACAGGACAAAAACGGAAAATTTCATAAAAAATTGCCATTTAAGTGCAATAACTCCTATAAGGAGTCATCTGACAATTTCAGACTAATACAGTGAATTGTAGGGCTTGTATTGTTGATCATTTTTGCTATTTACAGTTTTACTCTAGCTGTTATAGTTTTAAAGTTACAGGACAAAAACGGAAAATTTCATAAAAAATTACCATTTAAGGGCAATAACTCATATAAGGAGTCATTTGACAATTTCAGACGAATCAAGTGAATTGTAGGGTCTTTATTGCTGATCATTTGTGCAATTTACAGTTTCAATCTAGCTGCTATAGTTTTCAAGTTACAGGACAAAAACGGAAAATTTCATAAAAAATTGCCATTTAAGGGCAAAAACTCATATAAGGAGTCATCTGACAATTTCAGAACAATCAAGTGAATTGTAGGGTCTTTATTGCTGATCATTTGTGCAATTTACAGTTTCAATCTAGCTGCTATAGTTTTCAAGTTACAGGACAAAAACGGAAAATTTCATAAAAAATTGCCATTTAAGTGCAATAACTCCTATAAGGAGTCATCTGACAATTTCAGACTAATACAGTGAATTGTAGGGCTTGTATTGTTGATCATTTTTGCTATTTACAGTTTTACTCTAGCTGTTATAGTTTTCAAGTTACAGGACAAAAACGGAAAATTTCATAAAAAATTGCCATTTAAGGGCAATAACTCCTATAAGGAGTCATCTGACAATTTCAGACTAATTCAGTGAATTGTAGGGCTTGTATTGTTGATCATTTTTGCTATTTACAGTTTTACTCTAGCTGTTATAGTTTTAAAGTTACAGGACAAAAACGGAAAATTTCATAAAAAATTACCATTTAAGGGCAATAACTCATATAAGGAGTGATCTGACAATTTCAGACCAATCAAGTGAATTGTAGGGCTTTTATTGCTGATCATTTTTGCCATTTACAGTTTCACTCTACCTCGTATATTTTTCAGGTTATATTGTAAATACCAAAAATTTTGTCAAAAATCGTCAAAAAAGGGCAATAACTCCTACAAGAAGCCAATACACAACTTCACACTAATAGCAACTATTGTAGACCTTAATGTGCTGATCAATTTGAAGTAATGGTTTTCTCTATAGCTATTATAGTTTTTTAGATAATGACCAAAAACCTGTGTTGACCCCCCATGTTCTATTTTTAGTAACAGTGGCCATATTTGTCTGTTGATCAACACCCTGGGTACAAACTTGAAACTAGGAACCCTAAGGATGATTGTGGCCAAGTTTGAAAAAAATTGGCCCAGTGGTTTCAGAGGAGAAGATTTTTGAAAAAGTTTACGACGGACAACGGACGACGGACGCCAAGTGATAGCAATAGCTCACATGGACCTTCGGTCCAGGTGAGCTAAAAAGGTGCCGTTTTAAAATTTTAAAATGTTAACTAACTTGTTTTCGAGTTAATACGCAAGAAAAAACTTACAACTCCAAGATATACATAGAAAGGTTTGTATTTTTTATTAATCGTTGTGGATAATTAAGCCTGGGGGATACACAAAACATCCAATTGGCTAAAGTTAAATCAAATCATTTGCTGTGAAAATTTTGGGTTGGATGCATATTTTACATGACTGTCCTTCTCCATCAATTTTTTTTCTAATAAACATTCCTTCCACCAAACTGTCTAATCAATCAACCAATCAAATCAGTCAATTTTGAAGTTATATTTACCTCTTCTATCAGGAAGTTCAGGCAACACTCCTGATCTGGTCAGAAACTGAATCAGGGCAGGTCTCTGCATCAGACAGGCATAGTGCAGTAATCCCTGTCCATCTTCTAAATGACAATCTAGTCCTATTACAAATATAAGACAAAAACCTGTGTTAACATTGTCTACTACTGACAGGCATAGTGGTGTAATCCCTGTCCATCTTCTAAAAGACAATCAAGCCCTATTACAAATATAAGACAAAAACCTGTGTTAACATTGTCTACTGACTGATTTGACAAATTTGTTTTTAATTTTGACGACAGGGCTCTTCAACGTTTTAATTATTTAGGCTTTAAACATTTTTGGTTGAAGCACCGCTGATGATAGTACCAGAATCCTCTGCTGTCTGACACTAATTTAGACTTTGAAGGGAGCTCTCTGATGTCCCATGCCCCCATCAAAGTCTAAAAAAGTATTGGACAGCCAAGGATTCTTGGACTATAGAGAGCTCTCTGATGTTACTCGCCCCCATCAAAGTCTAAAAAAGTATTGGACAGCAGATTCTTGGACTGTAGAGAGCTCTCTGATGTCCCATGCCCCCATCAAAGTCTAAAAAAGTATTGGACAGCAGATTCTTGGACTGTAGAGAGCTCTCTGATGTCCCACACTCCCATCTATGTCTGAACAAGTGTTGGATTAGGATCAGATACAATGTTGATTCTTGATTGGACATATTGGCCTCTTGGTTTAATAAAGTTTATAACCATGCAATCTTTTATTACACTTATTTATATTACATATGGTTTTTTTTCAAAGTGAATAAATGTTTTTGTCATTTTGAAGAAAAGGACTTTTTACCCTTCAGTACAAATATTAAATATTAACTTAATATTTTATGTCTGCCCCAAAAACCAACATGATATTAAAAAACCTGTAAAATCTACAAATACATAACAAAGGATGACAGCAGAACCAGAAAAGCACCCAGACCAACAATTCTCATACAATTTTTTTATTTTATGCTCCTATGTACAACAGGAGATGAGTGGCAGATTTAGCAAAATAAAGTTGAATCCGTTGTGTACTTCATTCTACCACCAGTGGATTAATTCATATCAAAATCTTTAATTTTCAAAATATTTTTAACATATATAAAAGAAAGAGAGCCAGTACTGAGTTGATGAACCAAAAACAGAACCATCATCAGGGTTAAAAATAGCACTAGCCTGATGCATACAACAAATGACTACTGTTCAACACAAATTTTAATTCCTTGGGACAATGGCTCGCACTTTTCCTAACTGGGCTAGTGAAAAATCACTGCTGAAAAGCCCTGGGCTAATTGGATACACCAAAATTGCAATATATTTGTGTGTCAACCAATGAAGTAAGTTCATAAAACACTTTTGTTGTAAATGAACCCAATTGTGATGAAGAGGGATGTAATGTTAACCATGCTGAGTCACTAACAATGATGTTAATTATCTAGGTTTCATGATAACCATCAACACCATGTATATCAGTTGTAAATGAACCCAATTGTGATGAAGAGGGATGTAATGTTAACCATGCTGAGTCACTAACAATGATGTTAATTATCTAGGTTTCATGATAACCATCAACACCATGTATATCAGTTGTAAATGAACCCAATTGTGATGAAGAGGGATGTAATGTTAACCATGCTGAGTCACTAACAATGATGTTAATTATCTAGGTTTCATGATAACCTTCAACACCATGTATATCAGTTGTAAATGAACCCAATTGTGATGAAGAGGGATGTAATGTTAACCATGCTGAGTCACTAACAATGATGTTAATTATCTAGGTTTCATGATAACCATCAACACCATGTATATCAGTTGTAAATGAACCCAATTGTGATGAAGAGGGATGTAATGTTAACCATGCTGAGTCACTAACAATGATGTTAATTATCTAGGTTTCATGATAACCATCAACACCATGTATATCAGTTGTAAATGAACCCAATTGTGATGAAGAGGGATGTAATGTTAACCATGCTGAGTCACTAACAATGATGTTAATTATCTAGGTTTCATGATAACCTTCAACACCATGTATATCAGTTGTAAATGAACCCAATTGTGATGAAGAGGGATGTAATGTTAACCATGCTGAGTCACTAACAATGATGTTAATTATCTAGGTTTCATGATAACCATCAACACCATGTATATCAGTTGTAAATGAACCCAATTGTGATGAAGAGGGATGTAATGTTAACCATGCTGAGTCACTAACAATGATGTTAATTATCTAGGTTTCATGATAACCATCAACACCATGTATATCAGTTGTAAATGAACCCAATTGTGATGAAGAGGGATGTAATGTTAACCATGCTGAGTCACTAACAATGATGTTAATTATCTAGGTTTCATGATAACCATCAACACCATGTATATCAGTTGTAAATGAACCCAATTGTGATGAAGAGGGATGTAATGTTAACCATGCTGAGTCACTAACAATGATGTTAATTATCTAGGTTTCATGATAACCATCAACACCATGTATATCAGTTGTAAATGAACCCAATTGTGATGAAGAGGGATGTAATGTTAACCATGCTGAGTCACTAACAATGATGTTAATTATCTAGGTTTCATGATAACCATCAACACCATGTATATCAGTTGTAAATGAACCCAATTGTGATGAAGAGGGATGTAATGTTAACCATGCTGAGTCACTAACAATGATGTTAATTATCTAGGTTTCATGATAACCATCAACACCATGTATATCAGTTGTAAATGAACCCAATTGTGATGAAGAGGGATGTAATGTTAACCATGCTGAGTCACTAACAATGATGTTAATTATCTAGGTTTCATGATAACCATCAACACCATGTATATCAGTTGTAAATGAACCCAATTGTGATGAAGAGGGATGTAATGTTAACCATGCTGAGTCACTAACAATGATGTTAATTATCTAGGTTTCATGATAACCATCAACACCATGTATATCAGTTGTAAATGAACCCAATTGTGATGAAGAGGGATGTAATGTTAACCATGCTGAGTCACTAACAATGATGTTAATTATCTAGGTTTCATGATAACCATCAACACCATGTATATCAGTTGTAAATGAACCCAATTGTGATGAAGAGGGATGTAATGTTAACCATGCTGAGTCACTAACAATGATGTTAATTATCTAGGTTTCATGATAACCATCAACACCATGTATATCAGTTGTAAATGAACCCAATTGTGATGAAGAGGGATGTAATGTTAACCATGCTGAGTCACTAACAATGATGTTAATTATCTAGGTTTCATGATAACCATCAACACCATGTATATCAGTTGTAAATGAACCCAATTGTGATGAAGAGGGATGTAATGTTAACCATGCTGAGTCACTAACAATGATGTTAATTATCTAGGTTTCATGATAACCATCAACACCATGTATATCAATATTTGTATACTATTATGTAAACTTTTTAAGTCTTAAAACAATAAACAAGAGAAAACCTATTGCAGACTTATTAACATAGGTGTTGTATACATTAACATTTTTACTTATATAATACTGGATTTTTACCTGACTGAAACAGTGGGTACCAGGCAAGGTGCAGGAGTTGCTTACCTTGTGGAGCACCTGGACTTACCCCGGTTTTAAATGGCATTCATGTTACTCCAATTTTCTTGTGCGCTGTGTGTCGGTTTGTTTTGTTGTTGTCCCATCTTTTGTTTAACCATGGTTATATCTGTCTTTTTTGTTTCATAATTGATGATAAATACTCCTAAGTATCTGCGATTTTTTTTTCTATTATAGAATTTTTCCGGGAAAAATACATGTTGGATCGCATTCAGTTAAAAAAAATTTTGTTTATATTGGAATAGAACCTATATCTATCTGAAAATACCATTCAAAAGTGGTCACCAATATACCTATAGTGAAAAAAAAATTACTACTATGAACAGTAGGTTATGATACCTACTAACAAGAGACAATTTGATCAATGATTCTAGTAGATGGACTGGACCACAAACAACTGCTAACAAGGCTAGTTCTGATATCGCATCGCGTAGAGCAGTACTCGGCAGTCCATCAGCTAACAGTGATCGTAGACTAACATCCTCTGGCCAGAGAGATTCAAAGTTAACCAAGTGTTTTTGATATGTTGCACGATTTCCATAATTTTGCTGATTAAGTGATAATGATGGTCTCCAAAATGTATTGCACAAATTCAAATGCCTTTGATTTGCTTCAATAAATTCAAATTTAGAAGAGAATTTTTCTGAATCTGTGCTATCTGAAATTTCTGTTGGCAGAAAAAATGTGCGACTTTCAAAAGTATGATGGTGAAATTTTGAGCATGAACATGATTGGCTACTGTCCTTATGATTTCCACCAATGACAACAGAACAACATTGGTTGCTGTAGTTACTGCTTTCATAATTAATACCACTGACAGTTTCATTTTTAGTTAAATCTGTTCCTTTCTTTTTAGAATTCTTAGACCCTTTTAACCAATTAAAGAATTTATTGACTGATTTTTTCCTGTCAGAACTATTTCCTGATTTCTGATGCTCATACTGCTCATAGCGGGTACTAAGAACATGCACAGACTGACAAAATATGTCATCTTTTCTGGTATATTCTATATTGTTTTCTGTCGTTGGGACACCTGCCAAATCCACTGACTTTGTAAAACTGGACCTTTTCCTTTTTATCAAACTACCTTCTGGAATAATATTACTACGTGCAGACATAAGATCGGTTTATATTGATGGGTTAAAGTTCGGCATGCCTTTCTCGAAAAGCTGAAAAAGAAATAGCACCATATTAGATACTGTAGCTTTTTTTCAGATGAGTTAATCATTATTTTATCAATTTGTTTGTTTGCTCCAGTTGTACTGCCACATTTAATACTTTTTTCGTCAATATCATGGCCTCCAGTTTTGACCGAGGGGAGAAAACTGGACTGACCAAACGTGAATCTTTAGCACTAAAGCTATCATGTAAAGTTGAACTGGAAATGAATTTGATTTTATGAGCCAAGAATTCATAATAATGAAAATGGTTAATCCCAAACAAAAATTTCAAGTCAGATATCTATTATATTTAGTGTAATGTACAACCTTATAGGGTAGAAATATATGTGAAAAGCAGCATGACAATACATATACAACGATCCATCCGATTTTTAGTAGGGCTGAGATAAAATTATACTATATACCTTGGGAAAAATTCAGTGTAAACAGGCTAACCGTATCACATTTAGACCGATTTTTGGTTCGTTACAACACACTTATATGTAAGATTATTTTCCAACCATCTTAGGCGGAAATAACGGAGGTAATCCGATTGGATGAATATAACTTTAATATTTAAAGAAATCTTACATTTATCAAAGCAAGCAATCCCCCAAAATTTTGAGAATACTGATCATGATAAGACCATTTTTCAGTTAAATCTGAAAACTTAAAAACAACCACAGTATTATAACAAAAAATATGATTTTTACAAAAAAAACAAAAGAAAACTTACACCATCAACAAAATATTCCACAAAATATTGTGAAAATTTATGAAAGCCTTCTAGAGGTAACGTTGGGAGTTGGGAACTAAAACAGCAATTGTTTTTCCTAAATTTAGATTATGTTTTTATACAAAAATTAGATGTTAAACCTGGTACATGTATATGTAACATTTACAAAGTTTAAAAATGCAATTGAATAGAAAATTGGAAGAAAAATAAATCTGTTAATGATAAAAGAAAGTCACATAGATGTGATTTTAATACATGTCAATAACGATTTCAACATTTTGCTGTAACTATTTTTAACTGGAGGCTCCCAGGAGCCTGTATCCCTCACCTGAACCTGAAACCTATTGAACAACTATGCAATTCTTTTCTATCCAGCTTTTTTCCTATAAGGAATTGTCCAACACTTCTGCAAAAATCATTTTGACCTTTTATGGGAACTAACTCCTACATGTATGAGTTGTCCAAAACATATGCATCAATTATCATTTTGCAGATCTTGATGAACTGAATAATCGGTAGAGGATATCCTAAAGATGATGTTTGATATGTTTAAAGCACTCCTTTCATTGGTTTTAGAGAAGATTTTTTAAAATTAATTTTAAAAAAATGTTCAAGGAGAATAACTCCTAAATGGTTCATCAGACAATCTTGACCCTAATTGATTTGTGTAGCTCTCATAGAGTAGAACAATTAAGCATTGCTAATTTTTTCTCTAGTTCTATTAATTTTCAACATTTTTATGAAAAAATGGCAAAAATCACAACTTTTTATGATTAAGGGACAATAACTCCTACAAGGGGTCATCGTACAACTTCAACTCAATTGCAAGTTTTGTAGAGCTTTTCATGCTGAATAAACAGGTTCTCCTTGGTTTTCCTGTATCTGTTATACTTTTGACCTATAAGCCAAAAACTGTATTTTGACCCCCCCCATTCTATTTTTAGCCATGGCAGCCATGTTGGTTAAT
Organism: Limnoperna fortunei; assembly: GCA_944474755.1. Lineage (NCBI taxonomy): Eukaryota > Metazoa > Mollusca > Bivalvia > Mytilida > Modiolidae > Limnoperna > Limnoperna fortunei. The sequence goes on from OX104125.1 coordinate 26,538,890, forward strand.
CTGTGGCCATGGTGTGTGCAAACTTGGTAGAGGACATTTGACCGATGAAGTGTACAAAGTTGCAAAACAGTCCTTTCAGTGGTTTCAGAGGCGAAGATTTTTAAAAATCAATTAAAACTGATTAAAAAAAAACAGTTAAAGGGGAATAACTCCTAAACTTTTCATCAGACAATCTTAACCTTAAAGTCCTTTTTGATGCTCTCATAGAGCAGAACAATTAAGCAATGCTAACTTTTTCTTTAGTTCTAATAATTTTCAAGATTTTGAGTCAAAAATGGCAAAAATCATCAATTTTGATGATTAAAGGGCAATAATTCCCACAAGGAGTAGTCATACAACTTTGACCCTATGGAGTGTTGTGTAGACTTTTGATTCTGATGAAGGAAGGTCTCTTAGGTTTTCCTGTATCTGTTGTTCTTTTTGAACTGTAAGGCAAAACTATATTTTGACCCATTGTTCTATTTTTAGCCAAGGACAGAGGTGGCAATGTTGGTTGGTCTGATGCCATGATGTGTGCAAACTTGGTAGAAGACATTTTGCTGATGATGTCTGCAAAGATGATGGACGCCAAGTGATGACAATAGCTCCAACTTATCAGGTACTGTATTCAGTCTTTATAAAGTACATGTAAATGAAATTTTTTTAAATGTATACATTTTGTAATAATATAATAGCAAAATTATTCATTTACATATGAATTTAAATGTCATTTAGATTTAATATAGTTCAGTATAAAAATGACAAATTTAATGATTCATATTAAATGTTTTTCCAAAAATATGGCTCTTCTTATAATCTTTCTGTTTTAATATTTAATATAATTTTGTCCTTTACAATGTCAACTATAATATCAATGTATCCATGTATAAATGAAAACAATGTGAATGTTAATTACTTCCAAGGAAGTTTGTAATACTAGTACATTTAACCATATCACATTTGGACTGTATAACTGTATATGATCTGTAGACAGAAGTACAAATCTTTTGAAACAATCTTAATTACTGTTAACTCAATGCAATACAAATTGTAATGTGTTGGCATATTTTTCTTCTATCTTCCGACGATGTTCGATGGAAAGACATGATAACTGCTGATCCTACGCCCACAGAACCATGTGAGTATAGTATTTCAAAAAGGTCAATTCTTGTAATATTTATTTATTCCAAAGGCAAAGAAAAAGGCATAGTTTTTATAAATAACATATTATATCATTATTATATTGTATACAAATGTATTTCAGGAGAGGCACCAAAACTATTTTTCTTATCCTTTAGTTCCAGTAAATACAATACAACACTTCAACACTAGATTTGTATAAGAAAACAATTCAATTCTTCACAATATTAAACTAGCATTACTGAAATATTTAAGCGAAGTTTTTTTGGCAAATATATTTGCATGTATTGTACAGTACTGTACCTGGCCAAAAGTGTTGGCGCACAATGGTGACGTCATTGAAATGTTAATTGTATTTCATGTACGGAAAACAACGTTTTTCCAATATAATTAATAAAAACTTACCTCGAAAAGCTAGTATTTTGTTATTTGACCTCTTGTTCTATTAACAGTTCTAATTCTTTTAGGTAAGCTTCTATATAAACTCTGAATAAAATGTAATTAAAGTCCGATCCAGATTTTGTTTTTTGGAATTAGGTTTTCTGTTTTCCTATCGGAAGTCCGTTTTGAGACATGACATGGCACATTGTCCACGGCAAATTAGAAAAATGTCTGGCTACAACTGGCCCTAAATTTTCATCTAAAATACTTACATACTTCTCAGAGTTTATATTTCCGTACTCTTTCCTAGACAAATCTACGATTATGTTTTTCTGGTCAGTTGACAATTCTTTATGCTTGGGTGCCATTTTTTAGCAGACGATAATATAAACAAAAAAGGGGAATAATCAATAATTAACTGGTGATAAGAAAAAAGACAACATGTACTGTCATTACATGCATTTCTTTCTAATACTTTTTCTATATGACGTCGCCATTAATATACATGCGCATAACACTTTTGGCCAGGTACTGTACATGCACATGATTGTTGCTGTAATTTTCTATGTTGCAAATATCTATTAAGGCAGCCTAATTGAAGATAATTATTAGCGAGCATCGCAGATGCGAGCTATACGGTTACATGCGTGTGTGTAAAAAAAGTCATGTGATACATATGAACAAATCCATTTCAGATGGTAGCTGAGCTATCCGAAGAAAATATTGTAGACGAACGAAAAATTATATAATTTAAAAGTAGAAACAAATAATTTTGAAATCGATAACATTAAAGTGTGTATTTTTTAAATTACTACAAAAATGCCAGACAATTTTTTTTTTTTATCTGAAACGCTGTTTTTGAAATTGAGTTTTGTGACGTCACCAACACATTAGATACGACGTCACGTCGTCAATGGAATGTAGAGGGACTGTTAGGGGGCTCTGAAGTAACGACAGAACAATGTACGATGCTCGCATTAAGGCTGCGCCTACATTCATATTATTAATAATTATTATTATTATTATTATTATTATTGGAACTTACAATTTTACTGATTATTGTGGTAGTGGTGACCACAATATCTCTATCAATGATGTTTATAAAATGAGATTATATTTAAAATTATAAGTATCTGCATATGATTTACAACAGAAATTGATACTTAATCATGAGATCCTGCAAGTAGTCACATGTCTGCAACAAGGAAGATATGTTTTGCATGTAAATAATATCTACCTTCTCAATTTGGCTAAACTTTAATTTAGAATTTGGATATTAGAAGTGGTGGAACACGTTAAATTTTCCTTGAATATTTCTATTTGATAAATATAAAGATATGACATTTTTTTTCATTTTCTGTCCCAAGGTGAAGTAAGTCTGCTGTTTTGGATTTTTTTGTTTACCGGAAGTAAGTTATTTTTTTAAGGGAGCATTTAATTGTGTAATAAAATCATTGATGGCAAACACGCATGGAACACTTTATTTTGCCATTTTTACATAAAACCGCCTTAATTTTCTTTTAGTTTTTATTTATATAAGAAAGTTTATTGTAATATTTTATTATCTAAATTATAATTAAAATATTATGAAAAGAAAATAAAACAACACAAATAATGGATCCATTCTACTTATGTTCATTTCCGGAAAGTTTTGCTGTCAAGAAAAAGTATTTTGATACTATTTAGACAGAAACAATCGATAAAAAGGAGTCACCAATTTGGTTTATGAAGGTTTGTACATTAATTAATAAACGTAACGTGAATAGTTGTTTGAAAAGCGAAAATTCATTGAATAAAGGGACTTGGAAGTTGGATCAAAATTTTATTGACGATAAACGAATAGAGCGTAAATTCATAACTCATATGCGAGGCATACGGTTAATAAGGTCACGTGATTCATATGAACAAACACTTTTCGGATGGTGGCTGAGCGGTCAGAAGAAAATATTGTGGTCGAGCACACAAAAAATAATTTCAAACTTGACAGAAATAAATTTTACTTCGATAAAATTAAAGTGTTTATTTTTGAAATGGAAAGACTTCCATTTGAACCCCGCACTAAAAATGCATTATTTTGAACGTAAATAAAAGAATTTGGCACTGGGTGGCAGCCACTGGCGAACCCCACAGTGGACACAGTCATGCATTGCCAATTGGGCAAGTGCAAGCCGTGTGAACTCCATGTATCTTGTGATGAATGCGAGACAACTCGGACTGTGGACAACTAGGATCGTGAAAACTCGGACTGTAATAGGACAAGTCGGACCGTATTATTCATATATGGTCCGAGTTGTCCTATACCATATGGTCCGAGTTTTCCTATAATTTATGGTCCAAGAAATCTGTATTGTCATGTAAAAATAAAGTTTTTGTTTGTTAACTGAAGTTTTTTATTAACTGTACAGCAGTTGACCAGACTGAGAGTTTGTTGTTTGACGCGAAATTCAGTATGTATCAAAAAAAGAAAAAAAAATCTTCAACATATATTTATTTTAACATGTTTAAAATAAGGGAATTGTGATATCATAGTATGGTATCGTGTCGTCACCAACTTAATTTGCATGTATTGTAGCAGAACTGGACCCGAGGAACAGCCTTCTGTTGTTTAAAGTTGTATTGGGTAATGTTTGTCCATGTTCTGTGGAAGTAGTTACAGCAGTAACAAAGTTTGGACACTTGTCGTGGTCGAATGGTTTGGGTACAACGCTTACGATCTACTGACATGGTTGTTGAGATATGATAAAGAATGTCAAGGTTTTTATTATTCTTTTACAGCTTGGCCAAGCTACTCATTTGGAATCACAGAAGTTTCTTATCTAATTAGGTTTCACTAAATTCACTTATTTGAAAACAAACAAGTTCAAATTCTTTCAGATCTTAAAGTTAATTTTTTAATTATTATTAACTAAACAACATGATTACCGATCACATTAATTGAAGCCACAATTATTATAGATAATTGTGAGTGTTTTTCTGAATTCTTAAGATTTAATGTTGTTAATTGTCGCATTTCTCATCTTAACATTTAATCTTTAAATAATTAAATCAGTATTATTTAAATTCGAGTAGAACTGTTTCAATTTACTAGAAAAAATTGTAAGGTTATTTTGATAAATATTATAAACAGGACTATCGTATTTTAATATTTTAATGACAGTATCAGAAATAAATGCGGTCCGAGTTGTCTTATTTTCTACGGGCCGAGTGGTCCTTACTACGGTCCGAGTTGTCACGATCCGAGTTGTCCACGGTCCGAGTTGTCCGGTTACCCTTGTAATAGTCTAATGCATTGCATATTTTTTATTGGGGGGGGGGGGGGGGGGGGGGTTCAATTGGAAGACTAACCTTTGAAATAACAACAAAAATGTCAGACAATTTTTTGCAATCTCAAAAATGCTTTATTTATTTTTTACATTTTTTGTGACGTCGCCAACACGTTTAAGGGGTACCAGACAATTCGGACCCTGACAATTCGGACCGTATATCAGGACAATTCGGACCGTATGTCAATGAAATTGTTTTATATTGAAAGTGATAAAAGTAAAAAGTAATTATAATATTAAATATAAAAAAAATAAAACATGGGATTTTTCTGACCTGCTATTTTGAATTAGAATCGTAGAGCAAAAATCGAATCCAAAGAAATTAATTAAATAATTGTTACCAAATGAAGCATCAGAAACATCAAAGGATTTCAGCATGTATGATTCCAGTAAGTGCTCACATACAAGCAAACAAGCCCAGCAGTAGCATAAAAGCCGAATGAATACCAATTTGGATCAGTTGTTGATTGTAAAGGTTGTTCTTCGCCAATACAGCCTTGCCACGAATCTGTCCTATGTCACTGCTGTGACAAGTTTTTTTCACAGAACTTATTCCGGCATGACACAAAAAGACTACAGAGAAAAGAAAGCTGTTAACCCAAGGGTACAGTTTATGTGCAGCAGATGTAGCCCGGCAATCCACCAATCAAACGCAGAGAGTACTAGACTGTCCATTGACCCGACCATCAACTACTCCGAACTCACTCAATTAACTTTGTAATCGATGTATATTTTGACTGTTAGATTGTTATGTTTGTTATGATATTTGATTATCATCATTAATTAAATAAAATAAGGAAAAAACTTTTATTATTATTTTTTTTTTAATAATAGCCTGAAGTAGAACAATAATGCTAGATAGAAACCTTATACATAAAAACAAAAATAAAAACAAACAAACAAACAAAATGCAAAAGTCGGCTGTAGGTACAAACCTTATACATACAACACAAAAATAAAAAAACAAACAAATAAACAACATGCAAAAGTCGGCTGTAAATAGCATGAAAACATTATCATCATCTTTGTAAAATTATTATCTTTATTCATTATAAAACGGTCCGAATGGGCCTAATATACGGTCCGAATTGTCCTAATATACGGTCCGAATTGTCTGGGGGCTGAATTGTCCGGCATTCCATTAAAGACGTCACATCACAAAAGGAATGCAGAAGCACTCTTAGGGTGCTCTGAAGTAAAGTCATGAACCCATAAAATATGCAATGCTGGCATTTAGGCTGTGCCTATATTCATATTATTTTCCAGTTTCAATTGTCATTTGACATATGCTTACCATTCAACTTTTTTGTTAGGGTTTTAGGGGCGGAAGGGATCAACACCATACTGTTGTTGAAGAAATATTTCATTATACTAGTAAATGCATGACTGATCATTGAATATAAATAGTTTCTTAAGTCCATCCTTCCCCAATTCCATCCATAGTATATCCGGCACCATTTAAACCAGTTGCAGGTAAAATAAAAAAGGTAAAATTCAATGGAAAAAACATAGTACATGTAGTACACTAGCCAACAATTTACAGGTGTAAGATAATACAATGTACATGTAGTAATTTGTCTAGCCTATTGACTAATAATATAAAATTAAAATTAGAGACAATTGTATTGTTGTGTTACTTTATTATACTTACTCAGTGCTTGCGTTGGAGGGCCACTGACAGGCAAAGAAATCGCCTTGTCGTAGTTCCAATTTGCCCTTGATCATCTTCAAAAGCAAAGTGAAGCAGCCCTTGCATTTTATACAATCGCCCTATGTCGTCGTTCAAATTAAAATAAAATTGGGTTCATTCTTCAAATAATTTTTAGGTGGCCTTGCATGAAGGGAAAAAAGTTTTTTTTAATTCTCAGTCTCTTCCCTATCAACTGTTATTATTATTTAATGAATGGTTAGACCTAATGTCATTGTATTAGTGTACATGTATATATTCTAACAAACTGTGCAATATGACAATAAAAAAAGATAATTAATTTTTTTTTCAGAAATTATTACATCAAAATGATTATTATAACAGACTTGCAGTGATTATTTAATTTATTGTGCAGCTATCTTCAGCTTCCTGTTTTTAGTAATCATTTGTCATGAGGATTGTCCAACAAGAACTTCATTAATTAGTGAAAAGAAGAAAAAATAAGGGACAGATACAATGTAAACCCTTTACAAAGTAAGGATGAAGGATACAGATAGTTCAACATTCTACAACAGAAAATTATATACATGTACCATGATCATAAATCTGCATTTTAAATAGAAACAGTTTTAATTACAGTATATTTGTTATCTCTGCAAGAAACTACAATTTTTTTCTCAGAAAAGAAATTAAAGATATCATTTCTCATGGTGGATTAATTATAGTTTATGGAAGATAATTTGATGGCTTCACAATGGTATATTAGATTTTCTACAACATAAAAGTATCTCTAGTATAAAAAGAACAGAGAAAAATATGCTCTAGCTATGGATGTGGTTCTGCTTAAAACTGCATGGAAGTGATATTAGCTGTGCTACGTCCCCGACAGAATGTCGGAGGCCATGAGAATAGGTCCAAAACAGGAAGTCAAGAGTATAAACCAAAATTATATGATATACTATTACTAGATAGTACCAAGGATCATGAGGCAAGACCTACAAAATATCTCCCAGCATTCCCTCTGACTAATCTGGAAGAAGAACCAAGAGATGAGGTTCTAACAAATTTGTATCAGTTGACAGGGGGAGACAAACAAGGGATTAAAGGTGAGACATGAGAGATAACTCATGAAACTGATGATTAAATTATACATTCTAATACATGTATGACATGCTTCAAAGGCCTTTAGACCACACCTGTGGTAAAAAAATGATTTATGTATGAGTAACACGTGATGAACACATGATGAAGAGAGTGTGTTTTGAAAGGCTGGTCCAATTACAAAACTGTAACTCCCACTGGAAAGCTATCATGTATGACGTATTAATCTTATAAATACTAGTAGCAACACATGCTATAATTATCTGTTGCAATATATTGTGATGTGTGTTAAATTGAGGGAACAGCCAGTTTATGGCGGAAATGATGTTTATTATAGGTACGTACATGTAAATATCATAAATATACCGTAATTGTCTATCGCTATCACTCAGGATAAAATAATACGAAATAAATGGTCACCCCATTGTAAAACAATTATAAACCACAGCCTCCGTTAATTATTTCTTAAGTAAACTTTATACATTAATTTACTCATTCCTATGACTGATTGATTAATTAATTATCTAGGTTTCTTAGAATTTTTCGGCTATTATTCTATCGTGGCAAATGGGTTTTTAAGTGGAGTTTAACAGTGTTTCTGTTTAAGCAGAAATGGAGGTATTTTACTATTTCATAATTCTCGTACCCTCATAATATTTTGTTTTATATAGCAATCATTAAATATGACCCACAATTTTTGGCCAAATAACCTCTGCACACAAATTTCATAAGTTTTAGTGGTAGAAGAAGCCAGAAAGAAAAGCTGCACCATTACTGTAGATTGTATTTAATTAAACCTTACGTAAAAAAGATTTATTGATTGGCTAGGTATAATATCTTGTTGCTTTTATAAATGAGTTGTCTTGCTGGACAACACTTAAAATTTGCTTGCAAGAGGATTACAACCTCGAAACTGGAAACAGGGAGGGAATACTATTGAATAACTGTCAACCTCAAAGACTGGCGATCGGAAACGAAATGGCAATACTATTGTCAGCTTCAAAAATCCTAATTCCTCAAAACTCACATGATTGACAACTGGAAATAATTTGCATTATTCAAATTTACAATTGTGGATGGCAATGAATTTTGGAAAACACAGATAAAAATAATTATGCCATTAAAAAAGCACATTAGGTTCATTGGTACATATAACTGTTGGTTTGCTAAGTTTAATAAAACATTTATGGCCTCTTTAATCAGTGGACATCCAGAATTGTATACTATCACATCAGGTTTTGAGTTAAATGCATCCTTCTTTTTAATCCAACAAAGAGAATTTACACTGTTTAGAGCACATTGATAAACTCCTTATAAACATGATCAGTTTAACTTATTTAAAAGTAAGTACAAGCTACAGGATTTTATAACATCAAATTAACCATTCCTATTGTGTTGGTAGTATGCCTTTATTGTCTATTACAGCAGCATTTTATGAAATGAGGTACACATGTACTTAATATTTTTCTAGGAGAGCGAGCTTTACTGGTCCCATGGACAAGACAAGAGCAAAGAGATTCCCTGTCTAGATTTTACCTGTATTGTGTACCAGTTAATTCTAGAGGTATGAATATTAATACAGTTACTGTCTCTGAATTTAAATGAGTGTTTAATATGAATGTAATGATTTTGTGCAAAAATAAACAGGACAAGAATGTCGATTTTGTTAATGTACTATTGTTGTACTTACAGAATGAATCAGCAAAAGGTCTCATATGATAATCACATTCACCATGTACTAAATTCAAAAACCGGGAAAAAAAGTCAGTATATTCTGGATGAATAACTTGTGACATCTTCATTTCTAACAAGTTGAATATATTGTTACTTTACCATTTATGGATTTATCTGTGACTCTTCTATTCAGATATAAATTCTGAATAACTTGCAACTTCTCCATTTCAGTTTAGTTAACTTTACCATTTCAGACCAGCTGAATAACATATGACTTCTGCATGTCAGACAAGCTGATCTTGAATAAATTGGTCCCCATTTCAGACTAGCTCAATAACATATGACTTCTCCATTTCAGACCAGCTGAATAACTTGGGACCTCCAATTTAGACTAGCTGAATAATCTTTGACTTCTTCATTTCAGACAAGCTGAATGCTGCTTTTGTAGAGAAATCTCCAGATAAACCGGGTTTCTATTCTTTAGAAAGTGTTTTAGAATCTATTAACAACAGGAGCACAAGTTTTCCTCCACCTACCAGAACTTTTATGATACATCTGGAGAGGTGAGCTTAATTAGCATATTTTCTCGATATGTCACAAATAAAAATACTCAACAAATAATACATGAACATTTTGCAATTTCTTTAATAGCAGCAAATGATAAAAGCAAAAACTACTTTTAAATTTTCTCAAAGCACTGAATAAGTTTGCACAAAATTAAATGAATCTACAGAAGTTCACTTCATGGTTTCTACAGCAGCAGGGAATCCTTGTAATTAAGTACATAGGTAGGCAAGACATCTGTGGGTTTCGATGGTAAAGGCAGTTGTGTTAATATTTAATATATCTTTGTAAGCTTAATCAATTGATCATTTCAAGTTTGGTTTATTGGTAGCTTATGATATATATACCTGTTAGTCACATGTCACCTGCCCTTGACTTCTAACTAATGATTAAATGATTATATTTAGTTTTTTGGTTGGGTTAGGCTGAATTTTACAGCAGTTCCGAAGTTAGTTTTGTGATTTGTCAGATTAACAGCAGAGTCCTATTGCTCGTAATGTAGCAAATAAAAAATTCTAACTACGGTGTATTTATACAAAATTACAACATAATATTCATCTTCTTAACGTTATTAAAGCTTTAGACATTGCGAAAATAACTGGAAACGATCTTTATTGAAGAAATTTCTTTTTTCGTCTTTGAAGATGCATGTGGAAAATGCTATGTTGATCATTTTTCCCTATATGGATAATGTGACCTAACTTTATTATAAACGTGCTAATTAGCATACTATAACAACCATTCCGTAGTAAGAATCGAGTAATTTACATATCACCCAAGATGCAACACGCCATTCAGTTTCGGGTTTCTCAGTGCTTTTCATGTAGTAAACATAATTAAAAAGAGACATGAATGTCATTTAATACACAATGCACAGCGGGTTATTAAAAATGGCAATAACTGTCATCATGTATCAATAATGATCGATTTTAAACACGAAAGCCATTAAAAAATTGTGACACTTTTGAAAGATATCAAGATGGACCATGTCTGATTGTATATGCCACTTCTTTTGGACATCATAGTGCCGGGAGTGATTCCCTCCCGCTCTGCTACATTACGAGTTATGGATCTAAATTGGTACCCTCGCCAAAATAAAAAGCGAGGGTATGATTATTAGTTCTTGGGTTGGGTCAGTTCTTCAGTAACCATGCATTGTAGAATGACAATATTTGGTATATTTGTTACAAATCAGTAGAACACAGCAATCTGGTAAGTGTCACCTGAACTTGACCTCAATTTCAAGATCCATTTGCTACATTTAAGTTATAAGATTAGGTGCTTCTGTAACAATGCCTGGTAAGATGACAATAGTTGGTATTAAGTGTACTCAGCAGTACATGACAGTCTTTTGATGTATTGTAGGTGTCATCCAGCCTTGATTTCAAATTTATGGTCCTCTGGCTATGTAAAAGTTCTTGCATTAGGTCAATATACCCTTTTCACATCATGTTTATTCCGATTTGGTCAGGATTGTAGAATATACCGGAAGTTTAGCGAGATCGAGGCTAAGGGTGTATCAGTCCGATCAGTCGTAGAGAATAGATGTATAAATATTTGGGTTTTTTTTTGTTCTATGATAAATAAATTGCTTTACTTTCTAAGTTTCTGTTATTATTTCATATTCGCTTTGCGACGTTAATTTGGTTTAAACATCTGTAATTTATTATTGATTTTAATCATTTGAAATAAACATGATAAATGCCACGATAAATGCAGTTATGAATTTGTTGTTTACAATGCTGAATAAAGGAAAATCGTCGAAATTTAAGTAGGTGGCAATATATGAGGGTAGGGAGAACCTTTTTCGGGACGCCAGGGTTGGGCATTTGTTTTAACGGGAATTCGGTATTTGGTTAAAATTTGACCGGGAATTTGGGATATAAAACGTAAGCGATATTACGAAAAGAACACATTTTTTCGCCAGGAATTCGGGATATAAAGTTACCGGTATTAATTTTTATGGTTTAATTAATGTCAAACCTTACATTGGTACGCAGGGATTCCGAAGACCAGGGAATATCATATTATCACAGTTTACAAGTGTCATTCTAGCTTATCCCCATTACAATGCTGTTCGTTGCTAATAAAAAAAAACTATATATATAGTATGAAAATTATGTCAAATTAGTATAGCAACTTCAGGTTGATCTACTTTTCAATATTGGCCAAATTGACAACATCCCGACAATTTTTTATTGATTAACGTTCTGAATTTTTCGGGAATTCGGGAAAATGTCAATTGTATGACCGGAATTCAGGATTTTCTAATATTGTGATCGGAAATTCGGGATGATGACCCCTCCTCCCCTCATATATTTCAAAGTCATATTTCTTTGGTATTTTTAACCATTTGGCTAGAGAACTTTTGATGAATTATTCATGTTATTGTTTTTTCAAAATGTTCACTTTGGGAATGGAAGTATACAAATTGTAGGTTTAGATATTGAATATATAATTGTGTCTTAATTTGGACTAACTTTTTCATAAGTTTAACTTTGTATACATGTACATTTTGGGGTAACACTACCTTTTGGGACAATTTTTTTAGGATTTTATCTTTTTATATGTGTCACCTTTTTCATAACGAAGTCACCGTATTTTTTTATACCCCCGCTCGACAGAGTCGGGGGTATATAGTGGTCCTCATGTCCGTCCGTCCGTTCGTCCGTCCACATTTGGTTTCCGGATGATAATTCAAAAAGTTTACATCCGATTTAAATGAAACTTTGGGATATTGTTATATATCAGGTTGGTAAGAAGCCTATCGATTTTGGGGGAAATCCGTCAAATTTCAAGGTCACAGTCCACGAAAAACGTTAGAAATTTTAACAAAAAAGTTGTTTCCGGACAATAACTCAAAAAGTTTACATCCGATTTGAATGAAACTTTGGGATATTGTCATATATCAGGTTGGTAAGAAGCCTATCTATTTTGGGGGAAATCCGTCAAATTTCAAGGTCACAGTCCACGAAAAACGTTAGAAATTTTAACATAAAAGTTGTTTCCGGACAATAACTCAAAAAGTTTGCATCTGATTTGAATGAAACTTTGGGATATTGTTATATATCAGGTTGGTAAAAAGCCTTTTGATTTTGGGGGAAATCCATCAAATTTCAAGGTCGCAGTCCACGAAAAACATTAGAAATTTTTACAAAAAAGTGGTTTCCGGATGATAACTCAAAAAGTTTGCATGTGATTTGAATGAAACTTTGGGATATTGTTATATATCAGGTTGGTAAGAAGCCTATGGATTTTGGAGGAAATCTGTCAAATTTCAAGGTCACAGTCCACGAAAAATGTTAGAAATTTTTACAAAAAGTTGTTTCCGGAAAATAACTCAAAAAGTTTTCATCCGATTTTAATGAAACTGTAAAATATTCTTATATATTTTGTTGGTAAGAAGCCTATTGATTTTGGTGGAAATCCATCCAATTTCAAGGTCATTAGTCCTATATTAATTTACTAGGTATTTATAACCCTAATGAAAATTGCACGGCGAAAATTGTCTAAGGTCCGTATGCCATAGTCGCTCTTTGGCTGTTAAATTAAGTTCTTTAAATACTATTTCCTTGATGGAATCTAAACTAAGAAGAGGACTGAAATTGTCTGCAATGTCCGAGCTCCTCGTTTGACAAATCATCAAACACCTGGCAACTAAAATCTGCCTTGTGACAAACACGCTTAAATTGCCATTTTCTCTTAAAATTTCTTTTAACACATCTCATGATCCATAATTGATCTAAAACGTATTTTTGTGTAATGTTTTACATTCGATGCATTGTCAGTTACAGAAGCTATATATATATATAACTATACACCCTTAGCCTCATTATGAACTGATAAGAGAGATCTATTTTTAGAAACAAAGATAATGTGAAACTCGTATATTCTGAATAGTTACTTATGTTGGTCAGATGTAGGTCCTATCAACAGTACATGACAGTCTGGTACATGTAGATGTCACTTGACCTTTATATCAATGACTTTATTAGTACTTAGTAATATATACTGTTACGAGTATATGTTGCTCATGAAGAGTACATGTACATGACTGTTTGATAAGTGTCAGATGACCTTGACCTCAGTTTCCTTCTACTGATACATGTACATGTATTATGGAAAGATCTACTTTTCTAGTAGGACTTAGAATACCGTAAGTAAATTGGTTGTTTTGGTTACTGAACAATTGTACATATAATGCAGGCAGTGTACACATTTATAATTTTTTATTTGATATGCAGCATGAAGATTGTGCTGTGTATCTCCATAAAAAACTTATACAATTTTGTTTGTATTAATGGTAAATGCAGCAGAGATGTTTTTATTTATTTATTACTTATTTATTATTTATTATTTTCCTTGCTGCTGTTGCCTTATTCGATCTATGATAGAATATACTTAATTTTTCTAAAAGTTAGTTCCTATTTAGAGGCCAAGAATGTAGGAGGACACTCTTCTTAGAAAGTCATGATCCATACGATGTCCCTATTGAAGGAAGTTAAAGGGAATAATTTGTAACCTAAAAATAACCTGTTTGTACTGAAGTGTGCATGTCTTTTATCTTGTTTCAGCTGGTTAAAAGAAAAACATGCCAGACCGGAGACACTTGACATCCTGTTTCGCAGCAGAGCTGATTATAGAATAAAATACAGCGTCAGCAACCCTGCCTTCCTACCAACAAGGTTGCAGCTGTCCGATAATCATGAAGAATTACGACTTACTGCACATGAAGCACTTGCCAAAATGTTGGCAATTGAAAAATGTGAAATAGTGGTCATTAATCCATTGTTTAATTCTGGTCTTCCATGTCAGACTAAGGTAAGTAGCTATCAAAGCAATGAGGATGCAATTTTGAAAAACTGGTGATATTATGACTACAGTTTTTATAGTTTTTCTTATATTTGATGGATATTTATGCTGATGATAAATGTTTTACATGTATTTTGTTTTTTAACTGCCTGCTCATGAAAGCAAACAGACTTTTAAGATGGTACAAATGGTTTTTTCAAATTTTGAGTTATCTCCCCTAAACTTATATTTACAGGTAGCTATGAAAAATTATATTAATTTTTTCTTTCTGTTTTTAATTTAATATCAAAAATATTGTTTTCTTATCACCTCTTGCTGCCACTTAATTGGTTATTGTTTCTTAAAATGTACAAATTAAATAATAATGAATAAAATAAATATAAAGTAACATTTATTTTTTGGTAGCATGAAATTATTATTAAAGTAATAAAGAGTTTGTTTAAGGTTTTACACCACTTCAGCAATTTTTAAGCAGTATCCAGGCTCCCAGTTTTTAACAGGGGAAGATAAAGGAATGCCAGATGATAATCCCTGATCTTCTTGAAGAAAAATCCCTGTTATTGCTAAAGAGTAGAAATACTGGTATTTCAGATAAGTTCCCTTCCTTAAGAACTAGTAAAGTGCATTTATCATTTAAATATTACCACTTTTACATTTTCAATAAAAGAAAGGTTTTTTTTTTTTATTCTTAATGTTTAGACCTGGCATTTTGTTGTTTTTCTTTTATTAATCATCACTACCTATTAAACTAACTGAATGCCCAAAAACCATACAAATTTTTAAATGCAGTGTTTCGGGGAATTATGGAAAGTCTGACATATTTTGACAAAAGTGTAAAAAATAAGGGAATTTTTACTGGATAGAAAAATAGGGATAAAATTGTAGACAAACTGAACACTATTGCAATTTTTCATTGTTGACTATATTTAGCCATTACCAGTAGTGACTGTATAAATTTAAAAGATTTTTCTTTTTTCTGGCAGTCCAAACACAAGTACAAATTCTACATGTATATTTAGCAAGTTGTCTCTTGTATATTTATATGTGACAGGTTGACAACAAAAAAGTGAATAATTTGTACTGGGGCTCCCACGATGACCAGAGTGTGTCCTCAAGACGTACAAGTTCTAGCACAACCTCTAGTGATATGTAAGTATAACATTGGGCACACATGTTGACTAGTGTCCTTGACCTGGTCCCAGCACCATGTTTCTTCAGTGGGTGACCCACGTGTCCTTGACCTTTGTTTGTTTATACTAAGTATAATGCATATTTAGGTCACCCATGATGATAGAATGTCCTTGAACTGTACTAGTGCAGTACGAACTTTATTGTTACATGTATGTCGATTATACTTGGGACTCGTACTTGTTTGTGTTTTGTACAATACAAACCAGCTGACATTTGAGTTACAACCCAAGACTGTACTTTTTCCTTGAGTTTTCTGAGGGAAGTTCAGACAAGACAAGTTCTTGACACATACATATTACAGCACTAACATAAGTGAGTTAAAAGTTCTGTTTTTGAAAGGAGTTTTACATTATATTGTTCATGGGACATATATTTTATTCACCCACCTGGATAAAGAAACATTTTACAAAATTCGGATTCCAATAGGTTTTGTTTTCTCGGAAAAAGCCCATATTGAAATTGATGATGTAGGTGCAGATGAAGGGACTTATCTTAAATTATAAATTAAAGTGAATAAAAGTTGTCTAACCAGAATGGATATAACACTTTAGCATTTGATAAAATTGTGCATATGACATCAATCTTTTATTTTACTATCACAAAAATTTGTTTTACGAGTAGAAGTTTTGACCTTGCTATGCCCTCCCCCCATGGGCTGTCATGCTGTGCCCACAAACCCCGGGCTGGCAAAAAAGGGAAATACCTAGTAGTGTAGTTGAACCTTCATGTAATTTAGTGAAGATTTAATTGTTTTATTGACAGATTTTATCCATCGTCCAGATCATCATCAGGATATCCATTACATAAGTTTGCCAGGGATGGGAATCTCAATGGATTGCAAGAATACATACGGCATTTGTCGGTGTCAGAATTGGACGATAAAGGTTTTGCTCCCATACATTGGGCTGCAGAGTAGGTTCTTTTTTTTAGCTCACCTGACCCAAAGGGTCATGTGAGCTATTGTTATCACTTTGCGTCCGTCGTCGGTGTCGTCATCGTCGTTGTCGTCGTCGTCGTTGTCGTCGTCAGCGTCTGTAAACTTTTTACATTTTAATCTTCTTCTCTGAAACCACTTGGCCAATTGAAACCAAACTTGGCCATAATGTTCATTGGATGGACCTTTACAAAGTTTATGTTTTTTATTTGGATTGGAAAACCAATATGGCCGCCACCGCAGGACTTAGTTTAACATTGGACCCTATGGGAAAAAGGTTAAAAAGGGCTTCTTCCCTGAAACCGGTAAACCAATCAAAACAAAACTTACTAGCAATATTGTTTGGATGGTCCTTTATAAAGTTTATGATTTTTATGCCAACTGGAAATTCAAAATGGCCACCACCGCAGGACTTAGTTTAACATAGGACCCTATGGGAAAAAGTGTTAAAAGGCTTCTTCTCTGAAACTGGTTAACCAATGGAAACAAAAACTTACTAGCAATATTGTTTGGATGGTCCTCTATAAAGTTTATGTTTTTTATGACAATTGGAAATTCAAAATGGCCGCCAACACAGGACTTAGTTTAACATCGGACCCTATGGGAAAAAGTTTAAAAGGTTTCTTCTCTGAAACCAGTTAACCAATGGAAACAGAAACTTACTAGCAATATTGTTTGGATGGTCCTCTATAAAGTTTGTGTTTTTTATGACTTTGGAAATTCAAAATGGCCGCCAACACAGGACTTAGTTTAACATTGGACCCTATGGGAAAAAAGTTAAAAATGGCTTCTTCTCTGAAACGGTTAACCAATCGAATCAAAACTTACTACCAATATTGTTTGGATGGTCCTTTATACAGTTTATGTTTTTTTATGCCAATTGGAAAATCAAAATGGCCGCCACTGCAGGACTTAGTTTAACATAGGACCCTATGGGGAAAAGTTAAAAAAGGTGTCTTCTCTGAAACTGGTTAACCAATGTAAACAAAACTTACTAGCAATATTGTTGGATGGTCCTCTATAACATTTATGTTTTTTATGACAATTGGAAATTCAAAATGGCCAACAATTCAGGACGTAGTTTAACATAGGACCCTATGGGAAAAAAGTTAAAAAGGCTTCTTCTCTGAAACCAGTTAACCAATTGAAGCAAAACTTTCCAGCAATATTGTTTGGATGGTCCTCTATAAATTCATGTTTTTTATCCCAATCGGAAATTCAAAATGTCCGCAACCGCAGGACTTGGTTTAACATTGGACCCTATGGGAAAAAAGTTTAAAAAGGTTTCTTCTCTGAAACCAATTGGAAAATCAAAATGGCCACCACCCCAAGACTTAGTTTGACATAGGACCATATGGGAATATGTGAAAAAATTTTCAAAGGCTTCTTCTCTAAAACTGGTTAACCAATGGAAACAAAACTTACTAGCAATATTGTTTGGATGTGATTGTCCTCTGTGAAGTTTGTTTTTTATGCCAATAGGAAAATCAAAAAGGCCACCACAGCATTACATAGATTACTTAGTTTAATATAGGACCCTATGGGCATTTAAAAAAAATATCTTCTTCTCTATAAAACCCGTTAACCAATGGAAACAAAACTTTTTAGCAATATTGTTTGGATGGTCCTCTTTAAAGATTGTTGAAAATTACAGGACTTTGTTTAACATCAGGGAAATGCAACCTTTATTGCCTATAAAATCAGGTGAGCGATACAGGTTCTTAAGAGCCTCTGGTTTAGTTAAAGCAATATTTTCTTAAGATTTGGACAGTCTTCATAATGTAACAAGCAAATATTTCCTTAATATTAGGACTGCCTTTCTTTGAACAAGCTAACATTATCAGAGATTCCAACAGTCCAAATTATTTTAATTATTTAGATGGTCTGATGGATCATTTATTTCATCTAAAAAAATATTCAGGGTTCGACATAAGGCACGACCGCAGGACATTGTCCAGTAAATGTAGGCTCCTAGCTCTGGTCCGACTGGTCGTGCTGATAGTGATCATTCATTATGTTTGACAGACGAAATTTTCTTCGAGAAAAGAACAAGCTTTTTGATGCATTTACTATGGATCAGTATGACGTTGTATTTATTATTCGTTTCTCACTTTTAACGAGTTAAAATGTTGGTTTGTTTTTTTTCATTTAATTGAAGATCGTTTGTTTACTGTATCAAAACGTAATTATCTCCCTGAATCTGATATATCTAAAAACTAGAAACCGACAAAATCAAATATATAGATATTCGTTTTCTTATCATTTAATAGTTAAACACAAGGTTTAAAAATAGATGATACCTAAATAAGAACAGCAAGGAGTAGGGCTTTTAAATTCAAATTATACATACAGCTGTAATTCATTTAAAAAACGAAATGTAATGTGTGTTTAAGTTAATTTATCTTCATTCTCGGTGTTCAGTTGTTTCATGACATCACCAGATGTATGATGTAATTATATAAACAGTGGTAAATACGATTGCAAACATGGAAATAAACTGGACAAAATAAATAAACCTCAAGTAAAAAATCTTTATTGATAAATAAACCTGATTTAGTATAGTTAAACAGGGATCTGTCTGTTAACTACTTTCTAGTTCGGCGGTCTATTTTCGTCTTCGTCAGTGGAATTTTTTCCTCTCTTCAGTCTCGTGGCTTGATTTCCTAATAAAATCAGGACGTTTCCCTAAAACGAAATCTTAACTCCCAATTTCTTAATTATGTTTGACCTCTTCGTATGTGGTGTAGTTTACATTAGGTTTGGTCTAGTAAATTCGACTGTTACCAAGACCACTGGTCAAGCAGTAAAAAAGTTAATGTCTAACGCTGATTTTATATAACAGTTATCTGCTCATAAGATAATCTGGTCAGCAATCTTATAAGCTGCTTTTTAAAAAACGCAAGTACAAATTCTAGTTTGAGGTTTTGGTGACCTTAAGGTTCAAATATGGTCGATAGTATCAAAAGATATATTTGAAATCTGAATAATTGTATTAATTTTTACAATATTGTAATAAATATAAAAAAAGATGACAAAGAAACAATGGACTGATATATAGAAATGACTGTTTTTGCAGATGTGGCCATGGAGAAGCTGTAAAATTTTTACTTGAATATGGATGCTCTCCTAATTTACAGAATCACCAACATTCCACTCCGTTACACTTAGCAGCTGAGAAAGGTCATGTACAGGTCGTTGAGGTGTTGCTTAGTTACCCAGATACAAACCTGGTAAATTTCAAAAACTCAAAAATATTAGAGAACATTACAGTAAACACAGCAAAACCCTTGAAAAATAATTCTCAGTTTTATGTTAGAATTTACTTGCATCAATACTTTTATCCCAAGCTGTCACAACAATTTATACCCCGCAAACTTGTTTGGGGGGTATATAGGAATAACCCTGTCTGTCTGTCTGTCCGTCTGTCCACACTCCTCCTAAACAGCTTGATGAAATTTAATGAAAATTAGCATAAAGGAAGTACCTTATATGTAGATGTGCATGAAGGATTTTTATTGACCTCGGATATCATTAAGGGGAGATAATTTGACTGGAAAGCGAAGCGAGGGTATCCCTTTGTGAGCGTGCTCACAGTCCACACTTGTTTACTGTTGTTTTAAACCCCACCACACAATGTGATAGCCTCCATTTGAATATGAGTGTGTGTCCATCTGTTCCTTGGTTGTTTCCAGATGATAATTTGAAAACACATCATCGGATTTTATTTAAACTTTGCATAGCTGTTAAGTACTATAAAATGAACATCAAGATCAATTTTCAGCACAATCCAATTTGTAGTTTTGACAGGACAATTCAATTTTTTTGTTTCTATATTAAAAATAATGCAACGTGACAGGGTATCATGTTGTGTAC
This sequence comes from Limnoperna fortunei, assembly GCA_944474755.1. Lineage (NCBI taxonomy): Eukaryota > Metazoa > Mollusca > Bivalvia > Mytilida > Modiolidae > Limnoperna > Limnoperna fortunei. The sequence goes on from OX104125.1 coordinate 26,559,510, forward strand.
CCTATTTTTGCATACTCCTAACTAACTTTAATTGATAAGCAAATTATTTTGCTTCAATTGTGTCAGCTGTACAAATTCTCTTGACTTTTGTGCATCAATAGTGTATATACATGTACATTGATCTCAGTATAGGCTGAATTTTACTGCCCTTATAACCCAATGTTAGTTTTGTGATTTGTCTTATTAACAGCAGAATTTAGTCCCATTACTCATGATGTAGCAAATAAAAAATTCTAACTATTTACACAAAATTCAATCATAATATACATCTCTTTTACGTTATTGAAGCTTCAAACATTGCGAAACTAGGGGCAAACGATCTTTTTTTGAAGAAATTTCTTTCTTTTTTTTTTGAAAATGCACGTGGAAAATGCTATGTTGATCATATTTTCATATATGGATAATGTGACCTAGTTTTAGTAAAATCGTGCTAATTTACATACTGTAACAGCCATACCATAGGAAGAATCCAGTAATTTACATAACGACACCTTATCAAGATGACACAATGTTTGTCATGTAATGAACATACACATGTAATTAAAAAGAGACAGGAATGTCAATAAATACACAACGCACAGTGGGTTATTAAAAACAGCAATAATTATCATCACATATCAATAATGATCGATTTTAAACATATAAAAACCGATAAAAAAATGGTGACACTGTCAAAAGATATCAAAATTGACTATGGCTGATGATGTATAAAACTACTTTTTGGCATCAAAGTGCCAGGAGTGACTTACTCCCGCTCTGATGCATTATGAATAATGGGACTAAATACAGCTGTAGGTACCCTCGCCAAAAAAAGCGAGCGTACGATTATTCATTCTAATCTTAGCTGAGCTGCAAAGGGATCCTATTATTCCTAATTGAGCAAACACACCTTTGGGTTTTATACATATCTGCTCTGAAACTGCATGGTTTATTAAATAGCTTTACTTAAACTGCCACTTTATGTACATTTCTACAATGCCTATATCAATGATTTTTCATACGTTATTTGTGTACTCGACTCAATCTTAATTGACAATGATTGCCAGTTTTCCTACCGTATATGTTCAGTGTTTTCTCCTGGAGCTCCGGCTTCCTCCTTTAATAAAACTGAACGCTATGATATAGCCCAAAAGAATGCTGGCATTAAATAACATTCAAACAAATTTATATGTAGTATTCAAAAACAAAAGTATAACAAAAGTGATTATCTGTTTTAGAAATAAAACCTCAGCGACAGATAAAAGACAAATTATTTATTAGGGCCCTGCCACCTGGTGGGACATTAAAATATTGTTTGTTTGCTGTATTTTGACAGAGCCTATAAATCCGCCTACCTGACAACATTTTATTGCATCAAAGTTTAAAATGATATTTTTAATAATTGCCTAAAATGCCTGGGTTGTTCCGTTCCTAGATTTGAGCGTAAATCAATATCCATTACATGCTTTAATATGATGTTACTATTGTAACACAAACATTTACGATTCATAGAATAAAAATCTGAAAAAGTAGCAACCCAAACAAACAAACATTCAAGTCAATCACCTACTTATGCTCTTGTTGAAAACCCTTAACATTGCATTTTTTTCCGTTTCAGAATGCTGTAGATATTAACGGTAAAACAGCTTCAGACAGATGTGAACCGTACCGAGACAAGGAACACAAGCTTATATTGGCCATGTTCAAGTCTGCTATTAATAAACTGGTAGGTTTGATTGTCTGAATGGATGGCACTTTGAAATCCTGTCCATGTTTGTGTATCATACTGGAATGGGATATGTTCTTACATTGGTGTGAGTGGATTATCTGGTTTCTCCAATCAAGATAGTTAAATTTTCATAATGCTGTAGATATTAACGGTAAAACAGCTTCAGAATGCTGTAGATATTAACAGTAAAACAGCTTCAGAATGCTGTAGATATTAACGGTAAAACAGCTTCAGACAGATGTGAACCGTACCGAGACAAGGAACACAAGCTTATATTAGCCATGTTCAAGTCTGCTATTAATAAACTGGTAGGTTTGATTGTCTGAATAGATGGCACTTTGAAATCCTGTCCATGTTTGTGTATCATACTGGAATGGGATATGTTCTTACATTGGTGTGAGTGGATTATCGGGTTTCTCCAATCAAGATAGTTAAATTTTCATAATGCTGTAGATATTAACTGTAAAACAGCTTCAGAATGCTGTAGATATTAACGGTAAAACAGCTTCAGAATGCTGTAGATATTAACGGTAAAACAGCTTCAGACAGATGTGAACCGTACCGAGACAAGGAACACAAGCTTATATTAGCCATGTTCAAGTCTGCTGTTAATAAACTGGTAGGTTTGATTGTCTGAATGGATGGCACTTTGAAATCCTGTCCATGTTTGTGTATCATACTGGAATGGGATATAGGATCTTACATTGGTGTGAGTGGATTATCTGGTTTCTCCAATCAAGATAGTTAAATTTTCATAATTTAACTACATATATGAAGATTGGAGAAATCCAATAATCCACGAGTACTAATGTAAGATTCTGTTTCTCTAATTTTAAAAAGTAGTAAATTTGCGAAATAAGTACACATTCTCCCAACCCTCTTTTTATGTTCATGACTGAAAGGCGGTAAATGGAAGGTGTTTTGTTTATGATGTCATTAGTTCTTATTATGACATTATTATTTTTAACTGTTGAAAACAGCATTTTCACTAGTGACGGAACTATTTTTTCCACACCAGTCAAGAGGTTTGAGTACAACGCAAAAATTAGAGAACAAGAGTTTTTGTGGTCATGCTATATTTATACCCCCCGCTTGAAAAGCGGGGGGTATATAGTGTTCATGGTGTCCGTCCGTCCTTCCGTCCGTCCGTCCGTCCTTCAGTCCGTCCGTCCTTCCGTCCGTCCGTCCGTCCGTTACACTTTCTATTATTTGCAACTCCTCCTACACCACTGAAAGGAATTTGATGAAACTTACACAGAATCTTTGTCTCATAGTGCCATTGTGCAGGAGATATTTAACATTTTGATCGGAATGATATTTGGGGTTTCCCATAGAAAAACATGGACTTTGTCATTGACCTAAGGGGGTCCCTATCTCTTATGTGCAACTCCTCCTACACCACTGAATGGAATTTAATGAAACTTACACAGAATGCTTTTCACATAGTGCCATTGTGCAGGAGATATTAAACATTTTGATCAGATCGATATTTGGGGTTTCCCATAGAAAAACATGGACATTGTCATTGACCTAAGGGGGGCCTCATCTCTTATGTGCAACTCCTCCTACACCACTGAATGGAATTTAAAGAAACTTACACAGCATCCTTGTCACATAGTGCCATTGTGCAGGAGATATTAAACATTTTGATCGGATCGATATTTGGGGTTTCCCATAGAAAAACATGGACATTGTCATTGACCTAAGGGGGTCCTCATCTCTTATGTGCAACTCCTCCTACACCACTGAATGGAATTTGTTGAAACTTACACAGAATCCTTGTCACATAGTGCCATTGTGCAGGAGATATTTATTATTTTGATCGGAATGATATTTGGGGTTTCCCATAGAACAACATGGACTGTCATTGACAAAAGGGGATACCCATTTCTTATGTGCGACTCCTTCTACACCACTAAATGGAATTTGATGAAACTTACACAGAATGTTGTCACATATTGCCACTGTGCACTAGATATATAACATTTCGATTGGAATGATATTTGGGGTTTCCCATAGAAAAACATGGACTTTGTCATGGACATAAGGGATACCCATCTCTTATGTGCAACTCATTCCTACACCACTGAATGGAATTTGTTGAAACTTACACAGAATCCATGTCACATAGTGCCATTGTGCAGGAGATATTTAACATTTTGATTGGAATGATATTTGGGGTTTCCCATAGAAAAACATGGAGTTTGTAATGGACATAATGGGATACCCATCTTTTATTTACAATTCCTCCTATACCATTGAATGGAATTTGTTGAAACTTATACAGAATCTTGGTCACATATTGCCATTGTGCATTGGGTATTAAACATTTTTATCAGAATATTATTGGAGGTTTGCCATAGAAAAACATGGACTTTGTCATTGACATAGGGGATGCCATTCTATGGGGGATTGGGGAGGGTTACATGTATTATCTGCAATTTCGCCTTCACGTTTAACTAGATAAAGTTTCAATTTCATAATTAAGAACACCTGAATTTTCAAAGTAATTGTGAAGCGGGGGGTATCAATGGTGAGCATTGCTCACAGGTGTTTTTACTCTAGTTTTAATTTGTTTTCTTTGTAGTGAGCTGTTCTGATTGTTGTCACGGTCACAGCATTGTAAGCTTTTCATGTTTTCATCTTTTGCAGAATCACTAGATCATTTTCAATTAAAATTGGCTTGAATAATCCTAGGGAGAAAGGGATTAAAGTTTATTCAAATGATGGTCCTTACCCCTTTGAAGAATGGATAAGATATTGTTAAAATATGATGTCCCTGGGTGAAAGGAATTCAAGTTTGTTCAGAATTTAAATATCATCTCTGGTACTTTTGTGCTGATTTTAATCAAACTTGGCAAAATATATTCTTAGTGTAAGGGAATTCAGATTTGTTCAAATTTTAAAAAGTAGTAAATTTGCAAAATAAAGTACAAATTCTTACAACCGCCTTTTTATGTTCATGACTTGAAAAGGCAGTAAATGGAAGGTGTTTTGTTTATGACGTCATTAGTTCTTATTATGACATTATTATTTTAAACTGTTGAGAACAGCATTTTCACTAGTGATGAGAACTATTTTCTCCACATCTTCAAGGGAGAGATACCGAGGAAAGTATGTAAATATTATGTCAAAATTTGGTCTCTGGGCCTACTTGATTTATTTCAACCAAAGTTTTTTATTGGGAAGGTTGCGTAGCAAACTTTCCCCTTGCTAACGCTCAAATAGATAGAAACTACTATGACCGGCGTGTACAATAACCTTGCGCTCGTAAAATATAGGTCACATTGGAGGAATCTATTTTGTACATGAATCAGTGCACTGCATTTATCTTGAACATCTTTACTATACATGTCCTTTCGTATTATGTCTCATTTACTGCATAACTGATAACTAATATTACGATTTAAACTAATATTCCATGTTCATCCGCGAGAGACAGACTCGTTACACTTTTGGTTTTGGTAAGCAAAGCGATATTCGGCAATTCTCGCGATAGCTGTTCACTGAACCGACAAATGTAGTACTGACAGTAGCACCTATTTGACGACGTTATTATGAAGTGATTTAATGATTATTTTGTGCGATCGTGTGGTCGTCGTTTTCAGACGGTTTTGCATTCTAATTCTTTATGTGTTTAATAAATGAAAGTCAACACAAACATGGGTGCTTTGTCGATGTAACAGATTTTGCACAGCTGCGCCATCTAAAAAGAGGTTGGGAGAATGGCATGTAGAAGTTTCGTAAATAAAATACAAGTAGTTCAATTAAATATAACAATTTCTAACTAATAAAAATATATTGAAAAAGATATTTTAGTGTTTGTGACACAAGAAAAGTAAATGGATTATTTGACATCGGTGATCGAAAATGCAATTGTATATAGGCTACAGCCAGTCACCATGTCGCTACATTATTCCATAGTAAAAGCTGACACAATTTGTTTCCGGTCCTTTTGATTTATTTTTATAATTGGTAATTCATGCTGAACCATTATTTTTTCTCGTTACACGAGTCGCAATGGGTCACCATCCATCGTAACAAGCCACGAGGTTGTTTGTTGACATCGCCTAAAAACGTACCAATTTTACCTAACGAAATTGTCGTTTCAGACGATGTTGCATTTTTATGCTTTAAATATCTAATTAAATTAAAGTCAAAACGATATATTTTTCTTTAATTTATGTATTCCTTAAAACAAGGGAAGATGTGATCAAGTCAGTGTGTTTTGTCAGAAGTTTTTTGAGTGAAAAATATAACTGCTTAGCGCTTAGAGCTTATGTTCCTTTTGTAGATCCAAAAAGTTGCAAATTGAAATCAGCAATTATTTTTTAAACATTTGTTAAGCGTTTTGAAATGCTGTTTTTTAATTTGATAGGGAAATTTTCCAAGGTAAATTTTTATTAGAACGGGTGCAACTATTGTCCATTTGAAACCCTTCGGGTAATGTCGTTTGCGGTTTAGGCTCGACTATCATAGAACGTCCAGAAAGCTTGCGATCTTTAGTAAACTTCGTAAGACCCTTGTTGAAAACAAAAAGTGTCCGATTGCTTAGCAAGAGTCAAGTACATGTAAACAATAAGCATAGTATGGAAAATGTACAGTGGAAATTTTTTTATTGGATTTTCGTAATAAAAGGTTACAATATCGCAATATTGAATATTAATTTAAAAAATGCAAGCAGAAAAGCACTCCATCTCCATGTGATGGTGACTTTTAGTATAAGCTATTAACACACTGTTTAAATTTAAAACAAACAAGTTGACATGCATTCTGATTATAAAGATTTATTGTTTTTTGTTTGTTTTAATCAGGAGGATTTATAAAAATAGATTTACATTCGCTTTTGAATGATACTGTGTCGATTTTGTTATAGTGTGTGGCACTTGCTATAAAAAAATTGACCCAGTATCATTCGAAAGCGCATGTAAATCGATTTGTACAGATCCCTGTGTTTTAATTGTGTTTCATGCCACTTTCAGCAATTTTTCAACTATATTTGGGCGTCCTGTTTTTATTGGAGGAGGAAGCCAGATTGTATGAGGTTTTTAATAATTGTGAATTGAAAGCACACCCTGGCAGCAGTAAGATTCAAACAAGTGCTGACAAGCATTCGATCGATAGTACATGAATACTACCTTAACCACTTGGCAACTGAAGATTTGAATCTTTTAGAAGCTTATGTCATCACTTGCATTTATAGGGAGACATTTACATATATGTACATGTATTTGATTCAAGTTATATGCCAATGTTTTTATGTCTGAAATGGGCAAACAGCAATTTTGTCTTATTTATTAATATATTTATACCAGTTATGATAGAAACATCTTCAATTGTATCGTTGCACTGAATGGATTTTGATGCAATTTTGATGGACTCTTTTTCACATAGTGCCGTTGTACACCTGATATTTATTTTGATTGGAATGATATTTAGGATTTCCCATAGCAAACATGAACTTGACGTTCTTTGACGTACGGTATACCTATCTCTTATCCACAACTACTTGCACCACTGAGTGGGATTTGATGAAACTTTTGCAGAATCCTTTGTCATATGGTGGAATTTTGCGCCTGATATTTTACAGTTTGAGCAAAACGATTTTTGGAGTTTCCAACAGCAAAGCCTTGGACATTGCCATTCAAGACATAGGGGAGCTGGGGTTATCAATTTTGTGGATTGCAAAGTTTTTTTCTGGTCTAATTTTATATCTAATATGTTTCTAAATTTACCTGATTTATTTTATATTGGTTTGTTTTATTGCCTGTCAAACCTGAGGCAGGAATCTCATTTCATACTTGCAAAGCAACCTTTCCTTCTGTGCAGTCTGCACTTTGATTCATTCATGTCGACCATAAGTGAAAGGAAGACAGTAAAAATTTTTTCAATTTAAGGCCTGTTCCTTCTTTAAAAAGGAACTAATGGTAAAAAAGGTAAGATGTCATGCAATCAACTATAAGTGCGCTGATATAGAACAGATATCTAACACCTCTGATACTCTTTAATTGCTTGAAATTTCCACACACAAAATGTTTTTGGATAAATCATTTTTGCGTGTATTGTATCTTTCCGAAGATGCAATTATTATTGAACAGAATTCGTACGATTAGGCTCTGTGTACCAGTGTGGTGCAGCTGAGCATTGTGGCCTATGGAACTTCTGTTAAAGCATTTTATACCTGCACAATTAGTTTTGACCTTTTGACCTCAGCTATATATAGAACTATTTTAATTCAAGAAGATTTTATGTTTCAGAGTCAAATTACTATTTATATAATGGATGGTACAAAAAAGATATTAAAATTGCCTATTGGGAGTGAAACGACAGTGGAACAGCTTAACAGACAGCTTTTGCGGGTAAGAGCAATGACTGGAAAGCATCATGAGAACAAAAAGCAAGGCTTTATTGTTTAATTCTAAAACATTACGAATTCTTTTGATCAAATAAACATGTTGAAGTCATGTCACACTTGTAGAGTGTAAACGGCCATAATTATTTGTGCTCGTACAGATTTCCTTTAGCTTGCATGTTTTAAATGAGGAAGGGGTCAAGATATCCAAGGTGGAGCAACAATTAACACTACCATAACAATTTAATTGATTTAGTTCAAAAATATTACTGCTTGTTCACTTGTACATACCATTTTACCAGGATTTCCTTTAGCTTACATGTTGTTACTGAGGAGGTTCGTGGACCAAGATATCCCAAATGGGGCAACAGTTACCACTACCATTACAATTGAATGTGTTTAATCGTATTACTGCTTAGGGTTAACATTTATTTTTTGCCTTTTTTCCACTATCAAAACTTTGTCTTGATAAAGCAGAATAAACAAGGCTGCAAGTGGTATAAAATACATTAAAATGCTATGAATATAGCTAACAAATTGATGAATTAAGCATACAAAATAATTTAAATGCTATGATGTACTCTAAAAAATGGTAAAGGGGGAATAAATTTCATTATTTCTGGTCTACAGTAATGTAAAACATATCCTTTGATATTTCATTATTGTTTTTAAAAATGCATCTTCCAGAATTATCTGCATTAGACAGGTTTATGTAAATTGTATGATCCTAAACATGCAAGACAGGAAAATTTCCCATTCAAAATTCAAAACTTGTGCATTGAGTGTACTGGAAAATTTCCCGATTTATGAAATTCAAAAAATAAATCTGATAGGCCTGCACTTGAATCTGTTAAATTTTTTTTTTAGGACTGTAATATGCCAGAGGTGCCATATGGTGACATATTTACAATATGGATATGCTCAGAAAGTCTTGGTATGTAATTCGAAAAATCTCAGTTCGAATGTAGAGTTTTGTAAAAATAGCAAATGATCTAGCCGTAGTTAAATTTAAACACAGCTGAAACTGATATATAGTTGGACGGCAAGTCATAGTTTCTCAGTATCTTAACTATAAGAAGTAGTCTCCCTTTTGGCATTATGTACATGTAAAATTAACTGGGGCATGCTTAGCATATTCCTCCATTTGAACAGCGTTCTTTATAAGATGGTTAGGATACTGAGACAGTAAAAAGGGTTTGGGATCCCTAAAACCATTTTAAACCCTAACACACCATGTCCAAGCCTGTATGTGATGCCGTTTTATTTATCCTTTATTGTTTTGTTTTTTGTTTTTTTTTTGGGGGGGGGGGGGGGGGTTTGTTTTTTTTTTTTTTCTGTATAACAGTGATTACTTGAATTCTGAGGTTAAGGTTTATTTGTGCCAGCAAAAATTGTGATGTTTAAAGTCCAACATCATCAATAACTGACAGTTGATTTTATTATGTTCATCAGTCTATCACCCTTGGGTTAAATATGAAAAAAGTCGAAATAAATTTCAAGGAAAAAAAAATTCAAATTGATGTGGGGACATTTTGGCATGTGTATAATATGTTCGGCAAGAATATTACTGGTAGGGTAAGTTCCTACAATCAAAATTAATTTTACCTCTAATCAAAATAAATGTTACTTAACAGAAAGCATTAAATCCTAAGAATCAAAATTTGTAAATCCTTCAATTAAAATAAATATATTTTGATGCATTTAAATTTTAAATGTTTTTAGAACTGCAGTTGAAACCAGATCATAAACCAGTAGAACAAATGGAGAATTGGAAGAAAAAGATCTTGTTACAGCTGACAGAAGGGGACCCCAGTAAGGAGGAGCCTAAACTTAAATGGAGGAGAAATGCTAAAACTGGTATCATGGATGAGAGAATAGTAAGTCACATGACATGGGAATCATATTGAAAAGGCTAATAAGTCACATGACATGAGGATTGTATTGAAAAGGTTAATAAGTCACATGATTTGAAGATTGTATTGAAAAGCCTAATAAGTCACTTGATTTGAGGATTGTATTGAAAAGGTTAATAAGTCACATGATTTGAATGTCTGTATTGAAAAGCCTAATAAGTCACATGATATGAAGATTATATTGAAAAGGATTATAAGTCACATGATATGAAGATTGTATTGAAAAGCCTAATAAGTCACATGATTTGAAGATTGTATTGAAAAGGTTAATAAGTCACATGATTTAAAGTCTGTATTGAAAAGCCTAATAAGTCACATGATATGAAGATTGTATTGAAAAGGATACTAAGTCACATGATATGAAGATTGTATTGAAAAGTCCAATAAGTCAGAAGACATGTTGATTGTATTGAAAAGGCTGTGATCTGGAATATGTAGTATATACATATGTTTTTGCAGGACAGCTAATGATATGCCTGCCATTGATCTCTATACTGAAAACAATTGTATTGCCCTGGAAAACAACAATATTGACCTTTGCACATGCTAATTGGCTTATCTGTTTATTATTATATTGTGAAATAAATTCTGGTAAATCACATGTGAAATAAATTCAGATCTTTCACTCCCTGGAAGTGACGTCACAATGTATGTCCTTAACAACATTGCTAGCAAACATTGATGTGCAAGAACATCAAAACAAAGTTTCTCTATGATTTTGTGCAATTGATAATCCTATAAATATTACACAGATTAGATATATCAGTCAATATTGTATATTAAAACCTAACATAAGGCTGTTACTATATGCATTTAATAACTGCAATGTGTTCAAGAGTTAGATGTAGAAAATTAACAAAATTAAAGGCTATTCCATTGAAAGGTATAGTGTAGGATAGTATAGATGTCTAACAATAAAATCCACAAGCATCATACCTTATTTCATGCTTTTTTAAATGGGCATAGTACTATTAAATGACATTAACCCATGTCCAAAAATAAAAATGCCTTCCTATGCCTCTCTAACCTTTTATAGAAGAGTAATATGAGAATACAAAAAGTAAAAATAATTTAAAATTTTGTGCATAAAACAGTTTTAATTTAATGTTGTAAAAGATTGATTCTTCTGTAAATGGCTGATTTCTGGTTCAAGGCTCTCATCTGTACAAGTTTAGCTTTTCTAAAAAGCTAACCGTCTCTTAGCTGCAATTCACATTTTATGTAATTTATATGTAGGATAGGTAAGCAATGTACCTTTTAAGGACATTGCTTACGCTAAACTATTAACCAATGATGCGTGAGATATTTAAATAACTGTCGTCAGTTCACACGTGTTTTTTGAAAAATATATAATTTAACAAAAATTGACTCCCTGAACAAATGTTTAAAATGAGCGATAAAAATATGTGCTGTTCTGTTTGCATCAATATCAGAACGAAAGAAAGATACAGAAAATATCAGTATTTTCCCAAATAGCATTAAAAGTAGGGAGAATTTGGTGCAATGTTTACCTGTTAATAGTTAACTGACCAATGCACTGAATGAAATAGAAGTCAATATGTGGAACGTAACAATACTACACAAAAATACTGATTACAACCCCGATTCAACCCAAGAATATATCGAAATTTTAGTACACATACTAGTTCGATCCTGACGTAAACCAATGATATGACACAGATATTTATAGATTTGGTGAACCACCCAATCAAGTAACAAATATCCATTTACTCCGTATACTGTTCATCATTTGACTATGTATACCGTCTCCCATGGGAGACGGTAATTAATTGAGGCATCCAAACAGAATGACTGAAACAAGAATGTTGCCATGGTAATGTTCTTGTTGTAGGCAAACGGATTGGATGCAATTAATCAAGAAGAGTTTATAGGAGATCAAGATGAGAAAGCTGTTGGTTTAACAAAGAAATAGGTTTTTTCATGTGTTTTGGAAGAGCTTGTAGTGGCAGACACCCTATAGTGATCAGCCTCTCCTTGTGTTCATCCATCAGTCCGTCTGAAACTAATTGTGTCCAGGCAATAATATTTTGGCGATGTTTTTGCATACAATGGTTGATGACCTTTGACCATAAACTTAGACCTCAAGGTCAGCAGGGCCAACAGAGATTGATAGCATCTCACTGAAATCTAGTACATGTAGTAATTTTTTGTCTTTTCACTCATTCTGCTTCACTCCACTCCACTTGCAAAAGGACATAACATTTTGATCACTGATGTAGTTAAGAACCTTTTCATCTGACCTTGACATGTCCATGTATGTTTACCAAGACTTTATTTGATCATTTTAGATAACTCATCCTGCAGCCATTCATTTGTTGTTCCATGAAGCTTACAAAAACTACATTAGTGCACTTTATCCTTGTAAAGACCTTGATGTTTTAAACTTTGCTGTGATCCTGATTTTAATGAAGCATGATGGTGTCTACAATACTTCCAATGCTAAAACATTTTTGAGGTAAATATTTGAGTGTTTAACATTATTGTGAACATTATTGTTTGTTCAGTTATGAAATGCTACAAAGTGTCTGTACTTAAAAAGTGCATCAAGATGAACAGTTGCAGGAAAAAAAGTCATGGAAAAAAAGTCACAGATAAAAAGTCACAGGAAAAAAAGTCACATGAAAAAAGTCACAATTAATATGTTTTCTTAGTATTGATGTGTTTTTAGCTCAACTGACCCGAAGAGTCAGTGTGAGCTATTCTCATCACTTGGTGTCCGTCGTCGTCATTGTCGTCCTTGTCGTTTCAGTCGTCGTCGTTGTCAGCCGTAAACTTTTCACATTTCAATCTTCTTCTCCAAAACCACTTGGCCAATTGGAACCAAACTTGGTAGTAATGTTTATTGGGTGGTTTTTAACAAAGTTTGAGTTTTCGGTGCTGATCAAATATGAAACATGGCTGCCAGGGCCATTAAAGCATTCTGATTGGCTGAATTTCAAAAATCTTCTTCTCATAAACCCCTTGGCAGATTGATTTGAAATATTGCAGAAATATACCTTAGATGGTCCTCTACAAAGTTTGAGATTTTTGTGCCGATCCAAAATCAAAGACGGCCACGATCGCAGGACATAGTTTAACATAGGACCCTATGGGAAAAACATACAAACAACTTCTCAGAAACAGAGCTGCAAATGCGTTCTGATTGGCTGAAATTTCAAAATTCGATCCTCACAAACCTCTTGGCAGAAGGATATGTGATATTATATGGTCCTCTACTAATTTTGAGTTTCTTGTTTCAATCCAAAATACAAGTTTGCTGCCACCATCATGACCATGGAACATAACTTAACATACTAACCTATGAAAAAACATAAAATGGCTTCTTCTCAGCAACTGTCCTACAAATTGCTGCTGATTGTAAATTCAACATGGCAACATTCATAGAAACAGTATCTTCACATAAAATCTTTAGAATTTAATATCAAAATTTGCAAGAAAGTCATGTCTCTTAAAAAGTTTTTTGTAAGTCAGATGAGCCTCTAGTTTAGGTTTTTACATTCACTTAGATGACTGTGCTTTTTGCAAGTTTTATTTGCTTGTGTATAAAAAGTAAAATGAATATTTAAAGACATTTAATTTTAACATATATATCATAACTTATTAACAAAATGTTATATAAAAACACAGGAATACATAGCAATTGGTAGTGCAGTAATTTGTCACACATGTTCATTTTTCACTACACATTAATAAATAAATCACTAAAATTTTGAAGCCATATTCTTGGCTTGAATCTATGTATATTTAAAAAAAAAATCCATAATATAATCATTCTGCCTTTGAATGAGGGTGTTATGGTAGATTATCACATGAATAAAAAAATTATCACCCGAGACAAAATTGCACATTTTCATGTATTTGTTGTGCCTCTGACATGTTTGCGCAAAAGGACAAACGACATGTAAGTAAATTTCAGCTGATGCGGCGAATCATTTTCCTTGTTGGCAATTTGCTTTCTGAGCGGTTGATAATTTTTATATCGCTCGTAAACTTCCGCTGGATCGGCTGATAATTTTCATGTTCGCCAATCTCCGTTCTCAGTGTGTGTTAATTTTTTGTATATCACCCGTTGGGATGAAAGCACGAGGAATTAACACCCGTTGCTATAATGGGCCTGGCTAAAATCGGAATCAGTAGAAATTAACACATGGTTACTGTCCAATAAAAAGACAGCATTTTTGCATGAAGTATAATAAAGTTGTTTATCCTATACTTTCCATTGGTATGCATATTAACTTTTAATGCAGCACAAATAGAACTGTCGACAGTAATGTTTTTTTTTCTAAATTTATTTCTAGATTTAATGAACCTGAAATAAAATGTTAATTAATGATATTAAATAACTAATAAGCAATAATGTAATAAGTATTACATAAAAATGCAACTAATTATAGTTATAGTTATATTTTTATGTAATACTTATTACATTATTGCTTATTAGTTATAATAAACATAAAAATACAAACACCATATGTGACCAAGACAACTTATTAATTGTGACTTTTTTTCCTGTGACTTTTTAGCTCACCTGGACCGAAGGTCCATGTGACCTTTTGCTATCACTTAGCGTCCGGCGTCCGTCGTCTGTCGTCCGTCGTAAACTTTTTAAAAAATCTTCTCCTCTGAAACCACTGGGCCAATTTTTTTCAAACTTGGCCACAATCATCCTTAGGGTTCCTAGTTTCAAGTTTGTACCCAGGGTGTTGATCAACAGACAAATATGGCCGCTGTTACTAAAAATAGAACATGGGGGTCAACACAGGTTTTTGATCATTATCTAAAAAACTATAATCGCTATAGAGAAAACCGTTGCTTCAAATTTATCAGCACATTAAGGTCTACAATAGTTGCTATTAGTGCGAAGTTGTGTATTGGTGTCTTGTAGGAGTTATTGCCCTTTTTTGACAATTTTTGACAAAATTTTTGGTATTTACAATATAACCTGAAAACTATACGAGGTAGAGTGAAACTGTAAATCGCAAAAATGATCAGCAATAAAAGCCCTACAATTCACTTGATTGGTCTGAAATTGTCAGATGACTCCTTATATGAGTTATTGCCCTTAAATGGCAATTTTTTATGAAATTTTCCGTTTTTGTCCTGTAACTTGAAAACTATAGCAGCTAGATTGAAACTGTAAATTGCACAAATGATCAGCAATAAAGACCATACAATTCACTTGATTGGTCTGAAATTGTCAGACTACTCCTTAAATCAGTTATTGCCCATAAATGACAATTTTTTATGAAATTTTCCGTTTTTGTCCTGTAACTTAAAAACTGTAACAGCTAGAGTGAAACTGTTAATAGCAAAAATTATCAGCAATACAAGCCCTACAAATTACTACTAAGTCTGAAATTGTCAGATGGCTCCTTATAGGAGTTATTGCCCTTAAATTGCAATTTTTTATGAAAATTTCCGTTTTTGTCCTGTAACTTAAAAACCTTAACAGCTAGAGTGAAATAATAAATTGCAAAAATGATCAGCAAAAAAAGCCCTACAATTCATTTAATTGGTCTGATGACTCCTTATAGGGGTTATTGCCCTTGAATGACAATTTTGTTATGAAATTGTCCATTTTTGTCCTGTAACTTGAAAACTATAGTAGCTAGATTAAAACTGTAAATTGCACAAATGATCAGCAAAAGAAGCCCTACAAAAGATTGCTTAGTCCAAAATTGCAAGATGACTCTTTATAGGAGTTATTGCCCTTTCATTATGAATTTTGACAAATGAACAGTTTTTTAATTATAAATTAGTCTATAACACACCTATTAGTAGAGTAAAACTGTAAATTTCTAAAGTACCCTAAAGGACAATGCCTAAAAACCATTTAATTTTCAGAAATTGTCGATGGCACCTTATAGGCGTTATTGTATTTAACAAATTTTTTTAAGAAATGTTTAGTTTTTGCACAGTAACTTAAAAGCTATAACAACTAGACTGAAACTGTTAATTTCAAAAATTTTAATATAGTTTAAGTCATTTGGATTCCAGGTGAGCGATTACAGGCTCCTGGGAGCCTCTAGTTTCTTGTGCACTTTTTTTCCTATCAAAACTGTAACTTTATTTCCATTGACTTTTTTTTCTGTTACTTTCTTTCCGTTTACCAGATGAACATTGTATTAAGAGAACTGATATTGACACATCTGTGAAAGAAATTTGTTGTAACTATTGAGAAAATGGAGAGACTCAAAAATAATATTGACATAACAGTGTTTTTGAGTCAACTTAGGTAAAGACAGTGTTTGTAAATGTAGAAAAAAACATAAATTTGTTTTAATTTGCTTGTTTCAGTTTCAGTAAACAGATTTGAATTTTGTCCATCAATATTCTTTTTTATTGGCTCTGCAAAAGTTTCCAATTCTGGTCTCTTTTTGATAATTATTACAGTTTTATGTTTATACAGTGAAACTTCTCTAAACTGGCCACCACTGGGACAGATGATAAATGGACGGTTTAGTGAAATTTATTGAAATCTTTCTTGATTTTCAGTTACTGCCCGTGAAATACTAGACATATTAAGGTTCTTGATAAACTTTTCTTGATCACTAAGTGATAATTCTACACATTAATGTTTGCTGGTAGAAACATTTTGATGTTCAGTGACCAAAAACAGACCTTTTTATCTTAGCGTGTTTGCTTTGTAATAAACTAAAACTCAATGTATATATCTCTAAAAAAATATCGAAAGATCAAAGAATTATATTCAATAAACAATGATATTTAATTGACTTTAATCAATATATTGTTTTCAATACACAATTAATTTACCTGGACAAAGGTCACACATAAATTACTGTTAAATGGTCATCATGGGAACAGGTGCACAAAACATGTGTTTACCCTAATTAAGGCCTCCACAGGTAAACCAGTTGATGTATGACTTTAAATTATGTAACGATTTCCTGTTTTGTCAGTGATTTATGACAGGTAAATTTTATAAGTGGCCCGTAAAGTGGGGTAAAATTTACTTGGTTAATTAAAGCAAAACT
This sequence comes from Limnoperna fortunei, assembly GCA_944474755.1. Taxonomy (NCBI): domain Eukaryota; kingdom Metazoa; phylum Mollusca; class Bivalvia; order Mytilida; family Modiolidae; genus Limnoperna; species Limnoperna fortunei. Next base: position 26,576,499 of record OX104125.1, read on the forward strand.
GTAGAAAAGTGGCCAGTGTCCAGTTTGTAGAGGTGGCTGGTTTTGTGAAGATAATTTTAAATTGACTTAATGGGTTTTGGTTTTGCCTGTTTAAAACAGCCAATTTGACGGAAAAAGCGGTTTTCTGAGAGTTTGAAATAGATAAATCATATATGAGTATAACTATTATTTAAACTTAAACTTTTTTACATTTATAACTAACAGCATGTTTCATATCCCGTAATACATTTGAAATGTTTTAATAACATAAAACTAAATAATTTTTTTAACAGTTCTTTTTACTTCCATCATTTTTTAATACATTGTACAGTATTTGTGTTTCAAGTGAACTGGTTTCCTTTGTCTTTTTATGCAGTAAAAATCTCCACCTACTGGTACCAGATCAAATGCTGAGAGGCAAAAGTCATCATCAGTGGTCTTCAAACATATTCCGCCATTACAAAGACTTTGGAAGAGGGATGTTGGAAGGTCCTCCTGACATACAAGTAGAACTGGTATGTAGACCAATGGCATCCACAGAACAGCAAGATGCATTAGCAATTTTCCAATCTTAGAAGATGAATATCACTTTTTCCTAAATTGTTCATGCAATCATAACTTAAAAAATTATTATTTTTGATAAAATTAAAACTAATCATAATTGACTGTTTTTAAATTTACTTCCAGTTGACAAAATAAAGTATCTGCTTAACCCCAAAAAAAATGAGTTATTGACTGATTTATGCGACTTTATACAACATTCATTTGAGTTGAGAAACAGGTCCATGTCAGTTAATCAGCTAATGCTTAGTGCTACAACAATTCCATTTAATATGTGTATACATGTATTATCTTTACAATATGTCATGTGTTTACTCAATTTCATTTTGTATCATGTCTTCAAGTTGAGTTTAATGGTAATATTGCCTTTAAATTAAATTGAAATCCTAGGGCATATCCAGACTTTTTATGCTACAGTTTTTGGCCATCAAAAGGGAGTGGCAGAATCAGTCCAACATTAGCCAAAAAAAATATATGTCAATTTAAAATTTTAAACATTCTATAGACTAATACAATAAGCTAATAATGTTTATGATACCCCGTAAAATAACTTTCATCAACTTAATTGATAAAACATCCTTTGTTGGTCTGTGATACAGTAAGTCAAAAAAGGGAATTTCGTGTGCATGACATGACACAATATAAGCTGGTGTGTTAGAATTCAATACGCATTAAATACTGAATTTAAAGAAAATTTATGTAAACTATTTTAATTAAATAAATTGTCATATTTTTTTTTATTTCATAAAGAGGCAACTTAGAAAACATTTTTGTTAAGATTAAACAAGTCACATGGCACAATCCAAATATAGCGTAGATGTAATCATGATTATAGGAATAGCTTGTAGTAAGATTACTTGTATACTGATTACAGATTACATGTGATTAACCAAAATGTAATCATGATTACAGAATATGACTACCCAAAATATAGTGTATTGTTTGAAGAGTAGAAATACAACGTCTTATTTAGAACTATTACAACATGTATATATTTTTTTAGATTCTAAAGCAACAGTTCCTAAAGTATTGTAGAAATCTGACAGTATATGGTTCAGCATTTTTTACTGGAACACTGTTGGTTCCTCCAGCCAGGGTAAGTTTACAAAAAACCAGAAGATATGGTCTCTAGCTAGTAGGAATGTCTGCTACAGAAAAAACTAATACTAGGACCCAGTGTTTGTTTGTTTGTTTGGTTAAATGGTGTTTCATGCCACTTTCAGCAATTTTCAGCTATATCATGGCATCCACTTTTTATTGGGTTGGTGGAGGGGGGGGGGGGGAAGCTGGCATACCTGGAGAAAACCCCCAACCTGATTTAGGAAAACGACAATCCTTGTCAATTGTAGTTTACAGTAGTAGATGACTAACTTCCCTAAACACTCCGCCGAGGCCCCTGGAACCATTGTTAAACAAACATAGTTGTGTGACCAGTCCCTGCATATTTTTATGTCTGAACAAGGACTATTCCATTTAAAAGATATATGCGAGGATAGGGCAGATTTTTTTTTATTTTGGGCAGTCTTCCAGAAAGTTAAAAATTGCTGAATAACATTCGCTCAAGCATATATCTATCAAACAAATTTTTGCCAGACACATGCAGTTTTATGGAAACTTTAAAGCCAAATTTGCCTGTCATGTTACGGTGGTCAGGCAAATTTTTGGAATAATGATATGGGACATGGTTGTGTGGGCCATAAATGGTCATAAGCCCATTAGTGAAAGCAAAAATTTGAGTGCTGATAAACCTAAATAAAACTCTTTACATGTATCTAATGTATATTTTAGGGGAGTGTGTTACAGACACCTTGCCATATTGGGGTCAATGACGTAGGAATACATATCATCAGCACCCAAACTAGGGTAAGTCTAGTTTATGTATTTCATCCCTGACCCATCATTTATATAACAGTCCAATGTATGGTATCCACTGATACATGGACATGAAGCTCCCTGATTAATGTTTTAAATTTGTAATCAAACGTTGGTTAATAACTACTTTCCCAAATCTGTGAATTTGTTCTGTCTATAGGTCAAGCATGTACGCTATTCCTGGACCTTCTTTTCGGGATTTTTATGAATAAGCACAACAAGTATTGATAGCAAGCAGGAGATGCCTACCCTGGCTTGAGCTTACTGAAAGAAATAGCAAAGGAAATGGACCGAACAACAAGAGCCTAAAGTCCAGGGACAATTACAAAACTGGATATAGATAAACATACAACTCGAAACAAAAAACAAAACACAAAAACAGAAAGTGAGTAACCTGAACCCAATTTAAACCATGGGTGCACTCAGGAAAACTTGGGAATAACATTTTGTTGAATTGTATACAAATTTTGTGTTTGCCAGTTCCCAAAATTTCTTCATAAATCAGTATCTGAAAAAAGAATCAGCAGTTTATTTCACTCTATTTTTGTCTCGCCTGCGACGAAAGTCGCTGGAGGCGAGACATATGTATGGGAATCCGGCGGCACTTGACATCTTGCTTCATATCTTTGTAAGCCCAAGCCCTAGGTCCATCAAATTTGGTCCAGAGGTAGCTTATGATGAGTACTTGCCAGTCAGTCACCTGTCACCTGACCTTGACCTCAATTTCACGGTCCAGTGACTACGTTAAAGTTTTTGGGTTACGACAGTTCCTCTGTAACTATGCATGGTAGGATGACAATATTTGGTGTATAGGTTGCTGATGACTAGTACATGACTGTCTGGTAGGTGTCACCTGACCTTGACCTCAATTTCACGGTCCAGCGACTACGTTAAAGTTTTTGGGTTACGACAGTTCCTCTGTAACTACGCATGGTAGGATGACAATATTTGGTGTATAGGTTGCTGATGACTAGTACATGACTGTCTGGTAGGTGTCACCTGACCTTGACCTCAATTTCACGGTCCAGCGACTACGTTAAAGTTTTTGGGTTACGACAGTTCCTCTGTAACTACGCATGGTAGGATGACAATATTTGGTGTATAGGTTGCTGATGACTAGTACATGACTGTCTGGTAGGTGTCACCTGACCTTGACCTCAATTTCACGGTCCAGCGACTACGTTCAAGTTTTGGGGTTACGACAGTTCCTCTGTAACTATGCATGGTAGGATGACAATATTAGGTGTATAGGTTGCTGATGACTAGTACATGACTGTCTGGTAGGTGTCACCTGACCTTGACCTCAATTTCACGGTCCAGCGATTACATTAAAGTTTTGGGGTTATGACAGTTCCTCTGTAACTACGCATGGTAGGATGACAATATTTGGTGTATAGGTTGCTTATGACTAGTACATGACTGTCTGGTAGGTGTCACCTGACCTTGACCTCAATTTCACGGTCCAGCGACTGCGTTAAAGTTTTTGGGTTACGATAGTTCCTCTGTAACAACGCATGGTAGGATGACAATATTTGGTATATGGGTTGCTGATTAATAGTACATGACTGTCTGGTAGGTTCCACCTGACCTTGACCTCAATTTCACGGTCCAGTGACTACGTTAAAGTTTTTGGGTTACGGCTGTTCCCCTGTAACTATGCAGGGTATGGTGACAATATTTTGTATACAGGCCGCTGCTGATATTTAATGCTATTTACGTAATGCTTATGACGAAATTTATTTTCGTTACTGATGCGGAATGCAGGCGAGACGTTTTTCTGTGTCCACACTTGTAGTATTTATGTATTATTTACGTTTTTTTAAACAAGATGCATTTTCTTGCCCATATCATGAGATTACAAGAAAATGAAAGTTTCATCGAACATAAATGACCTGTTTATCACTGTTTTGTAACATTGTGACGTCACAGTAGAGTGAGATAGGATAATACAGCACATAAAGATCAAACGAAAATACTGCAAAATAGCAATAATACTAGTAGAACTGAAATTCTTTTAATTTAGATATTAATCAACAAATTACATTGCATGTTTAGAAAATCGGAATTTGATCTTAAAATTTAAATGAAATCTAACTAATTTTGCTGTGGCCATACATGTATGGTGTAAGGAAAAAATAACTTTTGCATATGTTCAAGTGGTCTGCATTATCAAAGGAGAGAACAGAAAAATAAATAGAAATTCAGTCCTGAAATACTTGTGGTTAAAAATAATGATAAAAAGGAATGTATAACCAATAGCTCTGGACAATTCCTGCATAGGATCGTAGATTTTCATCGGTTCTCAGGCTTCTTCCACCAATAAAAACTAGATTCCATGAAATAGCTGAAAAATTGCTGAAAGCAGCATTAGTCTCCATTCAGAATACAAACAATTAAGCTGAATGAAAAAAAAACTACAACTGAATACATTAATGAGTTCAACACTCAAGTTTAATCCACGGCATGGTTATACACATTCTTTATATTCAGTATGTTTCTTTAGTTATATGTACAGTTTTTATGCCCCCTCGACGACATGTCGGGGGGCATTAAGTTTTACTCATAGCCGTCCGTCTGTTCGTACATGCGTACATACGTCTTCCGTCAAGCTTTTCTAAGAAACCGTACATGAGAACAATTTGAAATTTGGCAGGGTGGTTCAGTATCACAAGTTGTACGTCCTAAGCGACTTTCAGACCTGTCCGACAACTACTTCCTGTTTGGAACTTCATTTTTACGTAAATATGTCTGTCCGTATGTACAAATTTCTGTCAAGCTTTTCTCAGAAACTGTACATGAGAACAATTTGATATTTGGCAGGGTGCTTCAGTATCAGAAGTTGTACGTCCTAAGCAACTTTCAGACCTGTCGGACAACTACTTTGTGTTTGGGACTTCATTTATCGGGGGCATCTGTGTTTCATGGACACATTCTTCGATTTTTTATATAGATAAATCAATGTTATTTTAGTTCTGAACAGCCAAAAATGATAGACCTATGAATAGTTATATTTTAAAAATGATGGGAATTGACACAAAAAAAAAGATAATTGATTTCGCTCCCTGGTTGACTGGTATATATTTCACTGACCAACCGAACAACAAGAGCTAAAAGTCAAGGGACAGTTACTTATCCAGAATTAAACAAACGTACACAGCGCAACACAAAAACCAAAAACACAAAAACAAAAAGTGAGTAACCTGAACCCAATAAGACACCTGCCGAATTACTGATTGTAATGTTTAGGAAAAGGTCAAATCTAGGAATAGGAAACACTTCCTATGACTCCGCAAAAATGATGACCATAGAACTTCTGGAGAGATGACATCAACCTTGGTACAACAAACACTTGTTTGAGTAGCTTAGTAGTAAATAGCAGTGATTGGTCTAGAAAATCGGAATACCGATCGCAGGATCTAGAATGATGTATAAGTTGGGAAATGTACATACCCTGGAGCTGCTGAAATGTTGCTGTCGATGAACCGGAAGTTGACAATTGGAAAGTTGAAGTAAAAAAACTCATTAAAACCCAATCTCTGTTGGAGAGTTCATATCCACTTCTACTAATATCACTCATAAAACTCATTAAAACAAACACGATCTCTGTTGCAGAGTTTATATGTAAACCAGATCTATTGTACAGGTTTAGTTATAAAATAAACTTAGTTGCTGACTCACAGCCTCACTTCAATTAATTGTATTTTATAAACTAAATGGAGTTTTAAAAAGAAAGAAAATGAAATTAACATGAGTAGATAAAGGTAAATGACCCTTTTTTCAGGACTAGACGTCTGTGTAGAATAAAAGTTTTACTGGCATTTGCTCCATTATCATAATGGTTGATGCATCCATTTTCAGTCAATAAAATGACCTATATTCTGAAAAAATAATATTACTGTTTTGCCACAATGTCATTAAAAGCAGAAATTGTTGATATTTTAGGTGATGCTACACAGTTTCAAATATTCAGAAATTAGTTGTAAGCTACCAGAAGCCAACTTGTTGGAAGTTAATGTGATACGATTCGAGAGTAGGACTGATAGAAACTTTCCAAGGAAATTAACGATTAGAACAAAACAAGCTGGACTTATTGACAGATTGATAGAAAAATTAGCAGAAATACATGCTATTAAAGATAGACAAGTTGAAGTCCGATACGGAGCAGTGAATTCATAGCACTTAAAAATGGGAGCTGTTTTTCAGTGTGATGACTAGAATAATTTAAACAAATTGCTGCTAAGAAATCCAGATTAGTTCAGTCAATTATTTGGATCGTGATTTGTTTCTAAAGTTATGGCTTTAGTATTCTGTTATGTTTTGTCATTTTAATATCACTAAATAGTAGGTTTGTTGCTTATATGGATAGGTAAGCAGATAGGGGAGGTAACCTGGGTTGAAGTCCATCAGTTTACAGTGACAAAAGACTAAATGCAAATACTTAGTTCATTGTGAAACATTTTTTATAATTCACTTCTTCAGTTTTTTGTATCCATAGTTACAAGACAAAATCAATTTAAAGGAATTCTTCATCTGTTAGCAGCCTGCACTTTAAGAGACAAAACAAATATTAAAAATGATTCCAGACCAGTAGGATTCATAGAAAATATAGAACATGGATGACAGAGTTGCAGTACCTTGGACAGATTTTGGTTGTGTAGAGATTTTCTCCTCAAGATGATCTGGATTGAGACATTACATGAAGTAAAGAGAAATATTGGTGGTTGGATTAAGGTCTCCTGCTCCTGTGTATTGTCTAAGCGTTTCCTGTTTTCCACGCTTTTCAGAAGTTACATTTTTTAAACTCTTTGAGTTAATTAATGCACACAAATCTTCACAGAGACAAGAGAGAGCTGTAATTGTACAATTTAAGCATAAAAGCATCATCATCATCAGAAAAAAAGAGGGCACTACACATCTTAGCTAGCCAAGGGTTACGATCCGATACTCTTGTCTTCAAGGTCTAGCTGGGAAGAAGGACACTAATGTACGGGCTGTGTACCAGTTAATGCTGTTTTTCAGACTTTTTTTGTAAACGCTTTTTTTAAGTGAAAATATGTACCCAGTAAGGCCCCAGAATATTAATGATGACCTTAGACACATCTATAAACATATCGGTAAACAATTCCAGTGTGCATGCATATTGAAATTTTGCTCATACAAATATGCTGATTTTGGTGGGGTTTTCTACAGTTTTGTGTACCAGTTAATGCCCACATTTATTTATCCACAAAAAATAGTTGATCGTAGTTGCAGAATAAAGTCATCAAACACTTCTCGCCCAAAGTTTTGTTGTTACTTTAAGTTTTTTTCTTGTTATCGGTAGAAATAATTTGTTCATGTAAACCCATCCTCAGCGAAGTAGAAGTAAATAATGGCTCAAAAGTGGAAATGTAGTGCACTATTTTCCCTTTTTCATGTCATTTCAAGACAAACAAATATATTTTGCTTTGGAATATTTTGTCTTCACTAATAGTGCACAGAATACAGAAAAATGCACATGTTCTCGTAAGGCACAATCGTATATTGGTAATAACTGGTACACTCCCATTATAGCTGAACAATTCATAACTCATTCTATGCCACCCAATCACAATAAAGTACATTGTCTTTTTTATGCACCAATTTAAAGAGTGACATAGATTGAAATAGATCTGGATAATTTTGTTTATATGTAGCTTATCAGGAATTAGTGCATTAAGGTATATTGTGGAGAACATTTTGTGAAGGTTACCAGGCTAGGATTTCTCCACATTTTATGAGAACATTTTGTGTAGGTTACCAGGCTAGGATTTCTCCACATCTTATGGAGAACATTTTGTGAAGGTTACCAGGCTAGGATTTCTCCACATCTTATGGAGAACATTTTGTGAAGGTCACCAGGCTAGGATTTCTCCACATGTTATGGAGAACATTTTGTGTAGGTTACCAGGCTAGGATTTCTCCACGTGTTATGGAGAACATTTTGTGTAGTTACCAGGCTAGGATTTCTCCACATGTTATGGAGAACATTTTGTGAAGGTTACCAGGCTAGGATTTCTCCACATGTTATGGAGAACATTTTGTGTAGGTTACCAGGCTAGGATTTCTCCACATGTTATGGAGAACATTTTGTGTAGGTTACCAGGCTAGGATTTCTCCACATGTTATGGAGAACATTTTGTGTAGGTTACCAGGCTAGGATTTCTCCAAATGTTATGGAGAACATTTTGTGTAGGTTACCAGGCTAGGATTTCTCCACAGAATCTTTAGTCTTGGGTATTTTATGAGAACATTTCGTGAAGGTTACCAGGCTAGGATTTCTCCACATGTTATGGAGAACATTTTGTGTAGGTTACCAGGCTAGGATTTCTCCACATGTTATGGAGAACATTTTGTGTAGGTTACCAGGCTAGGATTTCTCCACAGAATCTTTAGTCTTGGGTATTTTATGAGAACATTTTGTGAAGGTTACCACGCTAAGATTTCTCCACATGTTATGAGAACATTTTGTGTAGGTTACCAGGCTAGGATTTCTCCGCAGAAACTTTAGTCTTGGTTTTATCCATAATTGGTTGTACTGTAAAATTAATCTAGTCTTAGATTTTTTCAAGAAACCAGGGCAGGGAATCAGTATAGAATTTTTTACTTAGCTTGTCAGGGATTAGTGCAAAAAATATATATGTGTTTTACTGAAACTTTAATGAAATGATTGGCTGATATTTTCAGGGCAACATTCAATGTTTATTTATGTTTTTTATTGAGACCCATACGTAACAAAATAAAAAGAAGATGCAACTGTTTAAGTTTCTGGGGCATCTTGTACATGAAGACTTTGAGAGATTTTTACCTTAATTACTTATTTTTTAATATTAAAACAGAGACCATTAGTTCTTGCTGATAGGGCTGCTAGTTTTTTATACACTTCAGCTTAGATTCAGTTTGCTTTTCTCACCTTTCCACAGTGGACAGCCCCAATGTCCACCTGTCACAGTGGGCAGCCTCCAATCTCCACCTGTTCACAGTGGTCAGCCCCAATCTACACCTGTCCACAATGGCAGAATGCAATCTCCACTTGTCCACAGTGATCAGCCCCAATCTACACCTGTCCACAGTGATCAGCCCCAATCTACACCTGTCCACAGTGGTCAGCCCCAATCTACACCTGTCCACAGTGGTCAGCCCCAATCTACACCTGTCCACAGTGGGCAGCCCAAATCCCCACCTGCCCACAGCGGTCAAGCCCTAATGTCCACTCTACTTCAGTGTCATTTTTGTATGAAATAGTTAACATAGATGGTCATTAGGTATTTCAATGGGTCATATTTCTATTGTCTTATGATAAAGCAAACAGAAATATCCATGTCCAATTCAGGTGCAGGGTAAATCAGCCATAATTTATGCCTCTCATGTGCCCACGGGACACTGTGGTCGGGGTAAAGTGAATAAGATTAAATGTACATGTATTTATCAAATAATTCATAATACTGAGGAGTCATATGATGTTATATGGACCTGGAGCTAGTGAAGCTGAGGTCCATATACTACACGTATATAAATATGAGTTCCTGGTCAATATAACACCATATAGCCCAAAGTACATGTATCAAAAATTATTTGATATGCTATACTTTCAATCACTCCAATCTATAGCTGTGGACCATATACAAAAATACAAAGACAAATAGGGAAATGGATTGATTGATTGAATGTTTGCTTTACATCATTATTGATGAATAGCAGTATCAGACATCATTTCCAGTCAGCATTTGATGGTATATTGGTACAATTGTACAAAATTGCAAGGAAAGGATAATTTTTTTTGTTTATTGTTCTTGTTAAGAATTAATGGATAATTTTAGTCTTGGGTTATAAAAATGTTTTGATATATCAATTTTATATCCATGTTTTAAAGGTTTTTCATTTTAAATTTATTGGGAGGCTGAAAATCATGATGTTATTTGGTTGTTGTAAATGTTTGTTTATAAGTTGTTTTGCAAACAAATGTTAGTTAGGTCATCCGTAACAGAATTATTGGTTTACCTTTTTCTGACCCATGAATTCCCCATACCAAAAAATGTTTTAAAGACTTAAAAAAAACTGTGTGCATACTTTGTTTAGCATTGTTTTCTACAGATTTTTTAGTTTTATTTTTGAAGAAAAGGTGTGTTCCCTACCTATACACATTTTGGGATAGAAGACAGCAGATGTGCTATTCTTACAAGATGGCCTTATGTTAAATTACATTGTTGATTTGTCGTATGTTCAGCTGGTACCATGTATATGTTTCTGCCTTACTTGCCTGCCAAAAATGGCTTAATACTGTGATCCTGCAAAACCGAATCCTTTTAGGAAAGACATTTTTTATCAGAATAGACAGGTCTTCCATTTTTACAAGTTGCACTTACAAACATTGCAAATATTGTAACAGAAGTTTATTTTACACATGATTCCTAATTATTCAGGACTCGATGCACACATATTTCATGGTACATGTATAAATATTGCTCAATGTTCACTTTCCATATTGGGTATTTATTTACATTTCTCTCCTTTGTATTTAGATATTTGTTACTTACACTCTGATTCTTACATTTCACTTATAAAGAATGTAAACCAGCAACAAGTGAAAACGACACTAGTAGTCATTGGCTCGCTGGATCAATATCCAACGTTTTGATGTTAAAATATTTGTTTTTGCGGATTAATATTTTCAACAATGTTATATTTTTTCATCTAGTCTGTTGATTTCACATTTGTACAGTCTTGATGACATGTTCAATGATTGACAATTCCCACTCTCTTGATTGACAATTTCAATTGAATGGTCAAGTTTTGTTTTATAATATGAAGGTTTTGATAAATTGGCTGGCATTAATCTTTGAATAAACACACAGTAGCAAAGACCGAAAAAAGTTTTAACTTTTCACACAATAATGTATTTAAATATGTCCCTTTGGATTTTTGATAGCCTTCATAATGTAACAGAACTTGCTCATTTTTCATTTGTAAATAGTGTTATGTTGTGAATGAATGTTTTTAGAGTTTTTTTATAATAAATTCACACAAGGAATTTTTTCCACTGCTTTTTGACTTGATTTTAAAACCACCTGTTTATCAGTTGTGTACATGTTGTACAAATAGTTTGATAGCATGAGTTTGTGATTATTCATGAGATCAGTTTTTTATAAATAGTGTTAAGCATTAAATATTTTTGAATATTCATAAGGTATCAATTTTTCATTGACTTAAATTCATGATGCAAGCACAGGAGACATTTGTTGTAGTAAGACTTTATGTTTTGGAATTAGAATGGAGATAATAATATTGTATATAAAAATTTTCAGACATTAATCTTAGATTTTACTGTTGCAAATATTTGTTGTTTTAATATTCCGCTTATGTATCAGTAAGATCATGGATTGATGTCCTCAAGTACACAAAATATATCACAGCAATATTGGATTTCTGCTAGTCCATGAAAATTGATACCCGGCATATTTAAGAAATTTTATTATCATATGCGTTCCTATGAGGTTGTTTTATATGATGTTTTACATTAAAGTTATATAAATTAATATTAATGTGTTTTTACTTGGTTAGTTCACCTGGACAAAGGACCATGTGAGCTTTTGCCACCACTTGTAGTTTTAAACTTTTTCAAAAATCTTCTCCTCTGAAACAACTGTGCCAATTTTTTTTAAACTTAGCCACAATCATCGAGTTTTGATCAACAGACAAAGATGGTCGCTGTTACTAAAAATAGAACAGATGTCAACACATGTTTTTGCTCAATATGTAAAAAATTATAATAGCTATTGAGAAAATCAAATTGAGCAGCACATTTAGCTCTAAATAGTTTCTATTAGTCTGAATTCGTGAAATGGCTTTCTGTGGGAGTTATTGCATTTTAATGAAGAATTTTGACAAAATTTTCAGTTTTTATAATAAAAGTAGAAAACTGTAAGAGCAAGATTGATATTGTCACTTGCTTGAATGAGCCGTTACACAATGCCTACAAAACAGTGTGTTTGTCTGATCACGCCTTATAGGAGGTATTGCCCTTTATTTATTAAATTTTCTGTTTTAGTACTGTAACCAAAAAAACTATAACAGCTAGAGTGAAACTGTACATTACAAAATTGATCAGCAATACAAACCCTACAATTCACTTAATTAGTCTGGAAATTAAGATGACTTTTTATAGAGTTACTGCCCTTTAATGATGATTTTTTTGTAAATGAAATTGCCATTTTTGTCCGTTAACTTGAAAACTATAACATCCAGAGTAAAACTGTAAATTGCTAAATGATGAACAATACACATTCTACAATTCACTTAATTAGTCTGAAATTGTCAGATGACCGCTTTGTCAGATCACTCCTTATAGGAGTTAATGCCCTTTAAAGGGAAACTTCGCGAAAAAATGAAAATTTGATATGTTATTCTTCAACTAAAAAGAAATACATTTGCCTCTTGATGTTTTATTATATTTTCAGTGGTTAATTTTTTGCATGGAATTTTTCGTGTAAAAAATGCACTTATGGAGGTCCGCCATCTTGTCACCATCTCGTCACTAGATGGCGATACTAGACATCCAAGTACCTTAAAATTCGTCGAATGATAATAACGCGAAACGGTCAATAACAGAAGGTTGTACTATAAGACAAGGTTGTGGAAAGATTACGTTTCTTATTCCTGATCTATATATAAGCAAAAAACCACTTGTTTAACATGTAGTTGACCAATTTAAAGCTTCAACTTAAGATTATTTCCACAGCAGCAACAACGGTAAACGGAAAGAAAGTCACAGGAAAAAAGTCACAGTTTTGATAGGAAAAAAGTCCATAAATATTAATTAAATTGAAAATTATTCGTATTATTATTTTCAACTTAATCGGATTAAGCAACTAATTGAACGAAACTTTTGCGAAGTTGACTATTAAAGAAATAGCGGTCATTAAAAGAAATATTTTTAAATACTCTGGTTTCGCGCATCAAAATTTCACTTCACGTTTAGTACATTTATAGTTATTATTTTGTTATTATTATAATTATTATTACTGGTAACATTTATTGTGCGTGTGCGTAACACAGTTTCCAAAATTTTACATGTTGTGTATATTTGAGTTAACGTGTAAGTTTTACGTTTCCTCTGACATCTAAAGGTATTCGAAATCTTATATACATCCTGTGTTCTGACACTTCGGTGTATTAAAATCATACCTGTCTTGGCAGGAGGGGGTGTGCCTTTCTAATTTCGAATTACATGATTAACCTTTAATCTGGTTAGATTTTGAAAAAGTCCGAATATTCATACTTCAAAGTCGGCGTCAAATGATCTAGTAATTGCAATAAACATCCTGTTTGTTTACCTGCTAATTCTGTTAATTACCCTTCTTAAACGAGTAATAATTTACCTGTATCATGTTTCACGTCCAGGTACAACTGCCGTTTCAAGACGTGCAAAATTATCCACGCAATTTTATTTTATATATAAAAATAATCATATAAATATATTTTTTATTACAATTATTAAATAGGTAAATTATATCTGAGTTAAATAAAGACAGGTTAAAATGTGTCTCTTAAAATACTTCTATTAAAACAAAGATCATTAAAACATTAAAACGTATTTGGTAATCTTATGTTGTCAGCCGGTCATTAGTCATCGCCACAGTTTATATTTTCTTCAAAGAGCTAATGCAGAAAAACATATTTTTAAACTGGATTATTTATCATATTTACTGGATAATTACATTTATCACGTCACAAACGCAGTCACGTGATAAAATACTGTCAATATGGCGGCCCCTATACACAAAATTTTACCACCTTTAATCCACTCTAGAATCGTAACGGTAAAGAATACAATAAAACATCAAAAGGCAATAATATTTGTTTTTATTTGAAGAGTAATATATCAAATTTTCATTTTTTCGCGCAGTTTCCCTTTACTGATGATTTTTTTTATGAAATTTTTCATTTTTCTCCTGTAACCTAAAAACTATAACAGCTAGAATGAAACTGTAAATTGCAAAAATGATCAGCAATACAAGTTTTACAATTCACTTAATCGGTCTGAAATTGTCAGATGACGCCTGATAGTAGCTATTGCCCTTTAATGACAATTTTTTTTTAATTTTCCATTTTTGTTCTGTAATCTTACAACTATTACAGCTTGAGTAAAACTGTAAAAGGCAAAAATGATTATCATTACACTTTCTACAATTCATTTAATTGGTCTGAAATTGTCAGATGACTCCTTATAGGAGTAATTGCCCTTTAATTATTATTTTTGTCTTGCCTGCAACAATTGTACATGGCTGTCTGGCAGGTATCACCTGACCTTTACCTTGACCTCAATTTCACGGTTCAGCGACTACGTTAAAGTTTTTGTATTAGGGCAGTTCCTTGGTAACTATGCATGGTATGATGACAATATTTGGTATACAGGTTGCTGCTTAAGAGTACATGTATGTCTGGCATGTGTCCCCTTACCTTGACCTCAATTTCACGGTCCAGCGACTACGTTAAAGTTTTTATATTATGGCAGTTCCTCGGTAACTATGCATGGTATGATGACAATATTTGGTATACAGGTTGCTGCTGAAGAGTACATGACTGTCTGGCAGGTGTCACCTGACCGTGACCTCAATTTCAGGGTCCAGAGACTATGTTAAAGTTTTTGGATTAGTGCAGTTCCTCTAACCATGCATGTTAGGATGACAGTACTTTGTATATAGGTTGCTAATGATTACTACATGAGTGTCTGGTAGGGGTCAACTGATCATGACCTTAATTTCACGGTCAAGTGACTACGTTAAAGTGTTTGGATTAGGTCCGTTTCTTTGTAACCATGGATTGTATATTTTAAATGATATCAATTTTATGCTTATGACGTAATTTCATGTAAACTAAAAACTATGACAGCTAGAGTGGACTGTAAATGCATATAATATGATAACAATACAATTTCTATAATTCACTTAGATGGTTTGCAATTGTCAAATTACTCCTTATAGGAGTTATTGCCCTTTTATAACAAGTTTTGGTGAAATTTGTATTTTTTGCTCTGTAACTTAAATGCCAAAACTGTAAATTGCACAAATGATCAGCAAAGAACGGCCTACAAATCATTGCTTAGTCTACAATTTTTATATGCCTCTTTATGGGAGTTATCCTTTAATGACAAATTATGACAAAATAATCAGTTTTGTGTTATAAATTTAATTCTATAACACCTAGAGTAAAACTGTAAATTACCTAAATGACAAGGCCTACAAATCATTTAATCTTCAGAAATTGTCTGATGGTACCTTATAGGAGTTATAGAACTTAATCGAAAATTTTTGAAGAAATGTTATGTTTTTGCCCAGTAATTAAAAGCTAAAACAACTAGACTGAATCTGTAAATTGCAAAAATATTTTAATATAGTTGAAGTCATTTTGTGTTCCAGGTCAGCGATCACAGGCTACTGGAATTTGAGATATATGCATGTCAGACACCAATTTTCTTAAATTTTGCATCTAAAAGAAGTTAAGAAAGTAGATGGATTCCCGATCTGGCAAAATAGCTTCATATCTGAAACTATTCAACCAGTTGAAACCAAACTGCAAGATTCATTGGATGGTCTCAACAAAGACAATGTTATTTATGCCAGTAGAAACTAAAAGTTACAGGACTTAGTTTAACATCAGCCTATATAAATCATTTGAGCGATGCAGGCTTTTGAGAGCCACTTGGTTTTTGTTTTGTTTTTTTTTTTGTTTTTTTTTGGGGTTTTTTTTTTTGCGTTTTAGCTTACTGCTACAGACAGCTATTGCCCTATCATTTCGTCTGTCAGTCAAATCAATAAATTACATGTTAATTTCCTCTTAAACCACTTTGCCAATTTATGAAAACTTTGCAGGAATGATGTTTGTGAACCCTTTGTTTCCAGTATGGATAATTTGTATTGCCATCTATAACTAGGGGAGTGACACAGGCTCTCTAGAGGTTCTTTGTTTATGTAGGCCTAAATTTATTTTGGAGATGCAACAGAAAAGTACAATATAGGTGGTGTGAATTTTGCTGTTTCCAACATTCAAAGAGGGAGTAGATACTGTATCTAATTAAAATTAAATCTTACCTTTGCACTCTTCTACACCGCGACAATAACAATAGAGGAGCAAGTGAAAGAATGTATTTATCAAAGGTAATCAGACACGTGTTTATTTATGTGCTATACATATATCATTATTTATAGCGATTGGTTGTATTTAAATGTTACGATTTTTTATTATGAATATGTTAATGACACGGACTTTAATTAGCGGGAAAAGGTTTCTTGTTTGAGTAAAAATCAGCTTTATGTTATTCGAAGATCGTACTTGTGCAGGTCAGCTCGATATGTCCGACTTAGATTTAAATGACGACACTTTGCTTCAGGATACTACTCCACGTAACACAGAAGGCAACAATTCTACTAATCCTTCCGTATCTGCACCACAGGTCAGTCGTGCAAATCAACAAGATTTCTTTGACAATTTTGAATTAATTAGAACCTATTTTGACAATAAACTCGCTTCATTAAAATCAGATTTACTTACCGAGCAAGACGTTCTGTCTAAGAAGTTCAGAGATGAGGCGTCTATCAAATTTAAATCTGAAGGGAATCGTATTCAATACAGATTCAATGAGGAAATTTATGTTGGTCTTAATAAGATTTGCAGTCATTTGGATTCTAAAAGGGCTCCCCTTGCTTGTTTGGCCCATGATCTTCTCAGCAAAATTAAGGAGCGTAACAAGCACATTAGGATTGCTGATAGTTCACCTGCCGGATGGGCAACTGTTAAAGAATATGAAGCAAGTGAAATCGCTGACAATGAGGAAGACGAGAAAAGGATTCGTCAGGCCGAATCTAGGGCTCTTCGTTCAATTAAAGACAGAAAGAACCGACCTCAGCCGTATCCTTCAAGGCCCGCTTTACCTACTTCAACACCCGTGGCTACTGCTACTGTTCCTGCCATTCCTAGTTATGAAGTCCGCCAGCCCTTTCGTTTCAGCGCCGCACGACGTGAGCCGTGCCCCCTGGATATCTGCCATTTATGCAAACAATACGGCCACTGGAGAAGAAACTGCCCTATCAACTTTAAGACCGCCAGCGGCTCAGCTTCATCGACAATCACTCAGCCAACAACCTCCACAAAATAGTGATCCAGCTTCTTTGAATGATAAGTATTCTGATTTATCTTATTTGAATTGTTATTCTGATATTAACTCGGATGAGTTTACGGAATTTATATCTCAGGTTCATTATTTCGAACAATTAGATTTTTCCCAAAATTATAAAGGTGTGAAAGGAAGGTTAGCTAAGAACTATGATTTTTGGGTTAAAATTGGAGCAAACGATTTTGTATTAGATACAATAAAGAATGGATATGTTATTCCCTTTTTATCACCTCCGCCGTCCATGTTCTTGAAAAACAACAAATCTGCTTTGTCAAACGCCGAATTTGTTAATCAAGAAGTAAAAGATTTAGTGGATTCTCGTTGCGTTTATGAGGTACCATTTACTCCTTACGTAGTTAATCCTTTGTCTGTTGCTATTAACAAGTCCAATAAGAAGCGACTTATTTTAGATCTTTCTATTTTAAATAAATATGTGAAAAAAGAGAGATTTAAGTTTGAAGATTGGAGAACTGCTCTTCAAATGTTCAATAAAAACTCGTTCTTATTCAAATTCGATCTCAAGTCTGGGTACCATCATTTTGACATTTGTCCCCAACAACAAACCTTTTTAGGGTTTTGTTGGAATGACAAATTTTATTGCTTTTCGGTGCTAGTTTTTGGATTATCATCTAGTCCACATATATTCACTAAATGTTTGAGAACAATGGTCAAACATTGGAGAAAAAATGCTATTGATATAGTTCTTTACCTAGATGATGGTTTTGGCATGGCTTCATCATCAGAGCTTTGTTTACAGCTTTCAAATTTTGTGAAAAAGTCATTGTCAGATGCAGGTTTTTTAATTAATGTTGAAAAATCAATATTTTGCCCTACTCAACAGTTAGAATGGTTGGGCATCTTGTGGAACTCAAATGCATTCTCTATTTCAATTCCTGACAGAAGGGTCAACGACCTTTTACAGTCCATCAATCACCTTATTTATATATTTCCAGCCTTTTCTGCTAGATTATTGGCCCAGGTGACAGGTAAGATTATTTCCTTATCACCTGTATTCGGAAATTTAACTCGGTTGATGACGCGATACTGCTATATGTGTATTGAACAAAGATTTACCTGGGATAAAAGTTTATTGATTAAATATCCGGACGAAGTCAAAAGAGAATTAGAATTTTGGAAAAATAACGTAGAAAAAATGAATTCCAAATTTTTATCTCCTTATAGTCCTAGTCAAACTTTAGTTTATTCAGATGCCAGTGATGTGGCTTGCGGAGCTTATACTGTAGAAATCGGTTCTAAGGTTTTCCATAAAATGTGGAATCCTGTCGAAAAGTCTTGCAGTTCTACATGGAGAGAAATGAGAGCTATAGAACTAAGCCTACAATCCTTCAGTTCTTCCCTTACTGAGAAAAGTCTGAAATGGTTTACTGATAATCAAAATTGTGTTCATATTGTTCAAGCGGGAAGCATGAAAGAAGAATTGCAAAAATTAGCGTTTTCTATTTATACTATTTGCAAAGATAATAATATAGTTATTGATATTCAGTGGATCCCACGTATTTATAATGCGAAGGCAGATTATATAAGCAAAATGATAGACCACGAAGACTGGCAAATTTCAGGCGAGTTTTTTAATTTTTTAAATGATTTATGGGGCCCATTTACATGCGACAGATTTGCTAGTGATCAAAATAAGAAAGTTAAAAAGTTTAATTCCTTATTTTGGAATCCTTCTTCAGATGCTGTTGATGCCTTCACGCAAGATTGGTCGAAAGATAATAATTGGTTGGTTCCCCCAATTTATTTAGTAATTAAAGTTATTAAACATCTAATTTATTGTAAAGCTAAGGGTTCTTTGATCGTACCTAGATGGGTCTCAGCACCATATTGGTCCTTTATTTTTAACAAGGATTTAAGTTATAAGGATTATGTTCAAGATGTTTTAGAATTCAGAGATACAGATAGAATTTATATTAAGGGTAGTAGCCCGAAGTGCATTTTTGGCACGGACAAATTATTTTCTACTGTTTTAGCAGTACGACTAGATGCTAGTCTATAAGACACATGGTCATGGTATCGTAAGATACTGCAGAGACATGGTGTGGTTTGATTTTATTATGTTTATGACATGGTCCTAGTATCATAAAGTGTATGATATTGTAGTTGACATGGTCATGTGTTGTATGATTTTATTGATGTAGTTTATGACATGGTCCTAGTATCATAAAGTCTATGATATTGTAGTTGACACGGTCATGCGTTTAGATGTATATAAGCTCGAATTTTCATTGTATTATTAGTTTTTATGTAAATACATTTTTCAGCTGTGTTCAAAACTGGTAGATGGTCGGAAGTGGATCAATTTTGTCAGGAAAACACAGGTATTAAACATCTAGTGGACCAGATGCCCGATTTCTGCCTAGCCTCAAGGGCGAGTAATACGCAACGGCAGTACAGGTATGCATTTAATACTTTTTCAAAATGGTGTTTAAGTAATAATATACCTGTTACTTTACCAGCGTCAGATATTTCAGTTTCAGCTTATTTAATTCATTTGACCAATTTGGGAAAAAGTTCAAGTAGTATTAATGAAGCTTTTTACGCCATTAGTTGGGCGCACAAGTTGGCAGGTGTTGAGAATCCTTGTCAGTCAGATTTAGTTGTAACAATAAAAGAAGGATCTTTGAGATCAGTTGGACATCATGTTGTGAAAAAGGAGCCTATAACACCTGACATTTTGTGCAAAATTGTTAATAAATTTGGTTTGGATCTTACTAATCTTAAGAACATTCGAGTAGCATGCTTGTGTTTGCTAGGATATGCTGGTTTTTTGAGATATTCCGAATTAGCAAACATCAGAAGGAATCAGATTACTTTTTACGATTCATACGTTAAAATATTTCTTGAATCTAGTAAAACTGATATTTATAGAGAGGGTAGAGAAGTTGTCATTTCAAAAACAGATAAGATAACATGCCCTGTCAAAATGTTACAGTTGTATCTTTCATTGGCTAATATTGATAGGACAAGTAGTGACTTCATTTTTCGTCCTCTTTGTTTTTGTAAATCAAAGAATATGTATAAGCTGAAAAATGGAAATTTATCTTATACTACAGCCAGAGAAATTCTTTTAGATGCTTTAGAGTCTATTGGATTAGACAAAAAACAATTCGGTTTACATAGTTTGCGCTCCGGTGGGGCTACTGCTGCTGCAGATTCTCATATTGATGATCGTCTTTTTAAAAAACACGGACGTTGGAAAACAGATAAAGCTAAAGATGGTTACGTAAAAGAAAACATTGATAATAGATTATCCGTGTCTAAAAACTTGGGAATATAAGTATATATTCGATTAAGTTAAATTACAACTCTCATTGCGCCTTTCTTTGTTTTTCTAAATGAGCTGCACATGTAGCCGAGCTGTTCCTATAAACAAGTGTTTGTTTTTATTTGATAAATATTTTATGTCCGGTTGAGATTGTCGAATTAGGACATAATTTAATTTTAATTAGATTGGAACACAGGGTGTGCAATCTACCTTACATAGGCTGTCAATCCTACGGATTAGACATGCTGGTTCATTTGTGATTACCTAGTATAATTCATTAAAAAGGCAGATGAGCATTCATGTGTACTATTTTCGGGACCTTTATGGCTGAGTGGTTAATGTAGTTAGTCATAAATACTATTAATCAGATTCCTGTCAGCACTGAGGTTGCAGGTTCGAGCCGAATGGTGGAAAAGGTGTGCTCGACTCTAACTTAAGATGACAATGATTGCCAATTGTATGCCAATGGTTATCACTGTGTATTCTAGTTTCCTCACAAACACTATGTTTCATAATTTGGCTGAAAAATTGCTAAATGAGGAATTAAAACCTATTTATTCAAACAAACATATATACACAATTGTTTAATGTGAATGAAGAATGGACATTGATGGGTTGACTCCTGTGGCTAGGTGGGAAACACATAATCAACCTGAACTTTACTGTATCATGTCCCAGCAAATGATTTTCCACTAAATGTCATGGTAAGAATTGATAGTGGTCGATAGGTAAAACATGGGACTTGTGATTGTACAGTACAAGTATGTAAATTTCATCGTGGAAATTGATTGAAAAAATTACCCTTTGCTATATTGCAGCTATTCGAAGATATGGGTGACAGTATATCCAGGGAGTGATTTGAATACTATATAGTTTTTTGAAAAGTTTACTTTGGAAATTGATTGCGATAAGTGTGAACCTTCTATTATAGAACGGCAGTGAAAAAAGGGAAACACTTTATTATAAATGTTCCTGTTGAATGTTCAAACTGACATGGCCATCTCAGCTATTGTTGAGGCCTGGGTATCGTATAAAGTTGACTAGCCCTGGACTAGTTAAAAAGTACATTATTGCCATCTCAATCAAAATGTCCTAGCTTCTCATCAGGTACTTTGGCTCAAAAAAGCTGGATCCCATGGTATGTCTGAAAAATTGTTCAAAGAAACAATTGTCTTATTTTTGGAATTTATAGCGTTTATCTAACACAAATAATACTCCACGGCTGCCATCTACTTAGAGGGGTCATCAACTACACTAGATGACTTTCCTTTATTTCTTCAATGCCACCATATTAATATATATATAGTAGATACTCATAATCCACCATGTAACATAGTTGACCAACATAGGAAAATTTCCTATCCATTGGTTTATCATATTTCTGCGGTTGATTGTAAATTTAATCCAGTCCTAAATATATCTAAAATACTGCTTGCTGAACGCTGAGCAACTAATCATTCAAATTATTTCCTTACTTGTGAACCTGTTCAATATCTCTTTTTTCTCGTTACATGTGTGTAGTTTTGCTTCTCACCTTCTGTATGTTTCAGATTTTTCAGTTGTAGATTATAGCCAAAAAAGAATTGTGTTAACACAAAATCCGGAACCTCGTACATTTAGCTTATCTTTCTCTGGCTGCGGGTCCGTAGCTCTTTAGGTCCTTTGACAATTTTTATTTGGCGGACCAGATCCGCTGCTAATCTTTCTCGTGTCCGTCGTAATCATCAACAATCGAAAAACTTTTTTTAAAATATTATCTTCCATAAGAAAGCACTGAAATAATTTTGACTACCCTAACCAAATTTCATTATTTCTTGGCTAGCGGGCATGTAGCACAATTATCTTTATTATCATAATTATCCTTCCCTGAAAGTACATGGCCAAAGTGCTTTGAAACTTTGAGGAATTGAAAAATGGGAGTTCCTTTATACCGATCCCTCATTTAGTGCCGATCTGACTTAAGACTTGACAGCCACTAAGAATCTTTCTGTTCTTTGATTGGAAGCAGTTGATATAACAAATAATTCTTTTAAGCTACACGTAGTAATTGACAAGTTAAGAAAAGCAAATCCAATGTGGATTCCAACAAAACAATGCTTATTCTAAAAAAAAGTCAAAAATAGGAAAAATTCATCTCCATATATCATAATCAATGTTCATTCAAGTGATAATCTAATAACAAAAAAATTCTCACAAAATATATTCGAAACTTTGCCTCCTTTGTCACTTTTATTGTATATTATTTAGGGAATATTGACTTGCAAATTTTATTATTACAAAAATGAATCAACTGAAAAAAATCCTCCAATTTGCCAACCATTTTCAATTCACGATACTATGGATCACGTGGCCTGTCATCACTGATGTTTTGGGTTTAAGTCTCAATACAGGCAAGTGTACTCGCCTCCAATCATAACTGACAAGAATTGCCAATTTTCCTGCCGCAGGTCGGGGTTTTCTCTGGCTTCTTCCCCCAATAAAAACTGGACGCCATGATATAACTGAAAATTGTCTGAAAGTGACGTTAAACACCATTCAAACAAACAAAACTCAATTCAGGATTTGCATAAAAACATAACCGTCCAATCAAGATTGATGTTTTGTTTATACTGGTGAATGATTTCAAATAAGGGACTGTGCAATATCTAACGGAATGATTGGTCGTTACAAATCTGGACGCATCCTCACCAGTCAGGGTTTCTGTGTCCACATGTGTCCACGTTTGTGGACACAGAAACCCTGACTTGTGAGAATGGTCTATACGGGGCAATTACCTTTATCCTGCTAATAACTAGCGGAATGATTGAGTCTTTTATATATAAATATTTAATTAAAAAGTGCTAATTAAGTATGTATCTATATTTGTTAATAATTAATATTAGCAAATAACATCGCAAAAATATTTTTTAATATAGATTTGCTTTGTACCGGCCACACCCTCAGATAAATATTGCACAGCCCCTAATAGGCACTTGTTATCTTTCGCTAGGATCTTATGTAAACCAAGTCCTGCGGTTGCAGTTTTTTTTGTTGTTGTTGCATCACTTGTATCACAACGGAGGCAAAATGATGACAATAGCTCACGTGATCATTCGGTCAGGTTATCTAAAAATAATATTAACACAAAACTTAAGAAGTCGGGATACTCATTGTCATTTCCAACCGTCCCTTTGACCCAAGGACAATACAAGTAAAATATATGAAAACACTGGATGAACAAAATCAAAATATAGATCTCGGAAACTCACCCTCCCAAGTCGGTGGCTCCGATTCCACGTTCGCTCCATTATCGTGGTAATCCCAAGTCAGGGGTTACGATTCCACGTTCGCTCCATTATCGTGGTACTTATCCCAAGTCAGGGTTTCCGATTCTACGTTCGCTCCATTATCGTATGGAGCGAACATAGAATCAGAACCCTTGACTTTGGAGGATGCCGGAAAAAATGTTGACAGATGCCAAGAACCATAATAAGGAAGCAAACATTTTGGTATTTTAATATATAAAATTCAACAATTGAAACGTAAATACCTTAATTCCAATAATCCCATTAATTCTGAAAGCAAACTTAATAACACATTCTTTATAAAGTATAACAATAACAGAATCTGAACACACACAACTAACCTACGCTATAAATGTCAAATATACAGCATTACTTATTGCTATAAAGATTTTGAAGAAGTTTATTGATTAGCAAACTCCACCCACTCATTTACATTGTGACAAACTGGAGGTGAAATCTGAGTTAACACGTTAACTCCCAAGCTGAATAAAATTGTAAAGAGAGAAGAGGCGAGTTTACACATAAATTTATTCAGTACCAGTAAAATACACTATAACAATCCCCTAATCACATTCACACTTTACGGAACTATTTCGCCAGTGAAGGAACTAAAACTTCCAAGGGCATAAAACATATACAAACTTCCTGGTATTGATGACACAAAAAATTGAAAAGGGATTTAAAGTATAACAATCGAATTATAACAAAAATATTAATTTATTAAAACAAAAGTCATTTTCTCATTCAAATTTAAAAGGCAAGAACCTAGATATTCTTAAAATTTGTCGAAAATGATTTTTTATCTGATTTTTTTACATATGAATTACATACATGTATATATTAAAATTAAATTATGAAAAATTCACATGCCCATGCTTTAGAATCCCGATTTATTGGAAGTGGACTTCCACTTGAATATAAATTTGATTTTTTTACTCAAGAAAATAGGTCACTCTGACCATAACTAAGCTTATCAACAACTTTGGCAACAACAGCTGAAAATAAAAGTTTATAACTGAAGGCAAATCGAGCACCTAATGCAGTTTTTTTTTTATTGAAATGTCCACTATATAGAAAATATTTAAAATGAATGAGTGGTATAATATGCTGATGAAACTAAAGCAAACTAAAGCTATTATAATAATAAGTGACCAACCTTTTTTTATTTGGTAGGTGGTGGTGGTGGTGGCATTTTTTTTTCAGAATGTGTTCCTCCAAATAAAAAAAAATGTGTTTTTGTGAAATTAAAAAAAAGAAGCATGATAGGAATATGGGGAAATTGTAGGAGTAAGATTTTTAAGGCTAAACAAGAAACAAATTATTTTTTTAATGAATTCCCACAGGCATTCTCAAAAAGAAAAAAAAGGTTGGTCCCTTGGGTAAATATCCTTCTCTAAGCCGTATTCAAATATCTTACAAATACGGATACATGAACAAGGGGATGAGATATAAATTTGGACTCAGTATGAAATGTAAAGAGTTTTTGTTCAGAAAATGGTGTCTGTTACTTCCTGATACAAAGGTTTCATTAAAATATGCAATTTGCATAACTGGAAAGACATCACAAAACAATTGTTAGACATGTTATCTACTCGTCTTTTCAAGGTAGTAGCAATTTATATAGGCTTCAGTCTATCACAGGTTAAGCTTTTGGAATGTTCAAAGTATTAAATATTATAATACAATCTACATATCAACAACATCCTCCAGACTTCTGGCGATTATTATCTAATTTAACATGTTCTTCTTCGTCACCAGGTGGCATTGTCGTAGCAACGATTTTTGCAGCTGAAAATTAAACAGAAGATACTAAGACATGAATGAATACGGAAGACAATCACGTGAACAGAAAATATTTTTAAAAGCAATCAAAGACCAGACAGAAACAATCACCAAAAACTAAATATGTTCAAAACGAACCTTTATACTATGTCAAGCCGGGTTCTCTGCATAGGCAGAAACCCAAGCCTGTCGCTGCTTCCACGTAAATGGTGGTAGCGTAGCGATAACGCGACCGGAAGTTAGTTTATGAAAATAGGTCCTCTGGATTTATAACAATGGGTATTCTGGAAGGATTTGCAGTTTAGCTCCAAGTGTGCATGCCATCCGCTTTGATGGACAAGGTAATTGTCCTAATCTAGGTTGCCATAAACCGAAAAAGATAAGCTTGGTTCATATTGTAAATGCCAATTTATGGTTTTGAAAATATTTCACGCTATAACCTATACGATTAATACTCTGAATGTTTATATGATTATTATGCCATATCTAAAGGATATTTGGTCAAATTATGCGATCCGCACATTCAAGTATCCTCCATTTAAATTAGCTACGATTTAACACATCATTCCCGGTTATTTTCGTCTTCAATGGAAAGTAACTTTATTGACCGAATGACCGAGAAAGGTTCCGATAGATAGATTCTTGATATTATTGCTGAAGCTTTTAAGTTTTACCAGAGTACAATATGAAAAATAGTTTCAAAGTGTTACCTAAATTAATAAACATATCTTCAATATTTAATCCTGTTTTAGCGGAAGTTTCTGCAAATAACAATCCATTTTCCTCAGCATGCTCTTTTCCATCCTGGAAGTATACAATAGAGAGTGCTTAATGCATCAAAAGGAGCATGACTACTACAAACTGAGAATATAAAATAAAGTGTATGCGAGTTCTTAAAGTTTCCGTTGTGCACGAATGGTATTAATTTCAATTGCTATCGTGTATATAGATTTTAAACTTTTTTCCTTACTGGTTTATGCTTTCTCATCCAGTTGCAATTAAAAGTAAAATTAGCTATTGATTTACTGCATGTTAATCAGAATATTATCCTGAATCTGCCACTAACTTCAAAAACAGGGGTTACTAGGCCACAAAATGTGACTGGAACGCCAAATGCGGATTTTGTGAGGTGTTTGGTAAAACACACAGTTCTTCTCACGATTCTCATAAAGACATAATAGTATATCAATAAGGATTATATATAATCAATTAAGATAACAATTGTCTTCGTTCACATACTTCTCTACTGATGGCGCGCTTTTCCGAGGCCATGTCAGCCTTATTTCCCGCCAAACAAATGACCATTTGTGAGTTGCCTTGTTGTAAAAGTTCCTTTATCCAGGCTTGAGCTCTGATGTATGACGACTGAAATTGCACAAAAAAAATACAATACAGAACGAGCTATTTGTCTAGCAGGATATTCTCTGTTTGTATAAATTGTAAAACATTCCAAAAGCGCAGTCATGAAGCTAATTAGGCCGAATTTTACTGCCGTTATAATCCGAAGATAGCTTTGTGATTTGTCGGATTTAACAAAAATAAAATAAAACAAAAAAAGCGAGGGACGATTATTCGTTCTAAAAGCTAATGTATCAATATTTAAGACTACCTCATGCATGTCGCAGTCAAAGGAACACAAGACAACAAACATCAATACTTCTAAAAACTTTTTTTTTTTAAGTTTTACTTTAAAAAAGTAAGAACATTACAAACATCGAGGGAGAATTCACATGCTTAGGAAGAGTTGGCGGTTCTTTTTCTTTAAAACGGGTAGCGTATTGTCGCTTACATCGCGGTTAAGCTTTTATATGAGGAAATACATCGGGGATAAAGTTACGAACCAGAGGCTCTTAAGAGCCTGTATCGCTCACCTGATTTTATAGGAAATGAAGATGGCATTTCCCTGATGTTAAAGTTAGTCCTGTAATTTTCAATAAACTTTAATTAGGACCATCCAAACAATATTACTAGAAAGCTTTGTTTCATTGGTTAACCGGTTGTATAGAGAAGATTTTTTTTATTTGCCCATAGGGTCCAATGTTAAACTAAGTCCTGCGGCGGTGGTGGCCATTTTGAATTTCCAATTGCCATAAAAAACATAAACTTTATAAAGGACCATCCAAACAATATTGCTAGTAAGTTTTTGTTTCAATTGATTAACCGGTTTCAGAGAAGAAGCCTTTAAAAACTTTTTCCCATAGGGTCCTATGGTAAACTAAGTCCTGCGGTAGCAGCCATTTTGAATTTCCAATTGCCATAAAAAACATAAACTTTATAGAGGACCATCCAAACAATATTGCTAGTAAGTTTTTGTTTCCATTGGTTAACCGGTTTCAGAGAAGAAGCCTTTAAAAACTTTTTCCCATAGGGTCCTATGTTAAACTAAGTCCTGCGGTAGCGGCCATTTTGAATTTCCAATTGCCATAAAAAACATAAACTTTATAGAGGACCATCCAAACAATATTGCTAGTAAGTTTTTGTTTCCATTGGTTAACCGGTTTCAGAGAAGAAGCCTTTAAAAACTTTTTCCCATAGGGTCCTATGTTAAACTAAGTCCTGCGGTAGCGGCCATTTTGAATTTCCAATTGCCATAAAAAACATAAACTTTATAGAGGACCATCC
This sequence comes from Limnoperna fortunei, assembly GCA_944474755.1. Classification (NCBI taxonomy): domain Eukaryota; kingdom Metazoa; phylum Mollusca; class Bivalvia; order Mytilida; family Modiolidae; genus Limnoperna; species Limnoperna fortunei. The sequence continues at coordinate 26,605,075 of OX104125.1, forward strand.
AAACAATATTGCTAGTAAGTTTTGTTTTGATTGGTTAAACGGTTTCAGAGAAGAAGCCCTTTTAAACTTTTTTCTCATAGGGTTGAATGTTAAACCAAGTCCTGCGGTGACGGCCATTTTGAATTTCCGATTGGGATAAAAAAACATTAACTTTATAGAGGACCATCCAAACAATATTGCTAGTAAGTTTTGTTTCCATTGGTTGACCGGTTTCAGAAAAGAAGCCTTTCAAACTTTTTCCCATAGGGTCCTATGTTAAATTAAGTCCTGCGGTGGCAGCCATTTTGAATTTCCAATTGCCATAAAAAACACAAACTTTATAGAGGACCATCTAAACAATATTGCTAGTAAGTTTTTGTTTCCATTGATTAACCGGTTTCAGAGAAGAAGCCTTTTAAAACTTTTTCCCATAGGGTTCTATGTTAAACTAAGTCCTGCGGTGGCGGCCATTTTGAATTTCCAATTCCCATCAAAAACACAAACTTTATAGAGGACCATCCAAACAATATTGCTAGTAAGTTTTGTTTTGATTGGTTAAACGGTTTCAGAGAAGAAGCCCTTTTAAACTTTTTTCCCATAGGGTCCTATGTTAAACTAAGTCTTGAGGTGGCGGCCATATTGGTTTACCAATCAAAATAAAAAACACAAACTTTGTAAAGGTCCATCCAATGAACATTATGGCCAAGTTTGGTTTCAATTGGCCAAGTGGTTTCAGAGAAGAAGATTAAAATGTAAAAAGTTTACAGACGCCGACGACGACGACGACGACGACGACGACGCCGACGGACGCAAAGTGATAACAATAGCTCACATGACCCTTTGGGTCAGGTGAACTAAAAATGAAATAGATCACATACAGAAAACAGGCCCAATTGTCAACTAATTCGTACACATAATGGCGGTCATAGAATGTCTGTAATGATGTTTAAGTATAATGGCAAAAAGTAGAATTTGCCACCCCGAAAAGTAACAAAATTGACATTAACATGTATTACATTTAACAACTATTACGTCATTCGCTGCCAAATGGATTGATTGATTGATTAATAGTGTTTAACGCCCGAGCAGCATTATTTCAGCTATATTCAGGCGATCTGCCAAATGGAGAACTCACAGCTTAAAAAAGGGATCAAGCTCTGAATATTAGTCAAGGATGATGCCAGACATTATCACAAACGAACGAATCTGCCATTGATGGCAACTGATGAAGATAAAAATAAGAACCTTTTTATTATCAAGTAAATAAGAACCAGGAGATACTCTAATTTCGCAGTTAATAAATCTACATTATAAATTCATTAACTTAAACAGTGTGAAAAAATAATAAAATGTATTCTTTGCCCTAACCTAGACTTTTAGCTTGTGTAAGGGTCTTTATAAAGCAATTATTGGAATTGCGAAAATAAGGTCCACTTGGGTTAAAATGTACTACTTTTTATATACTTGTTTTGAATTGTTCGTGATGTTTTTATTTTGTTTAATAATTGTGTTATTTGTTGGTTGTTAATTGCTTTGGTCCATATGGGCAAAAGTTGCAATCAAGATTCTGTATTAATATCAGTAAGAGATCCAATTTATCTAGAAATTCAATAATGACCGCATAACTGTGATCACAACTGAAACCATGACAATGAAAACGAGAAAAGAGGACCATTCTGATTATATGTTTTCGCCTATGCGGTTTTACACATCTTGTTTCGTTTTTGCCTGTAGAACACCACGTTAAAAACCCGTTTCTATATTAAAGCCCCATTCAAGGACTATTAAAATACATATTTAATTTGCAGTGTATTAAGCTAATTTTGCAGACACTTACCTGACTTGTTACGTCATAAACAACAATAGCCGCAGGTGCCCCTCGGTAATACATTGGAGCAAGGCTATGATATCGTTCTTGACCGGCGGTGTCCCAGATATCAAATTTGACGTTTTGGCCTCGAACATTTACTGTCTTCGTTAAGAAAGCAGCTTTAACAAAATTATTAAGTACTTATTTAGTACGTTAAATATTACACAATAAGGGTTTGTCATCTTGGTTATGTGCAAAGACAAACATTTAATAAAATGCCATACTTGTTAATTAGAGTCTCTGTGTCCACATGGAAAGCGCGTGGAAATAGAAGCCCTGACATGTTATTAGGAGATAACTGTATTGTACTTGAAGATTTGCCGGCATCAATTGGTGATTTGATGGTCGGAAATTGAGTTTACTGGCGACGCGTAAGCAGAGCCAAGAAACGGATATTTCCGACCATCAAATCACCAATTGATGCCGGCAAATCTTCAAATACAATACAGTTATCGCCATTCTAATGCCACGCCATAAAAAAACTAAATCAAATGATCAAAATGGGAATTTTTATATCCCGGAAATAACGTCTGCGCTTGCGTTAACTTTTGAATTGTGGAATTGATGCCATGAAATTTTTTAACGTTGTTCAATCATTATTGACGTTACATCAAGAAATGCATTAGAATGATAATTAAATGCATGCACATACTTGAAGAATTCTACATGCAAATTTGAAATTAAATACCGTAGTATTATTTATTTTAAAAAACGATTTAAATCTATTTTTCCCGTCAGTGATGTGTTTTACTTCATTGTTTGTTATTTGTTGTTATGTGTTGTATTGATTCATTGAACTATGAGGTTTATGTCTGGTTTATTCATATACACCATTTCTACTTCTCAACAATACATACGTTTCAATAATAAACATACTGTCTTGTAGTTTGATGCAAAACAATCACATTAGGTAAGGGGGGCCTCGGTGGCCGAGTAGTTAAGGTAGTTCGTCTACTATTGATCACGTGGTCTGTCAACACTGAGGTTGGGGGTTCGAGTCCCACTGCGGGCAGGGTGTACTCGACTCCAATCTTAATTGACACGGATTGCCAGTTTTCCTACCGAAGGTCGGGGGTTCTCTCTTGGTACTCCGGCTTCCTCAACCAATAAAAACTGGACGCCATGCTATATCTGAAAAATTGCTGAAAGTGGCGTTAAACAACATTCAAACAAATACAAAAACATCACATTAGGTAAGGGCGGGATTTTTATGAAACGCTCACCTCCAATAGTAGCTTCACCATTCTCGTTGAATTCTCCTCTAACATAACGCAAAGCTATGCTGGATTTTCCAACGCCAGATTCTCCTAGAAGAACTAATTTAATTTGTTTAGATTTGGATCCTCCATTACTTGATGAGGCTGGTTTCGACTGTGACGGCTGTGATCGTTGGCTCATGGCGAATTCTCATGGAGAACTACAATTATTAATAATGCTATATTTACTGATTGTTGCCTTGTTTCTTTCATGTACCTATACATATTTAGGAAGTACATGATAAAAAAATCGTAAATCAATATAAAAGACAAACCACGTGGCAAGAAAATAAACAAACTGGTGTTCCGGAAGTGTAATCAATTCCTGGTCTATATTTGACACCTGTCGTGTACTTCTGCATGGGTACTATATTAAGATACGACTTATAGCCTTGCATTTGTGTAGCTATATATGTTAGGGACTGGTGCAAAATGCAATAGAACACATTCTTTTTTATGCCTGAAAATATACATGACAGTCTAAGTTTTGTTTTTTTTAGCAACTCAAGGACGAATTTTTTTCATAATAATATCATCAGTGAAAAAAACAAGAAAAATATTTTTTCTGACGTTTTAATTTAAAACCAAACTACTGTAATCCAACAATTTGACGATTTATAATTGTAACCATATAATTATTCACTAAATAGGACTCCCACATCTTAATAACACATCTGATGTACATGTAGGACAGCAACTTTTTCACATTTTCAGGAGATAGGACATAGTCTTTTTTTAGTCCCTCATTGGCTCGAGAATACAACTTTTGCAGCATTCATTTTTACGGTAGTTTGGCCAAAATAGGCCCCCATAATAACTGCCTGTACATCCAAAAATTTTCTATGAATTTGAATAAATTTACGAAAACAAATAATAATAAATAGATTACTAACAGTTGAACCCGTATATTATTGATATTACATTGATGTTGGTTATCAATATATATGTATGTCAGCGATAAATATGAGCATCGTTATGTATGCAATCGGTATATATGTCAGTCGTATCACATTGGTTTCCCTAGAGAAACACATTTAAAAACTAATAAAATATTAAGCTTGACGACATTTCATTACGTAACCTTAAGTCGTGGATTATTTCCCAAATTTCTGTTATCATATACGATTACAAAGATATACAGCTTGTTACTTATGAAACGTCTTTTTTCTGGGCGGTCTAAATAGTGAGCCACAGTGTACTATAAACATTGCTTTCCCACCCTGGAATTGTGATTACTAGTCTGACTGGGAGCAAGGCACATTAATTGACAAGGTTGTCAGTTGTCCTGCCGTGTACTCCTGCTTAATTACTTCCAAAACTAAAGTTCACGCCGTGATATAGATGAAAAATTGGCTTATTTCAGACAAACAGAAATGAAGTTAAATTGTTAATGTCTTTAAAAATTAAAGGTTTTATTCTTTACTTTTTCAGACTAACGAGACTTAATATTTTCTTCTACAATTACCACTTTCTGAGTCGGGCAGGACATGCAGCTGCATGGTTACGTACTCGGTATTAATACGTATCGTTTATTTGATGTATGTTTTATGTCATCCCGGCCGTAAACCCTTCGCTTGAATGCGCATATTAGTACAATAAATGATTAATAATAGTATTATCTAATAATTTTAATCGTTAGCATTAAACTATTCCTCTAAAAACCTTTGAGTTGATCCCCTAGCTGTAAAGTATCAAATTTCTACGCACATGTTCTCATTGCACTACAATTTGTGTATAATTGTTATCAAGTAAGTTACACCGCAGCAAAATCGACATCTCTTAATAAATAATAATTCCGTGCATTTGTTGTTATGATCTGTAATCGTCATTTTGTTTTATGTTGTTAAAAAAATTTGTGCAGTAGTATATATTGTCATGTTTTTATCCAATTTAAAATTACACAGCCATAAAAAATGTGCCAAACAACTTACCGTAATGATCTTTTATGATATAAAAAGAAATGAAACAAACTACTTCGTTGTATTAATCATAGCTATTCATAATTCTGACATCCCGAACGATCAGTGTTTACAAAGTTAGGTGATACGCCCCCTTAGACTTGAATCAAATAATAACTCCAAAAATACTGTGTATGCTCCGTCAACAAAAGGTAATATCGCAAGAATAAAATCACAACGACAAATGTGGGTTTGAATGTCCTAATCAACTTTTCAGCAGTTTAGAAAGTTTTACGAGTACGCGAATTGTCACTCTTGACCACTTCCGCGATTGAGTGTTGTGATAAAAGATTTTATAATCTTAGGGGTCATCTCAAAATAACTGAAGTTTGACATTACTTCCGGTTAACGGTAAAATTTATTTTTTATTTATTTATTGACTTTTTTTTACTTATTTATTTATTTGTTTATATGAAAAAAAAATATCTTTTTTTTTCAAATATGCGCAGTAAATAACGCCTTTTCTTTTGTTCGATGTTGGCCAAAAAAAAAGAGAAAAGAGTATCATTGTTTAATATTTCATAAAAGAACATTTCTGCAAAGCCAGTACATAACCTTACTCAATAAGTGGAAACCTACAAATTTCAAACTATATGTATATATCTGCATGTATCATTTTCTTTATGAATGAAAATGTATGTGATATGCGTCAAGTCTGGCTCCGTTATCGTGGCTTTGTCATATCTAACGATATTATTAAATAAATACAAATTTGAACTAGTAATAACTGTGTTGGGATGCCAACACAAAATGTCGCCAAAACGAACTCCCATTTCCACTATAATCTTCAGCATGTTGAAAACCTCCCAAATAAAAATTTTTACCAAGAAAATGCAATGTGCAATATAATGAACCCCGTTTCCATGAAAACGGTAGCCATTTTGAAAATTCAAAAAATGGATTGCAAAACTTAAGGTCACCCTTAATATGTTCCAAAATTTTTATCTTGTCTGTACATTGCATCGCAGAGAAACTATGCGGACAAGATTACACGAAAAGAAAAAAAAGAAGAAGAAGACAAATTAGAAAATACGGACAAAAATAATATGTCACCCAAAACTTCGTTTGGGAGACATAAATAAACAGATTATAGTAATATTGATTTACGTTAAGTTATTTAAATCAAAGACGTGTACATATCTGATTACTTTGCCTTGTGTGTGCCCTCTAACTGAAATTAAGTATTCTTATTATAATTCCACTCGCGACTCCCAGACCGTATACCATACGTTGTGAAAAATATATATAAGATTGATTTCCAAAAGCTATCGTGCATTTTGATCAATTTCGCAAACATGGTAGACGCGTCTATGAAACATTCGTGTACAATAAAAGTACAATAATTGGTTGGCAGGACTATATGTGTATCACATATAATTATGTCTCTAATATTAATATTGTTACAAGAATTTAGTTTTAGGTCATTTGTTTGTTTTATATTTATAGAAATTGTTCAGTAAGATCATTGGGCCTTGTTGTGCTACAAATGTAAGCCGGCTTGACTTCCGCAGTTAGGATTGTATTTTTATTAGTACCTTGAAATATTTGTACATATACATGTATAAATATCTATTTACGATATAAGCCGAACATGTATAAATATACATTACGTTTTAATTTCATATATATTAAAAACGTAATAATAATTTATATATGTACAGACTGATGCACATATAAATACTTATTACGTTTTAATCTATATAAAAGCATGAGTCAGATTTTAAGGAAATTTAAAAAGTTTTAGGTCATTTGTTTGTTTTATATTTATAGAAATTGTTCAGTAAGATCATTGGGCCTTGTTGTGCTACAAATGTAAGCCGGCTTGACTTCCGCAGTTAGGATTGTATTTTTATTAGTACCTTGAAATATTTGTACATATACATGTATAAATATCTATTTACGATATAAGCCGAACATGTATAAATATACATTACGTTTTAATTTCATATATATTAAAAACGTAATAATAATTTATATATGTACAGACTGATGCACATATAAATACTTATTACGTTTTAATCTATATAAAAGCATGAGTCAGATTTTAAGGAAATTTAAAAAGCAAAAAAAAAAGTAGTTTTATAACCGGAAACTTAATTCCTAACCATATTATGTGTATATTTAATAGGTTTCTTCGTTTACTCTTTAAATATACATGTACCTCTCTTATGTGTAATGCTTTGTAAATAATATTTTATTTCAAGTTATATTATTCATGAATCATATATTTTTAAGGTTTAGAACCTTTTAATAGTCTCTCATAATTCATAAGAATGGCAAATGTATTTTAATTATATACTTTTTATTCCCCGCCACACGAAGTTGCGAGGTATTATGTTATACCCTCAGTTTCGTTCAGTGTCCGTCCGTCCGTCCGTCTGTCCGTCCATCCCCCGAAGGTTACCAGATGATAACTTGAAAACGCCTCAAGGGATTTAAAAGATATTTTGCACAGCTGTTCAGTACAATAAAATACAGGTCAAGTTCAATTTTCAGGATGATCCGAAAAATATTATTGAAGTTTTGCCACTTTATAAATTTTCAAATTTGACAATAATCAAATTTTCTGGTCTAAGAAAGATAACTCATTCCTTTCTGTATACTAGTATATAGTGGATGTATAGTATATACTAGTATATACAAATATTTATACTATTGATGAATATCGTGGCGGGGTATCATTTAATGTCCCATTAGATGCCCTATTTTTTTTATTGTATATTGTTTTATTTAATATAATATATGTTTGTGATGAGTCTTTAATAATTGAATCTTTAAAATCATGAAGTTATGTAATTAATTCATGTAAAATATCCGAAGAGACGTAACTTCTTATTTCATAGAAATCGTGAACAATATAAAAATAATATTTGCTATATTCATAATTGACACTTACAAATGGTTACACTTCCGAAAACAGTACAATATGGAGTTAGTGATAGAGGTTGACAATGGTCAGATGATCAGATCTCGGCTGTTTTTATTTATAACGACTCTCGGTTTTTAATTAAGAATAATTATAGCATCCTCACAAGTCAGGGTTTCTGTGTCCACGAACACATGTGGACACAGAAACCCTGAGTTGTGAGGATGTAATTATAGTTGAAGATCACACGATTGTAACTGCTGTAAAAACTTTTACATAGTTAAAACCTTCGATAAATCAGACACGACAGTTTTCTGTACATGAACATACCCACCAAATTACGGAACAAAAATTTGTTTACCATATGAAGAAAAACAGTACTAACCCCTGTACTCGATCAATATAACAGAATGCGAAAACCTGAAAAAGAGAGAAAAGGCTTTCTTCAACAAAAATTTGAGAAGTATATATGGCTGTATGTGCATTTCCCTAATGCCTTTAGGATCAAAAATAAGCTGTAATAGGCACTTATTACTTATTATGATGCCAATAAATGTCATCTTTTGTAATTGTCAGCTAAACAGGTTTAAGTACCATTACTTTAAATCCATTTGATATCAATTCGATGTTTCCACTGACCATCTTGCTTTAAATCTTGACTCCACCTCCCCGCTGTATGATTGATACCAGGTCATCGGAAAACGTAACTGTTTAAAAAATTCGCGGAAACGATGTACAATTCCTCCCAGAAAATAGTAAAGCGAAAAACGTACAACAGCAAATCAAAGAACTATAAACCCGGCAATAATTCTTGTCGGAAATAGAAGTATTCTTAATATTAATTTTGGATGCAAAATAATGAAGTTTAAGTATAATAATTGTATTAATTTTCTGGTACTTGACCAGCAGGCAATATTTCAGCTTTATTCAGAACGTGTTGATTAACGAAATACTGACAAATACAATCTTTCTGTAACTAGATTACTCGCAATAATTTGTAACCAATAAATTGACAAGAAATGTTTTTGCGTATTGGTAATTGTATATTATCGCAAAATCGCGATTAAGTTTATTTGTATTCACCGCGAAAGAGTCGTATACCTGTACATTTTTCTGATAATGCGCGAAAGTACCTAAAAGTAAACTATACACACTTTCTTTTTTTTTCTTTTAACGAAAAACACCGCACAGTATTAAAACACTTTAGTGTAATGAATTAACTGACAATACACTGGGGTTTTTTTGTTCGACCAGACCTCAACATGTATCTGCACATTTGGACATGCACTTTTAAATCGATCCTACTTTATAATGGCAGAAGCACTATTTGTTTACACAGGAATAATTTTTCACATACTTTTACTGCTGCAGTAGAAAAGTATCAGTAATTGCAGAAACTTGGTTTCTCAAGTGGAATAACAGAATCGATTATCTGTTTTGTTGAATAAGATTTTATTCCAGTTTCAGCAATCTTTCAGCATTATCGTGGCGCCCATTTTTATTGAGTAAGGAAACATGCGTAACCTGCGACAATCCCTGGCCCTGGGCAGGAAAATTGGCTTGCAAATAAAGTTGGGAATTCAGCTCTCATGCAGCTTTATCACTGACAAGCCATTACTTTAAGAAATTAAACTACCAGGTAATCGCATGTGCTGCACAATTAAAATCAAACAACACCATAATGTACATGTTGTTGAATGAAATTAGACAGGAGACAGCCCATACTGTTAAACTCTCAAGTGACTTGTGATGACCCTTGTATGTTGATATCAATACAATAATATGTCACAATACATCACGACAGGTATGTCACCACCATAATGTCACTGAACTCCTCTAATGTCTAGGTACTGTACAATCCTTCAGTTCTAATTCCGTAAATAATTTGAAATTTATTCTATCAAACTCGAGTACAAAATTATTTAATTAACTTTTTTGCAATTTACCTCGAAACCCTGAAAAGATATGATAAAATTGATTACACTGAAAAATCCTGTCAATTGGTGTTGGCAATTGTTTGTACAAAAATATTTGTCGACCAGGTCCACTTTTATCAGAGGTATAGTGTCATACTCCAGGTAGTTCAAGAACCATTTCACCAAAGCTCTTTGGTTCTATCCCATTACTCGTTTTAGAGCAACTGATCAAATGAAATGATTGTTTGTAAGTGCACCTGCACTGCAGATCAATTGTGTGACACATGGGTTAATTAAGCTTATAAATTCTCTCATGATGTAGATCAAATTTCTTCATATGCTTGAGTATAATGGTAGCAAATCTGTCAGAATATAATCTAAGGAAGCTTTAAATTTATCAACAGAGATAACCAAACTGGACAATAACAAGTCAATCTATGATCTTTTATTTCTCTTTATTACACATGGTTTATATCACATTTGCTGAAAATCTTGGAGAAAAAAATTGCAATTAGACAGTGATTATTTATGGTTAACCTTTTTATGTGGAAGCTTAAAAAAAAATGGTCACACCTTTCTAAAAATCTGAGAAACCGGGATAATCCAAACCACAACTTCAGAAATATTCATATTTGACAGACATGAAATTTTGAACCAAAATGTATGCATGTATTTTGTACAACATCAAACATTCATTTTTACAGTCAATAATACACTGAAAAATGTATCCTTTTGTCTGTCAACTTAGCGGTAGTAATATCATTAATTTAATCACCCTTCTATGTATATAATGCTTTTCACATATGTATGAGATACTGATCCAATGTGGAATATATATTCTGATTTTATCATTTTTCGTAAAACATGCAATCTGCACAACACCGTTGAAGTTAACATACTGTTCATAAAACACTGTGGAAAGTAGTATATTATGCATATGCATGAGCCTTGGTGACTTTGTAAATTATTTCATTATATTAATTTAAACTTCATATCTGGGGTCATAACTGAAAGAAATAAGAAAATAAACTTAATTCCGTTTAAAGATTTTGTTGAAATTATCAACACTTTTCTCATCTAGTTAATAAAAATGATGATAAATGTATACATAAAAAGATGTTTGCACAGATAGCATATCATTTTTTCATAACGAATATACCTGCATACACTTCCACTTCTCAATTAATAAAATGAATTTACCACAGCAGAGAGAAAAAAAAAATGTTAGAAAAAGGCAGAAAAATATATCCAGATCCTTGAATCTAACTTCAGGGACCGATTATTATTAATAGCAATTCAATGTACAAAAATGTCAACAAATTCCAAGTATTTTATATACATGAACAACACTCTCAAAAATATTTTTCCATTGATGGTTTAAATGGGCATACATACATATTGGCAGAAAATACATATGCATTAATTGATATGACTGGCTGAAATGTCACTACCTGCCATTGGCATTAAAAAAGTTATGCAGAAATTTCAACCAATAGAAAGATTCCACATAAAAAGGTTCACACTTAAAACAATTCTCTCACAATTTGTTTACAAAAATGACAACAAGCACAACAAGTTTTTCCAGTAACAAGTGCTATAAAATCATAACCAGAAATTATGTCATTTGTGTCAAAATAAATGCGACATCAAACTAAAGATTTTCGTTTGTAAGTATCGACAGCCATTGATATTTTTTTACCATACCAAATATGGTCATGTTTTTATCTATTTTATTGTTACTATCACCTATATTGAACAAGAATAATCCAACGAATTGCACAAAAAAGGTATCAAAAGATGCCCCAATTTTGTGTGTATATTTTTATATTGAGGAAAAAAACATGATACTGACAACAACAAAACCACGTATAATTTGTGACCACTTAGGTCACTGGAAAAACTCTTCACACAAATATTCATAGTCATACTTAAATCATGTACACTTTGTTCAAAAAAAACAATAATATATTAAATCTAAAAGATCTTTTAATATATACAACAGAGTTGTCTAACTTTGTTAGGTAAATTCTTCAAGAACGAAAAGGGGGACAACTCATTCTGCACAAAAAAGACCTAACAAGATTTATGTACAATCTACATTTGTACATGTTTACACTTATATCATCATGGTTATTATATTGTAAACAATCTTGACAAAAATCGATGTCATTTTTTCTCAATTGACGATTTTATAAGGTCTCTTATACCTTGTTAATACAAAATTAGGCTGCAAACACTAGCAACAACTCAACACACAAATTTCTGACAGGCCTGTTTAAATATTTTATGTCAGTTCAGAAAACAACAATTTTATATTATACACATTAGTATAAAGCATATCAAGAAAAGATAACAATTACAATCAATTTCAGAAATTTTTTACCTTGTTTGGGCAAATTTATTTGCTGATATTTAATTAGCTTCATGCTTCATTAACACATTTTCAAGTAGTAAAAGAGTCTTAGTCTTTCAAAACATTCAATAATATAATTTGTGTTTATAACTCGACAAAGAGTTATCGTCTGAACACAGAAAAAAAATGCTACCAAGAAATAGGAACCAAAAATATTAAATTGAAATTAACTAGATTATTAATGCAGATAAATGTTATTTAATTAAAACAAAAACATTACAATCCTGACAGGAACAAGAAACAAAAGAAAATACCCATGAACACAATATTCTATAAATAATCATAACAAAGAAACTTTGATTCAGCAGGCCTAACTCTTAGCAAACTTGTGTTGCCCACGTTCTGTTGTGCCCTTTAAATCATTTAACTTTTCCGATTATGACTTGAAAGATATAAATGTAATAAAAAATGCAGTACATGCTTGTGTTATAAGTAAAATGAATTCTCCCGTCAGGACATCTGCTAAAGATAAATGAATCTGCTCCTAAATCCATTCCATAAAGTTCAAGCTTTATCAGATACATATTCTGATTTCTGGAATAAACCAGATTAAAATATTAATGTTTCTAGAAAGAACTTGGTAAATCCAGCTTTTTCTGGTTTTGACCAGAAGATACCAGATTGATCCATATGGTTGTTAATTAAACTAGTTGAAACTAGATTTTCGATAATGGTTGTCATAATCCATTCTTCGTCTGTTGTGGCACACGAAGTCTGCTTGAAAAATAAAAATGAGTGAACTTGTTCAACAAATATGAATCACATTTCTAAAAACAACCAATCAAATTGCCTGTTACTTGCAACAACCACCTTCCTCTGTTCTGTCATGCGATCCATTTAAGTTTATATTTCCTCCTGCTCTTTGTTGCGCTGATCCACCAGCCTCATTTTTAGGTAATTTTTTAGCTTAAAAATAAAAACACAAGTTAGTTTAGTAGTGAGCACATAACAGTAAATTACAACAGATCATCAATCATATCACTTGAAATGTTGAAACAAATCAATACAATTGTATCTGTGAGCTAATGCTCACAGTGATAGTGATACCCCGCCAAAAAGTATTCGGTAAATAGGAAGTAGATGACCAAGGAGCATGAAATCGCTATACACCATATGGCACTATAGGATAAAGCAATATGCAAAATATCAGGCTTGTACATGCTATAGTTAGTTAGAAATATGCCATGGCAATTTTTTGTTACATACATACGAAGGAACAGAGGGACCAACAAACAAGGGTAAAACAGTATACCCCTATTCTTCGAAGTGGGGGAATAAAAACATAAGCTTATAAACAAAGAGGCTCTCAAGGGCTTGTATTGCTATACTGCTATTGAAATTCAATAGGCAAAAACATGGTTTTTGAAGGCGAGCAAAACACCTTAAATGGGTCATCTGACAAGTACAATGGATACTTTTGTTGAGCTAGTTGAGCTGAACATTCAGCAAGCAACAGCTTTCCTCTATCTGCAATAGTTTATATTCTAAAAGGTACACATTAAAAAATGTGATTAATTACTTTCATGGCATCCTTTTTTTAACAGAGAATACAAAAGTGTTGAAAACTAAGGTCCAATGGAGACTTTTGTAGAGCTTCTTGAGCTAAACATTTCAGCAAGCAACAACTTTTCTCTATATGCAAGTTTTCATTCTAAAAGGCAAACATTTATTACTTTCAAGGGGCATAACCCTAAAAGAAGTTATCTGACATCGACCTAATGGAAATTTGTAGAACTTATGATTCTTAAGAGCCTACGATCCATCAGATTTTTCCTCCTCTGTTACAGTTTTTGAGTTATAAGCCATTTAAGTGATTTTACCATATGTTCTCTTTTTAGAAACAGTGGCCATGTTTTTTTATTGGATCCATTCAAAATGAGGATTGTTTGTTGCTAACATGACATATATCATTCGTGCAAAATTTAGTTCAAATTGGTTCAGTGGTTTTAGAGAAGATTTTTTAAATTGATTATGGACGACAGATGACGGACAAGGACGCAAGCATAGTGATTGCATAAGTTCACATGGCCTTTGGCTAGGTTGAGCTAAAAAGCTCAAAGGTCACAAAATTTAGTTTTCATTAACCAATTAAACATATTTTGAAAAGTAACCATGGAAATAAACATTATGATGACTAAACTATCAACAACAAAAATGGGTTGGAGACTACACTCAATTGTAAATTAAAAAAAATAGCAAGAAAACCACTGACCAACAAGACCTTCAAGTCCTAAAGTAGCAATTTATTATTTATTTTTCTTTGTTTCTGCAAACAATTATGAAATTTTTGTATCAATAATAGATATAGTGATACGATTGGATTGGGAAGGAAGCTTTATCAATAATAGATATAGTGATACGATTGGATTGGGAACGAAGCTTTGAATAAAATGCTGCTTGGTTATTTGGTATTGTTTACTTATACAATAATGTTTGTTGTTTGTTTATATGTGATTTTTATTTTGAGTTTCAACCAAAAAATATCTTAATGTGACTTGTGCAATTCACAATTCAGAAGATCTTGTGACCTTAAATATTTACATTAACTGTTCCATAATGAATTATGTCTACACAATCATGTTGATCAAGTGAAAGACCTATCAATCATCCAAAGATAGAATAAAAATAGGTTGGGGATAATTTACTTTTTGCTATTATTGATAAACAGCAGACAGATATATCTGAAATAATGTGATAACATGTGGAACACGAATGCTATTGATGCTATCAGCAATATTTACCAACAAAGAAAGCAATATCAAATAATATCAAAAATATATTTCATTGAATGTGGTCAGTATTTATGGTAGTTACAAAGATATCATTCACTTTTGTCTTTGACACAACATTTTTTACTCCCTTGTCATCATATATACGATGACCGGCAAATAGGATACTCTTGGAAATGGGATATTTTTATCTGACCATTTGTGTATCAAACTACCCGTAGTCTCCGCGTATTGAAGGATTAGTAAGCAACCATAGCTATTTTGACACATAATAGATGCAGAAAACATAATAAAAACTGCATCTCGGCACCCACCAAAAAACAAAATGGCTACCTACCTTCCTACCCATTACCAAACAGGTAGGGTAGGCAAACATCAGACAACTAATTTTTTAATTGTGGCCTAGTGAAAACATTCTGCAGGAAAACTTGCAATCCTTAACAATAAAAGGTCATGTCACGGGCACCATTCCTAAACGCTCAAGTGTAGATGTCCAGCTACCTTAACCACTGTGCTTTTGAACCAGTTAATTATAATTGCTTGTTGTTTGAACATCACCATTGCACATTTTTCAGCTATATCATGGCATCGGTTATTCATTGGGTGTGAAGCCTGTGTGACTGGAGAAAAACCTCAAACCTTCGATAAGAAAACTGACAATCCGAGTTAATTATAAGAAGTATTACCTATTGCTAAAAATATATCATTGACATTCATTGCCGTCTTAGCTGACGTCTCCATGAATAATAAGCTGTTCTCTTCTGCATAAGCTTGTGCTTCCTGTTGAATTAAAAAATCTCTTGTTTATAGTTATTGGAAGATGAAATACATTCAATGTGAACAATCTTAAAGCTATTGGAAGACATTATTGCAATGTCGCAATCCACTTGACATTTTAATTCATGCCGATTCCAGTAGGGGCTTTTTAACTGCTGCTATAAAGGTGGAATGTTCAAAATATATATACCAAATACTAAATCTTTAAAAAAAATATATATATAGCGTTAAGACTAGTACCTTTTGTGTTTTAATGGAGCTTTTCTCACTGTACTGTAGTAATTTAAGGTAAATTTAGAAGAAGTACTGTAGCTCAGCATTGTTTTTCACAAAAAGTCGTAAGTTTGAAATCTATCGTAACTGCTGACTTCACAATGCATTTCATTTTGATCTTCCAACACTTACATTAGATTTTACACTTAGGACCTTTTGTGAAATCCTGGGACATAAAAAAAGGCGCACTGTAAAAAGGTTATGTTTTGATATTTTATAGATTCAATAAGATTTAAATAAATCACTTAAAAATTAAAATTTGTCGTACATTATATATAGCTTGCAGAGTGAAAGATTTACTATATAAACCACTACACTAATATACGTACATCATATTCTACCATTCTTTTATTGGCCAGATCTGACTTGTTTCCGGCAAGTGCTATAACGATATTTGGACTTGCCTGTCTTTGTAATTCTTTAACCCATGTCTTTGCCCTACCAAATGTGTCCTGAAGAAACAAAGTCAATAAAAAATTCAGTACAAATTTGATGTACAAGTTCAAACTGTTTGTTTGTTTGAATGATGTTTTACACCATTTTCAGCAATTTTTCAGCTATTTCATGGCGTCCAGTTTTTATTGGGGGAGGAAGCCGGACTACCTGGAAAGAACCCCGACCTTCGTTAGGAAAACTGGCAAGTTCAAATGAAAACAACAAATGAGTCTCTGCTACAATGGCTTTCTGTTTTGGCACATGTTCTCAAAAAAAAAAACCCTTTCTCAAGTGCACTAAATTATGAAATATTTGGCACATTCCTACAGAATTTAGCCGGTAAATGTATCGTCATAAAAAGCTTCAACACAACGGTACACTTGATGTGGGGCAGTCAAACAAACTCTTAAGAGCCTGTATCGCTCACCTGATTTTATAGGCAATGAAGATGGCATTTCCCTTATGTTAAAGTAAGTCCTGTAATTTTCAATAAACTTTAAATAGGACTATCCAAACAATATTACTAAAAAGCTTCCAATGGTTAACCGGTTGTATAGAGAAGATTTTTTTTATTTGCCCATAGGGTCCTATGTTAACCTAAGTCCTGCGGCGGTGGCGGCCATTTTGAATTTACCATTGCCATAAAAACATAAACTTTATAGAGGACCATCCAAACAATATTGCTAGTAAGTTTTTGTTTCCATTGATTAACCGGTTTCAGAGAAGAAGCCTTTAAAAACTTTTTCCCATAGGGTCTTATGTTAAACTAAGTCCTGCAGTAGTGGCCATTTTGAATTTCTAATTGCCAAAAAAACACAAACTTTATAGAGGACCATCCAAACAATATTGCTAGTAAGTTTTGTTTTGATTGGTTAAATGGTTTCAGAGAAGAAGCCCTTTTAAACTTTTTTCTCATAGGGTCCAATGTTAAACCAAGTCCTGCGGTGGTGGCCATTTTGAATTTCCGATTGGGATAAAAAACATGAACTTTATAGAGGACCATCCAAACAATATTGCTAGTAAGTTTTGTTTCAATTGGTTAACCAATTTCAGAGAAGAAGCCTTTTTGACTTTTTTCCCGTAGGGTCCTATGTTAAACTACGTCCTGCGTTGGTGGCCATTTTGAATTTCCAATTGTCATAAAAATCATAAACTTTATAGAGGACCATCCAAACAATATTGGTAGTAAGTATTGTTTACATTGGTTAACCGGTTTCAGAGAAGATGCCTTTTTTAACTTTTCCCGATAGCGTCCTATGTTAAACTAAGTCCTTCGGTGGCATCCATTTTGATTTTCCAATAGGCATAAAAAACATTAACTTTATATAGGACCATCCAAACAATATTGGTAGTAAGTTTTGATTCAATTGGTTAACTGGTTTCAGAGAAGAAGCCATTTTAAACTTTTTCCCGTAGGGTTCAATGTTAAACAAAGTCCTGCAGTGGTGGCCATTTTGAATTTCCTATAGGGATAAAAAAACACAAACTTTATAGAGGACCATCTAAACAATATTGCTAGTAAGTTTTGTTTCCATTGGTTGACCGGTTTCAGAGAAGAAGCCTTTTAACCTTTTCCCATAGGGTCCAATGTTAAATTAAGTCCTGCGGTGGCAGCCATTTTGAATTTCCAATTGCCATAAAAAACAAACTTTATAGAGGACAATATTGCTAGTAAGTTTTTGTTTCCATTGATTAACCGGTTTCAGAGAAGAAGCCTTTTAAAACTTTTTCTCATAGGGTCCTATGTTAAACTAAGTCCTGCGGTGGTGGCCATTTTGAATTTCCAATTGCCATCAAAAACACAAACTTTATAGAGGACTATCCAAACAATATTGCTAGTAAGTTTTGGTTTTGATTGGTTAAACGGTTTCAGAGAAGAAGCCCTTTTAAACTTTTTTCCCATAGGGTCCTATGTTAAACTAAGTCTTGAGGTGGCGGCCATATTGGTTTACCAATCAAAATAAAAAACACAAACTTTGCAAAGGTCCATCCAATGAACATTATGGCCAAGTTTGGTTTCAATTGGCCAAGTGGTTTCAGAGAAGAAGATTAAAATGGAAAAAGTTTACAGACGCCGCCGCCGACGGACGCAAAGTGATAACAATAGCTCACATGACCCTTTGGGTCAGGTGAGCTAAAAACAGACAGAAAATCTATGTCAAAATTTTTTGTTGTCTGAACATAACAACTCCAGTCAAATTTTACTTTAAAACATTTAAAAAGTAATAAAATTAACCATTGCCTGCGGACATAAGTTGTTCTATAGGGTTTTTTTTAAAAGGTAGCAGCACAAAGATATAAGGTCTATTTTAAATATACTTATTTTACTTGTTAATTTATTATGAGAAAATCCTCAAGTTTTGTTAGCTACTAGATCAGTATAGAGGTCTGAAGGATTTTAGACCCAGGATTGCTCGATTTTATAGGCAATAAAGGCATTTTTGCTGTTTAATATCAGGGCTTTCAACCAATTTTAGAGTAGGTGTCTCCAAAAGAAAAAGTAGGCAACCACACAAGACGGCCGGCATTGCCGGCTGTTAAGGCCCCCGGAAGCTCTGGGGTAAATAACGCAAAATCCTGCATTCTGGCAGTCTCCTGGAACTAAACTTTAGTTTTTCAAATGACCCTTTTTTACTTAAAATTTTTAACTTTTTGCCTATCTTCTTAGAAATTTGTATGTCTCATATCAACAAATGAGATGCCAAGTTTAGGTTGTATTTTCAATTTATTATGATTTCAAATTTTGACATGTTCATTGTTGCTTTTTCTTTCAGTGCTTGATGTTTTGAGACTTAAGTTGTATTAAAGTGTATTAATTCAAAATTGTTTGGTTTCTTTTCTTTATCATGTTTATCAAAACATTTTTTTTTTCATGTTCTGTTCTATTGACATGATTGTGTTGTTATAGACATGTATTAGCATTTATGAAATAAAAGTTGACTGTCAGCAGTTTTCATGTTTTTGCAATAGAGCAAGCAGCAAATTCAATGCAAATTATTTTATTTTATTTTTTTTCAATTTGGGCAGATACAGTGTACCAAATAGATATATTTTGGGGGTGCATACCCCTTTTCAACCAAGTTGACATGAAAGACAAGTCCTTCAGATGGACATCTTTTTCTCACATTTTACACAATACAGAGTTTTTCATATTTTTACTTTGTAGTACATTTTCTGTCGCGCTGAAATTATATTTTGGGCCACGTGGGCCAGGCTTTATAAACTAGAGGCTCCCAGGAGCCTGTAATCGCTCACCTGGAATCCAAATGACTTAAACTATATTAAAATTTTTGAAATTAACAGTTTCAGTCTAGTTGTTATAGCTTTTAAGTTACTGTGCAAAAACTAAACATTTCTTCAAAAAATTTGTTAAATACAATAACTCCTATAAGGTGCCATCCACAATTTCTGAAAATTAAATGGTTTTTAGGCATTGTCCTTTAGGGTACTTTAGAAATTTACAGTTTTACTCTACTAATAGGTGTGTTATAGACTAATTTATAATTAAAAAACTGTTCATATGTCCAAATTCATAATGAAAGGGCAATAACTCCTATAAAGAGTCATCTTGCAATTTTTGGACTAAGCAATCATTTGTAGGGCTTCTATTGCTGATCATTTGTGCAATTTACAGTTTTAATCTAGCTACTATAGTTTTCAAGTTACAGGACAAAAATGGAAAATTTCTTAACAAAATTGTCATTTAAGGGCAATAACCCCTATAAGGAGTCATCTGACAATTTCAGACCAATTAAATGAATTGTAGGGCTTTTTTGCTGATCATTTTTGCAATTTATTATTTCACTCTAGCTGCTATGGTTTTTAAGTTACAGGACAAAAACGAAAAATTTCATAAAAAATTGCAATTTAAGGGCAATAACTCCTATAAGGAGTCATCTGACAATTTCAGACCAATCAAGTGAATTGTAGGGTCTTTATTGCTGATCATTTGTGCAATTTACAGTTTCAATCTAGCTGCTATAGTTTTCAAGTTACAGGACAAAAACGGAAAATTTCATAAAAAATTGCCATTTAAGGGCAATAACTCCTATAAGGAGTCATCTGACAATTTCAGACTAATACAGTGAATTGTAGGGCTTGTATTGTTGATCATTTTTGCTATTTACAGTTTTACTCTAGCTGTTATAGTTTTAAAGTTACAGGACGAAAACGGAAAATTTCATAAAAAATTACCATTTAAGGGCAATAACTCATATAAGGAGTCATCTGACAATTTCAGACCAATCAAGTGAATTGTAGGGTCTTTATTGCTGATCATTTGTGCAATTTACAGTTTCAATCTAGCTGCTATAGTTTTCAAGTTACAGGACAAAAACGAAAATTTCATAAAAAATTGCCATTTAAGGGCAATAACTCCTATAAGGAGTCATCTGACAATTTCAGACTAATACAGTGAATTGTAGGGCTTGTATTGTTGATCATTTTTGCTCTTTACAGTTTTACTCTAGCTGTTATAGTTTTAAAGTTACAGGACAAAAACGGAAAATTTCATAAAAAATTACAATTTAAGGGCAATAACTCATATAAGGAGTCATCTGACAATTTCAAACCAATCAAGTGAATTGTAGGGTCTTTATTGCTGATCATTTGTGCAATTTACAGTTTCAATCTAGCTGCTATAGTTTTCAAGTTACAGGACAAAAACGGAAAATTTCATAAAAAATTGCCATTTAAGGGCAATAACTCCTATAAGGAGTCATCTGACAATTTCAGACTAATACAGTGAATTGTAGGGCTTGTATTGTTGATCATTTTTGCTATTTACAGTTTTACTCTAGCTGTTATAGTTTTAAAGTTACAGGACAAAAACGGAAAATTTCATAAAAAATTACCATTTAAGGGCAATAACTCATATAAAGAGTCATCTGACAATTTCAGACCAATCAAGTGAATTGTAGGGCTTTTATTGCTGATCATTTTTGCCATTTACAGTTTCACTCTACCTCGTATATTTTTCAGGTTATATTGTAAATACCAAAAATTTTGTCAAAAATCGTCAAAAAAGGGCAATAACTCCTACAAGAAGCCAATACACAACTTCGCACTAATAGCAACTATTGTAGACCTTAATGTGCTGATCAATTTGAAGTAACGGTTTTCTCTATAGCTATTATAGTTTTTTAGATAATGATCAAAAACCTGTGTTGACCCCCATGTTCTATTTTTAGTAACAGCGGCCATATTTGTCTGTTGATCAACACCCTGGGTACAAACTTGAAACTAGGAACCCTAAGGATGATTGTGGCCAAGTTTGAAAAAAATTGGCCCAGTGGTTTCAGAGGAGAAGATTTTTGAAAAAGTTTACGACGGACGACAGACGACGGACGACGGACGACAGACGACGGAAGACGGACGACGGACGCCAAGTGATAGCAATAGCTCACATGGACCTTCGGTCCAGGTGAGCTAAAAAGACAACAAGTAACAAGTGTCAACTGTTCTTCTATTTAATTTATTACATCATATTTCCGTTTGTTACTTGGAGATTTTCTTAAGTGCACATATTAGTCGACGCAAGTCAGCTTATATTACTTTTAGTCTACCGTGTGTCTACTGAGGATTTTATAAGGATTAGGAACGACACATCCGTTGTGGAAGTGGTTCGCCTGATAAAGGCGGTTTTTACAGATTTAATAACAGGTAACACAAGTGTGGACACAGAAAAACGTCTCGCCTGCATTCCGCATCAGTAACGAAAATAAATTTCGTCATAAGCATTACGTAAATAGCATTAAATATCAGCAGCGGCCTGTATACAAAATATTGTCACCATACCCTGCATAGTTACAGGGGAACAGCCGTAACCCAAAAACTTTAACGTAGTCACTGGACCGTGAAATTGAGGTCAAGGTCAGGTGGAACCTACCAGACAGTCATGTACTATTCATCAGCAACCTATTTACCAAATATTGTCATCCTACCATGCGTAGTTACAGAGGAACTGTCGTAACCCCAAAACTTTAACGTAGTCGCTGGACCGTGAAATTGAGGTCAAGGTCAGGTGACACCTACCAAACAGTCATGTACTAGTCATCAGCAACCTATACATCAAATATTGTCATCCTACCATGCGTAGTTACAGAGGAACTGTCGTAACCCCAAAACTTTAACGTAGTCGCTGGACCGTGAAATTGAGGTCAAGGTCAGGTGACACCTACCAGACAGTCATGTACTAGTCATCAGCAACCTATACACCAAATATTGTCATCCTACCATGCGTAGTTACAGAGGAACTGTCGTAACCCCAAAACTTTAACGTAGTCGCTGGACCGTGAAATTGAGGTCAAGGTCAGGTGACACCTACCAGACTGTCATGTACTAGTCATCAGCAACCTATACACCAAATATTGTCATCCTACCATGCGTAGTTACAGAGGAACTGTCGTAACCCAAAAACTTTAACGTAGTCACTGGACCGTGAAATTGAGGTCAAGGTCAGGTGACAGGTGACTGACTGGCAAGTACTCATCATAAGCTACCTCTGGACCAAATTTGATGGACCTAGGGCTTGGGCTTACAAAGATATGAAGCAAGATGTCAAGTGTTTACGCCGCCGTTGCCGCCGGATTCCCATACATATGTCTCGCCTCCAGCGACTTTCGTCGCAGGCGAGACAATAAAAATAAACTTCATATTCAATGTTTCTGTTGCTTTGAAACATACCCGTGTGATCTCTTCGGGTTTTCTTAAAACCAAAACCAAACAAGGTTGTATTTGATGGTTTCATTAAAACATCTCGTGTTTTATTAATTTTTCGGAACACCTCAAGGTCTTTTCGTTTTATAAACTGAAACCTTCGGAGTAATCAACCCTAATTATAGACGACCAATCAGCGACTGGTAAATCTCTCATCTAAAATTAGCGTAAATAAACATCATGTTTTACTTCCTCAATGCTAATGATATTTACCGGCATCGATAAATTAAGATAAGGAGAATTACGACACATATTTTTTTGTAACTTTTATTACTTTTCTGGACATTAAAGTAGCCGGCGCTTTTGGTGAGAGTAGGCGGTGGAATTCCGCCGCATACCGGCTACTTTTGAAAGCCCTGAATATAAAGGATTTTTAAATTCCAGATTTAAAAAAATTATTTTGTAGAGGACCGTCTACTGGCCCTACAAATGGCTAAATCTCATTTTATTGCTTACCCAGACTCAAAAACGTTTCCCAAAATAAGCCCTGTGGTGGAAGAAATTTAATTTTTTCAATCAACATAAAACACTGATTTTGGTGAAAACCTTCAATAAACATTCAAGGTAAATATAGCTTCAATAAGCTTTGCAATTTTGAGAAGGCATTCAAAATTAACCTTATATGGCCCTGTCTTAAATCAAGTCCTGCTTTGGCAGCCATTTTGAATTTCTGATCAGAATAAAAATCAACTTTCCATATGACCATTTAATGAACACTGAAACCAAAGACTGAAATTATGATGACCGACATAAAGTGATGACTATAGTTCAGAAATCTATTTGCTTCAGGTAGACAAAAACTGCCATGCTCCTTACTTGATTTGTGATGTCATATACAACAATTGCAGCCTGCGCTCCTCTGTAATACATTGGTGCAAGACTGTGATATCTTTCTTGCCCTGCTGTGTCCCAGATTTCAAACTTTACTGTTGTGTCGTCTAAACAGACGGTCTGTGTTAAAAATGCAGCTGAAAATAAATAATACTGAAAAAATTAATAATATAGACTTAATTATTATTTTATGTTTCAGTAGCAATTGGAATACAATACATTGTGGTTTTTTTTCCACAAGCTTAGAGCTTATACAAAGGCCTAAATTAAAATATTGTTCATTTTCTGTTCTCCAACCAAATCAGCAAGAACGACAAAAAATTATTACTTCTAGTTTTGAATTATTTCTTTTAATTGTTCGATAATTATTGGAAATGTTGGGTCGTTCCTTTTCCAATTTGCTTGTACATCAAGATCTCTTACATACTTTAATTTTTACCGTTTTATTGATTTCACAGGCCAATTTTATACAGAAACATGTGGGAGATTATTTTCATGTTATCCATGTACGTTTATCATCAGGATATCCCAACATGACTGTCTGAACGAGGAAGAGTTGGATAAATCCCTTTATACGACAAAAGTTACAAAGAACAGAAAATTTAAAATATTTTTAGCCAAAAATTTTTCTTTTTTCAACTTGAATATCATAGATTGCTGAGGACAGCCTGTCATTTATGAAATATCGTACTCACAAACCGTGGTTCAGAAAGCGCCAGAAACGCCCCAAAAAAAGTTTCTTTTCAATATTTTCAGACATCTGGGAGGGAAGACTCTCCCAGACTCTCATTGCTGAGAACTGCAGACGTCACAGTTCAAGTCACTTAACCAAATCTAAATCAGTCAGTCTTTTTCTTCTTATCTGACTTTCTTAGTGTGTATGTTTTAAAATTTTCTTTATTCAAGATGAAAATAACTTTTTGCTTATTCAACTTTTATCAAAGTTGATAAAATAAAATTGTTTTCCTACCTACCAACCCATAGCTGTAAAGGTACAGTAGGAAACAGTAAATATGTATATTTTTAAGGTATGCCAAAGACACTTTCCTTCAAAAATAGCTGTTTGTTTGATTGTTTGATTGGTGTTTAATGCCACTTTCAGCTACATCAAGGCGTCCAGTTTTTATTGGGAGAGGAAGCCGGAGTACCCGGAGAAAACTCCGACCTTCAAAAATAGCTGTAGTGGTCCACTTCTTCCAAATAATTGTTCTAAGATTGTCAAAATGGAACTAGAAAAAGCATGTGAAAACAGGCATAGTCCTTATAAAATTTAATTTTCATTCCCATGTGTCATCAAGTGACTTGTCAATATTATTTTTCTAAATGTATCCACTATTGATTACACAATCAGCTCATAAAAAGGTTAAAGGTTACAATAAATATGTCCATCAATCATTTACATGTAATTTATACATTTAGTGTTTATGCTTTAGGTAAAATGAAAATTAAATGCCAGGAATTCACATCTAACAAGTACAATAATGAGGATCATTAAAATAGATGAAAAACTACATCCAATTGCAATAAATAGAAGAATCTTTCCTTTTTTGTTTACAATTAATTGATTACCTAACTTAACTGTCTACAACTGGAATTACATTACTTGAAATAAACAATATTTGATAAAAATCTTTCACTAGACCAACACTAATGCCCAATCCAATTTATTGTGACTATCAATGAGAAATTGTTTGTTTTTCGTTTGCTATGAACTGGTATCTTGTCATATTTTCATGCTTCGCTTTATGCACAAAATAAAAGTCATGTCAGGAACCTGCTTACACTGTGTGGCCGGTAAACATAACAAACATGACGCAGCAACAAAAGTATGAAGATTTCTTCGGCCAGAATTTTTTTATTGTCTCTTCAACAGGTCTGCCAAATTTGGTCGAAATAAAAGTAAAAATATAAGTCGTGCAATTAAATTTTATTTTTATTTTCTACGCAGACATTGCATTGCGACCATTCGTGGAAATAAAAAATGTGGTCGAAATTGCACTTTATTTTAGCTCTGTAAATTTTCTGATCTATTATCAATTTCTTTGTAGTATAATTAAGGTGAAATTGATGATTTTTCTTATGACAATATTTTGCAACTTGACAGACTGGTTAACCAAATGTTAGAAACTCATATTTTGTTCCTAATAAATGTGAAATACTTATTCAACACCAACAATTATCCTCACACAAAGTGCATATGATACTATTATGTAATATTTTCTACTACGTTGTCTAAAGAGGTTGGTGTGGGTTGAGATGCCAGAAAACGTTAACTCTACCACTGTTTTTATATCTGTGCCAAGTCGGGAACCTTTTAGTCGTTGTGCATCTTGCGTATTTAGTTCTTTTCATGTTTATGAGTTTTATCTGGTGTTTATTTCACTAAACCAGTATACACTTTTTTTTTAGGGACAGTCCGTCATACCATTTATTAAAGACCCATGAGTGCCTTGGGTCGTTTTTGCTCTCAGGTCAGATTGTTATAACCCTCTCATTCTTTTTCTTCATAAAATGAGAACCTTCACTTCAACTTCATGCTTCTTGTAAAATCTAATCTTACAGAAAATATTGACATAAATGTGTCTGTTTTTATTGTTTAAGTCTCTCAACAATCTGCATGATCTGTATAAACCAGCAAACTTTAAAAGAGAGGTAATAAAAAAGATATCTGAAAAATCCAATGAAAAAAGTTGACATGCCATATAAAACTGATAAAACTGTATACTGATGCATCTCCTATTTAACAACTTAAAAAAAACCTGACTGCTGATCATTATTTTTTTTATAATTTGTATGGACTAGTCTAATTGTCCATTTTTTAAATAAATTTCCCAGTTAAACAGATAATAAAAAAAGTCTTGCCTTACCAATATGGGAATAAAATCTGACTTGTCTAAAGGAACAAGTTAAAAAACTCGTTGTCCAAGACTTGTATATATACAACAAAAAGTGTACATTGGACATTTTAAGGTGTCGTTCATTCTCATTTAAGGCATGGCATATTTTTCACTTACCTCCAATAGTACTCTCCTGGTATTCGTGAAACTGTCCTTTGACAAAACGTAAAACCAAACTGGATTTACCAACAGCTGACTCTCCTAAAAGTACCAATTTAAACTGACATATCTTTCCTTGAGCCTGGCCATTTGGTCTCTGGGCGCCTGTACGGGCTGCCATTACTATGGCTGAATCTTTTCTATAGAGCTTATTATGGTAACAATAACCTGAAATTATTTTAATTTGTAAACAATTGTAATTACATGACATAAGAATTTGGGCCTTATTTTACTTTAGGAGACACAACACTTATACATACATTTAGTACTAACCTTCACCCTAACAACAGACTGCATAGAATTTGGGTTCAACTATGGTCCAAAAAAATTATCGGTGCGAACGAATGAGCAGTGAAATATTCTAACACAATAAATACATATTCACACAACTCTTTTTGAGAAAAATATTTGCGATTGCAAAAGTATCAATTGATCAAAGAAGCGATGTCGTAGTGTTATTTAAAATTAAATGTCAGTGAATCCTAAACTTCGGTAATCTGAGTTGGTCAGTTCAGTTCATGCATGTTAGAGAATTTTTTATATTACAAGTGAACATATTTTGGTGATGGTTTTTTAGTGAGACAAATGAAAACTGCTTACCGTATATGGTTCAGATATGCTCATTTTGTAGATCAAGAAGGGTACTTTTGTAAATAAAACAATTATTTGCTCGAGATATTCAGCGATTTGAAATATGACGGTTTTTTCATTTTACCTAAATTAGAATGGAAGGGTACATTAGGAACAATCGATTGCTGTCTTTTCAAAATCCTTCAGGTAATATCGTCTGCAGTTAAGGCGGGAAAAGTCTCGCTGCTTGTCTGTCGCGCAAGACTATACTTAACTTTACCGTATCAATCCGATGGGTTTTTGCTTGACAAAATGGAAAACTGCTACCGCGTTTGGTCGAGTTTATGGTCCTTTTGTAAATCTTTTATTACACTTTTTGAAATCAACAATTATTTTCCACAGCTAAACAGCGTTGTGAAATGCGGCTGAATTTTCATTTTGGTAGATCGAATTTCCATAGGAAGTCAGCCATTTTTGTTTATAAAGGGGTCTAATGTTTTTTACAAACGTTCGTCTGCTTTCGTAACGTACAATGGTATTCGGACAAACCGCGAGACTTTTCCCGCCTCAACTGCAGACGACATTACCTGAAGGATTTCGAATAGACAACAATGGAATTTTCCTAACGTATACTTCCGTTCAAAACAAGGTCAAAATTTAGTATGGAAAATCGATGTATCAAAATGAAAATTCAGCCGCATTTCAGAACGCCGATTAACTGTGGAAAATAATTGTTGATTTCAAAAAGTGTAATCGGAGATTTACAAAAGGATCATAAACTCGACCAAACGCGGTAGCAGTTTTCCATTTTGTCAGGCAAACACCCGTCGGGGAGACATGGTAAAGTTTACTATAGTCTTGCGCGACAACTGACGTACATGAAAAAGGTGCCAGCAGACATTTTTCAGCGAGACATATACACCATTTATTTGTTCAACATACATGATGTTAAGAACGAAACATTAAAACATTACTAGACGTTCCGTAAAGTGAATACACCTAAAATAACAAATGTAAACACGGAAGAGAGGAGTTATTTTTGGCATTGACAGATATTGATTTGGTCAAAACATTGTCTTTAGTGCTGGTGTTTTATGAAATGGCGCTGGGAAATATAAACTTCTTACCAAAATTATATAATTTCAATAACCAGTACTTCTGTTAACTGTGAAATAAATAGTAAACTTGCTAATTAATTCACGTAATGCCCCCTTTTATACGTAGAAACACCCTCCTCTGCGATGCAGCCAAATTACTATAAACCGGAAGCAGTTCCGACAAAACTTTTAACGTTACAATAAAACCGTTCACTGGGGCCAATTATTGAAAAACAACACCCAGAGTGACAGAATTAATGCTATCATAAACACAACTTTAATTGTGTGCACTCAAATATATTGTATAGTATTGTTTATCGTGTTACACTTTTTGCGTAGTAATATTATCATATGACGAGCACCTTGATTCGTCAAATTAAAACCCCATAGTCATGACATCATACAGGAAATTGTATTTTCTTCTGCTTGTAAAAATAGAGACGTAAAGACTGTTTAATTGTAAACAAAAATGATGTCCTTTTATCAGTCAATAAATTAGATACGAACACAACTAGTTTTCTAAAATATAATAAAATTAAATAAATGGAATAATGTTTTTTAAAATACAAAAGGAAGAAACTGACTAAAAATTCAGATCTAGAAATTTTGGCAAATTTGTAGTTCTCTCTGACAGGACATGCTTTTTTCAACATACAGTTGCTATTCAAATAAATAAATAAATACATGAATAACTTTTAAATAGAGTCTGCATATATATATACACAATAAAAACATAGCACTGATGCACGGTGCTTTTGACCGACATGTCCTGTCAGAGAACTACAAATTTGCCAAAATGTCAAGTAGTCAGTTTCTTCCTTTTGCTGGGACCATACTGGGAGGGTTCCCAGTGCTCGACACACAGAGCAGCCCAGCGCGTCCCCGGGTGGCGGATAGGGGAGACCCTCTCGTTGGGGGGTTATCAGGTCATAATACGGAAAGCCTGACCGCGGACCGTAGTGGGTAACGTGTATGGAGAGTGCCACGCTCCTTGAACGATAAAGACCCCTTTTGTAGATTTCGAAAAAGAGTAGGCTCATTGTAGCCGCTATAAAAGGCTAAATTTTCCACCCCTACGCAAAACTCCATACTTTTCCAGTGGCAGTCAAAATTGTATTCCCTGTGATCCATCCCACCCCCATTTTCCGTTGATTTATTGTTTGTTAACTTGTTCCCGTCCTGAATATAGCTGAAATACTGCTCGCTGGACGTAAAGCAGACATCCAATCAATCAATCAATCAATCTTATTTTAAAAAATAAGTATGTAATAACTTATAATACATGTTTTGTGCCTATGTCTGTGTCAGTCTATTGTCTCTGTATTGTACTGTATATGTTAATTATGTAGTCTGAGTCAGCTTATGTATTGTTATTGTACTTTTGCTTATTATGTCTGTTTATACATGTAGTTGTTATTTATGTCATGTATGTCGGTTTTAAAAGCTCTACAGAGCTTATGTTTTGTTGTTTCATATGTCACCGACTTTAAATAAAATTTACTTGACTTGGTACTTATTGTGCTCCTCTACTCGCCGACATGTTTTTGTACTCTTAATACGAGGCTGCGCTCCTAGAAGGCCTGCTGAACAAAAGAAAAAACACTGACCCAGACCTTTAATAATCTCATTCCGCTATATACTGCACATGTCCTGCCCCTGTACAGCGCTAATTCGGTGAATATTTGCATTAAATTAATCTACGATAGCGAGCTTGAAATTAAGGACACCACAAATGCACTTTGGTTGGCCACTTACAGAAATAGACTCGGGGAAAACTACAAACGACACAACGACATGATGACTTCAAATTTCCAATTGTCAAGTTCTCATTTATTGAATATTCCAGCAGCTATATACTGTATAGATTTCACAACTTATCCTCCGATTGGTATTCCGATTTTCTAGACCGGTCACTGAGCTGTTAACTCGGTGCTTATATAAGCTGCTCAAACAAGGGTTTGCTATAAGTACCTAGGATGACGAATAATTTATCCCTTCACTGAGATATTCTATTGAGGGGCAAGAGGGGTCCATTACTAACAGAGAAAATCTGTAAAACAGTATAAAAACAGTGTTCTTACTATTATCAGCGAACAGGTTTTTTATTTTCATGATAACAGTTAAAAACAATGTCAATTTTTAAGAAAAAACAGATAACAGCTAATGGTTGAAAACAGTTAACAGTTGGTTTATTTTCTAACAGTTAACTGACGGGTCAAAATGCACAAAACACACTAACAGAAAAGATCATGCCCCCTATATATATATGGCCTTCTGACTATGACTTAATTGGTCGTTTATGGGAAATCCATTTAATTCTCAAATACGATCGGATATTTTTGCTAAGTTATAGGTTTATTCCTAGGTATTTGACTTTTGCTTAAATATGACCATAAGTAACTCTTCGGGTGTTTAATTTTAATAGCTGGGACCATAATGTGAGGGTTCCCTGTAGACGACCCACAGAGCAGCCCATCGCGTCCCCAGGTGGCGGATAGGGGAGACCCTGTTGGGGGTTGTCAGGTCATAAAACTGAAAGCCTGGCCGCGGACCGTAGTGGGTGACGTGTTTGGCGAATGCACTATATTTAAAGACACTTACAAAATTCAGTAGATTTCGAAAAAGAGTAAGCATTGTAGCCACTACAAAAGGCTCCAGTCTCTGCCCCTACCCAATACTCTATACATTTCCAGTGGCAGTCAAAATTGAGTCCCTTTTGTCCCATCGATCCCCGTTAATTTATTGTTTATTAACTTGTTCTTGTCCTGAATATAGCTGAAATACTACTCGCTGGACGTAAAGCAAACATCCCATCAATCAATCAATCTAATTTTATACTCATAGGCAGACACTGCTTATTCCTAAGGAGCACCATATGTACTCGTGGTTTTTTATAAAACATATTTACGGTTCTTGGAATATGCAAGTTACTGGATTTTTAATACAATGACATTTTATTGTTTTTTTTAATTATTCGGGCCTTAAATGCATGTTTATCCATTATAATGCAAATAAAAGTTCAGTTCTTTTTCAAAATTTAAAATGAATTCATTGATGAATCTTGAACTATATATACTAATGCATTTGGGGTCAGAATATTTTGAAATAAAATTTAAATTTGATAAATAGTATTAATTCATTTAATTTATTGACATTTTTAAAAAAATATCTTCAAAGTTGACTGTGCCTGTGGAACAATACTGCTGCTGCACTTGGTTTTCATAAGCTGAACATATTATAAGACGTTTGTTCGTTGAATGATGTTTAACGCCATGCACTTTTAGCAATTTTCCAGCTATATGGTGGCGTTTTTTGAGACTCGAACCCGCAACCTCTTTGACCACGTGGGGGGTGTAATACGGATGTGCGACCCGAAAGGGTAACTTTTTTTACCTCTTCAACATATATGAAAAGGTAGTTTTTTCATTGAAGAATATATAATTGGGTAGTTGTAAAATATCTTAATTTATCCATGCCTCAATTCTCATCCTAAGCCAGTACGTAAACCACGGTGATTCAGGGACAGTCTATACTATACTATATAGACTGTCCCTGGGTGATTTTACAAATTAAGTGTTAACATCACTTGGTCAAACGAATGCCTATATGTTGTTAAAAAAGCAATAAAACATGTGTCATGCAGTAATAATACTTGGGTGTTAATTTGTTGATAGGAATGCGCACAGATTTAGAATAAGGTGCAATCGCGGTCACTGTGCCCCAAGAGAGGAAATAAACAATTGTTTTATAAACATTTTGGTACTGAATGGACTATTTTGTACGGTAATAAAATATTTGAATAGGTCCGATTTAATAATTTAATATATGATAAGGTTCTATTTTATAACGTCCGAAAATATATGGATAGGGTGGGTTTTCAAAAGTCTGTCCGCAGACCTGTACCTTAAAGTATCCTTAGTTACCCCCCCCCCCCACCCCCATCCCCGTGTCAGTGAATAACTACTTTAAGTAGTTGGCCACCGAAGCCACCATGAAAAGACGTATATATAGTGACTTTAAGGGTAAACAATGTGTGCAGTATGGGAAAAAAGCACAAACACACTTTGTTTATCGTCTACAGAAATATACATCAACAAGAACATGAAATATTATTTAGTAAATCGTAATTTTTCAAACAGAAATTAAGTAAAATTTAGAAATGAAAAATATTTCATTTTTAAATCTTTTAAAATGTAAGAAAGTCTGCAAGTGGCGATTAATTCTGTGTTTTAAATAATTTCAAAGAACTTTTTTTTCAAGTTAAGATATTAAGAATTTGAGGGCTATTAAACTATATGGGTCTTGAATATGGGACAGTATTTACACTTGCAGAAATTACTACACTCCCTCCTTCGATAACTAAGTGTTACATTATGTTTAATGTTTAATTAACAGGTCAACAAGTTAAGACGCCAACCATTTGCATGTTGTGAACAGGTCAGTGTAAAACTTTAATCAACTTGAAAATTCATGATTATATGTAGAATATTTTTATTTTGTTGCTTTTATCTACAAAATAATTTTAGTGATATTGCAGACACTGGAAATCAGCTTGGTAAATAAAGTCAATCTGCAATCTCCTAAACCTCTTTCGTCGAACGCATTAACCAAGAATTTATGACAGCCTCTGCTCCGGAGACTGATATTGTGGATGAGACTAAGACTATGTTGAAAGCTGCTGCAATTTCAGTCAAACTAAAATTAGCCTAAAGTTGCGTGTTTACTTTAAAACTTTTAAGTAAACACGCTGGGGTCTGAATCTATTTAATACTCTTGTGAACGTAAAAATACAATATACGATTGATGGATTGATTGAATCTCCGCTAAACGCACAGCGAGCACTATTCAGCAATGTTCAGGACGCGAACAAGCTTCCTTACATTAAATTAACAAGGATAAGGATGAGCCAAAGAAGACAAAATTTAGACTGCCGCTAGAAATTATGGAGTAAATGAAAGGGATGAAATTTTAGCCTTTTGTAGCGGCTACAATTAGATTATTCTTTTTCGCAATCTTCAAAAAGGGGTCTTTATCGTGCAAGAAGCGTGGCTCTCTCCAAACATGACCCCTACTATATGGTCCGCCTCTACGCTTTCGGTGTTCCGACGAAGGGGTGGGGGGCCTCTTATATCCGCCAACTAGGAATGCGCTGAGGAGCTCTGTGGGTCGAGCACTGGGAACACTCCCAGTATGCCAGACAATAAGAATGTACACGCGCTGCTCAGCAACGGCATTTAGAAGAGGAACTGGGTTATATATGGCACAATGTATTTGTCTGTGAAGTAGGAAATTTCTAACTCTCATGATATACCTGCAAAGTGTCCCGGATGTTAAATAATAACTCAGTTTTTATTACATTCTCCCTAAAGACAGAAAATCGATAGGCTGGGAAAGATAACGGGTCTAAACAACTTTTGTGTCGTATAGTTGCACGGTTTTCATTGGTACGCACGCAAAATATTGGGATGCCAACACGGACCGGCTAAACATTTCTGTAACATTTTAAAGATTTTGAAAATTAACGATGGATAAGTTGGCGAGCGGCAATATACTCGCAATCTATCAAATTATAATTAAAATCTTGTTATTGGTTTTTTTCTCATTTTCTGCTATATCATGACGCCTATAAATTAAGAAATAAGAAAATAAAACCAAAAAGGTCGATACAAAACACGCCCATTATTGTAAAACCCATTATAGATAATCCTCTGTGAACCTCAAAGATGATTTTAACCAATTTCACAGCCTTATCTTATCTTTCAATGAAATTTCACTCAAATTTCTTCCGGTTAACATATAAGGCAAGTATGATTTTTCTAAATTGTTTGAGCATAACGATGTTTTTTAAAGACCGAAATGTATATTTTTGTAGTAAGGTTGTTGCTAACAATGAAAGGCATGAAAGGAATCGGGTCAAAAATACAATAGGTTGATACATATATTATCCATTCTATCCAAAGATTATTCCGAATACATAATTGATCAGTTGGTATTATTAGGAACTAAACAGAAATATTTATATCATTTCATCATATTAATTATAGCTTGTCAATTATGGATTTATGAGTCCACTGCGGCTATTTCTGGTCCATTATGGATTTGCCAGTCCACTACGGCTATTTCCGGTCCATTATGGATTTGCCAGTCCACTACGGCTATTCCTGGTCCATTATGGATTTGCCAGTCCACTACGGCTATTCTTGGTCCATTATGGATTTGCCAGTCCACTACGGCTATTCATGGTCCGTTATGGATTTATCAGTCCACTACGGCTGTTCCTGGTCCATTATGGATTTGCCAGTCCATTATGACTTACAGGGTCATTTTTATGGAATGTTATCGATTCATTATGAATTTAAGAGAGCCGATGAAATGTTTAAAATTCTCTACTTAATGTTATAGTTGTATTGTGTTATCAACTAAAATTTAAGATAATTTTTAATGAGCGTTCTAAAAATTCACAGAGGTAACAATCAAATACAAAAGGAAAGACAGAGACAAAAAATAATGACACAAATGAGCTAGAAGTTCGGTTCACTTTTCAAATATTTTTGTTTCTTCTTCTAACTTTTTAATAACTGTTAGTAGTAAATGTTTTTTTTATTATGGACTGGTTAATGTATCCTCACTTAGTATAAGCGGCCCGCAACATACAAACAAGCAAACACAAAACACAAAACCAAAAAAAAAAAAGATAACAATCAACACGAACACCACAGAAAACTCAGGGTGAGTGTCAAGGTGCTCCGGAAGGTAGCAACTACTGCTCCACGCGTGGCACCAATAACATCACTGAGATTAAAATAGGGTAATTTGTCATATCCGGTGGGTACAGGCTCTCATGTAACTAAGTAATTGAGAGATGTATACTCCATATGCAGAAGATGCTTGAATGTTGCCACACAGAAATAACAAAATGTAAAATAAGAAAATTATAATAATCCCCTTTTTTCGTAAATTTGTGTTTTGGACCGATACATTTTGTCAATTTCTAGATGTAGGTCAGGGAAAGGTCAGCCAGCTGCATGAGACAGCTGGGATTTTCCTTATTTTAAGTAAAGTCAATGCGATGATGTGGATTATTCAATGAAAGTTCCTCATCTATATAGCGAAACCTGAAATTGAAGAAGAGTTATTAACTTTTGTACTTGCTGTCAGGAGCCCTTGTATAACATCCGCCTCGCACGTATACAAGAAGAAGCCAACATGCAAGGGACCACAGTTGGTTATAAAAATTAATAATTCTATGTATGTAAACTTACATAAATGTAAACTACTTGTTTACATAATTTGATTTACGTATGTACAAATATAAATCCGCGAATAGATTAATTATACAATTTTAATAGGTTGATCCTGAGACTGGTATAACTAACTTTGATGTATTGGTTCCTGGGTTGATCCTTTTTCATGGTCGGTAACCTATTACGTTTATCACTTAATCACTTATATGGGTTATTTTATGTCGAAGTCTTCGCAATAATGAACTTTTATCAACAACATAATACATATTTTTAACCATTTTAACAAATGCCCCTATCGACTACTTGCAGACTAAAAAATCTTCTGAAAATATGTTGAAAAGGACATAAATACAAGTTCTACCAAATAGAGTCGATCGTTGGTAATCGGAGTCGTGATTGGTAAGTCGTGCCTGTTTTACATTAAAGAAAACGAAGATTTTCCAATAAAAACTAGCAGCCGCCACGGTTTTCCTTTTTAAAAAATTTTCAAGCAAGATCGAATCACTGCACATTTATTCCACCAACAAGAGAAACCTGAAAATCCAATGTTACACAGGAGGTTTTGAGCAAGGTACTTCAGTATTTGATATGTGCAGAGGTTCTCAAATGCTAAACCAATATTTTCGTGCCTAGCTACTGGTATATTGAATTGCTTGAAAATGATCATTAAAATTATCATAATCATAGATCTTTTACTGCAGAGATATATGGCCAAAAAGTTTGCCAACAAATATAAATGTAAATGTTATTTATTTCGGTATCTCCATTGATTTCTATATTAGTTTGTAATGTCCTGTCGGTTGTTTTGCAGATGTCTTTGTACAAAACACCTTACCTCGTAACAAATGGTATATATCCCGAGAGATGTAAAATAATTTTTGATTTTGTAGAATATGGAATATTGTGAAATTTTGCAGATTGCGGAATGTTCAAGAATTTTTTAGATCACTATTTCCTTGGTAATAGTTAATAGATTATTCTACAAAATTCTATTCTCAAGCACATGACATTGCAAACAAGTCTATAATGTTATTACCTATTTTTATTTATGTATTTAATTGTTTTTAATTTCTTATAAAAACGGAGTATAAAGCTTTATGTTAAATGGCAACTTTATTTTAAAATTAATTACTTTAAATTAATTAATTTACTAGATTTAACTTCTATATGACTGAGATTGTATACATTTTATATTTTGTATTATTGTAAAGCGCTTAAATTCATCTGTAAATTATATAATGTGCTTTACAAATACGTAATAATAATAATAATAATAATAATAATAATAATAATAATAATAATAATAATAATAATAATAATAATAATAATAACATAATAATAATAATAATAATAATAATAATAATAATAATAATAATAATAAAGATTTGAAGCATAAAATTCAAACCTAGGCCAACAAAAAGTAATCATCACCAAACGAAAAGACCTTGAACGAAAGCCAAATAAATAATACACAAAAAAATATTTTAAAAAGTGGTTCTGTTTGCCACCATTGAGGGAAAAAGAAAATATAATATTAGACGTTTTATTTTAATATAGTTTCCCTCTGCTTTTTTCAATAGGACTAAGCCTGTGAAGCTATTCAAAGCAGAGCGGTTTTCCACCTATTAGATTTCTTGTAAATTCTGATTGTGTTCTTGCTAAGTAACTATTCCTTCAATCTGTTGTAAGTAACTACGTTTCACAAAGGTTTCCAAAACATTTCTTAAATCTCCACATTGCTGTCAAACACACTTTTTATCCGGTTGAATTAAAAGTTTTTGCGAACACCCTTAAGTGATTCAACATCAAACAATTTTCTGGTTGGATATTTTTTGCCGTAAATTGAGGGAGTGCGACAGAACCGGCTTTTCTATACTACTTATTTCCTTCACGGATATTTGTGTTTATGTCAATATCCCAGGCTGATCACTTAGTTTATTTAATGATCCAAACGACAGCAGGTACGTAATGGTCAGATGATTTACAATTGAACAAAGATTTCCTAATGGACAGACTGTTCTAAACCTAGAAAATCGGGGTCTGCCAAACTGATCCGTTTTGACACCTAAATGTCCTTTATTAATAGAAGTCTCCAACTGCTGCGCATTTTTACAAATTTTAACGGGGCCTGTATTACACTGTAGGCTGTAGTAGAATCTAACATATTGCACATTTTACATCCATCAGCATATGTATTAGCTGTAACTAGTCAGAATATCCTTGCCTTACTTGCTCAGATTATTTTTCTTAAGCTGCCGAATATGCGGAGAGTATTTAGTCATAACATTCCTCTCTATAATTGTTTTTGAATATTTATGGAGTTATTATTCCATTTCATCCATGTGCATGTACAACAGACTTAACACTTACATTTGCCAAAAGATTTGAAAAT
Source organism: Limnoperna fortunei (assembly GCA_944474755.1). Lineage (NCBI taxonomy): Eukaryota > Metazoa > Mollusca > Bivalvia > Mytilida > Modiolidae > Limnoperna > Limnoperna fortunei. The sequence continues at coordinate 26,643,454 of OX104125.1, forward strand.
TTCTTGGATAGAACAGCTTTCTATATATTTATAATTCATAACCCAAGGCTAGGCTTATGGTTCAAAACAGAGTTATTCGAGTTGATTACCCACAAATACAGGTCTGACTGTATATAGACTTATAAACGAAGGTGGAAAAAAAAGAAAAGACTCGTCCGCGCTTCTACTATAGATACCCTTTCCTCGTTGAAAATTATTCTCGTTCGAAAATATATATGCAACAGTTCTCACAATTTTTGAATTCAGTACATAGTGATTGTGCTGATATGATTATTGGACACACATATTACTGACTTCCAATAACACCAGCTCACACACTGCAGTATTGGAAACGGGATGTTTGGCATACTACAAAACCTGGTTTAACCCACCACTTAATTTGAAAAGCCTCCACGAAGTCAGAAAAGTTGCTGTACTTGCCATATATTTGTGGTTGTTGGTTCTCATGTTTGCCGGTTTCTTGAACTTTCTTTTGCGGATTATCTTTTTTTACAGTTAAGTTACCTTGGTGTTCGGTATTTTGTTATATTATATACTCATATAGAAATCTTTTATTTGATTCGTTTGGACGCCGTCACATGACATGTGATATTTCGCTGGGTCAACCGGTAACCATTGGGTCGCATGGTAAGGTCACCATCGCGTGAGATTTTGCACTCACCTTACTATGCGACCTAACGGTTACCGGTTGACCCAGCGAAATATCACATGTCACGTGACGGCGTCTAAGCGAATCAAAATAAAGAAAGAATTTTTCCTGTGGAAAAAGATTAAAATGTCCAAAATATGTTGCAAATATTGAATTGTTTTCATTTAAATATTCGATATAATATAACAGTTATCACCCTAGATGATATTTGACCCGGCATTTCTTTCCCCTCAAAAGTAAGGTCACCCTCGGGGCAAGCCCTCAGGTGACCTTACTTTCTCGGGGAAAGAAATCACCGGGTCACACACCAATTAGGGTGATAATTGTATAATATCATTCATGTATATACAAACTTACATTAAATGGAGTATCTTTTCAAAAGCGCAAGTGCTAGAAACTACATGTAACCAAAGTAATATAAATCATCTTGCGTCTTTTGCCGCGGGGACGTAGCAAACGCTAATTGTTATTTCGATTGTAGTGTTAACCATCCTCACAAGTCAGGGTTTCTTTGTCCACGTGTGTTTCGTAGACACATGTGGAAGCAGGAACCCTTACTAGTGAGGATAGGTTTTAACTAATATAAAATAAAGCTATTAAGGAATTGACAACACTTCGTAGGATGCGATATTCTGTATTTATTCTTGTCTACTAGTTTCGGGAGGGTTACCTGCCGTCTTCAGGACCGCATCCTATGAAGTGTTGTTGTCAATTCCTTAATAGTTTCACTTATACTACGACAACCCTGCATACCTAAGGTATCCTCTTCTTAGGAGCGTTGACTTAAGAACAACTTACACAGTGTTGGTTCACCTTTTCCTCTTTAATATAAAATAAAGGTGGAAAACGCCGTTCTATAACTTTTTGCAATTAAAAAAGTATAGGAGTATTAATTTTTGCCCGTTTTCCATGCGTATTACAGTGGTTAGGGGCTCCAATGGAACTGAGAAAAATCATTCGTTTCATTTCAGATTGCACAACGAAATTCCATTAAAATGATATATATGTATAGCTGAACATCACGATAGAAGAAAGAAATAAAACACTTGTCATCAATCAAAACCACATATGCTAAGATGTGCATTGTTGACGTATTGAACACTTGAACTAATTTTCCGGGACCAAGTTGGACAACTACGTCAGTCCCTGGTTGGCTAAAAGGGATTTGAATCTTATCCTTTAAACGTCAAAATGGTATGTCTGATGGCATAAGAAACACAATGCATTGCTTTAGTACAATGCTTTACTATGATTCAAAATGAACAAATAGATATATTCCTAGCACATACCACAATAGCTAGTAGGGTTGCATCAAGCAAATAGCAAAAAGCAATGATCTTAAAATAATTGTCTGGAATGTGTTTGGTTTATTACTTGTTCACAACAAAAGCCACTTAACTCTTAAATGACAAAAAGTACAGATCTTAAACACAAACGAAAGGGTGCATTGTTTCACTTGCAACAAATATTCTATACATGTTTTATACAATGTGATTAAAGCTTAACAGATTCATCTACATCATTTATAGACTTGCACCTGTAATTTGATGTCAATGGTCATATCAATACAAGAATTTATGACATACGAGACATTTTAATTGTAAATTTATCCTTACTTAGGCAGCAACATTCCAGTTCCTCTTGCATACGTCTTCATTTTTCAATTGATCAGGTATGCAAGAGCCTGTAGTGAGTATACTGATTTTGCAAAACGTCACAAATTTCTTCGGGATAAATCGCGGTTACAAGAAAAGCAAATAGTCCGCGCCTTAAACAAGTTTTACTAGAGATATCATTTCTTTCTTGAAAGTATTCTAACTCGTTTTAAAACATATCTGTAGATATTTTCCAAGTTTTTGAATTTAGTAATTGTCGTGCGATGATTGGATACACTTACTAGTACTGTACGATACCAACAATTTTCATCAATACACCAACTAACACTACAGTGGTGAAAGCAGAAAGTTTGGCATGCCATAAACCCTGGTTTGTTGATGTAACTGCTTAATTCTTTAGTCGGTTCTTAAGTTTGCCGGTTTCTTAGCCTGTTGATGTTCGTTATTTTGTTATTACCTTCACTGTTGCACCAAAGAACAGTGCATGCCTAATACTTCGAGTAAACCCTGCCTGCAGTGCGAATCAAACCCGCAATCTCGGTGTTGACAGATCACGTGATCAACAGTAGACGAACTACCTTAACCACTCGGCCACCGAGCACCCTGTCTGTCTTGGACTTACATTTGAAAGATACTCGCGATTAATTGAAGAGCACCAAATGAAACCCTTTGTTTAATCATAACAATTATATTTTCAGGTGTATATCGAATGTAATAAAAGAACTGAAATGCGACAGAGGAGAAAGAAAGTAACAATAGGATACATTCTACTAAAATGGAAAACAGCAATTGTTTGTGTTATTTTAATATCTATATTTATGTTCTACATAACTCGAGGATCAGAGAGACAACTACCAAAATCCTACAACTACTTCGGAGGATGGCAGGAAAGCGATTTATGTAATGTTTCCACGCGAATCAGCAGACACTTTGTAAAAACGTTACATTTTCAGAGCATGAAATTTAAATTCTTTATTCATGACCCCAAAATAGACACAGTTTCAAAATTTATAAACGAAGCGAATTCTCTTGAAAATCTATCGTACGCAAATCTAGCCAAATCGTTCTTAGATGTTTTCACGGATATCGAATACGTCATTGATATTGGTTCACATGTGGGAACAATGACCGTTCTATCAGCATTGATGGGAAAGCAAGTTATTTCAATTGAAGGAGAGCGAGATAGTATGCAACTTATGTGTTTAACATTATCATATTTAGGTCTTTATAAAGATGTGTTTATCGTAAATGAAATTGCAGGTATGAGTTATTCACCTGTCACGTGGCTACGCCAGACAAATGGAAACTATTCTGGAGGTTATGTTGATACAGACGATATTGCATGGACTAAATGTAAGGACGAACCTAACTGGGCTTTAGAAGGAAGACCACCAATAATGGTGGATAACTTATTGGGACTTCTCCCGGTCATAGTGTCCAGAAATGTTTTTATGAATATAGATGTGAACGGATATGAAGATATGGTACTACTTGGGGCACAATTGATGCTGAAAAAAACGAACGTTCAAGGAGTTTTAATTAATTTTAAACACCACAAACACAAGCAGTCCGGAAAAGATATTGTTGCCATGCTGAAAAGGATAAAACTACAGCCATACAAGTATAAAGGCGGAACACTGATAAATATAGAAACTCTCCCGATATGGGAATGGCCTGATGTAATAATGTGGATCTGAAGGTTTAGAAAAGACGACAACACACAACCCGTGAAAATGCTAGAAATTTCAAAATATCATGGCAGGAAGACAAATACTCCATGAGTTATGACGAAAATACAATCAACGCAGGTTGATGTCTCGTTCAAGTATCAACAATTAAAATTCGTACACTTTTATCTGGCAGGAAGTAAAAGCAAGTACAAAAGTGTACAACGCTAATACGAAGTATAAAACTGGTATGGATTTCTTATGTATTTACCTTTCTTGCATATCTATTTAAATTTAGAAATGGTTTTTTATCCACTTCAAGGAAACAAGGTAACCCACTGCCTATTCCACTATGTTTCTCGCTTCGCCTTTATTATGAATATTCATGTAATTGGCCAATCAAGACCTTACTTTTTTAATTGTTAAAACAGTCGGCATAAATATTTTCAACGAAATTTAAGTGAAAATACAGGATTGTTTGTTACTGAAGGAGGGGGTTACAAGCAATAAATAGGTCTGTTCCATATTAAAAATTTAGAAGTACAAAATGTTTTGTGTTCTCTAGTTACCAGCATCAGTTGGTAAATTAAACTGTCGCCGAATTGTGTTCTGATGACGAGAGGTAAGCGGTGAAAAATAATTATATCTTTAATTTACGTTTCATTTGTCAAATACGATACGTATATACTGTTCTACTGGTAGACTTGAATGGACTCAAAACTTTATTTTGCTCATGCATCACACCGTTTTGACAACAAATAGAAAATTATCAGCAATTCTGTCGGCCAATAGAATTCCACGTTACATCACTTCTACATTAGAATAAGTATACAATGTTTATAATTAATTGCAGAAAAAGGAAACAAGGTATACAACAACACTATTCAATCCTATATTTACATCACATCATTTTATTCCCATACTGTGATACTTAAACCTACTTCTAGAAATAGATTTGGGAAAACTACCAACTCTACGACAAAAGTCATGACTTTAGCTTTCCAATTGTCAACTTCCCGTTCATCGACAGCAACATTCGAGCGGCTCAAGCGTATGGTGTGTACATTTCACAACTTATACCTTATGCTAGATCCTGCGATCGGTATTCAGATTTTCTAGATCACTGCTGTTGAATACTAAACTACTCAAACAAGGCTTTGTGGTACCTAAGTTGATGTTATCTCTCCAGAAGTTCTATGGTCGTCACCGTCATGACTAAATTGATGGTTATGGGAAATCAATCCCTCAAATACGATCGGACATTTTTGGCGAATCATAGGTAGTGTTTCCTATTCCTTTAGTTTTTCCTAGACAATGACAATGAGTACAAGACGGGTGTCTAATTGGAGGCAGGCAACGCTTTCTCGTCCGGAGCCCCTGAGTGCACTCATGGTTTTTATTTGGTTCTGGTTACACTTTTTCTGTTTTTGTATTTTTGGTTTTTATGTTGCACTGTATATGCTTGTCCATATAGTACCCGGATTTGTTATTGTCCCTTGACGTTCGGCTCTTGCTGTTCGGTCGGTTTCCCTTGCTGTGTTTTCCGTTCTTATAGAGTTTTATATTTTACATACACATAGAACAATATCATCCGTAACTATGAAGAAAATGCTTGTTTACAAATAAATGACAACATTTTAATTCCAACTAAAACTCTAATTGTAATAAACATTTTTTAATCTTTATTTTACCGTTTTAATTTTTAAATTTACACATAATAAACTTAACTATCATTGAAGTATATGCGGTCCGCTTTGTCCTATATTATACATTCCTTACTATGGTAACGATCCGAATTCCGCGTGTTGTCCAGATACTCGGAAGAAGCCACATAGGACTCAACTGAACAAAAATGCAAATTTGACAAATACTGACGATACTGAATATAGCACCACATAAGAACATATTGCAATGGAGTTCTTTTTTATAAACAGTACATTGATGAACGTCTGCAGAAACATAAGTCATTTCCACTACAAATACATAGGCAGGCAATTCAAGCTGTGATGACTACAACTGCCACTATCACCTATAATGCAGGAAATTTTATATTGTCCAAAAGTATGCCATCAGTAAGATGGCCGCTGGATAGTTAGCTAGATCTTAATTTTGTTAAGTTTAAGAGTGCTAATCCAAATGGCTTTCTGGTAGGGAAAATGTTTAGTAAATGTCAAGAAATTTTAGAAGTACATATCTAACTCCATATATGATTAAGAAATAAATGGCACCTTTCTAGTACAGTGGGTTCCACCTAATTGCATATCTTTAAATTAATTGCATAAGACTTTAAAACACCGAACTATTTCATATAATCTCCATGTTAAAGCTTTCTGTTCATTGCATGAAAAATATTTTTTAAAATCCGGTTTATTGCATAAAATTGTTCAGAAATGGACTTAATACTTGTCAAAAACTGACATTTTCCTAATGAGGTAATAACAGTGTCTTGCACTAGAGTTATCAAAGCACGTTTTGACAACCTTCTTTTATATTATAATTGTTTTTACAAGAAATAAGGTATTAGAAAAGAGTCACCTGAATAGACAGCTTTAAATTAGACAATTCAAGTGAAAACATAACATTTTCTGTTAAAACATTGCATTTCAGTTAATTGCATATTCCAGTTATAAAATACCTCCAATCTCTAGCTACCTAACAGAACAGAAACAGAAATATATCTATGTAGGGATTTTTCCAATTATTTTATAAATACATACAAGACAGCAGCATCTATATCACTATCATATGCGATTACACATAGAAAGCAGACATATGACATGAGATAAAACACGGCAGTAATGTTTCAAACCATCAGACGATTGACTTGACTTGTCTGAGTTTTTAATGTCCTACGTCCACAACAGAAATAAAATATGTAATGAAATCATGTTCCATGTTTTATGCAAATTGCAAAAATTTCCATTAAGTTGCAACCAATAAACTGAAACGACTTAAATAGGCCTGTTGGTCCAAGAAATCATAAACTCAATATCTACAGGTAGTTGTGTTGTCATAAAACAATACACATTTTACACAGATTTCTCTTCTAATTCATATAACCAGCAAATACATCTAGTTTGGTGGTTCTGAACTTCTGCTATTCAGAGCATTCTAATGCTTTGGTTGGATTAATGGGATTCTATGCAACTTTCAGGAATATATAATAATGTTCATTTTTTATTTGTTAATGAAGCTGGAGAACCTTCGGGATGAAATCCTGGTCAATTAAGGTCATAGCTCATTCTGCCCACAGTAAAACTTGAACCACCAACCTTGGTGTTGACAGGAAAATAATCATTAATAGATGGCTAGCTAGCATAACCACTTGCCCAGCGAGGCACACTGATGATTGTGATGTCTCATTTCTTATAATAAAGCTACTTAGTCATTTTGGTAACACATGAAATGCAGAACCTTAGAATTATATTTAAGCATATTATCAAGTTGGCAAAGCCTCAGTCAGAGACTTCTTTTCTATCCTTGCTATAAGTCTTCTAGCATAGAAATCTCTATAGCTTTCAGGCAGATCTTCAAGTGTTTTTAATGCTCGGTCCAATATTTGCATAGCTCTGGAAGCTGGCATCAGATCTTTGTTACCGTATGTGTCTTTGTTATCATAAAAACTGTCATCTAAATGTTTCCAGAATACATTTACCGCTACACCAAACTCTAGCGCTATCACATTGTGAAACCACAGGGCTGAAACAAATAATATGTTAGTAGTTACCACGAACTAGCACTATCACATTGTGAAACCACAGGGCTGAAACAAAGAATATGTTAGCAGTTACCATGAACTAGCACTATCTCATTGTGAAACAATATGGCTGAAACAAAGAATATGTTAGCAGTTACCATGAACTAGTGCTATCTCATTGTGAAACCACAGGGCTGAAACAAAGAATATGTTAGCAGTTACCATGAACTAGCATCACATTGTGAAACAATATGGCTGAAACAAAGAATATGTTAGCAGTTACCATGAACTAGTGCTATCTCATTGTGAAACCACAGGGCTGAAACAAAGAATATGTTAGCAGTTACCATGAACTAGCACTTTCTCATTGTGAAACCACAGGGCTGAAATTTAGAATATGCAAACAATTACATTTTGACTAAACAGGGCCAAATACTTTTAACAGTAAGCTATAACATTGCAGGACTGCAGTGCTGAAAAAAAGAATATTTTACCAGCTACCTCTCACCTCTAAGAAATTTACGACAAAAGGTCTGCAACACAATTGCATTATAGAATGGTGTACATGCATCATTTTGTTTGTTTGAACTTTGTTTTAACGAAAATTTCAGCAATTTTTCAGCTATATAATGGCATCCAGAATTTTTGGGGGAGGAAGCCAGAGTTCATGGAGAAAACCCCAGACCTTCAGTAGTAAAAATGGCAATCCTTGTCAATTAAGATTGCAGTCGAGTGCACCCTGCCTTCAGTAAGAATCCAACCCACAATCTCAGTGTTGACAGACAGCGTGATCAATAGTAGATGAACTACGTTTATATCTAATGATTAATGGTCAAACAGAGCTCAGTTGTATATATACCTAGGCTTGCTAGGTACAAAATAACAACTGTCTGCATAACAATTTTATAGCAAGTATTGATAACATGTACTTACCTGGAATAAATAATATATCACCGGCCTGCAGGATGCCCTCATATCTAGTACAGTTCACAAATTTAGGGTACTTTTCTAGATCTGGATTGTCGATGTCTAAAACTTCAGATTTATCCCCTGAAATGAACGAAATTTTATCTTATAAGAAGTTTTGTATTATCTGGGGAATATTCATTTTTAAAACTTGCCACAAAGCACAATTTCAGTTTGTGTTCATGTTGCATTTCCTTCAAGGATTGTGTCTTTCAAAACAATACAAAATTATGTAAGGGCCTTATAAACGTGAAAAAGTTTCAAATTTAATATTTGTCTATTCCCAATTCCCTCAGTGGAATTGGTAACTTTCTTGAATTAACGTACTAGCTGCTACTCATCAGATATATATCTTTCACCCTTTTGATATTTATCGTTAGAGCACAACTGACAAATTTTTATCATACATGTACCACAATTGTGTAAGCATGTGTAATGTTACAACCTTGGTAACTTTGATGACAGTTGTCCTGAATGTGGCAGATATAATCCTTACCAGACCTTAGGCACCACACTAGTCTTTTACATGCCTCACCAAATTTCCTGCATTTCATATTTAGGGAAGACTTTAATAATATTCTGTATAAAGATCAAATGAATTTTAAAAATCTATAGTAAAATTTAACTACCCATTACATTTTAGCACAACCTAAGTTGAAATTCTATCTTTATTACTTTGCTTATATGTCACACGAAGCCACATATAAAAAAACTTGAAGACAAATTTTAACGAGAAACTGAGGTCTAATGCTATCTGATGATACCCCTGCTCTATAACAGAGATCTGAGGTCTAATGCTACCTGATGATACCCCTGCTCTATAACAGAGATCTGAGGTCTAATGCTACCTGATGATACCCTGCTCTATAACAGAGATCTGAGGTCTAATGCTACCTGCTGATACCCCTGCTCTATAACAGAGATCTGAGGTCTAATGCTACCTGATGATACCCCTGCTCTATAACAGAGATCTGAGGTCTAATGCTACCTGATGATACCCTTGCTCTATAACAGAGATCTGAGGTCTAATGCTACCTGATGATACCCCTGCTCTATAACAGAGATCTGAGGTCTAATGCTACCTGATGATACCCCTGCTCTATAACAGAGATCTGAGGTCTAATGCTACCTGCTGATACCCCTGCTCTATAACAGAGATCTGAGGTCTAATGCTACCTGATGATACCCCTGCTCTATAACAGAGATCTGAGGTCTAATGCTACCTGATGATACCCCTGCTCTATAACAGAGATCTGAAAATAAATCCCATGGCATCATACAAAACTATTGACAAAATTTCAATATTTTATCATTTATCTTGGCTGAGAAAAATGTGATAAAAATTGTTACATACATACACACTGATCAAAGATCAATATCAGTATACCCCTATCCCCTATGGGAAGCAGGGGTATAATAAGATGGAATATTGCACCAATATTACGAATTCTTTATTATTCACTATTAAAACATTAGATTTAAAAGACATGTTAAGTTGTGGGAAGGAAATGACCATAGATGATTTTTCTGTTACTTACCGTTTAAATACATATTATTTGCATCTTGAGGACTAAATAAAACAACTCGCTTTGAACCAGTGACTTGAATAAGTATATTATCCATAACCTATAATAGAAAATAAATGATCAAGATATAACTTCTTACAAGATGTAACACTGATCATGAGTTTAAATGGACAATTGCAGTAAGTATGATCATATATCACTTCAAATGATAATGCAATGCTGGATGTAATGTTGATTCTGATTGGACAATGTTAATTTTATTTTTAGCTCAATTTCATGACTGATGCTGTTGAATTGTCATGCACTCCCAGATATTAGGTCTGGGCAGTAACAAGTGTGAACTCAGAAAAATGTCTCATCTGTATTTTGCTTCAGTACTGAACAAAACTAATTATTAGCAACATGTAAATAAATTATACTGTCATAATATATATTTGAAGGAATTCTTATGCAGACTGTTGTGTATTGCTGATGAGTAACCTATTTACCAACTATTATCATTATGCCATGCATGGTTAAGAAAGAAATCAACCAATCCAAAAACTTTAACATGTCAATGTCAGGTGAAGCTCATAAGACTGTCATGAACTATACATCAACAGCCTATATACCAAATGTTTCCGTCTTACAAAGCATGGTTTCAGAAATACTGACTAAATCAAAAAACTTTAATGTTGTCACTGGACTGTGAAATAAAGTCATGGTTAGGTGACACCTAGCAGATTTTCATGAACATGTACCGGTACTATGCATCAGCAACCTATATTCCAAATATTGTCATCCTGGAATGCATGGTTACTCATCTAATCTAAGTTTAATGTAGTCACTGGACCTTGGAACAGAAGTCAAGGTCAAGTAACAACTACCAGACAGTCTTGTACTATTCATCAGGAGCCTACTAGTATATACCAAATATTGTAATCTTGCAATGCATGATGACTGAGGAATTGAGGTCATGGTCAGGTGACCCCTATCTTATGTACCTTTCATCAGCAGCCATTCATCCTAACATGATAAAGCTAAAAAAAATTGCTGAAAGTGGCATTAAAGCATCATTCAAACAAACAAGCAAATCATCCTACCATGTACAGTTACAGAGAATTGATCAAATTCAAAAACTGTGCGTTGTCACTGGGCTGTGAAATGTTTTATTTCTGTAGTGTGTATATGTTTACACAGGGTCAAGATTTATTGTATCTTAACAAATAAAAAGATTTATTAGTACAAAAAGTTTGAATTTAATATTTTAAATCTTTCAACTTTAAAATATTTAAGAGGCATGTGTTGCCTTTTGATACTTTTAATGTATTCTTTAAAATACACATGCATATTTAATATAATCAAAAGCCAAAACAATGTACAATGGCACAAAAGTGTTCTACTTAAATAATTTTAATGGTTTAATGATAGTGATATAAACTGATTTTATTTAAGAACTTGAAAAGATAAGAAAGGGCCTTTGACACAACAGAAACCTAATTCAATAAGGAATCCATTGCAAAAACCCCAAAATATCAGTTAATAACAAAATTATTTATCAAAAGTGCAGGACAGGACATGTACTCTTATCTCAATCTGGTCGGTAAATTATCTGCTGTTTTAAGAATATTTCCTGAAAATTAAAAATCTTTGGCCCTGCACACCTTCATTACTGTATGTGTTTAAAATCCTAACAAATTTAAATGCTGTAGTTTAAAGATGAAGGAGAAGTCAGCCGGACAAAACATGTAACTCTATCTCAGTCAACTACCTGGTATCTGTAGTTTTGATAAAATTGCATGAAAGTCAAAACCTTTGGCATGGCACACCTCTATTATGTGTACAAATATAAATGCGGTATCTTCAAAGCTGTAACAGAAGATAGCTGGACAAGACATGTACCCCTAACTGACTGCAGCCTAAAAAGTCAAACCATCGCCAAATTTATAAAAATTTAATGAAAATCAAAATCGTTCAGCCCTGCACACATTCATTATCAATACAAACATTCTGCAGAATATAAATGTTGCTGCCCTAAAACTGTAGGAAAGGTTCGCTGGACATGCGGATACGGAAGGACTGAATATCTCGGACCAATGAAAAGACACAGTTTTGAATTAATATGCCCCCCAACCAATAAAAATCAAGGGGGCATAAAAACATAGCACATTCTGTTTTTCATATACATTCCTTTGAAATATCAACTCAAGGCAACCATTGTTATGACAGCCATTAAAATTCAACACACAACCTAATATCCACCCCGCCCCCCCCCCCCCAAAAAAAAAAAGAAAAAAAAAAAGGAAAACAGACTTACAGACATGAATCATGAATCAGTGTTTTCAGATCATTTTAGATAACTCCTAGGTATCTGTGATTTTTTTTTTTTTGTCAATCATTATGGTTTTTTAATGTTGTTTCAATGCCTTAGTCAGCAATTTTTCAACTTTATCATGGAGTCCAGTTTTTATTGGGGAAGAAAGCTGGATGTACCAGGAGAAAAACCTGGAGCTTTAGCTGGTAGGAAAACTGTCATTCATTATGACGTCAATTATGTGATGCCATTAACAGATCACAGGCTTGATACATATTTTCTACCGTTATGTTACACATATCAGCCCACCAGGATGTTGTGGATTTCTGATGACGTCATCAACCTGTTAGGGTTGTGTTATGGGACTGTATCACATATAAAGCAAGGGATATAACTCAAGCAAAACTTTTGAAATAAGCTTTCAAAAGACATCTTGAAGCTGAGTAATAGCCAATATTTACATCATAGTGTGTCCATAGTTGTATTCCATTTGATGATATCCTGAAAACACTGGAGAAAAATTTATCTGTATTGAAGAATTGTGGGATATGTATGTTGTCTGCCAACTCTGAAAATTGCTTTCTGATGTCTGCTATATCTGTCCTAGGGTCATCACCAAGTGCTCGTAAGTAATATTTTTCATCCTAAAAAAATAAGTTATGAGTAAAAATAGTGATATTTTGAGATGTATGAACTACACTTAGATTGATTGATTGATTGGATGTTTGCTTTACGTCCAGCAAGTAGTATTTAAGCTATATCCAGGACAGGAACAAGTTAACAAACAATACATCAATTGAAAAAGGGGTGGGATGGGACACAGGGAACAAAATTTTGACTGCCACTTGAAAAGTATGGAAAATTGTGTCGGGTCGGAGAATTTAGCCTTTTGTAGTAGCTTCAATGAGCCTACTCTTTTTCGAAATCTACAAAGGGGATCTTTATTGTGCAAGGAGCGTGGCACTCTCCAAACACGTTACCCACTATGGTCCGCGGCCAGGCTTTCCTTATTATGACCTGACAAACCCCCAACGAGAGGGTCTCCCCTATTCCCCACCGGGGGATGCACTGGGCTGCTCTGTGGGTTGAGCACTAGGAACCGTCCCAGTATGGTCCCAGCTACGCTTAGAGAACTACAGACAATATATGCATTAATGTATGTTAAATGGTCTAGGTCTGATTTCTATCGTGTAACCATCTGATAAAAAACACATAGCAAAAATTATGTTGACATCAGTACCTAATTAGGAATGTCTATAACATAATTTTTAAAAAGAGTACAATGTATTTTAAACACTTCAAATAAACTAATTTATCACATATTTATATGTAAAATGTGTAATTCTGCATATGTAATAAATGTACATGTAGTAAGTGATCCATATCTCTGCCCGGGGCAGATATTGGTTCATTGATGACGTAAGGTAAGACAGAAGAGATTTTTCCTATCAATAATATGATTTGGTTAGTAAAAACACTGTCTGGCATAGTACCTGGTAGATTCATTAAAATTGGTACCTTTAATGACATTTTTAGTGAAACCAACCACAGAGACTATGACCCTGCTGGTGGACTGTTTGTCCTCGGTGGTACCACCAGCCAGACAAGTACACTTAGATGCTGAATATCATTGATTCTTCCAGTGATATAGTTGGTGATGATGCCTAATGGCAGATATACATGTATGAGTCTCGGGAAGATAAATTATAAGGGCAGAAATGGAACTTGACATGTAATAATCTATACATATGCTATTTACAGTTTTATCTATTCAAGTAAATATTACCTCATACTAAGAAACCCTTACATTTATTTGTACTTGTGGTAAATAGAATTTAAGTATGTAATGTTTTGCTGTATATCAGAATATTTTTGTAGACAGGAAATACATCAAGAATATTTTTAGATGCATCACATGCATTTTTGTTATTTAACACTACAATCGTTTTTATAAAAGAAAATCTTATGTTTTAGTTAGAACAGCAGTAAATCTTTTGACTATAGTAGAAAATACTACATTTCTGTGATTTGCATACCTTTCTAACATTGATCAGCATTTATCTGAATAAACTTTCATTCAACATTATAAAAATATATGCCATATATATCCGTGACCAATTCCTTTTTTCGCTAGTTAGAACATTTTGAGACACTCCCACTTTTACATACACTTACTAATGCAGTGAATTTAAAAATACTAAATAGTTTTAAAAATTACCAAAATTTTATCTTGCAAGATCTGACAAACATTTTACCACTTTTTAAAACTTAATTTATGCCGGAGCTTACAGACAAAATATTGTACACATGTAACCACTATTGACTAAATAAAAAGACAACATAGTATTCACTGTTGTACTTAATGTAGGGTACACAATCTGGTAACCTGTTACTGGTACACATTTACTACTGTTACACCTTTAGCATCCTTCTTGTTATTATTAATTGCCTCTAACCCTGCAACCCCAAATAATTTGGGAATGATTGATTGGATGTTTGATTAACGTCCATTGAGCAATATTTCAGTTATTTTCAAAACAAGTTAAAAAAACAATAATCAGCGAAAAAATGGGAGGGATGGGACATAGGAAACAAAATTTTGACTACCACTGAAAAAGTATCAAGTATTGGGTTGGGGTTGAGAATTTAGCCTTTTGTAGTGGCTACAAAAGGGGTTTTTATCGTGCAAGGAGTGTGGCACTCTCCAAATATGTCATCCACTGCAGTCTGTGGCCAGGTTTACATTTCTGTAAGTGGTGGCAGTTACAATTTCATGAACGGTTTTGTGCTTTGACATGCATCATTTATAAGCATTAGATTGAGAATAGATGTTTTCCACCTCAAATGTACAACAAAAACAAGAAAGGGAGACAACACATTTATCAAAAAGGGAGATAATTACCATTCTCATCAATATATTTTTAAAACAGGAAATAATTTTTTTATACTACTTAAGAAGCATTATAGGTAACAACATTCTTGTTTTTTTAATTTTAGAATGTGCATAAAAAATGAAGTATCCATTTCAGATTTCAGAACAATGCACTAACTGTGCTTCAACGATGAAGCAACTTCCTGCTTTTGGTAGGATGTGGGAAAGGGACAAGTGAGCAAGCTAGTCATGATGGCCGTTGATCACTTACATGTCAACATTGGAATTGTGAGATAATGTCTACAAAGTGCAAGGTGTGAATAATTCCAAACAAATCAACATACAACTAGCCGAAGACAAAGCTCAAAATAGTTAAAACAGATGTAAAAACCTGAACGTAAACTAAAACAAACCAAAGACAAGCCGAAGACAAAGCTCAAAATAGTTAAAACAGATGTAAAAACCTGAACATAAACTTTAAACAAACGAAGGAAGAGCTGTTTTAGGGATAAACATTTTACTGATTACCATGGTGCATATTATACATTAACATCAACATTTGTAAATTTATGTAAAAGCATTACTATGTATTGTAAATAATTGTAAATAATATGTAGTTTACCTCTGAAATGAAAAACTCTGTATGCTTTTCTTCTGAAACTCGTTTAACAAACTCATTAAATGGTAACGACCTGGAAAAAAACAGTACAACTAAAGAGTAAGACTAAAAACCAGCATTAATAGGAAGCTGTTACAAAGGGGAAAATATATAAACTGTTTTTTTATTATCCTGCCAAGATGGTTTTTAGGTCAGGGTCTGAAATTATAAGATTACATTTAAAAATAAAGCTACTTCCCTTAGTGGTTACTTCTTTGAAAATAAAAAAATGACAGAAATTTTTTATGGACAGTTTGTGGAAGTGTTTATCACATATGTAAAAGTGAAATTATTAAAGTAAAGATCTAGAAATAGGTTTATCGTATACATATTTACCTATATAAAAAGTTTTTATTGATAAAATCCATCTGTGATGTTGGTGATACATGAATCTTGACCTCTTTATTACCTCCCCTTTCTGCTAAATAGTCTGTGGATTTCCATTGGTTAATGCATGGCCCAATGTCTTGTCCTCTGATTATAACTGGAATCCTCTAAGAACAAAATTATCAACATACATGTACTTGAGGCAAAAAAAAAAGATCTGCTTCTCGTCACCATACCTACCACCTGAAAAGCTGACTACCAACATGTACACAGTAAACGGTTATATGTTACTATTTTTCTTTTTGCTTGCATTTTTTTTAATTACCAAACATGCACAACCAATACATATTATTTAATATATAAATGAAAAAACTTTTCAAATCATACTAACTACACAAAGTCTGAGTAGGGAGATGGGAAAAAGATGAAACTGACCAATTTCGTCACCGGATAAGTATGGGTGACTTGTAAATGTCCTCACTAAGAAGCACTTTTGAGCCATCATTAACAAAATCAGGCTTAAGCTAGACATTTCCTGAATCGTGATTTATTTTAACACACATTTTTACATTAAAAGCAATAAAACTATCAACAAAACATTGTTTTATTATATAATACATAAATTTTGCGAGAATACTGACTTTTGATATGCTGGAAAATATTTTCTATCAGAGGATGGAAAACAAATTTGATCGTCATGGAGAAACGTGTCTTTTGACGTCATATATTACTCCACGGGAAACTAACAGTTTTTGTGTTGATCTCTTTTTTCTAAAATATCCAGTTACAAAAATAAAATTGTTGAGTTTATTCTATTAGTTGAATTTATTTATAAGTATTAACTACAAAAAATATTTTCTCCATCGAGGGATAACAAAATTTCCGTTGTGCACATTTAATATAATCCGCTACGCGGATTATACAATGTGCAAAACGGAAATTTTGTTATCCCTCGATGGAGAAAATATTTTTTGTAGTTAATCCTTAAATAAAAAAGTTGGTAAGGTCAGTTCGGAGTCAACCAGCAATTGTTTTTACTGGAAAGGCCTATAGCTAACTGAAGTTAAAGTTCAACATGAATGATATTTTTAACTTGTATTTAGGTCATCTGTGTCACCATGGGCTTCATACCTCCATTGATTAACTAGTAAACAAGTATGAATATGCTGTTTGAAAAGAAAAAAGCATGCATATATTTCCATTGAAATTTATTGCATTTTTTCTTAGCTTAAGATTTAAGGAAGAAATATTTTAGATATATTCTATACATAATAAATCAACAGAAAACAGGAATGACTCATGATCAATGGGAACCAAATATAGCAGCTAAAATTATCCAACTCTTTCTGCATTATGCATAGCCCACCCCCCCCCCTTACAAAGAGGACCTCTTCTATGTGCCACCTGGGAATTCACTAGGCAGCTCTGTGAGTTGAGCACTGGGGACCCTCCCAGTATGGTACCACTGGTAAACCTAAACGGCTAAAATGCCCGACTTTTGGTAAAAATTAGAGTAAAACGGCTAAAAACTCTATTTTTAACCATTTTTCGTTATTTTAACCAATAGTCTCCAAAATTAGACACGAACTTTATTTTTAACCGAAAGATAATAATTTTAGCCTTGTCGACCGTAACTTTCTAAAGCGCTCAAGTGATCGCGATTTTCTGATAACGTGACCGATAATCTACAGCTACTAGATATAAAGAAAGCCGCCATAACAGTTTAAATGTCAAAGTTATCCTTGTTATGGCAACTATTTCAAGTCTGTAGTTTAAAAATATGGAACGTAAAAGCTTCCAAAATTACCACAGACTATGGTAAATTATTGTCGTAATATATACATTGTTTATTTAATTTTGCGATGAGAACTTGCTTTTTGTGACATATAGTTAGACAAACGATTTGCATAGTGTGTTTTTATACTAATTGAAGATAATTAATCCACAGGTGTTACCGGTCATTTTGTCTGAACATGGTTTATGAGTACACATCAGGTGTTAAACGGTGTTTTATTGATAATATCAACACCCAATGCTATATAAAATAATTAAACAATTCCGGTAAAAATTTTCGAATATTCATAATACGGCTTAATAAAGAACGCGTTTTTTGCTTTACATAATTTTTACTTTTATGTTTAAGCCAAGTAATACCAATAATTTTATACGAATTAAGAATAAATATAAAAATATATCTAGGATGTACAAATATCAGTTAAAAAAAATGTATACGGATTATGGAAAAAATAAAAAAATTAATAAAAAAATACAATCGAATTAAAATAGATTCGCCGTATCGGTATGTCGGAGAACAAATTCGTACGAGTTTTTTTTATGTGCCAGTTACTCATCCGTTACCAGATATAACCGAATACACGTCTATTTTCAATACACGATACGGATTTCTGTGGTGCACCTGCCATCGCAATTGCAAGACAAAAGAGGTAAACCACCACGGTAGCCGTCAAAATGGTATCACAAGATTTTGAATTTTCATTCACTAACATTCGTGTTCATAAACATTGTCAAGACCTTAAATTTCATACTATAAAATAGAACAACAAAAAAAGATCAGGCGTATTTTTGTAACTCAATTTTTTTTAAATAATTAACTTTGTAATGTCATAAAACTATAAACAGTTAATGACATTTATTCTAAAGTTACCGACTTTTTAAATTTTTTAATTGTTTTATTTTAAATAATTTTTCAACATTTGTATTTAGCCTTTATAACGTGTTTGTTTGAAGGGTTTCAAATAAGATTCTAGGTATATTTAATCACATTCTATACGCTTTTAAATTCATTTACATAACATAATTAAAAGCGTGAATTAAATAGAATTCCGTATATTTTTTGACGTTCTATAATAAAGAAATTGATTGTGCTTCATATTTCTATTACTTTTTAACTGATTTAGACATTGTATTGTAACTTTACCTTTAGTCTTTCGTTTTGACCTTTCAGGTGTCACATAATAATAAAGCAATTAACAAACTAATATACAATTACATCACATATCTCATACGAGTATCGCTAATTATTGCTTGCTGGACATTAATCACCGATGCAGTACGTGTTGTAATTGAAAAATATTGATATGATAGCTGAAAATAATGCACATAGTATATATAATTAAGCTTCTTTCATATACTATTTATGTATGACCTTCATTGTCAAGACAAATATTATATGGTCCATAACTAGTTAGTTACGATGTGTCGATGGAACTGGTAGTTTTTGTATTGCCGATCATCATATAAAATGAATTCTTCAACAGCAGGCTGGATCATCATGTCCTAACGAAATAGCAGTGACAAAATTCAATATCTATATAACATGACTCAAATCCACCGGGCAACAATATATGCAACCTACTTACCACTGTCAAATAAATCAGACATGCATATGCATAGTTATTTACACATACAAAATTAATTTGTTTTTATCATAAAACTATTTTTATATATTGTTACTAAAACTAATTAGAATAATCACATGTTTTGATATTTTGATTTTTACTCATTTTGTTTTGTTATGAATAATTGTTCTGCCTCTCTGGGGGCTCCATAATTGGATTAAATAAAAATTTGTTTGTTTACAGAAAATAGCATGTAAACATACAGCATAAGAGGAAGAAATTACAATATATTCATTAAGTCACATTAGTTACACAGATGAAAAATGTTCACATTGTTGGTAATTTAGGAATCCAAATTTTTCTGGGAGTTAATTGATTCTTGGTTTTAATACACTTGAAGGGCTCTTATTTCATCTATGTAGGCACATCTTATCTAGGGTCTATGGCACCCAGCATACAGAAAGGTATCCATTGTAGTTTCTTCCATGTCTTTTAATGGTTGTGGATATCCACTGCTGTCCTCCATCGTGATTAACCACTGCACCTATAAAATATAAACAGTCACTTAAATATAAACAATTCACAGTAAAATCAAAACCTTAACACTAATTCTATCAAGTTATAGTACCAAACAAAATATTTTATGTGTCTGAACTACATAAATGTATATCAACACTTCTGCAGGAAATTAAAATATTCGTGTTTATTTGAAATTGTTTATTGGCAAGTATATGCTATCAAGCCTCAGGGGGTCATAATTTTTATAAAAGTAAAGAAATGTCGTCTGCGCGTTAAAACATTATTTTTACAAGACACCTTTAGTAAGATACTCAGTTCATTGTAATCCAAGTGTAAATCATTTGTTTGATTGCGATCAAAGAAGTGTTCACCGGATTAAAAGGGTACAGTTTATTGGATTTTTTCCTGAGACATTAGCATACGGCACATGCGTAGTTCAATAAAGCAGAATTTCGATCTTTTTATTAAACATGAACTAAGTTACGAAGGTACTTACATAACTAACAAGTATCTACTGTTGTTATTAAATCTATTTAAGTAGTTTTTGATAGTTGTCACTGATAATTACCAACAATATTTGTAATTATTGTCTGCTGATTAAACCGAACCACATGTTTTACCTCGTTTTGCACTTCTACTTCCGGGGGCGCTTTGTATACTGTAGTCACGGAAACGTTTGCAAGAGTTAAAGTTTAAAATATTTGATGGGGCAAATTTACTACCCGATACGTACTTTAGATAAAAGGAAAAAATGAATGATCATTAAAATAACACAATAAGCCGCGAAATTGTAAATTTAACTTCTATTTTAAAAACATTCGTTATCAATCCTTATCAAGGATACAAAATTCATTGAATAAAATTATTTATTATAAAATAAAAAAAAGATTGATTCATAAATTAATACAACGGTCATTTGCAATTAATTATGAGTAAATTTACTGTTCACTTATCACTCATTTATGGCTTCATTATACAAATAAAATATACAAGGCCTGCCAGCATACAAAATGCTAATTACAAGTGGGTTTACAACTAATTTACTCTTATGGCCTCGTTAGTGTGTGTCGTCGACCTGTCAATTAAGATTTGTATATACAAGGAGTCCATGTTTAACTAATAATGAAGTTTTTTTCATATATACTTTTTATGGATATTTTCCAACTCCGTACATTGTTTCTATGGATTTCTTTCGGACCAGTATAAATTTATTCTTTAAATTTTAAATAAAAATGAAAGTATGTCTACAAACAATTTTCCGCTTACATAACGACAAAACGGAAGCAAAAACGCAATCGTTTTTTAAACCGTATTACATGCGATAATGATACAAATATATTTTTTACCGCGATTGTTTGAACTTATTTTTTTATTAGGCATTGAATATGTAGTACCGTTAAGAAAATGCAGGTAACGTTAGCAAAAATCCAACCTGGAACACCTGTGTATTCATAAAAATGACCGGAAACACCCTTAAATTGATTATCTTCAAGGAATATAACTACTTATTCAATTGTTTAATTGTCTTACCGTATCTGTATCAAAAGGCAATATATCATTAAAAAAAGAAATAAAATAAAATAAATAAGGTATATATAATTTTAATTGCATTCATTTACCATAGTCTGGAAGCTTTTACGTTCCATAATATTTAGAAGCAATAAATTACTTCAAAACAATATATTATACATTTTTGCATAACTACAATTTATTAACTTCTTACCTATTTTGTCTTGCAACTGCGATGACAAGATGACACCTGCACCACAGAAATCGACATTGTGTATTGAAAATAGACGTGTATTCGGTGATATCGGGTAACAGATGAGTCACTGGCACTGGAAAAAAAAAACTCGTACGATTTTGTTCTCGGACATACCGAAACGACGGATCTAGTTTAATTCGATTGTATTCATATATTTTTTTCTAAATCCGTATATATTTTTTAACGGATATTTCTACATCCGTAGATATATTTTTATATATTTATTCTTAATTCGTATAAAATTATTGGTATATTATTTTACTTGGCTTAAACATAAAAGTAAAAATTATGTAAAGCAAAAAACGCGTTCTTTATTAAGCCGTATTATGAATATTCGAAAAATTTTACCGGAATTGTTTAACTATTTTATATAGCAATGGGTGTTGATATTATCAATAAAACACCGTTTAACACCTGATGTGTACTCATAAACCATGTTCAGACAAAATGACCGGTAACACCTGTGGATTAATTATCTTCAATTAGTATAAAAACACACTATGCAAATCGTTTGTTTAACTATATGTGACAAAAAGCAAGTTCTCATCGCAAAATTAAATAAACAATGTATATATTACGACAATAATTTACCATAGTCGGTGGTAATTTTGAAAGCTTTTACGTTCCATAATATTTAAACTACAGACTTGAAATAGTTGCCATAACTAGGGATAACTTTGACATTTAAACTGTTATGGCGGCTTTCTTTATTTATCTAGTAGCTGTAGATTATCGATCACGTTATCAGAAAATCGCGATCACTTGAGCGCTTTAGAAAGTTACGGTCGACAAGGCTAAAATTATTATCTTTCGGTTAAAAATAAAGTTCGTGTCTAATTTTGGAGAATATTGGTTAAAATAACGAAAAATTGTTAAAAATAGAGTTTTTAGCCGTTTTACTCTAATTTTTACCAAAAGTCGGGCATTTTAGCCGTTTAGGTTTACCAGTGTACCAGGTCTTGCAATTGAAAAGTTAAGTTATAAGATTTATTAAAGAACCTTCCACAACAAGGTCATAGTGTCCAATGCTCTCTCTGATATGTCAACATTTATCCATGTTTGCTTCCAATTTACAGTAATCTGGACTTATAATGTGGAAAGACCTGCAGTGCTTTTCACAAAAAGCATAGGCGTAGCACACAGAAAAATAGTGGTAAGGCAGAGATATGGCCAGTGGGGATAGGAAGTGTCCCTTCCACCCAGCGAAGCATTGTGGCCTTTATGGCAAGGCACCCAGAAAAATGGGGTAAATGGTGCCAAAAAGTTTATTGTTATACTAGTATGTATACAGACTTTAAATAAAGTTTACTTGATTTGTTGAAACCGTACCGGTCGTACCGCTTGCTACGGCAGTGACAAAAAGTTGTTAGTGTGAAATACATCGGAAGTCTTTCAGTCCTGCATTTTTCACTTTATCTATAGTGACGATCGCTAGTGCCAAAATCAATATGAATCTTTCTCTTTATGTTCACTTGTTAAAAGATTACAATTTTTTTTTCTCTTGCAACACAAATTACCTTAGGGTAAATGTCATTAACAAACTGCGATCGAGAAACGTCGTAAAAGACTTCCAGGTCTTTCTTTGTTAATCTCGAGTTGCTTGCCATTGTTGTATATTTTTCTTATTACATCGTGTACTGATCACAAAAAATATGACACATTGCGCTTGGGGAAGATGCGGCTTTTAGGGAGTAGAACGCATTCAATATCGGTCTCCCTATTAACCGACAAGAACCGTTAGGAACCGACAACAAGTTTTATTACTGACAAGAAGCAAAGAGAAGCATTTTTTACCGACAAGAAAGAAAAGAAAGATTATTTGTTTTAATTATTATGAATAAAATTAATAGTATGATTTTTGTTATTTATTGTGTAATTTTGTTGTACACCTAGTGTAGTATTTAACTACTGCAAGAATTGTATTCCTAATTAAGTCATAATGAATAAGTAAATTATTTAAAAATATACTTATAAATAAGAATTTCAAACAATAGGCACTAGCTAATTATTGATAATTGGGATGATTAATTGAATCAGGGACAGTTATTATAGACTGTCCTTGATTGAATGCACATGTCGGTAATATCATGTACCTTGCAGTTTTGAAATCAAATAATTTTCTATAAAAGGTCAATTGTCATGTATAAATATGAATACTTTTTCTATACATTGTATATTATTCAAACTTTATATACATGTACTGTGTTATATATAAACCTTACATCATGTTCACTAACAATTTATATATATGTACTTTATATACATGTACTATGTTATATATAAACCTAACATCATGTTCACTAACAATTTATCTACATGTACTATGTTATATATAAATCTTACATCATATTCATTAACAATTTATTCTACCTATTTTTAATTTGAAGAGAATAAATATTATTATCAAACTTCACGAAAAATAAGAAAGTCAGATCTTTAAAATTTGTGACTCTTTTATTTGGTTCTTTTGAATAAGATTGCTAATTGTAATGAAACAAAATCCCAAAAAATTAAGAATATCAACTTGGAACATTAATGGTTATACAAGTAAATGTTTTAACAAGTTTTTAGACCCAACATTTAAAGAAAAAGTTTCTCAAAATTATATATTTTGTCTACAAGAAACCCACTGTGATCTGGGGAACTGTCTAGAATTAATAGAATTTTCCAATCCTGTTCATTTAATAAGATCAATTTCAAGTAATGGGAAAAGATATGGAGGTTTATCAATTTATATTAGAAATACCATAAGAAAAGGGATAAAATTCCTACCAAATACAACTAGTGATTATATCTGGTTAAAGTTAGACAAATCTTTTTTTGGACTTCCAGACCATATTTTTATATGTTTTGTATACAACTCACCAGCAAATTCAACTTACACTAAGAAACTTAGTTATGATGTCCTTGAACTCATTGAAAATGATATTACTAAATATTCTGAAAGTGGAAAGATAATTTATCAGGAGATATAAATGCAAGAACTTCTTCCGAATATGATTTTATTATCCAAGATTCTGATAAACATATCCCAATATTAGATAATTATAGATATGATACAAATCTACTACCCAGGCAAAGCAAAGATAACACCTTAACTTCAAGGGGTAGACAATTAATTAATATATGCATGTCATCTTCACTTCGTATAATAAATGGAAGAACATTTGGGGATCTAATTGGTGCTTTCACGTGTTTTGAACCTCTAGGAAATAGTGTTGTAGACTACTTCATTGCCTCAGAGGAACTTCTACCATATTTTACTTATTTTCAAGTTCACAATTTATCACCTGATTTATCAGATCACTGTCAAATATCTTGTATGCTAAAATGTAATTATACAGAAAAAGAAATTAACTATAACTTAAGTCCAATGCCTAAAAAATTTATATGGGATAAAAGTTCAATCACTCAATTTCAAGATGCCATGAACTCAAATTCTGTGAAAAGTCTTATAAAAGACTTCGAAAATAAAGATTATAATCAAGTTACAATCAATAACACAGCTGACGATGTTAACAATATATTCTTAACTGCAGCAAAAATGTCCCTTAAGAAGAAAAAATATGAAAGTATTGATAAAAGAAAACCAAAACAAAGCCAAGATTGGCAAGATAAAGAAATGTACCAATTAAAAAGACAATTGTATCAAAAGTACAATTTATTGCAAAAAGACAATAATAATCCATTTATTCGAGGCTCATTTTTTAAAGCTTTAAAAAACTACAGGAAAATTAGACGCTAAAAAATAAGAAAATTGAAGCAAGATATTCTGGACAAGTTAGATAATTTACAAGAACAAGATCCAAAATCATACTGGAAATTGTTAGAAAATCTGAAAAATGATTCAAATAATAATATAAAACCTGAAAGTAATGTTAACCCAAGTGAATGGAAGGAGCATTTTGAAAGTTTGAATACCATCAAATATCAAAATCAAGATTTAAACCAAATGGGTCAGAAACTTGAGGAACTAGAAAAGGATACCACCTTTAATGAACTTGATTATTTGATAACATCCGACGAAATACTTAAAGCAATAAAAACCTTAAAAAATAATAAGGCTTGTGGCTTCAGCGGAATATCTAATGAAATGATCAAATGTAGTCAAATTATAAATATCAAACTATTTAAAAAACTCTTCAATCTTGTATTTTCATATAGTACCTATCCCAAATCTTGGGGTTAGACATTTATAGCACCCATTCATAAAACAGGACCACACAATGATCCCTCTAATTATAGAGGAATAACAATTGCTGATAATATTGGAAAACTATTTACCCAAATACTTCATTATAGACTTACAAAATTTTTATCATCAAAAAACATAATTAAAAATGAACAAATTGGTTTTAGGAAATGTCGTAGAACAACGGACCATATGTTTATATTAAACACTTTAATACAAAAATATGTTAAAAATGAATCAAAACGTCTTTATGCATGTTTTGTAGATTTTAAACGTGCTTTTGATTCAGTATCACATCTACATCTTTTCTATCAACTTAAAAATACTGGGATAGGTACCAAATTTTACAATATTATAAAAAACATGTATTGTAACTCTCAAACTTGTGTAAAAATTGGAAATCAGAGAACAGTCTTTTTCAACTCTGAAGTAGGAGTTAGACAAGGTGACAACTTAAGTCCTAATTTACTTAATATTTATCTGAATGATTTACCATCCTATTTTGATAGTACATGTGACCCGGTCTCTCTACACAATAGCTCTTTGAATATTCTTATGTATGCAGATGACGTTGTTCTATTGTCAACCTCAGAACAGGGACTTCAAAACTGTGTCAATAAACTCTCTAATTTCACAAAAGACTGGAAAATGACAGTTAATATTAAAAAGAAAAAAGTACTAGTTTTTAATAAATCTGGAAGAGTACAAAACATAAAGATAAAACTTGAAGACGAAGATATAGAGTCAGTAAAACAATATACATATTTAGGAGTCAATTTTATGGCATCCGATAGCTTCAAAAACGCAAAACATGAATTATACAATAAAGGTTTTAAAGCATTTTTTAAACTAAGGGGAACATTCACAACCGAATTGCCTAAACCTAAAACATTAATGCATATTTTCAGTCATACTATAAGACCAATTCTTTTATATGGTTCATAAAATTTGGGGCTATATCCCATATAATAAAACCAAAGATATAGCATCATATACTAATAAAGAGACTGATAGGCTTATCTTAGAGAAAGTACATACTAAATTTTGTAAATATGCACTTTGCATTAAAAACAAAGCCTCTAATACAGCCAGCAGAGGAGAATTAGGATCACTTCCAATTTTATATTATATATACATTAATATGATAAAATATTGGTGTCATTTAGTTAAAGATATTGAAGAAACAAATACTATACTAAAGGAAGCCTTTCTACTCTCAACATCAATGAATAAAAACAACCATGAATCCTGGGTAGGCTGCATACAAAAATTTTTCAAATACCTGAATTTGGAATATATCTTTACTAATGTAAGTAAATATAAGACAAATTTTATAGTAAATAAGGTGAAAGAAAACTTAATAGTAGTATTTAAAAACCAGTGGTTAAATGACATAACTAGCATCCAGGGAACAAGTAAAAATTCATCTGGGAATAAACTAAGAACATACAAAAAATTTAAAAATAGTTTTACATTCGAAAGTTATTTACATATAGGCTCAAAATCTAATCGTCAAATCATTACTAAATTCAGAGTTAGTGCACATGATCTTGAAATTGAGAAGGGAAGATATATAGGTGTTAAGGCAGAAAATAGAATATGTAAACTATGCGAAACAGAAGTCGAGGATGAATTCCATTTTCTTTTAAAATAAGAGAAATTTATATACAAAAATTCAATAATAACTTTAAAAACCTAGGTCAATTATCAGATGAAAATAAATTCATATGGTTACTTTCCTCTGAGGACAAACTAGTAGCTGACATCCTTGCTAATATGTTACACTCTCTATTTGAAGAAAGAAAAAAAATATATTAAATAGCAAAGCAGAGTCACCCCCACAAGGTAAAAATAAACAGAAAAAATTTAATAATAACAATAGAAACAATAAATAATAAATAGTTAACCCATGATGAAAATTATCAGATATATTCCCAGTTCACAGCGGGAACCTCTTGTTTGTCACTCAAGTAATGTATTTAACTACTTTTTTTTTTGGTTTATGCATCATCATTTGTATTCCTAATCATAATAATTATTTCCTTAATTGTACTATTAATTTTGTTTTCACAATTTATGTGATTTTGATTCGCTCAAAGTGGGCACCTTGATTGGTATTAATAAACGTTGTTGTTGTTGTTGTTGTTGTATGATCCTGTGTAATCCTTTGATTGTTTTAATTAGCAATCACTGTCATAATTGACACAAGCCTTGTGACAATTCTTGTGATTATTCTTTTGAAGAACCGTTAAATGCTTATCTTAAATCAACAAACTTTAATAACAGCCACTTGAATACGAAAATATAACCTTTGAAGAATGTTTTTTTTTGTTGTGAGAAGGAAAAAAAAGTATAAGATTTTGTTTTTATTTATTTTTTTTAAATCATAATTTTACTATGTTCGAGTAGTTTTACGACAAGCCAATGACATATCTACCATAGAACTAGACAATTTGGATGATTGTCAACCTTTAAATAGTGGAACATAGGAATCCAAACCTGCTTCCAAAAAACTACATATTTTAATAGATAGTGCGATGAAGCCTTGGTCTCTTTTGTGAAAAAGAACGGCATTTTTGCAAGAAATAAAAAAGGAATTCGTTCTTTTAGGAGTCTCAGCCAACTACCCGACATTTTTTATATTAAAAAGATATTATGCATCTCTTAAGAGAGATAACAGTTGCAAAAAACAGTCAGTTGGTTCGAGAAAATGCCAGGCTATTCCCAAGATTACACTAAAATGGTAAATAACAGTACACTACATGTAAAACAAAACAACGACAACAACATTACACAATAAATCACAAAATAATTTTTTAAAATTTCTTTTCATAGTAATTACAATAAATAATCTATTTCTCTTTCTTGTCGATAAAACAATGCTTCTTATCGGTAATTATACCTTTTGTGTTTTATATATAGGTATATTATCCATTTTATGGGGTTTATTAAAGTATCTGTTGTTTGTAATTTATATGTAGGATACGTAAACAATGTATCTTTAAAGGACATTGTTTACGCTAAGCTATTAACATATGGTGCTTGAGAGATTTAAATACCAATCGTCACATTACACGTGCTTTTTGATAAATAATTCAACAAAAATTGACTCCCTAAACAAATGTTTACGTTTACCTAAGTTCATTATGAACACAGGAGCTGTTGCCCCTCTATGTTCATCTGGATCTACCTCGTTACTATTCATCTTGGTTCGGTAATTTATTTCGTTTATAGTCCATATATTAAATTTCACAGGTTGTTCATTTCATAGTTTGTCTACTAACGGACTGAAATAATCTTGATTGGTGTTAAGGTGATTATTTTCAGGGAGAAAAATATCTAAAGAAGCGATTTATATATATTTGACCCACACGAACATATTTATAACATCGCGAGATTATGAAAAGTGGCGATCCAGACTCGTGTCGCAAAATCCGCTATTTTGTCTAAGGAGAGCTCTCTGACGTCTCACGCA
Organism: Limnoperna fortunei; assembly: GCA_944474755.1. Lineage (NCBI taxonomy): Eukaryota > Metazoa > Mollusca > Bivalvia > Mytilida > Modiolidae > Limnoperna > Limnoperna fortunei. The sequence goes on from OX104125.1 coordinate 26,673,035, forward strand.
AAAAAGCGTTGGACGGCAGAAGATTCTCGGACTAGTGAGGGAGCATCTAAGTCGCTCTTCGTTGAAAATTCTCCAGCGCCTCGATGTATTTTTGTTATATGGGTTACATACACTATTCGCAGATTCTAAGTGTGGTCTTACTAATGCTTTGAATAGTAAACAAAAAGATTTTGAATCTGAATGCTCTTCTTATGATTTCAACGATTTGGGTTGCGTTATTTACTTCATTTTGATTATGGATATCAAAGCTAGGTGTTTGACAACAGTTACCCTGATGTCTTTTTCCGAGTCAACTCCTTCTAGTAAATTTCACTCCCATCGTTTTTTTTCATGGTGTATTTATACTCGTCGCATTTTCTAGTCTATTGTTCACTTTAATGCACCCATGGTTTTTATTGGGTTCGGGTTTTTATTGGGTACTCTCTTCGTTTTTTTTGTTTTTGTGTTTTTGGTTTTTGTGTTGCGTTTGTCTGTATCAGGATTTGTAACTGTCCGTTGACTTTTGGCTCTTGTTGTTTGGTCGGGTTTCTTTCCTATTTTTCCTTTTTAAGTATCTTGCACTAAAATTTGTAAAAATTGATAATTGCCTTGCCACTGGACAATGTAAGTGATATTGTATTTTGTTATTGTAGTCATTTCTTTGATAACATTTTAAAAATCGATAAACAATATTTTTGTATCAATTAATTTTTCTTATTGAACTGTATATTTTTAAAGTACTGATATTAAGTTTGTAACAATTCCAACTTGGAATCTCCAGGGCCCACAGTCAGCATTTAAACAAAAGGGAGATAATATATGACTTTTTTTAATTAAAACATTAACAAATATACTTCTTGTATAATAATCTTGAAGGCTTTTCGAGGAACTGCATAATCTGTAAAAAATAAAACATTCAGTAAAGTTGTAAGCACAGCATTTATGATAAACGACAATTCAAAGGAAATTTCCCCACCACGTGACCGTTAGATAGTCTAAAAAACTATAAAAATACAAGAAGACATATTTTTGGTGTTCTGTGTATTAACAAATACAATAACAAATACAAAGTTTTGTGTTTAAAGAAAATAATTTCAAGATGTTGTTTATAAAAAAACGTGTTATTCACGGAAATTATAATTACACATTACTCGATTTGGGAAATTAAAAATGTGTTGACCGAGATTAATACATCTTATCAAAATTAAAATATAGTTTGTTAAGATCGGTATCTTTAACTACTTTAAATTAAACATAGCTCTTTTGTTACTTTGTGTTTTCCTTATATAACATACCATGAAATTCATTAAAAATGTCAGGTAAAAAGTACAGTATATGTGAATACCAGAAATGTTTGGCATTTCCTTCACGTTTTAGTTTTTTATTTTACCATCGCACAACCCACGAATTTAAGAATCTTACGAAATGTCTTTCTTCCCCCAACGAAAATGATACCCACGAAACAAAGAAAAACAACTATACATGAAATGAATTCCAATGGAAAATCATTTGGACATAGCGGGCACTGTAGATTGGTTACTAAATCTGAATACACAATGTCAGAACAAATATACTTACAATAAATACTATATATCTTCTAATTTTTGTTGCTTATTTTCCGATTGGGTTGCCCCTAAACAAGATGAAGAGCAAAAACAGAAGGCCGACTGGAAAAAGAAACAGACTCAAGCATTCATAAGAATCAATATAAAAACTGATAAAAAATATCAATAAGAACTTGGAATAGTAGTCAATGACATTTTCGTTAAAGTTTACATTTCATTGTAGGGAAAATATTCGTATTAATATGTTGAACATATGCATATTTCTATTTTTTGTAAAACATAAACACAATTCGAACCAAAAACACCCAAAGACGACATCCATTGGTTTAGAAAATACACTTACGAAGTCCAAGAGATCCATCTCCACCGAACAAACCACCGCCGTACTGACCATCACCGAGACCACTTCCAACTCCTCCTACGCCAGCTCCAGCAAGTCCCCCATATACTGGCACAGGCATAGGGACTGGGACGTGCATAGTTGTTTCGTCTATGATGTGTCCTCCTTGTTTACCGTATCCAGAGAAACCAGACTTGCCATATCCAGAGAAATCACCGTATCCTACATTTCCATATCCAGAAAGTCCACTGTATCCCGACTTTCCGAATCCGGATGATCCACCGTATCCTGCATTTCCATATCCAGAAAGTCCACTGTATCCCGACTTTCCGAATCCGGATGATCCCCCGTATCCCCCATTTCCATATCCAGAAAGACCACTGTATCCAGACATTCCGAATCCGGATAATCCACCGTATCCTCCTGCTCCATATCCATTACTTCCATAGCTTCCAGAAAATCCTCCTTGTCCGCCATAACTGCTGCCATAACCATAATCTTCAGCATAGATTCCTTTCATGCCACAAAGGCACACCAAGACAACAACGGTAGCAATCACTAATTTCATTCTGCAATGGGAAATAAATGGAATACAAATATGAAAAAAAAATAAACTGTTAAGGGAATATTAAGTTATCGTCGGTTGGCTACACATCAGACTAAAAGATTAATATCAGTTCAAAAGTATATAAGGCATAAAGCTTCAAACACGAATAGTATAAGGAATGTTTCTCAGCTTTCAGTTTGATTTGGATATTCTCTTTTGTGATAGTAGTTGAATTGAACAGTATTGCATATATAAATAGAATATCGTGGAAAATTTGCCACAGTTTACCGTTCTAAATACCATTTACAACCTTAAAATAAGAAAGAAAACTCCTTTACATAAGAAGCTTTGCGATGCATAGATAGATGTAAATTAAAAGTAAATATATCTTAATATTTGCATTAAATTATTGTAGCATTACAGTGTAAATAAATAAATTGGTGGTTTTTACTTTGTATAAAATCTCTAAAAAGTATCACATAATTTTTATGTTTTACTACTACTAATATTATTTCACATTTTATTTTAAAGTAGTGCAAATGATGTAAACCAACATTGAAACAAAGTAAAAACACTGTTGATGATTTTTAAATAAAAAAATTAACATATATTTATATCTTGTACAAATATTTTCATATTTGAATAAAATTTTATTAAAGATCATCAATTTACCTGACTCTCGGTGGTCTGAACTCAAGTGACGATATCAATTAACGACTGTTCTTTTATACCACATTTTTACTTCCTTTAATAGTTGACAACGTATTAGGTACGTGTATGTAACAACTTCATTACTTAATTTTGAGTAATGTTGTAAATGTAATAATTTTACGCTACATGTCTGATGTTATATTTCCTGGTTTATTTTTTTAATCATATATAACTTTATTTATTTCCATTGAAATGGCAGCTCAATTATTTTTTTTCTAAAAGAATTGATTTTTCATTTAAAAATGTTTAAAAATTTTAAATTTTACACTACATGTCATGCATGTCTGATGTTATATTTCCTGGTTTATTTTTTTAATTATATATAACTTTATTTATTTCCATTGAAATGGCAGCTCAGTTAGTTTTTTTGTAAAAAAAAATAAAATCGATTTTTCATTCAACGATCCAAAATAGAAAATAAAATTTTAATTGAAAAAAAATGTTAAAAATTTTTAAATGTTATCCATTTAAAAATTATAAAGTTCTAACAGCTCGAAGAATGCCATTAACTGAAACGAGTCACAGTTTAAATTAACAGTAGTTATTGAATATAATAATGTACTCTTGTTAGTATTAAAAATAAAACCTAGATGTTTTATTGTAAATATTTTTTTAATCGTTACCCTGATGTTATATATAAGATAATATCACGTTTCATATGATTTCAGTATCGAAACATTCAAAAATACTAAAATGTCCTTATTTATATATCATATTTTATCCCGCTCATGCACTGGCTTATATGACTTAATTGAGACAAATGAAATATTAAAATGATACTAATCAATTCTCACTGAAAATTTTTTTTTCTTTGAATGGTGTTCTAACGCCACTTTCAGCAATTTTTCAGCTATATGGTTGCATCCAGTTTTAATTGGGAAAAAAAAAATACCCAGAGAAAACACTCGACCTTCAGTACAACAAATTGACAATATTACCAAAATTTATCATCATAAATTGGGACATAAACAAAAGACAGATATGACACGCAATTAAAAAACGAAGAGCATTAATTTATAGTTAGTGCTGGTACAATATTTTTGCGTAAATTGCTCTTATACTTTATATATTGACTTATATTCGTTTATAATTCTTCTTTTCAGCTGTTTATATTGTATGCTTCTCACATATTTGTGTTTGATTGTTTATTTTACCAGGACGTGCTTTAAACGTTTTGAGACCACTACAGTGAAAAAAAAGATTTATGAATGAGCCAAATGAGGAGGCGTTTCTTGAAGGGCTGCTCCAATCACAATTCCTTAGCTCGCACCTGAAAGCTATTAGGTATGACGTTTTAATCTTATAAATGGGACACGCGCCAGAATTCTCCATTGCAATATGTTGTTTTACTTTGACGAAACAGCATGTTTATGGCGAAAAAGATGTTGGCTATAAGTATGTAAATATTCTTAAATGTACCGCAATTGTCTTATTATTATAGTTATTAACGGAGGTCATTTATGTCGTTCGGGATAAAATAATGCGGCATGATTAGTCATCTCGTTGTAAAACAATGATAAACTACAGTCTCCGTGAATTATTTCTTAATTAGTACTGTAAAATATATATATAAAAGTATAAAATAAATAAGCATTAGAGCAATATATCATATCCATATTTGAAATATCGAGGCGAAATTTTACCTGGAGCTGACAGTTTGAATTTAACGGTAAATCAGAATTACGGAATTAATTTGTATTTTATTGGGGAACGAATACAACTTGTCGTAATTGCAACAAATGAAAAATACGTTTCGTCAAAAACAAATCCATAAGATATATTCTAAGGTAAGACAATTTTTAGAAAATTTAGATATTTTTCTTTTAGTTAACGTAGTCTGCATAGTTGTCCAAACTTTTTTCATATCAAAATTAACCTAAACATTCGCACGATTTTCTTGCGGAATTTGCGCAACGGAAAATGCGTTTAAAGATAAAACCTCGTATTTCACTTAAAACATAAAATATCAATATCCGATAAAAAATGTTGAAAATAAACATGAGAGGTTTTATTAATGGAACTTATTTTCCGTGATAAGTAGAAAATTAAATAAAAAGTATATTAGGTCAAATCGTTCCACGGAACGAGTAATAGGCTTTCTACTTTTACGCATTTAAAAAAAGAACCTTATTTAATGACCTTGATCTTTACGCGCTGAGCAACATCAGTAATTTGTCTTTAGAGATTAATGTAACAGGAGGTCAATTTGCGTTCTAGCAGGTAATAGGTATAAAGCCAGTCAAAATCGACTGAGCTAACGGAGTATCTCTTTAGCTCACTTGGTTAGAGGACTGGCTGGCAATACTGAAATCCCGGGTTCGATCCCCGGTGGTGACAATGTCATTATTTCATGCTCTACCGTTACATTTGGCGCCCAACTAAAAACCCACATGGAGGAATTGTCGGGTTTAGTGTGAATCATCAAGAGTATGATGATTCTTTGTAAATGGGGAAGAGTGTAACAGGAGGCCTATCTGCGTTCTAGCAGGTAGTAGGTATATATCCAGTCAAAATCGACTGAGCTAACGGAGTACTTCTTTAGCTCACTTGGCCAGAAGGCTGGCCTAACGTAACCAGTGTTACTTTTTTGAAGGATGTAATGTAGCTCTTACAAGAATGCATTATAATCTTTTTCCGAGATCAGTAAACAGAAAGAAAAAGCTCCTTATTGACTATAAGGTGAATAGTGAAGACTTTAGTTATAACAAATAAACAGTTGCCTTTCCAAATTATAAATTTATATATCCGACTTCCAGTACCAAGTACACAGGATTGGAAACAAACATGTATATATGGTTACACATAGCTACCAGATAGGGGAGGGCCTCTTGATGGGAAGTTGTCTGGTAATATGCGGAAAGCCTGGCTGTGGATTGTAGTGGGTCATGCTTCTTGAATGATAAAGACCCTTTTTGTAGATTTTGAAAAAGAGTATGCTCATTGGAGCCGAGCAACATAACGTTCGCCACCCCTTGCCAATGCATGTCATGAAATTACAATTTGTGGTTGTCTGTTAACTGACTAAACCAAAATTTTTACTACATTTTAAAACATAATTTTCTTGCAACTTTTATGTTTTTACTGCATATGTCTTAACAATGTTGGAGAAAAAATACTATTTAACTTTCTATTTCTGAAATAGTGCTATGAATGGGATGTTTTCACCTCCCCTTAATTGCGCTGTTCCTACGCGTCCTTAGAAATAGTCCATAATGTGTACAAAGATGTGCTAAGGCGGTGATCATGCTAATAAATGAATTATTGTCGTGGCAAGATTAAGAGAAATGTCATAAATCAGCGATAAAAGTATTAAACATTATCTGTTATCATCCTTCTTTGGTGTGACCCCTTGTGGTTGATACTGTCTGTAAATGTTGTAAATCGTTTGGTGACTTGGTGGCCAGTGGTTAAGAAAGTTAGTTATTTACTATCGATCACATGGTCTGTCAACACCGAGGTTTCGGGTTCTGGTCTCACTGCAGGTAGTGTGCCGAATTTTACTGCCGTAAAAATCCTGTCAGTTAATTGTGATAAAAACGATGGTATTATCCGTTATAGAAGTCGTAGAGTAGTAGAATTTAGTTGTTTAAGTCTATTCCGAGGAGGTCTTGGTAAGAGGCCGACTTGATTTAATCGATAGTGCCCTTAATCTCACGCTCACTATAAAAGACAAAATGTACGTTGTACGTGTTCACAAATCTCGAGTTATTAAGCGAAAAGACATCATCTATGTACCTTCCGGTGAACTAAAAAGTCTGGGGAACGTCTTTTCTTTTTACTTAAATAGACATTCGTTGAACTGGTCCTGATATCAGCATAAATACTATTCAGGACAAGATCGGACCACAATTATGAACTATTGGAATACTGATTGGCTCTTAAAATTTCTAATATAAGACATTTTTACTCCAGTAAATGTGTTCTTGGATGTTGTATAATGTTGACAAAGTAAGTTTTGTCATGTCAGATCATTGGAATTTTTTACATTCAGAACCTTTCAGTCCAGATTTAGGTTGCATATGAATTATGTACAAAGTGTGGACATTACGAAGTTTTTATTATGTTACATTGGTAAAGACCAGACCTCAAGAAGCCGACTATTCTATGAAATTTTTAGTCACACGTTTCACTTTTGCTAATCCCGAAAATGTTTTGAGCACTGGATATTCCATTATAAAGATTGAGCTCGAGATTTCGTAAGGGAATTACTATTTTACATGCCAGACTCTTTTAAATTTGCCGTTGCATAACAATTTATAATTTTCGCGTTACTGGACAATGGTAGTGACATTGTCGCAACATAAAACTACATATTTATAGGCTTCCACATATGCCTATAAATATGTAGTTTTATGTTACCACAATACGTTTTTTTCTACTAAAGAACTTAAAGGAAAATTAAGCTACAGCGAAGAACAGGTTTGTAGTATGATAGATTTTCTGATCGACAACATATTTGTTACTTTTTGAGGATCAATCCAATCGGAATTCCACTGGGTACAAACTGTGCCCAACTCCTTGCCGATTTGTTCCATGTAATCTTATTAAACTGAATTTCTTCGACGTCTTATTAAAGACAAGAAGAAAGCAGAAGCTAGGTCCTTTAATTTTACATACAGATATATTGATGATGTTCTTTCAATAAACAACCCACAATTTGCTGATTGGCTTCCGTTAATATATTCTTCAGAACTAGAAATTAAAGAAACCACAGAAACAGCTTCATCTACCTCACTTTTAGACTTACACTTCAAATATGACAACAATGGTCATCTTAGCAAAAGAATTTACGACAAACGAGACGATTTTAATTTCAAAATTATAAATTTTCCTCACATATGTAGCAATATTCCAGCTTCTCCTTCATACGGTGCCTATATTTCTCACGTGATCAGGTTTGCAAGAGCTTGCAGCGAGTATAATGATTTTTGCAAATGTCTCCTATTTCTTTAGGATAAACTTATAAAACAAAGGTTACAAGAAAAAACGATTCGTCCGCGCCTTAAATAATTTTTACTATCTTGTTTGAAAATATTGTTGCAGATAGTTTTCCAAATTCAGTGTACAGTGAACGTGCTACAATTATTGTTTGATACACCTAGTGACTAGTGGTATGTGATACCCATCTTATCAACTAACCAAGTCACATTCTACAGTAATGGAAGCGGTAGGTTTGGCATGTCACACAACCTGGTTTAACCCACCCTTTTTTTTTAAATGCCTGTACCAAGACAGGACCATTGCGGTTGTTGTGGTAGTTGCATTATGTTGGTTGTTGAATTTGGAGTTTGCTGGTTTTTCGGACTTTGATTTGTGGATTGTCTTTTTTGACAGTTTTATCGGTGTTCGGTATTTTGTTATTACCTTCACTGACTATGTTATGGTAACCATTGCTTCGATATATAAATTTTTAAACCAATTTTTTTGTATGCATTTATTTATTTTTTGTATTTTTCACTAGTTATGTTAATTTGAAACACAGACAAACTGAGAATCGCCAGGGTCATAGACAACATTTAAAATCTCCAGTGCCGATATCCTGCATTTAGAATCTCCAGGGCCAATAGCAGGCATAAGACAAAAGAAAGATAATATATAACCTTTTTATTAAAACATTAACTAATATATGTCTTGTATCATAATCTTGAAGACTTTGAGAGGAACTGCATTATCTAGAAAAAAACCCCAAAATATTCGTTAAGTTGTATGCACAACATTAAAAGACAAAAGACATTTCAAAGGGAATGTTTGTCTATTTGACACCACATTCGTCTTAATACAGAATGAAACAATTTTTTGTAGGTGTTTTCTGTAAAAATACAGAATAACCTTAACCAATACAAAGTTTTGCATGTTTGTTTCAAAATGTTGACAAATGTAATTATGTGATTAATCTGAGGTTGCCTAAAAGACTGGTACCATTTAGCGATAATTTCACAGATTCTTGTATACAGTTCATAAAAAATAATGTTCATAAAACAACCCGACATGGACCTGAAATTGTAAATTACTCGATTTAAAAATGTGTCGACTGAACTTGATGAACCTTTAAATATAGCTTGTTAAGATTGTTAACTGTTGTAAATTAAGCAATATTAAATTAATTTTGTTTATTGCGTGTTCTCATTAAATGAAATAAACATGGAATTAATGAAAACGCAAAGTATAAAGCTTACAATACGTGCATTTGACTTTTCGTCTCGTTTTAATTTTTATCTTACCGTCAAACAAACCACGAATTAAACATTTTCTTTCCTCCAACTACGAACGAAAACATTCACGAAAATACATGAATCTGCAGTAATTGAAATGTATTGCATTCGAAAATCGTTTGGACATAGAGGGCACTGTAGATTTGTACTTAATTTGCATACACAATTAATTAATTGAATACACAATGTGAAAAGCAATATACTTACAATAAATACTATACAACTATATTCTCAGTTTTGCTGCTTATTTTCCAGTTGAGTTGCCTCTAAACAAGAGGAAGAGCAAGAAGAGAAGACCGACTGGAAAAAAATAGATGCAACTGTTGTTCACAAGAACTCGTGTATTAAATAGTAGTAAATGACATTTCCGTTTCAGTTTACATTTATTTGAAGGGATATTTTTCATATTAGTATTTCTAACAGTTGCATATTTCCATTTTTTTGTTTAAAAATATGCTAACACCAATAGAAAATAAACTTACGAAGTCCAAGAGATCCATCTCCACCGAACAAACCACCGCCGTACAAACCATCACCCAGACCACTTCCAACTCCTACGTCAGCCCCAGCAAGTCCCCCATATACTGGCATAGGCATGGGGACTGGGACGTGCATAGTTGTTTCGTCTATGATGTGTCCTCCTTGTTTACCGTATCCAGAGAAACCAGACTTGCCAGACCCAGAGAAAGCACCGTATCCTCCATTTCCATATCCAGAAAGTCCACTGTATCCCGACTTTTCGAATCCGGATAATCCACCGTATCCTCCATTTCCATATCCAGAAAGTCCACTGTATCCCGAGGTTCCAAATCCGGATAATCCACCGTATCCTCCTGCTCCATATCCATTACTTCCATAGCTTCCAGAAAATCCTCCTTGACCGCCATAACTGCTGCCATAACCATAATCTTCAGCATAGATTCCTTTCATGCCACAAAGGCACACCAAGACAACAACGGTAGCAATCACTAATTTCATTCTGCTATTGGAAAACAAAACGGAATACAAATAAAAGACAAGATAGACTGTCAAGTTATCGTCGGTTCGGTACACATCGGTGTTAAAGATAAATATCAGTTCATAAGTATATAAGGCCTTAAGCTTCATAAACGAATATTTTTAAGGAATGTGATCTTTCAGTGTGATTTTGATTATCTCTTTCACAGTAGTTTAATCGAAAATTAATGGATATATAAATAGAATATTGTGTATAATCGGTCCCAGATTTATTTTCCTAAACCATGTCTAGAGAGAAAACAACTTTACATGAACAGACGTTTTGCGATGCAGAATTAAACTTAAAATAGAAGTAAAAATATCTTTATATTTGTATTGTTATTATTTTAACGTTACAGTATAAATAAATACACAACATTGTTTAAAAATATAAATATGGTTTTATCTGTAAATAATATCTTTATAAACAGTATACATAAGTTTTAATTTTTTGCTTATATCAATATTACTCCATATTTTGTTTCAAGGAAAAGCAAAAGTAAGCCAATATTGAAAAAAGCACTTGATAATTTTTAGATAAAAAACATTGCAACATATATTTATATCTCGTAAAAATATTTTCATTTTCGAATAAAATAATTAAAGATCGGCAATATACCTGACTGTCTGTGTTCTGAACTCAAAACCGAAGTACCGATATCCATTAACAGTAGTTCATTTATACCACAGGTTTACTTCCGTAATATTCGACAACGTATTAGGTAATTCAATGCAAGAAAACATTATTGCTTAATTTTGAGTAATTTGTACATGTGGAACATGTATGCATGCTGTTAGATTTCCTGGTTTATTATTTTCAGTGATTGATTAATTTATTTCATTAAAATGGCAAACTCAGTTAATTTTGTTCAGAATCGACTTTTCTTTCAACGACCCAAAAATAGGAAATAACATTTAAGTTGAAAAAAAATTCACTGGTTTTATATGTCTTAATTTTGGCAAATGACCAATTTTTCACCTTTATCGTGGCATCCAGTTTTTTTTCGGGGAGGGGGCGGGGGAAGAATTCCGAATACCCGGGAAAACTCACATTAGTCAATTAAGTTTCGAGTCGACCCTTCCCGCAGTAATGACAACCTCAGTGTTGAACCCGTTATCTATAATAGATGACTAATTATCGTTACCACTTTTAACTCAAAAGTACAAGGGCCCCTCATATACCGTAATAACTATTATGTATATATTACTAATAATTTGTTTTGCGATAATGGCGTTAGTATTGCATCGAGTTATAAGTACAAGATGAAAGACTGGGATTTATGGCATGTTAAACCTAAAGCTTCCATTACTGTAGTATGTGAGTTGGTTTATTTATTAAAATGTATGGGTATAATATACCACTAGTCAGTTATGGGTGTATCCAATAATCACCATAGCACAATCACTGTACACTGAATTCAAAAATTGGGAAAATTATCTGCAACCATATTTTCAAACAAGAAAGAATATTTTTCGACAAGTAAGTGGTATTTATAGTAAAACTTATTAAAGGCGAGGACGAGTCGTTTTGCTTGTAGCCTTGGTATATAAGTTTACCTCGAAGAAATTGATAATGTTTGTAAAGTCTGTATACTCGATGTAAACTCGTGCATACTAGGTCAATTGAGAAATATAGACACCTTACGCAGGAGAAGCTAAATATTGCTGCACACGTTTTAACATTTATACTTTTGAAATAAAAATCGTCTCGTTTGTCGTAAATTCTTGTGCTAGGATCACTGTGTCACATTCGAGGCGTAAGTCAAAAAATGATGTAGATGAAGCTGGTTATGTGATTTCTTTAATTTTCAGTTCTGAAGGATATATTAAAGGATCCACTCAGCAAATTGAGAATTGTTAATTGAAAGACCATCATCAATATGTCAATATCCACAGACATAGACACTTTATACATGATACATCAATACATCAATACATATTAAGCACACTTAGACACATAAAACATACTACTACTAGTATATTAAACTATGTTAGCTTATGTAAAATGAAAGAACCTAGCTGTTGCTATCCTTTTGTCTTTAATAAGACGCCGAAGAAATTAAGTTGGTTTTTTCCCCAAACGCCTACTGGATTAAATAAACATCTAATTAATGTATGGGATTATGGGGCCTTCTAAGGGGTGTTTAAATTAGTGTAAATTTTTATAGTTAATATTGTAGCAGAAAATGTAAGGTTGAAAACAAAGTCAATCTAAAGAAAATACTTTGATCATACATTTTAATACATTAAATGATATTCATTACATCTATATAATAATAATAATAACTAAGTTAAAAAAAGCAACAACAAAAAAAAAAAAAACAAACAAACAAACAAACATAAAAAAAACAAAAAAATAGAGCATTTTAATAAATTAAATCATATTCATTACATCTATTTCATGATATAGCACTATACATCTAATATAATAATAATAACTAAGTAACAAAAAAAAATTAAACAAAAACAGAGCACTAGAGTCATTTTGTCACTTATTCTAGATGTAGGAGGTCTGATGCTGAGTCGGCGTATGTCATTAAGTCGATGATGCCTGTCTGGTAACGTTCCTTAAGTGTCTTCAGTCTGCGGTCGATGTTACAGTATTTCTTAAAAAATTGGCTTGGGACATTTTGAAGACAAGTTTATTTTATATATTGCAGCTTAAGTTTTTAATTTTATTTTAATTAACTTGAAACTATCCATTCTTTTTTTTTAATTTTATTTTGATATTTTGATATTTTTCTTGTCAATTCAGTTTCCAATGTCTACTATGCTTTATTATAATTTTCAAGGTAAATACAGGTAAATACAGGTAAAATAATTATTGCTTTCTCCTTAACAGGCCCCATAATCCCCATACCTAATGAGGTGTTGTTTTTATCCAGTAGGCGTTTGGGGAACACACCATTAAGTTTCATAAGAATACAGGAACAAGTCGGCCAGGAGTAGGACGTGGTTTGATATTTTAGGTATTTTGTCTTTGCACTATATTATTACGCGTAGGAACTAAGCAAACGTGCGTAATCGGGCTTAAAGCATTATGTAGTTACCTTTTTCTTCAACAATTTATAAAAGACACATTTTTACAGTAAAATCAACAAAAGTAGCAAGAAAATATTGTTTAAAAATGTAATAAGCAATTCGGTAAGGTCAGTAAACTGCAAACCAACAATTGTATTTCATATATGGTATAGGTAAGTGGCAGAAAACTTTGACTTTTTTAGCTCGGCTGCAACGAGCCTTCTCTTTTTCGAAATTAAAAAAAAATTCTTTATCATGCAAAAAGCGTGCGTCACGAACTACGGTCCGCAGCCAGGCTTTCCACATATGACCAGACAACTCCTTATCAATAGGCACATGGGGCACGTGCTGGGAAATAAAAATTGTTAAACCAATTGTTATAACTAATTTAGTTTAGTGCTTTGTATGTTTTTTGTAATTTGAGATCATCATTAAATGATTTTTTTCCAAATATATAAATAAATTTTGCGAGAATACTGACTTTTGATTGGCTGGAAAGTATTTTCTATCAGAGGATGGAAAACAAATTTGATCGTCATGGAGACGCGGTTTATACAATGTGCAAAACGGAAATTTTGTTATCCCTCGATGGAGAAAATATTTTTTGTAGTTAATCCTTAAATGTTTTAAAATGCATGTATTGCTATGGTGTTCATCTTTAATGCTATCCTGCTTTTATACTTTGTATGAAAGTACCTTAACATGTGCGTTAATTTTGTACTGTCATGTTATGTTTTGTGATTTGTTCTGTTGTATAAAATATTAAGTTGGTTTAAGAGCTCATGTTATATGTTGTTACTATGTATTTACATCCAGACGCTTTCGCCAAAGTCAAAGAAAAAGCCTTGGAGACAGAATAAAAGAAGCTGTAGCCTATGTAGAGGACATTTGAATCAGCAGTTCTGTTTGGACCATCGACAGCTATAGCGTGTTCATGCGTACGATCCAAACAAACAACAATGTAGAGGGATACCACAACGCCTGAACCGGCAAGCTCCAAAAAGAAATTCCCCCCTTGTACATCATGCTTAAATTTCTCTATGATGAAGCCAGTTTAATTCCGCAGCAGCAGTAGATGGGGTAAGAGGGCAAACTGCATCGTTTCCAGCGCAAACAGAATATAAGAGGCCAGACTATGACAACCGCTCTGTGGGACAAATACAGCAAACAGGAAATTTCAGCATGCTACCCTTGGGGAAAGTGTTAACCTGGCCAGTAATGAAATGAAATTGTGTACATTTTTGTACTATCGTCTGTATAATAGTAACTATATTGTGTCCTGTGTTATTAAATAAAAATTAAATATACATGTGCCATTATCAGAATTATTTTTTAAAATATGTTATTATGACATGAAATATTGTAAATTTTTATATTTAATTTGTTTAATGTCCTAATAGTAACTACATGGTTTCGTTTGTTAACCAATAAAAATGTATACAAATTTGTTTATTTTGTATTTGTTTATGTATAATTAACTGTGAAAACAGCCAGATTGTTTTCGATATTTCCTTTATCTTAGTAATTTCCACCGACTGAAAAAATTAATCAATTAACCAGAAATTTGTATACATCTAAGGAAACAATAATCACCTGACATAAAAGCATCAAAATGTCATAAATGCTTGTATTACATAATAAATATTTGATGCAAAACTGGTCCGAGTTGTCTTCATGTTGGTCAGAGTTGTCTTTTGGTGGTCCGAGTTGTCTGGGCCCGAGTTGTAATTCCTCTGTATTACTATATTACATGTTTGTTTCGAATCCCACGTACTTGGTTTTGGAATCTTGATTTATCATTCGGCCCCTCCTGCCTGCATTTATTTCAGTTAATTTTTTTGCAATTATGGCATTCTCTATTGACCTCAAAATAAAAAAGGACTTTTCTCTTGCTGTTAACTTATCTGGGTAAAATTTAAAATGTAACAGCTGCAGTACATTCAAATAGCACCAATTACCTTAGGGCAACAAACTGAGATATATTAGAAACGTGTTGTTCCTCAATGGTCAGAGATGGTATGCGACACTTTGTTACATTTTGAACGAAGAATTTGTTTCAGTTCCTTATATGAGCTCCCCGTTTTTAAGTCAGTGTTGTGCTATTGTACAACCAGATGCGATATAGACTTGGGGTTGTCACTCTTGGTCATCATTGATATTGACCTTAAAAAAGATCAATGGTCAAAGGTGAACGCCACATTCTATTTTTTGAACTTGTGTTGTGTGCAGATCTTTTTCTAACCATAATAGGTACAAAACTGAAACCTTTACCGGAATTGAGATCTGCTTAAGGTTTTGAAATGAATTTTTTTAAATTGAAGATATATCTTGCCTGGGTAAATGAAATTACTATAAATTGCGATATCTTGAGTCAGTAAGTATAACAGATATTTAGATACGAAAATCCCTGTTGGTCATCATTGCTTTTGACCTTGAAAATGTACACTAGGGCAAAAGTCAAGATTACGTTCTAAATTTGGACATTATCTTGTCATCGCTACTTCTTTGAAAATAACTTATAATAAGTAAACTGTTGGCCTTATAAAGGCGCAATCTGTCACACTACAACCATTTTTATTAGTTTTTTCATTCATAACTAATTTACTATTTACTATTGATAGTAGAGCCATGATGTCTTCACAAAAGACCCATATGACCCTTGAACTTCAAAACAGATACAAGGTCGAAGGTCAAGGTCATCTTCTAATTTTTGGTATTTATATTTTAGTAGCAATATCTCAATAACTATAACAGATATTGACATAAGATGACTGTTAGTAATTGTTGACATTCATTATGGTTAAGTTCACAAGTTTAAAAGTCATGGTCGATTTCTATTTTAATTTGTCATTTATCATGTATATGAAAAGATATATCCTAATAAACGCTTACGATTTGATGCATAATCTTCAAACATCAAAAGGTCAGTCGTCAAGGTTAAAATATTATCTGAACATCCTATTTCATGACTTTTATTATTTCAAAACATATTTGAATAGTTTTATGTGTTCATTCATATTGTGAAATAAATTCAATTTATATAAAAAGAAGATAGGATCACTGGTCGTAATGATCTGCAATTTTATGGTTCTTTTTTTATCTGGTATCTAAACAAATTGGTAAATTTTTAAAGACAAATTACCAATGTTGTTTAGAGGTTTAGTTTCATGGTCATTTAAAAAGGTGTTCTGTTTAAATACATAAAAAGTGAAAAACCAATATTTTTATTACATTTTCTAATCACGGAAAATATGAAACATTGCTCTTACGTGGAAGATGGGAGTGAAACGCGTTAAATATCATAAAGGTCGTACGCATGACTTTTTATGCATAAGTTCAACTGATTATATTGTATATTTTAATTGTGTTTTTTATGGTGTATTTAAATTTATTTAACTATAATTAAAATTTAATTAAATACTTACAACTATGATAGAGCTGAAGGCAGGAGAACGTAACATTTCAGGCGTAATCTAGAATTATGACCAGTAATCCAAAATTATTACGCGAACAATAATGATTATGTCTCGTAAACAGGAAATCAATAAAAATAATTCATCGTTACTGATGAAATCCATGAAATGTTTTTGAGCACTGAATATTCCATTATAAAGACTACGTTCAAGTTAATTTTCGAAAGGAAACTACTATTCTTCATTCCTAAATCTTTTGCCGTTGCAATTGATAATTTTCGCGATACTGGACAATGGTAGTGATATTGTATATGCAATGGCAATCATTTCTTCGATAACCGGATAGGCAATATCTTTTATCAATTCATTTCTTTATTACATTGTAGTTTAGAACTACTGATATTAATTTGTAACACACATAAACTTAGAATCTCCATGGTTCATAGCCGGCATTCATACAAAAGAGAGATAATATTTGAATTTTTATTAAAACAATACCAAAATATGTCTTGCACCATAATCTTGAAGACTTTGAGATGAACTGCATTTTCTAGAAAAAATAATAAAACATTCGGTAAAATTGTAAGAACAGCATTTATAGACAAAAGTCATTTTAAAGGGAATATTTGCCTATTTGACACCACGTGGCCGTTCTATTCACAGAAAATCTATACTTTCGACATTACACAAGAAAACATGCATATGTATTTTGTAGGTGGTTTTGTGTAAAGATTTGGTTGCTGGTACATGTTGGTATTAATTGCACCGATTCTTGTATAAAAAATCTTATAAAAGTAATGTTCATAAAACCACACGTCATGCAATGGACATTACCAATTAATCAATTTAGGGATAATTAAAATATGTCGACTGAACTCAATGCACCTTTTACAAAAATGAAATACAGTTTGTTAAGATCGGCATCTTAACGGATTTTTAAAAAAAAAACAAAAAAAAATTGTTTCTTTGTTATTTTGTGTTTGCATTGCATGAAAGTAAACATTAAATTCATGAAAGAACCCGAGCAAGAAGCCTACTCCACGTGTTACAGTGCACGGAATACCGGAAATTACATGCATTTCCGTCAATTTTATTTATTCTCTTACCATCGCATGAACCACGAATTTAAGAATCCCACGAAATGTATTCTTTTCCCAAAGCACTAAAATTGGCACCCACAAAAATGAATCCGCAGTAATTTAAATGTATTACATTGGAAAATCATTTGGACATATCGGGTTACTTAATTTGAATACATAACGTTAGAAGAAATATACTTACAATAAATACTATATAACTATATTCTCAGTTTTGTTGCTTATTTTCCAGTTGAGTTGCCTCTAAACAAGAGGAAGAGCAAGAAGAGAAGGCCGACTGAAAAAAAAAGAGAAACAAGGATTATTAACAAGAATCAGAATAAAACATTAAGGAAAAATTCAATAAAAACATGGAACTGTAGTTCGTCTCATTCTACATTTCCTTGGCGGGAAACTTTGTATTACTATTTTTCAACTTTGCATTATTCTATGTGTTGTGAAACCAGTAAACTCTATTAGAGCCAAAAGCACACAATGAACAACTTTATTTCCATTGTTTTAGAAAAAAAACTTACGAAGTCCAAGAGATCCATCTCCACCGATCAAACCACCGCCGTACAAACCATCACCCAGACCACTTCCAACTCCTACGCCAGCTCCAGCAAGTCCCCCATATACTGGCATCGGCATAGGGACTGGAACGTGGATAGTTGTTTCGTCTATGATGTGTCCTCCTTGTTTACCGTATCCAGAGTAACCTGACTTGCCATATCCAGAGAAATCACCGTACCCTCCATTTCCATATCCAGAAAGTCCACTGTAACCAGACTTTCCGAATCCGGATAATCCACCATATCCTCCTGCTGCATATCCATTACTTCCAGAATATCCTCCTTGTCCGCCATAACTGCTGCCATAACCATAATCGTCGGCATAGATTCCTTTCATGCCACAAAGGCACACCAAGACAACAATGGTGGCAATCACTAATTTCATTCTGCAATTGGAAATTTAGAAAGGATAAACTATTAAGTTAAAGTCAGTTGAGTAGATATTGTTGTAAAAGATAAATATCAGTTCATAAGTATATTAGGCTTGGAGCCTTAAACACGAATATGATAAGGATCGCATCCGTCAGTACGAATCCGATAATCTCGTTTGCAGTAGTAGTTGAATTGACAAGTATTGCTTATTTAATAGAATATTGTTGAAAATTCGTCGCAGTTGTATGTTCTAAATACATTATCAAGTCTTAAAATTAGAAAGAAAACAACTCTATAAGGAGAGATATTGCGATGCAGAGGTACATGTTAATTAAAAGTACAAAGTAATAAATATCTGTATATTTGCATTGTAATTATTTTAACACTACAGTATAAATCAATACAAAATAGTCTATATAAAGTATCTTACTATTTATTATTTTTTGCTAATAATAATAATATTCCATATTTTATTTTAAATTAAGACAAATGATGCAGACCAATATTGAAAAAAAAACACTTGATAATTTTTAAATAAAAAAACATAGCAACATATATCTTGTGAAAAGTTTTCATATTCGAACAAATTATTATCATCAATACTTACCTGACTGTGTGTGTTCTGGACTCCAACGCAAGTGACGATATCAATTTACGAGTGTTCTTTTATACCACATTTTTACTTCCTTTAATAGTCGACAACGTATTAGGTAAGTGTATGTAAGAATTTCATTGCCTAATTTTGAGTAATTTTGTACAGGCGGTAATTATTCGATACTGTCTGCTGTTATATTTCCGGGTTTATTATTTTTGTTCATTGATTCATTCATGTATTTGCATTTAAATGGCAAACTCAATAAATGGTTTTTTTTTTAAATTACAATTATTGTTTCCTTTCAACGACGCAAAAATAGGAAATAACACTAAAACTAATAAAAATGTTCGAAACTTTAAATGTTATCCAGTAAAAAAATCTAAATTTTTGACAATTTCAGAATCTTATTAAACAAAATGAGTCACGATAACATTTAATCATTAAAATTATATTGAATATAATCATGTCCTTTCGTTAGTAGTTCTATTAAAATGTAGATGTTTTATTGTAAACATTTTTTAAGTGGTAACCCTGATGTTTGAAGAAGATAATATCATATTCTAAATGATTTGAGTATGAAAATTTAAAACAAATACAAACTATCCCGCCGAATGCACTGGTTTTATATGACTTAATTTTGGCAAATGATATATTAAAACAAGTGTGGACTGTGAGCACGCTCACAAATGGATACCCCCGCTTCGCTTTCAAGTCCAATTATCTCCTCTTAATGATATTCGAGGTCAATAAAATCCTTCATGCACATCTACATATAATGTACTTCCTTTATGCTAAGTTTCATTAAATTTCATCAAGCGGTTTAGGAGGAGTTGCGCTTACAAGGGACGTAGACAGACGGACAGACAGACAGGGTGATTCATATATACCCCCCAAACAAGTTTGCGGGTGTATAATGATTATAATCAATACAAATAAAAAAGACAAGATTTTTGTTTTTCTTTGAATGATGCTTTAACGCAACTTTCAGCAATTGTTCAGGTATATCGTGGCAACCAGTTTTTATTTAGGAGGAAGCCGGGATACCGGCGAAAATCCTCTACCTTCAGTAGGAAAACTGGCAATCTTTTTCAATTAAGATTGAAGTTGTTGATTAAGCCCTGCCCTCTGTGAGACTAGACTCCTAACTTCAGTGTTGACAGACCACATGATCAATATTTTATGACTAACTTCCTTAACCACTAGGCCACATAGGCCCCAAACGTACAATGTTCCCTGATATAGAAGAAATAGCTGTTGTATATAAAAGAATAATGGTTATTGTATATGTCAGTTAGTGTTTTTTTAAGTAGAGAATATGTGACCAGTAAAGTCTGATCTAGGAGACTACTCAAGTCACAGTGCAATAAAATTTCTAATGCGAAACTTCATAAAAGTTGAAAACCTTTGTCTTTCAGTAAGGCTTCTAAATAAATGTGTCTCAACAAACACATATTTGCATGACAACTAATCTACAATTAAGAGGCGGGATAACATTCCATTCATAGTAAATTAAGCATAATGGTTTTGAATTCAAAATGTTTGTTACCGAACTTGTTTTACGTGCTTACAATAATAAATAAATTTAGGTAGATTTTTTAAAAGTATTTTTAACAAATAAATTATACCCTTAATATTTTTTTTTCATTTCAGTCTTTTTGTTCAATCTTCATCTAATATTAGAGTCAAATAATATATTTTAGCTAAGAATCCTTACTATGTTGTCAGAAAGCATACAATTTCACATACAACAACCCTTCCTAGCAATTTTTTGAATGAATAAAATGACGCGTTAAGGCTGATCAAGCACGTTTGCTGAGTTCCTAAGGCGTAATACAATAGTGAAAATGTAAATACCTAAAACTTTGTTCTTATAACACAATTTATATAAAAATTTTCATAATAATTTTAATAACACAAATATTTTCTTTTTACATAAATCAGCGATAAAAATACTAAAATACTATTAGTAACTAGTTTTGCTTGAATAGTTTTCTGATATAGTACATATTTATAACATCTTTTAAGAAGTGCGAAAAATATATTTACACAATAAACAATACACATTTATACATGAAAAGCAATAAAATTTGAAAATAACTATAATGTAATAAAAACATTGACGAGGTAAGTTAACAGAAAAAACAATTACTGTATTTCCCTGAAAGGTTTTGGTAAGTGTCAGAAAACTACAATGAGCCTACTCTTTTTCAATATCATGAACGAAGCGATTCACTCTCTACAAGCATTTCCCACTACGGTCAACAGCCAAGCTTTCCACATATGACCAGGCAACTCCCCATCAAAAGGGCCTCCTTTTTCTGGCACCTGGGGACATGCTGGACAGCTCTGTATTGCCATTTATATATGTGTGTTTTCAATCCCATGTTGTTGGATTTATCATTTGGAAAGACATGTCCTGCATTTATTTTATTTTATTTTTAGTAACTATAACCTTCACTATTGATCTTTAACGACCTTTTTCTTTATGTTTACTTATATCGGTAAAAGTTTGAAATGTATTCTTGAAAGAGCTAAAGGACATACTTCAGAAACATAACACAAATTACCTCAGAGAACATTGCATTTACAAACTGAGATTCAAAATTGGCGCAGAAAACCTTTAAGTCTTTTCTTGTAAATAAAGAGTTGTTTGCCATTGCTGAATAATTAAGGCTTTTCACTTTCGGAGTGTAAAGCCTAACTGTTATTTTTCGGTTTCTTATTAAGACTTTTCACTTTAAGGTGGGAAGCTTTATTGTTTTTTGTCTAATTCCTTTTTCTTTTTTCTGCCAAATATTTCAGTTAACCTGGTCCCTTCGCGAAATATTTTTCATTTACGCAGCTTCACTTTCAAATATAACCCCAGGTCACCACCAGTTTACTACCCAGTTTGATTGGTTGTTTGAAACGCCATGTTATAGCTTACTTTTCGCGCGTTTCGTTCCGTCGGAAATTTATGTCAGAATACTATTTAAATGAAGTAGCTACCGTCTTCTTGTTTTCCGGCTTTCGAGTTAAACTAACCAATCCATGTAAAGGTATTTCAACATTCGAGACATAAATCTATAAAGGCATTCTTTTGATAAACTGTAAAATGTATTTGAATTTGATAACCGGACGCCGGACGTGATGTCATAATGCTTTGTATCGGAATTACGTAAGTTACAGTGTCTCAAATACGATCTGACATTTTCGCTGAGTCATAAGTAGTGTTTCCTATTCCTGGATTTGACTTTTCCCTAGACAAGACAATGAGTAACTCGACGGGTGTCTAATTAGAGGCAGGCACTGCTTACTCGTCCGGAGCACCTGAGTGCACCCATGGTTTTTATTGGGTTCGGGTTACTCTCTTTCTGTGTTTTTGGTTTTTGGTTTTTGTGTTGTGTTTGTCTATATCCGGATTTGTAACTGTCTCTTGGCTTTTGGCTCTTGTTGTTCGGTCGGTTTTCTTTGCTATTTTCTTACAGTTAATACTGACGTAAATTTTGAGACACTCCGAATGTTCAAAACCGGTCAAAATTTTTACCTGATTCATTGCTGGTGACCTCACTGTATATTCGAACTTATGGTATTGAGCATATTTAGTAAGGATAACCCGACTAATATTTCAGCTTGTATTATAATTTTGTTTCGCGACTTATCGTAAAAAATTGTGTCCATAGATGTATTAATGTTTAGTACCTGATGCATAATATCTGCAAACATAAAAAAGACAGTGATCAAGGTAATTAAAGTATCTGAACGTCCTATTTTATGACCTTTTCAAAACATATTTGAATGGTTTTTTCATTCGCTTGTTCATATTGTAAAATAGATTCAATGTATATATAAGGAAGGTAAGACCATAATGTTTTACAACTTGATCTTTTTTATTTTATCTGGTATCTAAATAGTTTATCTTTCAAAATTCAAATTTTGTTTATTAGAGGTTAAATGTCAAGGTCACTTAAAAATGCATAAGAAGTGGAAAGCCTAATAATTGTTCCGTTGAACGATTGAACCTTTATTTTTTATAACATTTCTTCTGATCACAGAAAATATGACACTTAACGCTTACATGGAGGATGCGGCTTTAAGGGAGTGAAACCTGTTAAATATCATAAAAGCTGTATGCGTGACTTTTAGTTCCTTATACTCGCTTTTAATGCTTAAGTTCAACTGATTATATTGTATCTTTTCATTGTTGGTTTTATTATATATATTAATGTTATTATATTAGTGCTAGTTCAATATATATAAAGTATTAAAGCAATTTACCATATATAATGTACCAGCACTAATTGTATGGTAAATTAATGTTTTTAATGTTTTAAATGTGTGTCTTATCTATCTTTGTTTATATCCAAATTTATGATGATCTACAGAACATGTCTTGTAATGGGGTGCCTATTAATTTGGCCTTAAATGAGTATTTTATATTTGTTCGGCCATATATATGTGTTTGCATTTGTTTACAACAAAATTTATAAAATATTTTTAAACTTTTACATTAGTTGTTATTTGTTTACTTGAGAGACAATTGTGTTCTAGAACTGATAATTACGAAACAATAATAAATAAGTCATTAATGTATTCTTAGAGAAAGCTTGAAGATTTCCCGTGTTCTATAAGGATAATAATTTTAGATTTATTTGCTATTGTGATAGCGCAATCCTCAGCAAAACTAATTAGTGAATCGTCTTTCATTATTTGAATTGTTATATTAGAACACTCGATGTGCTTATCAGTGTATCGTAATTGTGTATTGGATATTGACTTACATGTGACAGGTGTGCCTCTTTATAAGTCCGTCAACCGTAAGATGCAGATAGTTTTATTTGATGCGTGCAGGCTAACATGTTTGTTAAATTAACTTTAAAGTTTTATTATCAAAATAACAAGCCGACGAACAATAAAGATGAATTTTTCAATACATTAGAACTTTATTATAAATTGTTAGATTGTGTATGTTTATAAAAATACTTATATGAATTAACATGTTAATTGCTGTATTTCAGAATACACTAATACCTGCATTATTTTCTAATATTGATAAATACTTAAGACGTTTTACGATTGACAAGTGCAGTGAGTTTCCATTACTTTATTTTAACCATTATCATTTCATTGTTTATTCCTATGTTAATATTTAGTTTATCTTTCTTTTTTTTACTGATATTTATTAGTGATACTCGTATACTAGTGAACATGGCTATGGTTAAAGAAGTAACTGGTGATATTGAAAACAGCTTGAGGCTAAAGCCGAATTAACGGAAAATGCGTCACAGGCTGACATATAGAAATGATAAAGTTTTTACACACGATTACTGAATAAAAGGTATAGTACAAATGTGCATAGTAGACAGTAGGTTAGGTTTGAGCTTGTCCAACCTCCACAATTCACCTCCTCCTTTACCTGGTAGAAGTTCTTGGTTTATTCATACTGCTGCTAAGAGGAAAAGTTCATTTGTTACTTATTTTACTTGTAATCGAATTTTTTATACTCCAAAGTTGAAGAATTTTTCCGATGATGAAAAGGGGAATATGTCATCTGAGAGTTAGAGGTCGGTTGTGTATTAAGAGATGAAAGGTTTACCGATACTTCTGAGGCTCGAGAATGGCATTGAAAAGTAAAGCATGTAATTTATTGTTGTCATTATCATGGGACTGTACAGCTTAGCAGATACGATTGATGATTTTGATGAATTAAGAAAGGAGCTCAGAGCGATTGAGTAAGCGCTAGCTAATTCTTCCTAGACAACTAAGGTTAAGTGTCAGCCTATCAAGATTGATTTAATAAAGCTTGACCTTATTCTCAAAAGACGGACACGATGAGTAAGAGGTTAGAATTATTAGAAAGTAACCTAACTACAGAGAAAACACTAGAAACGGTTATGAGTTCAATTTCGTCTAAATCTTACAATGGTCTAATTGAAACGTTTTAATCCTGTTCATGTTTATACGAGTCGAGGCTTAGGACGAGGTAGTGAAAAGAACGTAGATAAAGTACAACTTCAGACAACTGCAGGTAATTTAAACCTATAGGAGTCCTGCTGCAGGGCAAATTGGAGATTTTAAGACTGTTTAACATGGCCCTATATCAGATCAGATATAAGAAGTAGTGAGTCATTGTTAGACAGAATGATCGACAGAGCAAATGAAGAATACAAATATTTTAATGAAGTGAAATTTAAGTCATTATTGGATAGTGGATTGATGGCTTGCAACATTAGTGAGATTGCACTTCTGAACCCAGTTCTATTAGTCGACATTAGATGAGTTCATTTTGTCAGTTTAAGTTGCCGAGGGTACATCTTTTCTGTATTCTGAATATGTTGCGGTAAGTGTTAAGACACTTTTCTCTCCAAGTCTATCGCCGTCCCGTTATTAAATGTACATGAAACAGATTATAACAGGTCTGTTCCTTTGGTGATCGGAACCAACATGTTTAGGTATATGAAGTACTTGCAGGACACGGATAGATTAACCATATGAATGATACATTGTATTTTCAGTTTTAGAAGCTTGTATTGTTAGTAAGGTAAAATCTTCTAATAAGAGACCACTCAAGGTAAATACTATATCATTGAAGACAGTGTCCAGTAAAGCACCAACAGCTTTTACCGAGAGTATTGAGGGTAGTCACATTGGCATTTTTTATTTGTCCGAGAGTATTATATTTGAATTCAAGTGTAGAGTACTAATCAGTGTATTCAATATGACAGCAAGGTTTGTACAAGTTAACTCAAAGTTTATTTTATGTGGTCTAAATGAAGTAACAGTTTTAAGACATGCAGATTTAATACTGATGGAGACAAAATCCAAGAAATAAAGCCCAAAGGTAAAGGTAACGTTTTAGATAAGCTTGAAATATATTTACCACACACAAAGGAGAATGTAAAAAGTAAGTTAGAAGAGTTGATATTACGATGGCAGTGAATGTTTTCTACTGGAACTATTGATGTGGGATACACTACTTAAATAGAACACGAGATTAAATTGACAGATGCCATTTAAGGAACCTTTTACCTTGCTTGTTTGAAGAATTCCGGGAACATATAAGAGAGATGTTAGAAGCTTGGGCTATAAGAGAATCATCAAGTCGGTCTTCAAGTAATGTTCTTGTACGAAACCTTGACGGGTTCTTTTGGTTTTGTATCGGTTATAGAAAACGGAACTCCAGAACGATCCGATGCAACATAAGTATTCATAGGATGTCAGATACACTTGATTGTTTGGCAGGTTTCACAGTTTTACATCAAACTGGACCATGTAACTGAGGCCACAGGCCATTGTATTATATTTGCATTCTATGTATTTGAGATCAGGGGCCTCTGTATTGTTTTCGTATATGATGTACCCGAGGTCACGGGCTACTGTATTGTTATTGTATAAATTGTATCTGAGGTTACAAACCTATCTGTATTGTTTTTGTATACCATGCACCACAGTACACGGGCCACTCTATTATTACTGTAAAAATTGTAACTGAAGTCATGGGGCACTGCATTGTATACCTAGTATATGAGCAATAGGTCACTGTATTGTTGAAACATATACTGTATCTTAGCTAATTAATCAGTTTATTGTAATCATATACATTGTAAATGAGGTCTTGGGCCACTGTATGGATAAATATAACCCGGTATCAGAGAATTCACTATATTGTTGTAACATAAACAAAGTAAGTGAGGTTTTTTGTTATATACATTTTAGATGCGTATTGATAGTGTATGCCATGTGTCTAAGGTCACATATCACTGTATCGTTGTGCTATATACTGTATCTTAGCTTATAAGCCACTTTATTATTATCAGATACATGGCAACTTTCAGGAGAATATCATTGGTTTTTTTTGTATACACTGTGACATTATCTCAATTTCATCGTTTGAAAAAAAAATTGTTAGGAATTCCAGAGTTAAACATTTAGCTTTGATCTAATTTTAAAACCTTTAAAGTTATCTAAATTATACAACATAATTTCATCTTTTAATTCCTTATGCTCAAAACAGTTTCTATGGTTATTGTTTATAAATTTAACAAATGAGTGTAAAACATTTTTCTAATAATCTCTAATAACTTTATATTTATCTGTACTCTTTTGTCTTACTATAATCACTACATTTTTCTTTAACAAAATATTCCACATTTCTAAATTAACTTCGAAACCATGATCTGAATTTAAAGAAAAGAACTCGTTAAAACATTTACAAAGGCATTTTTATTTAAAAATAGAACTGCTAATTATCTTTACCTTTTTATTATTTAATGGGAACCAATATTACAACACGTTTTCAACAAAGGCTTAATACAACAAGAACAGTATTTTATATAGTCTGCAAGATATGTTATTGCCATGCATTTTAACATTAAAGTTATGAGGTTCATAGTATATAAAAGCATCAAATAGTTCAAAGTTACAAACAACATGTTATAAATTATCATACCCTACAATGCCTTTGGTAAGAACACCACCAAATGTCTCAAATGCAATTAAAATCAACGCATATTATGCTATAATTGTGAATAATAATAAATGAATGTATAACATATTAGTTACATATAGGTTAGCTTAACATAAATTATAATCTATAGTGTATAGACAGTTTAAATTTGTATAGGTATTTTACTGGTACTAAATTCATGTTTGTTTCATAGAATGAGGTTTAGGGCCACTTTGAGCAATTTTTCAGCAGTATTATGGCTTCCAGTTTTATGGAGGGTGGAAGCCAGAGTACCCGGAGAAAATCCCCGACCTTCAGTAGGAAAACCGGCAATTCTTGTTAATTAAGATTGGAGTCGAGTACACACTGCTCGCAGTGCGACTCGAACCTGCAATCTCAGTGTTGACAGACCACGTGATTAATAGTAGACGAAACACCTTAACCACTCGGCCACCTTAAAATTCATGTGATATGAAATAAAAAATAACCAACCCTGAACCATTTTTAAAAAACGAAACTTGCGTTTCTTGCAAAAATGAAATCAACTTTATTATTAGAAAAATATTTAAGAAAACAAAACTGACAATGACGGTCTAATAAAGCGAGAGCGAGATTAAAAGTTGAAGTGTTTAAATACTAACTAAACAAACTATACAGCTGAAACTTACAATTAAAAAGAAGCTTGTAAATGTTTGCAAAGGCAGAAATAAGTTATCGGGTATCATAGTACAAGTAAACATACAGATGAAACAACTTGAATAATTGAGTTAAAAAGCACACAATAGAAAATGAATTGCATCTAAAACGAAAATGTAAAAATATTTCAGTAGAAAATCAATAAGCAAAATAAAACCCGAGATAAATTGTTCCGACAACGTATTGCCAAGAGTTCTATTATATCAAGATGATGTTTTAGAGTTTAATTGTCCATTATCACAATAGTAATCAATAATAATAACACATTCGCTATTTTGTAGGTAGAACTTGTATAGAAAGTTTTTAATCTCATCCATGTCAAAATTTCTCATAACTTTTCCTACCGTCACTCTTCACCTTCATAATTGTTGTTCTTAGTCTTCTTTTCGGCTTCTTGTCTTTCATCTGCTCTTACATTTTGATTTTTTTTTCATCTCTTCATCTCATGTTTTGTAGCGATTTCCGTCCCAGTCCTTCTCACTTTCAAATGTCTTGCGGGGGTCAATTAGATATTCAGTTCGTGCCTTACCCAAATTCTGTTTCTTCATTATCTACAGATGCTGCGTAAATGTGACATGTGATTTTCTGGTGGCCCTGAGACAATACTGGAAGGGTTCCCAGTGTTTGGCCAACGGAGCGTCTCTGGTCTGCGTTTAGAAGAGATCCTCTCGTTGGGTGGGGGTTGTCAGGTCATTATACAGAAAGCCTGGCTGCAGATGTAATAAGTGATCTGTTTGGAGAGTGCCACTCGCCCTGCTAAGATGGAGCCGCTGCAAAAATCTAAAATTGTTTCCCGTTTATAATGATAATTTCTCACATCTCGATTTAAGTAATTATCGTAATAAACGAGAAACCATATTGTTATATATAGTTGACGGAATTATGGTCTATCTAGAAATTCTAAATATTTTTCACAAAATATGATTTTGGCATCTATAAAAACAAACTCTAACACATTTTTTTATAATTATTTTATTGGTAAAATCTATAACCTGTGAATATGATAGTACAACTTTGCATATGTAGTAATAATATTGATAAATAGCACGAATCTGAAGTTACAGTTGCGGTAAATTTCAAACGTAAACACACAGGCATTAAATCATGATTTTCGTAAGTTTAGCAGTAAATCGTACGTTCAGGGGAAAAGGGTCTGAGGGCAGACATGCAGCTTACCTATTTATTTCTCTTTTGGGTCATTTTATGCTTTCTCGAAACTGTAAATTCATAAATTCCATAGTGTCAGGTGCTTGTGTGTTTTTTACAGAAGTCATTGTGGTTTCGTACGATCGCTTCCGGTTTTTAGTACTTCGGTCAGTATTTCACAATTTAGGGGAAATTATACTAAAAATATTACGTAATTTTATCTCTGGCCTTCTACTTATTCATTGCTTGTTGCAATCTCAATGTTATATGTCCCTAACAATATAATGAGTAAGGCAAAGCGTCAGAACTATTTCATCCGCCATGATGATATCGTTGCTAGGTAACCAATGATGCGGTTTTCAATTATTTTAGACGTTCTTTGCCAATTGTAAATGTACTTGAACCTTATGATTTTTTGGTTTTGTGTATCTTTATGAATGCATACTAGATGTATCGCGTGAGCCAGTAATTATTGATGTTAATTATATGTAATTTTGCCTTTTCTAAATCTCTGAGCCGCGCATGAGTTTTCAGGAGAGTATAAAAGCGAGCGAGAATCGCAATGGTGCCATAACGTATCTGACTGTTGAGAAGAACACATCACTGTCAAATTACATCTAGAGGCTAAAGCCATATCTATAGGTACATATAATATCTAAAATGCATTATGATAATATAATTACCATTCCGGTTGCCAGTGAGCCAATGTTCTAACGCATTATACACCAAAATGAAACTTAGTTCAGGA
This sequence comes from Limnoperna fortunei, assembly GCA_944474755.1. NCBI lineage: Eukaryota > Metazoa > Mollusca > Bivalvia > Mytilida > Modiolidae > Limnoperna > Limnoperna fortunei. The sequence goes on from OX104125.1 coordinate 26,703,449, forward strand.
TTTGGCTCAGACTCAATCATCTTGGCTCAGAGGAAAGACGCCATATTGGCTCAGAGCAAAACATTTACATTTTATAATATTAAAGTCAACTTACATTACACCAAAGATACGTTATCCCACCATGTCAACATCTTACCGAATATTTTCTTAATATTACATGTCAAACCAATATACTGTATATATGATTATTATATAAATATAAACAAGGTCCTGGGAGGATTTTTATGCCCGGCTCAGAGAAGGGTATGGAAGGCCAGCATCGTTTAGTTATTTATTTATATGACACATAACCATTATAGTTATTGTATATAATAAATTATGCTTCTCTACACTGCGTATTAACTGCCGAATCTCTTAGGACCAGGACTTGCGCACTATAACTCAGACTCATGACTCACGGATTCCGACTCAGAGCTCAGGCTCACAGCTCAGTACTCTCATTGCTGCAAGTCAATATTATTGTAGCTTAGGATGAGTTGCACATTAACATTAGTCTTTGATCAGGAATCACTCAATCAATCAATGGATCAGAACCCTTTATACCAATATATATATAATCGCAGGCGCATATCGTCAATAATATTCAGTTACAGCAAAATAACAGTACAGAAAATGTCGGAGTCAACCACGACTTACTCGGCGTCTGTAACAAACTGGTGTCAGGAGTGGGATGTCACATTTTCACGTGGCATCCAGGATACGGACAACGCGTACGTAGGAATTTTTCAGAATATTTTCTGTACTTAGCGAACGTGGAATTTTTGTTTGGACAGTAGAAGATCGTGCCATGGTGGAATTATTTTATTTAAACTTTCATGATTGAATATTAATAGGTTATTTCGAGTCGTTTACAATTATGGCAACGTCACCAGATCCAGAAATAAGATTTAGGACGGATGGGAGGGAAAAGGAGACGCGAAGAGACGGTGATAACCAGAATTTTGAAGATGCAAATGAAACTTTGGAAGGGTATGGGACTCGCTTGCATGCTCATGGGGAAGGAGACCAGGACAGAAACCAACATAGAAATGATGAAGCGGACGCAAGACGCAGAGGAAATTTTGTCTTTGAAGAGGAATATGTACAGTACAGGCCACAGGCGGTAGCTGTAAAACCAGAACCATACGACGGAGGGGAGGATTGGGAGGAATACATATCGCACTTTGAAGTGTGCGCCGAGCTCGGGAGATGGCGCGAGGCAGATAAAGTGCTCGCTTTAGCAGCAGCGCTCAGAGGAGCAGCCAGGACTTTTTATATCAGCTTGGGACAGGTAGAGAAAAGGAACTACGAATTATTGACTCAGAAACTTGGATCACGGTTTGGGAGTACAAGACAGCAAAATCGATGGTTATCGCGCCTAGAAATGAGGAAAAGGCAACCAGGAGAATCAGTGTCTTCCCTAGCGGATGATTTGCGACAGATGGCTCAGAGAGCTTATATAGACCTTGACGGCAGGGCGCAAGAAGTTTTGGCACTTCACCAGCTTTACAAGAGCGTATCTCCCGAGGTAAAGTATCAATGTACTAATCAGGAATGCAGAACGGTAGCGGAAGCTGTGGAAGTGATTGAAAGGTACGAAGCTATTTTGGGTGATGGAACCGATAAGAAAAGAGGAAGTGTTCGAATGTTGGATTCGTCCGGCGCAGCGGAATGTATCAAGAATGGCTCAGATAAAACATTTCAAGACACTTTGAGTGGACTTACGAGACGAGTATCCCAACTGGAAGCCAGTAAACCTAATACTGCCTATCAGCTGATCTTCTCAAGCAGGAAACCCGTTACTGCGAACGGATTTAATTCAGCCAGGCGAGACCTTAAATGTTTCATCTGTGACAGCAGAGACCACATCTGCAGGAATTGTCCATACTATCTAAGGTATAAGCGAGAGAATGAGACAAGTCAGAGACGAGACGCAGAACATACAAGACAAGACTCAAAAGTGAACAACCAGGGAAACTTCAGATCCCCATTGGCTCAATAGACCGGGAGTCAGTGGGAGATTTACGGTCGGTCAATATAAGGGTTGGGCAGATAGGAAACACTTGTGGGATATGGGATAACGGATTTTATACAAAGGGATACATAGGAGCTGTGTCATTACACTTACTTATTGATAATGGTTCAACCTCATCAATTTTGAGTTACAAGTTATAAACAGTTATTGGGGTCAGGCACTAACTCAACACTCAGACCAGCGACTCACAAACTTTTTGACGTAAACGGACAAGCTTTGGAGCTCTATGGAAGCTACGAAACCAAAATTTTGTTAGGCAATTCAATTTATACAATAGACTTTTTGATATGTAACATAGAGCAGGATTGGATATTGGGTCAAGATTTTCTATTGGAGCATGAAGAAAAGTTTGACTACAAAAAGCAGGTAATGCATACTAAGGACTCAGAGATTGCATGTTGGATAGGTGGAGAGGCTGTAGCGACTTGCAGGGTTTTATCTAAGGTAACCATCAACATTCCAGGATGCTCAAGAATTATCATACCCATCACAACTGAAAATGCAGAGCACTTAGGTCCTTTAGGATATCTAGAGGAAGCTGGCTCACAAAGGAAGAACTCAGTAAATCTTACTAGGGGTATTTTGAATCCTCACCAAGAAAATGTGGTGGCTCAAGTGGTGAATTTCACTCACGAGCCAATTATATTGCATGCAAAGGAACAAATAGGGATTTGTGAATCGTATTACGAGACACCATCTATTAGATTTTGCAACAACATTAGGACTGTGAGAAATGAGGGGCCTCTACCAGAGCACATACTAGATCTGTATCAGAGGAGCATAACCCACTTAAATGATAGTGAGAGGCAGCGTCTGAAGCAGCTACTCCTTAATTACGAGGACGTTTTCAGCAAATCAGCGGACGATCTTGGTAGAACAAACAGGGTTCAACATAGGATAAACACAGGAACAGCTCCACCAATCAGACAGGCTCCCGAAGGCTTCCTATAGGAAAACGAGAAATAGAGAAAAAGGAGATACAGAAGATGTTAGACAGGGGTGTGATTGAACCATCAAACAGTCCTTGGGGGTTCAGGACTGTACTTGTGGATAAGAAAGATGGCACTACTAGAATATGTGTGGACTATCGATCCTTAAATGATCTAGTCGTGAAGGATGCCTACCCACTTCCACGTACAGATGACTGCCTCGAGGCATTAGCAGGTTCTCGTTGGTTCAGCTGTTTGGACATGAACCAAGGATTTTATCAGGTTGAGCTTCATCCGGAAGACAGAGAGAAGACAGCATTTTCATCGAGTCAAGGATTATTTCATTTTACTGTCACCCCTTTTGGCCTTGCGACAAGCCCATCAGTGTTTGAAAGACTCATGGAGGACGTTTTAAGAGGTCTTCAATGGGAGGAATGCTTGCTGTACATGGACGACATTATAGTTCCTGGTGCGACAGTTGGGGAAGAGTTATTAAGGTTGGAGCATGCATTCCAGCGAATGAGAGATGCGAATCTAAAGCTCAAGCCATCCAAGTGCACCTTGTTTCAAAGAAGTGTAAAATTTTTAGGACATATTGTTTCGGAGGAGGGTATAAAGACTGATCCAGATAAGATAGCAGCAGTCAAAAATTGGCCTATTCCAAAGAGTGCAAGGGAGATCAAAAGCTTTCTTGGTCTGTGTTCCTACTACAGGAAGTTTGTAAAAGGCTTTGCCGACATTGCCAGAGCTTTACACAAGGCATGCGAGAAAGGAGCTAAATATCAATGGAATGAAGATTGCCAGAGGTCATTCGATTCATTAAAAGAAGCCTTAACATCACCTCCAATTCTAGTATACCCCGTTTTAAACAAGCAGTTCATTCTGGATACCGACAGCTGTAGGAGCAGTCCTATCACAGGAACACGAAGGACAGGAGCGAGTTGTAGCATACATGAGTAAAGCCATGACCAGACATGAGGTATCTTATTGTACCACCAGGAAGGAATTGTTGGCTGTGGTTATTGCTCTTAAAAACTTCCATGCTTATGTATATGGAAGACCTGTTCTCTTGAGAACTGATAATGCTGCAGTAAGTTGGCTCAGAAGTCTGAAAAACCCAACAGGGCAAGTAGCTAGATGGTTGGAAATTTTGGGAACATACGACATCAGAGTGATTCACAGAGCTGGAAGAAAACACTCCAATGCCGACGCAATGTCTAGGAATCCTTGTAAGTCATGTAAGAGACAGGAAGAATTAAACACGATGGAAGGCATAAATGAAAAGGATAACGAAAAGGAGACACTTTATCTCCCTATTGACTACCGATCGGATGAAGAAAGAGGTGAGACAATGCTAGGAATCCCTAACACAGCCAATGAAGAGGGTCAGAATAAAAACGAAGACTTAGGGATAAAAACAGTCAGAGCCATTACAAGAAGTCAGATCAAAAACTTGCACACTGAAATGAAACCCAATCAACTCGTACTTACTGGTTGGAATGCTCAAGAACTTAGAGAGTACCAAATGGAAGATGAAAATGTCAAGAGAATACTGGTAGTCATGGAAGCAGACTTTAACAGACCTAAATGGGAAGACGTCTCAAGCGGATCAATAGAATTGAAATCATTATGGACCCAATGGGATAGACTGAAAATATTGGGAGGATTACTACATAGAAAGAGGGAACAAACAAGCAGTGAAAGTGAACAATGGCAGCTGATAGTTCCAGAGAAGTTAAGAGACTAACTTTTACAGCTCTATCACGACATGCCTACCGCAGCACATCTAGGAGTTGACAAGACAATTGAGAAGCTTAAAGATGGATTTTATTGGCCAAATATGAAGGAATATGTACAAACCTATTGTAGGTCATGTGACAAGTGTTTCGCAAGGAAACCGAAGAAACTTACCAGTAAAGCACCGCTTGGCGTATATGTTTCAGGTGAGCCAATGGAGAGGATAGCCTTGGACATTTTGGGACCTTTGCCCCTTACTATTAAGCGGAACAAGTACATCCTAGTCATAATGGACCTTTTTACAAAATGGACGGAAGCTGTACCTTTACCTAATCAGGAGACTAAAACAATATGTACGGCTCTAATTGATAATTTTATCACAAGATTTGGGACACCACTTCAGCTACATACAGATCAGGGAAGAAACTTTCAGGCAGACATTTTTCGGGAAACTTGCAGACTTTTAGGCATTCATAAAACAAGAACAACCAGTTTTAGGCCACAATCCAATGGTGGTGTGGATGATTTAATAGAACACTTGCTTCTATGTTGTCTATGTACTGCGAACACTCACAAGAAAATTGGGATCTTTATTTACAGCAAGTAATGATGGCATACAGGTCTTCAGTTCATGCATCAACGCAAATGACTCCAAATTCTATGGTCTTTGGAAGGGAGGTCACAATGCCACTGAAAGCTGTAATTCCTCAACCTGGCACCGACTTATCTGCATCAACACTAGAAGGCTATGTGGCTAACCTACAAAAGAAGTTAAAAGAAAATCATTGTATAGCACGTAAGGCCCTTGGAAAAACATCCCAATATCAAAAGCGGAGATATGATTTAAATGCCAGAAAACACACTTTAAAAAGGGGGGAAGCTGTTTGGATTTATGAGCCAGTGAGGAAGAAAGGAGTATGCTCTAAACTAGCATCAAAATGGAAGGGACCGTACATAGTTGAGAAGAAAATTCATGATGTTACTTACCGCATCAAAAGAAGAGCTAAACAGGCAGCAGTTGTTTGTCATGTGGATCGTTTGGCACCATACCATGGAAGGAATCATGGGCGAAACAGTTTCGCAAACAATTGGAAAAAGAAGAGAACAGCTAGATCCTCAGTATTCCTGTTTATATTGTTTTTTTTGTTTGTATTTTGCTGAAAAAAGACTAGCGCTAGTCGGAGATCGGTTTAGAGGTGGCTTGATCACCCATCGGCTAAATCACGGGGATGTTGCGAGAACATTACAAAAAATCACGAGGTTACAAGGAAACGCGAAAAAGTCGCGGAAAAATAATGCGAGGTTAAATCACAAAACGTATGGTTACCATGTCAGATGTGATTTAAATTACAGTAACCGCGGAAAAGATATGACCTGGCGAGCTCATATCTATTTTGAGATGTACAAACAGGAAGACTGGAGGTAACATAGTTAAACACATGTGGATGTTGGCCTTCCATTGGGGCTACCAAAGATTCGGGAAGGGTAACAATGTACACATAACACAATAAGCAAAGAATATAATTGACTCTGTTCATTTTCAGAATGGAAGCTGAAACAAAAAAAAACCACACTTGCTGGAGATGTCCTGAGCAGTTTGAGAGACTTCAAGAGCTAAAGACGCACGCCATCACCACCCATCAAGCATGCCGTCTCATCTGCCCTTGGTGTTGCAAGGAAGAGGTCACCTTTAGTAGGATATCGGAGCTAACTAAGCACAGTAAAAAGAAACACCAGGACTTAGTTACGGATCTTGAGAACACTGAATTTTTCACAGAGAAGAATGGTTTCTACTTAGCTCTTAAACCTGAGGACTACTCGAAGATGGTAACACCCAATGACTGGGCCAGTACAATTGCGATAAGGACCAGAGCCGCAGTTCTAGGATGGGCAGAAAGATTGAAAGACAGAATATCAAGGTCAAAAGAAGAATGGGAGAAGGGGTGGAAACATGTGCAGGGAATACCCATGTCTCCTCTACCAGTTCGTAAAAGGAAATACAGTCCGTCTAGACCAGGCATGGAGACACCCCTCATCATCTGTAATATATCGTTGTCAACAGCAGGCAATTACGCCATTTTAAAGGCATCAGACGAATCTAGTGAAGTGTGGTACAAGGCGGAGCTGACTCACTGGGTAATGGAGGACAAAAAGGTAATGGACAACTTGACGAGGAGAATGGCCAGTTGCCACAGGAAGAATATGCAAGGGGCACCGAAGGAATTTGTTGTTGAGCTTCATGAAGCAGCAGATACCACCGTTAATATTGCAAGCACATTGGGCATCTCAATCAAGTCTATTCGGAAAGTTTTTAGAAGTGCTTTAAAACTGCAGATTAGGGAAAAACCAAAAGAAATGCAAAAACCCAAAAGTTGTCAGGATGATAGTTTTTTGAAACCAGAACAAAGTGAGAATGAGGAATGTTCAGATAAGAAAAAGAAAATTACAGAGGAGCCAACCTGTATAACGGATTTGACAGAGGACATAGGTGAAGACCCACAAGTGGAAGTTAATGACGTGCAGCCCACACAAGAGCCAGACTTATCAAAGAGTAGCCCGCAAGATGAACATCACTCACAGTGCCCAACACCAACCAAAGTTACTAATCAAGAGGACATAAGAATAGTAGAGATAGACACAGAAACATCAGAAGAAGAGAGAGTAGAAGAACCAACATACACAGCAGAACCACTGACAACAAACTAAGGGCAGAGTTACTCTTAAAGACAGTCGGCATGCCACTCTTCCCTCCTGCGAGAAGACAGTGGGACATGGTTACTAAAAGGTTTATAATTTCAGAAAACCCAACAAGAATGCAGTGGCCACCAGCAGATTGGGAGAAGATGAGTCCAGAAGAAAAGTTAACATCATGGCGATTCAGTGCGTACACCCTTGCGAGAGAAGAAGGTATAACATCATGTACGAACGAAAGGGACATTCTAGATTCGTTCTCCATGCTGGCTCTGCCAGGAACACCTATACCCGCGTTCAAGGGAGAAGACAGAATAGTAAGGACTAGATTGGCAAATTTCAACATACTCAAAGACATCTGCCTAGGAAATTTAACTGGAAGTGTGGCGGAATCATGGGTTGAGGCACTAGAACAGACAACCAAAGGACGGACCCCCAGATTGACAAGGACAATACAGACAGTTCCATTGCGATTGACAACTGAAGATCAGAATTGATGACTGTTATGCACTTTATGGACAATTAATCTTAATAACAATTATTGTGAAAAAAAATTCTTTTACATGTATGCCTGAATTCAGGAGAATTCTTTTTCGTTGGGAGGGGAAAGTGTTATATATAGTTGACGGAATTATGGTCTATCTAGAAATTCTAAATATTTTTCACAAAATATGATTTTGGCATATATAAAAACAAACTCTAACACAATTTTTTATAATTATTTTATTGGTAAAATCTATAACCTGTGAATATGATAGTACAACTTTGCATATGTAGTAATAATATTGATAAATAGCACGAATCCGAAGTTACAGTTGCGGTAAATTTCAAACGTAAACACACAGGCATTAAATCATGATTTTCGTAAGTTTAGCAGTAAATCGTACGTTCAGGGGAAAAGGGTCTGAGGGCAGACATGCAACTTACCTATTTATTTCTCTTTTGGGTCATTTTATGCTTGCTTGAAACTGTAAATTCATAAATTCCATAGTGTCAGGTGCTTGTGTGGTTTTTACAGAAGTCATCGTGGTTTCGTACGATCGCTTCCGGTTTTTAGTACTTCGGTCAGTATTTCACAATTTAGGGGAAATTATACTAAAAATGTTACGTAATTTTATCTCTGGCCTTCTACTTATTAATTGCTTTTTGCAATCTCAATGTTATATGTCCCTAACAATATAATGAGTAAGGCAAAGCGTCAGAACTATTTCATCCGCCATGATGATATCGTTGCTAGGTAACCAATGATGCGGTTTTCAATTATTTTAGACGTTGTTTGCCAATTGTAAATGTACTTGAACCTTATGATTTTTTGGTTTTGTGTATCTTTATGAATGCATACTAGATGTATCGCGTGAGCCAGTAATTATTGATGTTAATTATATGTAATTTTGCCTTTTCTAAATCTCTGAGCCGCGCATGAGTTTTCAGGAGAGTATAAAAGCGAGCGAGAATCGCAATGGTGCCATAACGTATCTGACTGTTGAGAAGAACACATCACTGTCAAATTACATCTAGAGGCTAAAGCCATATCTATAGGTACATATAATATCTAAAATGCATTATAATATAATTACCATTCCGGTTGCCAGTGAGCCAATGTTCTAACGCATTATACACCAAAATGAAACTTAGTTCAGGATTTGGCTCAGACTCAATCATCTTGGCTCAGAGGAAAGACGCCATATTGGCTCAGAGCAAAACATTTACATTTTATAATATTAAAGTCAACTTACATTACACCAAAGATACGTTATCCCACCATGTCAACATCTTACCGAATATTTTCTTAATATTACATGTCAAACCAATATACTGTATATATGATTATTATATAAATATAAACAAAGTCCTGTGAGGATTTTTATGCCCGGCTCAGAGAAGGGTATGGAAGGCCAGCATCGTTTAGTTATTTATTTATATGACACATAACCATTATAGTTACTGTATATAATAAATTATGTTTCTCTACACTGCGTATTAACTGCCGAATCTCTTAGGACCAGGACTTGCGCACTATAACTCAGACTCATGACTCACGGATTCCGACTCAGAGCTCAGTACTCTCATTGTTGCAAGTCAATATTATTGTAGCTTAGGATGAGTTGCACATTAACATTAGTCTTTGATCAGGAATCACTCAATCAATCAATGGATCAGAACCCTTTATACCAATATATATATAATCGCAGGCGCATATCGTCAATAATATTCAGTTACAGCAAAATAACAATACAGAAAATGTCGGAGTCAACCACGACTTACTCGCCGTCTGTAACAATATGTTAGAGACCATATTTTGAATAAGATTCAGTCACAAATGACCGTGAACTGTAAAATTGGCAGATTTTTGTATATTTCTACAAGATTATTTTAAAATCATAAAATTTACAAAAAGTCCCAGAAATTTATACAGAAAGTTGAAAAATCACGGAAAAGGTAACATATTCTGTACAGTAGAGTTTAAATAGATTACCTCAGACTGGTCCCACTGTCGTATTTATTTAACTCGTAGCCTCGTACTATAAAGTACGACAGGCATCTAGTAAATGTAACCTTGAACATGAAACTGAAGACGAAATGCATCATGGGAATTGTGTTCATGGTTACAAAATGTCAGACGATATTTTACTTCGGGTTAATGAATATCTAAATCGAAATTACCAATGTCTTAAGGAAAAACAGATGGAAGCAGTATTTGCTTGCATGTTAGAGGATGTTTTGGTAATTCTTCTACAGGTATTTGAATAATGAAAAATTCAATAGGTTAATTATTAAATAGTATAGTATAGATAGGCCATGAAAATATATGTAGCGGACGGCAATTTGGTTTGTTTCTGTATCTGTATGTGGTGCACTGCTAGATCCCAATAATAATAATGGTGAAGCTTGGAGAAAGGACCCTACTTGGTGCCCCAATGACCCTCTCTATATGCCGAGATGGCATATATCAAAAAGTTCGTATTTTCAGTGAAATATGTGTTATGTCATACGTACGGCCACTAGAAGGCAAGATTAACAAAAACTCATTGAAACATAAGTAATTCAAAGAAACACAACGTATTTTTTTCTGACATGTATTTATTAATTGAGCCACCAGTCATGATAGATAATAAAAATTTAAATTTGCAAGACTGATACAATTTTCCGTTGATGTGTTTGTATATGTATAATTTTAGGTTATGGCAAAACTCTGATCATTGAGTGTTTTCCTTTTCTGACCAGATCTGCTTCATGTGTGATAGTGGTAAATCCTCTTAATGCTATAATAATAGAACAAAAGCAAAGACTGGGTCAACACTGCATTGTAATTGATGAAAGTCAGCTGAAAGATTTGTCCAAAGATCAGACCATTAATGACAGAAGAAAAACTGAAATAAAACATTTAAAGAAATGTGAATTTTTTTTAATAATTGGCCATCCAGAGGTTATGCAGACTGAAATTGTAAAAAAGCTTTTCCTACAGGAACCACTGTCTTCCAGAGTAAGTTATGTAATGATCTGTTGTTTATGAATGTATTACTTTGTTCACTACTAAGGTGTTAAATGACAAGTCTAAGTAATATGTATTGCCAAGACTTTATTTAGTATAAAGACAGTGTGCCTTATACCTCAATGTTGTTACTAGTAATGTACACAAAGTATAGCAGAGCGAATATACAAAATGTTTTTTTATGTTTGTAAATGCAAACTTGCATTAACAGTTTAGAACGTAACAGTATGATCAATGAAGTAAATCCACCATATCATTAATTTACATGTATTCGTTAACATTTTGATAACTAAAATGTGAAAATGGTGATTAAAACCTGGCAACAATGAGTTGGTTGGTACCAATGAGACCCCTGTTCAAAACAGATAATACAAATGCTAACTCTGAAAAAGGTGATTTCAGATAAATTGCATTTGGGGGACCAGGAACCAAAGTCCTGTTTGACTACTATATCTACTTTATTTTTTCTTAAAACCTTAATTAAAATTATTTGATATTTCATTTCTTTATATTCAAGGAAAAATGTTCTGTAATTAGTGATTAAATATATTTAATTATTTATGTCCTTTTTGTAATTTATACAACTACTGTAAAATATTTTTCATTCATATTATGGTATGAGCCTGTCAGTGTCATCAGTTTTTTGTTGTTGGTATATATAACTTGTATTGACTTATGAGAAAGACTTTATTTCTTATATAATTAATATTAATTCCCATAAAAATGAAGACCTATCACAATTAATTTTGTAATTTTTCATATTTGCAACTAACATCATTGATACTCGCTTACTGAATTATATGCACAAATGAATAATAAGCAATTTCTATAATAACAACAATGTGATTGGCTGATTTGCAAAACGTCAAAAATTTTGTTCCTATTTTTATTAACATTCAATCATCAAAATTTCTCAATAAATCAGTCAATCCGCCAAAGTACAAAAAATCAAATGATAGGCATTGGAAAAATAAAAAGACAGCAAAATTACCAATTAATGATATAAATAAATATTTTATTTCTCATGGACAACTATGCAACACATTATAGTACATATCTACAAACCCATATACAATATAATAGAATGTACTGATAAAGAAGTTAATATATTAGATGTGTATAAAAAAATATATATATGTATATATATATATATCAAAATACACATATAATAATGTTGAAAATACTTTCGAATAATTGTATTTTACATGTTAACATATTAAATTGAATTACAATATCTATTGTAATTGCCATTTCTAATATTGTTCACAGATAAGTCATTTGGTGATAGATGAAGCCCATTGTATCATCTCATAGGGCAAATCTAAATTTAGACCTGCCTTCATAAAACTTGGCTTATTTAGATCACTGATGCCAAAGTGTTAGCATTAACAGCAAGAGTCTGCTTATGCATAAAGCCCATGTAATCAGACAGTCACCTGATAGGTACTAAATGTGCATTATAGTCTTATAATCTATGGGTATCCTCCAGTACCCTCAAAATTTTCCTCTTGTTTATGTTTTAACAAACAGTACTTTTATTCAAAAGCAATTTAGTAGTTAGAAGTAGATCTTAACAGTTGTTAATTAAAAGATATCACATACTATTAGGTCAAAGTATGATAATAGTAACTACCAAGTACAGTGTTATGGTTGGAGGTACTGCCAACATTTATTTTGAATGTGAAATAGTTTCAGAACTTTTTGTATTTTCCACCTGAATTCCTGTTCTATAATGTACAAAAACTTAATACATTTAAAATATTTAAGTACAGATGTATCACATTGAAAAAATATAAGAAACTAGACAAAAGAATTTTGACTTATGTACAACAGAATATTTGTTTAACTTGAAAATATAATGTTAAAAGACCCTTAATTTCAATTGACGAGGATGTACAGATTTTCTAAAAAAAGTGTGGGGGTTTCTGCAGCTTCCTCCCCTAACAAAAACTGGATGAAACAATATAGCTGTAGGTGGTATTAAACATCATTCAAACAGAATCCTCAATATATGTATATCTAACCAAAAATATACACCATTGCAAGCCAAATATGTATCTTGAGGTTAAGGAAAGACCTCCAAGTACTGGGCATGTACAGGCATCCTATAATCAGGTCTTAGATCCATACTTTATAAATTTGCAAAAAGATAAAACAGACTTTCCCCGTACTATTATGTATATGCCTCTGAAGTGGTGTGGATATGCTCACCAGAGGTCCTTGACAAAGTTTGAAGACCTTCATATAGTCAGTAGTACACTGGGAATTTTACTTCAACTGTGGCACAGTTTCATGCACCACAAACCTCAGAAGTAAGTACATATATAATTTTATACATAAAAAAAATTTAAAATAATTTATGTTAAAAGTAACCTAACCATACCACCCCATTAGATACTTTTTTAAAATTCATTTAAATTTATAAATAAAACTTTATTTTTCAAAACTGACAAATATTATCAAGTCATAAGAGAAAACATAATATGCTTTCACTGTTTGCTGGATCTTCTTATTTAAAAAAAGGTTAAATTTTCCCAATAAGATGTCTGCTGAAAAAAATCAATAAATAAAAGACAAACATGAATTTTATCATATCATAAATACAGTTAGGTGCAGTCCTAACATAACATAAAGTTAACTTAAACCAGTCCAAATCTCTGGTCAAAATCTCTGCTTTTGAGAAAAAAAATCTCTGCTTTTTGACCAAAAACCAGTCAATTTGACCGCTTTGGCAGGACAAAATTTTGTCCAAATCTCTGCTTTAAATATTGTCAAATTCTCTGCTTTTGTCAAGTGGACAAAAACGGTCCAAATCTCTGCTTTTGTCAAATTGACAAAAACGGTCAAAATCTCTGCTTTCAAATGTCACGTGACAAAAATGTCCAGTGGACAAAAATTGTCAAAATCTCTGCTTTTCAATTGTCACGTGACCAAAATGTCCAGTGGACAAAAATTGTCAAAATCTCTGCTTTTCAATAGTCACGTGACAAAAATGTCAAGTGGACGAAATCTCTGCTTTTCAATTTTCAAGTCACAAAATGTCCCTTTGTACAAACAGTCAAAATATATGCTTTATTTAATCATTTCGTTAAAAATTGTCAATTAGACGATCACCAAAAATTAGTTAACGAAATCTAAGGCAGTCTATTTTTAAGAACGCGATTTCTTTCACGTCCGCGTTTCGGTAAATGTATAGCAAGCCGTTGTTGTTACATATTTACACTGTAGCTCTCCCTACATTTCTATTATTATTATGTTATTGTTATTATGATTGAGCAATCATATTTTTTGTGTAGTTGAATAAAAATATAAAAGTATAAATCCTAACCTGAAATATTTTTATTTAATAATAAATACTGTTACAACTCACCTGTATGTCGGTATCATTAAATCTATTATTAATATTCACTTTTAATTTCACACTAAATAATATTAATTAGTTTTCAAATCTTGGCTGCCTACATTTTAGGATATGCGTTTTAACCTCAAATCCACAATTTAAAACAAATCACCCATAAAATCCCAAATTAAAACCTCTTCTTCAAATCACTCCTGAGAAAATATAAATATAAAATTACAACCATATTAAATACATTATATCACTCCAGAAACTTTTGCGATGCAATTAAAAAACATATTTTTCATACAAAATCACTCCAAATACTTAAACGATGCAATTGAAAACCCTATTTCACATATCAAATCAATCCTAATCCCATAGCAATGCAATTAAGAACCATATTTCACGTATGAAATTAATCCTGAGACATTTATAATGCAAATATAAACTATATTTAACATATAAAATCAATCAGGGTACTATAGCAATGCAATTTAAACCATATTCCACATATAAAGTTACTCTGGAGACCTTAGCCATGTGATTAAAAAGAATATTTTAGATATAAAATCACTAAAGAAACTAAAGCTATGCAATTAAAAACTATATTTCTCATATAAAGTTACTCTAAAGACCTTAGCCATGCAATTAAAAACCATATTTTGCATATAAATTCAATCCTGAAACCTTGGCAATACCATTAAAACAAAATATTCAACATATAAAATAAATCCTGACACCATAGTGATCATGGTGATGGAATTAAAAAACCATATTTCACATATAAAATCAATCCTGAAACTTTTAAAATACAATTAATATCTATATTCACATATAAAATCTCTAATGATACTGAAGCAATGTAATCAAAAACCATATTTCACATATAAAATCACTCTGGAGACCTAAGTGATGCAATTAAAAACCATATTTAACATACAAAATCACTAATGACACTGAAGCAATTAAATTAAAAACTCTATTTCACATATAAAGTCACTCTGGAGACCTTAGCCATGCAATTCCAAACCATATCTACATATTAAATCAATCCTGAGACAATATAGATGGAATTAAAACCATATTCTGCATATAAATCAATCGAGAAACCTTGGCAATACAATTAAACAATATATTTAACAAATAAAATCACTAGAAAGACTTTAGCAGTGTAATCAAAAATTATATGTCACAAATAAAATCCCTCTGGAGACCTAAGTGATGCAATTAAAATCCATATTTAACATATAAAATCAATCTCGAGACTTTAGCAATTCAACTAGAAACCATATTTCACATATAAAATCAATCCTGAAGCCTTGGTTATGCCATAAAAATCAATATCTCACATATAGAATCACTCTGGAGACCTAAGAGATGCAATTAAAATCCATATTTAACATATAAAATCAATCTCGACACTTTACAAATGCAACTAGAAACCATATTTCACATATCAAATCATTCCTGTAGCCTTGGTTATGCCATAAAAAACAATATCTCACATATAGAATCACTTTGGAGACCTAAGGGATGCAATAAAATCTATATTTAACATATAAAATCAATCTCGACACTTTACAAATGCAACTAGAAACCATATTTCACATATAAAATCACTCTGGAGAACTAAGAGATGCAATTAAAATCCATATTTAACATATAAAATCAATCTCGACACTTTACCAATGCAACTAGGAACCATATTTCACATATAAAATCACTCTGGAGACCTAAGAGATGCCATTAAAATCTATATATAACATATAAAATCAATCTCGACACTTTACCAATGCAAGTAGAAACCATTTTTCACATATAAAATCATTCCTGAAGCCTTGGTTATGCCATAATAAACAATATCTCACATATAAAATCACCCTGGAGACATAAGAGATGCAATTAAAATCCATATTTAGCATATAAAATCAATCTCTAGACTTTAGCAGTGCAAGTAGAAACCATATTTCACATATAAAATCATTCCTGAAGCCTTGGTAATGCCATAAAAAGCAATATCTCAGATATAAAATCACTCCGGAGACCTAAGCTATGCAATTAAAATCCATATTTAACATATAAAATCAATCTCGAGACTTTAGCAATGCAACTAGAAACCATATTTCATATATAAAATCATTCCTGAAGCCTTGGTAATGCCATAAAAACAATATCTCACATATAAAATCAATCTGGAGACATAAGCAATGCAATTAAAAACCATATTTCACATATAAAATCATTCCTGTGACCATAGTGATGGTAAAAAAAACTATATTTTACATATAATATCAATCCTGAGACATGAGCTATACAAGTAAAAACCATACTTTTATGTATAAAATAACTCTGGGGATATTAGTGATGGAATTAAAACCATATTTTACATATAAAATTATTCCTAATACCCAAAAGATGCAACCAAAATGTGGGTTTAACCATTGTAAATATAAGATATTTTACATTATTGTTTAATTGTTGTGTACTTTAATAAGATTTAGTTGTTAAAATACAGAACTCTCATAGATTTTTAACCTTTTTTTATTATTACATGTATCACACATTTTGGATATTGAATGTACTTTCAATTGGATACATGTAGACTTATATTTTGAATGATTGCTAAGTTCAAGCGTTGTAATTTATATTATGATATCGAAGAATTGCTTGAATGATAGATACTTATATAACAAAGATATGTCTCACTATATTGGACTATACATTAATATTTAATTAAAGGAAACAACGGCGCAATAAGTTATATGTTTCCGAGCCGTAAGATTTAAAACATTTGATATCCTACAGAAACACGTAAATAACGCTGAAGGGGTCATTGTCGACCTGGGTACTATATCAGCGTACCCAGGGTACTTAAAATTTGAGAAATGGTACCCAGGGTACTGTCGCTTAACATAAACGTACCCAGACCAATATTGTTGAACCAATTTCCATATTTTTCATAAACATGAACATAATCTAAACAAACTTAACTGTAAATTGTAACAAACCGCCATTCTTCTATTTATAATTGTTGACCAAATACGCGAAAGAAATGAACGTAATCTCGCGATACTTACCACACCGGGTACGTTTATGTTAAGCGACAGTACCCAGGGTACCATTTCTCAAATTTTAAGTACCCTGGGTACGCTGATATAGTACCCAGGTTGACAATGACCCCTTCAGCGTAAATAACAAACAAAACTTCAATTCTTTCATTAACTATAATTTTGTATTTTATCGAATGTTTTTTTTTTTGGTAGTAGGATTTTAATAAACGACAAAGGATTTGATTTTCATCTTTCGTATACCTTTCATTCCGCCAAAGCCCAGATAAAATAAATAGACGTACGGTACAACCAGTCGGTCTTTCGTAAAAAAAAATTGTCAAAAAACATTAAAAGGTAAAAGTTAAAAGTGTTTTAAAGTGCAGTCGAAAGGTTAGCATGTTGACAAAGTGGACATAAATTTCCAAAATAAAAAATGTCCAGTGGAGAAAGTTGTCACGTGACAAAATTGTCACAAAAAATGTCCTGTTGACAAACTTGTCACGTGACAAAATTGTCAAGAGAAAAAAAATTGTCCAGAGGACAGAAATTGTCAAAAGAAAAAAAGTCCAGTGGACAAAAATTGTCAAAAGAACAAAAATGTCCAGTGGACAGAAATTGTCAACAAATTGTCAAATGGACAGAAATATATTGAAAAAAAAATTGTCAAAAGAACAGCCCAAGTTAACTTGGGTTGTCAAAATCTCTGCTCAAACCAGTCAAATTCTCTGCTCGAAGTTAACTTAAAGCAGTCAGAATCTCTGCTTTTCAAGTTAACTAGCATGTTATGTTAGGACTGCACCCAACTGTAGGAATAATTTAATTACAATGTGATAGAAATCAACGTTTTGAGTATTTTAACACTGGTGTTTATGTAGTTACAGAGACTATCAGAACCTAATTGTAGGGGAAATAATATCTAATTGTGAAATAGCTTTTATTAAACCAAGCTATTAACCTCTGTGTTCATTTTCATTCCATTAAGTAGTATCATACATAGTTTGTTCTTAACATTTAATTCATAATCACATATATGTTTAGATGAAGAGTAAAATTACTGAAGCCATGCAAGATTCAGAGAGCCAGTTACGCCTACATTTTTGCACTGAAGCATACAGTATGGGAGCTGACCCTTCTCAAGTGAAAAATGTTATTCATATTGGTCCTCTTAAAAACATTGAAAGTAGGTTTTTAAAAGCATTGTTTTTAAACAAAGTACACTACAACTCTGGGGGCTTACTCTACTCATTTACAATACATGTATCTACCAATATTCACTATAAATTAATCTATAGTGAACATAAGTCTTTAATATCTCCTTTTTTAATGGATTTTACTTTCAAGGTCTCATGATAATGCAAAATAAGCAGCATATGTCCACTCAACACTGAAGAAAGGCAGAAGGTTTTGCACACTCTTTAACTCTAAACTGCCAAATCAACCTAAACTGTTATTTATATTTTTATACATAAATCTGCTTGAAACTTCTTGTTCAGTGATGTTTGTGTGTATTATTTGCGTAAAAAAAAACAATTCTTGATTTCATACTAATGATGAATGCCAAAAGTTCTCAACATTTAAGTTCCATTGAGCTACAAAGTAATCCATTTTTACAGACATGGTAATAAGTACGATTCATGCTGGAAGAGAATACACATTTTCAGTTCAAACAAAGAAACTTGATGTATCTAATTTAGTGTATTGTCTTATGAAAGAATCCAATGCAAATTGTGTCAATCCTCAATATATGTATATCTAACAAAAAATATACACCATTGCAGGCCAAATATGTATCTTGAGGTTAAGGAAAGACCTCCAAGTACTGGGCATGTACAGGCATCCTATAATCAGGTCTTAGATCCATACTTTTTAAATTTGCAAAAAGATAAAACAGACTTTCCCCGTACTATTATGTATATGCCTCTGAAGTGGTGCGGATATGCTCACCAGAGATACTTGACAAAGTTTGAAGACCTTCATATAGTCAGTAGTACACTGGGAATTTTTCTTCAACTGTGGCACAGTTTCATGCACCCAAACCTCATAAGTAAGTACATATATAATTTTATACATAAAAAAAAAATTTAAAATAATTTATGTTAAAAGTAACCTAACCATACCACCCCATTAGATACTTTTTTAAAATTCATTTAAATCTATAAATAAAACTTTATTTTTCAAAACTGACAAATATTATCAAGTCATATGAGAAAACATAATATGCTTTCACTGTTTGCTGGATCTTCTTATTTAAAAAAAGGTTAAATTTTCCCAATAAGATGTCTGCTGAAAAAAATCAATAAATAAAAGACAAACATGAATTTTATCATATAATAAATAGGAATAATTTAATTACAATGTGATAGAAATCAACGTTTTGAGTATTTTAACAATGGTGTTTAATATGTAGTTACAGAGACTATCAGAACCTAATTGTAGGGGAGATAATATCTAATTGTGAAATAGCTTAACTTATTAAACCAAGCTATTAACCTCTGTGTCCATTTTCATTCCATTAAGTAGTATCATACATAGTTTGTTCTTAACATTTAATTCATAATCACATATATGTTTAGATGAAGAGTAAAATTACTGAAGCCATGCAAGATTCAGAGAACCAGTTACGCCTACTTTTTTGCACTGAAGCTTACAGTATGGGAGCTGACCCTTCTCAAGTGAAAAATGTTATTCATATTGGTCCTAAAAACATTGGAAGTAGGTTTTTAAAAGCATCGTTTTTAAACAAGGTACACTACAACTCTGGGGGCTTACTCTTCTCATTTACAATACATGTATCTACCAATATTCGCAATAGATTAATCTATAGTGAACATAAGTCTTTAATATCTGCTTTTTTAATGGATTTTACTTTCAAGGTCTCAAGATAATGCAAAAGAAGCAGCATATGTCCACTCAACACGGAAGAAAAGCTGAAGGTTTTTGAACACTCTTTAACTCTGAACTGCCAAATCAACCTAAACTGTTATTTATATTTTTATACATAAATCTGCTTGAGACTTCTTGTTCAGTGATGTTTGTGTGTATAATTTGCATAAAAAAAACAATTCTTGATTTCATACTAATGATGAATGCCAAGAGTTCTCAACATTTAAGTTGCATTGAGCTACAAAGTAATCCATTTTTACAGACATGGTATTAAGTACGATTCATGATGGAAGAGAATACATATTTTCAGTTATGCCAACAGACAGGGAAAAGCAACACTTTTTGATGCAACACATTTTCATATAATTTATTAACTGTGTTTTTCTTTTAAAGCTTACATTCAAGAGATTGGTCGGTGTGGAAGAGATTGTGAAAGATGTAGTGCTACTTTATATTTTAATAAATCAGACATAGCACACAATGTAAATCACTTGCAAGAGGAAATGAAAACATACTGCTGTTTGACATCATGTCGTAGGGAGTTTTTGATGAAATACTTTGGTTTTGAAATTAATCCTGCACGCTCTTTTTATAACTGTTGTGATAATTGCAGAAAAACATGTGATTGTAATTGTGAAATTTGTTCTGCTTCACCAAAAAATAGGGCATCTAATGGGACATTAAATGATATCCCGCCAGGATATTCATCAATAGTTAAATATATTTGTATATATTAGTATACTGTACTGTATATACTATACATCCACTATATACTAGTATATAGAGACAGAAACAAATGAGTTATCTTTCTTAGACCAGAAAATTTCATTATTGTCAAATTTGAAAATTTATAAAGTGGCAAAACTTCAATTATATTTTTCGGATCATCCTGAAAATTGAACTTGACCTGTATTTTATTGTACTGAACAGCTGTGCAAAATATTATTCAAATCCCCTGAGGCGTTTTCAAGTTATCATCTGGAAACCTTCGGGGGAAGGACGGACGGACAGACACCGAACGAAACTGAGGGTATAACATAATACCTCGCCACTTCGTGTGGCGGAGTATAAAAAAGGAGCTTGCATTTGGAGGTTGTAATGCTAAACTACAAGCCTGTTGTTTAAGCTCTTACAAAAAGGATTTTGCCTTTGAAAACTCACTTTTTACAGAATCATTAATACCTGAAGCATTTACTGGTCTTTCTCAGCGGTTTGCTGTTACTCTATCAAACAATTGTAATAGATATTCTAATTTGCAATTACTACAAGAGGATTTTTCACTTCTTAAAGAAAATTATGCAAACAATATTGCTGGTATTTTAAGAAGTGAAATGAGCAGATTTGAGTCTTTAAAAAATACTTATTAGCAACTGTTTATATTTGAATACTTAAGGGGATGCAAGACACTTTCACTGAAAATAATTTTTCAATAAATTTTCTTCAAATTCGCCATATAGTTAGTTTTTTTATACATGTTATCATAATTCAAAATAAAAAATAGGGGTTACAGAACTTATTTTTGAGGGGTTGAGCAATGAAATTTTAAATTTCTTATAGATTATACAGAGAAGAGAATAAAAAAGCCCTAAAATAAAAGCTTACAAAAATTATGTCCAATGAAATTTTCTGAATTCTTGATATAAAGTCAATCAATTGGAATATATTGTAGTGATGGAAAGAAAAATAGGGGTCTCTGAGTCAAATTTTTGTTCATTATGAAATAACTGGTCAGAAAGTGCTAAAAAATGGTAGTTTTTGTTGAAATTGCCTCCCTTGTTAAAAATTTTCATTATTTTTGCCAATACAAAACTCATTTATGTGCAACTTTTTATTTCAATCATTCATAAATTAAAGTAATAATATAGGTATAAGACTTTTATTATTATTTAAAATTTGTTGTCATATTTAAACACTTAACTATTTTCCATTGCTCTATTTTATAACCTTTTTTATTAACCATTCAGAAATCATTTAGTTGTTGGACTGTAGAATGTAGACAGAGTTGATACATTTTTAATATCTAAAGTAAACAATTTAATTTGCAACATTGTCATGCCTATGACTAATTTTGTTGTTGCTTTTATTCACCAGTTACATAATTAATATGAACAATGACAATAAATGAGCAAAAAATAAATTCATACCTAATTAATCTGTGTTATTTACATATCTTTAACTCCCAAAACAGATTGCAGTCTCCTGTATTAGGTACAGCATGTACATAATAAAATCTAGAGCATTTAGAATAGTAAAAATGTTGGCTGTCGAAATTGGCTTTTTCACAATTTTGATTGGTGTTTTAAGTTTACACAATAAAGTTTTCTTTATGATTATAGAACCAGGTTTCAAATTTCTGTCCATCAAACCTATTTAATTGCAACTCAGGTATAGTCTTGAACTCTTGGTATTCTCTACCTTCCTGATGGAAAAAAGGTCTAACTTTTCTTAAATCATCCATAATTTTAATTTTATCTAATGTACCGTAGAGTCTTCTACTCTGTTTTTTTATCTTACTAATGTTTGTGCTGATTTGACAAAATTTTCTGCAATTGAAACTATACCAGGAATGACAGAAGATCTATTTTGAATATTCTCCAGATTTATTTGAAAACATGTGTACTACTTGCTTATTTTCTTCTTTAATAATCTATTCATTCTGCGAATCTGCAGGGATATGTATATCTGGTTTCCCTTTTGTATTCACAAAACACCCATATGGCACTTGATTTGCTTTCTGAACAGACAACAGGGAATATTGCTGAATAAGCATACGCAATATCTCCAATGGGTATTTTGCATTGTTGCTTCTTGCCTTCAGCTGCACCATCATCATTTTAAAAAGTGCAAGTATTCTATCACGATCTGGACACTTTATAAAAGATAAAAAATACTTAAACACCATACCAGTCTCTAAAACATAATGAGCATAATCCTTAATTTTATCAGGTGCCTTTTGTTTATGGTGCTCAACTCAACTTTACTCTTTCCTATTGGTATTTGGACAGTTCTACCATCAGCCAAGGTAACCATGATGTATTCTTCAGTATCATCAACACCTGAAATTGAAAATGTTAATGAGCTTCAAGACACTTTGAAAATAATGTATCAATGAATATTTTCGTCCTACTTGCCATATAGTTATTTTGTGTACTTGTAAGAATTTTTTGCAAAATTAATTAAAAAAAGTGGTTTTGTAGCTTATTTTTTAAGAGTTTGAGCACAAAAAGCATTAAAATAATGTATTTACAAAAATCTATCCAGTGAAATTTTCTAAATTTTTTTTAAAAATGTGCAGCAATTGGTAAACTTTTTAGAAATGTAAAGAAAAGTAAGGGCCACTGAGTTAAATTTTTGTCTATAGGAAATAATTGGTCAAAAAGAACTAAAATTTTGGGTTTTTATCAAAACTATATATAAATTGTTAAAAATGTCATTTAACTGAAAACTTTGTGTTTAAAATTAATAAATTGATGTGATACAGTTTAGGTATAAGTTTTTCATTATTATTTTTAAATCTTCTGAAAGTAAGAGTAAATGGAATGTAATCTCCTGCATTACATTAATATACTGTGTATAACTGAAGTATAATACTGAATAGTATGTTAATGCAAAATAAAATGGCATTACTTACTCTGAAGAACTATGTCTTCTTCAACTCTATTCCAAGCTAGGAAGACCATAAGTGTTCAACATTTTAGTAAGTACTTCATATACCCATTTCTTCTCTGCATCTTTGTCTTCAAAATGAGGTTGTACATTTTTTTTCGGTGTATCTTTTCTGTCCTCCATTCCAAAAAAAAATCTAAGCAAGCTTCCACAATGTATGCATTTGTGAAGGATACTACAAAGTCTTTATCAGCATCATAAGCTTTCATAACATCTGGGTCCACTGAATTTCTAATGATTCTCTCCTTTTCACACTGCATGGTTCCTAGTTCAATGACCACTTTTGAATTCCACAGTGAGTCAAAGATAATTTTTTTTCCAAATAGTTAATTCCTAAGTGAAAAAATTCAAATGTTATAGGTCCAAGATGTGCGAATCTAGCCTTTGGGTCATAATTACCTAATCTTAGCATTGTGGCATAGCCAAATCTTTCCTTTGTTAACTGATCACCTCCGCTGTGAATTTTGATATCATTAGGCATGGTCTCCACCTTTGTGACCAAAGACTGAATAACTTCTTCATAATAATCTAATATTTTTACATCATCTTGATAAGATGCTTCATTATATGGTAGAACAGGCAGTGGATAAACTTCTGTTTTGTGAACAAAATGTGTGCATCTGGTCCTTTAATTGATTCTGTAACATGTAATTTCATGAATTGTAGCTGGGGAAGGAAATTGGAAATAACATCTACTATAAGTTTCTCACAGTCATTAACGATAACACTAAATTCTACTGGTGAAATTAATACGTGGTATGGAGTAAGGTTCTGTAAAGGAATTTGATGCAAATCTGATTTGTCCAAAAAGCAGTTTTTCAGAAACTAAGGCTGCTGAGGCAAACATATGGACCATATGTTTGTGTTGTTTCTGGGTTTCGTGGCCGACTCCAACTGAAAAATTTAGATTGTCTCCAATAAATCTGATGTATTTTCTTTTAACTACTGCTCTTTCTAACAAGTCCATACAATGTTTTCCAATTTGTTTCTGCACAACAAGTGCTGTGTTATAGGACACACAAATACCCATAGTATTCAGCCTGTCATACACCTTCAAAAATTGTTTTTAATTGTTCATACTTCATGGAAGATAATACAACTCAATTTTAACAATCCATTTACCAAAATTCTCTTCTGAAATTTAGTAAAGAATTTAGTAATAGAAACCATAAAAAAAAAGATTCTGATTTTGTATTAAATACTAGTAAAACTAACAATATGGGTTAAAAAAATACTAACAAAATTTAATTTTCTATGAAAAAATTACCTCCCTTGATCAAAATAAATTTTCATAATTTTGCCTCTTATTAAATGTCATTATACTTCAAACTATTAACTGCTGGGAGTAAGGAAAGGGGTGGTCATGAGGAACTTTTTCAATAATAAACTGATGCCAAGATAAAGCTGAAAAATGGATAATTTCACTATTTATCAACCATACCTTTTGATCAGATATGTTATCCGCTAAACATGATGCAACAACTCTCTGTAAAAGACTCAGTTCAGGATTTCTAGTCTGCACAGTGATAGCATAAATAAGTGGGACCACATCTTGTGGCATATCATTTGTTCGCTTATTTTTTGGTACCTTTTAAAAGTAAAATGATGTAGTAGATGTACAAATTTATAAGGGACTTTTATTAAATATGAAAAGGGTCGATTGATGTAAGGAATACTTCAAATTTCTGAACAGGTTATACGATATAACGTTTTTGGTCTGTTTATGTCTAATAAGCCGAGAAGCGTTTTATGACTGGTGTAAAGAGAACCAAACCATGTTACAGAGTATAACCTGTTCAGAAATTTGAAATATTCCTTATAATTTAATTTGAACTATAAATATTGAAATTTTACATTTTAATAGTAAAAATAGCAGTGAGGTTATGGCATACGAATAGGTCATGTGACAAACACAAGTTATATCGTATAATATAGTTTTCTCCATTTGAATTGGCAAATAAGATTTTAGCTGACAAAGCAAATTTAATTTTATTTTTAAAAGCCATATTCATTATGATATGTATTGTAAGTAGCTGACATGCATGGTCATAAACTTAGTAATTTCTTCAAGTAAATTCTTTATAATTAACCCCCCAAAATATCTTCAGATTAAAACACATTTTATATTACTACAAAAGTACTACTAAGTTACACGCTATTATCTTTAAAAGGATCTGGAAAAGTTCAGGAAATTTCTCTTGCGGCTCATCAACAATGTCTTCGAAGTTCAACTTTTCCATTGCATGGAAGTCTTTTTTCATCAGTATAGAAACATTGCCTGGAATCCTTTTTGTCATTGTTGATGGTATTTCACCTATGTAAATTCACCATTTTAAATTGAATAAGACAGTGAAGTCAACAAATAATAGGATTATTGCATTTTATCCTGCAATCAGTACATTTACTGTCTAATAAAGGTGCCAAATAAAACCTCCTGGTACCCTTGACCTCACTTCTTACGATATTTAGTATTCTGTTCTGGTTTACGACCTTTGTGATGTCAGTATCATTTGAATACGCGCCGAAAATTTTAACTCAAAAATTGGCTAGAAGTGAACATTTTTCAGTATTATATAATGTATTTTAGGGTTGCAGGATAAAAACAATATTCGTACAGTGTCAGAAAATATAAAGTTTATTTGTACTCGCCGCGAAACAGGTGAGAAATGCTCGGCACAGCCTCGCATTTCTACCTGTTTCTAAGGCTCGTACAAATAAGTTTTATATTTTCTGACACTGTACGAATATTGTATATTCATCCGGCAATCAGCGTTTTATTAGACAAATACTGGGTGTCAATACAACAGACCTTATTGTTTTTGTTCGGATTATTTTTCTTTTTTTTCCGCCAACTTCAGAACCAAACAGTTTAAAAACTATGCGACATATCATTTTGGTCTTTCGCGAAAAGTTTTGGGCACTGAAAGTCTATTTGGAATTCACCCTGTGAAATCGAAACATTTTTCTTTAAGGAGTTATCTGCCCAAACACCGAAATCCTTGTTATCGCGTAATTTCTGGAACTATAACAGATACAAGAAAACTAAAAAGTGACAAATGTTAAGGAACTTTTATGACAACTTTATGACATATTTTGGCTAAAAATTTCTGACTAGCGAAGGCAAGCGGTATACCTTGAATGTTTCAAGGACTCCACTTATCACAAAAACTCATAAACCGTAAGTTGAAATCACAAAAGGTCTTCACCATTTATCGTCCTGTGACATGTCCTTAAAGAAAATGTCAAAGTCAAAGTTCAGAAGTGACCTCGACCTTAGGCCTCCAATCTTGTTATCATTACAACTCAAAAACTATAAAAGATAGAAGAAGACAATAAATGGGAAAAATATTTCTCTCATCAAGGCCTTCATTTGATACATTTGGTCCAATGCTGTGAGATGAACCGTTTTCGAGTTCGGGCTCTTGACTCATTTTGGTTAATCAGTTTTTGGCATACAACTTGAAAACCGTTACAGATAATATAGTAAACATATAGGTTTAACATGATCATCAAGTAAAGGCCTTCAATTTGACCCAAAATTCAAAGGTCACAGGTCAAGGTCATACCATATTAACCAGGTCACCATTACAAAAAGTCCTTAGCAACCATATATTTTTTAAATCAGAATGATGTACTTTACTGAAATATGTCATTTTACAACCGGACGTGGCATTTTGTCCTTAGCAACGGCCACAAAAGTCCTTGACAACCATGTATTTTTTTACTTAGGACCACAGAAATAGTCTATTCCGCCTAAAAAATGGTCCAGTAACTTATGTAGTCAAGTTCACAACAAGAGATGAAGAAAAATTAATTTCATAAAGGTATCTGGGAAAGACCGTTCTAATTGTTCTTGAACAATTAGCCCTATTTTTGTACATAATTTTTTACTGTGGCTATATTTTTAGCCATGCCCATATGAATTCTGAACGGTCTACATAAGTAACAACATAATATCGTAATCAAGTGAAAATTTAAAAATAAAAAAAAAAATCTTTGAATTGAGTTTAAGAAGCCCATTCTCCAAATTCTGTTGGCTTAATTTGGGACATTTACCAATAAAAACCCGTTTTGAAAACCAATTTAAATTTATACATTTACCTAATGTGTTTGAAATGCATTCAACTATTGCATTCTTCAAACAAGAAATGTCAGCTATGGTGCTAGCAATATTCTTTATATTTCTTGTGGAGCTAACAAGTTTAAGCTTCATGCTATCCAGAAGAGATAATTTTTGAATGCAATAAATGTTATCTTAATTAACTGGTTTTCTTTTTTCAATCTTTTTCCTTTTCTTTGTCTTTTTCTCCAACATAGAATATGTATGTTCATTTGTTGGTGCAAATTTTGTATATTCATTTGATTCTGAATTGGAGTCCTGTTCCAAGCAACAACATATAAACTGTCAGAAATCAATAGTTGGTAGGGTATTTTAGAGGTATCGTTCAAGATATATTTTATTGAGGATCATCAAAGGTATTTCCTGTGTAAAGTCCAAATAATATTTATCATATTGAATGACATGATATGTTTCCATTCCTTATTTTCTAAGTTACTTCCCATTTTCATGAGAGCATGATTCTGGTGAAAATAACATTTTATTTTTTACCTGAATAATTTATGTGGCCTGTTTGTTCCAGTGCATATAAAATACACTGCAGCATTAGTTTGCATTTCATAATACATTTTACCAAAGGCTCTCCTATTTAGGAATCAAAAAAACATTGCAGAAAAACAACTATTTGCCCACAGACTGGTTATGTAAAGTACCTGCTCTAAAGAACAGATAACTCTGCTAATTGAGGATAAATCTTGTTTACAGCAAGTAGAGTACAGTTATATCGTTTATTATTTTACCACATTATATTTGTACATAGGTGTGATCCAGTTGTGTATAAGGAAGTGTGCAAATCTTGTTCCATGCAAATAATGTCCTTTGGTAGAGCTCTTAGCATTTGGGTTTGATTGCTCCAATGTATATTTTTGCAGGCGAATAGGATCAGTTATTTGCCTTAAATGAATAGGTGTTTACAACATATGAACAGGTTTGAAGAAACATCAATGTTTATTTTTGGACAATAAGCAAAGATTCAATCAATCTAAATTTTAAAGTTATTATTCTTTTGGCTATTTTATAATTGTTTAATTGGGATTAAAAAAAACATTGCTAATTATTAAAAAAATGAAAATCTTGACCAGTTGAGAAATTGAATTTGTTATTGGACTGCACAAAACAAAAACATGTGATCATTATTCCTTTAAAAAAATAGTTTAATGTTTTTATCTGCAATACAAATTATTGTTAATGCCAAGAGGATCAGGACATAATCTGAGTGTAACAGGTACAGAAGTATCTGTTAGCTTTAAACCCAGTCCCCAATCATGTATATCAAATAACTTGTATTGCAGAATATACAAAAAACTACTGAATTAGTAGTGCATGTATAAAATTGACTTCTTTTGGAAGTGATTTGAAATGGCAAATAGCAAGCAGCCTATTACGATAATTTTGGAATGTGCAAAATAGATATTGTGAAAATCTGTGGCTCCTTTGTCTAGTATATCTGTAATGGACAATATCATATAGCATCTACTTATCCTTGTTTCATGTGCATACTGTAGCAGTAATGTCAACACTAAAAGCTCATAAAGGTGGGCTCAACTTATACAATTCTTATTGTCTGCTATTTTCAAACTTACATGTAAATTCTGCTATATAACTTTTGTAGCATGAACTGCTGCTTGATCTTCTTCCTGCAGATAAGTAATTGTCTCTTTTTTAATTTCAGATTTAGATTGTTTCATTACTTGCACTAAAAAATAATAGGATCCTTCACAATTGACATTTTGGTTATGAATGTAAGGGAAATAACTCAAAATTTAATTAGATTCAAGTGCAAAACATATATAATTATAAAATTGTGTAAGATGTTTATTCTTATGTGCTCTGCTGCATAATATAAGGAAATAGACTCTCACCAGTAAATGTCGCAAGTAGAAAAAAGCATTATCATCATTTTCCTGCGTGCCATCAGCTTCACTCTCTGTACATGTTTCTTAAATTTTTTCCCATGCAAATGAATCTCTGCATTAAAAAGAAACATTCAATGATCATGATCATGTCACATATGATTTTTGTTTTGTAATTATCAGAAGACAGTATACTCATTGTGGCTACATTTGGCTAAATTCTCACTTCCTACCCAATACAATGTACTTCTTCAATTAAATTATTTTTTGTTTCTGTTTGTCCATGCTTTTTCCATAATTTTCTTTATGCAAACTTGTACTAGTCCTGAAAATAGCTAAAATATTGCTTGATGGACACTAAGTCAAACATTCATCCAAGCAATCATGTCATTCAATTAAAATATGACATATTCCTTATACATTAATCATGAAACAATATGTGTCAAACTGATCAAACTTATAGTAATTGAACCCCTTTTATGTGACTTTAACAAATTAATTTGCAGTGATCTTTAACAGAAAATGGAAGCAAGTAAGAGATTTTAAGATTATAAGATGTATGAATGGCAAAATGTGAATATGATTACCTTGGACCAATTGAAATTTCTGTTTGAACTTCTTTTGATTCTGTTGTTTTAATATTTGAATTTTCAACATTATGATGTTCTTCTTGCTTGCATAAATACACTGACACGACTTGGCTAAAAGAAATGTAAGTTAAAATTACACAAACACAATTAATTAAAAGATGACATGTCTATATTCTGATTTACATACGGTACATGTACTATTATTAAGACTTGTATATAATGTACATGTATTCTGTTATATCCTTTGCTTTGGTTCCATTTTATGCAATTCATCTCAATAAATTTTTTTTTGAAAACCTAGCTGTATCACTCACCTTTGTGTTAATAGATTTTTAGAAACAGATCCTGAATTTCATCTAAACGAAATAAGGATTTATCATGTTGGCCATGTTTGAAGCCAAAATTGCTTAAACGGTTGGTTAATAACCTTCTATACTTCAACAGTTTTAAAAAGTTCCTGTCCATTATAGTTTAAGAGGAAACACATCTGAAACTGTTATACAATCAATTAATGATTCTTCTAGGAAGTATTGTTCAAGTCTGATTAGTCAAAAAAAGGGTATATGTAAATGACATATTATACCAGCAATGTCACATTCTATTAGGGTAGTAGTTTTGAAGGAGAATACATTTAAGTTTCAGCCACTCAGAAACTATGATTGCCATGATGGCAGCCATGTTATTTGTCTGATTAAGGCTAAATAAGGAATGCTTGTAGAGGACCGCATAGTCATCATGTTTACCAAGTTTTAGACTTACTTTCAGAGAAGATTTTCTATTATAGATATGTGAAAATGCTTGTCAATTATCAAAGTTAATTTTATTTAATAAAATTTTGACTGAAGTAATCTTTACTTTAACAGTGCATGTAAATAAATGTTGTAATAATTTAGCATAGATATAACAAACTGGTATGCTTGTCTTATTTAGGCTTAATTACCTGATCTGTTTCTAGCAAACTTTATCAGTAAAGCTTCAGAACATTCTTTCCAGTTGCCATTTTCTTTGCCACCCTTCTGTTTAACATAGTTTCCAAACATTTAAGTTCATCAAACTCCCATGCTGGTTTCTTGTTCTGTACAAGGTATATATATTAGAGACAGATTATATAATCAAAATTTTTTTTTTTTTTTGGGCCTTGGTGGCCGAGTGGTTAAGGTAGTTCGTCTACTATTGATCACGTGGTCTGTCAACACTGAGATTGCGGGTTCGATCCTCACTGTGGGTAGGGTGTACTCGACTCCAATCTTAATTGACAAGGATTGCCAGTTTTCCTACCGAAGGTCGGGGGTTCTTTCTGGGTACTCCGGCTTCCTCCCCCAATAAAAACTGGATGCCATGATATAGCTGAAAAATTGCTGAAAGTGGCGTTAAAACACCATTCAAACAATCAAACAAACACAATTTTTTTATAAAGACTGATCATTTTACTTGTTTGGATTTGAAATTGGTTGCCATAAATGTGGCAAGATACGGAAAGTTCAGAGCACCCAATTTCACTCATTTTGAGATTTTGCTCATTATTTGTATTTGTTTACTGTTTTGTTTTTCATGTTTGCTTACTTGCAGCTTTTGAGTACTGTTTTGGATATAGCTATTATTATTTGTGTCTTGTACATATATCTTTGGCATTAATGATGCAAACTGCTTAAAATGAATCTTCCTTATGTAATAAATTGTGGTAAGTATATTTAGTGGTTTTACTGTTACCTGAAGGCAAAAATACCAAATATTTAATGTAAATGATACTCTTGGCATGTTTACACATGCATGTTTATTGCATTACATGTTTTGTAGAAACAAAGGAACTGTTCACAGTAACTAATTGTAAAATAAAAACCTAAATAAGTCACTCATGCATTGCAACCAAAACAATTACGAAATAAGTTTTTTTGTCCAATTCTTATTAATCTAATCTTTAATATTTATAAGAGCAATAGTTCACAACAACTGAACAAGGCATGTAAGACTGGGGTTACTTAACATTTAAATACAGACTTAAAACTAATT
Organism: Limnoperna fortunei; assembly: GCA_944474755.1. Taxonomy (NCBI): domain Eukaryota; kingdom Metazoa; phylum Mollusca; class Bivalvia; order Mytilida; family Modiolidae; genus Limnoperna; species Limnoperna fortunei. Next base: position 26,735,822 of record OX104125.1, read on the forward strand.
TATTGAGATTAAATTCAATAACCTATGCTGACCGCAAGTTATGAGTACTACAGTGGATGCTAGAAATGTCCTTAACACACAAGTGCCGCTCCCCCTATTTTTAATTAATGCAGAATGACTATTGTGGGAATATCGATATTCTGAGGTTATTACACAAACCTGTGTAAAATTTTGTTTATGTTTTGGTGATAATCCGCTTGGGGAACGGACGCCAAATCGCCGTTTCTGTCTGGCAGGAGTGACAGAATTACAATACATTGTGATATCGGAACTGGATCATCTCAGTACAAATCCTTGCTCATCTCTTATGGTTGATTCTTATTAAAAAACATGTTAACAAAAAAGTAGCCCAACAATTTGTTGACAGATGAGCAATCTTAAAAACAATAATAAAGTTGTTCCAATATAAATAAAACCAATTTCATGATTTTGTTCCTGCAGACGACGAAATCTGTTTGGGGTTGTTCTAGTTCGTCTAAGAAGAAGTCCAAGACTTACCAAAAGCATATTGATTGAACGAATGCCGGACATTTCGGCCCATAACAAAATCGGCCCATTCAAAATCGGCACAATATTTTTATTTTTTTTTTAAAGTAAACAATTATGGAAAATGTATATATTTAATTTTATTGTTGACTTTATTTCTTCGTTTGTGTTTTTCATGTCTAACAATGTACGTTTTTTAAAAAAAAAAAAAAAAACAAAAAAAACCTAATAAATATGTTTTCTTAGTTTTTTTAGAATATCAATAACAAAAAACAATAAGTTTAATAATAATAACTGTGTCATTATTTTTAAGTAAACATATTTCATATATATATCTCATCTCAATTGATTAAAATGAAGAAACAATATAAAAAGTTAATCGTTGTTGGGGCCGTATATCTGTCTGCACTCTCTCAGCAACTGGGACGCCGAGATCTCGTCATCTTCGTAGCGGCCCCCATACCTCATGAAGACGACCTTCCAATTCCTTGTACCTATGTCGCTGGTTTCGTAGAATTTGCTCCTCCGACACCAATCTAACTGTAAGCTCCACTAGGTTGGCTTCACGTTGTATAGGAGGCACTAGAATGTAGAAGGGTGCATTTTCTTTGTCAACATCTGCATTGATACGTGTATGCCACCCTATAAAAAGAAAACATAAATATTTAGATAGTGTTATATAATACATGAATTAATATGTATATCGAGTTATAAATAAAAAATATGTATTTATATATCGAGTTATAAGTAAACAAATATTTATTTAACTGTTGTACATGCCTTAAAAATTAACTTGTTTGTTATAATAAATTTATATACATACCTTCTTCATCATTGTTGGTACGAATGCTGCGCTGGGCAAAAGCTGCTGGTATGTCTGTTGTTGGTAGGAAATGTATAGCCACCAGAGACCGAATATATCTGTACTCTGCACCACGCTGACTGTATGTCGTCTTAAGACCAAGATCTGTTACTTTGCGAAAAATGGCTTGGCAGAAGTGGAAGGCGCAGCCATGGATTGTTGTCTCTGGAAATTCTTGTCTGATAGCTTTCCAGGCACATGTAAATAGAAATTATTTTCATTAAGAATAGTTAAAATAACATCAAACATTTATGTAACCAATTATCGATTAGTGTATCATTTCTTAATAAAAAAATAAATAAGTAAATAAATAAGTTATGATAATCAATAATTTGTAAAATTTATATTTACCTTTCTGAAAAGGGACCTCGGTGGCCGAGTGGTTAAGGTAGTTCGTCTACTATTGATCACGTGGTCTGTCAACACTGAGATTGCGGGTTCGATTCTCACTGCAGGCAGGGTGTACTCGACTCCAATCTTAATTGACAAGGATTGCCAGTTTTCCTACCGCAGGTCGGGGGTTCTCTCCGGGCACTCCGGCTTCCTCCCCCAATAAAAACTGGACGCCATGATATAGCTGAAAAATTGCTGAAAGTGGCGTTAAAAAACCATTCAAACAAACAAACAAAACCTTTCTGAAAATCAGACACGAAAGCCTGTACTTGAGTGGGACCAGATACTGCAGTCTTTACCTTCTGCAAGACCTACAAAAGAAGAGAGAAATTATAGTTGAACTAAAATTGGATTAACATAATTGGATTATATCTACTACAATAATATAATCGACTGATAACAATACTATAATTCAATTATCCTATCAACTCATTTAATCCCTTTACCTTGTAATTGGTATGACTGTATTTGTATATTTTATTACTTGTAATTAATTTTAAATATAACCACTTATAACACATTGTTTTGCTCATTGAACTAACGTAAAAACTTACAGCTATATATTCTTTACTCTTCCACCTGGACATTAGGCAGAAGACCAAAGGGATCTGCTTACAACTGTCCCCCTTCCTAATGAAGGCGTGGATAGACCACATCAGTGTGAATGGTTCACGGACGATCATGAACGTTCCATCGCAGAACCAACGCCTGGATTGCTGTAGGATGGTAAGCTGGTCTGGCGTGGAAAACAAGAGATGTCTTTCGCTGTCTACACGGATATCCCCAATCAAGAACTTGTCACATTATAGATACTCTGTGTCAATCTTAAACATAAAAAAAATCTAAAGTCAGAAATATTAAACAAATATTCCTACAACGAAGTGCAGATCTTTATATGATAGAATAAAATAAAAATAGAAGCAAGAAACAATAATAACCATGTATGTAATTGTTGAAAATTATAAATATTTTAAACAAATATTCTTACAACGAAGTTCAGATATTTATATGTTTCAATAAAAATAGAAGCAAGAAACAATAACATGTATATAATTATTGAAAATTATAAATATGTTTATTTATACTCTGTCTGGGTGATGCCTGTATTGCAGATTCTGTGCAGCCACAGGTTACACATGTCACATTGGAGTGCATGCTGTCTAGTGGTAACTTGACGGGTACATTCAACACATCGATCGAGATCCATGGTTAGAATGAGGACCCATAATTATTTTACCATCTTTTTATAATTTTTTGGTAAAAAATCAAAGACAATGTTCAGTTTTTTTTAACAATTTTTCAATTTGTCAGTACATTTGGTCACGAAAGCTAAGCGTTGTATTTTTCTATAATGTTTTGCCAATTCATTTTTGTATCAAGCTATAGCTTGTGTGTGCTTTGTACGTGCGTTAAGACAAAAAGACCGATCTTTTGATCTTAAATGATTAAAAAAATACAAAAAGTTATTGCTAATTAAAAAAACAACAATACTATAAATAAATTTAATCAACGATAACTCCTTATGGAATGATTGTTAAACAACAATAAAATTAAATGATCACAATTACTATTAACAAATTCTGTAACTTACAGTAATATCATTTAATATTAAAAATATATATATATTTTACATTTTATTTATTTCAGTAATATATCTTACTTTACATTATATATTATATTGGGCTGATTTATCCAGACACCGATTGAACGATGACAGACGATGCCTGATCCAAAATTCCTCGTTAATATTGCGAGTCGTAAAGGATCACGGGAACCAGATTATAGATTACATGTGACATATCACATTACAATAGCTGACAATAACTATATAACAAAATAGTTCGCTTCACTTGGTTTAACTTAAATGTTAGAATCTTTATTCATTATAGAGGGTAGAGAATTGTATTGTCATAAAAGAATTGTACACTAGCTTAAACAGAAGCCTTCTATAATTGAAATTCATTTAAAAATGCCGGAAATATTTGTGATTATAAGTGTGCGCATATCATAAGGTGAATTTTAGATAGAAATCCACAAAAACCTTATATTATTTGAAGGTTTTATGAGATTTATTCGAGTAGTACTGTTGGCTTAAATGTTTTATTTATGGTAAGTATTTTAAAAAACATTTATTATTTATTCATATTTGTTAAAAAGGAAAGTATAAATAGTTCTTTTAACAATGATAATTAAGTTACACAAGCTTATGTACCAGAGAAGTAACTAAAGTAAGGGCTGGATTGTACATTTTGTTTTTGTCATGATATCATGTGTATATGGGTAGGAGTTTATCGTGCAAACCTTTTAAGGGAGCGAAGTGGAGATAATTTAAATCAATCGAAAAGACCTTTTATGACCCAAGTTCTGGTTTAAGCAAGTAAGAAATGAAATATATAAGCGCTCAACATTGTTTTATAGACATTTTAGGATGTTCGTATTTATTGGCCAGTTGAAAAATCACTCTTGTTATCTATGTTATCAGGGAGCATACAATTTCACTTCGATCCTTCCTATCAACTTTTTGAATGAATAAAATGACGCTTAAAGGCTGATCAAGCACGTTTGTTGAGTTCCTAGGCGTAATACAATTGTGAAAAATTTAAATACCTAAAACTTTGTTCTTATAACACAATTATATTTACATATATTTTGAATTTCATAATAATTTCAATTACACAAATATTTTCTTTTTACCATTAGTACCTAGTTTTGTTTAAATAGTTTTGTGATATAATACACATTTATCACATCTATTAAGAAGTGAGAAAAAATATATTTACACAATAAACAATGCACATTTATACATGAAAAGCAATAAAAGTTGAAAATAACTATAATGTAGTAAAAACATTGACGAGGAGAGTAAACAGAAAAATAATTACTGTATTACCCTGAAAGGTATTAATAAGTGTCAGAAAACTACAATGAGCCTACTCTTTTCAAATCTACAAATATGGTCTTTATCATGCACGAAGCGTGGCGCTCTCTACAAGCACCACCCACTACGGTCAACAACCAGGCTTTGCACATATTGCCAGGCAACTTCCCATCAAAAGGGCCTCCCTCTTCAGGCACATGGGGATATGCTGGGAAGCTCTATATTGCCATTTATACATTTGTGTTTTCAATCCCATGTTGTTGGATTTATCATTTGGAAAGACATGTCCTGCATTTATTTTATTTTATGTTTAGTAACTATAACCTTCACTATTGATCTTTAAATCAATAACTACCTTTTTCTTTATGTTTACTTATATCGGTAAAAGTTTGAAATGTATTCTGGGAAGAGCTAAAGGACATACTTCAGAAAAATAATACAATTTATTTAAGAGAACATTGCATTCACAAACTGAGATTCAAAAACGTCGCAGAAAACCTCTAAAGTCTTATCTTGTAAATAAAGAGTTGTTTGCCATTGCTGAATAATTAAGGCTTTCCACTTTCCGAGTGTAAATCCTTACTATTATTTGTCGGTTTCTTATTAAGACTTTTGACTTTAAAGTGGGAAGCTGTATTGTTTTTGTCTATTTCCTATTTCTTTTTTTCTGCCAACCTGGTCCATTGTTGCAATATTTTTCATTTTCACTTTTATATTTAACCCCAGGTTACCAATCGTTTACTAGCCAGTTTTATTGGTTGTTTAAAACACATTGTTTTAGCAAAGTAAAGTAGCTACCGTCTTCTTGTTTTCCGGCTTTCGAATTAAACTGACCAATCCATGTAGAGGTATTTCCACATTCGAGACATAAATCTATAAAGGCATTCTTTTGATAAACTGTAAAATTTATTTGAATTTGATTACCGGACGCCGGACGTGATGTCATCATGCTTTGTATCGGAATTACGTAAGTTACAGTTAATACTGACATAAATTTTGAGACACTCCGAATGTTTTAAACCGGTCAAAATTTTGACCGGATTCATTGCTGGTGACCTCACTGTATATTCGAACCGGAAGTCCGCTTACGGTATTGAGAATATTTAGTAAGGATCCCAGAATATTATTTCAGCTTGTATTATAATTATGTTTCGCGACATGTTGTAAAATTGTGTGCATAGATGTATAAAACTACTTTTGCGCAATTAACCCTGGCACACTGAACTGTCTTTACGGATTGATTTCTCCTTTCAACAAAAAGCTTTATGTAGATAAACTTTGAAACCGTAAAAGATATCACAATAAAATATGGTCCAATATGTTTATTGATGAATATTGTTAATTTTGAGCGATTTTTTCTGGTCAAATTTGACTTTTTAAAATTAAAATTCAATTTTGAGCCATTTTTAACTCATGAACCAGATGTCATAGAGACTTGGCGATTTAACTGTTGGTCATCATTGAACTGGACCTTCAAAAAGGTCACAAGGCCAAGGAAACACTCTTATTGTTGACCTTTTGTTGTGTGCAGATCTCCTTCAAGACTGATACTTATACCAAACGACCAAAAGGTCTAAAATTGTCATTTGTAAAAATTGATCTTCAGTAAGACTTATCTTTCCTGCATCAATGCAATTTATTGTAAAAAGCGGTATTTCAGTAGCAATAACAAATATTTAGATAGGCCTATCAGAGTTGTTTATCATTGAGCTTGACTATGCAAATGATCACAAGGTCAAAGTTCAAGGTCACGTTCTAGATTTAGAAATTGTCTTGTCTTTGCTACTCCTTTGAAACAGTAAAAGATAGGCAATAACTTATAATTGGTAAAATGTTGGCCTTATTAAGCCGCAACTTAGACTCATTTGGAGGGAAAGGATTTGACTTCATCTTATGAGAATTAGCTCCTATTACAACCGTTGATTATTTAGCTTCTCATTCATAACTAATTTACTATTGATAGGTAGAAACATGGGGTCTTAAAAGACCCTTGGGGCCTTGACCTTCAAAATGGAAACAAGGTGAAAGATCAAGATCATCATCTAAATTTTGTTATTAATTATAAGTAGCAATATTTCAATAATTATAATAGATATTGACATAAGAGCATGTTTAACTTTCATTATGGTCAAAAGGTCAAAGTCAATTTTTCTTTTAATTTTCCATGTATATGAAAAGATTCATCCTAATAATGTTTAGTACCTGATGCATAATATTTGCAAACATGAAAAGGACAGTGATAAAGGTAATTAAAGTATCTGAACATCCTATTTTATGACCTTTTCAAAACATATTTGAATTTCTTTTTCATTCGCTTGTTTATATTGTAAAATAGATTCAATGTATAAAGGAAGACAAGACCATAAAAATGATTTACAACTTGATCTTTTTGATTTTATCTGGTATCTAAATAGTAAATCTTTCAAATTTGTATAGTGGTTTTATTATATATTAATGTTATTATATTAGTGCTAGTACAATATATATGGTAAATCGCTCTAGTGCTTTATATATATTTTATGCTTAATAAAGACGTCTATATATACGTAAAGAAACGCACCTCTCGTCGCGTGTTGATCATTGATAAATATTTTTTGTACCACGATAGTGATATTAAAAGCACGTCATATTAGAAAATATGATAAACCCACATAATAGAGAAGAATACAATATAAGCAGGTGACATTAAGCATTAAAAACAAGTATTAGTGAAACATATAAAGTATTAGAGCAATTTACCATACATAATATACCAGCACTAATTGTATGGTAAATTAATGCTCTAACTGTTTTAATTGTGTGTCTGTCTTTGTTTATGTCCAAATTTATGATGATCTAAAGAAGATGTCTTGTAATAGGGTACCTATTAATTTGGCCTTAAATGCGTATTTTATATTTGTTAGGCCTTATATGTGTGTTCTAGAACTGGTAATTACGAAACAATAATAAACAAGTCAGCTACGAAATTCAAGAACACTCCTTCACCTCAAGAGTCATAGAACATTCATTCAGGAGATATATATAAAGAACTAGGTACATGTTAGAATATATAGATTTTGGTTGGACTTTTCATTCGTTTGGATACTACATGTCACCGGCACCGGGATTTATAATTTTGATTCCTTCTGTAAAATCGTTTGTTTTTAATATATGTATGCGGAATATTTTCCGCTAAACTAATTCATCATAGATTCATCAAATCAATCAATTATCGCTCATTGTCATTTATTGACAAATTTACGGATTTTACGACGTGTACAGACTTTATTATATAATTAATACTGAAAGGACATATCTCACTAGCACTTAAAAACATGCATTTCTGCCACTTACTCTTGGGTGTTCAAATATTTCGACTGGCTAATCATAGTGTTAACTCAATTTACTATTTCGGAGAACTGAGGAGGAACCATTAACGTTTTCTTATTTTTATGTAAAATTATATTCTTCAATAATTATTATAAATATATCCACTCCTGTTCATATTATAATTTTTCTTTACCATTTTTGTATGAGAAAAGGAATTCCAAATTTCATATACATATATATTTTCAGTATGAAATAAACAAGTTAGTTTTCATGATTTAGAGCGTCATGTCTCTCTGGGACAAAATGGAAGTCCCACTGAGGTAATAACACGGGGGAGGGGGGGGGGTGGTAACTAAGGATACTTTTAGGTACAGGTCTGCGGGCGGAGATTTGAAAACCCACCCTATTCATATATTTCGGACGTTATAAAACGGGACCTAATCATATATTGAATGATTAAATCAGACTTATTCATATATTTTATTACAGCACATCCCCATTGGCAAAATAGTCCATTCACTACCAAAATGATCAAGTGATGTTAATGGAACACTTTGTTTGTAAAATCACTGTGCTTTACATAGGCTTAGCATGCTTAAGATGAGAATTGAGGCATGGATATATTTAGATAATTTAAAACTACCCAATGATATATTTTTCAATGAAAAAAGCTACCTATTCATATATTTTGGAGAGGCAAAAAAGTGACCTATTCGGGCCGCAAATACGTATTACCCAATATATACCAAGTTACCCCCCCCCGTGGGTAATAATGATGAATCCAACTGAGATGTTTTCATTGGCTTTATAATATTCCTTATGTGACATTTAACATGTGATTCCGCTCTGGGATGTCAATATAGCCTGACACTGGAACAGTATCTCTTTTATTTAGGTGTGCTGTTTCCGTTGACAAAACAACACCATATATTATCTATATTATACACCGGTGATGTATTCTTAGAGAAAGCTTCAATATTAGCGCATTCCTCAGCAAAACTAAGAGTGAATCGTCTTTCATTATTTGAATTGTCATATTAGAACACTCGATGTGCTTATCAGTGTATCGTAATTGTGTATTGCATATTGACTTACATGTGCCAGGTGTGCCTATTTAAAAGTTCGTCAACCGTAACATGGAGATCGTTTTATTTGATACGTGCAGGTTAACATGTTTGTTTAATTAACTTTAAAGTTTTATTATCAAAATAACAAGCCGACGAACAATAAAGATGAATTTTCAATACATTAGAACTTTATTATAAATTGTTAGATTGTGTATGTTTATAAAAAATACTTCTATGAATAAACATGTTAATTGCTGTATTTCAGAATAAACTAATACCTGCATTATTTTCTAATATTGACAAGTACTTAAGACGTTTTACGTTTGACAAGTGCAGTGAGTTTCCATTACTTTATTTTTACCATTATCATTTCATTGTTTATTCCTATGTTAATATTTAGTTTATCTTTCTTTTTTTTACTGATATTTATTAGTGATACTCGTATACTAGTGATCATGGTTAAAGAAGTAACTGGTGATATTGAAAACAGCTTGAGGCTTAAGCCGAATTAACGGAAAATGCGTCACAGGCTGACATATAGAAATGATAAAGTTTTTACACACGATTACTGAATAAAAGGTATAGTACACATGTGCATAGTAGACAGTAGGTTAGGTTTGAGCTAGTCCAGCCTCCACAATTCACCTCCTCCTTTACTTGGTAGAAGTTCTTGGTTTATTCATACTGCTGCTAAGAGGAAAAGTTCATTTGTTACTTATTTTACTTGTAATCGAATTTTTTATACTCCAAAGTTAAAGAATTTTTCCGATGATGAAAAGGGAATATGTCATCTGAGAGTTAGAGGTCGGTTGTGTATTAAGAGATGAAAGGTTACTTCTGAGGCTCGAGAATGGCATTGAAAAGTAAAGCATGTAATTTATTGTTGTCATTACCATGGGACTGTACAGCTTAGCAGATAGTAGAAAAATTAAAAGTGGTTTATGATGATGAATTTTCTAGTGAAGCGTTCCTAGAGAAATTTTACAAGGAAAAACAACCAAACCCGTCTGTAGCTGAGTATGGAAGGAATGGTTTAAGAATCTATAATTTAGCCAGCAGTTTGTATAGGTAAGAAGAGGCTAAGAACAGTACACAATTTAGGGTCAGGGATTTCAGATCCACTTATAAATGCTAGTAGGTATACATTTGATACGATTGATGATTTTGATGAATTAAGAAAGGAGCTCAGAGCGATTGAGTAAGCGCTAGCTAATTCTTCCTAGACAACTAAGGTTAAGCGTCAGCCTATCAAGATTGATTTAGTAAAGCTTGACCTTATTCGCAAAAGACGAACAAGATGAGTAAGAGGTTAGAATTATTAGAAAGTAACCTAACTACAGAGAAAACACAAGAAACGGTTATGAGTTCAATTTCGTCTAAATCTTACAATGGTCTAATTGAAAACGTTTTAATCCTGTTCATGTTTATACGAATCGAGGCTTAGGACGAGGTAGTGAAAAGAACGAAGATAAAGTGCAACTTCAGACAACTGCAGGTAATTTAAACTGATAGTCCTGCTGCAGGGCAAATTGGAGATTTTAAGACTGTTTAACATGCCCCTATATCAGATCAGATATAAGAAGTAGTGAGTCATTGTTAGACAGAATGATCGACAGAGCAAATGAAGAATACAAATATTTTAATGAAGTGAAATTTAAGTCATTATTGGATAGTGGATTGATGGCTTGCAACATTAGTGAGGTTGCACTTCTGAACCCAGTTCTATTAGTCAAGACATTAGATGAGTTCATTTTGTCAGTTTAAGTTGCCGAGGGTACATCTTTTCTGTATTCTGAATATGTTGCGGTAAGTGTTAAGACACTTTTCTCTCCTAGTCTATCGCCGTCCCTTTATGAAATGTACATGAAACAGATTATAACAGGTCTGTTCCTTTGGTGATCGGAACCAACATGTTTAGGTATATGAAGTACTGGCAAGACACGGATAGATTAACCATATGAATGATACATTGTCTTTTCAGTTTTAGAAGCTTGTATTGTTAGTAAGGTATAATCTACTAATAAGAGACCACTCAAGGTAAATACTATATCATTGAAGACAGTGTCCAGTAAAGCACCAACAGCTTTTACCGAGAGTATTGAGGGTAGTCACATTGGCATTTTTTTTTGTCCGAGAGTATTATATTTGAATTCAAGTGAAGAGTACTAATCAGTGTATTCAATATGACAGCAAGGTTTGTACAAGTTAACTCAAAGTTTATTTTATGTGGTCTAAATGAAGTAACAGTTTTAAGACATGCAGATTTAATACTGATGGAGACAAAATCCAAGAAATAAAGCCCAAAGGTAAAGGTAACGTTTTAGATAAGCTTGAAATATATTTACCACACACAAAGGAGAATGTAAAAAGTAAGTTAGAAGAGTTGATATTACGATGGCAGTGAATGTTTTCTACTGGAACTATTGATGTGGGATACACTACTTTAATAGAACACGAGATTAAATTGACAGATGCCATTTAAGGAACCTTTTACCTTGCTTGTTTGAAGAATTCCGGGAACATATAAGGGAGATGTTAGAAGCTGGGGCTATAAGAGAATCATCAAGTCGGTCTTCAAGTAATGTTGTTCTTGTACGAAAGCTTGACGGGTTCTTTTGGTTTTGTATCGGTTATAGAAAACAGAACTCCAGAACTATCCGATGCAACAGAAGTATTCATAGGATGTCAGATACACTTGATTGGTTGGCAGGTGTCACAGTTTTACATCAAACTGGGCCATGTAACTGAGGCTACAGGCCATTGTATTATACTGTGGTTTCATTTGGGGTACCAATTTTCGTCGTTTTCGTTGCTGGGGACAAACCACGAAATTAAGAATTCAACCAATAATGACCTCTAGAAATCTATAATGACGGTACGCTGTAATGAGAAACTGGCTATGGGACGGTTGTATACATGGATAATGATGACTGATGTTCAAGGTGCATCGTTTTATTGATATGTTTTCGATTGATATGACAATTTTGCATTATAAACAACTTTAGTGTGTTTATGACACTAAATAAAATTGATAAAAAAAACATCGTTTTTATTTTTAATTGTGTATTCCCGTCAGTAATGAACGTACTTCCTGTTGTGCCTTTTCGTTGTAAAGTGTTGACGATACACAATTATTAAAGTAACTTTCTTAATGGAAATAACGATAGATAAAGCAATCTATTTTGTAACACCTTTGGTACGGAATTCCATCTTTAAAAACCACTAATAATATCATCAAGTTTATTGTCAAACAAACAAACTTAATTTTTGCCCCAAGGAATGTACGACGAATTTACAATGAACTGTTTATTTAGATTGGTTTAAAAATGACATGTTTATTAATTATGTTAATTATGTTTACGGCTACAAAACAAAATTTGTTTAATCTTTTTTACTTCATGTTCCTTGTAAACAAAACAGTCAATACGCCGTTTTCAAGATAGGTACACATACACAAAGTAAGTGAGGTTTTTTGTTATATACATTTTGGATACGTATTGATAGCGCATGCCATGTATCTAAGGTCACATATCACTGTATCGTTCGATATATACTGTATTTTAGCTTATAAGCCACTTTATTATTATCATATACATGGTAACTGTCAGGAGAATATCATTATTTTTTGTATACACTGTGTCATTATCTCAATTTCATCGTTTCAAAAAATAATTGTTAGGAATTCCAGAGTTAAACATTTAGCTTTGATCTAATTTTAAAACCTTAAAAGTTATCTAAATATACAACATAATTTCATCAACCTCCCTATGCTCAAAACAGTTTCTATTGTTATTGTTTTTAAATTTAACAGATGAGTGTAAAATATTTTTCTAATACTCTCTAATAACTTTATATTTAACAGTACTCTTTTGTAATTTTACTAATTTCTAAATTAACTTCGAAACCATGATCTGAATTTAAAAGAAAGAACTCTTTAAACATTTACAAAAGCATTTTTATTTAAAATAGAACTGCCAATTATCTATACCTTTTTATTATTTAATGGAAACAATATTACAACACGTTTTCAACGAACAACCTTAACCACTCGGCCACCTTAAAATTCATTTGATATGAAATAAAAAATAAACAACCTTGAACCATTTTTACAAACGAAACTTGCGTTTCTTGCAAAAATGAAATCAACTTTATTATTTAAAAAATATTTTTAAAAAAACTGACAATGACGGTCTAATAAAAGTTGAAGTGTTTAAATACTAACTAAACAAACTATACAGGTAAAACTTACAATTGAAAAGACGCTTGTAAATGTTTGCAAAGGAAGAAATAAGATATTAGGTATCATAGTACAGGTAAACATGCAGATGAAACAACTTGAATAATTGAGTTAAAAATCACTTGACACAATAGAAAATGAAATACACTTAAAACGAAAATGTAAAAATATTTCAGTAGAAAATCAATAAGCAAAATAAAACCTGAGATAAATTGTTCCGACGACGGATGTATTGCCAAGAGTTCTATTATATCAAAATGATGTTTTAGAGTTTGATTGTCCATTATCACAATAGTTATCAATAATAATAACAAATTCGTTATTTTGTAGGTAATACTTGTATAGAAAGTTCTTAATCTCATCCATGTCAAAATTTCTCATAACCTTTTCTACCGTCACTCTTTACCTTCATTATTGTTGTTTATAAGTCTCCTTTTTGGCTTCTTGTCTTTCATCTGCTCTTACATTTTGATTTTTTCCATCTCTTCATCTCATGTTTTGTAGCGATTTCCGTCCCAGTCATCACTTTCAAATGTCTTGCGGGGGTCAATTAGATATTCAGTTCATGCCACACCCATGTTTCTTCATTATCTACAGATGCGTAAATGTGACATGTGATTTTCTGGTGGCCCTGGGACAATACTGGAAGGGTCCCAGTGTTTGGCCAACTGGTCTGCCACCCTCTCGTTGGGTGGGGTTGTCAGGTCATTATACAGTAAGCCTGGCTGCAGATGTAATAAGTGATCTGTTTGGAGAGTGCCACTCGCCCTTCTAAGATTTCTTAAAAGAGTAGTCTCATTGTGTGTGTAGCCGCTACAAAAATCGAAAATTGTTTCCCGTTTATAATGATAATTTCTCACATCTCGATTTAAGTAATTATCGTAATAAACGAGAAACCATATGTTAGAGGCGATATTTTGAACAAATGATCGTGAACTTGCAGTAAAATCGGCAGATTTTTGTATATTTCTACAACAAGATTATTTTAAAATATGTTTGATCTATAATATTGTCATTTGCTCCTGATCGAAGTTCCACCACGAGCATTATCCAGACACGATTGTATTTATATATTTTGCTTGTTTATTTTAGTGAATTTGGCTTATAAAAAATGTCACGAGAACAAGAAAACTTTTTCCGACATTCAACAGTAATTGTAGATGAAGCAAACGAAGCGTTCCGTCATCTACTAGATTTCCATCTGACAAATCATGGCATAACACTTCAGAAGTTCATTGAGCAGCATATACATCAAATCTACCACCTGTGTTACAATCGTTATCCATGTTGTCAGTGTCCAAAAAGTACTACGTCACATACCAGCGGTAGTAGAATCATCCACCCTCCACAATTGTACATATTCCTCGATTCAGCTGGTACAAAGTTACCGGGGCATAACCCTAGAAGTAGATCAGCTCCACACTGTTGTTGTCCTGTTAATTCTAACATCCAGCTACAGGACCTTGACCTCACCCTGTCTAGACTTCTTCTGGTTAACTTTACAACACTTGTTCAACAAGGATCTACGGAGGGGAATGCTCTTGAAAATCTCGTATACATCAGAAATCAATGTTATGCTCATGCAAGAGAAGGTAAAATCTCTAATAGGGAATACAATAACTCCATGAAAGATATGGAGAAGTCATTACTGGTTTTAGCAAAGGTTTATGGCAAAGAAGCGGAAACAAAGACACATATAAGAGAAATCTCTAAACAACCCTTTCATGATGCAATATATAAACAGTTACAGAATACACTTCTTCAGCAATGTCATTTAGACGAGGTAAGATTTTTTTTCATGGTACATTAGTGGTAATCTTGTAATAAGGGTAAACGACTTGTGGACTTGTGACAAGTTTATTGATTAATTTACTAGTTCTAGAATCGGATGCCTGATATCCAGTTGAACAGTATTTCATTTTTACCCAGTCAAAATAGCAATTTAGCAGTGTCTATTTCCAATTATAATTTCTATTTTCATTTACGAAAATTAAAGGCATGGCGAGAGGTCAGTAAAGATTGTATCTTTAATATTTATCAAGTTTTATACAAAGATTGCATTAAATGTAACACAATAAAACCTGCCTGCCTTTTCTGTTAATTTATTTTGAATGTTTTTAACGCCACTTTTAGCAATTTGTCATCTATATCATGGCGTCCATTTTTTATTGGGGAGGATACCGGGTTAGCCGGAGAAAACCGGCAATGTTGTCAATTAAGATTCGAGTGCACCCTGACCGCAGTGAGACTCGAACCAGCAATCTTAGTGTTGACAGACCACGTGATCATTAGTAAACGAATTGCCGTTACCAACTCCCTCTTTACCGTAAAACACGGAACCATTTCATAAACAGATTCATAGTATTGTAAACCTGCATCGATGAGTGATCAACCCCTTAACTATTACCCACTGAGTCAATTTAAACCAACATACCTTTGAACCCAAATAATAGAAAAATGACCACAAGTGTAACAAACTACATCACTAGAAAATCAAAACTGCAATGGTGGTATTAGAAATATCATTAATGGGAAACGTACAAAGTTTGCTTTTATTGCAACCAAAGTGATCATTCAAATTTCAAAATTCACACAGGGTTCAATTTTCCATCATTTTCTAATTATGTATATGCTAAATATTTATTTTATAATTATTTTTCGTATATCAATAATTTTTTAATATTCAATTACGACTTGTTGGAGGAGAAAAGAGGAGCTCTTTGTTTGAACACCTAAATTATACTAGTTATAGCAATATCAAATTACGTGCATGGGATTATATGTATATGCTGTGTGTAGTTATTTGAAAATATAATCATATAATAATGGTTGCAGCTCAAACGTCTTTATTTGTTAAATTTTGTAATATATTTCTAATAGTGATTTTCAAATTATGGGTTTCATGAAAAAACAGTGAACGAATTGATCAGACAGAATTTAAATATAATGATAATTGATGAAGGAATTGTCAAGTTTGTGTTTTATAGTTACAGAATTTACAAAGACAATTAACAAAAACAGCAATGCCAGGTATATATATTTACTTATCAATAGATATTATTTCTACATGTAGACCCATTTCATTTTAGTGAAGCATTGAGAAGCTATTATTTTGAAATTACGTTTTGCTCTACTACTGTTTGCTCTCTTATCCAAAATTTAATACGATATATTTTCCATTAATTGGAATATAATATATATTTTTTGAAGTCAATTTCATATATTATGGTATTAGCTGATTTAAACTAAATTGGGAATAAATGATTCCTGAAAGATACTTCTCAAACTTTTAAATCCTCGATGAATATTGCTACTAACTATGGCAATCTTCTATTTTCTTTACTGGTCTGATTTTAATTTAATTTTTTTATTTGAACAGTTTAACGAATAGAAATTGTTAAGCATAAATTATATACATTGTTCATCCCTGTTTTTTTAAATTAAATTTTGTCATCTTTTATGTTTTTCGTATGCTCCGCACATGAAAAAGCTAAAAAAACAAGTATAATGTTCAGTGCATTAGTTACATATATTTAATAAACTTTATAATTTTTTTGGTTTATCATAAGCAAAATAGTTTGCATTATGTTTTCTTAATTGTTTTAGAATATCTAACAAAAGATCTTGAGAATATCAAAATTGAAGAAGGTTGGGATGCAAAACTTGAATTGTGGACTAAGAATGTTAATGTTAATGTTGAATGGTTCAAAGATGAAAGCAGAATACAAATGACGGATAAATATAACTTGGAAAAGTCATTAAAGAAGCATACCCTTATTGTAACAAAAACTGACCTAACAGATAGCGGTATTTATATCGCAAAACTTCTTGGTGATGAAAGACGTGCAACAGTCGTCATTGAAGGTAATTTATTTTTATTAGTTGTAACAAACTAGAGACGCTGATAATTTAGTGATTGCAACAATACAATAATATGATTACTGGGAAAGTTTCTAACTGAATAGATTTTTGTGTACATTTTGGTACTTTTAGAGTATATGCGAGTACAGCGAGGAACATATCGGTTTCTTTGCTCAGAATCTAATATGATAAAGTTCAATTAATTTCTATCTCTTGCCATATTATTTTCAGAGTATTTCACAACAAATATACCAAAAGCCGTTAACTGCATAGAGGGAGACAATGTGGAACTATCATGTACAGTTCGTGAGGATAATATTAGAGCAGTTTGGGAGAAGGATGGGGACATTATTCAACTGTCGACCAAATATGAAATAAGCGATATGGGAAAAAGCCACACGTTATCTATAATACAGTCAGCCCTTCATGATTCTGGCAATTACTGTGTTAAAGTAAACAACAGAACGAGGTTGACTTCTCTCCAGGTGATAGGTTTGCAGTTTTTTAATCGTTTTAAGTAAATTTTGCTTTCGAACTATCATTTCTGTATGTCTTATAACAATTATAGTAATGGTAGTTTTGCCTTTTACTACAGTTGTCCGCAAACGGCTGTACTGTCTAGGTAACTTAGATACGTCTTTAATCACATTTTGCAAACTATTACTGTAGGATTGTATATATGTCACGTTAACGCAATTGTACCTGTCACTAAAGCTGGTAAATCTTTGTCAAAACCCGTGACGACAGGACACAGTTGTTCATCTTGTGTGGTAAAATTTTAACCTACGGTTATAAATTAAAACTCATGCTACTTTAACCTCGAGTAAAATTATGTTATTCATCCTGTCGTGAAATTTTAGCCCTGTATAAATGAAATATTTAACCCACCTTATTAGGTTATGCTCAATATTTAGCTAAGGGTTGTAAACATTTCAATAATGCCAGAGAAGAAATTTTTGCGATTCCAAACTTGAAAATTAGGATAAACAGCAAAATGAAAAATTTCACCGACAACATTTTTAACAATTTTACTAAGCTTGAGATAGGGAAAGGTACCGGTATAGGTTTGTCTCAGAGACATTTTATTATTTAACAAACCTGATTAGTTATAACCTTAGACCGGGGAGCAATGTCACGAGAAGATGATTTGTCAAGTGCTCTTCACTTTTATGCAGGCGAGTTTTTTAAGGGTGAACTGTGATACCATTAGATATGACAAGTGTACGGTATCAGGAACAGTTGATAGTGTTAAAAATGTCCTCTTGTCAAAACAGAAAAATCAAAAGGCCAGGAAATCAAGATGAAATTGATAGAATTAAAACCAGATTCTAAGACTTTGCTTGCTTCCTTAACGTTTCAAGTTGTATTGAGTCCGCCAGAATATGAATGACGTATTCAATGGAGAAAATTTCTCTAGTATCAGCGTGCAAGCTTTTTTTGTCAACCCTGTAAATCCATGTAGTATTTACGTTTAAAAATACCTTTACTCTGACGTCATTAATTAAATGTTAGTAAATTTCTGAATTGTTATTTAATGGTTTCAACGTGTGCTAGGAAAGGCAACTCTTATACTTTTCTGCAAATATATAAGGCAGTAGACGTGGGAGTAGTTGGTGCATGTTTTTTTGTGTAATTCTGCATAATATGTTAAGCGAGTATGTCATTAACAAGTGTAGTATTAATTTACTACAAGCTGAATATAGGTTGTGTAATTTTGTGTAAATTTAACAACTTATTAAGGTCAATTGTAATATTGTAAATACTGAATGCCGCCATCTTACACTTTTTCTTGTTTATTTCGTTATTTAATTTAATGACATGCATAATCCCCAGCTGTCCAAACTGTTCGTTGGCCAATTATTTCCGATGAGTGATGCATGAAATGTCCATCAGACAAGTTGCTCGTAATAACCGCAACCATCATTCAACGAGTAACTAAATTGTTACCCCACATTAAATGGCAAATTCTTTTAATGACACGCCAAGAACTGGAAAAACCCAAGTAACATCTGACTAAGAAGATAGGATAGTTAGCCAACTTTTCAGGCGACACCCGATATAGTAAACAGAACTGAGTTGAAACGACAGTGGTTATGCAAACTTTTTATTTATTAATTTTATTAAGAGTATTGAGGAGAGCCCGTGAAACGTTCATTGCTCACACCGAGACATAAAGCAGCACTCTTTTGCAATTGTGGCAATCTGTCGTGGAAAACGGTCCATTGGTGTGATGAGAGCCGCTTTATGTTTCATGTACCTAACGGCAGAGTTCAAGTATTGCGGCAATAATACACCGTAATTGCTGATGGCAACATTGCTGTAGTTGTTTGTAGATGTGTGTGATATGACTTTAAGCATCGCGTTCGCGTTGTGACGATTTACACGAATTTTCCAAAAACCCATTTAAGTAACATTTTTTAAGGTAAACGATTAATAAAATGATATAATATAGTTTTAAGTCTTTGGTAAAATTTCATAAAATATGGCAGATTTAGTCCTGAGCCACGTAAAATATTAGTTTTTGTTGAATGTCATTGAACTATTTACTGTAAGAGCAAGCAGAAGTGGTTATTTTTAAAAAAAATTTCTGTGTTCTACTTAAAGCAGAAATCTTCATAGACTGAAGTGAATTTCATATATATCTTCTGCTGTCTGTTCTTCTTTATACTTGTTTTAGGCAAACGTTTCGTCTCTTGCTGTTGGTTCTGTTTACACTACAACAGAAATAATTGTTATGTTCACTTGATCATTGTGTTCAGTATCATGAGAACAACTGATGACAATATTTATGGAGTTTAATTCATTGTCTATAGCATTCCATGTTAACAACGATATTGGTTAATTAAGACTTTCCAGGTACCGAGTTGAAAGCCATACTGTAATTTGTTTCTAATCTTTATTTGTTGCCCATTGTCTTTCAAAATCTTATTAGGATCTTGAATTGTCATATATTTTTGGCTCTTTTTAGAAATCATCTCCTTTGGATCGATAACATTGATTGTTAATACTTATATATATTGAATGGTGATTTTTATTCGTTTACACTGTGAAAAAGATTATATTTAAATTTAAAGAATGTTTAGGACAAGACCATAAAGGTCTCATGTCGCATTTACTATTTTAACTGATATCTAAATATAAGGTTTTTTCGATACAACTATGTTTTTGATAACTATTTTGTTTTATATTTGTGCTTGTCATGCACATTACTACTTTTGTTTTTATATAAAGAACTAAAATCCAAGCATGTCACGTTTAACGTATGTGGTACACATTTCTTCTAAAAAGTATGTACACTTTTTAAAATTTTTTATTCCATATCAATTTTAGCCATTTTTCTTACACACTTTCACGCTGGCTAAAGATTTCACCGTGTCTCATTTTAATCCGTCTATACCTTAACTCGCTTGGAGTCTGCTCTTACCTGTAGCAGTGAAATGTGTGCGTATTCTCTACAAACGTATGAAATGCAGACAAAGGTCTCCTACTCAAGTTATTATTGCTTTTAATTGTATAATATACCACCCTGTTGTAGAAAGATTACTTAAACAGTTTTCAATGCAGATCTTTCTCGCAGGTTCGCCTAAAAGGTATATTTTACCATATAGAGCCTCATATTCGTGTGTACTAAGTTAGTGAAAATACGTCGCATTTAAAGACAAATTGTAACGAGGTTCAATTTGAAGGTCATTTAACACATATGTTGTTTTAAGTTGGAAGAAGTGGAAAGCCTATCATTTTTGCCGTAGTTCGAAAGGACTTGAATTTAGAATAGTGTTTCTTCAACACATTTCTGTTTTATTTGATAATGTAAATAGTAAAGTTTATAAAGCGACTTTTCATAATTTTAAACAGGTGCATACGAGAAATATAATGCTTAATTATGTTAAAGATATCAGATATATTGCCTCTCATCTCCTTCTGATAGAAATACATTTGATGTTAATTCAAAACTGACATTACATAAATACGTTTAAATTTATCAATACCTGTCATAAGAGAAATACATACTGTAAGTACCTAATTAATCATGTAAATTTAGTTTATTCAAACAACAAAATGTGTCTTATACAAAATGTAAATTTAAAAATATGTATATTAAGATATTAATTAAAACATGATAAAGTGTGTTTATATATAGATATGAATGCCACATTTTGCAAATATAATGTATGTAATGATTAAGTTATCCCATCAAAGAAAAATGAAATACAAACATGTATTAATCTTTCATTGCAAGTATATTCACCCTTGTGTCGACACTATAATATATTACCTATTACTGTTAATGGATAAATAAGGAAATTGATTTATGCACCAAATATGGTGTTAGTTTAGTCTAGTTATTATTTCAAAGTTACATGAAACGCAAACGCTTTTTAAAATATCATTGCAAGTATATTTACACATGTCTCAATATTATGATTGTGTTGTTGATGAGAGTTTTTCTTGGTACTGGAGTCGAAGACAGTGGTATAATGGACTTCGACAAAGATATGGGTCTCACAGCTGAGGTCTTTCTTGCTAGTATTTCGTTGTCCGTTATGCATCTTCTTGTGCTACAGTTGCTGCTGTGGATTTTTAAAAGCCGAGTCATATTCAATTTGGCTATATTGAGGAATGTTTATAGCATTCTTATCTAAAAAAGATTATTCGAAATTAACAGAAAGTACGTGATTGTAAAAATAATAAAAGATAATTGCAGATTTTTGGATTGCAAGATCTTTCTCTAAGTTTAGTAAGTTCTGTTTAGTTAAATTGGTTAAACGGTTCGAGAAAATCAATGTTTCACAAATTATTTGCTAATAATTACCAAAATAAATTTTATACAGATTTGGTGAACATATTAAAAACAAGTATTAAGTAAAAACTGTTAAATTATTTTTCCTAAATCCCAAGATAAAGTAATGCTATATGAGAATTAGTAAAGGTAATAAAAATATTGAACAATAAGAAAACTGTTAAAATAAGACAATCCACAAATCAAAGTCCAAGAAATCAGCAAACTTGCGAGATAACAACCACAACATATCAACTACAGCTGAGTTGAAAAGACCTCCCGCTTGCATTACTGTAGTGTGTAAGTTGGTTTGCATTTCTGTGGTATAGAAGAGCATTTCCAAATTTCATTCGTTTAGGCGAAAAACATTGTCATGGAGATGGAACCTAATTAGGGCCCTATAGTGATCAGTCTATCCGTCCGTCCTTCCGTCCGTCCGTCCGAAACTAATCGTGTCCGGGCTGTAACTTGTTCTTTTGAGGTAGGCTTTTGATATTTGGAATGTGAGTAGATAATATCAAGGCGATGTGTCGCATACTGTTGTTGATCACCTTTGACATTGAACTTTGACCTTAAGGTCACATTATTGCTTTCTGAATGACAAATTCATGTCCGGGCTGTAACTTTTTTATCTTTTGAGGTAGGCTTTTGATTTTTGGCCGGATTTCACAGAGTGAAAATTCGGGTTATGGTATGGTGAATGTTGGGCGGACGGGCGAGGAAAACATTTTCGTAACGGTTTTCTCAGCAACTACTAATCACATTCTCATGAAATTTGGTATGCAGCATCAGCATGGCCTCCCATAACGTGGGATTCGATTTCAGGTCTGTCGCTCACCTACTTTCTGTTAACCGACTTAGTTATTTTTTAAGGAAACCGGCCATTTGTGTCTTTGATCGATTTTTGGAATGTAAGTAGATAATATAAAGGCGATGTGTCGCATACCATTGTTGTTGACCTTTGACGTTGAACTTAACATTATTGCTTAATGAATGACAAATTCATGTCCGGGCTGTAACTTTGTTGCACCTATGTTTTTAATGTTTTTGTCGGTTTCATGTTACCTAATTGTGCTTCTTTTTTTTCGGTTTCGTAGTTTTTCCTTCAACCTGTTTTCGTAACTGTTCTTTGTTTTTCATTTCCCCATCTCTTTAAAAATCCTCTTTGGTAATCATGTTTTCTTGTAGGAATTAGGCAATCGAGTTCCGATGAGCATTTGTTTGCCAAACAGAACTACGATTACTGACACGAGCAAGGTTTATTTAGTGGCATTTGGGTGAGCGATGCAGGATCTATATCTGTAGCCTTTCTCATTCAATGAAATGATCTTAATTATAAACTGACGTTTTATAAAGTGGAGATGTTAATCATGTATTCCAGATTTTTTTCTAAAGATATACGCTCCGCGGAATATAGATTATAATCCTTTTTTATTTCATTATTATTTAGCTCAGTATTTATGCCTAAATTATATTTTGCATAATTGTGCTACCAAAAGGGGATTTAATGGAAACGGAGCAAAACATTTCACACTTAATGATGACCGATTAAACTTAGAAAGCATCATTTACACTTGTAAACTTGTATTTTTCAGAATACTTTACAAAAAATTTGGATGACAATATAGAGTGCATAGAGGGTGATAATGTAGAACTGACATGTTCAGTACTGGAGGACAATGCGTCTACTTATTGGGAGAAAGATAGTATGATAATTCAGCAAAGTAACAAATACACTGTACACTCTGAGGAAAAAAACCGTAAATTATCCATCTTCAAAACTGATCTACATGATGGTGGAAATTATACAGTAAATGTCAAAAACAGAACGAGGTCAACATTATTAAAAATCAAAGGTATGATCGACTCAATAGGAAGAGTGCACACTAAACTTTAAGACAAAGGTTTGACTTTTCACTCATTTATATCAATATTTCATCTAATCTGGAGTATGGTGTTTATAATAGCGGTTGACAGTGAGTAACAGACTTACAGATCAGACTATAGGAAAGTAAAGAGTAAAGGGGAGGAAACAAAAAGTGTGTGATTTTTCTTATTAGACCAATCAGGCTACTGTAGCGGCCCAGTGTATGCACACGACCGGCACAGTTCTAATCGTAAATAGAATCCCTGCAGACTAAATAATGATAGATAACAGCCTCTCTTGAAAGATACCAAGTCGAGGGTCTCAGCTATGGTAGTTAATTCCAAGTGCAGGACGTTTTTGCAGAACAAATTGTATTTTAAGACGTCTGACTGGGTTTAGTATTGTTGTATTTTCTTAGTGGTTTGATCTTGTCATACTATTAGGAAACTTGATTATGTAATGTCTACTATCTCGTTGATGATCTTAAAGAACATGGCATGTTGTATCTTGATATAGTCTCCTGACTGCTGATGTAAGATTTTATTTCATGAAGCCCAGCATGCCCTTCCCAGTTTTAACTATTCTATAAATATGATGGTCCATGACAGATCAGTCATAGCTGGGATCTCCTTGAAAGTACTGAGTTGTATCTGCTGTTTCCAGAAGGTGGCCCTTCAGGTAGTAGTTGTATATTCTTAGTTTTTTTTAACCTGATTAATCTTCAGACATTAAATTTATCAGGGTGGAATAACATTTCCCAGAGTTCTTCCTATTGGCTTCAGCAGTGTTAAGTCTGTTTGTAGCTCGTTGCTGTCTTTATAACATCTAATTTCTCTATAGACAATGGCACCGTTTTTGCTAGTTTTTGCGATTTTGCTAGTTCAAGGGATGAGGATCGGAGTTGTGTTTCGCAGCTCCTTCTTGCCCGATATCTGATTTTTTATACGTGTTGTCAGTTTGGTCTTAAATTATATTTTATGTTTTTTTTCTGTGCTAAAAGTTTTATCCATTTCGCTAAATTATTCTTATTATTTAATCAGTTCCTTTCTTATTTGTTCATTATTTGCCTTTTTTGTACTCCCATATTTTATGTAAAATTCTGCATTGGTCTCAAGCTGTGTTCGACAGAAACCTTACTCATGGTCCGATATTCCTAGTATGATCCTCAATTGATTTACTTGTGTGTCATTGTTTGTAACAAAGGTAAAAAAATAGCCTGTGTATTTATGCGATTTGGTTTTAGAATAAGCTGAACCAATGATGTGTTTTACTAATTTCCAGGTGTTAAATGCATCCTGGTCGGTTTTTTGTGCTTTCAGTTGACCATCCAATACCTTGTATATTAAAATCTCCACCTAGCACAGGTGTTCTCCATTAAGTGTTAGTATTGTAGCTAGGTATGAATTGTATGTACTTAAGCATATCGAAATTTATTTTTGTGGTCTATAAAAAGATCCTACAACAAGCTATTTTGTTATCTTCGCCAACTCACGATTACATTTTATCCACTTTCAGTTACTCCAGTTTTTCACTATCATATTTTTGTAAATACACCGTCGACGTCGCCCGTTTTCTTTTTTCCGTAGCAATTGGTGTGATGGAAAGACTTATTGTGAATTAATTGATGATTCAATCCAGGATTATAATATCAGCTTGTGTGGACTGTTGGTTAGTTTAACGCATCTTGTATTTTAATAGATTGGTATTTTTGTAAATACACTACCGTTGACCTGTCTTTCTGTAGCAATTAACGTATGGTGGAAAGACTTATTGTGAATTAATTGATGATTTAAGCCAGGATTATAATATCAACTTGTATGGACTGTTGGCTAGTTTTTCGCACTCATATTGTGTTTTAATAGATTGGTATTTGACTAGAAAAACTCTATGTTAAAGTTTTTTTCTTTTTACTCGTGATGGTACTTGATGGTAGCTGTTGGGTGGTAAACGCGGATCTATGATTCTGAACTTGATTTGTCAAGGCAAGAAACGAATGAGAGTGTTATATCTGCTGGTTTTGAAGTAACATTATTTTTGGTGAAAGCACTAGTCACATCTGTCACAACCAACTACCGATGTATTCAATCTCCGTGCCTATATGAAGATTTCGCAAGGGTATTTGATGGTGCATGGACATGGGTTTGGCATAGGATTGTATTGCATTAGTTATCCATGAAAAACAATGATTATTTCTTGTTGTTTGCGTCCGCGATGTTGTACATAATTAAGGTCTTTCCCACTACAGTGGAAAGACCTTCTTGTATTTCTTATGATTATTATTTTTTTTCTTCTTCCGCGGAGGTTT
The DNA here is from genome assembly GCA_944474755.1 of Limnoperna fortunei. Classification (NCBI taxonomy): domain Eukaryota; kingdom Metazoa; phylum Mollusca; class Bivalvia; order Mytilida; family Modiolidae; genus Limnoperna; species Limnoperna fortunei. Next base: position 26,761,867 of record OX104125.1, read on the forward strand.
GCCAAAAAGTGTCTGTCTCAGCATATCATTTCGATACTTGGTACCATTAATCGGTCATATCCGGAGATGACATGGCTCATGCTTTTAGACCGATCTATTTTTGGTAACAGAGTTATCTGCCCCAACACGAAAACCCTTGTTAGCAGATAAACTCAGAAACCGTAATCGATTCTTAAAATCTAAAGTGTACAAAATGTCGCTGGATCTATGGCAATGATTTGTCATGCACATTTTTTTTTACCAATCGACTTCCTGTTTACGTGTTTTTGACCTGAAAAATGTCGCAACGCGTCAAAAAATTTTTCTCAAAAACCGTAAGTCCTAGAGACTTGGGACCACCACCGTTGATCCTAAGTGACATATGTTACCTTTAAAAATCTGTCAAGGTCAAAGGTCAAAGGTCAAAAGTCAAGGTCAAAGGTCACCAAAGGTCTTGTTAGCACTATATCTCATAAACCATATAAGATAGAAGCAGACCATAATAGGAAAAATACTCCTCTTGTTGAGACCTTCATTTGGTACATTTGACCCGAAGCAGTGCCATGAACCGTTTTCGAGTTACTGCCCTTGACGCGTTTCGGTTAATCGTTTTTTTTGTTAAAACTTGAAAACAGTTAGAGATAATATAGTAAACATATAGGTTTAAAGTGATCAGTATGAAAAGAGCTTAAATTTGAGCCAAAGGTCAAAGGTCATAGGTCAAGGTCATCCCATAGCAACAAGGTGACCTTTATAAAAAGTCCTTAGCAACTATATATTTTTAGAATCAGACTGATGTACATTACTGAAATATGACATATCATGACCGGAAGTGGCATTGTGTCCCTAGGAACGGAATGAAAGTCCTTAACATCCATATATTTTTTGGCTCGGGACCACTTTCTTTACTCAAATAATTCATTTTTATGACTGGAAGTGACATTTGGTACTTAGTAAGTGTACTGGTTGGTAGCTTCCTTTAGACTTTATATTTATAAATTCCATCGTCACACGCTAGTACACATGTACTATGTCTATGTCTACGTTTCACCCCGGTTAATGAAGCTATATTTTGTATATAGCGGATTTGGCCGAGGGGTCTAGACCGCTGGACATAGTGCAGGCGAATTGGTGCCACAGTGTCACAACGGTGTTCCCGCTGAGGGAAAACTAAAATTTGACACTGTTAAAAATCTAATTCTAACAGTGTTGGGCTTAATTTGTAGACGTATATATAAAAATTTGATATTAACCCTGTATTTCTGACGTTTCAGACATTCGCTGGATAGATATATTATATGGTTGTCACAATACTTAGACGTTTGTATATATATATACAGGCGAATTGGTGCCACAGTGTCAACGGTGTGAGTTCGAATACCGCTGAGGGAAAGCAAAAATTTGACAGTGTTAAAAATCTAATTCAAACAGTGTTGGGCTTAATTTGTAGACGTATATATATATATATATATATATATATATATATATATATATATATATATGTGTGTGTGTGTGTGTGTGTGTGTGTGTGTGTGTGTGTATAGAGTCGTCGTAATTTATGTGTTGGTAACTGTTTCATTGTGATGGTGGCTGCAAATATTGTTATAGATAGTAATATGCCAGTCAGTAACAGATAGGCATAACTATAAGTCTTGTAAACCACTAGTCAGTTATAAGTTATCCAATAACAATCGGATTGCAATCAATATGTTCATTAATAAGAATTCAAATTTTTGATACAGAATCACAGACACAATAAATATTAAGATCAAGACAACCAATACATTGTTGGTTATTATCCATTGCAAATATAATTGTGACTTTTTGTTCTGAATGATGAATAAGAAGAAAATTGTGTCATTCTACAAAGATTGTATATCCAAGACCAAGACATTTATTTAAAGACAGCCTTATTTTGTATGGAAAATAAATGTATAACATTTCCTCTGGGAAAAAGGAAACTCCTTTGTTCAAAGAAAAAGGATGCAGACTAAAAAGAATTACAAGCCATTCAAATCATTATCAAGATTTGGAAATTACATATTTAATTATTAAATTGACATCATTACAGTAATCTCACAAGAAAAACGTTGTGATTCGTTGTACTTTACTTTAAATAAATGTCTTGGAAAAGAAAAAGGATGCAGACTAAAAGAATTACAAGCCATTCAAATCATTATCAAGATTTGGAAATTACATATTTAATTATTAAATTGACATCATTACAGTAATCTCACAAGAAAAACGTTGTGATTCGTTGTACTTTACTTTAAATAAACTGTTTACGTCATAAGCGATTTACACGTTCTCATTTTAAAATGACTCTTCATTAGTTTAAAGAATTTGATCCATCACAAACCAAAAATGTGTATGTGCATAGCCAATTTTCAACTACAAACAAATTCTAATGCGACTTTGAATTAGATTTACATTTTATAAAAAAACGTTAAGTGGCTAAATGTGGTTAAAAATAAAACTTTCTACAAAAAGGGTTTACATGGATGATAGGTTTTCAAAGTGGTGTATCGCTTTTTCTACTTGAATGAATGGGGGGGGGGGTGAAAAAAACAAAATACTTATGGATCAGTTTTATATATAATGCTTTATTTTATGCTTTTATAAGTAAATGAACATAATTTACTTATATTTTAAAAATTGGTCAGTTTTGTCACATATAATGATATAGTATTTTCTTCAGGAAAATAACATAGAAATGCACACTTCTATTAAAAAATCCTTCTATGTTTAACTAATCTTATAATTATATGTTATGATCATTGTAGAAAACAAAATGCTGAGATTTACGTATATTTATAAAATAACCTAAACTTATGCTCTCAATAATCCACTGATTGTTAGATTAGGTGGACAATATAATAACCAATTATTTTTTTAGCTTTTCTCAGCACTTTGCGTCCGTCGTCGTCGTTGTCGTCGTCGTCATCGTCGTCGTCGTCGGCGGCTGCGGCGGTTAACTTTTCACATTTCAATCTTCTCCAAAATTCCTTGGCCAATTGGAACCAAACTTGGTAAGAGTGGTTATTGGGGGAGGGGGGTCTTTACAAAGTTTGAGTTTTTGGGGCTGATCAAATATTAAACATGGCTGCCACAGCCATTAATGTGTTCAAAATTTCAAAAATCTGTTTCTCATAAACCGCTTGTCAGATTGATTTGAATTATTGCGGAAATGTAACTTAGATGGTCCTCTACAAAGTTTGAGTTTGTTTTGCCAATCCAAAATCCAAGATGGCCGCCATCGCAGGACATAGTTTAACATATGACCCTATGTGAAAAACATACAAACCACGTCTTTTCAGAAACTGTTCCACACTATCAAGCCAAATTATGACGAAATGAAGGCTGGATAGTTATCTTAATATTTTGAGTTTTTGGAGCCAATTGCAAATTCAACATGGCTTCCAGGGCCGCTGATGCGTTCTGATTGGCTGAAATTTCAAAAATCTTCTTTTACAAACCGCATGGGAGATTGGTTTGAAATGTTGCATTAATGTAACTTAGATGGTCCTCTACAATATTTGAGTTCTTAGTGGTGATCCAAAATCCAATATGGAACACAGAGTAACATAGGACCCTATGGGAAAACTATATAAACAGCTCCTTCTCTGAAACTGTTCCTCACAATTAAACCAAATAATGCAGAAGTGAATCTTAGATAGTAATCTTATTATTTTAAGTTTTTCGAGCCCATAGGAAATTCAACATGGCTGCCAAAACTGCAAATGCGTTCTGATTGGCTGAAATTTTAAAATTCGTTTTCTCACAAACCGCTTTGCAGAAGGATATGTGATACTGTATGGTCCTCTATGGTTTTTTGTTTTGATCCAAAATACAAGATTGCTGACACCATGGAACATCACTTAACATACTTACCTATGAAAAAAACATAAAAACTGCTTCTTCTCAAAAACTGTCTTACAAATTGCTGCTGATTGGAAATTCAAAAAGTTTTTTTGTAAGTCAGGTGAGCGATACAGGCTCTTAAGAGCCTCTGGTTTGTGTATATTGTTATTATGGTTATTGTTTTAAATTTCAATATCTTATTATCCTATACAGAAAAAATGTATACATCTCTGTTCATATCAACTCTGCATGTAATAGTCCACAAATCTGTCGACTAATGCGTTTTGAATTTGTAGGTGGGAGGTATTAGAGCATAGAACATTCATTTATTCTTTAAGTTTATGTAGCACTGGAGGTTCTTTACAACGATTCTTCACTGTGTGCGGGATAAAGTTTAAAAAAATTTTAAATCGGTGTTTTGGATTGCTTGAAATTTTCCGATTTGTGTCCAATAAAAAATGATGAAATAGTAAAACTAAAACGGTTTGCATTGCTGTGGTATAGAAGTCCACTTACAAATGACCCTTTGATCAGGTTTACATTGTAAAACATTTTAACAAAGATGAAGCCTTATTTTTTGTAGGCTTTTTCAACGACGAGTTGCTAAACGAGTGTCTAATTAAAGGCATGTGCAAATTTTTGCATCACCTTAGCGCATCCATATTTTATTGGTTTTACGTTCTCACTTGTGGTTCATGTTTGTTTTTATTTCTACAACCGGTCTACGTAACTATTTTTTATTTGTTCTAACGCTTTAAAAAAATTCTCTTTGACGAAACCACTTCAATTCCAAACTGAAGGTTTATTTGATGTACAAGTTTATCATGTATTACAGGTTATTTTCATACATAATTCTGCAAAATATAGATTATAATTCCCTATTTTTAATTTTTATTCTTACTTAGCTAACTGTTTGAGCATCAATTTTTTTTTCATAAACCCTGCTGCCAAAAGAGCATTTATAGGAACCTGACCAAAACATTTCACACTGATGACTGATTAAAACCAGACAACATATTTAAACTTTAAAACATGTATTTATTTTCAGAGTATTTTACAAAAAATATGGAAGGAACGATAGAGTGCTTAGAGGGTGATAATGTAGAACTTGCATGTTCAGTCCTCGAGGACAATGCGCCTACTTATTGGGAGAAAGATGGTATTATAATTCAACAGAGTACCAAATACACTGTACACTCCGAGGGGAAAAGCCATAAATTATATATCTTTCAAGCTGATCTTCATGATGTTGGAAATTATACAGTAAATGTACGAAACAGAACGAGGTCAACAGCATTAAAAATCAAAGGTATGATCTTGTCCATCTTAGGTATTCGTACATTTTATTAACATATATTTTTTTTCATAAACCCTGCTGCCAAAAGAGCATTTATAGGAACCTGACCAAAACATTTCACACTGATGACTGATTAAAACCAGACAACATATTTAAACTTTAAAACATGTATTTATTTTCAGAGTATTTTACAAAAAATATGGAAGGAACGATAGAGTGCTTAGAGGGTGATAATGTAGAACTTGCATGTTCAGTCCTCGAGGACAATGCGCCTACTTATTGGGAGAAAGATGGTATTATAATTCAACAGAGTACCAAATACACTGTACACTCCGAGGGGAAAAGCCATAAATTATATATCTTTCAAGCTGATCTTCATGATGATGGAAATTATACAGTAAATGTAAGAAACAGAACGAGGTCAACAGCATTAAAAATCAAAGGTATGATCTTGTCCATCTTAGGTATTCGTACGTTTTATTAACATATATTAACTTATTTTCAAGATCTTTTTCTGGAAAGACTTAACAGGAATCGTACACACTAAACTCTAAGACAAATGTTAACTTGCCACTAATTTATAGCAATATCCAGCAAATCTAGCATATGTCTTACTTTATGATTTATCTTGTATACGGATTTTCTAGGCCGGACAAGACAGTTACTTAAACTGGATTGTACCTTGTTTGGTGCCATTCCTTCAGAAGTTCTATGGCCGCAACTATGACTTAGTTGCTTACTATCGCATCTTCAAAATGCATTCAGACAATTATTCAATATCTTCTGGATACAAGACGCTGTCTTGATAGACCATTTTGTATAGACCAATATATATATGAACAGGTTATACGATACAATATGGTTTTGGTCTGTTTACACCATGTTTAAACCGCTATTAGACGTAAACAGACCCAAACCATATTATTACCTGTTCACAAATTTGAAGTATTCCTTAAAGAAAAAGTAAAGGAACAGAAACAAATTCCATATTGTGTTCGTTTTTTCTGATTAGACCAATCCGGCTACCGTAGCGGCCCCTGGGTATACACCCAACTGCTACAGCTCCAATCTGCATAACAACTTTCTTACAATATGGACCCTAGCAGACTACAAATCTACATTTAAATGCCCCACAAAAGATATTATATCGAGAATCTCAGCTAATGTGACTGGTAGTTAATTCCAAGTGCTGAAATGTATTTGAAGACGTCTGACCAAGTATAATTAACTGCTGGATTCGTAGAGTGGTTTGATCGTGTCCTACTGTAGGTTGGTAACCTGATGATGAAATGTCTACAAGGTCGACTAAAATCTTAAAGAACATGGAAGATTATATCTAGTCCTATTAGACTAGTGTTTCACACCATAGGCTGTCTAGCATATATGTTACGCTACTAGTGTTCATATAATATGTTCTTAAATAGCGGCGAGCCGTGTTGTACCATTTCCAATTTCTTCATAAACTGTATGCCGTATGGGTTTGATTTAACAAGAATGTTGTAAGCCGCTGCTTTATTCTCCTGACTGCTGATCTTAAGATTTCTTTTCTTAATTCTGTCAATATGATGGTTTGTTGACAGCTCATAGCTTAGATCAACTCCAAGGTATTTAGTTGTATCTGCTGTTTCAAGTAAGTGTACTTTCAGGAATTAGTTGTATATATTTTTGTTTTTATCTGACTACTCTTTAAAATCAAAAATGCAACAAAGTTCCAGGCAATAAATTTTGCTACGCCTGACGCGCGTTTCGTCTATTCATTTCATTTAGCATTTAGCTGGGTTTCTCAGAGTCCTTCCCAGTAATCATTAAAATTAAGTCCGTTTGTAGCAGTCTTTATCACTTCTCATTTCCCTATGGAAGATAGCGTCATCAGCAACAAGTTGAGATATAGATGTTACACACTCTGGCAAATCATTAATGAAGATTTAAAAGAGGCCCTATGACTGTTCCCTAAAGTACCACATGGACCACTGTTGCTTTATAAGAAACTGTTTCATCGACGATGACTTGTTGCTATCTGTCTGAAAAAAATGCTTTAATCAAATCTAGCTTTTATTCTCGTATGTGTCGAAATCAAATTTTGACACACTTTGTGTGGCACCTTGTCAAAAGCTTTTGAAAAATCTAAAATAATGCGGTCTGATTGTATGATGTTGAGTCTGGTGATTTCCGGCATCAACACTTTTGAGTTGAAGAATACATCAAAGCTATGAAAATGTCCGTGTAAATTTCAAAATAAGGTTATTAATCATAATTTGGTTTTCGAGTTCGGCATATTTTGGTTTTATTGCTTTATGCTCTTCAAATTCATATAATGTTTGGCATTTTCAAGTTTTTGGGTAGAGCGCCTCTTATGAATCGTGAATAGACGACACGCGCATCAGGCGTAGCAAAATTTATTTCCTGGAATTTTGTTATATTTTTTTATTTCAATAATTCATGGGTTGGAGTTCGGAAATTGTGATTCGCATCTTCTTCTTGTCTGAATGCCATGATGACAATCTGTATGTATCGTATGGTTGTCTAGATGTTTCAATGTGTTACTTGTCAGGATGTGATCTTATATCTTAAAGCAGAGACAGGTCAGGGATACTGTCTAAAACTACTGTGCTTTAAATCTGTATCCTTTCTTTAAAGTTGCTGTTTCGTTTGCGTTTTTCCAGTCTGCTGGGACTTCACCATTGCTAAGGGTGTTCTGGAAAGTTTTGCTAAGAAAAAAATTATATTTCTCTGGTGAAGACTCTCAATTTTCTTCCAAATAACACAATCAATTACTGTAAAGTAACGCAAATAAAAAAGATGAAATTAATAAACTGGAATTTATATTCGATAAAATTGACCTACAAATACATTAAGTGAATAATAATAAAGATGAAAGAAAATAGTCTTGAATTAGAAAAAGAAAAAATAGTTAAACCATTAGAAATACTATATAATGAAAAGATTAAATGGAGTCAAAATAAGATTAAGAGTAAAATAGATCGAATAAGGAGAAAAAAATTCTTTTTTTCTTGGATTAAAAACAAGACAAAGTAAAAAAACATTACCTAGCTTTATTTCAAAAACAAAAATTTAACACTTAACCAAAAAGAAATATTAGAATTGGAAGTTTACTATTATTCAAATCTGTTTTCCATAAAAATATAACTAGACCTAAATAAAAGAATATATTGCTAAATTAGAAAAAAGCAATTCCTGATGAAGAAGACTTTCATGTGAAAAGAAAATTACTGAAGAGGAATTTTAAGAATCAATTTTCCGAATTGAACTTAACATTGCTCTTGGAATTTTTAGGTTCAATGGTAATTTTATCGAACATGTAGGGTAGATAATAAAACATCAGTGCCACTTTTTACCATTTGCCTGGAAAAGGAGGAATTAACTTATTCACAAAAATAGGAGCAATCTTACTTATCTATAAAAGGGGAACCAATTATCTTTAGACAATTACAGACCAATCACCCTACTAAACCTATTAAACCTATGTACTGGCACAAAGATTAAAACCCCTACTTCCCAAAATTATCTATACTGACCAAAAAGTATATGTTAAAAACGATATATTGGATTTAACATCCGACAAATTCGGGACTTTTGACTCTCTAGAATGAGAGATTTTGATAGAAAGTCTAAAAAGTTTGTCTTAAAAACACTGTTAATTATATTGTGGAATTCAACAGGGGTGTCCAGCCTCCTATATAATTTTCGTTTTAGCAGTAGAGATAATGGCAATCAAATTTATAGACAAAAAAATTTAAAAGGTATTGAAATCAAACCAGATGGAAAGACTCACTCTTAAAAAATATGTCAATTATCAGATACTACTTTATTTCAGAACTCTTTAAAAGATATAAACACTATTGAAATTTTCAGGTCTTATATTCAATCGAAACATAACAGTGCCATTGGGATTGTGTTCCCTTAAACATATAAAAGACGAATTTGAGAATATAAACTGGACAAAAAAATTGAATAGCATTAGAATAGTTTTTGGATATGACACGAAATTATGTCTTCAACACAATACTGAAAAGCAATAAGAAAAATGTGAAAAAAGATTATACAAAATTGGAATAAAAGAAAACTTACTTTAATTTGGAAAATAACAATAGTTTAATCTCTTATTCTACCAAACCTTATTTACATCGCCTCAAACATGATAATTCTAAAAGATATATAAATGTAACAAATGTGGCAAAAATTTATTTATATTTAAAATGAACATAAAAAATAAAAAAATTTTGTAAAAGCATGCAATTAATACATTACCCCTGTTTTATCAAAATCTGATGAAAATATAGGCTTCTGTGAAAAGAAATCATTAAAAAAAATTCAACTGGAATAAGTGAAGTAAAAAGTTGCATGGCAATTTCAAAGCATTGGTAAAATATACTGTCAAAAGAATAATATTTTAAAACAAATGTAAACATCTGCAGGAATCAAAAATTTAATCATATTCTATACATATTTCTTAACTAGAGATTTGTGTAATAAAGATATATATGCAACTATACGAACAAAACAAACCATTAGGCCTTTTATTATAGGATTAAAAAAATGATGAAACTGTAGATTTTTTTAGATTGACAAGTGGATGATTATCTACATTTCTTTATTTCATGTTTATTTTATGTTCACAAGTTGTGGACCCAAATTTAAAAACAAGATATACTTCAATATAGATGAACGCATTTGCACTTACGGAACCTTGTTTTCTATACAAGATTGCATATAAATGTTATTATGGGATCAATTTGCTTTTGACCATCATAGTTTTCTCAATTTACAAAGCACAATGCCTTTCTTAAGAAAAAGAGAAGAAAAGATAGGTGTATTTTATACATTCAGAGATGACTTGTGAACTTTAATATGACAAAAGTTTCTAAAATCAAATATAAACCAGTTGCTAAAATTATTCAACAATTTGAAAATTATTTACTTCTCATGATGTGCGAAAACAATTATCATTTTCTTTGTTTGTCGAATTTAAATGATCATATACTTACAAAAGATCTCCACATTAGTCCAAAAGATCTCCACATTAGTCCAAAAGATCTCCACATTAGTCCAAAAGATCTCCACATTAGTCCAATAGATCTCCACATTAGTCCAAAAGATCTCCACAGTAGTCCAATGATCTCCACATTAGTCCAAAAGATCTCCACATTAGTCCAAAAGATCTCCACATTAGTCCAAAAGTTATATTATCTGAACAATTTATCAATGCCGTAAAATATAATGTAGTTGAATAGTCCGTGCGCTTTTGACCTTGTGTATATAAATACATCCGACGAATCATGTGTGTATAAGATTAATGTAAAACAATGGTTCACCATACCTTTTAATAATTAGACAGTAAAACAACAATAAAATGATTAATGTATATAAAAAACAATTTTTTAAATTTACAGGTATTTTCCTCATTAGATGTAAAATAGGGGTAGGGTATCTGAGAGAATGCTGTATCTCGGATACAATTTGTTAACATAAAGATTTTTGTAAACCATGGTTTCTTTTTACTTCTTGGCGTTATCTTATTTTGCATAAGTGTTGTCAGTTTGGTCTTAAATGTAATCCACACATTGTCCGTGATTCATTTTGCTTAATTAATTTTGCTATTTATGAAATTTCTTTCATATTTCGTCAATATTTGCCTTTTTGTATTCCCATATTTTTTTATAAAATTGCTTTTCTTCATTGGTCTCAAGCTGTATTCGACAAAAAACTTACTCATGGTCCGATACTCCTAGAATGATCCTCACTTGATTTACTGGTGTGTCATTGTTTGTAAAGAAAAGGTCAAAGATATTTACCTATGTATTTATGAGAGTTGGTTCTAGCATAAGCTGATCCAATGATGAGTCTTTACTAATTTCCAGGAATTCAATGCATTCTTATCATTGAGATGCCCATATTTTATTGTGCTTTCAGTTGACCAGTAAATAACCTGTAAATTGAAATCGCCACCAAGCCACAGGTGTGCTCCAACAAGGATAAATATACTTTAACTATGGACCTGTCTTTTCTGTAGCAATTAAAGTTTGAAAAAGACATCTTGTGAATTTACGGTTTAAGCCAGATTTCAGCACCCATTATTATATAACCTTGTCTGGACTCAATTAGATTGGCGAGTTCTACGCATGTAACTGCTATTTTAATAGATTGGCAGTTGACTAGAAGAACACTGCATTAACGGTCGCTTCGTTTTGGCTTAACTCTTGATGGTGATGAGTAGCTGTTGGATGGTTATAGGTGAGTTCTGATTTTGCACTCGATTCGTCAAGGAAAGAAATCAAATTTGCAGTTTTATGTGCTGGTGTTAAATAGATTGTAGAAAAGTGTGGTAATCCACAGGTGCAACTTTCCCATGAAATGTTCTTTAAAATGCATTGTATTGCCCGTTTTTGGTGAAACCACCGTTCAGAACTGTCACAATAAACTCCCGATGTATTCCATATCAGTGCCTTCATGCAAGTATTATAGGATTCTGCCAGAAAATGTGACCAAAGATAGGGTAACACTAAGTTATTTCTGCATATTGGACTGTATTTTTTGCTTTTTGATATGCATTGTACTTATTAATTGGTTGGTCCATGACAAGCATGACGGTATCTTTTTGTATACGTCTGCGATATACGTATACAGAAATTTGGCTGTATTTGACAAGTAAAGTTATAGATAGTAAGTCTGTAACTGATTACATATGGCTCTAAGTCTTGTATCTTCAATTCTTCAGCCTAACACCAGATGTTTGCATGTTCGGAAGGATTGAGGGAAATACGATAGCCTAAGGCTCTACAGAAGAAAAAGAGAGAAACGTGATAAAAAAAATTATACTGTAGTTGAGATTAATAAGCATTACATGAATTGTCAGAATATGTGAGTGATGTACACTGCCCAGGAATTATAAGTAGTTAAAAGTATCAGCTAGATAAAGGATAATTTAGATAATTTTCAAGAGCTGTCAAAAGTGAACCGCCATGGTCACGCATGCATTCCGTTTTCTGACTCATATAAAAGACGCTTCTATCTTCCTAAATATGTCTGTGTTCGTCGACAGGTGTCTTATTAGAAGCAGTCGCTGTATTATCATATAGGTGATGATAAGATGATCCATGTCTTTTATTTAGTTCGTAGTTTTGTGTTTGTTGCGTTTGGTGGTTTTGTCTTTTTTTGTCTCAATTACGATTTTGTCACTTTTCTATAAATTACGATTTTTGAATGTATTTCGCTGTTTTTAGGTCATCAAACTTCTGTGCAGAAGAATATAATTGATTCATTCAGTATAGTGATTGTCTAAATTTATTTCAAAAACTATTCCCCGGTTTTCCTTTTCGCATGGTTCAAATAGCCTAAGCCGTATTTGGTATAACATTCTGGAATTTTCAGGAAAAAACTCTACAACTGATTAATTATTTAGATTTTAAATTGCTTGTATTTGAGCGCCACTAATGAGTCTTGATTTGACGAAAAGCGAGTCTTACTAATAAGATTTTTCAATGCGTCTACTTTTTAAGTTGTATTCTTTTTTAACAGTAGAAATTCATTCAAATCCATATTTGTAAAGCCTGTTACTATATTTTTATGCTCGTTTGTTATTCCGTACTTATATTAATTATTATTTTAATTCCTACCCCTTGAAAGAATTCAGTTATACTACAGTTTTATTTTCCTTAGCCTTTCATTTTCCTAAGTCAGCAGAAACATAAGCCATTGTTTGATGTGCTGCTAATTACGTCGATAACGACTGATGTATGCAATAATTTTGTGCTTGCTATGTATAAGCTCTTTACGTTCTTTGGTGTCACTTTCTAAATATACGCTCTGTGACTTTTCTCACCAAATTCTCTCCAAAAAGATCGTCGTAACGTTCAATAGTATTCGGACAAACCGCAAGACGTTTTTCGCCTTAACTGCAGACAATATTACCCGAAATATTTCGAAAAGACAACAATCGACTCTTCCAAATGTACACTTCCGTTGTAATTTAGGTCAAAATTTACTATAGAAAATCCCTTCATCAAAATGAAAAAATGAAAAATCCGCCGCATTTCAAAATGCTCATTAACTGTGGAAAATAATTGTTGAATTCAATTTACACATTTCTTGATCTAGATAAGAAGCATAAGCTGGACCAAACGCGGTGAGCAGTTTTCATTTATCAGCCAAAAACCGCAGCACGGACACGGTCACTTTTAGTATAGTGATATTTGTTGAATCAATCATGTCCCCATTCTCGCAAATAGCATTTTTATTCTCGACTTTATTATGTGGGTAACGCGATAACCCCCACTTTATTAATAGATTATATTGAAAAACAATATTTGATATATAACACCTCTGTTATTTTATTTGTTTAGATTTAATAAACATAATATTACTGCAAAATTTGTGTAATTCTTCATCAGCATATGCTCCCTGCCTTTGCTACGCCTCCTTAAGCAGAATATATTTTTACAAATAGTGGCTTTACATTAATAATTAACGGAGGTTTTGTTATAAACCTACATCCGTCAGGTCGTGTAGTTATGACTTGTATTCCAATCCCATACTACTAATTCTGCTATAAGTAGAATATAATCAATATATCAGTGAAAAATACCATCCTTATACAAACTGTGGATAAATCACTATTAAGTAACTAAAAGTAGAATAAATACTTTATACTTTTATCTTATCATTATTAGGTCCTGATTATGCACGCACATTTAAGTCCCTTTTAGGTGGTATGTCAAATGGGATTTATAATTTCAATTGTATGTGACTAACTTGTTTATATAACTGTCCCTGTAAATGAAATTATTATGCTAAACAATTGATCAAATTTATTTAAACAACCTCACATCAATATTGCTTAAATGTGCTTGAAATATCCATTATTAATCTCTGAAATTAAACAAGAGTTGTTTTTATCAAATTAACGAACTTATTATTAGCTTGAACTTATATGAACATGTTTTGTAAAAGTACGGGCACTGTTTAAAACTACTTTAGAATACTAAATATTTTAATTAACTATTTATGTCAGTCTAAAATACAAATGATTTTTTCAGTTTAAAATAAAATAAAAATATTAATGTTGTGATAAGAAAATACGAAATGCAGATAATAATACTTAATACATGCACAACTAATGGACATCATAAAACAGGTCTTGTAAAATTACTAATGCCTTATGATAAATGTGTTACTAGAGATCATAACAGTACTGTGGAGTTCACTGTATTTTTGTATATACATGTAGTTTTGGCAATTCTGCAGCTGTATCGTTGCCACCGAGGCCTGTAGTAGCACTGATATACTAAAACAGACATTTACATATTTGTGTTAATTATTGAATTCAAAATAATCGCTTTAACAAACGTTAACAAAAAGGATTCTATTACGTCCACATTAATGTATAGAAAGTGAAATAGAATATTAGATCCAGTCTTGAATGATAATGCTCTAAAATACCTTTGTTTAATTTGATGGTCTCGTTTCAAATGCTACTGGATGAACACCTTTATTTATCAATGTCTTTATGTTGTAGATATTGCGTTAAATAAAAATTATGTTTGAAATATAATGTATATATTATAGAGCTGCCAAAAACGGTAAAACGAATGTCAGAAAAGGAAAAGCATCAGTTTATAGAGCTAATTAAAAGTGGTGTCAAGACAGAAAAACGATTCTGTTTTAGAACAGTAATTGTTGGAAAACATGGGGCTGGGAAAACTTGTCTACGAAGACGTCTAATGAAGGAAACAAAGGACGACATACTCAAAACAAACAATGACATAAGTACCGAGGACGGACAACCAAAAAGCAGTACAGACGGTGTGGATATTGATGTTCGTAGTTCTCGAATTCCCATAAAAGATGGCGAAGTTGTAAATAATACAGATTGGATAGTTGATGAAGGTAATGCTTTTTATATTTTTTTAGTTATTTCTGGAGTTCCAAAACTTTTTGTGTCCAGGCTTAGTGATAAGTGATATAAGCAATAGTGTACATTTTTCGAATGCAGTCCCACATTACCGTAATAATAACTCATTTGTTTATTTGCATTGTTCCTTTTTCATGATATAGGTTCGCATTTGGTTTACTTTTCGAATGAATAAGAAAAAAGGTTAACGGACATTTATTATGTCATAAGTTAAGACAAGTGACCTTTACATAGTTGAATGTGTTGTCCCAATGATGTATTTTCTGATTTACTTGTTTTAAACCTAATTAATTGTAAACTAACTTTATTATTATAAAGCAACTGTAATCGTAGCAGAGTACAACATTAAATGGTACAAATCCTGAAATGGATGTCGCCAATAATAGTCACAAATCACTAACTGTAAATTGCAATGTTGATTATTAAGTAGTCAATATATAAAACCATAGAAGTTATTATGATGTCAAGATTGTGAAAATTTAAAGGTCTTCGGGTCTTTGTTGAATAAACTTGTGTTTTGTAATTGTTGCAGATAAACATATCGAAATGAGTGTCAGACTATCCATGGCTTATGCAAAAACAACGAAAACAGAAACAACAAAAACAGAACCCATTACTAAACCTAAAGCACCAACTATTAACGATAAATCATCATCATCATCATCATCATCATCATCATTATTATTATTATCATCATCATCATCATCATCATCATCATCATCATCATCATCATCATCATCATCATCTGCTAAGGCACAATCAGGTCCTTTAAAAACACCAGCACAGAGGCCAAAAGATCATAAAAAGTCCAGAGTAGTCAAGAAACCCAACAAGAAACAAGAAACCAAGGCCAAAGTGATTAAAACAACAGAGTTACCAAAATTAAGCTATCAAGATGCCAAACTTAAAGACAAAGAATATAAACACGTAGAAAATATGTTTGACGGTGACACTGAAACTCGTTTATTGAATCTGATTGATAGTATGGATATTGACTTACCACTGAAGATTACAGATGATCAATATGCATTTAGTACATTATGGGACTTATCTGGACAGAAACACTTCTATGCTACTCATCAAGTTTTCTTAACATGCGCTGCAATATATTTATTAACAGTAGATCTCTCAGATGATGTAAAGAAGAATCGCGACAATGATAGCCATTACCATCATGAAGATTTTCAGGACGTTGGAGGTTTGTTTGTTTGTTTGAATGATGTTCAACGCCACTTTCGGCAATTTTTCAGCTATTTCATGGCGTCCAGTTTTTATTGGGGAAGGATTCCCGAGTAACCGGAGAGAACCCCCGAAAACTGGCAATCCCTGTCAATTAAGATTGGAGTCGAGTACACCCTGCACGCAGTGAGACTCGAACCCGCAACCTCAGTGTTGACAGACCACGTGATTAGACGTTGGAGGGAATTAATAATTCAAAGCACAAAAACAAACAGCTTTAAGGCAGATCATAATGAACGCAGATAGATATAACATAGTTTGATCTATATCCGATTTTTAAATATTGACGAATGAGGGTTTGGCAGGAACAGAAAAACCAGAAGAGTAGTTATATATATTATATTTTTATGTTAATTATTCATATCTTGGTTAATTTTCACAGCCATGCAATGCATTTGTGTCTATAATATAGCTTTAATTCATTTTCTGTAGCATGTACTGTATGCTCATCTAAATTTTAGCCAAGCATACAGTACTTCATCCGTAAAATAAATTAAGATTTTTGCGTCTCTGGTCTTCAGGACATCAATTGTGACGTTTTATTATTTTGTAATACTTATACCAATATAATAAT
Organism: Limnoperna fortunei; assembly: GCA_944474755.1. Taxonomy (NCBI): domain Eukaryota; kingdom Metazoa; phylum Mollusca; class Bivalvia; order Mytilida; family Modiolidae; genus Limnoperna; species Limnoperna fortunei. Next base: position 26,778,745 of record OX104125.1, read on the forward strand.
GATGTAATCTTAAATGATAAATTTTTATGTATGCGGTTTATACTTTTCCATTACTGTTTATTATATTTGGATTATCTGCTTTTCTTATGTATCGGTACTTATAGCGGAAAAAGTTACTAAATTATTTTTTCTTATTAAAAACAGTAAGGAAATTTCTTTTTCTGAATTTTAATGGCATGAAATTGGAAAGTAAATAAAAACTTTGTTTCGAAAATTGTTCCAATCTGCGGAAATACAATTTTTAAAAATTATCTGAACGCTTTTAAGGCAAGTAAGTTTTTGGGAGTTTGATCTTTTGATCTTTTTATTTGTATTTATTAATGTCTTTTTATTAACAAATAACGTCTCTAGTGCCCTAATTTTGGTATGGTTTTTCAACACTGATGTCACTGAAGTACTAAATACAATGTAAGTGGTTTAACAAAACATAACAAGGGTTTCGTACATTTACCATTAATTGCACTATGGTTGCAGTTATAATACCTAAAGAATGACTGTGGACCATTGGGGGTAATGTGTTTTGGAGAATGCAATGCTCTTTTTGTAGATTAAAAATATTATGTTGAGGGTAGACGCTACAAAAGTCGCTACGAAATTATCAGATCCAATATATTATTTAATATTTGTTAACTTGTTCTAGTCCTGAATAATGCAACCATATTGCTCGCTGGACGTTAAAAAAAAGTCAATCAGTAAAACGTATTCAATGTGGTTTTAATTTAAAATTATTCACAGTTATTTCACGTGTACATCGATCATTTGCGTCCAAAAACACAAAAACTATAAAAAAACGGGAAGGACTATATATGTCGAAGTATATTGTCTGTAATTACATAAACCTGTGTAACTAAAATGATAACTTTTTTTCAGAGTACATTGATTTTTGGTTAGACAGTATCCATTGCTACAGTGCAGCACGTATGGGAACATCCGAGTCTCCTATTGAACCACCTGTAATTGTTGTTTGTACACATACAGACAAATATAAGGTCAGTACATGATCCTTGTTCAGAAACACATGACATTACAATGAAGATTTGTGCTGGTTTGCGATCTTTGGCCGAGTGTTAAGGCAGTGATAAACAATTCATCACAACTGTGGTTGCGGGTTCAAGTCTTACTGCGGGCAGAGTGTGCATTGATCTTACCGTTATAGACAATGATTGCTAGTTTTCCTGCCCGGAAATAAAAACTAAAAAATGTTATATCTAAACTATTTATGAAAGTGGCATTAAACGACATTTTCTAACATAGGACACGAACAAAGTTATCTTCTCCTTTTATCTGCATTAAAATCAAATATGCATACGCTATTTTTACCAAACTTACATAAACAAATTTCAAATTTTTCAATCTAATCTTCTTTTATTTTAAATTTATACAAATTTTAAACTTGTTGTATCTGGTTGTATTACATATGTCTCTTCTATTGTCGAACATTATAAAATCTAAGACTGGTCAAAATGAACGAAAGAAACATTTAAGATATCCAAGTGTCTCTGATTAGGAGCAGTGTAAGAGAGAAAGAATCTTTCTTAATGATATCTGAGATTTTTATGCCTTACTCTTAACGATCGTTTGAATTTTGTCTCATTTATCTACAATATGTAATTTTGCCTATAGATAATGCATTAACAGTTTTTTAATTAGTAACGCACACTCGTTTCTGCTTTGATCAAAACAGCAATATTAATTTGGAATTAAAAAAAATGCATTTAAATTACAAAACAAAGAAAAAAGAAGTCACAAAAAGTAATAACACACAATAATCTCACAATATTTCTGAAGATTGATGGCGATGGATATCTCTCTGTATGTATGTTTATACAAACTATATACCTTTGCCTTAGAGGCTTAGATTATCACAGGTTTGCAACAGAAATGATTGTGTTTAATGTTTTAGTTAACTGATTATTATTGTACTTGGACAGAATGATTTTTAATTGTAAAACAGACATAAAAAGATGTCCCAAAGTAGCATATCAATTTTCAAATTAGCTGCCTTGATTACCAAGGCAACACTGTTTATTAATACAAGTACAACACGTTACTATTGTAGGGAGATTTGGCGCTCAGAAAAAGGCAAGATGAATTTGATTCTTCCTTTTGTAACCTTATTCGTGGTCAAGACAAGGTGAAGCATATTCATGGGGATATAATTTATCTATCGAATACAACAGACCAAGATAAACGTTTTGCAGATCTACGATGCACGATTTCAGAAGTTGCCAGAACAACAAACGTATGGGGAGATGAACTGCCTCAAAAATGGATTCTTTTGGAAAAAGCTATTGAGAGGATAAGATCTGAAGCAGATATAGTTAGCTTTTCTCTTATCTTACAAGCTGGGAGACGTAATATTGTAGGAATAGACAATGATGAAGAGATTAAATTATTTCTTAGGTATCAACATGAAATTGGAAACATTATTTATTTTAGTGAGAAATATTTAGAGGATTTCGTTATCCTAAACCCTAGATGGTTAATAGATGCGTTTAAGTGCATTGTATCTCATAAAATTCAGATTGCAATTAAAACAACAGAAGATTGGGGCCATTTGGAAGAAACTGGCATCATGACAGATTCTCTTTTGGACAAACTTCTTGAAAAGGATCAAATTCACAATTTTAAGAAAAATAAAGGTCATTTGGTTCACAGTTTGGAAAAATTTGATATCCTAATACCTCTAGATGGTACTACAAAATCATTCTATATTCCTTCAATGATGCGCACAAAGAAACTAAGTGATCTTGTAAGAGAGGTCATGCATGATACATCAAATTGGAAGAGAACGTCGTGGCTGTTGCTGAAATTCAGATTTTTACCACCGCAATTTTTTCAACATATTCTTGCATTTTTTACAAGGACATTTGTACCGAATGATAGGAATGGTAAGCCAGATCTTTACCGCGGTATTGGGGTTTTTAATTTGGGTCTACAACATCATCCAGAAAAACTTGTTATGTGTGTGTCATTAAATATGATTGCTTTACAAGGGTGGGTGTGCACTTCCGAAGGCACAGATTTTCGTGCTAACTACAGAAGAATCCGATTACAGTTAGAAAAGATTGTATCACGTATAAAAAGACGATACAATCTTAACATTCATTATTGGATTGAGTTTGGAATTTGCGACGGGCCTAATGAAACTGATTGTGTCAACCTTGAGGACATAGTTTATAAATATAGCTGTGGGTTGAAGTACAACAACAGGGGTAGTAATCACGATCCAAGAAAACTTTATTACCAGTGGTACGCAGTGGTAAGTAAGCAAATGTAAAAAGTTTCAAATTGATAGACTGGATGTATTAATCTTTAATCAAGAGGGGAAAAAATTATAAAAACAATAAATTCGTGAAAAATAGGTCAAAGTGCAGACAATTATAAGAATGCCACTGGAAATGTGGAGTATTGGTAGGGACGAACATTTTTTTCTTTTAGCGGCACCAACGAGCCTCACTTTATCGACATCTACAAAAGTAGTCACCGTGCAAATAGCATAGAGCTCTCAAAAACATTACTACGTATGATCCGCGGTCAAATTTACGTACATGGTAAGTCGAGCACTGTGAACTCTCGCAATATGGTCACAAAATGAGTTCCAACCAGCTAATTGAGCGCTTGACAGTTTTCTCAAGTAAACTAGTAAATAAATATATAGTTTTGTCTAAATGACAGCAAACAAATATTGTTAATTTGAAGATCATTCAGTCGTCGGTGTAATCTTCTGCTTCTTAAAAAATGAGAAAATCAATTTGCGTCTGTTCATTTACTGTTTTATTTGCTAGTCTTCTCACTGAGCCGATTTCAACAAAATTTGATATAAGAAAGGTCCTACCCAATTGCATAAAGCAAATACAGGGAATAACAAATGATAATGATAAGTTGCTAACATAGACTGTGGGATGTCATTGATTGTGTCAATCCATGTTTAGCGTGTTTAGGTTATAGTTTATATACTTATGATGCCGTTTTTTTCTTTCAATTAGTGCATACACCAGTAACATATATCTTTCACATGTTTGATTTCTGATATTACCCCTAACTTCCCTTTAAAAAAAAATCCTCATTGGAACAGTAGGACTATATCAATGATTCCTGATAAAAGAATAATTAAGACGCATGTCGTACTGACGAAAAGATCTCACTGGGTGTTTGTGCTATTATTTTGAGACCACTAATTGGCTCTATTTAAGTTAAAATGTTTTATATTAACTAGGATTACAACATGGAAAATGCAGAAAATATCTGTCTAAAACATAATGTTGATTGGAAATCATCATTGGAAGAATTTTTGACAAAGATAGAGTTTCGGAATGTTTGCTCAGTTGATTCAGTATGCACATGCTCTGATGTACATGATAATGGTAGGAATAAATTTAATCTTTTGATTGATACTATTGATTGATTGCCTGTATTTAATTTAACGCCCATCAGCAATAGTTCAGCTATATGCAGGATTTGAGTGAATAACTGTACTTTACCCAACCAAAAATCATTTCTATCAACTAATTAAAAAGATCTCAAAATGATATGAGAATATATAAAGATCAAACAGAATATAAAACTAAAAAATGTGAATTAAAATTTTACAATTTCTAAAAGATTTATATTTTAGAATATAATTTAATTTCTTTTAACTTTCAAACCGTAAGATAGTGCTGCCAGCGACAGAATAAAAAAGATTCTAATATGAATTGACACAACGTCCCCGAATGTCTGCCACGTCAACCTACATCCATCAAGACATACTTTATATAATACGGACAGTTGCGTGGCACACACTTGGGGTTTGTTTTATTGTTTAAATATAACTATGTGTCATCCTGGTGTAGACAGGACGACACCTGGTGAATACATTTTGGTCTCTACGACATCCAAAACGTTTCAAATTATGTTTGTGTAGAAGTAGTTGGATATCGCAAAGTTTATTATTAACTTTTTTGTCCCATTATAGGTGCCACATTTTAGAAAAAAATTAATGAGCCTTAACAATCATTAAAATCATTTTCTAATCGCTGAGTCATAGGTAGTGTTTCATATTCCTGGATTTGACTTTTTTCTAGACATGACAATGAGTAACTCGACGGCTGTCTCATTAGAGGCAGGCACTGCTTACTCGTCCGGAGCACCTGAGTGCACCCATGGTTTTTATTGGGTTCGGGTTACTCTCTTTCCGTGTTTTATGTTTTTGGTTTTTTGTGTTGTGTTTGTCTACATCCGGATTTGTAACTGTCCCTTGGCTTTTGGCTAATGTTGTTCGGTTAGGAATACCAAATACCGACATTCTGGTAACACTGTTCTGAAATAGTCAACAATGTATGGTAAGTTAATGAGTATTTAAATAGCCTTTACAATAAATGTAATCATAATAATCTACTAGTTATAAAGAATTTGAATTATATTGCTAGTGTGGAACAGCGTTAGCACAGAACATATTGCTGTCGCCCATGAAGTCTACAAGAAGTCTGAATTATTCCGAACAAGTAAAGATGGCAAAAATGTGTCTGTTCACGAAGAATTTTATTCCAAACTTGTAGAGAAGGATATGTTCTTTGGAGATATTAAATCAAGTGCAGATCGACTTGTGTACGTTTTATTTATTGAAAACAAGGGTTTTAATAAATGTACCTACAAAAATATGTTCTCTTGGACCATATTTGATGGTAAGTAAAATATTAATGCAACATATTGACTTTGAAGCAATTGTATCACTTTTTGTCTTATATTTATAGTGTTAAATAATTAATCTTACTCGGCTGAAGCAAAAGTTTCTCAAGGCAGAAAATCAAATTCAAAAACACATCACATTTTTCTCAATTTGTTTTGACCATGTACATTTAAATATCTTCAGCCTAATTAAGGTTAATCAACTTTGCAAGTGTTGTTAGTGCACTATATGAGCATCTGTGTTTTGATTAAAAACATCTTGGATGAATACCGTGGCTGCAGACCTAATTTTACATAATTGGCAACAACATTTTTACAATGTTGACAAAATTCGAAAAGTTTGTCTTTTAAGAAAAACGAATGAAGTACTGTATAAGATTGTTTATGTTATGTTATGTTATGTTATTTTATGTTATTTTATTTTATTTTATTTTATTTTATTTTATTTTATTTCGGGTGTGCCGCAAATGCAGGACTAAATTTAAAAAGAAACCTATGGGGCACAATGTTAAAACTAACATTTTAAATAAAGATACCAAGATTATAAAATTTAATACGACAGACGCGCGTTTCGTTTAATAAAGAATCATCATGGCGCTTAAACCTAAGCCGTATTTAGAACTCAAATAAAAAAGATCCAGTTAACCTTGCAAATAAAAAATCTTACAATTTTAATCATTTAAAATATTTCAAGGCAGTATATTGAGACAATTACTTTGTTACTGAAACACACGGTGATAATCTTGTCAGCACCGACTACTGGGCTAGTGATACCGTCGGGGAATAACTGTCCCTCCAGTAGAGGCATCGACACAAAGGGTTGCAAATAAAGCCCTGGTTACAGTATGTTGATGTTGGCCGAGAGGTCGTGTAAAAATACGGTTTCTATATTGTGTAATCAACTTCTCGTACAGTTTTCAAACCAGATCTATAATACTTTACAAAAAGATTGCAAAATTGAATTTGTTTACCTGTTATCGTGATTTATTTTAATATATTGTTTTCCTATTTTTTACACTCGGGGACATATTTAAGCATCTTATGCAAAATACAGAGTCATTCAATAATTTTCCTACAGATTTTAAACCCCAAACATGACAATTCGCAGTGAACGAAAATTGCACACATGTTGAAGTTGTGCACGTGCTATTTTGAAATTGTTGTTATCAGTTTTTCCTATTTTTTAAGGTTTAAAAGCTTAGTAGTTTTTCTGCAAAGTTGACAAGCAAATTGTTATGTTGTTTAATTTACCTCTACTTCAGTTTGCCACTCGGATCAATGAAACCTGACATCAAAATTGCACACAAACTATAGGTGTGCACCTGCTATTTTGGAATTCTTCATGGAACGTTTCTTGTCGAGGAATTTATCAAAGTTTCAGCAAATATCACGTAAAATGATACATATTTTTTCAAACCAAATCTCTGAAGCTTCATTGAACGATTGCGCACATATTGAAATTTGTACCTACTATGATGATATTTTTAAATAAATGTTACCAGGTTTTTTTTCAGCAAATATTACGCAACATCGTTTTTTAAGTAATCAGTTTCTACAATTTTCGAGAAAGACTACATATTTTATTTCGCTTTATTAAGGCAGGTCTCATGTCTTAAGTCATATGCTTTACAGCTCTGCTTTAAGATCTATACAGGCTCTTAAAAGAGCTGGTTTAGTTCAAAGAGGTAATAATCTTATTTAATATATTGTGTATCGAATTTTAACGGTTTATAAATGACAAACCGAATGAAAGATCCACATTTATTTCAAAAACAGTGCTTTATCATTTCCGTCATTGATTAAAAATATTTCTTGTAATCCGCAGGAATACAGAACCAAAGATTTAATATAAAGTAAGTATAATATTGAAAAATTACCACAACCATATGTTTTCGTGTGTGCGTGGTTATGTCATTTTAGCTGGTCGATTTTATTGACAGGGGTACGTGTAGGTTTGATCCCATGTAAGACCATCCCAAAGACATTTATGTATGAGATAATGCACAGCCCGTTCTCTTGAACTTACCTTTTTTGTTTTAAGGAATGAATTGTGTTTAAGTTTAAATTTAAATCATGCGTCTTGAAAATGGTTTTTGAGCTACATTTGATTTTAATGCATAACACTCCAGGTATTTTGTTAAGCCAAACAGCTAAGTTTTAAATTTTGATTCAAGTACAACTAGGTGTATTCATACACTTCGCCTGACATATGAAGTAAGCATATTCTACATTATCTTTAAATATATTATACTTTATCTGTTAAAAACAAGGTTTCTCAATATAATCTTCACAAACGCTTTTTGTGACATCTCCATACGATGTTTGCTTTGTAATGGTGCTGCAACAGCAGCTTATACTAGTAATAAACCTGTTTTGTTTAGAACTCATGTGTTGGACGTTTGCGTGTGTATGCAGACAAGTTAGAATGATGGAAGAAACATGCATCAAATATGCCTTACCATAGAGTTCAATCAACGTTGTTACAGTATTTATCTTAATAAGCTTGGTAGGAATACAGGACTAAAAGAAAATCCACAAGACCACAATATGTTTATAGACGTAAACGACATGAATGCACCAACCAATGTAAAAAACAAACGAACTTCTATGCTTCAGACACAATAACCTTACAGATACACGCTAGAGAAAAATTACAAACATCATTGCCAGACAAACACTGACAACGCTATCAGCTGTGATTTGTCAATTAAAGGTTTTCGTAATATCCAGCGAGCAATTTTTCAGCTGTACATGTATTTGGGATGCAAACACGTTTGCAAACAGTAAATCAAAAAAAAAAAGAATGGACCAACCGTCACATAATTTCAACTGCCAATTGGGAAGAGACGGACAATGAATCCTTTTTTAGTGTCTACAATGAGCTACGTTTTTAGAAATCTACAGATGGGGTCTCTATATTGCAAGAAGTGTAGCACTCTCTAAGCATATTAAGGTTTTCCATACTGTAACCTAACACCGCATCCCTTCCCAGATCTGGGAACGCACTGGGCACTCTCCCAATATAGTCCTTGCTTGCCTGACGATTTTTCATTATTACGTTAAGCACTGTGTAAACTACATTTTAAAGTAACAAAGAGATAAATAACGAAATTTAAGTACAAATGCAAATCATTCGATACATGATGAGAATAAAATAGTCAACCATTCCAGTGCACTTCTGTCTTACAGCATCTTATTTAAAGGTGTTTACATTCGTAAAGTTGTTTTCTGGTTCTTCATCATCAACTTACTAAATATTCATAAAAATGTAATATTTTGTCAGGACTCTGTGTGCTTCTTATTTTTTGCTGTGACCACCCAACTAGTGACTGAAAATAACAATGGAGATTTGACTGTTGATTGATTGTGTAAGGTGAAAGCGAAATTTTGCTGTTCATATGTTTGATCAACTATAATTTATTGTTATCTTATTTTATTGTAGAGTTTAATAATATTTATGTTATTATATTAAATTACTGACTTATTTATAGGTGTCTCATCTGTGACAAAAACCAATCTGTATACTGGTGTCGTGACTGTAAGAAATCCATGTGTAACTATTGTCACTTTCAACTCAAAATATCCATGATTAAACTAGAGGCTAACAATCAACATAAATATCACAATGTGCAACATGTACAGGACACATATAAAATGGTTTACAATTTCGCTGTCAAGTCACATAACAGCTGCGATGCCGAGGTGTTGCCTGATGAATTGCTAGTTTTAGCTAATCTGGATGGCAAGCAATTAATAACTTGTCACATATCAGGGAAACAACAACAAATTATTCCATTACCTGGTGTACCAAATAGTATAGCAGTAGTTGACAGCAACACGGTAGCTGTCACGTTAGAAACTACTATAGTGTTAGTAGATGTAAAACAAAGACAAATAAATAAATGTTTTGATGTAAAGGTTGAGTGCTCAGGTATTGTATACAGATATAAGAAGCTGTTTGTAGGTTTAAATGATGGAACAATAAGGATAATGGACCTTGCAGGGGAGGTAAAACGTACAATAGAAGTGGGTGGTACCCCTCATTGTCTCTGTGTTGGGAAGGCAGGACGAATCTACTATATTAATTTTAAAACATTGCACTGTATGGATACAGAAGGAAACCATTTGTTTACATTTAAGGCTCCTGTGACTACTGATTCAATATTATTAGATGATGATGGAATGTACAGCCCGGTACATATTACAACAGATGACGAAGGATATGTTCTGGTTATAAATCCTAGCAAAGTATTTAGGATAAGTCCTGATGGTAAAGATATAAAAGTTATTATTAAACACATACCATATGCTAGCGGTTTATACATATGTTATGATTCTCAATCTAAATCAATTGTTTTTGAACGTATGGTAAGTGAGAAAACTGTTCGTTTTGATCTTCAGTCAAATTTACCTGTGTTTGAACATTATAATAGCGATCAAAATATTTATGTTTATCAGAAAGTATATTCTGATTGACACAGGAAATTATTACGTTGTTTTTAGTAACTATGTCTGGCTAACCTGATGATATTAGTCAATAAATGAATTATTGTAACAGGAATATAATTTGTATTGTTTTCCTAGCAAATGTTAGTTATTTACACTACATGTTTTGTTGATTATTTGTTTATATATTTCTATGTTCATGTCTTAAATGAAAATATGTATCATAAATAATACTGAATAAAATAATGTCAAATACTGATTATTGTTTATATATACGTCTACATGTTAAGCCCAACACTCTCTTTTAGAATTAGATTTTAATACTGTCAAATTATTTGCTTACCCTCATCGGGTTTCGACCGCACATCGTTGTAACACTGCGTGCATAAGGTCCAGAGCTCTACACCACTTTCCAGTCGCAATATAAAAATATAGCTTCATTTACCGAGGTGATTTATAGACAGAAAAAGTAGATGTGTACCAGCGAGAAATTTTCGGAACCAATACGGATTAACCTGAAAGTAATATAACTCGGCATCTTTGTATATATTATACAGGATGACAAAGTCACTTGTCATATAGTCACAGTAAGTTAATTATAACATACATCTAAGTATTGTGGCAACCATATAGTATATCTATACAGCGGATTTATGCAACATCAGAAATATTTGGTTAATTCCCAATATTTCTACAAGTCCACGAATTAAGTCCAACACTGCTAGGATTAGATTTTAATACGTATATAAGTAACGTACAAATAGCAACAATAATTTAATTTTAACAAATAACAATAATATAGTTGTCTAAGGTAAATAGTTATAACAACACCTTCTTTATACTACTTATAGAGATCGCATTGTTTTGCTCCAAATATTGTGTTTCATTAAACAATTACATTATACATATATTGAAATCAAGGGCCATTGTATTTATTATTTTATATATTTGAACTCAAACTATGGGCTATGATGATTTTATTGCATTATATGAATCTGAGGTAATGGCACTTTATGGATAGTGTATATATTTTATGAAAAGTTATCGACATTATTATAATTGTATAAAATGTATCTGGGGCCATGAGGTCATTCTTCATGTATTGTTACTACGTACATTGTTATTGAGACTACGAGCAACTATGTCGTTTTTATATTTCAGTCTCCGAGGTAACGAGTCACTTTAATGCAATAGTATATTTTGTGTATGAGGTGTCGAGTCACTGTATTGTTATTGTACACATTCTTACTGAAGTCTAGGCAGCTATATTGTTATTGTATACTATGAATCAAATGTCATATGCCATTAATAGTGTATAACATATATCTGAGATCAAGGGCTACTGTATTGTTAAAGATATTATATTAGATTTTGGGCTATTGTATTGTGGTTTAACCGGAATTTTATTTAATCACGAGTTCAGACAGGCAGGCAGTGCATGACTATAATTTGACACCCGTCGGGTTAATCATTTTCACGACCAGGAAAAACTCGCATTTATAGGAAAACCTGTCACTATTTATTTTTTAAATGCAAAGCAAGTCCCACACATAATCTCTATTACACATTTTATTCAATAGTGTTGTTTTTGTTAATGTTCCGAACTTTACCTAAATTACTTAAATGAAGACAATAATACAGAAAACACATTCCCGGGAACCTGTCTTTTTTAAACGTTAGTGTTTTCTTTAATTTAAGTTTGTTTGTTTTTTTTGTCTGTCTATCATATGTCTGTCTGTAATCCTTGGTCTTATTTATAAATTATATATATTTTTTTATTCTTCTCCTATGAATTTCGTTCCAATAAAACCTTCTGAATTTTTTTTGTAATGTAAAGCAATTGTTATACATTTTAATGATGGAAACACAAATAGCTGTCTTGGACCTAAATTTGGTATATTGGGAATGGTCAATCATATTGGTATTTTGGTTTATCAAAATTACCTTCCTTCTTCAAAATTTCCTTTTTATTATTTTTGATAATACTGAACTCGATTTAGCGAAAATTTATTAAAACCATTAATAAATTGAGAAGATGGTATAGAAATAACTTTTAATATCTTTTAAATTAATTTTTCTTAAAATTAAGTGTTAATTTTGTAAGAAATTATTATTCATTTGACTATAAATCTGATGGCTTCTTTTTGAAATTTTCACGAAAAAGGCTGATAGATGGTCCTATATAGAGCCATGTTTCAGCTATATCACGTCGTCCAGTTTTTATTGGGAGGAAGCAACAGTATCCGGAGAAAACCCTTACCTGAGATAGGAATAAAGACAATCCTTTTCAATAAAGATTGGAGTCAAGTACACAGCCAGAATTTTATCAAAGCAAATTAAAGATATTTGAATGAGTTTAAATATAAAGTGACTGATATTAAAATAATTTTAACGCACTTTATTTCGCAGCATGGGTTTATTACCGATCATTTTACTTAAGACCGTACCATTGGATGAGCTGGTAACAAGGGTTTCATGTTTGATGTTTACATAACAATCTCAGTTTCTCATTTTGTTATAAGTTTAAGTTTCCTCAAATGTAAGAGGGACATACAGAATTTTTCTTTAAAACCCGATTTTGTTACACAAATTGTGTTATATACCTTAAAATTTCTGTATTATTTGCATGCGCAACTAGGTTACATGTACATTTAAATTCATTATAAAGCTAATTTCGATATAAGCCTATACGTTATAAACTAACTCTACTATATGTGGATGCTCTAATTAAAGTTTAGAGTAGAGTTTATGAAATAAAAACCAGGCTCTTATTGGAACATCATTAAACTAGGTATCCAATTGTATCTACAAACTCTTTATTAACAATGGAAATGTTAAAGGCTCTAGACATAAAACATTTACACGCATAATACTATTAGCAATACAATACATTTTTTCTAAATTCTCATACTTCAATACTTTGAACTTGGAAGGCTTTATGGACGCAAATCATAAAGATGTTCAGTAAGTCTAAAGGTTGCGGATAAGAGACTGGTAGCAGAATTGTCAGGTTATAATACAGAAATCTTGACCGCGTATTACAGTTGTTTAGTACAATATCTTTCGTCCTACCTAACACTTTATCAGTTTTCAGTGGCAGTCGAACCTATCATATTTCCACTTCATATAGTGTATATTTAATTTTACGTATTTTCAAAAACACATTTTAATATTTTAACTTTCTATTTAATGAATAATATAAAAATTCTTAACTTGTATTATTGGACTACTGTACATCAACCAAATCATGTATTTCAATCCGGAATGGATACAATGGACAAATAAACTTAAGTGAATGCAGGACACTTTCACTGAAAATAATATGTCATTGAATTTTCTTTAAATCGCAATATGTAAAATTTACAGCGATAACTTTTGACCTAGCTAATAAAACCTTTACCAAATTTCTGAAAATATAATACTTCAAAATAAATTAACATTGACAATACAAATAGTATACAATTGAAATAACCAATCTCAAGTAGACCGATTTCGAGTCTACTTTAAGTTTAAACAGTCTTTCTTGTTAGCGATTATCGCTTGTTTGCTTGAAGTGAGAATCCAGAGATTCCTGCGGTAGGTAAACTGGTAATCCTTGTCAAATATCGCAGACAAGTCCATATATAATTCTCTAATGTTGAAATTTTAATTTTTATAAATACATAAAATCCCTATACAAAGAATAATGAAAGGTTCTGTTGCTCATTCTACCAGTCTAATTATTGCGTAAGAATTAGTTTGTAGCGTGGTGTAATTAATGATCGATTACCTGATACCACAAAAAATCAATGATTATAGCTCCAGTATCTTTGGTTATCTGCTTATGATTAGAAAAAGGTTGGATAACCAGTAGCAAAATCAATTTTTACAAACGATGTCAGATTTTTTGTACCAGAAGCATTTAATTTGACAATCGCTAACTAAATAAAATACACGTATTTTGCTGGCTCAAAGCCTGGAATACAGCACAGCCTAGAATAAGACAAACAGTTTAATAAAATGTCAATTACACATAGACAAATTCCATTTGATCAATCTAAATAAAATAAAATCTTTTACTTGCTCCAGTACAGTACAATACAGTTTTTTCAGTACAGTAACAGTAAACTATTTCTCCCCTCTGTTACTACATTGAGGTCCATCAGCATAAACTATATACTGATAAAATTTGTAAAACACTCATGCACACGTGTATCAGCCCAGAGTTGTTTTCCACCACAACAATTACTAATAATACAATATACACACATTTAGTGTTTGTGTTATATTTCAACACCAAAACTGCTCATCAGACAATTTTTATCTATATTTAACAATATAAAAGAAAAAAAATGTTATTGCCAGAAATTTTGATTTACTAAAACTACAACTTTTTGGGAGGTATTACAGAATAAAAGCGCATCCTGTAAAAAAAAGAGATTGTATAGGTACATGTATGTACATACTTTAAGAAACAATTCTTTTTCGTGCATCACCGTACGAAAAATCCGGAATCAGGAAGAAAACAGATAAAAAGAGGCAAACATTTAAAGTACAAATCAATAAATATGTGAAATAACTAAATTAAACACAAATATCATAATAATATGATTTACCCTAGCATTTATTTAAATTTTAGAGCAATTAATATGATACAATTGAATGATACAATTAAATTTAATAATGATTTAATAGTGTGAGAGAAATAAGAAAAGGTTTTAATCCTGAAATGCAACCTTCATGTCTTGAAACTACTATGTTATTTTGTTGTATCAAGAGATAATTATCGACCATTTGTATTACTTTTAAAGTCTGGCATGCAATCTAATAGTCACACAATTACAGAATTGAAAAAACAACTTAAATTCTAAACTTACGCAACTCAAAGAATTCAGTATTTGAATGTAAAATAGTTATAAAAAGTAGCAGTCTTTAAGCCCTTACCACAGCTCTGTCCAAAATTTTCAGGAAAAACAATGCTTTAGAATGCTAACGAAAGAAACGATTTATAAAAAATTTAAAAAGAACAGTTTTCCAAAATGTGAATCTGCTAACAAATCTACGTTTATGAAATACTTTAATCAGTCATAATTGTCAAGAATATTGAATTCCTCACAAACAGTTTTCAAATCCAGTTTAGTACGTCATACGCGGGACTGGATGAACAATTGCTATAAATGAACGGAAAGTTGACAAACGGGAAGTTTAAGTCATCACGTTATCGTAGAGGTATTTATACCCCCCGCAAACTTGTTTGGGGGGTATATAGGAATCACATTGTCTGTCTGTCTGTCTGTCCGTCTGTCTGTATATCCGTTTGTCCGTTTGTCCACATCCCTTGTAAGCGCTTCTCCTCCTAAACCGCTTGACAGATTTTGATGAAACTTTACATGAAGGAAGTACATCATATTTAGATGTGCATGAAGAATTTTTGTCGCTGTAGAATATTATTCAGGGGAGATAATTGGACTTGAAGCAAAGCGGGGGGTATCCCTTTGTGAGCGTGCTCACAGTCCACACTTTTTTTCATGTGTCTACTCTAAGATGAAGGTCTCGGTTAGAAGCTGAATTGATAGCGTTATGCAAATAAATTAAACTTTATGATCTGTAGGATCAAAGTGAAAATTTCAGAATGTTTTGTCCTATACAATTTACCGGAACGTTTGGTCAGGATAATTTTTATGAATAAAATGTCGATAAAATTACCTTACAACGATTAGACACTAGCTTGGAACCCGGTCTTACATATCTCTTTGCGAAATATGCCATCATAAATATGATCCTATTTCTAATAATAGATAAATTAAAAATGCATATATTATAGTGCTTTGCCAATTACAGGCATTGCTTCGGTTTGATCTGACTTGGAAATTTTAGTTGAAAAAGTAGATACCAGGTATTTCATCATTGAATCTAATCTACAATATTTCTATTGACCATTATAAGCAAACGGCGTCTTGGCTTGACCAAGTTATTTTATCAAATTTTACCATCAATGAAACATAAACGTTGAAGATAAATTGTAACAACTGGTGATCATACATGTATATAGGATAAGATATTAAAAATAATTTAATTATAAAAGCAAGCGATAATATCAGATCAAACCCGAGTATGAGTAGTTTCTGTTCTTACATGACTAATTTATTAATGATATACATTTGTAAATATGACATATTTATGGCAGATAAGAAAATAAGTATCACAGAATATAACAGCAAGAGCAAAAACATTCCGTTTATTTTATTAAATGCTCAAAATATCTCGTCTATTCTTTTATTTATTATTCTAGGTGTTTACTATTATGTATAATGTTATTGTTGTATTAAAGACTCCTGTCTTACAAACAAGTACAAATTTGATTAAATTTGTCATTCACGTCCACACTTTTTGTTGTGACTAAAGGCACAATTTTAGAATATAATTGACTTTGACATAATACATAGGTAATTAGTGGATTTGTTTTCACATAATCTCCACATTTTATTTAAATTTCGTTTTATTTTAATTCACATGGTTGTAGACAACATTAACAAATTTAAAGTTTGGCACGACATTAATGACATCAAACAAATTAAACCTATTAAACAATTGTTAGAGGTTATAAATAATGACTGTTAAAATGTTTTTATATTCATGAAAAATCTGTAGAAATTTTGATTCAAGCAGCAAATATATCTCAAATGCTTTTTAACTCTGCATACAAAACCGTTTTGCAATAAAAATGTTAAGTATCAATATAAAGAAAAAAATCGTTCACTACAAAATTAATGGGTAATCGGATACCGCGAAGTGTGCTATATGACTATTGTCGTAATTTTAAACTAACAAAATATAATTAGGCGAACACAAGCTGGATTTTAAACTACATCATAAAACATTACGATGACTTAAAACCTCTGAATGTGACATACGCTTTTGAAAATTGATTAAGGGATTTATTCACAGATTGTTTTTAAAAATAATGTTTGTAATGCACCGGAATGTGTATCAAGTCATTTTTCAAAATATCTCTGTGATATGTACAATTCATGCGAAAAACATTATATCACATTCATAAATAAAACGTTGAAAAATGTTTTGAACCGATCTTAAATGACCCTTCCAAAGGAAAATGCTTAACGAGTGGCGTCAAATCTACACATGAGATTGAAAATATAATTAAATTGATAAAGGAACAAAAGGCTTCAGGACAGGAAATACTACAAAATGAACAGTTTGTTATGAACGAAACCAATAATTAACTATATTATATCCTACCATAATCTTATTGTTAAACAAGGTCGTATTCCATCTTGCTGCGAATTTGGACATTTAGTATCTGTATAGCAAGCAAACAGCAAACTCAAGACTTCACCCAAATGATCTTTTACCATAACTGTTCAAGTGTTTAAATATGTTATCAAAGTGAGATTACCTTCTCAAGTCCTTGGCCCTAACCTAAATGTACTTTTTTAGGGGTCTAGTTTGTACTTTTCTGAATTCTATTTCAAGGGGATAGAGTAAAAGCAAATAGACACTGCGTAAAGCATTATCCAATTTGTTTGTATGTGTTTGTATGTATGGTGTTTAAAGCTCCTTTCAGTAATATCATGGCGTCTAGTTTTTATTGGGCGAGGAAGAGGAATACCCGGAGAAAACCCCTACCTTCGTAAGGAAACTTGTAATCCTTCTCCATTAAGATTGCAGTCAAGCACACCCTTACCCAGTGAGCCTCAGCATTTATCAGTGACAAGACTTCATCTTTAAGGTTCTGGGCTAGTGTCTTTCTTTTCCAATTAAGAAGGCATTTAAGATGCGCAGCCTCATATTTATATATGAATAACAAAACTGGTCGGCGAGAAGAGTAGCTCAATGACTACTCCTATAGATTGTTTGAAAACGTGTCTTTCAGCCATGAAAAATATGTTTAGAACTAAAAGGTCTAACATTAGACAGATGTTATCATTAATGTATTAAATTTGTGGTTAAGTGTCATTTAGTGTCATTTTGTACAAATTTCTTATGTATTTATATCTTCTAATACCGTTTTTTTAAAATCCAAAACAACGTTCCATTTTTTTCTGGGTGATAGTGTTATAGATTGTAAAAAAAATAAGTTTTTTTATAATATTACAATGAGAAAGTGACGCAATCTTAAATCGCAATTAAATTTTGGTAGGGAGATTTGATAGAAATTTGGAGTTCACTTAAACGATTTTATTTTGAGACACTGTTTGTGATCTTGGTAGTCCTTGTATCTCATGCAAGGATGGGAGATCACAATCCCCGACTTTAAGAAAAAGACTAAAGAATGCTCTGACCAATTTGTGATTTTCCAGTTTTCTTTTTTTAACGCCTTCTGGATGTGTAAGAAGAATTTCCAAATAAACTTTCCATGCCTACTTCATTTTGTAAATACTTTATATTCTGTTTCTTTCATATTACATGTTACGGGCCTTATCTGATAAGACAACAACATATGTGTCATTAATATCGGGAACAGTTTTATCTGAATTTCTAGAGACTGATGCTTTCAATCCACTGATTTTTATTTAAATGACCTCAATGCCTTTTCGAATTTCGATAAGTTGTTTTGTTGGTCCTTGTGTTTTCTTAATTTTTTCTGGCGCAGTCCTTGTTAAAGCCATCAGTGTTTTAAAGTTATAATTCCTGCTGATGCATCTAGGTTAATATTAATTTGGTCACTTTGAAGTATATTTTACGTAGATCTCCAGTTATTACGTGACGTAAAGGGCTCTATACGACTGGGGAATCGTAACATCAGCAGTTTTCACTTTGGAGTCATCGACCAAAAGATCCCTCAATAAACATGCGGTAGTCAACAGTAACTACTGAATTAAATTTGTTTTTCAGAGAATTTTCGTGTTCTAAACATTACAAAAAGGATACTTGATTTGAACAACTAAAGTTTTATTTGCATTCATGTTTGTGATATTAACAATATTTTAATACACAATTTACATAGTTCCTGCAATAAAACAGCCTCCGAAACGGTCCTCTATATTTCAATTGTTGTCTGCTTTTGGTATTAAAAATTGTTTGGTTACTTCAATCATTGACTCTATAAATAGATAATAATTACAAGATTATATATATACAATAAAGTTTTATATATATTATATTAAAGATAATATACAAACTATAAAGTATTTCTTATAATATGCAGCTTTGTCCTTTAAAACTAAATAAGATGGATGATTTAATCTCGCCTTAAAAAATCTGTAAATTTTAATTTTATCATATGAAAAGCCACATTCCACATTTTATATCAATTGTTACAAATCTTTTGTATTTGACCACACAACGTTTATTATTATCTTTAAACTTGTTTGAAAACTAGTTTTAACATTTTATTTTGTCTCTTAAGATCTATGAAACACAAAATTCGATTTAAACCCACCGCGTCCAGGTGCCAATCATATTGGTATCCAATACCTGGAAGATCCTTTTTAAGTTGTTTTGGTGATTGGTAAAATGAACTGAATATTATAATTTTATTGTTTTAATATCATTCTACAGAGAAGAATTGTAAACGTTATGTGATTGTGTTCTCTTTTTTTACCTTTTTGACCTTGCGGTTACAGAAAGATAGCCAATATATAACGCATTTCTGAGAATTTTAAAGTATGCATTTGTAAAAGTACAAATCAGGCACACGAATGTGTTTGAATAAATGAAAGTATAACTTGCTAGCAAAGATTTCAGATGTACCGTTTAGGTATTTTGTTGTGTAATAATAATTACCAAAAGTTACCTATGGTAACATCTGAAGATATGATTAATACAAGAAAACAAATTTATATTTATTTATGCCTGATGGCATACCCCATCGATTGATGTGCAATTACGGCATCGCAATACACTATTTATTTATACTTAAACACTTGATTTTTCGTATAGCGAACCGACAACTGGATAACAATTAATATAAGATCTTTCAAATTGTAATGCATCAGTTTAATCTTACATATACTGTTGCAACATCTGAAAAAATAAAAATGTTATAATTATCAAATGCAAGATCTGGTATTTTAATCAATGTTATAGTCATTGATTCAGTTAAGTAATGTTGGTTTATATTCTAAGTTTAATAATTTAGAGAGATCTTTGCAACCATAATAATACTGTAAAAGTTACATTATTAACAAGTTACAAATTAATATTTTTTAGTACAACATCAACAGAAACAACAACAACAAGTTTGGACTGTGAGCACGCTCACAAAGGGATACCCCCCGCTTCGCTTCAAGTCCAATTATCTCCCCTGAATAATATCCGACAGAGACGAAAATTCTTCATGCACATCTACATATGATGTACTCCCTTCATGTAAAGTTTCATCAAAATCTGTCAAACGGTTTAGGAGGAGTTGCGCTTACGAGGTCCCGCACTGAATACTATATTTTAAAAGTCTAAGTGCAATTATCTCCCCTGAATAATATCCGACAGCGACGAAAACTCTTCATGCACATCTACATATGATGTACTTCCTTCATGTAAAGTTTCATCAAAATCTGTCAAGCGGTTTAGGAGGAGAAGCGCTTACAAGGGATGTGGACAGACGGACAGACGGACAGACAGACAGACAGACAGACAGGGTGATTCCTATATACCCCCCCCCCAAACTAGTTTGCGGTGGGTATAACAAGAATAATAATAATAATGATAATAATAGTAATAATAATAATGTGAGCTGTAATGCAATACAATCCTATTTAACTAAACCAGAGAAAATGTATCATAAAACATATAAAATAGCAACATTTCAAGCAGTATATATATTATAAGCAATAATAATCTTTCTATATTATATACCAATTATATAGTGATAATCTAATGTATAATATGTATGTATATGTATATATGATAAAATAACATGTCATAAGTATAATAGTCAATATTTTAACTTATTGAGAAAATCTTGAAACTTTGTGATCAATATTTTTATCAATGCATCTATAAGAAGTAAAATTAATCTCAATTATTTAACATTATTTTTATTCTGTGTAATACAAAACTTTAAGAGTTATTTTAAATCCCCCAAAAACCACTCCAATTTATTTAATTTATTTTTTAATCATATAAACTTACTTTCACATAGCTTTTTTGCTCGGCCAAAACATGTCGCAAATCCAGTATCATTGTAGTAACAATCGTCAATCCCGCAGATTTGAGTACTACATGGACTAACTGTAAGGATACAAGTGTCATTACCGTTAGTATTGTTTTCCTTTTACTAGAACCGAATCATAATTAAAGTCACTATAGCTGAAGAAATACTAATACCTTATTACCTAAACCTATGTTGCTAAAATGAAACAAAACTGAATAAAATATTACTAAAAAGAAAGTAAAACTATCTGTAAAAGTATACGAGTTTTGTCCTAACTTATCAACACTCTAAAACAATTAGTTTTAAATATATAATAACTGCCAATGAAAACAAAACAACAATAATTTTACATAAATAAAACTTTATATAGAAACAACATCAATTTACAAAATTGGTATATTTTAAAGTTATGAACGATATCAACAAATCGACGCAAGTGTTTGAAATTAATATTTAGTCTTTTTGGTTCAACGAATCACCTAAGTGCTCAATTCTGAATTTCCCATAGTCAATAACGAATGTGTTCACCATTTGCTGCAACGCATGCGCGACATCTCCGTGGCATTGATCGGATTAGACGACAAATTCGTTCTTGTGGAATATTGTTTCATTCCTTTGCAGCGCAATTTTAAGCTGACGTAGCGTGATCGGCGGTAGTTGGCGTCTTCTAACAGCTAGTCCAAGTTGATCCCATGAGTTTTCTTTCGAACTCGAGTCAGGAGAAAACGTGGAAGAGTGTAAACATTGTTTGAAGAAGGCACCAACGACGCAAGCGGAATAAGCGCGGGCATTGTATTGTTGAAAACGTAAACATCCTGATGTCAACGAAGAAACGGGATAACAGAAGGCCGTAACACCTCATCGTGTAGCGTTGTGCCTTCAAATTGCCATTAACCACAATGATTTTTGTGTTCGGGGATTAGAGAAAATGCCTCGCCACACCTTTATGCTCCCGTCACCCCAACGTCCTGTCTCCTGAACACATGGATCAGCGTATCGTTCACCTCGATACCGCAAAACACATGTTCGTCCGTCCCTGTGTCTCAAGAAAAAACGTGATTCATCGGACAACAACACAGATGCCCATTGTATGTTTGCCCATCGTTGACGCGCTCGTGTCCATGCAAGTCGTTATCGACGCCGCTGATGGGTGAGCATGTTTCCTCGGAAAGATCATCTTGCTCCGAGTCCATTTTGGCGTAGTGGACGTCTGTCTTGGATCCAATTGGCCTTCCGTGCGTTCCGATCGTCTCACGTGACGTCTGTATGGCGGTTTGGAATCGATCTCGTAAATGATGGAGGCGAAATTAACGGTCTTGTTGATGATGGATCGTTCCTCGTTGTCTTCCTTGGTGTGGAAAAAATATCGAAAATATACCAAAATATAAAGTGTTGCGTTTTAATTGGCAAACAGTATATTTAGCAACAATTTAAAATACAGTTTTATACGTACACATTAATCTCAATAATAATGTTGAATCGTTTTTTAGAGGTGAATGAAATATCATGTTTAAAATTGGATTGATAAAAGAAAATCAAATCAGAAATAAAGCTGTTTGTTTTAAATTAATCATTAAAAGGGAGTTACTTAATATAAGGATTTATGACTAATTCGTAACCACAAAACATGGACACAACCTTGACACAAAATAAAATTATCCAGATAAACGAATGCATCATAACAAAAGAGCATAATATAGGTAAAGGAATTTGCTGTTTTAATAGTAAAATGATTTATGAAAGATAACAAGGTTAAGCATTTTACTATTCCAGACTCGCGTCTCGTCTAATCAGGACCCATCATTGGCGCTCAAGCCCTAAGAATATTTTAAAATCTAAATAATAGAATACGTGCAATATATAACCATATTAATTCAACAGCTACAAAATGTCACTTTTTCATTATTTGACATATAATTGGCATTATTGTAACCATGTATACACTGAACAAATACAAGTACCCTGACAAGTATTTCCAGACCAATTTCCTCGACAGGAGCAAACAGCACGACCATTCCCGTCTACTGAACAAATCCCATTGCTGTTACATGGGTTACTGTAGCAAGGGTTTACTGGAAAGGAAAATAAATAAAGCTAATGAACCGCCTTGCCTGTATTCAAAAATGTAAGAACGCTTTACGTTGATTGTTTTACACACGCGTCAGTAATATTTAGGGTAATATGTTCTCTACACAACACAATTGTAAAGACTAAATTTAATAAAAAATAATTCATGGCTTTATTGTATAAAAATCTAAGTTTAAGTTTTATGTTTATAGAAATTCTAAAAGTATCTTTAACATTTAGTTGTATTTCAACACGATATATAACTTTAACTTGAGTGTTTTAGAATTATTTAAGTATTGTTAGGGCTGAAGGTCAGCACCTTCCATGGAGAAAAATTTAACTGGCAATTTTGAAATAAATGGTCTAAATATTTTTTGTTTGAAAATATAGCTTGAACCAAACAACATATATATCGAAAATAAATTACTTTACAACTTTCTAAGTAAACTTATTGTTTCTTTTAAAATGTATGTGTGTAATTTACTTGACGTATGACAACGTTCCTGAAAGCAGTTATCTTATTGTTATATTTTTATTGCCTGTGTTATCTAATCATTCTTCAAACAAGCTTTAGCTTATCTTTGTATTTAGCGTGTAAATACTGGAATTACATTATAGATAGTATGGTAACGCTCAATATAGAAATAATTATGGCAACCAGATAGATTAAAATATGATATTATCTCGTCCACAATCATATAACTTTTAATTAAACCTATTGTTTGTTCTAAAAACTTTAAATACATAAGATAAATGACGAAGAACAAAACACTGTAACGATGTAAGTTGTGTAATTCTTATAACAATGTGTTTCTGTCAATCAATGCCTGATTAAATCAAAATTATGTGGCTGAATTATATAATAATGTTATTATTAAAAGATAGTTTATTAATAATTAGATATTAAACGGTTTTGCATATGCTTAAACATAGAAAATGTAGTCGTACATAAAAATTGTTTTAAAACGCATTTCTACTAAAAAAAAAATATTAATGCGTATATTAAAAGGAACGCATAGTTAAATATCAACCGAATTATATTTATCTACCTGTTTTCTCCTATCCAGTCGCCTAGACATAAACATTTTGGGTTACCATAGTTATCCAAATAACACGTTCCACCATTCATGCATTTACTTCCGCTACACTACTAATGTTTCTTATAAATTTTTGTTTATTTGTTTTTTTTATGATTAATTGAAAAGTGAGCTTTGTGATTGTTCTATCTCTTCTTTATAAAGATAATGTCTACAAATCAGGGAAAACTACTAAAAAAGTTCAGAAATTTTTTTATTATAATGTCCCTTAAGCATATAACAATTTTAGTAGCAAATTTGTACTCTATGTACATTAAGCATGTAATAAATATATTAGTTTTTATTGTTTTGAATGATATTTAATGCCACTTTCAGCAATTTTTCAGTTATTTCGTGGCGTCCAGTTTTTATTGGGGGAGGAAGCCGGAGTACCCGGAGTGAACACCCGACCTTCGGTAGGAAAGCTGGCAATCCTTGTTAATTTAAGTAGCAACTTTGTACTCTATGTACATTAAGCATGTAATAAATATATTTGTTTGTTTGTTTTGAATGATATTTAACGCCACTTTTAGCAATTTTTCAGTTATTTCATGGCGTCCAGTTTTTATTGGGGGAGGAAGCCGGAGTACCTGGAGAGAACCCCCGACCTTCGGTAGGAAAACTGGCAATCCTTGTCAATTAAGATTGGAGTCGAGTACACCCTGCCCTCAGTGAGACTCGAACCCACAACCTCACAGACCACGTGATCAATAGTAGACGAACTACCTTAACCACTTGGCCACCGAGGCCACTTGTAATAAATATAGCAGAAACATTTACACACAATCAATGGTAGAAAACATAAGTGTAAATAAAGCAGAGATTGGAACAAAAAGGTAATATTTATTAATATGTTAACATTAATGGATGAATATTCTGAATATTCAATCAATGTGTTTTGTTGATATTTTTTCATCCAGTAAAATGCTTACCATAACATTTGTCAAAGGTGCATGACTGAATGCTTGTAAGGTAACTGTTATTGTAATTGGTGCAGGTAATGGATGATTTAAAGTTGACTGTTGTTCTTGTCCATTCCCACAACCAAACCGTGTTACAGTCACAAGACAATTCTAGGTATCTGTCAAAAAAAGAAACCCCTTTTTCTTTAAAACACTAGCTAAAAATAAAACCACCTCTATAAAATATGATGTTTGTGCCGCGGCTCAGCAGTAGCAAGGTAAACAGAATATTATATTCAGGATAAGATAACTCTCATTAGACGTAAGAAAAAGAGAAACCCTTGTAGGAAAGTGAAAAAATCGAATTAGAAAGGCGACACATGACAAAAAGAACAAAAACGGAAATCAACATAAAAAAAAACAAAAGTGAGTAACTGATCCAATATAAAACATGTGTGCACTGAGGTGCTCCTTGTAAGTATGCAGTGCCTACCTACCTTTAATTTGAAACTCGTCGAGGTACTTATTGTCATGTCGGTGGAAAAATCGTGCATATGGCTATGCAAAAATATCTTATTCCTGTTTTTAGATAAATTTTCCAAACGATCAAATAAATCGTAATGACGGTCTTAAACCTATTAAAATATTCAACAATTTAGGTACAACTAATCCTTGTTTGAAAAGCTAATTAATTATTTGCAGCGTCCGATGTAGAAAACCGGAATTTCGAACAAAAAGTTGAGGGATGGATTTCCCATTCGGCAAATTACATCAAGTTACGGCCAGAAATCTAGTGAAGGGATAAGATCAACGAAAGTACAACATGCCCTTGTTTGAGTAGCGTAGTATTCAACAGCAGTGACCGGTCTAAAAACACCCGATCGCAAGATCTAGCATAACGCATAATTTTAAAATGTATACCAATGCTGCTGGAATGCTATTCAAGAGCCGTTCCGTGCATGAACGTAACAAGATCACAACAAATATTCTTAATTTGGCAGAATTAAAAGACTTAACTGAATTAACGGTTTACGCTGAAGAAGTAGATAACAATTTACTTGTAAAGAGATTTGAAATATGCTTTTATTATAAACATTATTATCAATATTGTTAATCAACACAATTATTGTACATCTTTCCATGTGTTACATACACTTCAATGTATTAAATTTTGATCATGTGCCATAAAGTTCTAAATATTCCTACCAAAGATCGACCGTTTTCTATGGGCTCTCGGGCTTTCTCCCGCAATGAAAACTGGATGCTAAGATATAGCTGACAAGTTGTTGAATGTGGCGTTGAACACCATTTAAAAACACAACAAAAAAGCTTTTGATAGATATTAATTGCTACCGTGCGACAAGAGGGTTCCAAGTATTAAGCAGTAGCTGTAGCTAATTTTGTAAGATCAACTGTGTGCCGTTACAGGATTGATAGTTTGTTTTCTAGAAAAATATGGTCTTTATTTGCAAATATTGGACGCATCGATACTACTGAAATGTTATTAATGATAGTAGCCTCCTTAAAACTTATTCAGTAAGTAAGCATAACTATAAATAATTTTTAATATTGTTTAAATGTTTTAGTAAACAAAATACATCTTGGTTTGTTACTTACAATTCGTTTAGTGCTGGAAGGTTTATAAAAGCATGTTCCTCTATCAAAGAAATGTGGTTGTTTTGTAGGTTTCTATTTTAACAAAAAGATATTTCATCTTTTATAGATTGTGTTATCATAAAAATTTACTACAACTACTATAATAAAGGTTTAAATCAAATATATATTTTTTCATATGAAGAAATTTCTTAGTCATCTAGGTATCTAAAAGTAATGAATTGTATTGCGCAAGCATTATAAAAATTTACACAAATAGGTAATATATATTTAAGGTTGTATCTTAAAACACAACAAGAATTAAGACTACAGAAAAATGGCATGATATGATTGAGTCAATAAGACATTTGCATAGAGATAAAAGTGTAGGTCCTTAAATTAAATTTCTATCTATCGGAACATAAAAAGTCGTATAAATTTATAAAATAGTATAGTATTCGTCTTTGGAAAATATTTTATGTCTTGTTTTATGGTATTTATACTAAAGAAGTAGACAAAATTTACTTGTAACTAGATTTGAATTATGTTTGTTTGAATCATAAACATTATATCAACACAATTATTGTACATCCTTCCATGTGTTACATACACTTCAATGTATTTATTTGATCATGTGCCATAAAGTTATAAATATTCCTACCAAAGATCGGCCGTTTTCTATGGGCTCTCCGGCTTTCTCCCGCAATGAAAACTGGATGCAATGATATAGCTAACAAATTGTTGAA
This sequence comes from Limnoperna fortunei, assembly GCA_944474755.1. NCBI lineage: Eukaryota > Metazoa > Mollusca > Bivalvia > Mytilida > Modiolidae > Limnoperna > Limnoperna fortunei. Next base: position 26,806,340 of record OX104125.1, read on the forward strand.
AGTGGCGTTGAACACCATTTAAAAAACAAACTATAATGCTTTTAATAGATATTGATTGCTACCGAGCGACAAGAGAGTTCGAAGTATTAAGTAGTAGATAATTTTGTAAGATCAACTGTGTGCCGTTACAGGATTGACTGTTTGTTTTCTAGAAAAATATGGTCTTTATTTGCAAAATAGGGGACACATCGTTGCTACTGAAATGTTATTAATGACAGTAGCCTTCTTAAAACTCATTCAGTTAGTAAGAATAACTATACATGATTTAGTAGACAAAATACAACTTGGTCTGTTACTTACAATGCCATTAGTGCTGGAAGGTTTATAAAAGCATGTTCCTCTATCAAAGAAATGTTGTTGTTTTGTAGGTTTCTATTTTAACAAAAAGAAATTTCATCTTTTATAGATTGTGTTATTATATTATCATACAAATTTACTACAACCACTAAAATAAAGGTTTAAATCAAATATATATTTTTTTTAATATGAAGAAATTTCTTAGTCGTCCAGGTATCTACAAGTAATGAGTTGTATTGCGCAATCATTATAAAATTGACACAAGTGGGTAATTTATATTTAAACATATAACAAGAATTAAGAAAAAATGACACGATATGATTGAGACAATAATACATTTGCATAGAGATAAAAGTGTAGGGCCTTAAATTAAATTTCTATCTATCGAAACATAGCAAGTCGTATAAATATTAATCAAATAGTATAATATACGTCTTTGGAAAATATTTTACGTTTTATGGTATTTGATAATATATATAATACTTTTATTAAGAATAATATATGATTTTGTTTTTAAAAGGGAGTATGTTGACCTTAGCCGCCTTAAATAAATTTGCTACGTCAGAAGCGCGTTTTCGTCGAATCAAGACTTCTTTGTGGCTGCCACGGCAAACTATTTATCAGTATAAATAACCACTAATTTTCAGCTAAATACAATTGAATGGTAACAATTTGAAAATATCTTAGCAACGAGTTGAAAACACGTACAAACATATACACATTACAAGAATAACAGTGACATTATCAAAATATATTAACTTGACCGGATGTTTCCTAAGTACTAATTTCTACACCAATATGTTCGTATTTTGACATTTTTATTTATTTTCTTTTTGGCTATACAACTGATTTTAATACAGCGTGATCAGCCAACAACAACAACAACACAGTCTGATAGTTTTACTAAATAAACTATTCGAATTCCATCACTGCTTATCTCAAGATAATTGCGTATTTTATATACAGGAATCAGTGATAAATAGTTTGCTACTTATAAGGCATATTTACAGCAATGAAGATTTACATGTAAAGTTGTTAAACCATTTAAAAGTCATCATTATTGTCTCAATGATAATTGTTTAATTGCGCAATGTATTTGTGTAATATCATTCAATAAATTTTACGGCATAAATATAGCAACCATCACGTGACGTAATTTGCAGTTATCCCTTATAAAAACTGACGATCATTGTATGCCTCTGTGTGTGTGTGTGTGTGTGTGTGTGTGTGTGTGTGTGTGTGTGTGTGTGTGTATGTATACGCGCAGTAGTTACCGTAATGAACATCAAATTCTTATTTTGATCACACATTTATGATTTTGTTTGAGATTTTCTAAATGAAAATTAATAAAATAAAAAAATGTTTACACACTATTATGTTCGCATAAGTTTTCTGATGTACGCAGAACAATTTTCAAAATCGCATTTTACCGACGTTACGTTTATATTTAGTTTTGCTGCTACCGTAGATGTTTTAGAAAACTCATCCGTACATTCCAAAGGCGTGTATGTATCATTAATCATTATTAAAACTTAATTTTAAAGTATAATCACACACAATTTACTGTCGCCCTTATTTATATCACTCTAAATCAATGTGTGTATCCCAAGCATAAACGATGCTAAAATATAGCCATAAATGTACATTCGTTGTAAATATAATTTCAAGCTACTGTGATCTTTAGAAAAAAATATTATAAATACCACAGTGCTGTACGCTTTCTAAAAGCAAGTTACTAATTCACTGTAATCCTGTTGTTTTGTGAGGTGTCAATTATAACGACACAAACTATGTTGATTTTGTTATCGCACATTTATAATAATTCTGTACATCTGAAATAAACGTTTTACATATGCGTTGTGTGCACCAAAAACATTAAAAACTGAAGCAAAGAGTGCCTTCTTGATCTGAAACATGTCATGCATCAATATCTCTCCAAAAATGTATAACAATAAATTAGAAATTGTGACAGAATAAATTGTTATTATTCTAGGTTAACTACACTTTTTTCTGAAAAGTAAACAGTTAAGAAAAAATAATTTTTTGGAACCTCTCTGAAACTGCGTTGTTATTCTTGTTAAAGCTTTTTACGCTTTCGTTAATTGATTTTTGTTGTTAGGATGCCATTAATATTTAAACTTTAATGATAAATGTCTGTAATTAGGTTATAAATAATTTCTGTTTTCTAAAAGTTGATTTCAAATTTCTGAAACATTGCTAAACGTGGACGATTCTGTGGTTCATTTACGTCTGTTTATCCATTAGCAAATAAAAGATGTCAAACTATCCTGCATTCATTATATTTGCTGTACAATAAAGGTGTCCGAATAAATGTGCGTTATTTGACAGTACCGAATAAGTCTCCTGGTACCCTGTCCTCACTTCTTACGATATTTATTACATGCTATTTCATAAGATTGAGGTCAGTTTATTGTTTCATTGGATCACATATTCAATTAGTAAAGAATATCAATATCGACTTTATTCTTCAGTTTCGTTAGAACTATATTATGACTAGAAACCGGAATATTATTTAATGGAGTAAACACCTTCTTCATAGATATTTCCTTCTATGTTTTTTACCGTTTTCAAACTTGTACAGAAAAACATTCATATGAACCTAAAACCCATTTATTTTTAACATGTAATGTTCTTTGTGATGCATGGCATTTTTGTTTTAAGTTTCTGTCAAAATTATGAATAAGTTTTCCTCTAACAACTTAAAGCCCACACACTATATAATCGTGTGCGTCATTTCAATATTATACACCGCGTTATTACTAGTGCAATGGCCAGACATACGAGGCATCCACATGACGAAGTGCATTTTTTCGAAATTTTTATAAAAACGTTAAATATTAATTTTTCACGAATCAAGATTTAGATTTAGATTTAGATTTAGGGAATTGCAGTTTTCATTTCAAATATACGTTTGCAACCCTTACTTACATTACTTATTGAATGTTTTTTAGTCTATACAGAGTGCAGTTTAAATATAAAAAATATGTAAGGATATGTTATTGCAATTTCGATCGGGGACAGTAGTTATTTACAAATAATACAGGCTTGGTAAATTCTGGAAAGTTCCACTTTCGACAGCATGCATTTTATTTCCTTCAAGATATCTGAAATGGAAATAAATATAATTTTTTAAAGTTCAAGTACCATTTTGTTTGCACATTCGTTTTCGCTTTCTCAGCAAGGCAATTCTGTCGTTGTTATCATTGCTGTTTGACTTACAGTCGAATGATTATACTGTTAACGTTTCTTTACAGGAACTGAGTTAAAAAGGTCTTTAATGTAATCACTATTTTTTAAAGTTTTATTTATTTCATAATCAAATTTTTTAACCCGGGTGATGTCGTTTGGCATCTTTCAATATGCTGTACATTAGCGAGAGGTATATTATGGACCATTAGTGCACATTTGTGGAAAATAATAAAATCTCCTACTGTCGTAGTTTAAATAACATTTAGTCAAGCCGTACTAATATAAAATTGGGAATTTGTCAATTTTTCCGATTATTGATATCTAAAGTGTTATACCGTCAAGACAGAACGCCTGGCAGAAAACTATAGTGACGTGTGCAAACAATGTATGGAAATTTTTTTTCCACGCTGATTTATTGTTTGGTAACGTGTTGGTGTTCTGAAAATAACTACAATATTGCTTGGCGGGCTTTAGAAAAATATTAAGTTCATCTATATATTTTTGGTTGTAAAACAGTTAGTCTTAATCGCTTGTTCGTTTAAAAACACTGAACAATAATATCAAAGTTAATATTATCTGTTTGATGTATATCAACATATCCGTATTAATAGTTCTAATGTTAAAAGGTTAAGAAAAATATATAATGGCGTGTTACTTACAAATTCCTTAATGCTGTCAGATTTGTAAAAGCTCGTTCTTCAATCACAGTTATTTTGTTGTTTCGTAGGCATCTATAATAACGAAACAAAATATATTATGAGTTGATTATCACGCATACTGCGTCATTTTGTTGTCACGTGGAATACACAAAAGCATTACATTTCAAAGTCTACTTAATGGAAACAAATATACAAGTGGGATTAAAGGTATCTTCTACCACACTTACAGATTTGGAGAAAAGTACCAGAGACCATATTTACAACAACATTGATATCTAGTGCAAAACTTTTATGCAACCGAAATAAACGTTGCTATTTAAATTTAAAACATTGCATGCATATATGTATGTCTTGAATTCAAGAAACGTATAACGATTAAACTGTTTACATGTCATGTAGATGTTACCTTACGTGTTCTAAAAAATATCGCCCGATTTGTGTTTCATGTAAATTATTGATTTATATGAATGACACCACTATTTACACATAACATTATCGCGTGTGCACAGAAAATATGCAGAAAAGTTTTGTTATGATAAGACATTTAAGAGATTTTGAAATTCACTTTTCAAATTTTCTATTTTTAATCCCTTTTTTGTAGTTAACACTTCATCACTTACGCTTACGTTCAATGATTTTTCTTCTCCGCATTCCAATAAAATTAAACTTTAATTTCAAATCTGTAGTTAGTTAGTTTGTATAATTTGTTTGCTGAAAGATGGCTTCAAATTTTAAAAACGCTAAAAGTGGCAGATTTTCCATGTTAAGCGTTCTTTGAAAAAATCTTATATCTGATCATTTTTTAATGGATCTTTTTTTATACTAAATAAATCCAAACTAACGTCCGATTATCTGTTTTTGCAGCATTGTTGATACTTGATTTCCTTTTAGTACTAATTATCTATGTTTCATCAACAAGAGAGCATGGAGATTTCGATGGTTGTAAAAAGGATAGATTTAAACAATGTTAACGCGAGGTCATTGTACGTTATCTCATAATTATGCAAAGCATTTTCGCCAAGCATCAATTCAAACCTATCTAAATTTTAATTGCAGACAGTTTCTATACACAGAAATTAACATAAACTTTGCAGTTACTTAAACTATTATGAAGAAGCTATTCTACCAATACGTACAAATAAGACAAACTTTTCATGTTGACAAAGGTCCCAGATTTGATAACAGAAATCTCGCAGTTGTCTAGTTTTCTAAAATATAACATAATCTCATCTGTACTCAATACAACATTATACGGAATCATAAGTAGCAAATGAACGCTGCTTAAATATTTTAAATTAATATGTTTGCACTAAATAATCATAAAAAAGTTAATATTTAGTATTGATAATTTAGCTAAATCTTGACAATAAAGGCTGAATGTTAGCAGCAATTGTTTCGGTGTAGTTACGGTAAACTTTGGGAATCGAGCCACAATCAGTCTGGAAAAACTGTACAATGCACGTTTTACCGCTTTGCTTATGTAAAAGCTTTACAAATTGTCTAGTACATTTTCTTATACAGTTGCTCGCATGTGTTTTGTAACATTTTTATAGTCATTGTTTTGTGAAAACGCATTCAAAAACTACCTCAAACCCTGTCTAATAAATTTAAGCGTTTGTTATGGATACATTACGGTTAGAAGCTGGAATATAACATTATTTTGTGTAAAACATGCACGTTAAATGAAATGTTGTTAAAACAATTTTCTTCATAGATATTCCTATTTACTGTTTTAAAATTTGTTCAGGCATTGTATAAAACCCTTAATGCAAACCGAAAACCAAGTTATTTTAAATGTATTGTTACATGGATGCATAGCATTTTGTTATATTTTCTTTTGAAAATATGAATTAAGGTTTGGTTAGAAAAAACTTGAAGCGCACAACAATAACTACTTAGTAAAAATTAGGGGTCATATTATACACGGCAGCTTTATTACTCACAGTTGAAATATCAAGACAAACTTAGCATCCATTATCTAAAAAGCAGGTCATAAATTATTATGGGACTTTTTTTTCTTCTTAAATTAATTGATTAAACGTTTCCATACTAAAGTGTATTGAAACAGGATTTGATTCCTTCCTTATTGAAATTTTCTTTTCATATACAGATGTATACGTTTGCAAATCCTTGTTTAAATTAATCCTACTTGAATGTGCGTCAAGCAATACACTGCAGGTAAAGTATAAAAATATTTAAGTATGCGTTATTTTACTTTCGATCGGCACTATAGTTATTTACAGATAATACAGGCTTGGAATATTCTGGAAAGTTCCACTTTCGACAGCATTAATCTTATTTCCATGAAGATATCTGAAATGAAGATATATATTGTTTAAAATTCACATACTATTATTTCGGCACACTAGTAATCGTTTTGTAAAATAGAGTAATTCGAAATGCTGTTATTGCCGTTCGAATTCTAGCAAAAATGATGACGCTGGAAACTTTTGTTGATGGGAACTGAGTTAATAGGGTCTTTAATTTTATATTAATATTTATTAACGCCTAATTTACATTATTACAACCATAATTTTTAAACCCAGTAAGGTCTACTTGCCATTTTAATATGGCGTGCATTATCGAGAGGAATAATATGAACATTAAGTGCACATTTGTGGTTAAACAATAAAATGTTCTACTGCCGAGAATAATCGAAAACTTAATACCATTTCATGAAGCTGTATGAAATCTGCATCTCCGATCAATACAGCAACGTCCTTGATATAGCTGAAATATTGCTTGCTGGATGTAAAACAACAATCAATCAATTAAAAACTACAGCAATCTTTGGACAAATAACTAGGCCAATATAGTCATTATCACCTAATGATATCTTTATGAATAAACTAGGACAAAACAAGCAGGCAGTATTGGACAGGTTCGGTAAATTATTTTATATTCACTATTACCTGTTATCTAAGTTCATTTTATAGTTGGTATTTATTTATTATCGTAATCATAGTGTTGTTAGGTCTTAGAACGAAACGCTTTGCAGCAAACTAAAGTTAGTGACGTGTGTGGAGAGGCTATGTAAGATTTTGAAAAAGGGCGCTCATCGTAGCTACACAAAGCTGCAACAAAAGGAAAATTGTACGTCATACAAAAATGTCATTCTTTCAAGCACCAGTCAAAAATTTGCTCCCGTCGTTCCATCCCTATTTCGGCAGACTTTTTGGTTAGTAACGTGTACACGTTCTTAATACAGTTGAAATTTGCTCGCCGCATATTAGGCAAACATTTAATCACCCAATCAATCTAAATATTATTTTTTGTGTGTAAAAACATATAATCTTTATAACTTGCAAAATGCTTCTAAAAACACATTTTTGCTGTAGAACAAATGCGAAGAAAGGTCGTACCCGTGTTGTCCCTATTGCATGAGAACACTGACGGTAAACGTTAAACAAAAGTTCTAGAGGGTGGAAATCTATTATTTTACATTGCAATGTACCCGTATACCCACCCTAAAGGTTTCTTTTCTATTGTTTCTAGAACGTTCTTATTGAGAAATTCACTCGTTGCTCACAACGATTTCCAACCTATCAACAATTCGAAGACATCTATCCCAGATTCTAATGCAGTTCTTGATGCAACGTCAATTCTATTTGGATAATGTGAATAATTTCATGGCATCAATTCCACGATTGATGCCGTCAGATTTTAACGCAAGGGCAGATGTTATTTCCGGCAAATAAAAAATTCCAATTTTAATCAGTTAACTTAGTTTTTTATTGCCGTAGCATTAGAATGGAGATAACTGTATTGTATTTGAAGATTTGCCGGCATCAATTGGTGATTTGATGGTCGGAAATATCCGTTTACTGGCTCCGCTTACGCGTCGCCAATAAACTCAATTTCCGACCATCAAATGACCAATTGATGCCGGCAAATCTTCAAATACAATACAGTTATTTCCTAATTTAACCGGAATCAATTTGTTTGCATAATTTTTGTGCCTTTGGAGGAGATGTGCCACGACTTAATTTTTTAGGGGCGTGCTTACAGGGTGACCAGAAGAAAGCCCATGGGGTATCAATCGAACCGGCAAAATTTCAGATCGAACGGATAATAAATTTTTGGCAGCACGAAAAAGAATTTGGGATCTGGATGATTTTTAAACTGCCATTTATTCTGAGAACAACTGAGAATGTCTTTACACAAAATGTCATTTCCAGTTATACAAATTAATTATTTGAGTTATGAAAGCGGTCCCGAGAAAAAACATAAATGGTTGTTAAGGAATTTTATGGCCGTTGTTAGGGATAAAATGTAACCTACAGTTATGAAATGACATATTTAATTAAATTGCAAGTACTTTTATAACAGTCATCTTTTTGTTAAGGTATGATGACCTTGACCTATGACCATTGAAGCTCCTTTTCTAGTGATCACTTTAAACCTATATGTTTACTTTATTATTTTTTAATATGGTTTTCTTTTACTTTAGCAATAATATCATAGTTAAGAATATCTTATTTGGATGTATATCAACATATTTTTTTTTAATGAACTATCAAAAAGATAGAAAACTTACAAATATGACAGTGCTGTAAGGTTTATAAAAGCACCTTCCTCAATAACAGTAATTCTGTTTCCCTTTAGGTCTCTATTATAACGAAACAAACTACATTTAGATATTGTAATATAAGTGCAACACCTAAAATTAATGTGTTACATGTTACACGTGAGTTGTGTCTACAAAGTAGATGGTTTTTTTATACTAACGCTCATTTTCTGATAACAACTACATCTTATTGGTGGAATATACCAAAGCATCACATTTGAAAGTATAACCAAAGGAAACAATAATAGAAGCGATATTTGTGGATTAAATCGCATTCAGATATTTTGAAAAAGTACTAGAGACCACGGTTAAATGAATTTAATATATCGCGGAAAATTGTTGTAAACAAACAACGCTATTTAAATTTAGAACGTTGCATTAATAAATGTCTCTTTAAAATTCTAAAAATTATAACAAATACATTCGTGTAAGTATTGCATAAAATGTAATTGTTTGTTGTCAAATGGTTTGAATTTAGACCTTTAATAAGTCCTGTGGCTAGGATAAAGGTCAGTACAGCAACCATGTACTAAATATCTAATATATGGACACCAACATCCGTGTATTGAAAGTTCTGCATACATTGCTCAATCTGTTTTCAAAGTTAACTGTTTATTTATGTGAATGACACCACTATTTACACATAAACTTATCTCGTTTTATCAGAAAATATACCGAATTTATGTGTTTTGATAGGGCCGCAAAGTTATCTTGAAAGGCATATTAAAATCAAGTGACAGACAGAGACAACCTTTTCGGTCTGTCTAGTTAAGGTACTTTGGTTCTTAATCATAATAATTCCATCAGCAGAGTGTCTTATTGTAGAACATAGCTTTATACATTCGTCTTTACACAATTTTTCTGGAAAATATTTTTTTAAATTGTTTAAATTTTAAATTTTTTATCCTCTCTGAACACATTTTGTCAAATGAAACACGAATGCTCTTATGTTTATATTGTGTTTTTGTTCACAATAAAATGTGTACGCTTTGTTAAATGATGATTTTCTTCTTCGGCATTCCAAATCTATGGAAACTTTCATGATAATCGTGTTTTTGAAAACTTTTAAGCAAGCCGTTTTTACGTCCAATTTTTTTGCAGCATTGTAGATGTTGAATTTCGTCTTAGGACATATTCTCTATGCTATATCAAAAAGACATAGTGCATATTTGTGTGGTTTGTAAGAGGATAGATTTAAGAAATGTCTACAGAAAAGAAAGCAAGGTCGTTGTACATTATCTCATAATTGTGCAGGCATTTTTGCTTATCAGCATATATCTAAATTGTCATTGCAAATTTTTTTAATACACAGAAACAAAACAAACCGAAACTTACTTACATTTCAACTAAATTCAAAACGATCAAAAATACACTTAAAAGTTCTGAAACTTACGTAAAGACTCTATTTACTAGGAAGCAATGTTATCATAATACTTACAATTGATACAAATTTTCCAAGTTGACAAAGGCCCTAGATTTTATAACAGAAATCTCGCAGTAGTACAGGTATCTAAAATATAACATTATCTCAACTGTACTCAGTACAATATAATACGAAATCAAATATAAACGCAGTAAATATATTTTAAATATATATGTTTGCACTATTGGTAATAGCATTTTTCAAGCGATACAAGTTATTATTTGTGTTTAAACTAAATCTTGATCCGAAATACTGTAAATCAGGCAGCAATTGTATTAGTTCAGGTAAGGAAAATTTTTATCAGAATCATAAACCGTCTAGAAAAAAGTAGTCAGCAGAATACACATCTTAACCAATTTGTTTATGTTTAAGAATTACATTTTACCTTGACAAGTTTAGCGGTATGGGATTTGATAAGATGTAATTTATATTTATAATAACATGTGTTATACAGTCAACATGGCATGTACTATCTGTAGGTAATTTCTTAGACATTTGTTATTAATCTTCAATCACATACTTTAAATAAAGTACTTTATTACTAATTACTTAAAATATAACTGTAAATTGTGGGCCGTGGTGTTATTTGCAGTTGCTTTAAATTATTATTATTGCATATGCATTTAATTAAATACATCTTTTATCGTTTGTATTCAAAGTCTTATGCTGCTTTATTATCGCTTATACTTTACACGCAAAATACTTGTAAAATCAGTTTCTGTAAATTCAACTATGATATGTAACATAATTAACTGCCTTTTTCTGGTATATGTACTTTTGGGCTTGCCTTCATAAATTTTCTGATAGTAAAGATTTTGTTTTAAAAAAATGAAAACTTTTCCAACCCAGGCCAAAAGATTTGAATATTTATTTCTTCTGCTTGTACGTAAAATTGAATAAATCCTACATAAAAAATCATATAGACGAGAATTTTTTATCTGTAGGAATTACAGCTGAAACAAATGTAACGGGACTTTATCTTATGTTGGTCGTGGTGGTTGCCAAGATTAAAATCGCTAAACAGATATTTAACATGTGTTTGGTTGTTATTTAGTAACATATCGGTAATATTTAATACTAGTATTTCAAAAATAAAAGATTTTAATTAGTCTGGCTATATTTGGTAAACAAATGTCAATAACACATTATTTCCTTGCTTAGAAAATTATCCCCACTACATATGAATAACAGAGCAAATACGTAAAACAGTTCAATTTCTGTTTAAATAAATTCCCATGTTTTTTTTATTTGAGACACCCCACTACACAACTAAGAGTTGAATGCTTTCTGACTTCTGCCTTTCATCAAACACAAAGTATTGTGATCGGTTTGTTTACTTCTGGTGAGTGCATAAATCATTGATGGGACGTATATTAGTTTGAAGTTTTCAATTAAAATGCATTCACAAAAAATATTGCTTGCAAAATGTGTATCCTAAATTGTACTAAACTAAATGTCGAAAATACGATTTGAAATAAGCTTTACCTGTTATCTTTTGCTACAAGCAGTTTGTGCAATATGTTTGTAAAGAGATGATTATGAAGAAATGTGCATTTAATAATTTCGTTAAAAAATGTGTGTCAATTTGATCAATAAATAATATTCCAAATCCGAAGTGTCTTCTTATGGCAGAGAATTGTTGTCTTTAGAAATTACAGCTGAAACAACAGTCAACAGTTTTATCGTATATTGGTCGTGCTGGTTACCAGGAGAAAAACGCATGCCAGTTAGTTATTCCATAAAAATTAAAGGACAAAAAGACTTTTTACAATAGCATGTATCTACATATTTGATCATTTCTCTTCTAAAAACCTGGATTGAAGTTTGTCATATACCTAATTGAACACTTTTATCAAATGCAACTGATAATATAACACAAGGTAAAGTGTGGCTATTTCATTGTATGTTATTTTATTACTTTGCGATCGTTAATCGTCTCATTAGATGAAATATCCAATGCGTAATACATACGGACATCAATAGCGACGTCAGTCTACAGTGTTCATTATAAATATATTAGTGTTAGAATCTGGTATATTTCGACGTTACTTTAAATGTTATTAGTATACTACATGAGTATTAATTACAGTATAGTGTCACTTTTCTATTGATTATATTCGAACATGTGATGTCAATTCATTTTCCACTATATGACCACTTACTCTACTCCAAAAGTAAACATATGTCATGTGACAAATGTTGACTTGTCAATATTTGTCATGTGACTAATTGGAGAAGTACCTTTCACTACCACAACTAATTGTGGCCAACAGATATTATCTACAGACACGTTATAACAGTTTATTTGATTATTTTTAATTATTGCTCTTTATTGTTTAAAAAAATGTCTTCAGATAAGTTTGTCTTATTTAGCAAAATAACGAAACTATTTTTTTCGGTATCTTGGTCTGGTCAGGTCACCTCGAGTGCGTTATTTCCTTATATTGACCACTAAAGCAGTAAATAATTGTACATAAAAATTTTCAGTGCTTTACAATAAATGCTGTTGTATTATTTTTCACCATAGATATTGACTCCAAGTCCTGTTCATTGTTTGTTTTAAATATTTGACATTTATTAGAGATATGGAATGTTACACATGCATTTTATTTTTTCTTTAAATTTTCTGTCAAAAAGTCTAGCTTAAACAACCTGAAGCGCATAACTATATATATGTGCTATATTTTGTGGTCAATGCGTCATTTTCACATTGAGGGGTTACATTTTACGCTCATTCTTGGCACATAAGTGAAACGGCCAGACAAACCAGACATTCATAATCCAATCAATTAAAATGTGATTTTTGTCTGAAATTTTTGCTTTAATATTATTGTCTTTAGAATCAAAATTATGTTCTTTCGTGCTGCCGTAATTGGTGTTTAGAATTTAAAAAGGTGATTTCAGAGCTTATTTCTGAGGGTTTTAGCACCGAAAATTCCGAATTCTTGTAGATTTTACATAGAACAAACAAGAACTTAAATAACTGTCACACAAAATTTTGTCCAATGAACTTTTTTCGAATTTTTAATATAAAATATACAACACTTGGTATAAACATAAGGGATGGCAAGAAAAGAAGGGTCTCTGAGTTAATTATTTTATTTTTGGAAATAACAGTTAACAAAAATACAATTTGAGGATTTTTTGGTCAAAATTACTTCCCTTCCAAAAAGCTTTATGTTCATTATGTTTGCCTATACCGATAAAACTGTATTTAACCAGTAAACAAATTGATGTTATATTAAGATATAAGTCTTTCATTATTAATTTTAATTTGCTGGAAATGAGGAGTTAATAAAACCCCTTAAAAACAATTTAGGTGGTGTCATTGCACTTTGGATCATCATACTAGTTATTTACATGTAAATCAGTCTTGGCAAATTCTGAAAAGTTCCACTTTCGACAGTTTGCATCTTATTGCTATAAAGATTTCTGAAATGAAGATAACTATATATTAGAGTTAAACAAATTAACGTATCACTTTGTTTGCGCAATCGTAATTGCTTAATGCACAACAGAGCACAGTAATTAAAATTGTTCAAATCTTTTTTGAATTATAGAAAACGTAATGACTTGCCATTGTGAACCCCTGGTTTAGTAGCTTTTATGTCAGCTATGTCAGATCAGAAATACGTTCTCTTAAGTACCTGATCAATTGAGAGATACATACTACATATGCAGATGCTGCTGAAATGTTGCCACCACAAACATGGAGAATTCACAAGACTAATATCTTCCAACAAAAAGGATATGTTAACTGACTTAACTATCTTCCAAGTTACAAGTTTATGAGAGAAACACTACTATTTACAAATAAACGATTTATGTGCACATAAAATATATATCTGTTTTTAATGTTTGTAATCAGCTAAATTGTTTAATCTGTGTGCTGCTGGGTGGCTTCCAAGTATTTTAAATATGCTAAAATTGAACGATTCTGAGTCAGGTTTAAGTTTTATCACGGGAAGTTTCTTTGAAAACTTCAAATATATCATTACGTCCAGGTGTAGTATTTTTGAAAACTAAAGTAAATATGTACCTATGTCCGTTGATAAGTTTTTGAAGCATTTTAAACTATGCTTGTCTCTTTAGGAGAAAAAAACAATTAAACCGACAAACAACAAGAGTCACAAGTTTGTGTCTATTACAAAACTAAAAACACCAAAATAAAAATTGAGTTACCCGAGCCCTATATAAACCATGGGTGCTCCGAATGATTAAGCAGTGCATACCTCCTCTAATTAGACAAACATCGGGTTACAAATTGTTATGTCTAGGAAAAAGTCAAGTCGAAGGATACAAAAGACTACATTTTGCTCAGAGAAAATGTCAGATTGAATTTGAGAGATGGGTTTCCAATAATGGAAAATTAAGAACTTCTGAAAGGATAAAATGTAATTAGGTAAACCTTGTTTATGTAGCTTAGTAGACAACGTAAATGATTAGTCTAGAAGGTCGATATACCAATCGCAGGATCTAGCATAACGTGAAAGTTGTGAAATGTAAACACCATAGACCGGAGCTACTGGAATGTTGCTACCGATAAACCAGTTGAAATCATTAAGTTTTCCTAGAGTCTAGTTGTATTTTTTGTCTAGGTAAGAGGCCAACTTAAGTATATTTGTTGGGTTTTTTGTTATTACTAGCTCGCTAGGGAAGATTAAATTCAAATAATCCCATAATTCAGCAGTGATTTAGAACAAGAAATCATTAATATATTTTAATGTGATATTATATGTCTGGCCATTGTCTTTTCAATGTTCTTCAGAACGTCTTGGAACCTAGCTAAATAAAGTCCGATTTTATTGCTGACAAAATTATTTTAAACTAATAACAACTTGCTATTAAGGGGATGCAGGACACTTTCACTGAAAATAATTTGTCAATGAATTTTCTTTAAATTCACCTAGTAGTTAGTTTTTTATACAAGTTATCATAATTCAAAATACAAAAAAGGGATTTCAGAGCTTATTTTCGAGTGGTGGAGCATTGAAATTTTAACTTTTCATATAGATTACACAGAGAAGAGAGTAAAAAAGCACTAAAATAAAAGATTACAAAAATTCTGTCAAATGAAATATTCTAAGTTTTTGAAATAATGTCAAGCAATTGGTATACATTTTAGTGATAGAAAGAAACATAGGAGTCTCTGAGTTAACTTTTTGTCAATTGGGCAAAAAGTGCTAAAAATGGTACTTTTTGGTCAAAATTACCTCTGCATCCCCTTAATCGCTGTTTCTATGAATTTTTGTTATACAAAGAATGTCAACCCCGATTTGTGGTTTATAAGAGAATCCTCTTTTGGAAGCGAAGTTGATGTGTAAGTAGAATTTCCTTTACAACTTTCCGTACCTAATGCATTATTCAACATCGATATAACGTTTATTGCAAATAAAATTATGCTGTTAGGGGCCTTATCTGCTGGCGCAACAACGTAATTGTGACTATCGGACGTATTTTTAGCACCATCAAGATTTCTGAAGACTGTTGATGCTTTTGTACTCATCGATTTTTTTAATCGACTGATTCATATTTGAATCAACGACATCAAAGCTTTTTTGGTCAACCTCCTTGTCTTCTTTTTAAGTCCATTTTATAAATTCTAATTCCAGTTTATGGATTTAGATGCACGGTATTGCTGTCCTACGAACAAAATATTACGGATGCTTTCATTGTCTACCATGTCTGGATTACCTATGATATATTCTCTGCGTGGAGTTTTATGTTGTTGTAAAGAGGTTAAATTTCAGAAAGGTCTCATGAAACGCAAGGACACTGAACGTTATTTCATAATTGATCAAAATATTTGTGATAAGCTGAAATTATTACATATCTAAACTGTCATTACAAATATTTTCAACACTCAGAAACAAGCATAAACTTCAGAAGCCGACGTGACGTCTATATTTTCTAAATTATTACCAAGAAGCAACGTTATCATAATACTTACAATATATACAAACTGTTTAAGTTGACAAAAGCCCCAGAGTTGATAACAGAAATTTCGCAGTAGTGTAGGTTTCTATAATATAGTATAATGTAATGCAGAATCTTAATAAGCCAATGCAACATGTTTATATATTTAAAATCTAAATGTTTGCACTTAATAGTCATAATATGTTTAGAATGAAAAAAGTTAATATTTTGATTTTAAAATACAACTAAATCGTAATCCGCTGGAAGTCAAGCAACAACTTTATTGGTGCAATTTAAGGTAAATTGTTAACAAAAAAATAAACAGTCTGAAAAATTGGCCAGCATTATAAGTTACAGTACCAAGTTTAAAGGTATAGCGGCATTGTATTTGGTTTAAATAAATAAATATGTATTATTTAGACAGTAAATAAGGTTTGTACTATCTGAAGGTTATGTCCTGTAACAGTCATTTTTTAATGTTCTTCTCATCAGACATCTTTAAAATGTAATTATTTATTACTAAAGTTCCTCAAATATTGCTGTTAGTTAAAATTGCTCTGTATTCAACCGTTTCTATTACCGCCAAAAAAGATCTCGTCATTACTCACCATAACTACATTTATGTTTTTTCTTACTCGCCTCATCTATTATCTGTTAGTATTTAATTGTATTTCAATAGTTAATCACTCCTTTCTTATTTATTCAAATTGCAATGAAATTCTTAAAAACGGTAATCTTATCCGAAAAAAATCGTATTAACTTTTGAGTATTTCATACGCTGAAATTTGTTCTACATTATAATTTCTGATCTCTCTTTTGTATTTTGCAAATATTAATTAAATGTCGCCTAAAACAACTTGAAATACACACTGTTAAGCTAGAACTAGAAGTCATCGTGCTAAAACACATTTAGGATATTATTCTACGTGCCATCATTACAACAAAGTGAAAGAGACAGAGGAACTACCTATTCATGACCGCGAAAATATACGTTATTATTTAAATCGGAATTTTCTACTTCTTATTGACATTTAAAGTTTTAATACTGTGGTTTCATTTATTTTCGTGGGTATCAATTTTCGTGGTTGGAGGAAAAAAGACATTTCGTTGGATTCTTAAATTCGTTGTTCGCGGGATAAAAAAAATTCCAAAAATGAAAAATGAGGGAATTGCTTACAAATTTTCGGTATTCATACTGTGTTAGTCTGTACATTTTCCAATACATCATTTTCAAGATATAATCCCTCTCAATTGTAATGCTGATCATAGGATTTCATACAAATTTACGGTACTTTTCTTGAAAAGCGGCGAACATTAAAACGAAATGGGACGGTTTAATAAAGACGATGAAAAACGAAGCTTGTTTTTTGTTGTGGTGTGGGGCAAAGCCCACACTGAACATAAATTTATGAAAGGGGTTGCGTTTTTTTCAGTTTTATGTCGTTTGTAAACACTGTGCGTTGAGTAAAGTGTCTTAAATAAAATCACGCGATACCATATATCACGTGATAGTGTACATCTAGCTACCTATCTTGAAAACGGCGTAATGACTGTTTTGTTTTCAAAGGAACATAAAGTAATAAAGATTAAACAGATTTTGTTTTGTAGCCGTAAACATAATTAACACAATTAATAAACATGTCACTTTATTCAAACCAATTAAGGTAAACAGTTCATTGTAAATTCGTTGTACATTCCCTGGGGCAAAGATTAAGTTTGTTTGTTTGATAATAAAATTGATGACATAATTAGTGGTTTTCAAAGATGGAAATCAGTATAAAAGGTGTAAAAAATAAATTGCTCTATTGAAGTTTATTTCAATTAAGAAAGTTACTCTAATAATTGTGTATACATCAACACTTTACAACGAAAAGACACAACAGGAAGTACGTTCATAACTGACGGGATTAGGCAATTAAAAATAACAACGATGTTTATTTAATCAATTTTATTTCTTTTTAGTGTCATAAACACACTAAAGTTGTTCATAATGCATAATTGTCATTATATATTGAAAACATATCAATATCACTATGCTTCCTGAACATCAGTCGTCATTATCCATGTAAACAAATGCCCCATAGCAGTTTCTCGTGTCAGCTTACCGTCATTATAGATTTCTTGAGATCATTATTCGTTGAATTCTTAATTTCGTGGTTTGTCCCCACCCACGAAAACGACGAAAATTGGTACCCCACGAATAAAAATGAAACCACAGTAATATGTTACTTTAATTATCGTTAATCAGTAGTGTGTTCCTTTATGCAAAAAAAAACTGTTGTTTTGATTTGTCCAGCACATGTTTTAATGCTTGATTACATTAAACGTAATTGAGTATATTCCGATCTATACAATGTGAAGTCATATAATTAAAATATGCCAGATTGAGCTATTGCAATATATGGAAATACGCCAAGTACTATATCTTGCAAAGCATTGCAATATTATATCATTCGTCTACTTTCACATCATGATTATATTGGCCATTTTATGGATTTTAGACTGAGTCCTTTTATAGTATATTAAAATGAAGTTATATTAAGTTTTTATTTGCATGATGATTATTTACAGGAAATAAGACGGATTGTGAAAATTTCATTGTTTGTCAATGAAATTGATCTTATGGTGTCAATTTTTTAAAATTAAAAATTAACATATACATTTAAAAAACAGTCCAGGTCCCATAACAATCAAACCGAAAAATCTAAATTTCGGCCTACACAACGCCGCATATTAAATATAAATTATTTTTCTATTTATGTGCCATTTGTGTAAAAAATTAGTTTATAGAAAACTTAGCCTTGTGAGTTTAAAAACGTTTTAAAAAGAATATTGAATTTATCATTAGTGTTTATCAAATATAAATTGACAAGATTATTACAAAAAGTCACATTGTAAAAACAATAATATACATATTTCAAAGTTCAACGTGGCAAAAACACTATTTCCTGCTGCTATAAATTATTCCAATCGTTATATCATTATATTATTGTTTCTATCGTGATTAATTTATATTTTTAGACCTATACAAGCAAAAGAAGTGACATATGTTGGTTTACGTAAATCTATCTCTGATAGGTAACACCATTTGCCTTTATTACATATATGTAGAAAATTATCACCATTTCATATTAAAAATAGAATACAAACGAAAAACTTTGTATTTTCTATTTATTTAAATTCTTACGATTGGTTTTAATTTGTGACACCCCATTATACCACTAATGAGTTAAATTGAACGACTTGTGTCTTTCATTAAACGTATTGTGATCTGTTTGTATTCATATTGTTCATTTACAGGTGTCGAGGTACTACTGGTGCATACATAAATCATTCGTATAAGTTTGATGTTTTTAACTAAACAGGAATTCACAAATATGAATTTCTTGCAAAGTGTGCTCCTATTTGCATAAAAAAACTAGTGTATCTCATAAACGAACATCGGATTTGAAAACAGGCTTTATCTGTTATCTTAAGATAAACTGGGTTAAAACCAGTTTTGTGTTTGTAACAAGATGGTTATAAATTAATCTGCATTTAACAATTTTGTTTTTAAAAATGTGTGTTAATACTTTCATTTGACCATTAAACAATATTAAAATTCCGAAGTGTTATCTTTTGGACGAGACTTGTTGTCTGTAGAAATCTGAAACAATAGTCACGTGATTTTATTACATATTGGTTGTGATTGATTCGAAGAGTAAATTTGCTTGTCAGTTTTTTCTGTAAAATTAAATTTAAGACAAAATACTTTTTCTAAATTTAACTGAAAAAATAAGTCTCTATTCTTTTTATTTTTTACTTCTCCTTGAGATAGCTTGATAATATAACACGAGCTGAAGTGTGTCTAAATTTCATTTTATTTTATTTAATACCAATGACGTCAGTTTTAATCGTCTCATTAGATGAAATATCCAATGAGTAATTCATACAAATATCTGTAGCTACTTCAGTCTACACTGTTCGTATTAAAAATATTAGGGTAAGACGCTGGCATATATCTATTTATGTTCAATTAAATGTGATTGAAAACTTCTTCATATATATAATCTCGTATTCCTACTTACTGTTTTTGAAATTGTAAGAGTACGTAACAACAAATGTTGTTTAAATTTTCTTCGTAGATATTGACACCTATTCTTGTTTATTATTTTCAATTTTTACAGGTATTTTAGACATCGAACGTTACATTAGATAATTTTGCTTACGGTGATTAAGAACACCATCCGCCATTTTTTGTGAAAATGTCAAAAAAGATATCACATTTATGGTAAAATTTATAAGCATATCTTCTTTCTATTAAAAACTCTTAATTTCCTGAAATTAAAAGTAATTATTAAAGTCTTATACCTATAGTATTACTATAATTTATTAATGGTCAAACTTCAAAGTTCTGCAAAAAAGAAATAGTTGTAGCCAAAGGTAATGAAAATGGATTTTTAACTATGGAGACAATTTTGACCAAAAATACTAATTTGTAGCACTTTTTGACACTTTTTTTTAAAACAGACAAAAAATTAACTCAGAGACTCCTAATTTTTCTTTCCATATCTAAAATGCATACCAATTACTTGACATTATATAAAAAATTCAGAAAATATTAATGGACAGAATATTATTCATATTATAATTTAGTGTTGTTTTATTATTATTATTATAATCTTTATTGTCATATAAATCAAGACTACATTGATCAGTGACATATAACAGAAGAAAAAAAAACAACTAAATTGCAATCGGAAAAATCGACAAAATATTCAAGTCTACGAGACCCTTGTCCTCGGTTCCAGAGACTGTTTACTGAAAGAGCGAAGACTCTGAATTTGTCGAAAATTTTCCGGGTTTAAAATTGTTTTAAGCGAATCGAGATATGGATTAACATTAGAGATATTGAAGTCATATAAGAGATTAGACCGAAACAGTTTATTGTTTATTCTCTTCTCTGTATGATATATAAGGAAATTTGGATATCAATTATTTTAGTGCTTGTTTATTCTCTTCTCTGCATTGTCTATCGGAAAAATTAAAATTTTATTGTTGTCAAACTCTCGAAAATAAGCTCTGAAACCGCTATTTTTTTAATTATGATTTCTTGTATAAACAAACTAATTATATGGCAACTTTTAAGCAAATACATCAACAAATTATTTTCAGTGTAAATGTTCTGAACCCCTTTAAATAACCTAAAGCACACACCCATGAGCTATATTTTCATAGCAAGTGCGTCATTTTTACATTAAAGGGTCATTGTATAAGCCCATTCTTTGCACGTAAGTGGAACGGCCATACGTACTAGGCATCCATAGTCCGAAAAGCAGAGCATCAATTACAATATGACAATTTTTACAATTTTTGCTTCAATATTATTGTGTCTATAATCAAGATTTAGTTTCTTTGTCCTTGCATAATTTGTTTTCAATACAAAAACTTACGAGTGAGGTTCCAGGTATAAATTAAATATTTGATTTTGAGCTATACTTTGTACAGTTGAGGGGTTCACTTACACTAAAAATGATGTGTCATTAAATTTTCTTTTAACGTGACATTAAGTACATTTCTTATAGAAGTAATCATAATTCAAAATTAAAAAAATTAGTTTCAGAGCTTATTTCCGAGTGTTGGCCCACGGAAAACTCTAATTTTCTAATAGACAATACCAAACTCATGTAAGAAATAACTTTGAATTTAAACAATTAATAAATTTATATAATTGTAAAAGTCTTTCATTATTACTTTTCATTTGATGAAATGAGGGGTTAATAAAGAAATTTATTCTTTCACCTTTACATAAAGTATTTTTAAATTTTCAGAAAAATGGCGAATTATGTCCTGCATCCCATTAAAAGAAAATATTTAAGGTGGTGTTCTTGCACTTTTGATACTAGTTATTTACAGATAACTCAGTCTTGCCAAATTTTGGAAAGCTCCATTTTCGACAGCATACATCTTATTGCCATGAAGATCTCTGTAACGAAGATAAATATGTGTCTTAAAATAAAACATTTATTGTGGTTTAAATAGAGAAAAAAATGATAATACTACAGACTCAAGCTTATGTAATTATAAAGTCCACAAACATTTTTGTATGTTTTTAACTCGTGTAAGCTCTTTTGTTTTGCGGTACATTAGCGAGTGATAAAAAATGGGAGTCAACGGCATTTTTGTATATTGTGGAAGCATTTAATCAATACATATTAAAATCTGCGATCTCGCTTTATAGCTGTTTTTTCTTAGTTTTGTCACCACACACTCGACAAAATTCACATTCTTGAATTTTATATTTTGAAGTCTAAATATATGAATCTAAACATCAATTAAACAAAGAAATCAACTTATATATCTTATCATGCTACTTACAAACTTTCCAGCGCTGGAAGATTTATAAAAGCGTCTTTCTCTATCACCGAAATGTTGTTGTTATTTAGGTCTCTGCGAGAACAATACGAACTTTTTAATGTATTTTTTAAGAGCCAGTCTATGAGTAAACCATGCAAAAATCAAAATTTTGCCCAGGAGCAACCTGTGACAAAATATGTTATGTAATCAAAAGATAAAAAAACAACTCATAAGCCTAATCAAAACAATTCCTCGGATTGTTCTGTTTTTAGAATCAAGGTTTTCAGTTTTCAGGTTAATTTTTGGTAGCATTTCTCGAGAAATATAGTATATATATTGACATAAATCTTATTGCAATGCACAGTTTTGTGTTATGTAAAACTGTCTGAATGTTGTTTTAATAAAAATCAAAGAAATTGGCAGCATGCCAGGCGCTTGCAATATCAATTTAAAATTGATTAGACCCCCTGTTCATTAAGCGATATTCTGAAAATGAATACCTTAAAGTAACTGTTTTTGCTGAAATCAGTCAATTTTGGACTTAATACACATGTTTTTCATTATCTAGCTTTGCAAATTACTATTTGGTGTTCTTTTTGTTATGTTACTTAAAGCTGGTTATATTTGAGACGGAATATTGACTCATTTTCATGCTTATTTCGAACAAAAACTAACTAAACAAAGTCATCAAAAGGTTGTTATTTTATACATAAATACCTTAAGAATAACTTATTTAAATTATGAGCAGTGAAACTTAAATAAACAAATCATTTTTTATCTGTAATTTTCAAAATTTCATATTTACTTTAGGTATATTCTTTGGAACCCCACTGCTAAATAATGCTGTGTAATTATCTCCCTTGTCTGTACTCTCTTTTATGTTTACATAGGAATAATTGGAGTACAAAACAACTCTGCATAAGTTCTCTTTCAGTTTTACTATTCTAGACATTAGTTCAATAAGCAGGTAGATGCAGAACTTTAGATGAAAGTATGAATAAGTAATATTAGAAAGTTGTCGTTTCACTACGGGAGCCTCGGAGGTCGAGTGGTTAAGGCAGTTCGTCTACTATTGGTCACCTGGTCTGTCAGCACTGAGGTTGCGGGCGGGATGTACTCGACTTCAACCATAATTGACAAAGATTGCCAGTTTTTCTACCGAAGATCCGGGTTGTCTACGGGTACTCCGGCTTCCTTGCTCAATAAAAACTGGATGCTATGATATAGCTGAAAAATAGCTGAAAGTGGCGTTAAACAACATTCAAACAAACAAATTATTTCCCTACAAATTTGCCGGGGGGTCCTTAGGGTACCAAGAAAGGCCTCTATTTTATAATGAAACATTTTTTAATTTTTGAATTGAAATTTAACATTGAAGAGCAAATCATTGCATTTAGTGGGTGTTAAGACTATGTGTGACCAACATCTACCTATAGATGTTGACAACAGAAAGAAAGAAATGCATGTACCCATCACATTATCTGGTAAAATCATGCAAATCTTCACCAAAATAGGCAATCTTGCAAAGGCTGTAAAATGTTAATCTGTAATTTACAAAGCTAGCCCATTAACAGTGTGAACCAAAAAAAAGGACTGACATTACCATACATATATTAATTATTTCATTCAAGTACAACAAGGATTTTTCCAGAGTGACATTATGAATAGTGGATACGTTTTAGTTGAAAATCATAAAACTTATACATTTTAAAAAAGACTAAAAATAAAATTCCATGTTTTTAAAAATAGAATCAGTGCGGACATTTTTTATTGGTGTTAAACAACTCTATGTGCATATACCTTTCAAGTATGCATAATTATTTGACTGTTTTTAAAAGTGTCACCTGGTGTTTTCATAGACTGCCCCTTAAACTTATTTCGTCTAAAAATATATTTCTGTAACGATTGAGTACTTAAATTTAAATATGTTTTAAGTCCCCAGCACATATATTATTTCTTCTATAACAATATTACACTTTTTCAATTTATTCTATAATTGTGCATGGGTTCGGAAAATGAACAATACTATGAAGCCAAATCTAACGTCATATCAGTCGGAAGAATTAAAATTTCAGTTTGTACAAAGAAACCTAGATAAATGTTATAAATTAAGACTATTCTTATTAGGACTATGCTTCCGTTTCTAGTTAATTCCTTTAATTCTCCGTAGTTTCTTAATATTTACGACCATATATTTCATCCCATCACTGTTTTGTGCTAATGTTTATATGATATTAGAATGAATAAGGTAATTGATAACAATTTGCAACTTGTATTTCATATTAACTAGAACTAAGGCGAAAAACACGCATTGCAGGTGTATTAAACACTTACAATGAATTAAGTCGTGGCATGTTTATAAATGTTCCTCTTCTGATAATTGAAATCTTGCAGTTGTATAGGTATCTAAAATATAGCACAACGTTAATGACAATTGTGTCTACATGAAATATTGATAAATCTGCAAATATAAACGACAACAGTATTATTCCAATATGATGCTAACGACAAATAGCCGAAAACCTGGGAACTGTCACTATATATACTGATGAGTCTTGAATAGACGAATATTTTGTTGGAATATTTGAGCAAAGCCAAGTAACAGTGCGTCCGCGGGTGGCGGACGGTGAGGCAATATATAGAAGTTTTAAGTCCAGTTGGAGTGATAAAATTCAAGATCAATATGTTATGACTTGTTTACGTTATTTATTTTTATTGACACTCAATGACTAAGGCCATTCGTTGGTCAGTCTGTGTCTATAATTTTGACAAAAAAACACTGTCATTTGTATCGTTGCATAAATATATAAATTAAGACTATTCTTATTATGCTTCCGTTTCTAGTTAATTCCTTTAATTCTCCGTAGTTTCTTAATATTTATATATATAAAAAAACATTGTGTATGTAAATGACATGTTCAACCAAAAGTAACACTAGGCCAGTGAAACTCCGTTTTTTAGCGGACGGATCTGGTCTAGAGGTTACACCTCTGTCTTTACATGCTAGGCGCAGTAGCCATAGATGTTATAAACTGACACGAGTTCGATTCCCGAGGTGGGACGGCTCAAAAATCAAATCTGTGTGCACAGATGATTTTCAGAGTGGAAATTACAACGACATTGTTTGGTTAATTCATTAGACACTTATAAATATCATTTATCTTAACTATGTATCTTTAGTGCATTTCTAAAGATCCAATGTTGAAATACAATCAGATGTTGGGCATATATAAATAGACAATTATAAATAGAAATTCAAAACAACTATATGCACGCATCTGTATAATTGCTTACAGATCCATTCTGATTGTATGAAAATCGTTGTAATTAAAGCTCAGGTCGCACAAAAACATTGTGTATGTAAATGACATGTTCAACCAAAAGTAACACTAGGCCAGTGAAACTCCGTTTTTTAGCGGACGGATCTGGTCTAGAGGTTACACCTCTGTCTTTACATGCTAGGCGCAGTAGCCATAGATGTTATAAACTGACACGAGTTCGATTCCCGAGGTGGGACGGCTCAAAAATCAAATCTGTGTGCACAGATGATTTTCAGAGTGGAAATTACAACGACATTGTTTGGTTAATTCATTAGACACTTATATATATATATATATATATATATATATATATATATATATATGAATAAAGAATAAAATCAAATTAAAAATTCCGTATATTGTATTACTAATGTATATATATATATATATATATATATATATATATATTTATATTTATATATATATATATATATATATATTTATATTTATATATACGTCTACTAATTAAGCACAACACTGTTAGAATTAGATTTTTAACACTGTAAAAATTTTGCTAACCCTCAGCGGGATTCGAACTCACACCGTTGTGACCAAATCGCCTGCACTAAGTCCAGAGGTCTATACCCCTTGGCCAATTCCGCTATATAAAATATAGCTACATTAACCGGGGTTAATAGTAGACAAAGTACATGTGTACTAGCGTGTGACGATGGAATTTTTGTAACCAATACGTATTAATTTGACAGTAATCTAATTCAGCATTTTTGTATAGATTATATAGGATGACAAAGTTACTTGTCATACAGTCACAGTAAGTAAATTATATACAAACGTCTAAGTATTGTGACAGCCATATAATATATATATCCAGCGGATTTCTGAAATATCAGAAATACAGGGTTAATATCAAATATTTATATATACGTCTACAAATTAAGCCCAACACTGTTAGGATTAGATTTTTAACACTGTCAAATTTTTGCTAACCCTCAGCGGGATTCGAACTCACACCGTTGTGACACTGTGGCACCAAATCGCCTGCACTATGTTCAGAGGATTAGACCCCTGAGCCAAATCCGCTATATAAAAAGATAGCTTCATTAACCGGGGTGAATCGTAGACATAGTCATCGTACATGTGTACTAGTGTGTGATGATAGAATTTTTGTAACCAATACGTATTAATTTGACAGTAATCTAATTCAGCATTTTTGTATATATTATATAGGATGACAAAGTTACTTGTCACACAGTCACAGTAAGTAAATTATATACAAACGTCTAAGTATTGTGACAACCATATAATATATATATCCAGCGGATTTCTAAAATATCAGAAATACAGGGTTAATATCAAATTAATACGTATTGGTTATAAAAATTCCATCGTCACACTCTAGTACACATGTACTATGTCTATGTCTACGATTAATCCCGGTTAATGAAGCTATATTTTTATATAGCGGATTTGGCCAAGGGGTCTAGACCTCTGAACATAGTGCAAAGTTACTTGTCATACAGTCACAGTAAGTAAATTATATACAAACGTCTAAGTATTGTGACAACCATATAATATATCTATCCAGCGGATTTCTGAATCATCAGAAATACAGGGTTAATATCAAATTAAGCCCAACACTGTTAGAATTAGATGTTTAACACTGTCAAATTTTTGCTTACCCATAACGAAAATCGAACTCACTCCGTTGTGACACTGTGGCACCAAATCGCCTTCACTATGTCCAGCGGTCTAGACCTCTCGGCCAAATCCGCTATATTAAAATATAGCTTCATTTACCGGGATGAATTGTAAACATAGACATAGTACATGTATACTAGCGTGTGACGATGGAATTTTCGTAACCAATACGTATTAATCTGACAGTATTCTAATTCAGCATTTTTGTATATTTGATTAAGGATGACAAAGTTACATGTCATACAGTCACAGTAAGTAAATTATATACAAACGTGTGTGCATGTGTGCGTACGTGTGAGGGAGGGTGTGTGTGTGTGTGTGAGTGAGTGTGTAAATAGTTACTTCGATAGTTGTTCTATGTAAATCCTGTTACGTCTGCAGATGTTTTAGTTTTCAGTTGCTTTTCTTTTTCATTTAATTCGGTTAATCATATTTCTATCATAAAAAATCGAAACAAACTCTAAAATACATTGTTTCGATCCGTAATTTATTACACAAATTATCACTTACAAACCCTTTATGGTGCTATTTCCATAATAGTCATCATCCAGGTTCACTTCATTGTAAGTCAGGTCTCTGGATAAAAAAATTATGTCATGTTCATGATAAATTCAGTATTGTACGATCGCTATGCTATCCACAATAATGACATAATAACCATGACTACATCATTTTCACTTGTCAAATGGTATTAGGTGAGCGAAAATAAGTGACTTCATTTAAAGTTGTTCTTGATTCACTGCTTGAAACATATAACCTTCCTACACAAACGATAAAATTCTTCATGCTGTTTAAAGAAAACAAGTCACACACTCCTTTTGCTCCTATAAAACACATGCTGTTATCGTTTGTTAACAAACCTTTATTCTTTAAAATCTAAGATGATGTGAAATTAATTGATAATAAAATTGAATAATAAAGAAATATATTATTGCAAGCAGGATATATGGTAATTAGAACATTGTTAGGCCTTATATTTGTCAATATCGCGCGGTATAAAATGAAGACAAATATAAGGTCGGACCATGTTCGAATTCGCATAGAGCCCAATTGCAATAATCTATTTCGATTCTAATATGTCTAACAAATAATTTAAAATTCTGAAGAGGTTCAAAGAGGACGCCTGCATGGCCATATTGGTTTTCACGTGAAATTACACGATTGATACAATTGATATTCAATTAAAATGTTAGTTGTATGCGAGTAACAGTCATTTCCTGTACAAATCACAGTTCAAAGTCCCTTCCGGTCAACTGCTAGTTAGTAACGTGTGTGACAACACCGAGAAGCCAGTACTGCTTTGCATTTCCTCGGCATGGACTCTATTAATACACGGACATTACTAAGAGGTATTCTTCGCCATTCCTTTTTTCAACATTTGTCGAAGTTGATCTAGGGTCTGCGTTGGTGTGTGGCTCTGGCGCACACGTTTGTCCAGTTGGTCCGATAAATGATCGATGGAATTCGAAATCGGCCGATTTTAAAGGCCACGGCAACACATTAATGTCATCAATGGTAAGTTGGGCTGGGTGCGGCCTAGCATTATCCTGCTGGAAAACCATCTCTGTTGGTCTAAAAATGGAAGACGATGTGGTTGAATGATGTTGTCTCTGTACCGCTGAGCCGTTAAGTTGTGTGTTACTTTATTACGTACACAAACTCCGCCGAATCTTTCCACTTCCTGGACATATGATTTGCGAATCGTTCATTTCGTTGGCGATAAACACGTGTTCTACCATCACGCTTCTGTATCAGGAGCTGCGTCTCGTCACTAAACCAAATTGTGCGCCAGTTCTGGAATGTCCAGAACCTCAACCTGTTGCACTATCTAACATTCCCGTCGATGTAACGCCGTTAAAACTGCTCTAAACTACGGTCTCCTGGGTCTAATTCCATGTTGTCTTAGCCTGTTTCTGACAGTTTGGAAGATGATTCTTCTCAATCCTTAAGACCGACTGCAGTTGTTGTTGCTGTGACTGTTCGATTCCATAGATAGAATACACGGATGTACCGATCTTGACGTGTTGTGGTTATGAGCGGTCTACCACTTCTTGGACGGTCATTAGTCGTACCAGTCTGTTGGAATAGGGCCATAGTATGGAAATGTTACTGTGGTTCACATTCGAGCAACCTCACTTTGGCCTGTAGTCATCCGTTGATGATGTTTCTGGTAGCAGTATCCAACCGCTGCATGAACCTTCAAACCTGTTCCTTAATACGCTACCGATAGACAGTTGAGTAGACCGCTAACTGTCCGTTGGAAGCGCTTTTAAAATTTAGCGGCAATTCATAGTTTATGCACTTTTCCAGTGTCATTTGTATAATGTGGCAATTTGCCAAATCTGAAGAAATACGCTAAACCATTTAAAACTACATGTACATTTAAGAGGTTCAATTGTCATTTTACTTATAAATGATTATTATTGAAAATTCAATTGTCTAAATTAAAAAGTAGTTATGTGGTTTTTTAAGAGTATACATAATGATAATCATACATGTTCTCCACTACAATGCAGAAGAGGTTAGTTTCTAAACCTAATTTTACTAACTTAATAGAAGAGCTACATTTTAAATCTTTTAAATGTGTTTTGAACGTTTGAATAAGTTTCCAACAGTCAAGTAAAGTTTTTCAGCTTTAATTCAACAACCAGGTATACGCTCATAAAATATTTAAGTTATTCCATCGACACTATACAAATGTTTTAACTAAAATAAAGTTTGGACGCCCTCAAATTCCTTGTTGGTAACTGTTTTATGTGTGAAAAACCTTTTTGGGTTTAATGCGCAACACGACACAATATGCAAACATAAGAACTCGTTTGTTATTACATTATTTTTTTCTCCATTTTTTAAGGTAGGGATATGAGTAATATAATTCTGATATATAAAGTTTAAAGGTTGTTTGAAGTACTAGTTAACCTTAATTCTGCACGGCAAAAAGGTTATTATTTTCAAAATACGTTTAACTTATAAGAACTAACAGTATAGGTAGTTAAATCTTACAATTTATTTTTTTTAAAAACTTACACACAAAAACATTCAAAACCAGCGATCGGCAACTATTTATTGAGATAAATTTAGATATTCAAGATATTACATGGGGCTTTAAGAGCCTGTTTTTGGTCCGTGATTTGAAAACAAAGTAAAACTGTCTGTGATTCTATTGTACAGCCTTTTCAAAAGAAGAATTAGTAGAAATGTCATTCTTATATTCTGAAATAATCTCAATTTTACCTCGAAAATGACGTCACAATACGCGTAAAGCATCAATTAAGATATTTTTCTGTTTTACAGCAGCCAAGTTTAAACTTATCATTTAAGATTTTAAATATTGGGACAATTTGGACCCTTAATGCACATCCTCCTTACAGATAATAGAATATTAAACATTCTTATATTGATATAAAATATTTTGT
The DNA here is from genome assembly GCA_944474755.1 of Limnoperna fortunei. Taxonomy (NCBI): domain Eukaryota; kingdom Metazoa; phylum Mollusca; class Bivalvia; order Mytilida; family Modiolidae; genus Limnoperna; species Limnoperna fortunei. The sequence goes on from OX104125.1 coordinate 26,837,143, forward strand.
AGAATCCTTGTGATGCGTGTTTTAGTATTAAACATACTGTTGAAATGTGTGAAAGGTTCATTGTGTAAGTTATATATGAAATGGTTCTCACCTTGTTAAATGAGTTCATAAGTTTTCAAATATCCATGGTCTCGAATGAAAATTTTATATTGTTTATAAATAATAACTCATTCCTTTATAACTTAAAAAATTACAAATTTAATAAATATGATTTTGTAGAAAAAGTTAAACCTATAATATAAATTTTGAAATAATTTTACATGTAAGATAAGCATGCATTTTTTCGAGAATTGAACATATTTAATTAAAAATACATCATTTGAAAACAAATCAATCAAATCAACGAATTGAATTGTATAGTGTATATAGAATTGTTTATCTTGCTAGTCAATGATTTTTTTAAGCTATGCATATAAATCGCTAAAGACAGTTGTGAGCCCTCAAAATAGTTTTAATTTAAATACTAACATTAAAGATATATTAAAATATTTTTTTATTTAAATATCAAAATTGTGTGGTGACTATACTATTAGTAATAGAAGATAATTTGTTTTGTGATGAATGTTGGAGTATTTAACATGTTAATAACACGATCTTAAATTTCTATGACTAGTATAGATGTAAACGTTTCCCGACGAAATAGCCTTTATTAAAATAAAAATACATTTGTAAAACTAATGCCGTAATGTTTAAATCCTTTTTTTATTGCAGCTGTAGCTGTCAGTAACTCAGTTGCATGTTGTAAATGTAAAATGCATTTGCCAGCCAATACCCTCCCGGTACAACCAGTTACAGCTATTTACTGTAAGCCCCGCAGATAGCTGGTAAAGTTAAACGTCGATAATATTGAATTTTGAGACATTTCCAGGGAAAAACTGCTGCTGATGCTGGTATTGGAAATTTAAATTATTACTTTATATAATATGTACATGTGTTTAGAGACAATATACAGTGGAATATTTTCTAGAAACATCCGTTACTTCTTCTTCATAGCTTTCCAATGAAAAGTTATTTTTCTAAACATTTAAAAGTATGTTCTTTTTTCGGTTTTTTTACAATAATGGTAAAATGTTACCTTGCATCAAACGTCTCGCATTTATCCAGAATTTAGACAATATTATCTTACCTTGTTCACTTTAAACAAACGACAGAGAAAATAATCATACAATCAGACAATTAAAATTTGATACTCGGTGCATTTAATGAAATGGGTCAGCCAACCAGCTACTTACATGCTATCGATATCTGTAACATTTTCAAACCATCCAATTATAACTGTATTAACTTTGTTTGATCGTAGGTCTCTGAAAAAGACAAGAATTTTAAATATTTATCATGTGGCACCATATTATTGAAATCTAATGCAAGCACCAGACATGGATATTAAGTGAATCGCCCTCAACTAGTATATATAGCACAATATTAAGTAGTAGTATATTTGTATTCATGATTTTGTGACATGAATGAACAATTCTATGCAGACCGTTTTAGATTAATAGTGATAAATAAAATCATTTTTATCATTTTTATAACAAACTGACAATAATACTGAAAAAAATCATATGACTTAATAAGTTGAGGCACAGTTCACCCCCAAAGATATCGCATAAATACATCAGCAAGATTTATCAAAATTAACATTTTGAAATGTTTTTAGCATTGTTTTTAATTTATACATGCTATTCTAGTCAAAATATAAAAAGTTAGGCCTTTGCTTTATTTCATCTTTCACTGTAGCGTGAATATTTTTGGAATATTTTTCAACATTCACGTTTCTTGTTATTGTGTTTTGTTTTTATTAGAGTAAACTTCACCCTAAATTATACCACTAATTAATGACCAGGTTCAACTGAGCTCTGATTTATGACAAACAGAGCTAACATTACCAATGTTAAAACAATAGTAAGGATACCAATTAAACATCAAAAGCCGAAATCAAGGAACGAATAAAATTGCGGATTAATATATACAACACGAAAAAACACAAAAGCAGGTGATTAAAAAGACCATACTTTAAACCAGAGATGCACTCAGTTGTTCCTAACAAGCAGGCTGTGCCTGTCTTTAATTATACACCCATTGACGTACAAATTGTAATGTCCAGAGAAAGACAAATACAGGAAGAAAATAAATTAACTGTGACTCATCAAAAATGTACGATTTATGTTTAAGAGATGGATTTTCAAAATGACTAAATAACTCATAGTGGTGGCCATAAAACTTTATTTGTAAAAATACTCCTTATTGTTATTGAATCGGCTCGTTGACATAACACATTAGTAGACTACTGAAATTATTTTTTTATGATGAACGTGATATTTATCAAAATAAATTAACATTCTGGCAACAGGCTACCACACAACGAGACATGTAGCAACTAACAAATAATGTAAAATTATTCAACAATGTTTAAATGTCAAAAGAAGAGAACATGTCCACTGGACAAAATTATCAAATAAAAAGTGTCCATTGACTACTGACAATCAAGAAATTATCCATAGACTATTTGTGCAAAAATCGTTGAAAATTATAGCACTGTAATTGCCATCACAAAGTTCACAATTGCGTATAGACGTATATAATGTCGGATTTAATTCAGCGTATGTTGCAAATGACATCAATATTTCCTTGGTACTCGACTCAAAAAATTGAATTTTTTGTGTCGGCTATAAAATAAAATATAATACGTCCTTGTAAATTCAACATAACTTAAAGTTAACGATAAACAAAAACTTACAAATAATTGAGATGAGGAACGTCCCGAAATATTCTGATGTCAAAAGTTCGTATAGCGTTGTACTGTAAATATCTACAAAATGGATGTCATCAAAATTATTGCAAATGTATCGAATTGTATTGTTTTCCAATTGTGTATCTGCGTATAGTAATACATTTACTTTCTGCACAAACTATCTTTAAGGTAAAACCAGAATTCATGCAAGCTATTAATTTATCGTTTCAATAGTAAGTTACGTAACTTAAATCTATACCATGAAAATGGGTATCTAGATAAAGTGTTCTCAAAGAAGTATTTATAGCTTAATATTGATGATAATTATTGTTATATAATTCAGTACTTACACATTTCTTATGTTTGGTAGATTTCTGAAAGCACCTTCTTTTATAACAGATATATTATTCCCGTTTAAATTTCTGAAATGGATATATACATGTGGTTTTGTCTCCAACAAAACTGTAAAAATGATATTTAGACATTTTAATATTGTTTTAGTATAACTTTATTGTCATGACTATACATAAATTCAAATGAAAGACAAGCGTCATTGTGTTGATGAATGTAATAATTTTTGAAAAAGTAACAATCAAATTATAATAATACCCACACAATCCGTAGACTGGTCAGATTATTAAAAGCGCCTTCGTCAATGACGGAAATCTTATTTTCGGCTATATTCCTAAAATTGAACAATATTATTCCGTAAGTTAGCTTTTTATTAAGATAAAAACCAACATATGAGTAATAAATGTATTTTGAAAGAAAACATGATGATCTCAGAACTAAAGACTTATTTTATACAAATTAATTGCGTAATTATTATTCGTTATCATTTTTTTATTTCCCCTTCAGAATTTGAGCTTTTATAGATCGTTTTTGCCAGACTTGATTTGGACACTTGTTAATTTTTCACTAACCAACAAATAAACTTTTATTATTGTAATAAGGCCTAGTTTAAATTTAAAATTTAACATTTTCACATTTTAACATCTAACCTTCATACAAATTATATGTGTATGTAGAATTAAACATTTTATTAGAACAAAAACAAAATATGTTTCTATGTTAAGAAACATTCAATATGTGCTATGGATGCAACATTTATCACAAATTCAGAATGACCACATTTTTACAGCTGAAACATGTCATGTGTTAATAATAGCGAATAAAGTATTTATACGTGTTGCTCACCTACAAACTGTAATACAATTTCGAAGTGTAATTCGATGAATATACTTTTTCTTTTAAAGCGATCACATGCTTATATATTCGTAAAATTCTTGTTTAATTTGAACTGCTTTGTCAAAAAAAAAATGATCGTTTAAGTAAGTTACACACTTTACATTCAATTAAGTACACCGTTAAATTTATCACGTTTTAAATAATATAATATTTTGTCAACAGGCATGTCGATACTTAATTCAATGAAACCGAGCTATAAAATAAACATGCATATTAAAACAAGATTTTTATTACATCAACTTTAACCTTTTTCCAAAAATAGATAAATCTCAAACCAGGTGCTTGTTTGGGCATGTATACGCTTCTTTTTAAACGATCAGTCCACAAAAAAGCGGTACGGTATTTACATTCTATCTGAATTTGGGATACGTATCTGACTTAATGTCATGCGCTCTCTCTAAACTGTATTTTTCTGAAACTGTATATACCAGTATTTTGCATAATTTGATAATAGTCAACAATTAAATATATTTATGCCCCACCCTGCTTTGCCAGTATAATATATTAATTGATATAAACTAAATTGAGGCTACCAGACTACAATAAACTTGTAGAGTTCAAAATTAATCTTCTATCAGAATTATTTTAAAACATATATTTAAATGCATTTGTGTAATTTAAAATCTACTATAATTCAATAACAACACGTCGAACTTCGCGAGTACATCTTAATTAACATTAATTATTTAGTTATGTCCTTGAGAAATATTTTATCTATGAAGCAGTTGCTTTTGTTCTTATTTTGTTTAAACAACCATTAGTCTTCTATTAATTTAGCATCTAACATTACACAAGTTATAAATATATAACTTTTATATTGAATCTTTTAAAAAAACAATAGATAATTTTTGAGACCTTCAATACAATATACTTACACTTCGTATAAAAGAGTCATATTCTCAAAACTTGCTGATTCTATCTGCGTAATGGAGTTCCAATTTAAATTCCTATGAAAACAAGAGTTTGTAAAGCCGTTTAATTTCCTCATGAATACTTTCAATAGGCAAGTTTTGAAATTATGAACCCATGTTTAGTTTCAGCGTTTTTAGATAAGTTATTTGGTGATAACATGCTGCAAATGGTGTAGAACACCATTCAAATAAACCAAAAATGTTTACAACTTGCCGATTTAGGCGTTACTTAATTTCAGTAATCTGTAACGAACTAATAAGTGATAAGAGAACAGATAAATAATATAGTTATAAGTTTCTGCTTTCACGTTATTGCACTGGAATAATAAATAATTAACAAACCTCTGTTATACTTCAATTTCCATTAATTACATAAAACCCCGATTTCTTTCAATCATTTTTAAATGTAATTAAAATAGTTGATTTGGTAATATTTAACTTCTAAAGCATATCACTTAATAAAATCTGCATCAAGACTTACACGCTGTAACTATCCAGTAATAAGTTTGTTGGGATACTACTAAGTCCACGCGTGTCGCAATTAACGTGAATTCCGGTTGGGTACGTATAGCAAGAACATTTATCTGGACACGCTGACATGATGTCGAAAAGGAAAACTGAGGTTAAAATAGTTAGTATCAACTGCATTTTACTACGTTCAACTATCTGTAATAAAAACATATGTCAATACATAATGACGGCGATTATTAAAACAAGTGTGAAAACAAGAAATAATGCATTTTGAAATTGCTCAAAAACTTTGGTTTGCTTTTAGTTAGATTTATTCTTTGTTTTTGACTGACGATGTGTGCAACATTTCCTAAATCAAATGACGCTTCGTTTTATTGGGTTATAGAATTATCGAACCCTTCAGTTTGAATGTAAAGGACAAAAGACTGCTTGCTTTTGTTTATTGTTTCGTTTTACCTTGTCTGTGTGTTTTTTTTTTTTTGATTTTTAGGACACAATGTCTTTTTATACCTAACTTATATTAAAAATATGAAAATATTAATTAAATGGAGGCATTTATTTCCAGCTTATGTCACGAATCTATGCTACTATAGGTTTTTGTTTCCTTGATATTGCTACTAAATGACGATGGTCTCATGGAATGTATCGAAGCTATCACACAATATTTAAATGTGTTTAAAGTCAATAAACCTCTAAATAAACTAATCAACTTCAATAACGGTTATTTGAAATAATTTGGTATACTAATTATAGTACATATGTCAAAATGCAATATGTATGCAGAAGAAACCCCCTTTTTGGCTTCTTGAAATCAAATTGCAAAATACACATGTGTAGAATTTTTCCTTACGTTAATTGAAGTTTTAAAACAATTGAAAGATAACAAATTAGGCGATATTGCAAGCAGTCTCGATTCGTTATGTCATTGATGTCTTGATGATACAAATATGGGAGTTAAAAATGTTTCCTATGCTTATTACAATATATCTATTAACATATAATTGGCACGTGTTTAACATATGTGACCGCATGTAAAAACAATAGTTAACACAAATGTTAGTAATATCAATTATGTTTACAATGCGTTGATTATTGCATGTCATTTGTATACTACCACATATGTTATTATATTAATATAAGGAATACCTGTTCCAGCCGACCACCAAGCATCAAACTTGCATAAACAATTCTAATCCTCTATTTCACTCTATAATCTGCTGTTAAAAGAATTCCAAAAAAATGTGTATTTAATTGATAAAGTAACCCTTCAAGTAGATTATTTTTATTCAGTATCGAGAAAATCAACTACGACCTTTAAGAATCTTTAACACATGTTAATTATTATCGGGAAAATCAACTACGACCTTTGAGAATATGTAACACATTTCAATTCCGAACAGTCTGACCACTTAACTCAGTCGACATTCGTTTCCACAAAATAGAAAATTCTAACTATCAACTGCTTTTGCGCAGATCTTCATCTGATATATGACATGATCAAACAACTTAGATCGCAGAATGAGTCCAATTAGAAAAAAGACAAGGAAATTGAAAATTGATTACATAACAAAATATGAAGTGACGTATGAAACAAAACTTAATTGTTGGTTTTTAAACAAATATGTTTCGGTAATATTATCAAATTACCATACATTTAAAACAAAATCATTGATAAATTCTGCTTATCTCAGGCATTTTGAACTTAATGTTAACAGTTCCTCACGTTCATACATACATTTACTACGCCAATCGGGCAGTTCGTTAACATGAAGACTTATCAGTAACGCACAAATTAGAAACATTTTCGAAACAGTGTCTTGAGCAACGCTATTGCTTACATGCATTTAAATTACTCAGGAAAATTTACATTTGCTATTTAATTTTCTTGTTTCCTTTGGAACAATTGCCACATGAACCAAAATATAAACAAAATCGTATTTAAGCTGGCCACGAAGATCCCAAAAAAGAATTAATGACATTTTTTTCAACAATGTATAGGTCAAATTAAGTGTAAAACGTACCTTCCATTTGAGTAGTGATTACTGATTCCTAATATAGTGAATAAGATTGTAATCTGTGAATACGTCTTAAAAACATCTTTTATGGAGATTGATCCTCACACAACTCGAGCCATATAACTCCGATAGATTGTACAAAATTAAGTTGACAAAGGAAACAAGGAAAATAATGCATCATAACTTGTAGAACATATGGTCTCTACCTTGCGTTTATGATGTGTCTGTTCATGTGTATGCTTGGTTTAGTAGTTTCCAACGCCGTTTATTTAATTTACTAATTATTTGTCATAACGTAGTTATGTAAACTAGATTTGTCTGTCGAAAGCTTGATCGAAAAAATTGTTACAGAGTTAATAAATACTAACAGCTTGAAGAGCTGAATGTTGATTTTAATAGAACCATCATGGTTCGGATGGGAAAAACATCCAATCATCGAACATTCGAATTGCTACCAGTGTGGCGATACATATTTATTTTGTACTGTTCTTGTAGGAAAGTGTGGAGTTTTAATTAGAACTAGTTTTTTCCGATGTATAATTTGGAGTACCATAAAACGTGTTGTAAATCAATAACCGATACAATTACTTTTTTTATTTGAATAGATCTAAAGTACATTTATTTCAATTTCAAAGACGTTATTATTACAAGCTCTCGAAGTTAAATTAAAGTTTTAATGAATTGTTGTGTTGTATTACATTAATGGCAAGTCTTAACAATTGATGTAACACAGATTTTAAAAATCGAGATATTTATGTCATTTTACGACGCAGAATAAATTGGAAAATTGGAGGTTTAATTTGTTATTTTACCCATAATGAAAAAGTATAAGGTTTCTTTATATTTTTTTCAATTCAAGTATATATTTTACTGTCAGCGTTATGTTAAATGGACAATAACTGTGGATTTGTATATAGGCCGCCGTGTGATATAGTACCATGTCGAATTGGACGTTATTCACAAAGTTAATATCGGTTGGGTTTTCTCCGGGTACTCCAAATAAAAACTTATATACCTGAAAAATTGTTTACCGTGGCTTTAAACACCATTCAAACAAACAAAAAACTTAATAAATATTTTGCTAATCAAAATTGACAGCTTTGAAAACCGACAAACTAATTATAATTTGCGCTTATAAAATACATTTTAATAAACATCTATAAAACCTTTTTCAAAACTTCAAATTCAAAAAGGTTTATGTAAGGTAATGTCTTTGGCATTCCCAACTGTCTTTTTGTCATATGTTTTGTCTTTAACTAAGATAAATGGATGTCACAAATTTTTCAAAATTTATGAAGTCTTCTCCATATTTTTGTAATTTATATAAACATTATAAAGATATGTTATATAAGTAATATTATTAGAACAAAGTTATGTTTATATTTGTTATATTTTCTGTTTTTTATTTGCACTACCTAACATATTTAGCGTCGAATATCTGTATTTGATTATTAAAAAACTTTGGTATCTGTTTTGAAACAACCAGTCTAGTTCTACTTTAAAGTGACAGCTCTCTAGTTTGATTGTTCATTTTGTATTTAAAGTGCACGTTTGTTGTATTTCTAATGTCTCATGTTTAAGGGTAACAGTTTTTCTGCATGGTACAAGTTTGAAAACAAGGAACCCCTAAACAACCGGATAGTGAAAAGAACAAAACTATATTACACTTATTCTACTGGATAGCGCAACAAAGCGTATGCAGTGTACGTATCGCCACGCGTCATATAAAGGAATAAGGAGGACAAAATGTCTTGTCGACATGTAAACTTGCATACGATATTCTGAATTTGAACCTAAGCTACGGATACGAAATCTATATAGCTGGCGCCACTTATATAGTGTACATAGTGCAGTGTGTAATATGTGGGGAGAAACGGAGGTCCAGAAATGTAAAAGAACTTGTATAAGCGCACCATATTATGACCCCATAGGCAACAAAGCGTATAACATAAATAGTGCAGTGTCATATAAAGGTTTGATATGGGGCAAAAATGTCAACTAGACATGTAAACATGTATATGAGCACCATATATTCAACCCTTAAAATGCACTTTAAATCCATGGGTATGGAAGTACCAACTGTATATAATGGATCCTACAACATGGCGAAACAAATCATATATAGTGTTCAGTTTGCCAAAACAGGTGATCTACTTGACCAAAAATTCCGACTGGACATGTCTACATGTATAGGTATATTATAATTTTCTCCCTAAGATCCCAATGTACCCGAGCTAGGGAAATTAAAACTATATCAAAATGTTCTGCTACAAAACGTAAATAGTGTACATAGGTCACTGTGTGATAAAAGGGAAGTATTGGCCGGCCTAAAATGTCAACTCGACACCTAAACTTGTGTATGAGAACTATACTTTGACCTATTACACTCATAATGACTTCGAATACCAGTTTTTGTCGTTTTTTTGTCTGTCACTGACTGATGTTGACTGCAAAAGACACTTAAAATGTCCTTCAATTACCGCAAACGTTCTGTCTAATACAATGTTTTCCTTTGACGGTCATTTTGTGTCTGTAATGAACAAATTTTGTCTGTCACAGTCTTTCAACTCTTGATTTAGTCGTACTTTAACTCCTACAACGATACTTACGCTGTATCATTAAACAATGTCGATTGCAACCAAAGTCTGGATCGTTCTTAAAGACATTTACTGAGAATTGCAACTTGTTCTATCATTGTTACATACGGCATATTTCTGTTTAATACAGGGAAAATGTTAAATACACGAAATGTACTGGATACATCGAAAAATAGCAAAGAAAACTGACCGAACAACAAGAGCCGAAAATCAAAGGACAGTTACAAATCCGGATATAGACAAACAGACACAAAAAAAAACAAAAACAAAAAACAAAAAAACAGAAAGAGAGTAACCAGAACCCCAATATAAACCATCGGTGCACTCAGGTGCTCCGGACGAGTAAGCAGTTACTCATCAAAATAATTGGCTAAGTGCATTTTCCTTGGCCAGGTGTTCTTAGCCCGAGCAAAGCCGTGTTCATACGTTCCGTTAGACATCTATAATAATTTAAACTAACATACATAGTGATGAATTATTTAAAATAAAACGTTGTGTTAGTTATTTAAATGCAACTTTTAATATATATAAGCAGGACTTGTACGTGATAAAGAATATTAATTCTATTTTATTAACTTTACAGGTGATATGTACTTTTCAAAATTTTTATTTCTAAAAATTTTTTCTGATTATTGTTTTGATAATCAGTTTTTTGTTCTGTTAATGTTAATATCTCTTTTTATTAGCTAAAGTTCAACAAATTAGTTTAACAATATTGAGTGTCAAATGGTATAACAGGTAAATTATTTAAGGGAAAGACAGGGAGAGATGGGGGAGGGAGAAAGGAGCCGTAAGGGATCAACGACGAAAGATGGAGAAAGGAGAAATGGAAAGGAAAAGTAAGAAAAAGAGGGAAGCAGAAAAGTAAGAAAAAGAGGGAAGCAGAATATGTAAAAATAAACCCAGTAATTTATAGCTGAAAATGATTAAATAAGGACATATTCGTTGGTTTAATTAAAAATGAGTTCAATTATGAACAGAACACTTAGGGAAAAAGAAATGACAAGAGTACCCAAATAGTCAATGCGATGCGGTTTCATTTTCATGATGCAATACAAAAACTTATTCACCTCCAATCTCCGTTAGCTATCCCCTAAAAATATGAAGAACACGATAATGACGGTTAGCGCAGGAGTTTCACATGTTTAGTAGATACCAGATAAAGACATGTTCGTAGAACTGTTGGTAGAACCAGCCTCTAAAACAGTCCATACAAATTCTTCGACAAATGTTTGAATATCTTGCACAAAAGATTTCTGGTATAAAACCAGATTTTGTATAGAAAGTTGATTTTTTTTACAAATATAACACAGCAGCGTGATTTTGTATAGAGATAAAAATGACCTTGAATTTCATCAAGATTTACAAAGAGATATATCTTGTGTCTCTTGGAATTTATTGTGCATATCTACTAACTAATTTTTATTTGCTGTTGTTTATAATAGTGTTTAACTCCAAGGGTTGGACGTCATTTAATACAGACACATCAAATATAATCATTGCTGATACAATAAATATTAATAAACTTCTATAAACACTTTTTAAACATCAATTAGATTTTTTTATACAAATTCTAAATAGCTTTACTTACCCTTAATTTCCACCTTTTGTCTGATAAGCGTCTTTTTTGGGTACAATCACCAATTTAGACATATGTTTGTAAAACAGTTAATGTAAAATATATTGTTAAAAGACGAAACATTTATGTCATTGTATGACGCAGAATAAAATAGATGTTTATTGTGTTCATGTATCCATAACATGTAAGTATCAGGTTTCTTTTTATGTTCCCGTTGGTTATATATTTCAATAGCTGCGTTATATTAAAGGGATAGTATTTATGAGTTTCCTTTTATAAAGTGTTGCTTAATATAGAACCATCTTGAAGTGGACATCGCTCATAAAATTATAATGTTGCTTTTGTTTATTGACAGCTTTGAACACCGACAATTATAATCAGTGCTAATATAATTATTTTTTTATAAACTGTATAGAATCATAATATTATAGTGTATATTTCCGTAGCTAGAGGATCAGAAGTGTGGAGACATTTTACTGTTACAACGCCTTTTCACAGCACCACTTTGTATTGTATACGATGTTTAAAATTTTATTAAAGGTGCTAAAAGATGTCATAGTATGGTGATCAAAGTGTAAATAGTTATATGTTTCAAATAATGAGAGATATGGGGTCCAAAAATGTTAACTTTACATGCAAATTATTATAGCAGCATCAAACTTTGACACTTTAAGAACCCCCTGACCACCTAGCTAAGACAAGTTACGTCCTTTAAACTATGAAAACAAACCTCAATTTAAATATTCAATCAAATATGGCTGTTCCAGCCATTTGAAAAATTCATCCCCCTCCCCCGCCCAGTGTTCACAATAATGCATGATTTCGTGCATTTTTTTGTATTATTCCATATTGTACTTTGTATTATGAAACTCTTAACTGTACTAAGTTTTTACATTATTGAACATTATTGTCAAGGTGCAATCTAAGTTTAAATTCAAAAAATAACACATGATGGCTACCAACTTTAGAACGCTTTATTCCTTAAAATTATGTCGAAAATATAAACCTTTAGTTCAAGATAATTCCTGTAAGAAATATACCCTGGTCTTATCGATGAACAGGAAGTTTACATCTGGAAAGATGAATTCATTGCTTTTGTTTTATTGTCCAGTTTGTAGTTTTCAGAGTCTTTTTCCAGATCAAGTAATAAGTAAGAGGCCGACCTATGTGTATCCACGGAATCTTATATTTCATATTCCCTATTAAATTTTGTCATTTTTGTCCGTGATTCTTGATACTCTTTTCCAAAGCTACTTCAAAATAATGCATGATTCCTTAGGTATGGCATATGGAAATAATTGAATTGCATAAACGTATATTTTAAAGCTTTTCCAAATAAATTCAATATTTAAAATAATCAAGAGACTGGTTTTATGCAAATATACCTTTATTTGTTATAGATATAATTTTACCTTATTAAATTTGATTGTTTAACTATCTGTCAGGATTATCATGTTATTAGTAGTGACCATTAATCGTGAATGTTTTAATTTCAAATATCAGAAGCCTTTACAGAGTATGAAGGTGTTCCTTTTATGTATCTATAGTAGGAATAGAAATTAATTTATAATGACCTAGCATGAGATCTTTCATCAATAATCTGAATTGGACGTGACATTATCACGAGCATCGCTCGACCTGTATTTGAAATTAGATTTTAATAAAATCAAACCATAATATACCATAACCAATTATGTGAAAAGTTATATTCCAAAATACATTTAAACGAAACAAGTTAAAGAATTATACTAATCTGTTAATGAGGATTGAAAGGTCTTGAAAAAATCTTTAGCTAAACAGACGGGTACACATTGGAGCACGAACCATTACCCTTTCGGAGATCGGTTCATCTTTTAGCCTTGACTTGTGTTCTAAATCAAAATTCAAATTTGTTAGAATTGTTAGAAATTTGAAAATAAAGATATTATAATAGGGATATCTTGCGCAAATATGTACGATTTGGCAACGTTTACCACGCATGTCGTAAATCTAAAAACTACTTCGTCATTGTTCCTTGTCTTTGTATCTATTTTTATTGATGATGTTTTTTAGAATCCGACGTCTCGATAATCAACTGCTTTATTATCTACCATTAATCATCGGCGTTTCAAAACTGAAGTTGCAAGCTGAATGCAATTGGCACCATGAATAGAGCATTTTTGATTACCTGAAAATCACTGCAGATCGATTCCAAAATTCCAATCAGTAATAACAACTCAAAATCAGGAGGTATAAGGTATGCGCGATTTGGTTTTAATGTATTCGCACGATTTTTAATAGAGTTCGAATTTATTGCACATGTTGTGAATATCAAGTTAGAACAGAAACGCTAAGTATCGCCAGGTGAAAATTCCTCACAGGTTTGGATTCAATTTGTGAAGTAGATTCGAAAATTACTATTTGAAAATTGCCAGAGGACTGCATACTAATAGACAGCAATTCATAAGCAATCAATAGTACATTTAGGCACTGCAGAAGGGGAACTTGTAATGTGGCACCAACAGTTCTACATTATTTTACATAAAAAAACATTAAAAGACGCAAATACAAGTGGTAAAAATAAGAGTTGGACATTGAAAAATTGAAAAGATCTTTTAGAATCCTAAAATTTGTCTTTTAACGATTTTGTAAAAGCCTTTGATTTTTCTACCCTATACGCTGCTATTCCGCATATCCAATGTAACCTAAACTGAAGAAATTTATGCATAATTATTCACTTACAAAACTTGGAAACAATTTGGGTTCAAATTATGCTTCCCTTCTAGTCACCTGGGAAAACAACTTGGGTATAAATTATGCTTCTATTCTAGTCAGCTTGTCTCGTTATTCATACGAAGCAGTTTTTGTTTAGACTTTTACAATAGAAAGAGTAAAAGTTCGGCTGTGGCATATTCATGTCACAAAACTGTTTAAATTCTTCTTCTTCTTTATGTTTTGATCTATAAATCTAGCACGATAACTGGTCAGATTAAATTGCAAGATGATTTGTGTTTCTAATTATAAACGTCTCATTTCTGGGTTGTAATATTTTTTCAACAACTAGTAAGGAGTATATATAGCACCAATCTATAACATATTTCGGGGGATGCGATTTCATACAGTTATTTACTTATCCGAATATTGTTCGATTACCTAAAGGCTGATAAAGCACAGATATCTGGCAGTAAAATCGTATGGTCGCCTTATAAGGTATCTGCCAGGCAGATGGTGACGCATATTTTTAGGTGACTTAGTCGTCTCTCCTCTTGTTCGTAACTTCTGTTTACTTATTCTATATTGTATGTTTTAAGTTTTTGTCGTTTCTTGTTTATTTTTATTTTTCTGTTAGCCATGGCTTTATAATTTCATTCCATTTTTTATTACTTATTGGTATTTTTGATGTACTTCTCAGGCAATCCACGGGATTTTTATCGGTTTATAAGTCCACAAAAACTCTAAAAGATTGACCAATTACACGCGTCCTTTTCATTGTGTGTGGCTACAAATGGGGACAGTATTTAAACAGGGAGAAATTTACGTAATATCAGATGTAAAAGTACGTATACGCTTCATACACATACATCGCTTGGAAAACCTCAAATGTACTATATGAAACATAAAAATGTTTATGGTCCAATATTTGTATGCTAATACTTCACTAAAAAGTGGTGGGTAAATAAGGGCTATTTATGAACAAAAATAAATGTTTTTCTTAGCGAATTGTTAGATGTTTTGCCCATAAGTGTTTTCTTTATGTCTTACATTCGACAATCAGCCACTAGGTTTTGACGCACACTGTACAATTACCCCTGTAGCAATGTGAAGTGTATCTTGGCGTTTTTCAGTTAAGCATTTGATAGGTGAAAGCGATTATTGTTTGGAATGCGGAAACAACTTTTATTTCAAGTTATTACTCTTGTCACAATATAGGTGGTAAAAAGTTTTTTTTATGTTCTTAGACAACGAATTATGTTAGGAGAAACCATACGCCCGTGAAGTTCTAACCAGTGGTAAAATAATGACTTTTGACATCCTTAGCATGTTATTTAAAAACAACTATATGAAACGTATCTTTTTTTATCACGATTTTGTTCATTGAAGTAGAACCATATATTACTTTCATTTAAACGTCTGTTAGAAACTAAAAAATACAAACATTAATCGCTAATTTAAAGTATTATATACATTTACAAGAACATCTAGGATACAATAAATGTGTGTAACAACATTTCGTACGTTTGATGTGACCAGCAATTAATTTGATACCTGTTTATAAATAAAAATAATTCAATGCTTAAACATCATTCAAAATTGTTTAACAATTTCCTTGACAGTAAAATAAATTTATTTGTTGACAAACGATATTTATATAGTGGTTTACAGTGTAGAAATTTATAATGATTCTTTTTTCACATGTCATTTGTTTCACCGCACACCGTACCAAGAACAAATGAACAAAGGTTGTTGATTGTTTAATTCTTTTTTTAAATTTCGACTTCATATCTTGAACATAATATGAATTTATATGTTCGTTCCACATTATTTCTCTATTTTGGTAAATTTGTGAAATTCTTGGGTTTTATCCATTTCAACGCAATTGGTCCATCAGATTTAGTGAGTTTATCTATAGGTTGTTCTAGTGCTATGTATATGAATGATAACATCTTGTCACTTGTGTCAGTTCAGCTATGAATATCTCAGAGAGATGAAACCGGTCGGGTAGAACTGTGAATAATTGATTGATGGATTTATTTATATAGTTTATTTAATGCCAAAAGTGTAATAAATCGATGCTTTAGATGATTTTCAACTTTTATTTTCATATATTATGTGACTTATGGAGATTTCACCTCAACATTTTACGTATATGTATATATGCTATACTGCTCACTGGACGTTACATAACTATTAAATCAATCAACTTTATCAAATAAATATATAAATTGACCACATGTTTTGCATGCTTCGTCATTATTTTGTTTCATTGAATGACCACACATTTATTTTAAATAGCTATATTGATTCACGAAATGTTTTACAAATAAAATATAATGACTCGTTTCAGTGTATACGTAGCAATATTGCGCTGAGATACTTGCATCTCAATATATTGCAGTGCTTTTGAATTTTGTTGCTATATTATTCAGCTTTAATACAGTTTTTCGTCTGTATATTCTTCAATTTATACCTTCGCCATTTTTATTATACAATGTTGTCGTAGAAAATGCTTTATTTATGTTTTCATTTAAAAAGCCATTTCGTTATACTAAATGTTTATTCGACTTTCAACCAAATTAGTATTATTAATTACATATTCATTCTGCGAACGGGCATGCAATTTACCATTTTCAGCAGGTTTAGTACATGGCTTGTCTTCCCCTCAAATTAACGAATTTATCCCACCGATGAACTTCACCTTAAAAGGATAATATTTGTAAATGTAATCACTTCATTCTTTTGTTATGTCTGGCCTCGGTGACCGAGTGTTTAAGGTAGTTAGTCATCTACTATTGATAACGTAGTCTGTCTACATACTATGAGGTAACGGGTTCGAGTCTCACTTCGGACAGTGTGTACTGATGAGTCTTGATTAGATGAAACGCGCGTCTGGCGTAGTAAATTCTATTAACCTTGGTATCTTTGATGACATTTTATTTACTACAATCTTAATTGACAAGGATCGCCAGTTTTACTACAGAAGGTAAGCGGTTTTCTCAGAGTACTCCGGGTGCCTTCCCCAATAAAACTAGACGACATGGTATATCTGAAAAAAATGCCGAAAGTGGCTTTAAACACCAAGGAAACAAAAACTTGTGTTCCAATTAGTAAATTAGTATTTTCAATCCAACATGGTCCGATTGTTGTCTGGTTGATACATTCTTCGTTTTCCTTGTCTGTTTAAGTTGTATACTAAATTATAGATGTAAAAAATGTTTATTTATCAATAACAACTTGTAAGGAAAACAGTGTATCAATGTTATACCCACAGTATTGAAAACTAGAACATATCATTTAAAAACCATGAAATTATCTTTGAACACCAATAATAAGACTTAAATTAATTCTGAAGCAATCCAAATATGTTTTTACTACTAACATCACTTTCGAAACAACTTAATTCTTTAAGCAGCCAAATTCTCTTTTAAACGCTTAAGTTAAAGTTAGTTGTTCTAATGGTACATATTAAAAAGTAAGAAAATATTGTCTGCTTTAAAAATTTGAGATTGTAATTTCGATTTCGGTCTGAACAGAGCTAGTTGGGAAATCAGCAAAGAGTTCTCAACATTCAAACCCTACAATTTTGCTATATCGTCTGAACCACTATCCTCACACTCTGAGGTAACAGGCGCAAAAATGTATTTCCAGTTAATTAACGTGGCCGTAAAGTTATTGCACCCTGAGATTTCACATTGTGGTAGAGCGGGTAAACACAAATTTTCAGGAGGTGGCAATGAGAATACAGTAGACCATACAGATTAAATGAGTAAAACGCCTCTAAGGTTTCGTTCTGACTTAAATCCTTTAAATAAGCTTTAATTAAACCAGCAGCGATCCGACTACTTTTATTTAGCACTGATTAGCAATTTCTTTTTGTAAAGAACGATAACTCCAAGTAGTGTCCGCGTATAGAAATACACGGCTGTTACATGATTGTAAAGAACGGTAACTTTAGTAGTGACAGATTATTGCCAAAACAGAAACTGAATATTAGAATTACGCAGCTGTCACGTTTTACTCAATGAGTAATTTAAGGAATAATTTTCCGAGGTGGGGTAAAACTTCATACCTCGTCACAATAGTTGCACTCATATTTCTCAGCAACTCCATGAAAAGATAGAAAGATTATATGTACAACTGGAGATAAAATATACATTTAATTGTCATTTAATATATCCACAAGGAAGTAAAGACAAAAAACTAAGAACTATACTCTTTTCAAATACTTGTTTACTGACTAGTCACAGTTGTATTGGTAAAGAAATACATATAGTGTTGTAAGAATAAAGCTATAAACTAATGCTTACCTGTATATAGGGCAGGCGCTTCGGTTGAGGCTGTAAAAATGAAGCCATGATACATGACGATGTAGCGTTCTTCGAATTGAAAAAAATATTTTCATATTTTCAGAATAGATTCGTTCATTTTTAAAACAATGAGCACTTAGTCCAAGATAAATCATTTACTTTTAAATATTGCTTATCTTGAATTAATTAACGTTAGCCATTTTCTTAACATTTACTGTACATACTGCTAATTTTTATCTACAACAGTTAATGTTTACAGATGTGTTCTGACCGTAGGATATGATGATTTTTACATTCATTGCCCGGGACTTCCTGAAACAAACTTTTTAATTTTAAATTAAACTATCACAATATTGGAAGTAGTTTAGCTTATCAACATTAAAGTAAAGTTTACAGTGGAAATACATGAATTTAATCAAAACGTTTATTGAATAAACACACAATTTGTACTTACGAAACGTGAAAACGTGCAAAATTAACTTTGTTGCAGACAATACCTTTTGACAAATAACTAAATGCATTGCCTTTTATAACCCAATCACAAACTTATTATATGAGAAATTCAGAAGTCGACATTTTTGGTATTTTCCCGTTCTTATATCAACATTCCTGTTGATATATCTTTTACAACCGGTAGTGCAACTAAGATGGTTACTTTAATTTGATCAATTTTTAAATCACTTTTAGTATTTATGCTGATCATTTTCTCTCAAATAAACTAAGACATATTCTAGAGTTAGTTCAATATCTTTTACCCTTAATATTTTTAATGTTCATAAAGAAGCGAAGAAATACTAAAAGAGCAATCAACTATTTTAGCCCACAAAAGAATACAAAACCACTAGATACACAACAAAAACACAGAAGCAAACAACACACAAACAAAATCGAGTGAACTCAGCGAATGAAAGTGAACTTATTGCCAGTGTTCCTACCGAAGGTAGCGGGTTTTTCCGGGTACTCTGGCTTCCTCCACAATCAAAACTGGACCCCATGATAGAGCTGAAAAATTGCTGAAAGTTGCGTTACCACCATTCAAACAAACAAACTAGGTTCTCCAAAAGAATAAGCAGTTATTCAATCCTAGATAAAACACTGTTCGATTAACCATTCAGTTCATCAATCAACTTAACTTTCATGTTTAATATTTATGGCAGAACAAACTCTTATTATAATATTTGTACAAATAAATTGGCCGCAAAAATTAATGTTGCAAATTTAGGGAAAGAACCGAGATATCCTGTTACAGTTACTGGAATTACCAGTAACAGTAACCGCATTGAATCAAATTGATGATTAGTCAACAAATTTAAAATATTAAGGCATTCATCATGTTATTTTAAATATGATGAGACATGTTAGTTTTTATGTTATTTTCAACCTAAAACGTATGAATCATGCAATACAAATAAGCATACTGAGTTATAGGTAGTTTTTCCTTTCCTGGATTTGGCTTCTTGCTATACATGACAAAGGCCAATCTATATGTCTGTTTAATAGGTGACAGTGTACAACACAAAATTCTGAACAAGAATTGTGAAAACTCAAGATATGCCGGTTATTTTCAAGATTATATTGTTAACAAAATGTAAAGCTTGAAAATCTTCAAATTATATATTGACACAATGATGTCACTGAACTTTCCACTGAATTTGTATTTCATTACTGTCAGTTAAAACTACCAACACATGGTAGTATTTATTTGTTTCATTGTTGACATATGAAACTCTAAAAATATCCTTATTGCATACCATTCATCTTATTAACAGTTTGCGTAATAACAAAAATGAGTTTTGTTCGTCGGTGGTTAGTTATACATCGTCGTCCATATTTATTAGGTAACGTAAGGCATGTTTTTGTGACTATTCCATTGTTTCGCAGATAAGTTCAAATAAAAATACAAAAATTGTAATCCACAAATGTTCTTTGTAAATGTTTGGACATGATTGCAAGTTGTTTAATGCTATTATCAATTTCAACAATAACGCAGCTTGATCAGACTCAGTTTTGTGTGTTAATGCATACTTATATTAAACAGAGAACTTCATCAAGTTACCAAGGATAAAGAAAATCTAAAAAAGCAATTAAATAGCCATTCATAACAGAAAACAGACCATCACAAAAAGTAATAAACAAAAATCACATAAACAACACGAACCCTCTGAATAAATTGGTGATACATGCATCCGTCACTATCTGTGTGATTAACCAATTCATGATACTAACCATACAATGAGTAATAACTTCCAGTCACGAAAACCACTGTAGGAATTGCATGATAGAAAAAAGAATTTTTTTTTTAAGTAATGGTGCTGCGGCATTGTTACTTCACAGAAATGGCAAATTTAATATTGTCCAATTTAAATCTTCTCGCTTGTCTTATAATTAAAAGTTGAACTTGCATTTGTTGTCAATTTCAAGATATAGATCATAATACTAAGTAGAATTGTAGTATTTGTACATTCTACGTTTTTTACCGAAACAAATAAATTGGAGAACATAAAGATGTCAAACTTAAGAAATCTGAATGTTCAATATACCAAAAAAACAACACATACTGAGAGACACGCAAGAGGCTCCACGAAAGATTGGATGTATACCCATGTACATGTAAACACATTGTATTTGTAAAAAGAATTTCTGTTATCTAGATATTAAAACAACAATGTTTTGTTATTCAATAAAAACTACCAAAAAGCATGATGTACATACGAAACATTTATACATTAATTTTCCGTAAAGTATTTTTCTAATAAACTGATTGATTAAGCTGTTGCTTAATGCCCAATTAACAGTGATATTCGGGAAGAGAAAAAGTAAGCAAACAGTTAATGAATTCGGAAAATATTGTACTAAGGTTGAGAATATAATGTTCAATTTCAGCCGAACATAATTATATATATATATATATATATATATATCCCGCTGAGGGAAAGCAAAAAATTTGACAGTGTTAAAAATCTAATTCAAACAGTGTTGGGCTTAATTTGTAGACGTATATATAAATATTTGATATTAACCCTGTATTTCTGATGTTTCAGAAATCCGCTGGATAGATATATTATATGGTTGTCACAATACTTAGACGTTTGTATATAATTTACTTACTGTGACTGTATGACAAGTAACTTTGTCATCCTATATAATATCTACAAAAATGCTGAATTAGATTACTGTCAGATTAATACGTATTGGTTACGAAAATTCCATCGTCACACGCTAGTACACATGTACTATGTCTATGTCTACGTTTCACCCCGGTTAATGAAGCTATATTTTTATATAGCGGATTTGGCCGAGGGGTCTAGACCGCTGGACATAGTGCAGGCGAATTGGTGCCACAGTGTCACAACGGTGTGAGTTCGAATCCCGCTGAGGGAAAGCAAAAAATTTGACAGTGTTAAAAATCTAATTCAAACAGTGTTGGGCTTAATTTGTAGACGTATATATAAATATTTGATATTAACCCTGTATTTCTGATGTTTCAGAAATCCGCTGGATAGATATATTATATGGTTGTCACAATACTTAGACGTTTGTATATAATTTACTTACTGTGACTGTATGACAAGTAACTTTGTCATCCTATATAATATATACAAAAATGCTGAATTAGATTACTGTCAGATTAATACATATTGGTTACAAAAATTCCATCGTCACACGCTAGTACACATGTACTATGTCTATGATTCACCCCGGTTAATGAAGCTATATTTTTATATAGCGGATTTGGCCGAGGGGTCTAGACCGCTGGGCATAGTGCAGGCGAATTGGTGCCACGGTGTCACAACAGTGTGAGTTCGAATCCCGCTGAGGGAAAGCAAAAAAGTTGACAGTGTTAAAAATCTAATTCAAACAGTGTTGGGCTTAATTTGTTGACGTATATATAAATATTTGATATTAACCCTGTATTTCTGATGTTTTAGAAATCCGCTGGATAGATATATTATATGGTTGTCACAATACTTAGACGTTTGTATATAATTTACTTACTGTGACTGTATGACAAGTAACTTTGTCATCCTATATAATATATACAAAAATGCTGAATTAGATTATTGTCAGATTAATACGTATTGGTTACGAAAATTCCATCGTCACACGCAAGTACACATGTACTATGTCTATGATTCACCCCGGTTAATGAAGCTATATTTTTATATAGAGGATTTGGCCGAGGGGTCTAGACCGCTGGACATAGTGCAGGCGAATTGGTGCCACAGTGTCACAACGGTGTGAGTTCGAATCCCGCTGAGGGAAAGCAAAAAAGTTGACAGTGTTAAAAATCTAATTCAAACAGTGTTGGGCTTAATTTGTAGACGTATATATAAATATTTGATATTAACCCTGTATTTCTGATGTTTCAGAAATACGCTGGATAGATATATTATATGGTTGTCACAATACTTAGACGTTTGTATATAATTTACTTACTGTGACTGTATGACAAGTAACTTTGTCATCCTATATAATATATACAAAAATGCTGAATTAGATTACTGTCAGATTAACACGTATTGGGTACGAAAATTCCATCGTCACACGCTAGTACACATGTTCTATGTCTATGTCTACGATTCACCCCGGTTAATGACGCTATATTTTTATATAGCGGATTTGGCCGAGGGGTCTAGACCGCTGGACATAGTGCAGGCGAATTGGTGCCATAGTGTCACAACGGTGTGAGTTCGAATCCCGCTGAGGGAAAGCAAAAAATTTGACAGTGTTAAAAATCTAATTCAAACAGTGTTGGGCTTAATTTGTAGACGTATATATAAATATTTGATATTAACCCTGTATTTCTGATGTTTCAGAAATCCGCTGGATAGATATATTATATGGTTGTCACAATACTTAGACGTTTGTATATAATTTACTTACTGTGACTGTATGACAAGTAACTTTGTCATCCTATATAATATATACAAAAATGCTGAATTAGATTACTGTCAGATTAATACGTATTGGTTACGAAAATTCCATCGTCACACGCTAGTACACATGTACTATGTCTATGTCTACGTTTCACCCCGGTTAATGAAGCTATATTTTTATATAGCGGATTTGGCCGAGGGGTCTAGACCGCTGGACATAGTGCAGGCGAATTGGTGCCACAGTGTCACAACGGTGTGAGTTCGAATCCCGCTGAGGGAAAGCAAAAAAATTGACAGTGTTAAAAATCTAATTCAAACAGTGTTGGGCTTAATTTGTAGACGTATATATAAATATTTGATATTAACCCTGTATTTCTGATGTTTCAGAAATCCGCTGGATAGATATATTATATGGTTGTCACAATACTTAGACGTTTGTATATAATTTACTTACTGTGACTGTATGACAAGTAACTTTGTCATCCTATATAATATATACAAAAATGCTGAATTAGATTACTGTCAGATTAATATTTATTGGTTACGAAAATTCCATTGTCACACGCTAGTACACATGTACTATGTCTATGTCTACGTTTCACCCCGGTCAATGAAGCTATATTTTTATATAGCGGATTTGGCCGAGGGGTCTAGACCGCTGGACATAGTGCAGGCGAATTGGTGCCACAGTGTCACAACGGTGTGATTTCGAATCCCGCTGAGGGAAAGCAAAAAATTTGACAGTGTTAAAAATCTAATTCAAACAGTGTTGGGCTTAATTTGTAGACGTATATATAAATATTTGATATTAACCCTGTATTTCTGATGTTTCAGAAATCCGCTGGATAGATATATTATATGGTTGTCACAATACTTAGACGTTTGTATATAATTTACTTACTGTGACTGTATGACAAGTAACTTTGTCATCCTATATAATATATACAAAAATGCTGAATTAGATTACTGTCAGATTAATACGTATTGGTTACGAAAATTCCATCGTCACACGCTAGTACACATGTACTATGTCTATGTCTACGTTTCACCCCGGTCAATGAAGCTATATTTTTATATAGCGGATTTGGCCGAGGAGTCTAGACCGTTGGACATAGTGCAGGCGAATTGGTGCCACAGTGTCACAACGATGTGAGTTCGAATCGCGCTGAGGGAAAGCAAAACATTTGACAGTGTTAAAAATCTAATTCAAACAGTGTTGGGCTTAATTTGTAGACGTCTAAATAAATATTTGATATTAACCCTGTATTTCTGATGTTTCAGAAATCCGCTGGATAGATATATTATATGGTTGTCACAATACTTAGACGTTTGTATATAATTTACTTACTGTGACTGTATGACAAGTAACTTTGTCATCTCATCCTATATAATATATACAAAAATGCTGAAGTAGATTACTGTCAGATTAACACGTATTGGGTACGAAAATTCCATCGTCACACGCTAGTACACATGTACTATTTCTATGTCTACGTTTCACGCCGGTTAATGAAGCTATATTTTTATATAGCGGATTTGGCCGAGGGGTCTAGACCGCTGGACATAGTGCAGGCGAATTGGTGCCATAATGTCACAACGGTGTGAGTTCGAATCCCGCTGAGGGAAAGGAAAAAATTTGACAGTGTTAAAAATCTAATTCAAACAGTGTTGGGCTTAATTTGTAGACGTATATATATATATATATATATATATATATATATATATATATATATATATAACTATTTTCCTTATTTATTATCAACTGCCTTTGTTATGTTTTTTCTGAGTAGTGGTGGGCGGTTACACAAGGAAACGCAGATTAAATTATTAGGTTTTTGCAATTGTAAATAACTACATACAAATGTCAACAAATATATTAATTTCAATGTAAATTATGTTGGATTTTTTATTTATCAAAAAGTATGTAATTGATTAAATTTTAGAAGTAGGTTTTGTATCCTGGATGTTCTTGAACATGTATATACAGACTTGAATTAATTAATTAAGTATTGGATCGACAAACATGACGATATAGCGTAAACAAAAAATAATATACAAGTCTGGAAGATTATGCAAGAATGCAAATGGCGGCGTTTTTGTCAAAAGTATAGACATAGACTGACCAACGAATGGCCTTAGTCATTGAGTGTCAATATAAATAACTGACGTAAACAAGTCATTAAATATTGCCATGGTGTTGTAAAGTACTCAAACTTAAGTCTGAGATTTTAACTTTTGTTTTGAGAAATCAAGGCCTGATCACTTATTTACTATAGAAATTTTGTTTGATTGCCTTATATATTGTAACTTTTCTATTGTTATCGGTCAATTGTGCAGTGCAGTGCAGTGCGGATTTAGTTTGTAATATGTTTTGAGAAATCAAGGTCTGATCACTTATTTACTATAGAAATTTTGTTTGATTGCCTTATATATTGTAACTTTTCTATTGTTATCGGCCAATTGTGCAGTGCAGTGCGGATTTAGTTTGTAATATATAAAATAAAACATCAAGGATGCCATAATAGGTTTCAGGAACTCTTGATGTGATTCACTTATAATTAGACATCGATTTTCTTCATTCATTTTCTTTTTTGTTATTTTTCAAAAACCCTAAGAATAATAATTTTTGTTCAGTTCCGATACGTTTCAACGCAATGAAGGCAGCTGTGGTTATTCTTTCGATTATCATATGTGCCTCTTTAGTGGAAGGTACGTTTTAGTAAAGGGAGGGAGCTAAAGTAATAATTTAGATTTAGACATTTTTTAAGTTACATTCTAATGTGACGTCCTTAAGACGCTCTGTAAACAAAATCGTATTAAAATATGCAATAAAATATGACCTCAAATGCGTATAACGTAAATTTATTTATATCTTATATTCATAACAAAACATTGCAATATTTGTTGCAAAGTTGTAACCAAAATCATAACGTAATATGGCATAGTTGTTCTTTGCAATATATGTACTTACATTTTCGACCGACATTTTGACCTTCCTACATTGACTACTGATGTAACGTACTTACAACTTTTGTCGTTCTTTTTTTTTTTTTTTTTTTGTTAAATAATATTGATTGTGTTTATAAAAATGTAAGTTGTTTCTCATTTACACATTTCTTTTATCTCTATTTGTCACCAATTGTCAACAGTATCTACGATGTAAAAGAAAGAGAACAATGGAGGATATTCCACGACCTATGTGGTGGCAAAATATTCATACATATTATGCCCCCTACTTATATTTAAATAACCAATAAATTATAGGCAGCCATGAATAGTTTTTTAATTTCTATACAATTGAATGTAAGTTCTTGATTTATTTACTACATTTAAAAACTGCAATTATTTCATTTGATCTACTGCTTAGAAATTATGTTCATATATTTAGTGATATGGTGATATTTTTGGATGCGGTAAAATAGATTTTGCAGTATTGCAGGTTAATTTTGGGTGTCCCTATAACTTTGATCAGTGTAATAACCATTGTCGGTATATTGGCTGTAAAGCTGGTTCCTGTTCTCTTTTTCCAAAACCGAGATGTATATGTGTCAAACCATGCAAGAAGACAAAAGGATCAGCGCAATAAATCATGGATACCTTGTTATAATACAATTTATATTCGTCCGGCAATAATTGTACAGAAAATAGAATTGTATCGATGCATCTACTATTTGATATTTCATCAAATATTCATGAATTATCTTCTAAATGGTATTCAGGTGATTTCTGTTTATCATTGTAGGATAATATTTTGATAATTGATTTTTGTCCACGTTCTAGAATGTAAACTCATATAAATGTTTCTTCTTTGTTTCTTTTGTAAAACTAGCATGTATTTCCTTCATTGTGTTTTCCAACTATAATATTACGACTGGTAATTGTTCAAATTGTAACCATCAATAAAAAAGGTACCCTGATGTTTGTTAGTTTCGCTTGAATCGGATATAGCGACACTTTCGGCATTTCTTTTATTTATTTCGTGGCATCTAGTTTATCTGTTCGAAGGATTCCGGAATACACGTGAAAACTTCAACCTTCAACAGGAAAACTGACAATCCTTGTCAATTAAGGTTGAAGTCGAGCATACTTTGCCTGCACTAAGACTAGAACTGGCAACTTGAGTGTTAAACATGTACGGAGGCCTACGGTATTCCAAAAAATCATATGTTTCTTTTCCAAGTAATAACAACCGAGCAAAACAAAAGTATGAATTTATATCCCTACTAGACAAGGAGGTAAATTCCTTTCCTCTGGAAGTGTATTAGTTCTTTTCAAATGTTGAATTCGTCGGATAGCTAAAGACTTATCAAAGTCATTTAAATTCCGGTTAATAAATTAGTGTAATTATGGATGTTTTCGTTTAAATGTGATTGCAAATAATCGATTGTCACATATTTTAACGTTTGGATTTATTCTTTTATAATCCGAAGCTAAAAAGATGTCGGGTTGAGATGTAATCGTACTATTGCGACAATGTTGGGTTCTGGATTGTTTTATTTGTGAAGCAAATAAAGAGCTTGATTGTTTGAATGGTGTTTTTAACGCCACTTTCAGCAATTTTTCAGCTATATCATGGCGTCCAGTTTTTATTGGGAGAGGAAGCCGGAGTACCCGGAAAGAACCCCCGAGCAAATAAAGATAACCCAGTAATAAAACAACAATCAGCAAGAACAATACTAAATATTACAAATCAATCGATCTGTTAATTCAATGAATATGTCATAAAGATACATCATTAATCAAAAAAACAGATTTTATACAGTTATAATTTCATAACAATATATTAACTGAACTTTATTCATAATATTGCGGGCATGTTTTAATAAATTGGAAGTTTATTACATTAACGGTTTGGCTTTTACATTTTTCATGAGTATTCAATAAATAAAAAGTTTTTATTCAATGGGCTTAAACGCGAATTTTTCAGCTAGATCTTATCGCCTTTCGAGTCGAGCAGTGGCATTGTAATACAATTTCTCAACCCTACGTTCCACTTTTTGTGATAAGCGTCACTCTAGAAAAGCATTAATTACAAATCATTTAAAACATTCGAAGTAACATAGATCAAAAACGAGACATCTGGGTTATTTTACGACGTAAAATAAATGGGAGGTTTAATGTGTTCATTTACAATCACAAAGAAGTATCAGGTTTCTTTGTATATTTTCTTTATAAAGATTTTATATTCTGCTTTTTTATTTGCTTAGCGTCTAATATTTTTTATTTAGTTATTAAAAGTTTCTATTACAACTTTTTGATGTGTTGAAGAAAACAATAACTCTGATTGTACTTGATATTGAAAATTTTGTAATTCAATTGTTCATTTAATATTGAAACGTATCTCGTGATTTAAGGTTAATAGCTTTCGGCATGTTACAAGTGTGACTACAAGGCATGAATCCTGAGTAGTTGGTAAACTGTAGGATAGAGAACTGTAGGTAGCCATTGAACTATAACAATGTTATAAATCTGTTGGTATGCAGGTACAAGGCTTACAGTTCATAGGTGGTCAACTAAACTTAGTGAAGTGTAAAAAAATATTAAAAAAGAGCACACCACCAACAAATAAACAACACCTGCATAATAAAGAAACAACAAACGACTCCTGCAACTTATTTCCAAACACCTTCAAGGGACGACTTTAGGCCGGACAGTCGCAGATATCAATTGTTGAACTACATTATGTTCCTAATTATACGCATTAGAAAATGCGTACCAACAGACTTGTTTTACGCTACTTTATTGTGGTCGGGTCTAAAAGTGAAACATACTTTGCATTGGTAAGTTTCATGAGCATTCACTTACTAAATGCTTGTTTGTTGTTTTCTATGGATAACAAAACCACATTGCCAATTTTTCAGGTATATCATGCCGTCCAGTTTTTAGTGTTCCCTGAAGGTTTAGTAATACGAATTCAAAATAACTTACTTAACCCGAGGTTTCACCTGTCGTCTGATAAGCGCCACTTTTACAAAAAATTAATATTATTATTGAAACAAATTTAATTGATAAATTGTCAATATTCTGTTGTTTAAAATTACAGGGATTGCCAGTTTTCGTTCCAAAGGTCCGGGGTTTTCTCCTGGTATTCCGGTTTTTCCTTAAAAGAAACTGGAGACGACGATTTATATGCAAAATGCTGAAAGTGGAGTTAAACACAATTCACAAAAAACAAAAAGTAACATATTCTGCTATATAGGTGGTAAATTAAACGTCATTAATCCGTTGGTGGTCAGCTACAAAACTTTCAGTTCTCAGGTAGTAAACTATGCTAAGCCAAGTAGATTTCTTTATTTTAAGTCGGTTAACACAACACAGATAACAAAAAACATATCACACAACCAACAAATAAATTACACCTGAATAATACAGAAACAAAAAAAGCAAAGTGTTCAACTTATTTCAAGGCATGACTTGAGGCCGAACAGTCGCGGATAACAACCGCTGAACGATATTATGAAACGAAACACAATTCTACGCATCGGGTGGTGGGTATCACTAAGCCAACAGATTTTTCGTTAACGCTGAATAATTGTGCTCGGGTCGAAAAGTACATAATTTGCATTGATTAGTTTCATGAGAATTTACTTACTTAATTAGTGTTTGTTGTTTTCAATGGTTATTAACCCAACTTTCGCGAATGTATATCATGCCGTCCAGTTTTTATTGGGTTCACTGAAAGTGCTAGTAAAGTTACTTACACCCCCCCCCCACACACACACACGGTTCCAACTGTCGTCCGATAAGCGTAACTTTTGCAAACAATTACTAATTACATACATATCCTTGCCAAACAGTGAAGTAACATAAGTTTTAAATTTTTCGACGCGGAAGTAAGTGTTCATGATCTATAACGAAGAAGTAACTGGTTCAACAATTACATATTTTGATATTTGAGTTGTTTAAAAAGGACAATAACTATGGTTTTTCTAATACAGGCTTAATACAGTTTGATGTAGTGCCATGTCGAATAGAACGTTATTCACATAATAAATATTTTCATTTTGTAAATTGACTGCTTTGAATAACTACAATTAATTATTATCAGTGCTAATATATATAAGCCCTGATAATAATTGAAAATCAATTAGTCTAATTATACCTTAATTCAATTCATTTCTTTCTAAAGGATACAGGGCTCATCATTAAATTGATTAGAGCAGATATTACAAATCACAGAAAATAATACAGATTTTTCCAAGATTATCAATTCAACAATGTAAATTTTAGACTGAATGCATGTAATAAAATTTACATATACTGTGTATATCTTTCACATTATCATTACTCAATAACTACAATTTTGAAAGAAGATAGTATTTTATTATTGTAATGCTTTATAAAATGTTCATCTTAAGCCTACTTTAGAGTCATAGTTCTCTAATTTCAGTCTTCATTTTTGTACTTAAATTGCACATTTATTGTTATTATCCATAATGTCATAGGCTTAAAGGAGACAGCTATCAGCATGTTACAGGTTTTACAACAAGACAGTTATCCTTAATTAGCACACTACAGTGATAGAGAATCGTAGTAGTAAATTCAAAGACAACACGGTTTTCAATCTGGTGGCCGTCATCTAAAAGGCTTTCATTTCGTAGGCGATCAACTACACTTAGCCAAGTATCAAGTTAAGTCGATATGAAAAAACATATGACACCACAAACAAATAAACTACTCATGTTCTTAATACAGAAACAACAAAAGTAAATTTTCAATATTTATATTTACAAACACATACAAACACGTTTTTATGTCGGACAGTCTGGGATATTATTATTGAATGATATCATTTTAAAAGAAACACAATTGCATGATTCGGTATCAAGTAGTACTAGGCCAGGAGGTTTTTCTATCACACTTCTTAATTGTGCTCGGGTAAGTAAAGGGCGTAATACGTATTGATAAGTTTAGTTCAATTGTGAATAATAATTTCGCTTCAACGTCGAGGTATCCGTTTTCATGTATGCATACTGTTCATACATAACAATTTTCCGTTCGTTGTTTTAACTACAAGGGGAAATTATTGTGGTTAGTAATATGGTTGTAAATTTTATTAGGTTGTTTGCTGGTCGATGAAAAATAGCTGGATGTGTAACCTTAAAATGTAATCTTTGTAAAATACTATTATTACTTAACAAGACAGAAAATAATTAATTCAGGTTATGAAGAATAAGTTCGAACTCCCTCACGGCTTCGTGTATTTATTTTATAGAATTTAAAAGGTGTGTTTATTTTTCCACCAAATTTCATAACAATATACTATAAATCGTGTAAATAAAACATTTAATTATTTGTAATTCTTAATAAAAACTGGAAATGTAAAGATCATGGTTTTGATTACGAGGAAAATCATCCCATTTTTTACATACGATCAGAAAACAATCACAAACCTGTAGGATTAACAAGAGTGCATACTTTCTATGTTGAATGGTTACATGTACCGGTACTTGCGAATCCTCGGTCGCGATTAATTAATTTTTCATCTACTATTGATCATTTGCCTTCAATACTGAGGTTGCGAGTTCGAGCCTTAATGCGAGAAGGATGTGCTCGATTCCAACCTTAAATGCAATCTAGTTCTGTTATTGTCGTTGGGAAGATTAGGATGAACTTCTGTATTGACCAACACAAAATTTCTTTCACCAACCTTTGCTGTTGAGTCCTCTATTATTATTCGGGATCTTTCTGGTATAATTGTACTATTTTCAGCAGTAAATCCTAAGTTAAGATAAAAGCTTAAGTTTGATTTGTTAATTTGTTGAGGAACGCCCAAAATTTTCATTATATAATATCTATATCAAATCTGAGATTATCTTATTTGGATGTTATTAATTCTTCACAGCGACAACAACAAAAAATGAAAGATTTAATTTTATTTAAATTGGCCTTAATTGACAGGGATGGTCATGTTTCCTGCCGAACCTCATTTACTGCGGGTACTCTGGTTCTCTCCCACTACCCCTCCCCCCCGAATAAAATGGAAGTTTCAGAAGATAACAAATTGCCTAAAGTGGCGTTAAACCCATTTAAAATAACAAACAATATTCGTACTTGACAAGCAAGGCGAGATAGGCCCATCTAACACTAGTAGAGTTAGATAGGATAATATCGCAGAGCAAACGGAAAATACTGCAAAATGGCGATAAATTATTAGAACAATAACTCCTTGTATTTTTCTACTTTTTAATGCATTAAAGACTTAACACATAAACATTGTTTAGATAATCTTGAGTCTGATGTTCAACTCTTGATATCGTATCTTGTTCACTGAACACTCCGGGAGCAGATACAACAAAAATACATTTTGAACGATTTAAATCAAGACCCTGACATTTTGTAAACGAAAAAAAATTTGAATATAAGAATCGACTGCATTTCATTGACGTATGAAAGCGTTCACCGAATCACATTTTCATCATTACGTGCTACCGCGCTTCTTTGAAAATGCGCTTCGGTCAACGCTTTCATACGTCAATGAAACTTCAAACGAATGCATTCAGTTCTTAATAATTGATCCATATTTTAAAAGGATCCTGTTAGGAAGATTAAATGCATCTCACATCATAAAATCCCCGGATGCCGCCTTTACAAGGAAGATCAACAAAATTATTGAAGTTCTCAACCGTAATTAAATATAAAAATAGCCATAAATTACCCGCTATCAGTTCATGGATGAAATAAGCGTTTCAATAAATTACTTTGTTATTTTAAATGGCTACAGCATCCTTAATTAGTGATATTATTTGAATGTTATCAAAATTATGTAAGCGTATTTCGCAGCAGGGGTTCATTTCCTGTCAATTATACTTCTGTAGAAAGTATGAAAATCAATAGTTCATGGATGACCTATTAACAGGAGTTTACATAACAAACAATTTTTTGTTCTGTTATAACAGTATTCTTTTTGATTTTGGGACCAGGAAATTCCTATTAATTCGTTACAAAACCTAATTTCGTTACATTTTTGTACGTTATAAACGGACTCTACTTATATGAGATTTGCATACTTCTGATTGAAATAATGAGTTTATGAAACAACCTTTTTATTCAAATTTAGATTGTAAAAGTCAATAAACACAAGTAATAAATGCATTTATCGTGCATCAGATCATTTTTGGTACAATTCATATACATGTACAATGCTTTTTTAATACCTTACTCCACAGAGGCAGAATTGTGAGGTTAAAATACAGATACCCTAACAACATATAATGGTTAACTGCAAAATCTTCAGTCTTACCTAACACTTCATTCGTTTTCAGTAGCAGTAAAAATAACCTGTCGAATGGTCTATTTTATTTTCCAAATTGATATATTGTTTGTTATCTTGTTTTTGACCTACATATAGCAGAGTCATACTGCTCGTTGCATGTTGAGCAACCACCATTTGATAACATTCAACGCATTAAACTTTTAACTTTCTATTCTATAAATAATATCGAAATTCTTATCTTGTATTATTGGAATACTGTTCATCAACCAAGTAATATATTTCACTTCGGAATTAAAGACAATGGATTTGGCAATGAAATTAAGTCGCCAAATTTTACTTTATATAGATCCTCAAGACGTTTGCAGTACCATGCAAACCTTTTATTTAAATCAGTTTCGGGTATTTCGGTGGGACGTTGAAAAGATTCAGACATATTTGGTGTCTGCCGTATCCCTTCCGTACAGTAATTCTGAACAAGCAACATCATTGATTCTTTCATTAGATAAAACTTGTTTAAAACATCCTCATCGTTAAAGGACTTTAATTCGGTTAATAGTTTTCCAGCTTTCATGACAACTCTTCTCCACAGCTCAAGCCACAGCACACCGTACCACTCATATCCAACCGTCTGCTCACTGTTAACATTTTCGAAAAGTGAGGGAAATTTTAGGAAGTGCCCCCATGTATTGATGTTTCTGGACAAAAAACATGGCATCATGCCATCTCGCAAGTTGCTGGCGAGATATTCTAAAACGGTAAATAAACATGTGATAAAATCCCCTGTGCATCCATTATGTTCATAGAAATGGAATAAAAATGCATTTTTCAACATATATGATGACATGTTGACACACTTATTTTGGTACTTTTTGTGTAGTTCTCGAATAAGTAAATACTTCAAAACTCTATACATTGTTTTGTGCCTCTCGTCAAGATCCCGCATTAAGTGAAGCTCTGCATAAGCCAGGGTAACGTGCCAACAAGTTGTACAAGGCATTTGGGACTGACAAGATTTTGCAACTAAATGGCAACCCAATTTTTTAACAATATCATTCCACTTGGCTGGGAAACCATCACTAAGCACTATCTCTGAAGTGTTAGGATAATCGATAGCAAGCATTACGTCAACTCCTATATATAAGCAATTTAAAGGAACAAGGGTATTCAAAGGAACAATAGCTTCACTGTGAGTACTTCTTGGGTCATGCGGTTTATCCCCAATTGGACTGTGCTCTACAAATAGAAGTAAAAGCTTTCTCAATTTACAATCCTTAATTGTAATTGTTCCGAAATGCATTGCTTCGGAAATGTTTTCATTTGTACAGACATATTCTACGTAATTCCAAAACTGTCTTGTCATGTGTCTAGCGCTTAATTTCTCAAGAGACGGATCACCCTTATAAGCTGTATAGGTTTCTGATTTCTGAGAAAGTTTTATTTTCTTATACCAAGGCGCACATCCATTTTCAAGATCAATAAAACCGGGAAGTGATAGCTGCTTAATGACGACCATGAAGTCAAATTCATCTGGAGCACCAATTTTTGTTCCTTCAAAAAAACTTCCTCCATCTACAATCTTTGAAACCTCAAATGCGGGGTTCAGCTCTGCCACTTTTTCAACAATTCTTTCTAGTATGCGTTTTACTGTTTTTTCAATTGCTGCCACCTTGTCAATCTGTACATCAAACTTACAACGAACATTATCTACGTATGTGATAAAAGCTTTCACAAATGTCCTGTAAATAAAATATTTTACACAATAAATTGATTTGGAAAATACCTGAAGTTATAATTATAAGTCTGGTATCACAGTAAAAGTCAGCCATTGATAGCTGCAATCATAAATCAAAACTATAATTGAAAGACACTTGTAGGGTAAGTAAAAGCAAAGCATAAAATCAACGGGACAAAGATTTTAAAAAAGCATTAATATATGTACATTTATAGTGTAATATTGATCAATTAAATCTTTTCATTTGCATCCTATACATCTCGGTACTAATAAAACTCTAATTAAGAGTATACTAAAAATACTGAAAGTTTCGCTATTAACAAAACTACATAGAATATTTCTTCACTTCCATCTCAACCTACAAATAAACTCATTCAAATATTTTTGACTGAATTTCGAAAGATAATGACAGTTCACTGTTATGATCTAAATTATCATAATTTTTAGTATGGTTTGAACATTCAAAGAATTTAATATTTTATCTTTAGTCATCATAAAGACTGCAATTAAAAATGAATTTTTCTTGATTATTCACAATTGTTAGAATATAAGACACAAAGTCTCAGCTGGTATTAGCGGCCCGTAATAGTTCTGATAGTAAGCTGTAGATATCCGGCGCGGAACAGAGCATTAACTCGTCATTATGTATGTTGCTAGATATTGTACTTGAATTACGAGGATAGTGTCAATTGCTTATAAATTAGCAAGTTGTTTCATACTGTTCAACGACCTTGAAATCGAATTCTGAAC
Organism: Limnoperna fortunei; assembly: GCA_944474755.1. Lineage (NCBI taxonomy): Eukaryota > Metazoa > Mollusca > Bivalvia > Mytilida > Modiolidae > Limnoperna > Limnoperna fortunei. Next base: position 26,873,274 of record OX104125.1, read on the forward strand.
ATAAAACAGAACTTTAAAAAGTGTATTAACAGTTATTCTAATTTGACGTCCTTTAGAAGTTTTGGAAACATAACCATATGTAAATATGCAGACAAATATCGTCCGGCAAGCGTATTACACGCCGATTGATTTTTATCTTATTTTTATAAATAATACACCATAATGGCAATATATATTGTCAGTTTCGACCTCCAAAGCTCCAATCAAGATTATTATGTCGTTTTTAGCAACATGGTGTACGTATGGCATGGCGTGTCTTTTCTGCGTCCATGACTTCATGTGACGAATCATATTTCACATTTTGTAAAATTAAATTGTTAATATTAATTAATACGTTATTTCGTTTCCAGATGCGCATTTCTTTTATTTGTATCACAAAATTTTTCATATCAAAATTGCAATAATTCATATATATATTTTATTGATTAGTAAAATTTCACAGAACATTATATTAATGTTTTTTACCAATCGCTAACGCTCGTGGCAAAATATTCATGAATATAATGCCTATCCATATTTAAATAATCAATAAAATAGTGAGTGCTAGCCATGAATTATTTCTTAAACAATCGAAATTTCAAAGAAGCTCGCCTACCGATTATTCATTTCCAGTAATCTATTCCAAGTCAAATCTTGGTTTCTACACTATGTTTTGAAAAGCAAAATATGCAAAACAATCTATTCTCTTTTAATTAGGTGGCCACCAACTACCTCTTTATGTAATCACATGAGTGTTTAAAAAATGGTACAAAAGAAACCTTGTCATAAATTTTCTGAGATACATCCAAGGTAGCTAGTAGCTACGTTTATAATTTGTCTAAGATAGGCCAAAAACATCAAAGAACAAATATAAGCCGACAAAACGGTTGGGACTGTATAAATAAGTATTTCTGAATAAATTCACAACGATGCTTTTAATAAATACCTAATTTGTTTAACATATAAATACGATTTAATTTACCAGAATCAAGAACAGAGTATTGCTGATTGCAGTCTTAGGAAAACTGTTTATACGATTATATCCGTTACTATACGAGTTTTGCTAATAAAAAAATCACGACAGTGCAATCGATGCACTATCAACATAATGCAGTTCATTTTATTTACAAGTTGATGATTGTATTTGAAGAGTTGCTGGCGTAAATCGTGGTTTTTTACATTCGCAAATGGACTTTACCTGGCGATGTCTTCTAATAAATTAAAGAAATATAAATTAACATAACAGAAATGAAAAGAAACGCGAAATGTTGTTTAACACCCTAGTAGATAAACCCATGGCATCACTTTATAAATTTCCGCTTACAACGGAGGTTTGTTTCAGACGTAAAATTTAGCATGTAAATGTAATATATTGTTTGTTTAAATATGCTTTAATGCAACTTTAAGAAATTTTTCAGTTATTTTTTTATTTTGGAGCCAGAGTTAAAACCCACTACCTCCGGCATGAAAACTAACAATTCTGATCAATTAAGTGTGGAGTCGACAACATACTTCTGCAGTAAGGCTTGAATCCTTGACCTTATCACTGATAGACACGTAATTAAAAGTAGATGAATAGACTACTCGTTGGTAAATTCATCGAAAAAGTAGGCGAAACATGCGCAATATGGTTATAGGTCTGTGGCATAAAAAAAAGAAAACATGAATATTTAATGGCAACAATAACAAGTACAGTTGGCTGTACTCAAGCCCATGTGGTGTTATAGTATTCACGTTTTGTGGCGTATACTTAGAATAGGAATATGTACTACTGTCAATTCCTAGTAAAAAAACTTTTAACTAGTTTTGAATGTGTGTTTGTTAAAACTTTAAATCAATTCTTCTTATTGTCTCCAAATTTATGTATTTATTGCGTACTTAACATAACGTTCCTTTATTATTGAAGGTCATATTTAACATTCCTTTATGTATTGAAGGTCATATTTAACATTCCTTTATGTATTGAAGGTCATTCCTTTATGTATTGAAGGTCATATTTAACATTCCTTTATGCATTGAAGGTCATATTTAACATTCCTTTATGCATTGAAGGTCATATTTAACATTCCTTTATGTATTGAAGGTCATATTTAACATTCCTTTATGTATTGAAGGTCATATTTAACATTCCTTTATGTATTGAAGGTCATATTTAATTATTTGTATTTGCTATCAATCAACGTAAGTTGGGACTGCGTACAAGTTATTACAACTTCTCACTTTACGACAAGCATTAATATGACGGCAACGTAAATATCAAAACACAAGTAAAACTACTTAATTTTAGGACATGTTGAATCTATAAACATCGGTACACATCATATCGTGTGTATTACTAAAAAAAAACAAAGGCAGTACTATATTTTCAACATTAAATTTCTATGTCATGAAAACAGCAAGTCGGAACGCTATCCAAAACTGACATTACAATTTTAAAAAATTTGATATTTAACATTTATACATCTATTGGAAAAAATAAAGTTACCTCTCGGCAGCATTTATAACCTCTTGAAAGGGTCAACACTATGCTACATGTATATTCCATAAAGGGGCATTCACTGTCGAAAGCTGAGTTAACCATGGTTTTTATTTGGTTCGGGTTAATCACTTTTTGTTTTTGGTTTTTGTTGTGCGTTGTATCTCGATGTGTAATTGTCCCTTGACTTTCAGCTCTTGTTATTCGATCGGTTTCTTTTGCTATTTTTCTTAACCTCTCCAGGGATAGTTCACTCTCTTAGCGATAAATGGCAAGCAGATATCTAAGAGTTTAATTTCTTCTTGTAATTTAAACAAATATTGTTTAATTGCCCTTTGTCTTTATAATTTTCTCCCGTTCCTTCTAGAGGTCATCGTATCGAACATCCACCTTCTGTAATTCTGAATCGTAAAATGTCCCCTTAATTTCTTCATTGTTAGGGTCAAATAATCTATAGATTGATAGTCCACAACCAATAACTCCTTGAGATAATTTGAATGTTTCACCTCCTCCTTTCATCGTATTATGATGTAAACGGATTTCGTATATATGTAATCTTAACTTTATTTCAAATTTTGAATATAAAAATATAAAAGGTTTTCAACAATTGTTTCGTCTTTATAATATATTTCGTTTTTCGGCAAGTATAGCCAACATCGTAAAAACGGTGTCTTCGTTGTCTTCTATTTCTAATTTAGATTTGTTAGGTATATTTTGATCTTCACCTAAATACCTCTTTGCTTTATTGTGACTCTTTTAAGACACGATCCATTCATGTGTCTATCCAAATAATGTACACTTTGAAATACTAATCCACAGTCATCATATAAAGCATTTTGTGTAGATAGTTAGTCTCTTTACATGAACACAATGTGCCGTTTTTGTCTGTTTCCTTCAGTGTAATATCTATATACTTTGTGTGTTCTAAATCATACGTTTGTTCAATGTAATTTCTGTCTGGTAAATCAATTATCGCCGACCTTTCTTGTTTTATAAAATGTCCACCGATTTGAGCATTTTCGAATGTTAAAAGATATCAGCTTTCAATTGTTCATCTTGTAGATTTGTTTGTTTCAAATCTATAGCAAGCTCTGCTTCTTTTGTGAATTTCTTTTTATTTTCCGGATACGTGGGTTTTTAAACAATGTTACGTACTAGTCTCGTCATTTCTATGTATCTACTGTTGGTAGCATATCTTATGAGGTCTTCCCATTTGAAATAAACAAGGACATGTTTATGAATGAGTGATCTTTAAGGTCTTCTGGTAAATCTTGTACAGATATATGTTTTTCAGTGTACTTTTCATTTTGCAGCGGCGGTGGTGGCGGTGGCGGTGGCGATCGATACGCTAGAATGCTAGAGAATATGGTTGAGTGATTCCATTTTCACTTCTCTTATATCGAAGCATGCCATCTTTTCTACAAAAATTGTTTGTTACGTTCTTGGGAATGCTAGACATTCTTTATAATGTATTTGTCAGTACGACAATCTACTAATTCCAACTTCCAACATACAACATTTGTCGTCGAATGCTGAAGATCTGAGTTTACTGATAAATATGTTGTATAAATCCTGGTCATATTATCTGAAATGTCAATGGATGTCAATGGATCTGTCAAATAAGCAATCCTTGAAATGTTGGTGTCGAGTCTGATGCCAGTGACACTCTTCTTGATTCCCTTTGTTGTCTTTTGTTCTTATAGTGCCACGTGTTCTTCATATACGATAAAATACATTTTAGATTTTCAGACCAATATCTTCTCAAGCATTTTGGGATACGGTGACATGTTCTTGGTGACTTTCATCCTTTCTGGTGCTACTGGATATTTATTATGAAGATCGTGAAGTTCATTTGGGTATTCGAGATCGAGTTATATTATGCAATTATCGTGATTGTCATCAGATATTAGTATTTCATATGCATTGGAAGCAGCTATTTCATCGTCTTCTAACCACCTCAATCCATTTTCTGGCAGTGTTTGAGACATTACCCAAACATATTAGTTATTTGCATCTAGGTTGTTTGTTTGTTTGTTTGAATATTGTTTAACGCCACTTTCAGCAATTTTTCAGCTATATCATGGCGTCCAGTTTTTATTGGGGGAGGAAGCCGGAGTACCCGGAGAAAACCCCCGACATACGGTAGGAAAACTGGCAATCCTTGTCCATTAAGCCTGGAAAAACGAACCAGCAATCTCAGTGTTGATAGATCATATGATCAATAATAGACGAAATACCTTAACCACTCGGCCACCAAGGCCCCTTGCATCTAGGTAAGTCATATTTTTTGGTAGGTCTGGACGTATTTATGATTAGTGGCTTGGATATCCGTGTTCATGATAAACTTAATGAGATCCAAATGCTACTGCGCAAAAATAATTCTACTTGTTTTTTAAGGTCGTCAAGATCAAGTTGTTTTAACAAGGTATGGACTTTGTTAAACTAGGGCGACGCATAGTTATATTTTAACTAATGAACCACGGCCCAAAGTTGTTTTTTTTAATTTAATTTAATTTTACAGATAATTATGATATGTGTAGAGGTTTTTATAATTTTACCTTCTTTTTTATTTCTGTTTATACTTATAATTATTGTGTAAAAGGCAATTTTAGTCTTTAATGTGATCATGTAATTAATTAATAATAATTTATTATTTAAAAATTGACGTCCTGAATAAAGCTGAAATATTGCTCGCTGGACGTCAATCAAACAAACAATCAACCAACCAAAGTTTTATAATTGGAAATAAAATAAGCTTATCAGTAGGGGAAAATAGTTATATTGTTGATCTAATCAAACCATAAATGCGAACAAAAATAAATAAATAAATAAATAAATAAATAAATAAATAAATAAATAAATACAGATTTTGAAACAGAATGCAACAAATCATAATTCGTATTAGAGGGAGTCTATCGCACTGGTCGGAATACTAGTTTTTCACGTTTATAAGGAATAGCAGGAAAATAATGTCTTAAGGATTGGTATATATTATTATCAACCAATCAACCTAATTTTGTATAGTTATATGGTAGAGGTGTTTGTTATGTAGATTGAGCATTGGTGGGTTTAAATGGTGTGCATGGGCTTCATTTCAGCCGCAGACGTGTTATAAGCAAAACTTCTCAAATCGTTATTATAAATACTGTGCATTTTTATTTATATATATTATATGACGGAGTTCGGCATCATAACCGTGAGACAAGTCTTGCATTGCTCAGAACACAAGTTTTTTCATACAGTGGTTTTTCCTGGGCGGCAAATATCTGATGATGATGACAGGTTTTCATATATTTTTATTATAATAAAAGTTAAATGTATTGTGACTGCGAATTTTTCAAATAAAGTAATATGTCATGTTTTGTCTATTTTCCTTTCGGTGTAAAATTGTATTTACATGTGCCATGTCAATAATAAACACGCCCGCTCAGTCTGTCTGTACCTCTTTATGCATTATATTGTTCGTTTTTTCTTCTTTTAAGGTTGATTATGAAACGTTGGTACACATGTAACAAAGTAATATTTGGTAGTAAAAAGACAGAAATATACTTGAGACCTATAACTCATGAATTTAACGACATTATGGGCCCTCAGCATTGATACCAATACAAATAGTAGGTTGATTCATGAACGTATAAAAATATTACCAAACGTATTCAACAGTCATTTATTTCCACGGAAAAGAATGAAATTTTATAGTTTTAACATTTGTTGCTTAAATTTTCAACTAGTTACGATAAAAACATAAATATGTTCAAATTTACCTCCTTTTTATAAGTCTATAACTGTCCTTTTTACTTTGAAAGGGCGTCTTACTTATTTCATTAAAGCACCTTTTAGCATACTTTAAAAATGAGACTGGTATCGCTTGTACAGTGACGCGCCAAATGTATTGCATCAAACATGGCCGATATTGTTGCCGTTTTCATAGTAGCTTACTATTATGACAATGTTTCTCCTCATAAACACGACATTAGAAGGTGGATAAATATCCGGACTTTAATTTATCATATTAATTTCAATGTTCACCGGTAATTTTGTTTACAAATTAGGTTTCCGGTTTAAAAAGTCGTCTGCTAAAAATGGCTAAAAAAGGAAAAGAATTGTCAAGTGATGTTAAACAAATCATTGTAGACTTAATGCTTAATGGAACCCTGAATGCCTAACGTTTGTAACGGGACAAAATTAATGTCATACACTGGTCCCTGCCAGGTTCTTTGAATAAATACGATCTTGTAAAGTTAAACTTTAAACGTTTATTATGATTCTATTTATGATAAAATATTCAACTAAAGTGTCACTTGTAATAATGTAAATTCTTACTAAGGTGTAAGATGAAATAATTTTGAGTATTTTGAAGTCAGATTTAAAAAACAGCCGTCTTCTAGTTCTCTTAATTCCAAGGACCCAAAACCCACAAAGCCCCCAGTATTTATAGTTCGAATGACGTCACAATCAAAATTGCGGGTGGAAGTATCCCGCACTGGGGAAACAACCAAATTACGGGACTGTGACTAACCGAACAGTGAACTATAAATAATAGAAGAAAGGGACCTTAACCAAACCCGTAAAATAAAATGAATTTACATATAAAACAAGTGACTCCCGTCACACGTTCTTAAGGACTTCAAAACGGTCAAGTGTATGTTTTGGGGGTGTATTACTCGAGATGGAGTGGGAACTCTTAAACTAATTGATGGAAATATTAATTCACAAAAGTACATTGAGTGTCTTGATGATAATTTATGGCCGGTTGTGAGCAAAGTGTTTAGAACAGATCCTTTTTTGTACCAGGATGACAATGAACACCCCATCGTTCTGCGGTTACGCGTCAGTGGAAAACCGATAACTGTGTCAACCATCACAATCCCCTGATCTTAATATAATAGAAAATGTATGGTTGACAATAAAAATTAAACTCTCAAAGTGTCTTACGGAAATCAAATCTAGGGATGACCTGGTTTCAGCCGTTCAGAAAATATGGAGAGGACTTTTATCAGTCTATATTAACAGTTTATATTCCTCAATTCCACGCCGAATTCGTCAAGATATCGTAAGCAAAGGTTATATCACCAAATATTGACAGTAAAAGGTTTGATATAAACTGTATTATATAAAATGTATGTTAAAACTGATTGTAATTATTTGCTGATTATAAATTTTACGCCATATTTGTTGCAATACTTTTGGCACGTCACTGTATAAGCATGTTTCTGTCGATTTAACGACGGGGAGTCGGGACGTGGTTGTTAAGTTGATTTAAGTTTTAGACTAAGGAACTATGAAAATTAAATTATTTATTGCTTTAATCAATTCGACATATTTGATAGTGTAGTTGTGCTATTTTTTTAAAAATATGTTCATATAAAAAAAAATATGTCGTCTATCATTCAACCCTTCTGCTTAGACTCGTCTATTGATAGGGCAGTTGTGAAATGTTGAGTCGCTCCGAAAAAGTCAAGAACTCGCCGGGATTACGTCCTTAATTATTGTTGTATTTTCATTTTCATAATACTTTCTCGTAATCTAGGGGTCAATCATTAATTATATATACACCTCGCTATAAGTTAAGCAACACCCTATTATTTTCCAGGGATTCATTTAAGATTTTATAGATTTCAATATTTTTTAAAGAAATGACAATTTATTGAACATTAATGACAAATGAAACATACAAATAACATCTTTACAGTCGCTTTACTTATTTGTTTGATGAAAAAAATATTAAAGCGAAGATCTAAAAAAACAGTGCAAATATAACTTTCATTAGTCAAAAAAAAAGTTTGATTGCATACTTCAATTTCATGAACTTAAAGTAAACACATCATCACAGGTCAACGTTCAGGGAAAGAAAAGTCACTTTGAAATGTATTAAACGCAAAACTACTCAGTAAGTCGTGCAACCACCACGCTTCCGGTATACAGTTCATTAACTCTCCTCCTCATGCTGTTTCACACACAAAAAAACACGTGTCATGGTATTGACTCAAGAAAGACATTATATTTAGTTGTAGGACCACCAAATACCGGGAACCAGTCCAGAGGTTGTACGTAAATCATATAGAATTTGAACCGCACATGATACCAGAATAAATTTGGTATTTTTGGAAAGCTGAATATTCTTGGAAACTTGAGGATAAAGTTTTATTGGTTTTAAATGAACATAAAAATGTTGAGAGTCAATTAGGGACAAGCACTATTTTTGGACTAAAATAGAAAGTGAAAGTAGATTTTTAGACCACGTGGACTTCAGGTTGAGCGTTTTTTCTTATATGCAATGAAACATATTGTGAAATTTTGACAGAATGTTCAGCCAGTGCATTTTTATAGGGGACAGAAGTGTCACTTAATTTGAAACAAAGGTAAATTTTCTAGGATAAGTCAAAATTATCAAATTTTAATATAGCCGAAGAGTAAAAAATCTATGGTGGTCCTACACCTGAAGATGCCATAGACAGGTATATCAACTTTTATTTCTTTTGATAAAAATGGTACTGAAAGAAGGTAAATCACCAAGACTATCATTTTAATTGCTTATCAGAGCCAAAACCTATAGGGGGGTCAAATTTCAGCCTAAATATGGTATTATGTAATATTGTATGAAATTATGGGGTCTGCAGTGGTCCGCGCTTAGTAGAAGGTGCTTTAATTTAAATAAACTCCTGTTTTAGGTTTTGGATGTAATGAAAGGGTCAAAATGTATAAAACTAGAACTGGTAGACATTCTAGTATGCAGAAAAATAGTGTATTTAAGATGAATTTGTCAATTTTACACCTGCGGCTTAAGTCGGTTACATTGCTTGCATGGGTTAATACTAAAATTATTTATTTTCTAATCTGATGCTTGCTAGGGGTAAATTTGTTAGTAAACTAGTAACCATATGCAATAATTGTACTTGTTAAGATAATTGGGCCTTGAGATGATGGTACTTCTGTCAAAAATTCCTTAAACATGAGCAGTATTGGGAAATTGGCCAATTTTTGCTATTTCATACCAAAGCAAGATATAATTTTGTTTCTTTGTATGCCAGTTTGAACTTTAGTGGGTGTTTTTTAGTAAGGAATGTTCATTCAACTATTAAGCTTAATGGAATAGTGAACGCATTTAATGAAATTCATAAAATTTTAGTCTCAGTTTAGAAACTATTAATGTACACCTCCAAAATATAGTACAACTGAATATCAATAAATTTAAATTTGAACTCAAAAACTTTCTCAGGATGTACTAGGTGCATAATTAGGACAGTTTCATACTATTTTTCTTAATTGAAATGTATTTCAAGAGATAAAAGTCTTATCCCAACAGTTTGAAGGTACTCAGTATCTCACTTTGTAAAAAGGGGGGGGGGATGTGAAATTAACTAAAAAAGATGCAAAATGTATGATAAAATTATGAAATTAGTGCCTTTCTATGTGTGAAATAAGTCCATTTGTGTTGTATGTATATTGCCAAGCTTGCTATTTACATCTGCAACTAAGAAATTGAAAAATTAAGGAATAATGCATTTCTTGATCACCAAGCTAATTTTTCATGATAACGCGCATGTGAGGTCTTTGTGTGTTTTCATGCGTTTCTTGAAAACCGCTGAAAGTTATTCAACAAAATTTCAGAATTTGTTTCGACTAACATAAATCTAAGACCAGGAAAAATTTTATTTAATTTGTTGAACAAAAACATCTTCTTTAGGTTTAGGACCACCAAATACCGGGAACCAGTCCAGAGGTTGTACGTAAAAGTAGTACTAGTCAACAGACAGGTTCACTCTTGCATCATATAGAATTTGAACCGCACATGATACCAGAATAAATTTGGTATTTTTGGAAAGCTGAATATTCTTGGAAACTTGAGGATAAAGTTTTATTGGTTTTAAATGAACATAAAAATGTTGAGAGTCAATTAGGGACAAGCACTATTTTTGGACTAAAATAGAAAGTGAAAGTAGATTTTTAGACCACGTGGACTTCAGGTTGAGCGTTTTTTCTTATATGCAATGAAACATATTGTGAAATTTTGACAGAATGTTCAGCCAGTGCATTTTTATAGGGGACAGAAGTGTCACTTAATTTGAAACAAAGGTAAATTTTCTAGGATAAGTCAAAATTATCAAATTTTAATATAGCCGAAGAGTAAAAAATCTATGGTGGTCCTACACCTGAAGATGCCATAGACAGGTATATCAACTTTTATTTCTTTTGATAAAAATGGTACTGAAAGAAGGTAAATCACCAAGACTATCATTTTAATTGCTTATCAGAGCCAAAACCTATAGGGGGGTCAAATTTCAGCCTAAATATGGTATTATGTAATATTGTATGAAATTATGGGGTCTGCAGTGGTCCGCGCTTAGTAGAAGGTGCTTTAATTTAAATAAACTCCTGTTTTAGGTTTTGGATGTAATGAAAGGGTCAAAATGTATAAAACTAGAACTGGTAGACATTCTAGTATGCAGAAAAATAGTGTATTTAAGATGAATTTGTCAATTTTACACCTGCGGCTTAAGTCGGTTACATTGCTTGCATGGGTTAATACTAAAATTATTTATTTTCTAATCTGATGCTTGCTAGGGGTAAATTTGTTAGTAAACTAGTAACCATATGCAATAATTGTACTTGTTAAGATAATTGGGCCTTGAGATGATGGTACTTCTGTCAAAAATTCCTTAAACATGAGCAGTATTGGGAAATTGGCCAATTTTTGCTATTTCATACCAAAGCAAGATATAATTTTGTTTCTTTGTATGCCAGTTTGAACTTTAGTGGGTGTTTTTTAGTAAGGAATGTTCATTCAACTATTAAGCTTAATGGAATAGTGAACGCATTTAATGAAATTCATAAAATTTTAGTCTCAGTTTAGAAACTATTAATGTACACCTCCAAAATATAGTACAACTGAATATCAATAAATTTAAATTTGAACTCAAAAACTTTCTCAGGATGTACTAGGTGCATAATTAGGACAGTTTCATACTATTTTTCTTAATTGAAATGTATTTCAAGAGATAAAAGTCTTATCCCAACAGTTTGAAGGTACTCAGTATCTCACTTTGTAAAAAAGGGGGGCATGTGAAATTAACTAAAAAAGATGCAAAATGTATGATAAAATTATGAAATTAATGCCTTTCTATGTGTGAAATAAGTCCATTTGTGTTGTATGTATATTGCCAAGCTTGCTATTTACATCTGCAACTAAGAAATTGAAAAATTAAGGAATAATGCATTTCTTGATCACCAAGCTAATTTTTCATGATAACGCGCATGTGAGGTCTTTGTGTGTTTTCATGCGTTTCTTGAAAACCGCTGAAAGTTATTCAACAAAATTTCAGAATTTGTTTCGACTAACATAAATCTAAGACCAGGAAAAATTTTATTTAATTTGTTGAACAAAAACATCTTCTTTAGAAGATGCCATAGACAGGTATATCAACTTTTATTTCTTTTGATAAAAATGGTACTGAAAGAAGGTAAATCACCAAGACTATCATTTTAATTGCTTATCAGAGCCAAAACCTATAGGGGGGTCAAATTTCAGCCTAAATATGGTATTATGTAATATTGTATGAAATTATGGGGTCTGCAGTGGTCCGCGCTTAGTAGAAGGTGCTTTAATTTAAATAAACTCCTGTTTTAGGTTTTGGATGTAATGAAAGGGTCAAAATGTATAAAACTAGAACTGGTAGACATTCTAGTATGCAGAAAAATAGTGTATTTAAGATGAATTTGTCAATTTTACACCTGCGGCTTAAGTCGGTTACATTGCTTGCATGGGTTAATACTAAAATTATTATTTTCTAATCTGATGCTTGCTAGGGGTAAATTTGTTAGTAAACTAGTAACCATATGCAATAATTGTACTTGTTAAGATAATTGGGCCTTGAGATGATGGTACTTCTGTCAAAAATTCCTTAAACATGAGCAGTATTGGGAAATTGGCCAATTTTTGCTATTTCATACCAAAGCAAGATATAATTTTGTTTCTTTGTATGCCAGTTTGAACTTTAGTGGGTGTTTTTTAGTAAGGAATGTTCATTCAACTATTAAGCTTAATGGAATAGTGAACGCATTTAATGAAATTCATAAAATTTTAGTCTCAGTTTAGAAACTATTAATGTACACCTCCAAAATATAGTACAACTGAATATCAATAAATTTAAATTTGAACTCAAAAACTTTCTCAGGATGTACTAGGTGCATAATTAGGACAGTTTCATACTATTTTTCTTAATTGAAATGTATTTCAAGAGATAAAAGTCTTATCCCAACAGTTTGAAGGTACTCAGTATCTCACTTTGTAAAAAGGGGGGGGGATGTGAAATTAACTAAAAAAGATGCAAAATGTATGCTAAAATTATGAATTAGTGCCTTTCTATGTGTGAAATTAGTCCATTTGTGTTGTATGTATATTGCCAAGCTTGCTATTTACATCTGCAACTAAGAAATTGAAAAATTAAGGAATAATGCATTTCTTGATCACCAAGCTAATTTTTCATGATAACGCGCATGTGAGGTCTTTGTGTGTTTTCATGCGTTTCTTGAAAACCGCTGAAAGTTATTCAACAAAATTTCAGAATTTGTTTCGACTAACATAAATCTAAGACCAGGAAAAAATTTTATTTAATTTGTTGAACAAAAACATCTTCTTTAGGTGTAAGACCACCAAATACCGGGAACCAGTCCAGAGGTTGTACGTAAAAGTAGTACTAGTCAACAGACAGATTCACTCTTGCATCATATAGAATTTGAACCGCACATGATACCAGAATAAATTTGGTATTTTTGGAAAGCTGAATATTCTTGGAAACTTGAGGATAAAGTTTTATTGGTTTTAAATGAACATAAAAATGTTGAGAGTCAATTAGGGACAAGCACTATTTTTGGACTAAAATAGAAAGTGAAAGTAGATTTTTTGACCACGTGGACTTCTGGTTGAGCGTTTTTTCTTATATGCAATGAAACATATTGTGAAATTTTGACAGAATGTTCAGCCAGTGCATTTTTATAGGGGACAGAAGTGTCACTTAATTTGAAACAAAGGTAAATTTTCTAGGATAAGTCAAAATTATCAAATTTTAATATAGCCGAAGAGTAAAAAATCTATGGTGGTCCTACACCTGAAGATGCCATAGACAGGTATATCAACTTTTATTTCTTTTGATAAAAATGGTACTGAAAGAAGGTAAATCACCAAGACTATCATTTTAATTGCTTATCAGAGCCAAAACCTATAGGGGGGTCAAATTTCAGCCTAAATATGGTATTATGTAATATTGTATGAAATTATGGGGTCTGCAGTGGTCCGCGCTTAGTAGAAGGTGCTTTAATTTAAATAAACTCCTGTTTTAGGTTTTGGATGTAATGAAAGGGTCAAAATGTATAAAACTAGAACTGGTAGACATTCTAGTATGCAGAAAAATAGTGTATTTAAGATGAATTTGTCAATTTTACACCTGCGGCTTAAGTCGGTTACATTGCTTGCATGGGTTAATACTAAAATTATTTATTTTCTAATCTGATGCTTGCTAGGGGTAAATTTGTTAGTAAACTAGTAACCATATGCAATAATTGTACTTGTTAAGATAATTGGGCCTTGAGATGATGGTACTTCTGTCAAAAATTCCTTAAACATGAGCAGTATTGGGAAATTGGCCAATTTTTGCTATTTCATACCAAAGCAAGATATAATTTTGTTTCTTTGTATGCCAGTTTGAACTTTAGTGGGTGTTTTTTAGTAAGGAATGTTCATTCAACTATTAAGCTTAATGGAATAGTGAACGCATTTAATGAAATTCATAAAATTTTAGTCTCAGTTTAGAAACTATTAATGTACACCTCCAAAATATAGTACAACTGAATATCAATAAATTTAAATTTGAACTCAAAACCTTTCTCAGGATGTACTAGGTGCATAATTAGGACAGTTTCATACTATTTTTCTTAATTGAAATGTATTTCAAGAGATAAAAGTCTTATCCCAACAGTTTGAAGGTACTCAGTATCTCACTTTGTAAAAAGGGGGGGGTTGTGAAATTAACTAAAAAAAGATGCAAAATGTATGATAAAATTATGAATTAGTGCCTTTCTATGTGTGAAATAAGTCCATTTGTGTTGTATGTATATTGCCAAGCTTGCTATTTACATCTGCAACTAAGAAATTGAAAAATTAAGGAATAATGCATTTCTTGATCACCAAGCTAATTTTTCATGATAACGCGCATGTGAGGTCTTTGTGTGTTTTCATGCGTTTCTTGAAAACCGCTGAAAGTTATTCAACAAAATTTCAGAATTTGTTTCGACTAACATAAATCTAAGACCAGGAAAAAATTTTATTTAATTTGTTGAACAAAAACATCTTCTTTATGAAGATGCCATAGACAGGTATATCAACTTTTATTTCTTTTGATAAAAATGGTACTGAAAGAAGGTAAATCACCAAGACTATCATTTTAATTGCTTATCAGAGCCAAAACCTATAGGGGGGTCAAATTTCAGCCTAAATATGGTATTATGTAATATTGTATGAAATTATGGGGTCTGCAGTGGTCCGCGCTTAGTAGAAGGTGCTTTAATTTAAATAAACTCCTGTTTTAGGTTTTGGATGTAATGAAAGGGTCAAAATGTATAAAACTAGAACTGGTAGACATTCTAGTATGCAGAAAAATAGTGTATTTAAGATGAATTTGTCAATTTTACACCTGCGGCTTAAGTCGGTTACATTGCTGGCATGGGTTAATACTCAAATTATTTATTTTCTAATCTGATGCTTGCTAGGGGTAAATTTGTTAGTAAACTAGTAACCATATGCAATAATTGTACTTGTTAAGATAATTGGGCCTTGAGATGATGGTACTTCTGTCAAAAATTCCTTAAACATGAGCAGTATTGGGAAATTGGCCAATTTTTGCTATTTCATACCAAAGCAAGATATAATTTTGTTTCTTTGTATGCCAGTTTGAACTTTAGTGGGTGTTTTTTAGTAAGGAATGTTCATTCAACTATTAAGCTTAATGGAATAGTGAACGCATTTAATGAAATTCATAAAATTTTAGTCTCAGTTTAGAAACTGTTAATGTACACCTCCAAAATATAGTACAACTGAATATCAATAAATTTAAATTTGAACTCAAAAACTTTCTCAGGATGTACTAGGTGCATAATTAGGACAGTTTCATACTATTTTTCTTAATTGAAATGTATTTCAAGAGATAAAAGTCTTATCCCAACAGTTTGAAGGTACTCAGTATCTCACTTTGTAAAAAGGGGGGGGGATGTGAAATTAACTAAAAAAGATGCAAAATGTATGATAAAATTATGAAATTAGTGCCTTTCTATGTGTGAAATAAGTCCATTTGTGTTGTATGTATATTGCCAAGCTTGCTATTTACATCTGCAACTAAGAAATTGAAAAATTAAGGAATAATGCATTTCTTGATCACCAAGCTAATTTTTCATGATAACGCGCATGTGAGGTCTTTGTGTGTTTTCATGCGTTTCTTGAAAACCGCTGAAAGTTATTCAACAAAATTTCAGAATTTGTTTCGACTAACATAAATCTAAGACCAGGAAAAATTTTATTTAATTTGTTGAACAAAAACATCTTCTTTAGGTGTAAGACCACCAAATACCGGGAACCAGTCCAGAGGTTGTACGTAAAAGTAGTACTAGTCAACAGACAGGTTCACTCTTACATCATATAGAATTTGAACCGCACATGATACCAGAATAAATTTGGTATTTTTGGAAAGCTGAATATTCTTGGAAACTTGAGGATAAAGTTTTATTGGTTTTAAATGAACATAAAAATGTTGAGAGTCAATTAGGGACAAGCACTATTTTTGGACTAAAACAGAAAGTGAAAGTAGATTTTTAGACCACGTGGACTTCAGGTTGAGCGTTTTTTCTTATATGCAATGAAACATATTGTGAAATTTTGACAGAATGTTCAGCCAGTGCATTTTTATAGGGGACAGAAGTGTCACTTAATTTGAAACAAAGGTAAATTTTCTAGGATAAGTCAAAATTATCAAATTTTAATATAGCCGAAGAGTAAAAAATCTATGGTGGTCCTACACCTGAAGATGCCATAGACAGGTATATCAACTTTTATTTCTTTTGATAAAAATGGTACTGAAAGAAGGTAAATCACCAAGACTATCATTTTAATTGCTTATCAGAGCCAAAACCTATAGGGGGGTCAAATTTCAGCCTAAATATGGTATTATGTAATATTGTATGAAATTATGGGGTCTGCAGTGGTCCGCGCTTAGTAGAAGGTGCTTTAATTTAAATAAACTCCTGTTTTAGGTTTTGGATGTAATGAAAGGGTCAAAATGTATAAAACTAGAACTGGTAGACATTCTAGTATGCAGAAAAATAGTGTATTTAAGATGAATTTGTCAATTTTACACCTGCGGCTTAAGTCGGTTACATTGCTGGCATGGGTTAATACTAAAATTATTTATTTTCTAATCTGATGCTTGCTAGGGGTAAATTTGTTAGTAAACTAGAAACCATATGCAATAATTGTACTTGTTAAGATAATTGGGCCTTGAGATGATGGTACTTCTGTCAAAAATTCCTTAAACATGAGCAGTATTGGGAAATTGGCCAATTTTTGCTATTTCATACCAAAGCAAGATATAATTTTGTTTCTTTGTATGCCAGTTTGAACTTTAGTGGGTGTTTTTTAGTAAGGAATGTTCATTCAACTATTAAGCTTAATGGAATAGTGAACGCATTTAATGAAATTCATAAAATTTTAGTCTCAGTTTAGAAACTATTAATGTACACCTCCAAAATATAGTACAACTGAATATCAATAAATTTAAATTTGAACTCAAAAACTTTCTCAGGATGTACTAGGTGCATAATTAGGACAGTTTCATACTATTTTTCTTAATTGAAATGTATTTCAAGAGATAAAAGTCTTATCCCAACAGTTTGAAGGTACTCAGTATCTCACTTTGTAAAAAGGGGGGGGATGTGAAATTAACTAAAAAAGATGCAAAATGTATGATAAAATTATGAATTAGTGCCTTTCTATGTGTGAAATAAGTCCATTTGTGTTGTATGTATATTGCCAAGCTTGCTATTTACATCTGCAACTAAGAAATTGAAAAATTAAGGAATAATGCATTTCTTGATCACCAAGCTAATTTTTCATGATAACGCGCATGTGAGGTCTTTGTGTGTTTTCATGCGTTTCTTGAAAACCGCTGAAAGTTATTCAACAAAATTTCAGAATTTGTTTCGACTAACATAAATCTAAGACCAGGAAAAAATTTTATTTAATTTGTTGAACAAAAACATCTTCTTTATGAAGATGCCATAGACAGGTATATCAACTTTTATTTCTTTTGATAAAAATGGTACTGAAAGAAGGTAAATCACCAAGACTATCATTTTAATTGCTTTTCAGAGCCAAAACCTATAGGGGGGTCAAATTTCAGCCTAAATATGGTATTATGTAATATTGTATGAAATTATGGGGTCTGCAGTGGTCCGCGCTTAGTAGAAGGTGCTTTAATTTAAATAAACTCCTGTTTTAGGTTTTGCATGTAATGAAAGGGTCAAAATGTATAAAACTAGAACTGGTAGACATTCTAGTATGCAGACAAATAGTGTATTTAAGATGAATTTGTCAATTTTACACCTGCGGCTTAAGTCGGTTACATTGCTGGCATGGGTTAATACTCAAATTATTTATTTTCTAATCTGATGCTTGCTAGGGGTAAATTTGTTAGTAAACTAGTAACCATATGCAATAATTGTACTTGTTAAGATAATTGGGCCTTGAGATGATGGTACTTCTGTCAAAAATTCCTTAAACATGAGCAGTATTGGGAAATTGGCCAATTTTTGCTATTTCATACCAAAGCAAGATATAATTTTGTTTCTTTGTATGCCAGTTTGAACTTTAGTGGGTGTTTTTTAGTAAGGAATCTTCATTCAACTATTAAGCTTAATGGAATAGTGAACGCATTTAATGAAATTCATAAAATTTTAGTCTCAGTTTAGAAACTGTTAATGTACACCTCCAAAATATAGTACAACTGAATATCAATAAATTTAAATTTGAACTCAAAAACTTTCTCAGGATGTACTAGGTGCATAATTAGGACAGTTTCATACTATTTTTCTTAATTGAAATGTATTTCAAGAGATAAAAGTCTTATCCCAACAGTTTGAAGGTACTCAGTATCTCACTTTGTAAAAAGGGGGGGGGATGTGAAATTAACTAAAAAAGATGCAAAATGTATGATAAAATTATGAAATTAGTGCCTTTCTATGTGTGAAATAAGTCCATTTGTGTTGTATGTATATTGCCAAGCTTGCTATTTACATCTGCAACTAAGAAATTGAAAAATTAAGGAATAATGCATTTCTTGATCACCAAGCTAATTTTTCATGATAACGCGCATGTGAGGTCTTTGTGTGTTTTCATGCGTTTCTTGAAAACCGCTGAAAGTTATTCAACAAAATTTCAGAATTTGTTTCGACTAACATAAATCTAAGACCAGGAAAAATTTTATTTAATTTGTTGAACAAAAACATCTTCTTTAGGTGTAAGACCACCAAATACCGGGAACCAGTCCAGAGGTTGTACGTAAAAGTAGTACTAGTCAACAGACAGGTTCACTCTTACATCATATAGAATTTGAACCGCACATGATACCAGAATAAATTTGGTATTTTTGGAAAGCTGAATATTCTTGGAAACTTGAGGATAAAGTTTTATTGGTTTAAATGAACATAAAAATGTTGAGAGTCAATTAGGGACAAGCACTATTTTTGGACTAAAATAGAAAGTGAAAGTAGATTTTTAGACCACGTGGACTTCAGGTTGAGCGTTTTTTCTTATATGCAATGAAACATATTGTGAAATTTTGACAGAATGTTCAGCCAGTGCATTTTTATAGGGGACAGAAGTGTCACTTAATTTGAAACAAAGGTAAATTTTCTAGGATAAGTCAAAATTATCAAATTTTAATATAGCCGAAGAGTAAAAAATCTATGGTGGTCCTACACCTGAAGATGCCATAGACAGGTATATCAACTTTTATTTCTTTTGATAAAAATGGTACTGAAAGAAGGTAAATCACCAAGACTATCATTTTAATTGCTTTTCAGAGCCAAAACCTATAGGGGGGTCAAATTTCAGCCTAAATATGGTATTATGTAATATTGTATGAAATTATGGGGTCTGCAGTGGTCCGCGCTTAGTAGAAGGTGCTTTAATTTAAATAAACTCCTGTTTTAGGTTTTGCATGTAATGAAAGGGTCAAAATGTATAAAACTAGAACTGGTAGACATTCTAGTATGCAGAAAAATAGTGTATTTAAGATGAATTTGTCAATTTTACACCTGCGGCTTAAGTCGGTTACATTGCTGGCATTGGTTAATACTCAAATTATTTATTTTCTAATCTGATGCTTGCTAGGGGTAAATTTGTTAGTAAACTAGTAACCATATGCAATAATTGTACTTGTTAAGATAATTGGGCCTTGAGATGATGGTACTTCTGTCAAAAATTCCTTAAACATGAGCAGTATTGGGAAATTGGCCAATTTTTGCTATTTCATACCAAAGCAAGATATAATTTTGTTTCTTTGTATGCCAGTTTGAACTTTAGTGGGTGTTTTTTAGTAAGGAATGTTCATTCAACTATTAAGCTTAATGGAATAGTGAACGCATTTAATGAAATTCATAAAATTTTAGTCTCAGTTCAGAAACTATTAATGTACACCTCCAAAATATAGTACAACTGAATATCAATAAATTTAAATTTGAACTCAAAAACTTTCTCAGGATGTACTAGGTGCATAATTAGGACAGTTTCATACTATTTTTCTTAATTGAAATGTATTTCAAGAGATAAAAGTCTTATCCCAACAGTTTGAAGGTACTCAGTATCTCACTTTGTAAAAAGGGGGGGGATGTGAAATTAACTAAAAAAGATGCAAAATGTATGATAAAATTATGAAATTAGTGCCTTTCTATGTGTGAAATAAGTCCATTTGTGTTGTATGTATATTGCCAAGCTTGCTATTTACATCTGCAACTAAGAAATTGAAAAATTAAGGAATAATGCATTTCTTGATCACCAAGCTAATTTTTCATGATAACGCGCATGTGAGGTCTTTGTGTGTTTTCATGCGTTTCTTGAAAACCGCTGAAAGTTATTCAACAAAATTTCAGAATTTGTTTCGACTAACATAAATCTAAGACCAGGAAAAATTTTATTTAATTTGTTGAACAAAAACATCTTCTTTAGGTGTAAGACCACCAAATACCGGGAACCAGTCCAGAGGTTGTACGTAAAAGTAGTACTAGTCAACAGACAGGTTCACTCTTACATCATATAGAATTTGAACCGCAAATGATACCAGAATAAATTTGGTATTTTTGGAAAGCTGAATATTCTTGGAAACTTGAGGATAAAGTTTTATTGGTTTTAAATGAACATAAAAATGTTGAGAGTCAATTAGGGACAAGCACTATTTTTGGACTAAAATAGAAAGTGAAAGTAGATTTTTAGACCACGTGGACTTCAGGTTGAGCGTTTTTTCTTATATGCAATGAAACATATTGTGAAATTTTGACAGAATGTTCAGCCAGTGCATTTTTATAGGGGACAGAAGTGTCACTTAATTTGAAACAAAGGTAAATTTTCTAGGATAAGTCAAAATTATCAAATTTTAATATAGCCGAAGAGTAAAAAATCTATGGTGGTCCTACACCTGAAGATGCCATAGACAGGTATATCAACTTTTATTTCTTTTGATAAAAATGGTACTGAAAGAAGGTAAATCACCAAGACTATCATTTTAATTGCTTATCAGAGCCAAAACCTATAGGGGGGTCAAATTTCAGCCTAAATATGGTATTATGTAATATTGTATGAAATTATGGGGTCTGCAGTGGTCCGCGCTTAGTAGAAGGTGCTTTAATTTAAATAAACTCCTGTTTTAGGTTTTGCATGTAATGAAAGGGTCAAAATGTATAAAACTAGAACTGGTAGACATTCTAGTATGCAGAAAAATAGTGTATTTAAGATGAATTTGTCAATTTTACACCTGCGGCTTAAGTCGGTTACATTGCTGGCATGGGTTAATACTAAAATTATTTATTTTCTAATCTGATGCTTGCTAGGGGTAAATTTGTTAGTAAACTAGAAACCATATGCAATAATTGTACTTGTTAAGATAATTGGGCCTTGAGATGATGGTACTTCTGTCAAAAATTCCTTAAACATGAGCAGTATTGGGAAATTGGCCAATTTTTGCTATTTCATACCAAAGCAAGATATAATTTTGTTTCTTTGTATGCCAGTTTGAACTTTAGTGGGTGTTTTTTAGTAAGGAATGTTCATTCAACTATTAAGCTTAATGGAATAGTGAACGCATTTAATGAAATTCATAAAATTTTAGTCTCAGTTTAGAAACTATTAATGTACACCTCCAAAATATAGTACAACTGAATATCAATAAATTTAAATTTGAACTCAAAAACTTTCTCAGGATGTACTAGGTGCATAATTAGGACAGTTTCATACTATTTTTCTTAATTGAAATGTATTTCAAGAGATAAAAGTCTTATCCCAACAGTTTGAAGGTACTCAGTATCTCACTTTGTAAAAAGGGGGGGGATGTGAAATTAACTAAAAAAGATGCAAAATGTATGATAAAATTATGAAATTAGTGCCTTTCTATGTGTGAAATAAGTCCATTTGTGTTGTATGTATATTGCCAAGCTTGCTATTTACATCTGCAACTAAGAAATTGAAAAATTAAGGAATAATGCATTTCTTGATCACCAAGCTAATTTTTCATGATAACGCGCATGTGAGGTCTTTGTGTGTTTTCATGCGTTTCTTGAAAACCGCTGAAAGTTATTCAACAAAATTTCAGAATTTGTTTCGACTAACATAAATCTAAGACCAGGAAAAATTTTATTTAATTTGTTGAACAAAAACATCTTCTTTAGTGAAGATGCCATAGACAGGTATATCAACTTTTATTTCTTTTGATAAAAATGGTACTGAAAGAAGGTAAATCACCAAGACTATCATTTTAATTGCTTATCAGAGCCAAAACCTATAGGGGGGTCAAATTTCAGCCTAAATATGGTATTATGTAATATTGTATGAAATTATGGGGTCTGCAGTGGTCCGCGCTTAGTAGAAGGTGCTTTAATTTAAATAAACTCCTGTTTTAGGTTTTGGATGTAATGAAAGGGTCAAAATGTATAAAACTAGAACTGGTAGACATTCTAGTATGCAGAAAAATAGTGTATTTAAGATGAATTTGTCAATTTTACACCTGCGGCTTAAGTCGGTTGCATTGCTGGCATGGGTTAATACTAAAATTATTTATTTTCTAATCTGATGCTTGCTAGGGGTAAATTTGTTAGTAAACTAGTAACCATATGCAATAATTGTACTTGTTAAGATAATTGGGCCTTGAGATGATGGTACTTCTGTCAAAAATTCCTTAAACATGAGCAGTATTGGGAAATTGGCCAATTTTTGCAATTTCATACCAAAGCAAGATATAATTTTGTTTCTTTGTATGCCAGTTTGAACTTTAGTGGGTGTTTTTTAGTAAGGAATGTTCATTCAACTATTAAGCTTAATGGAATAGTGAACGCATTTAATGAAATTCATAAAATTTTAGTCTCAGTTTAGAAACTATTAATGTACACCTCCAAAATATAGTACAACTGAATATCAATAAATTTAAATTTGAACTCAAAAACTTTCTCAGGATGTACTAGGTGCATAATTAGGACAGTTTCATACTATTTTTCTTAATTGAAATGTATTTCAAGAGATAAAAGTCTTATCCAAACAGTTTGAAGGTACTCAGTATCTCACTTTGTAAAAAGGGGGGGGATGTGAAATTAACTAAAAAAGATGCAAAATGTATGATGAAATTATGAAATTAGTGCCTTTCTATGTGTGAAATAAGTCCATTTGTGTTGTATGTATATTGCCAAGCTTGCTATACATCTGCAACTAAGAAATTGAAAAATTAAGGAATAATGCATTTCTTGATCACCAAGCTAATTTTTCATGATAACGTGCATGTGAGGTCTTTGTGTGTTTTCATGCGTTTCTTGAAAACCGCTGAAAGTTATTCAACAAAATTTCAGAATTTGTTTCGACTAACATAAATCTAAGACCAGGAAAAATTTTATTTAATTTGTTGAACAAAAACATCTTCTTTAGGTGTAGGAGCACCAAATACCGGGAACCAGTCCAGAGGTTGTACGTAAAAGTAGTACTAGTCAACAGACAGGTTCACTCTTGCATCATATAGAATTTGAACCGCACATGATACCAGAATAAATTTGGTATTTTTGGAAAGCTGAATATTCTTGGAAACTTGAGGATAAAGTTTTATTGGTTTTAAATGAACATAAAAATGTTGAGAGTCAATTAAGGACAAGCACTATTTTTGGACTAAAATAGAAAGTGAAAGTAGATTTTTAGACCACGTGGACTTCAGGTTGAGCGTTTTTTCTTATATGCAATGAAACATATTGTGAAATTTTGACAGAATGTTCAGCCAGTGCATTTTTATAGGGGACAGAAGTGTCACTTAATTTGAAACAAAGGTAAATTTTCTAGGATAAGTCAAAATTATCAAATTTTAATATAGCCGAAGAGTAAAAAATCTATGGTGGTCCTACACCTATATACACCTCGCCATATATTAAGTAAAACCCAATTATTTTCCAGAGATTCATTTAAGATTTTATATATTTTAATATTTTTTAAAGAAATGACAATTTATTGAACATTACAAATGAAACATACAAATATAACTTTCATTAGTCAAAAAATAAGTTTGATTGCATACTTCAATTTCATGAACTTAATGTAAACACATCATCACAGGTCAACGTTCAGGGAAAGAAAAGTCACTTTGAAATGTGTTAAACGAAAAAATACTCAGCAAGTCGTGTAACCGCCACGCTTCCGGTACAGTTCATTAACAGTTCATTAACTCTCCTCCTCATGCTGTTGACTAAACGACGAAGTGTAGCATGTGGTAAATTCTGCCATTCATTTTGAATGGCAACACGTAGTTCTTGGACATTTTGACAAGCAGGTGCTCTGTTATTGCTTTTACGGCCAATGATATCCCACATATGTTCAATTGGATTCATATCGGGTGACATGGATGGCCATGGAAGATGCTCCATAGCTTCCCTTTCGATAACATCACGTTTAATTGCAGCTCGGTGAGGTCTTGCGTTGTCATCCATAAAGATGGGTCTGTTACCAAGTGCATGATTGTCAAAATGTGGCACAATAATAGCGTTAATGACGTCATTTCGATATTTCTGCCCTGTCATTGTCCCATCAACCACATACAGATTCAGTTTACACTCGTATGAAAAGCCTCCCCACACTGTAACACCACCACCGCCAAACGCTGTAGTGCCTAGGATGTTGTTATGGTTGTAAGCAGTGCCTCGTTGTCTCCAAACGCGCATTCGCCCATCAATATAACGAAGAAGAAATCTGCTTTTGTCGGTCCAGTGTACTCGTCGCCAGCTTCGAATATTCCAATGGCGGTGATATCGTGCCCACTCTAAACGTGCTTGGCGATGTGTCAACAGAGCTCTCAAACTTGCAATGTTTAGGCGCCTGTTAACTGTTCGAACGGCGACTCTGGTTGCAATATTCTAATCGTCACGAAGATATCTTGCAGTGGTAAACAGTTGGTGTTTGGCTACAAGAACGAGTACTCTATCCTCCCTTTCAGATGTTTTTGGTGGTCGACCTGACCTAGGACGTTCCTGGATAGTTCCATCATCTCGATGACGTTTCAGTAGCCGGGATACAATACTAATGTGAATGCCAACGTGTTGTGCTTTCTGACGCAAGCTCTGTCCACTATTACGCATTCCAACGATCTGCCACTTCTCAGCTTCACTTAATTTCCCTCTAGGCATTGTAAAAATGTAAAGATGAAGTCGAAAAAGACCAGGAGATGAACACTTAATCGTTAAGGAAAACAAGGCTTTTAGGCGTGCTCGAGTACCGTATGACAAACTGGTTTTGCTTTTAAAGATTTACCTGAGGAGTTAATTAAAGTAACTTTCCTGTGGTCGAATAATGGCTTTAGTACATAAATAAGACAAAGTTAATATTCATTCAGATTTTCGAAATTATAACAAAAAAATGTAGGTGTTGCTTAACTTAAGGCGAGGTGTGTATATATATATATATATATAATATATATATACAAACGTCTAAGTATTGTGACAAGCATATAATATATCTATCCAGCGGATTTCTGAAACATCAGAAATACAGGGTTAATATCAAATATTTATATATACGTCTACAAATTAAGCCCAACACTGTTTGAATTAGATTTTTAACACTGTCAAATTTTTGCTTTCCCTCAGCGGGATTCGAACTCACACCGTTGTGACACTGTGGCACCAATTCGCCTGCACTATGTCCAGCGGTCTAGACCCCTCGGCCAAATCCGCTATATATATATATATATATATATATATATGTGTGTGTGTGTGTTGGAAATAGAAATACAGATTTAGAAATGTTATACGTTATATGTATATCGTTTGAAAAAACACGGTTAGAAAAGGAGAGATTTAATATAAATAAATTTTCTTTTTTCATATTACTTGTGTGGTCCTTTATTTATAAATCAAATGTTACAAGCATTATGTCAGTAAAACTTCTTGAAAGTAAAAATGACTATCGGGTTTTGTATTTTCCACAATGGAAAATCAGTTAACGTGTTATGGAAGATATTTGGTTACATGTATTTGAACACTACTATTGTTTATAAACTTTAAATGGACTATTGGCAACGATATATATATATATATATATATATATATATATTTGTATAAAAATAACATGAACACTTTAAAATAAATGCATGTGGATGGCTCTCCGGCTAATGTTTGTTTCATGATGGCAGAAATAAATATTGTAAATAGCCACGCCCCTGTTTTTATGAACACATCTTATGTGATGGATAACCTACAAATAAATTATATACACCGGGAAAATCACTCGGATAAGGAGGGCTGTTTAGAACATGGTAATCGAAAAATATTTTTTTTTAAATATAAACTAACCAGTTAAGCCGTATACAATTTAAATTATGTACATTCCGACATTGAAAACCTCATAAAGGAAGTGCTACATTTTCTTAAATTGCAGCACAAAAAATCTAAATTCTATAAACTCTGTAATTGTGTCGCAGTATTGTATGAAGTATGTTTATTTTCCTGCAATGGTCCTAGTTTGAAACTATTATAAGCACTGTTTAAAATCCGTGGATCATTGTCAACAGAAAGTCTAAATTATAAACACGATTGTAGGAGATTCCTGTTGGTTAAAGTCATAACCACATTCGTCTTTGGTTGTGTTTGTTTTTGGCGAATCAATAAACTGAGGACAAAATCTTACCTGTTAGCCATTGTTACACGGAAGTATTAACCGGGTCTTAAAAATACCATTGACTCACCATTCTGTGAATGAATTGCGAGAGTTATCTCTCCTAAAACGCACCAGTGAAGGGTTGGGTTAAATGATATTAAACGCCACTTTCAGCAATTTTTCAGCTATATCATGGCGTCTTGTTATTGTGAGAGGAAGATGGAGTACGATAAAATATAGCAAACAAAGGTTTACAATATGAAAAACTCGCAAAAGAAGAATTTCAAAATAACATATATACAATGTAATTCCGGAAAATACCTTTTTTCCCAAACTATATTGAAAAATCACGTAAATGTAGATAAAATTTAAAAACGCTCTCACAGTATTACATCTACTGAGAATACTATAAATGACCAATCGCTGGGTGATAGGAATTGTGATGACTGAATTTCCATCCCCACATTCCGGCTTTCCTATCATTCCTTCCCTCCCACAATGTATCAATCTCTTATATTTCCTTCTTCACCATCACGCAAGACCTCTTCTCCTACTACCAACTCAAAACTTTTCCATTATAAACTCTTATTATCCAAGACTTTTAGCCCATGAACTTATAATTCATTCATTGAATTTTTACTACTGGTTACCAGTTCTCCTAACAATTGCGTAGGGAAGGAAAGATCAGTCATATACAATTAGTAGACATTGTAGACAAAACAAACATACATGTATATATAGGAATATTTACGAAAATACCTTACCTGTCAGCTCGGAAAATTTACTCTCTTCGACTAGTAACGATCACCCTCTCCCCTACTCTTGCTTAAATACACCGATTATTTCACCACTGAATTTACTTACAATGGGCCACCACTGTACCAAATGAGCTAGAAGAAAACTCAACTAACAGAGGCCGTATAAACATACGACAGTTCTTACAACATTGGCATTCTCGTTACTCTCGTAAGTTCTTCCCAATATTCATCATATGAGCGCCGTAATTCATAAAGGGACCTTAACGGTATATAAAACATTAAACCGGCGTCAAACAACACGTTGAAAATAGTTATCGAATAAATAATATATTTTACATGTTGCATTATTTATTAGCGTTGAGTACATTTCATTTGAAATGTATTTTCATCGAAATTACATAATTTCGTAGTCCTTTTAATTGTGCTAATTTGAATAAAATATTTCAATTATTCAAATACGCATAGGCATCACACACAGAACTCAACATAACAGACGTTAAGTTTTACTTAATAAGGAGATGAATTAGAAGAACATGTAACATGTCACCTTGAAGGAGTTGTTGTCTAATATTAGCTTTGTCAAATTATATACTCTCTCAAAAAGAAACGCAACATAAGCAAAATTATGTTTTACTTCATAAATTTTAATTTTAAATTACAACAGAAATAAAACACACAGAACACTAACATTTGGAACAAATGTTGCCAAAGGGTCCCTCAACCAAAAATTTTAATTTTCATCGGGATTCAATATGGAACAATATCTATTATGTCCTCCGTTTGCCTGCAGACCAGCTTTTATACGCCTGTGCTTAGCCTGAATAAATCGCTGTACTCGAGCCCAAGGAATTCTTTGCAATTCAACATGAAGTGCATGCTGCAATTCCTGCAGTGTTTGAGGCGACGGTCGAGTTCATCCCACAGATGCTCAATCGGGTGACAGTGAAGGTCAACGCATAACATGTACGTTCTGCAGCTAAAAAAAGTCAACAACGATCCTTGTAGTATGCATTATGGCATTATTTTGAAAAACCTCTCTATGTACATCGAATGCGGGCAATAAGTTAGGCTGTAGAATCTCGTAACGATAGCGAACTGCATTCAAGTTGCCTGGAATATGAACCAAGGGTATTTTTCTGGCGTAAGCTACATCATCACGCTGCCTCCGTTGATATTGTTGACTACAACGACACAATTGTGTTCAAATTGTTAGTTTCGTCATCATTTCTAGCAAAAAGCGAGATTCCTCGCTAGACCACACCCTTCTCCAGTTCCGCAGATCCCATCTTCGAACAAAATTACACCATCGTACGCTTGCTTGGCAATGTTGGCATCTCAAGGTGGCTCGTATGGTCGTCTGGCTCGCAATCGAATACGGATGGTCTGGGTCGAAATTCTCCGCATGCCAGACTACTGCGTTAGAAAAGAACTAACCGAGTTTGTATATCAGCAGTACCCGCGAACAAATTACCCATAAATTGCACATGCAAAACAAACTGATTTTTGTCAAGCCTCTAGAATGCTTCTACACAAGTACCAGGTTTTCACACGCTTGATTGCAGTCATCGGTAAAATTTCATTAATGGTTTAACTGTAATCACTAATAATTATTTTCTCAGTTGGCCAATAAAAGAAAAAAATCATTTTTGTTTGCGTTTCTTTTTTTTTGTAGAGTATATATAGATTCTAGCACTCCACGCCGAATTTATTAAGATATATATCTTTAATACTGAGGAAAGTGGACTTGAAGATTGCATGATTCTTCTATATGATTTGTTTAATTTTTTTTATGTATGCCTTCAACCTCTCTCTAAATAAATAAATATATCTATTCAAGACAGTAACGTGTTCAAATTTTATAATTGCAGAACATTTTACGGTTTAATACAATAATCAATCGCGGTAAAGTGGTAGAATCTTGTTGAATATCGCAAGTTTTCCTAATGGATACAACGGCTATTTTAATAAACGACATTTCATAATACGTTAAATGAGTTTCAGAGAGACGGGAGACCCTAGCCTACGGAAATGAGAAAAACCGGAAGCGTTTCTTGCTATATTTTTGCAACATAAGTTTTTGTCTATAAGTTTTGAACGAATTAACATATCAATTTAATTCAAACGGAAGGGTTTTTCTCGACTAAATTCGTTTTTTAACTTTGATTCTAAATTGTGTTCAACTTGTAGAACCCACTGAAAGGCGGCTAATATATTCCACTTTAAAGTTTTATAACAAATTCATCAATTTATAACCTGAAAGGAGGTTCGTTGGAATGTGACATATAGTGGAATTTCCACTTTAAATGCAAATTATATACAAACATGCAAATCCGCTGTCAAAAGGGATTCCTTTATTCCTATAGAAATTTTAATATAAATTTCGTTGATATTTAACTTAATTCTATTCAATAGTTGTGCTGCCACCCTGTTAATGGCAGCAGATATTTAAACACACGTATTGTTAACAAATGGATAATCCAAATGACTGGGATCATACGTGGGGTCCCAGTACTTACCCCGTGTAGCGTCCCGGGGCGTTCTCTGGTGGCGGATCGGAGAGGCCCTCTCGTTGGAGTGTTGTCAGGTCATGATGCGGAGGGCCTGGCCGCGGACCGAAGTGGGTGACGTGTTATAGGAGAATAAATTGCTGCATATTTTTTACAACTTATGACATTTACGAATACGGTCTATATTAGCTTTTATAAATCATTAGACATGAAAAAGAAGACAACCATTTAAAATCGTGTATAAAATGTTTATGATCTACTAAAATAGTCACTCAAACGTCAAAAGCTTTCATCTTATGCAATAACTTTTGCATATGTATACAAAAATTATTAACTGTGAAATATAAATACATGAATATTTTTTACAGATAATAATATTTATTGATAGTATCTAGTTTGAATTAACAAAGAACTACAAGGATTGGGGTTTTTCCACCACTAGTAGGTTATGTCACATACAAATTTTTATATTTTAAATTAAAGTTGTACACATTTGAATTTCGTTGAAATGTGTTTATTCAAATTTCGAGAAATCTCCAAATGTGATACTTTTTGTAAATCTTAAGGACAAAGTCATACGTAGATTTCAATATTTTGTATTTGGTCATTACAAAACTAGACGACGTGATATAGCTGAAAAATTCAAAACTGACCTTAACCCTCATTCAAATAAACTGACAAAAATTCAAACTGTGTCGTAAAGCTTTTGAAAAGTCGTAAACGAAAACAAGTTAATAGTATGTTTTAAACAGAGTTGTATATTTCAATGTATATACAATTAAGATGTTCGGTAACATTCATCGTCATATTTATAGAAACAATTTGTTTTTCTTTAATGATTGTAAATTATTTACAAAGTATTCGAACACTACACTTTCCGAACATAAGTAAATTACGAGATAGGACAATTTGACGGAATTTGTTGATGATCGATATAACATTGTACAATGAGTTGCAAACGAACATTGCCGAGTTGAGTAATACAGATAATCTTGAGTAAACTTTAATTATAAGTTTTGGTAAAATAATGATAACAGGTGCAAATTTAAGTCAATGAAGTCCTTTGATTACTGCAAGAATGGATTAACTGGAATACATGGTAATAATTCTATTTATGCTGTAATTTATTTATATTAAGTGCTTTGATTAGATAAAAACGCTTAAATGGCGTCCTCTCAGATAATTTATATATCGATATTTCCTCTGAGCGGACTACTTTCAGTATCCAATGTAAACAAGATGGCGTCCTCCTAGCGGATCGTCGGGGAAAGGGGGGGGGGCAATGTTTTCTCTGCCGCAATGATTTCCAATTAAATCGATTGAGATTTCAAATAAAATATAATATAAATACAATTTAGTGTTTCATTTTGGTTTTTTTTCCTATCAATATCTACAGAACCCCGATTCCTTTGGTACTATGTATATGCATATCACTACCGGGCCTAGGTACGTTTTGAGGTCAAGATGGGTTTCGGTAACTGCTTTTGCTGTTTTAAAAATCGCAACGATAATTTTACAGAATTATAAGGATTAAACACTTGGTTTTAAGACATTATCCTTGTGTAAACTCCGGCGACTCCCTCACAAACTTGACATAAAGTCCTTCGGACTTTATTTAGTTTGTGAGTGAGTCGCCGGAGTTTACACATTGATAATTTCCTAAAACCCAGTGTTTATTCCTATAATTAATTGCAAATAACAGTCATTCCTTTTTCAACTTTGAGAGAATGAAATAAAACTGTGGATTTGATTATTTCGATATATCAGGATCATTATTCTGCAAAAATCTCAATTTCGAAGATTTTTAGACTAAGGTCCCTTTATGAATGACTCCGCTCATATACTGGATTATTACCAATAAACCCGGTTATCCATACATGCTATTTTTATAGTTAGATAGTAATGTAAGCGTCGAACCGGGAACATCTCAGACAGTAAGCTTCCAATGAACACAGCTTGTGTAGATGATATGAACCTACTGCTGTACCTAAGTGCATTCCGGTTACACTGATACGGGAAGTTGTGAAAACTAAGTCCAATAAAGTTATTAAAATAAAACGTTCGCGGTTCACGGATTTCGTTTTATAGTTTGTTGCTATATTGAATGTGGTATAATAGTAACGTTTCAAAACCAAAATAATTAGAACATATAATATTAAGTTTTCCACCTAAAACGCGTCTTCTTGTAAAAAACCTGGAAAATTTGCTGTTTTACAGTTTCTTAGACCACTGCTTATCCGTCAACCATAATATTTTGTGAGTTCTAACATAATAATTATTCAAAACGTATCAAAACTAGATTATATGGGTAATGTCTTAGGCCCAATATGCCTTAATACATAGTCACTCAAATTACGTTGCATTACTTTAGTTTAAAAAGTTGAATGCCGTTTAAACTGTATAGTATGACAAAACAGCCGTATTTGAGTTAGAAGTCATCAAAGGAGAAGATCTGGGCTGGTGCCGATCATAAAAAAGGGGATAAATATCATCAATGTGACAGTGTAAAGGATAAGGAAGAAATTGTTATTGGCGTTTTCTCCCTTTTCACACAAATGTTATCAACGCGCATTACCAATAATTATGCAATTTCTACATAATTATTTTTTATCAATAGGATTCGGGCGATCATTCAATATGATTTAAGAAATAATAATGAAACTTTCATTAACAGGCCAAATGATTCTTGTTTATAATTAACTTTGATGTCAACACGATGCAGTTTGTATGGATCTAATACCGCATACAGTACGGAAGGGGATATCCGCCAAAAATATGTTCGTTTGTTCTTTGTAAATTGGTAGACTTGCAATTCCAGTTATTTCTTTGTCCATTGTAAATTCTTCAATTATTTATTTTAGAAATATATTTTCCAGCTTGTTAGCCTGTATTTACCACACGTTTTAATTTGGTTCATGGATATAATATTGTTTCAGAAGTTTTTAATTCGTTCTTTGTCTATTTCTCAAATATTGCACTTTCATAACTAGTTTACTATAATCTTTTTTGTAGCTATTTACTTATTTTTCAAAATCTACACGCTTACAAAGTACTCATTAACATTTTACAAGTTAAGAATGTGCGCATTAACATTGTACAAATTAAGAATGAACATGTTACTCATGAGTGATTTTTGACCGAAAGAGAATGAAATTTGTGGGATTGTCTCAAAATATGACGAGGAAAACTAGGACGGGACACATATATATATATAAATGGTCATAACTTTTGAAGTCATAAATATTATTAAAGTAAAATTATTAAAGTAAAAATTATAAGCTGTAAAATGAAATATAGCTTTAAAACAATAATGAGTTTAAAGGCAAAATTCTTGACATGACGGGATTTTGTTGCATGAAAAATTGACCGAAATTGATGATAAATATTTTACATAAAAACTATTGTTTGCTCTAAAAAAATCTACTGTTACACGTGCTGTATGTGGTCGGGCATTGTGGTGTTGAATAAATTCTCATTGAATGTCAATTACGGGCAATAAATGCGACCGTATAATTTCGTCTCTATTCCTAACAGCGTTAAGATTGCCTTGGATATATATCAGCTGTGTGTTCCTGGCACAAGAGATAGCAGCCCACATCAAAACACTGGCTCCGCCAAAATTGTCTCTTCTACAACACAGTCTTGCTCAAAAAGTTCATTTCGGTGCCTGTACACTCGTATGCGACCATCTCGCTTTTCAAGCTGAAAACGTGACTCATCACTGAACCACACTCTTCTCCAGTTATGTTAATTCCATACACGAACGGTAGTACACCATCTAACCCTTGCTCGGCGGTGTTAGCGTCTCAGTGTTGCTCCGACGTAATGTATTTTTGCCCGCAATCCATCAGAGCTTATAACCGATTGCGTACTGTCTGTGGTGATATACGGCGCAACCCAGGACGTCTACAGCTGTTTCTGTTGCAGTAATAGTCCTGTTCCGTAGATGGAATAAGTATAGATTACTACATGTCGAATTCCATATCTGCCCTAATATCTTCCCGAGACTCCTATATCTGGCCCGAGGCGTCAGCCGAGGGCATGCAGATATAGGTCGAGGGAAGATGTCAGGGTAGATATGGAATTCGACATGTAGTAATCTATTTATCAAATATTTACATGTGATTTAAAAGAACGTTAAATAATATTGTTTAATTTATTATTTAATCATATTTTGCTATGTTCATACTTGAGGTCTGTTTGCGTCTCTCGATTAGCAGCAGATTTTTTTTATGTAAGCATGTGTCAATGTCCTCAACATCGTATTCAGTTTTCCTTCTTGTCTTCAAATATTTTATGCCATCAACGAGAGCAGTTCTTGTAAAAAAAAATGCCATGAAAAATTCCAAGGTTATAAAATTTAATACGCCAGACGCGTTCTTCGTCTTATGAAGACTCATTGGTGGTGCTCAAACCTAAAACATTTAAAACCCAACTAATTAAGATGTAGTAGAGGTTTTATCATCAAAATGTCTAAACCCCATATCCAAACCAGGCTAAGGTCATCTACTTTTCGCGAACAGAAAAACTTTAAAATTAAAATCATTTTTGACATTTCAAGACAGGAAATTCAGAATCAATGAAATTCTGTATCGAAGTGTTACTATCGTGCTGGTGATACCTTCGAGGACTAACAGTAAACCAGCAGAGACATCGACCTAGGGGTTGCAAATAAAATGTCATCAAAGATATCAACGTTATACAATTAACTACGCCAAACGGCGTTTTTTTCAAAGCAAAAACATATTTTTAGATACGACAACTCTTCGGTCTTGTCATGTTACGTATGACGTCATCAACGCAGGGCAGATATCGGTTATCGGCAGATATCGGTTATCGGCAGATATCGGTTATCTGCAGATATCGGTTATCTGCCCAGGGCAGAGATATGGATCACTCACTTCTACGTTTATCACATATGCAGAAATACACATTTTACATACAAATATGTGATAATATAATGTAACAATCCTGCGCCCGGGTTGTAACACGCGGACGCCCTGAACGTAGTCGGTGTGTCGTAGTATCAAGCTGCTGGTAGCGTCTCCAAAAGCGTGAAATTGTGCTACGATGAACATTGTAGGTTCTGGCAACAGCATTCTGTGATTACCCGGCTCGATTCGACCGATAGCGATATTCCGGGTAGCAGCATCTAACCTTGGCATAGCGTCACCTCATCAGAATTTTATTTTACTAATGCAATCAAGAAAAGAAATAGCGGTGTTTTATACCGATTGTCTGAGTTTAAAAAATTCCCACGATTTTCAGGTGAAACTCAACCCTGTTTTTAGCAATGCGTAATTCATAGTGTGTTCCACAGTCATTCGCGGGTGAATGAACTTATACTAAACTTTACCTTGTCAATACGACTCGATTTTGCCTGTCAAAATGGAAAACTGGTACCGCGTTTGTTCGAGTTTATGGTCCTTTTGTAAATCTTATATTACACTTTTTGAAATCAACAATTATTTTCCACTAAACGGCGTTGTAAAATGCGGCTGAATTTTGGTAGATCGAATTTCCATAAGAAGTCAGCCATTTTTGTTTCTAAAGGGGTCTAATGTTGTTTACAAACGTTCGTCTGCTTTCGTAACGTACAATGGTATTCGGACAAACCGCGAGACTTTTCCCGCCTCAACTGCAGACGACATTACCCGAAGGATTTCGAATAGACAACAATGAAGTTTTCCTAACGTACACTTCCGTTCAAAACAAGGTCAAAATTTAGTATGAAAAATCGATGTCTCAAAATGAAAATTCAGCCGCATTTCACAACGCCGTTTAGCTGTGGAAAATAATTGTTGATTTCAAAAAGTGTAATATAAGATTTACAAAAGGACCATAAACTCGACCAAACGCGGAAGCAGTTTTTAATTTTGACAGGCAAAATCCCGTCGGATTGACACGGTAAAGTTCAGTATAAATGCTTTCACCTGAAAACCTTTAATTAAGGTGCAATTATGATGTTGCTTATATATATTTGAATTTTTATAGGTTATTTGTCCGCAAAAAAATGATTTGAAAAAAATTATCCGATGTTGCGTTTCTTTTGTGAGCGAGTATAAAAGTTAGTTAGTCGAATTACTGGCGAGTACCGTTAACGATTGTCGTTTTAACAAATTACAATTAAGTGTTCGATCGATCTATTGCTGATACGACAGACTGTAAAGTTGTCAAATTCCCCGTCCTGTTTTCAGACCAAATGGCTGGGTTACATATTAAATTTGAAAAAAAAATACATGAGGTAGCATTTAATATCTTGTTTAGAGAAAGATGAATTAAGGTTGTTTCCAAAATCAGTTTGTGACAAAAAAGGTAGAGTGAAATCGAAGAATTCGGTTGTCGAAATGAATTGTGGATGTGGTTTATCTGATGCAGTTGAAGATCTGGTGTGTCGTGACTGGAAAAAGGGAATAATATCTTGTTTGGAAACAAACACTTAAATTGGTTCTACTGAAAAAACATAATTAACATTCATTAATCATTATACTTTTCAAGTCTCTACGAATTGTTATATAAACATTGTAATTAGTTGCGATAATTAATTAACTGTGCTTGTTGTGTTGCTTTCTCCCAAGTCAAGGGTTATGAGTCCATGTTCGCTCCACCGTGGAGCGAACGCGGACTCATAACCCCTGACTTGGGAGGATGGTTGTGTGGTTGATTCTTGTTATATTGTTAAAGTATATCTCTATAACTTCTTTGTCAATCTATATATGCAAAACTTTATTTATTTGTTATTGTACCGACTTTAAATAAAACTTGTGTCTTGTCTTGTCTATATACATTTTACACATCATTTTCTATTCTTCATAAACAATAAAACATGACTTTTTTTCAAAACTATTATGAACGCATATATTCCTCATCAAACATAAGTTATATAATTACACTTATAAATTTTGAACCCACCATAGAATGAATACCCGTCCCGTAAATATTTCCTTACTTACATCAAATATTACAAATCTTTGAGTTATTCCATAACTTATGATCTTATTTTTAACAAAAAGTAAACATTATTTGACAGACATTTTTTTAAGGATACGTAAACTCAATCTTTAAAATTACAAAAATGTATCAAACTTTATATTTGTAGAATCTGTATGATCTGAGCTTCAATAATATACACCTCGCCATAAGTTAAGTTACACCTACAATTTTTTTATAATTTCAAAAATCTGAAGGAATTTTAACTTTGTATTATGTATGTACTAAAGCCATGCATCATTCAAGCACCGGAAAGTTACTTTAATTCACTCCTCAGGTAAATCTTTAAATAGCAAAACCTTGTTTTCCTTAACGATTTAGTTTTCATCTCCTGGTCCTTTTCGACTTCATCTTGACATTTTTACAATGCCTAGACAGGAAATTAAGTGAAGCTGAGAAGTGGCAGATCGTAGGAATACGTAATAGTGGACATAGCTTGCCTCAGATAGCACACTTTGGCATTCACTTTAGTATTGTATCCCGGCTACTGAAACGTCATCGAGATGATGGAACTATCCAGGAACGTCCTAGGTCAGTTCGACCACCAAAAACATCTGAAAGGGAGGATAGAGCACTCGTTCGTGTAGCCAAACGCGCCAACCGTTTTCCACTGCAAGATATCTTCGTGACGATTGGAATATTGCAACCAGAGTCGCCGTTCGAACAGTTAACAGGCGCCTAAACAATGCAAGGTTGAGAGCTCGTCGTCCCGTGTAACGACCACTGCTGACACAGAGACATCGCCAAGCACGTTTAGAGGAGTCACGATATCACCGCCATTGGAATATTTGAAGCTGGCGACAAATACACTGGACCGACGAAAGCAGATTCTTTCTTCGTCATATTGATGGGCGCATGCGCGGTTGGAGACAATGAGGCACTTCTTACAATCAGAACAACATCCTAGGCACTACAGCGTTTGGCGGTGGTGGTGTTACAGTGTGGGGAGGCTTTTCATACGACTGTAAACTGAATCTGTATGTCGTTGATTGGGACAATGATAGGGCAGAAATATCGAAATGACGACATTAACGCTATTATTGTGCCACATTTTGACAATCAAGCACTTGGTAACAGACCATCTTTATGGATGACAACGCAAGACCTCACCAAGCTGCAATTGTACGTGATGTTATTGAAAGGGAAGCTATTTAGCATCTTCCATGGCCATCCATGTCACCCGATGTGAATCCAATCGAACATTTGTGGGATATCATTGGCAATAAAATCAATAGCAGAGAAGCTACTTGTCAAAATGTCCAAGAACTACGTGTTGTCATTCAAAATGAATGGCAGAATTTACCACATGCTACACTTCGTCGTTTAGTCAACAGCATGAGGAGGAGAGTTAATGAGCTGTACCGGAAGCGTGGTGGTTACACGAGCACTTTTGCGTTTAACAAATCAATAGCATGCGATGATGTGTTTACTTTAAGTTCATTAAATTGAAGTATGCAATCAATTTTTTTTTACTAATGAAAGTTATATTTGCACTGTTTTTTAATATCTTTGCTTTGAACATTTTTTCATCAAACAATAAGTAACGAGACTGTAAACATGTTGTTTGTATGTTTCATTTGTCATTAATGTTCAATAAATTGTCATTTCTTTAACAAATATTAAAATATATAAAATCTTAAATGAATCCCTGGAAAATAATAGGGTGTTGCTTAACTTATGGCGAGGTGTATTTATAAACATTTCTTGACAGACAATATTTTTTTGTAAAATATTTATTGTCAAACATGGTTACCCTATAAATTTCGGTCAATTTTTCATATAACAAAATCTTGTCCTGTTAAGAATGTTTGCATTAAACTCATTATTGATTTAAAAGCTGAAGGTCATTGTACAGCTTATAATTTTTACTTTAATAATTTTACTTTAATAATCTTTATTATACTTCATAAGTTTTGTCCATTTATATATAGGAAATGTCCCGTCATTTTCTTCGTCATGTTTTGGGCCAACCCGCAAATTTCATTTTCTTCCGGTAAAAAATCACTCATGAGTAACATGTTCATTCTTAATTTGTACAATGTTAATGCGTATTTTGTAAGCGTGGTGATTAAAAAAAAGTAAATAGCTACAAAAAGATAAAAGTAAACTAGCTATGAAAGTAAAATATTTGAGAAATTTTCAAAGAACGAATTAAACACTACTGAAACAATATAATATCCATAAACGAAACGACATGAAACAAATGAAAACGTGTGGTAAATACAGGCTACCAAGCTGGAAAATGTATTTCGCAAATAAACAATTGAATAATTTACAATTGATAGAGAAATAACTGAACATGAGAGGAACTGCAAGTCTACCAATTAACAAAGAACAAACGAACATATTTTTAGCGGACATCCCCTTCCATAATACAGTGCCTGACAATTAATGTTTATATTTACAAGAATGAAAGTAATGTGTATTAAAATGTTATTTACAGGTAAGTATACTTGAGAAGACTTTTAGTTATTAAGATTTCACCTGCCCAATTGATAGTACCTTCTTTTTATATAGATTTATTTTTCTAACTAAATTAATTAGCATTGTTAATACCAGTTGTACTTAGTTAACTGTACTAGAATACAGCAATTTGTTAAGAAACAGAGGGCAAGCCCAAAGTAAATCCGAGAAAACTATTACAGTTAGTTGAAAATATGGCGTTCAACCTAAATCATTCCCTCTTTAACCGATACTGATTGACTAATTGAATAATATGTTTTAACAGTCAAAATACTGTGTTAATGATTTGTTAATCATCAAGATCGAAGTTTAATAAATTATCAAATATTCCAGCATTGTTTTTATACATTGGAACCTATCTACAGAGACAAAACATTCAGTTGACAGAAATGTTACAGGAACAAAAAGTCCCTTGTCATTGTCCTGTAATTAACATCAAATCTGGATATACATTTACATATCAACCTAAGATCGAATACACCGTTTCAAGAGAGGCAGTATGATTATCATGCAACGTGATTTATGTTATCACGTGATTTTACTTAGGACACTTTCCTCAATTCACGATCTTTTAACATTATGGGAAGGGCATAAAACTCAACCCTTTCCATAAATTTATGTTTAGTGTGGGCTTTAGCACAGGTTTCGTCTTTCCTAATCCGTTCCATTTCGTTTCTAATGCTGCCTCTTTTTATGGAAATCCTTAGATTTGTGTGAAATCACGTGATCAGCATTACATTTTCCACCTCCTTTGGCAAAGGCGATTATATCGTGAATGACGTATTTGAAAATATTGAAAACTGTATAAATTTTATCAAAGTTTAAATTTAATTGGACATGATGTTACATTATTGTTTATTATAATTTGGTTGAAAATATTCTGAACTCCTAGATGACACTAGTATGCCACAACAGTTTTGTATCAGATGGATAACCAACCACGTGTAACCAACATTTATACGAATTTACTTGTTTGGTGTTTTGAACTTGCATCTGCACATCAGGCCTTAGGTTTCACGTTCTGTAAAGAAAAGTTAAGAACACAAATTTGGGACGATGCGAAAAATATAAATAAAATCAAGACATCAGATAAAATTGACAAAAACATTGCTTACATGGATGATTTACTGAATTACTTGGTTGTGCAAAAATTCAATTTGGTTTGCCGACGTCGCTTGCTTCTCTCGCGGCGGAATGTCTTTCTGATCCAAAACTGTCTGAGAAGTTGATTATTCAAACGATATTTACTGCAATCTTTTAACACCTTCTAATTGCTCTTACAGAATTCTAGCTATTTTTGAAAATTATCTACTCCACATTTGAAATCGTTTTGTGTTGTAATAACACATGCAATTTAAACGTGTGTACTCCGAAGATGCTGACGTCGCTTAAATGTGTGTTCTCTAAAAATGTGTTTATCTGAAATATATTTGAATAATGGTTCATTTCAAAGCTTTCTTATCTATTACAAATGTAGTTTCTTAAAATTGCACTGAGCTGTGGTTTAAGATCGAAAAGAATATCAGTGCCCATTGACGGCGAGTGGGAGGTTGTATACCGTTGCTACTGACTGATTACCTGTGTTTCGACTCTAAGTTTGCGAGTTCAAAAATGAATTGTGGTATCATGTGCTATACATTTTCACGGATTGAGAAAGGTCTGGACTTCTCTCACATTGTTTGTTGGCTTATATCCCCAATAAAGTCGTATTTTCGCAAAACTTATTAAGAGAATTTTGCTGACCTGGGGATCGAACCCAATTCTGCACGCCAGAAAACACACTACGACATTGATTAGCTACAAATTATTAACATTTTAATGAAAGCAATGGTTGTTTATTTTAGCTTTTAATAAGCCCAGGGTCTGTTTACACACAAATAATTGTTTAAACTTATCTAACGCTTGCATTTAAACCATTATTTCGTATGTTTTGATATAAAACGGTACAACAAGAGCAATCGAAATTAGCATGATGGACATCGATAACTGTAGACTAAACAACTAACACGTGTTTTAATTACAAAAATTATAATGTACACCCACGACTAACTATTTTGGCGAGATGTGTTTATTTTAATTACCCAGCATTTCTGCTAATTGTGTAAATCAGATTGAAGTCAACGTCTTGTAAACGTTTTTAGTGTAACTTCTTATTTTAAACGAGTTTTTTTTCATTTTTATTACCAGGCCAGTCTGCATTCTCACCAAATTTTTCTAAAAACAGCTTTACAGTTACCTTGCAAACCCGTATAATCAAGTTATAGCAAATAACAACTAGTCGAATACTCGAAACTTAAACGTATCTAAGGCGTGTAAGATTGCAATGGCGTATACAGATGGTGTATCCGTGTCTTCCAAAAACATATGAAAATTGGCTAAAATTTGCACACATAAAAAGGCACTCGGAATCCCCGCCTTTGCAAACTTCTGCATCTTAAGGTTTAATAACTGTGGACAAGTGCAAATAGAAAAAAAAGTCAGAAACTATTTTTTAATTATTTTATCTCTTGTTAAATATGAAAGCTACATTATGTCAACTACAGATTGGTTCTTTTATATGTCGTTTATGTATGCGGGGTAAACGAATATCATTATCTTTAATGTGTATAGTATTGACATATGTTGGTTTGCAGCATAGTTTATTGTAGTCCGAGAATCCTCTGCCGTCCAACGCTTTTTTTGCGTGTCCCACGCAAAAAAAAAGCGTTGGACGGCAGAGGATTCTCGGACTAAGTTTATTGCATTAATCAACTATAAATCAAAATACTATTGTTGTCGTTTTATACAGGTTAATTCTTAGGAAAACAATTTCTTCAATATTTTAAAAGGTAGATTAATGTTTGTTTGTTTCATGTTGTTTAACGCCACTTTCAGCCATTTTTCAGCTATATCATGGCGTCCAGATTTTATTGGGGGAGGAAGCCGGAGTACCAGGAGAAAACCCCCGGTAGAAAAAGGTAGATTAAAATAGATTATATATTCGAGCATAGAATTAATGTATCGTTTACTAACTAAATTTATCCGTAACAAAGATTACAGTGTTTTTGCAGCAACAAATAATAAAAAAGTGTATACAATAGGAAGGTGGCCTGGTTTGAAAGTCTAAGGCGGCTTGTTGTTGGCCTTGGACCAGCGTTTCAGTTTTGTCAGTTGTTAATCGACGTCACGGCCTTTTTAGCTTGTAGTGTGCGCATGGTTGACAAGTCTCTTGTAGTCCGATGTCCCATCCTTTTAAGTTGTTGTTGGTATTGGTCCATCAATCGTAAACTGGTTCAAGTGTTCTCTATATATAATCTCTGGTAACCAATATTTTGTAACATCGGTCCTCGTTCCGATTTTCAATCAAAACGCCTGAAGCAAGAACGTTGTTTCTTGTTTCTGGCGTTCCCATTGGATGTTGAATATTAAATAAAGGAGAGTCAATAGGATACCGCTATATTAAAGTTGTTGGTTTATGGAAAAATAGTTATTTTGATGCGCCTTTGGGAAAGCCGTTGTGATCTTCCTCTTGTTATAGACTGCAGGCAGGTTGTACTCGACTCCAATCTTAATTGACAAGGTTTGCCAGTTTTCCTACCGCAGGTCGGGGGTTCTCCGGCTTCCTCCCCCAATAAAAACTGGACGCCATGAAATAGCTGAAAAATTGCTGAAAGTGGCGTTAAAACACCATTCAAACAAACAAACAAATCTTGTTATAGAAATTTCTATCACCCGTGGAAGATTCCCCGGTCTTTCCTTACAACATATGAAAAGAACCTTTTAATTTCTCGTGTCTGTTCTTCGTATTTGAATGAATTA
Organism: Limnoperna fortunei; assembly: GCA_944474755.1. Classification (NCBI taxonomy): domain Eukaryota; kingdom Metazoa; phylum Mollusca; class Bivalvia; order Mytilida; family Modiolidae; genus Limnoperna; species Limnoperna fortunei. The sequence goes on from OX104125.1 coordinate 26,916,672, forward strand.
AACTGAACACCTACAACTTTCTAATGGTCTACTGCTCCACATCTGATGAAAATTATTATATTGTTGCCTTAGTACAGCCATGCAGTCTTAGTTTTTAGGTTCTTTTCCATAAAGAAGAATTAAAGTTAATTTTGTCAAAAAATCAATGTTTAGAGTTACGGGTTGCTTTCGATGTGAATATGGTTGAAGTTCTCGTTATGCACATGCAGTCTTCAGTAAGCTTGAGAAACGTTCGTAGAGGTAGTTGGCTAAACACCAGTGGGTGCATATCGTTACCTACAAAAGCATTATAATGTGTATAGCTAGGTAAATTTAGTAGCTTTAGTTTACAAAAACAGTCCTACCCATATATAGCTAGTCCGAATTTTACTGTAATGATAATCTAACCCAATTTTAGTTTTGTGACTTGTCGGATTAACTTCGCCAAAAACGACGAGTGTACTATAATCCGTTCTTATATTAGTAATATATGATGCAAAGTTGGTGAGGTTGTGTAGAGTCAAAATCATAAGCATCTTTTCATGTTGCTGTCGTCTGCAGGTAGAAATTCTTCTCCAGCTTAGTCTGTGTCTGTTTATCACCAATGTTGGGATATGGATGGTAATATTACATGCGGCTCCGGTACCAGGCATGTACGGAAATGGATTTTTTTAATATTATAATTAATTTTATATCTACTTTAAAAAAAAATACATTTTTTTTCTCTTGTCGGAGGAGGCATGAAGCTCTTTATTTTTTATTTAGAAATACCTCATTTTGAGTTTAAACGCATGCAGTGTTAAATCCCTTGTTTTATCGTGGACATAAGGGTTAACTATAAACATCTTAAACAAGAGCCAAACATTTTAGAGATGCCGAATCTAAGAAATTCGCCCCTGAACAGATAAAAAAAAATTCAATGATTCCTTGTCAGAGAAGAAGATTGCAACAAATAATTACACAAAAAGAACGTCATTTTTAGAGCAATGCTGAGGACTCGAATACAACAGCATTTTAGTTCGCGTTTAAGTACGTCGACCATTGCTATCTGTATATACATTTTAATAAGCTGTCATAATTCAATATTCTATCAATAAAATATGTTGAAGTTATTCTTTAAAGGATATATTCGTTATCACACAATAAACATCCTAAAAATATTTAACATGGTTTTCAAATTAGTTATACATTACGTAATACACAATCAAATTAACGAGAAGCAGTAAATAAATCAGGATGTAACTTATATCGGGTCATAAACAACGAAGAAATATTTATCTAATTATTACCGTGGCCTGACTGAATTTTTGTAGAAAAAATATGTGTATACTTAAGTAGCAGTCTCTGTAAGAATCATGCAAAATTAGAAAATAGTGATATAGCCAGTGGAAGGGATTTCCCGTCAACTGTCTTCAAATTGAGGCATTACCTACCCTGAATACATAAAACAACAAAAAAGTCATATTTTCCATATACCTGATTTTTTTTCCTTTTTAAATGTTGATATTTTCCCTATATAGCTATTGTTAATTTCAGGTATTTCTGTTATAGATCTTATAAAAATACAAATTATTTAAGAGAAGCTGAATATTTATTTGGAAAGATCATGTTCAGAAGTGTTAAAAACATTTTTCAGAACATTAGGAAACATGTTTATTTCTCTATAAACAACAATTAAAATATCACCAGGAGCCTCGAGTTTTGGCGCCAAAATTAACTCCCTTTGCAATCTCTCTAATGTGAAAACACTAAAACTTCATGTTATCAATGGAGGCTGCAGATTTCAACAAACAGCAGACGTGCAGTTTTAGCCTATTTACAAACACTCCCTGCACTAATACTCAGGATATTTATTTCATCAAAGATTGTTCAAAACCCATTTCATCACATTTAAGATCTCTTAACATATCATACGATGACAAATATATGTCAGAGGGCCTTTTGATCTGCTCAAGAGTTGGTATCTTCTCTCGTGTTCCCTATTTGACGGTATGCCAGTACCACAGGGCCTCATTGGGTCTTCAATGGAAAAGAAGAAGTGCATGTGTTTTTCCAGGTCACACTGGAAAATGTAAAGGAGATAGACCTATATCGACCCAGGACAGTTATGCCATGGCAGCAAGGGGAATTTTGCTCCCAGTAGGGTCTGGTAAGTTTGCTATACAATAAATAACTCAAAATCTATTGTAACATGATTGTTAGTTTTAATATTTTAATAAACATCCCAAATTTTCTGCTGTTTTCAAGATTTAAAGTAAAACAGGTTGGGACCACTTTCCAAAATGAGATATTTTATGATAACCTATCGGACGAGCATTACTCAGACAGCCCATTTCTCGGACAACCCATAACTCCAAAAGCCCATTATTCCCACAAACTATTACTCAGACAAAGAAAGAAATGTATATATATATATACAGTATCAAGACATGTTTTTATAACAAACATCTGGATATGTATGTGATGTTGTAAAGGTCAATAGATGGGGATGCAACTGTGATAAGCTACTAAACATACAAATTCTCTGAAAATTATTGTCACTTTCGTGTAGATGTTTGGCAAAATTGGTCAGAACCCACCCACCCCCCTTTTTAAAAAATTTCAGGAACCGTCCCTGCTTTTAGAATGAATATAACATATAAATTGCATTTTTGACCTGGTTACATAATGTGCAAACCCGAATCATAGTGATAAATACCGGGCGACGGCGGATCCAAGTACTACTATTTATTTAATACAAATACTTGTCATTTTTGTCATTGTCTGAGTAATGGGTTGTTGGAATAATGATATGACCACAACCCATATGGGTGATTTTTTTATTTTTATGACGCACACAATTCACTAATTTTGGAAGTTTGCCTAACATATTACTGTAAGTTCATATCAAAATTTGTTCTGATATCTGCAGGCCAGGACGCTTAACAAAATTTGTCTGTTAAGCATGTTAAGGGTACATATACCGGGGTACATATATGTACAAAATCTTTTACATGAGTGCAAAAATAACAAAGTTAAGTCATAGCAAAGTTAAGTTCACAAAACCACATAGACAAGAATGGATATTTTATTATGGAGTGAATGTATACTTGTATATACATGTAAAATCCTAATTATAAAGGAACAAGGATTGATATGATCAATGGTGGAATCAAGGCTACAATGTTCTCCCCTAGATCCATATAAATTATAGTACTTTGCTGAATCATGCTACAAGATATAACTATAAAGACAATGTTGCTTTATTTTTTCGGGGAACGATTTGAACATTGCTTTTGATTGTACATTGCAAAAGTTCAATAAAGAAGACCTCAAAAATCAGTCTTATAAAGCACATTTAAATGAATGTATGTGGAATTTGGATATTTGTAGACTACACTCGGGACTCCTGGGTCCAATTTTACAAAATCATGAAATTGTATCATTTATTTCTTATTTATTTCAGCAATATGCAAGTTTTGTAGAAAGAAGATCGCTAGTGAGTCAGAGTCCTTTCCAGACATAGTGAGTACATGTATTGTTAAAACATTTGTGGGTTAACCAGAATGATGAATGTTTTATACATGTACATATATTGGTTGACTTTCATTAGGAGTTCTAGTTCCCATATGGTTAAATGATGGTGTAATATGTATAATTCACAAAAAAATAATGAAAATTATTTGCAATGTAGAAAATATATATATTGACTTTCATAATCCAACACAAGTAATTTTATTGGTTACAGATCTGTCTAGCTTTATCAAAATGGATAGCTTAATTTCCAAAGGAATATGTGTAAAAAATGTATTTTTCTTTTTACAAAAAGACAGATGTAATGTCTGACCAGGCAATAGCATCCTGTGATCATAAAGTACCTGTAGAATGTCCAACAGATGACCACATGCAAAATGATCATGACAGTGAGCTACAACAAGATTTGGTAAATAAATTCATTGAATGAATAACAGTGAAAAATAAAAGGTTGAATTGTAAAAATGTGAAAACTAAAATCTGTTGTTGGGCAAAAGACAACTAATAGTAGAGTTATTGCCCTTGAAATGTCTATTTTTACAAATTCTCACTTTTGAAAGTTGTTATTGTAAGATTTTCTACGATATTAGAGTTCAGTTTCTTTAGTTTAGAGCTTCTAGTTTATCTCTTATTTGTACCATTATTAAAATTTACATAAATTATATTTCAGATCCTGAATAGTCAAGCCAGTGCCACTGCCAATGCAGAATTTTCAAGTTCACAGACTGAATCTGATATATTTATAGTAGGTGCACATTGTTCAAACTTTGTAAATGAAGATTATTTCCCACACCTCAGCATCCCCTTCACAGTCTTTATTCATAAAAAAATTAGGCCCCACCACAAAAGTGATACACATATATTAATCATTATCTCTGTTACGATTTATTATGTTGTATGATAAGTACAGAAATATCGAAACATGTATACATTCCTATTGTAAATTTTGACAAACCTTGTGCACGTGGGTAAGGAGAACAATTTGTCAATATGTTTACCAGTTAGCTCTGTCAGTGCGGTACTTGTCTGCAAGTATGCCTTCAGCGATTCAAATAAAATTCAAATACAGAATCGAAAATAAGCTACTATACAGGGAGAGGTATTTCTGTTTTGGAGCATTTTATATTATACTGGATACTGATTAAGAAAAGACAAGTGGATAAAGTGAAACTTTTTATCTTTTGAACCACTAAGTTAGATAATTAGCATTATGACTTTTATTTCAGGCTTCAGTATCATCTTCCCAGGTTTCCTCATGGAGTGTGGAGAATCAAATTCACAGTAGGGAAACATTAGATGCTTTACAGAGAAGGTGTCAGGGAAAGATCAGTCCTATATCATATCAGATAAGGAAGGATGTGGATAAGTTGGCTCCCAGTACCATAAGGCAGCTGAAACGAAAAGCAGCAACTGTAGTAGAAGAGACTCTTGACTTACTTGCTCCTAACCAAGCAAAGAAAGTATGGAGGCTTATTAATCAAGAGATGGTATGATACTACTAGTTACACAATCAGTTATTGAAATTAGGCTGTTCTGGTTCAGACTAGTTAAATTTTGTATTATGACATTGAAGGGGAGGGGGGGCATACCTTTTTCCAGATGCCAGAATGGCCCATTTTTAAACCAGGGAATTTGGGTTTTGCAAAATTAAAGTTTGGGATTTCGTGAAAAAGTTATGATGCAGGATTTCAGTTGTTCAAGTTAATTTCTTGAAAATTGTTAGTAAGGTCTTCATGAAAGTATAATTTGCTTTCTTTACAGAGCTCACATTCAACGACAGGACAAATGCAGCACTCACTGCATCCAGCATGCATTAAGTGACCCCACTGACAAACTGTACAGCATTGAATGTGAGAATCATTGTCATGACTTTTGCTGTGATAGATGTGACCTTTTCCCTAGAGCAATTGAGGATATGAAGAACCTTCTGAAAGATTTTGAAGGTAAATACAAATGTATTGAATTACTACATGTACCTGATAAATCTGCCTTGGAAAAAATTAACATGTAGTACATGTACAGATTCACACAGTGACATACCAATCATTTTTTTAATAAAATGAGATTAGTCAAATGTTTTTAGATAAAGTTTCAATTTCAGTCAAAGAAATTAAGATTTGAATCCACAGGCCAGTCTTACCTGTAGATCCAAAATTTGTTCAGATCCGAATGAAAATTCATAGGTCCAAAAACCTTCATACTTTTTATTTCTTTCCCTTTCATTTATTGAATTATCTGCTTTAAAGGCTTCTTGGTATTTCTCCGGCGACGTACCTCAACATGGAGACCGCAATGTGCAATGTGCATGCGTACAGCATTATATGTAAATTTTATTTATAAAAAGAAAGCAAATGTTTACAATTATTTTATTACCGATGATAGACCAATTAAATCAGAAAATTATGACACGTTGAGGTAATCAAACCCGACATACACAACTTGTTTAATAGTTACAATTTGAGAAACACAGCATAGAAGGAAACATGGCTTGTACCGGTCAGTTTGGCAGACTTGGCAGACAAATCCACCAGCCCACTTTACTGGCTGCGGACCGATGGACCGGTGCTAATTTCGAAGACTGCAATTTCTTATTTATTTTCAATGGAAATGGGAGGTAATGATTGTAAAGAACATGCAGGGTTCTAAATTTTAGTTGTTTCGACATTTTTGAGATATAAGGTGTAAAAAAGGGCAGAAAACACATATTTTAAAAGCTCATGATTTTTTTTATTATCTGATTCGAATATTTTTTTGTGGTCATACTGCGCTCTTTATTGACAACATCAATCGTCTAAGTTAAATTTTATGAATATTGAAAATATACAATTTAGGTGATGTGCCAGCTGAAACCTCAGAGGAATTTAATATTGATGTTCAGAATGCAGAGCTAAAGATTTTAGACTGGCAACGACATGTTGTACGTACAGTGAACCAAGATTTGAGTAGAACCGAATTGCTTGACTCTCTTTCAAAAAACCAATGTCTACTGGTGATGGACTGGGCTATGAAGTTTCTTCCATTATCATTTAGAGAGAAACAGAGTGATTGGTTTGGCCAAAAGGGTATAAACTGGCATGTGATTGTATGCATTTACAAGTCTGAAGACAACCAGTTTAAGGTAAGAATACACAGCAAAAATGTCATCTTGCGAATGTAAAGGACACATCCGTAAAACGTACGTAATATGTACACCAAACAGAGATGAAAATAATAGATTACCGTTATTTTTATTGTACATCACATAAATTGTTTAAATTGCCAAAATAAAATTTTTAAAATCCGTTTTTCATCCATTTACAAACATTCATAAAAAAAATGTTGGTTTCACATATGTTCAATGTCTGATGCTTTTCATATGTAACAAAACATACATACTTTATCTGTAATTTCGCATAGTTTTACATTGTTGCCCTAACATACACATTCTGTTTTACAATATATTTTTCATACAGCTATATATTGAGGGTACACTGTTAAAAAAACTATACCCTAATAGACAAAATATTTATGACAATCATTCCTTAAAAGGAGTAGTTGGAATCCTTATTTGAATTCACTGAAAAGATCTGATCAACCACATTTACTGTAGTATGAAAAAGTAATCATTTATTTTTTCAGCACAGAACATACACTCATTGCTTAGAAGGGACAAAGCAGGACTGGCATGCTGTAGCAGTATTGTTGGGGCATGCATTGACAACAATTAAGCACCAGTTGCCCTTCATCAACACAGCATTCTTGCGAAGTGATAATGCTGGCTGTTATCACTGTGGTGCTCTCTGGTTCACTATTCCATCTATTAGTGAGGCAACAGGTTAGAATAATAATGAATAAATCATAATACTAAAATCTAGCAATAAAATTCCATTCTACTGTTCCATGACTTCTGTTCAAGGATTCCTCTCCATCTACCCATCATAAAACATGGTAACAGTTAGTCCTCCTAAACAAAAAATAGCTGATAACTATTGTTTTTAGTCCCCAACCAGTGAAAGCCAAAGGGGATGTTAGGTTTGCACTCGGTTCGTCTGTCACACTTCAGTTTTCTGGTTTTTTTCTAAACGCTTGTAGATAATAAACTGATAATTGGTAAATGAGCCTACCATGACTTATATCTAAATTTGTCTATATTATCTTGAATTTTCTTTTACAGGAATAACAATAAAGCGGTATGACTTTAGTGAAAGCCAGAGTGGCAAATCGTACTGCGATGCCAAGATAGCACACATGCGTGCAAAGATTCGGAAGAGTGTGGCTGAGGGAAGGAATGTATTAACTGCTGCAGATATGAAATCAGCCATAGATTCATATGGTGGAGTAGCTGGATGCCAAGTAGCTCATGTTGAAATTTTAAATACCTCCAGCAAACCAACAGGGTTGATTAAGGGAATCTCCAAGATTTCAAATGTAGAGTTTACTGATGATGGCCATCTGATTACTTGGAAGGCATATGGAATTGGTGCTGGAAGAAAAATCACTGTCTCCAACTCAAACAGAATTGAAAGGTTTGTATATGAATATACACATCTAAATATAGATAACTATTTGGCAGTAGGGAGAAAATGTACCATTAAATGTAGTCCAGGCATGTGCATTTGGATACAGATATATCTAGGTGAGGGCTGCTCCATTAAAATTAACATAGGGTAGAATGATGCACTTAGTTGGAGACTCACCTCCAATATCATGAAAATCTTATATCAACCACCATTAAACCAGATTTTATATGACCTCCTAAAAAAGAACTACCGTTGAAATTTTGATTCGTTGAAAAAAGGCCAATGTTACAGAATTAAACATATGTTTAAACTTAAGATTTTGCTGGAATCGAGATGGCTACGATTTATTTACTTGGATGCCAGGTGAGCCATTCAGGCTCTTTGGGAGCCTCTTGTACATGGATATAAGGGTTAAGGTAAACTTTTTGACAGAGAGATTACCTATTTTTGCATACAATCATGTCATATTTCTATCATCAGATGTAATCACCTTTGAATATTGAAAAACTTGAGGACATTCAGATATTTTTACTTTTACAGAAAACTGAAGGCGCACTCTGACTTTAAAGAGCCAAGAAATAAAGAAGGAACGCTGACCTATAAACCATCAGATGAAGGAACTCTGGGTTGTCCTGATGGCTGTTCTGATGCATTCACTTCTTTCAGCGCTATGTATGATCACTGTTTGGTTGGAAAACATAATCATCAACTGCAAAAAATGTCTACTTTCGATAAAATCAAGCTCCGATGGTATGACAACTGTATGAATCTTACTGAGGGAGTGGCTATACAGCGATCTTATCAGAGCTCATCTGAGGAATCTGCAGTTGTTGATAAAGGTTGGGCTATGAAGAAAGCAAGAAAGCATGTGCGGTTTTCTGAAAAAGTTGTACAATATCTCTGTGATATATTTCAAGCAGGAGAGGAATCTGGGAATAAAATGAATGCCCATGCTGTATCCAAGAACATGAGAGTAGCTCAAGAGAATGGCTGTAAGAAATTCAGTGCTTATGAACTCCTTGAGCCTACTCAAATAACATCTTACTTTTCAAAGTTAGCAGCTGAAAAGAAAATAAAAAGTAAGGCTGAAGAGGACATTGAAAGTGCTGTTGCTTTGATTGAACAGCTAGAAGCCATGGAAGAGGTTACGTCATTGCTTTCCTGAACTTATGAGATTTGTTTTAGAGCTATGAAGTTCATGAAGTTTGCTGAAAATTTCCATTAACTTTGAAGTGAACTTTCCTTTATACTAATGTTTATCATAGTTCTGTTGTTTAGATCGTATTTGATGATGGACTTAGTGTCCCCTGCCTTTCCGTCTGTCATTCAGTCTGAAATTGGTTTTCAGATCATAGCTGTGCCTTCACAGAATTTCATGAAACCTTAACCTTAACACTTGATACCTTATGAGGTAAGGGAGGCTGCTATTGACTTTGGGGTCATTAGGTCAAAGGTCGAGGTCAAACACAGACTTTGTAAAACTTTGAGGGATTGCTAGGGAACCTTGACCACTGCACTTGTAATAATTATATTTTGGACTTAGCTCAGACTATATAGTGTATTATAATTTTCCAGCATAAATTGGACATTGGATTTACTTGTAAGGATGAAAAAATAATCAGCACTTTCAGCTTTGAAAATTGAGGCAAAAAATGTGTATTGATTTCCTATTTTTTTAACGCTTTGATAACGTGTGCGAAAATAACACAGTAGCTTGTGAAATCAAACCTGGTACGCCTCACCTGGAGGAGGTCATTAGAGATGAACAAAACTTATCAAGATTCATGTAAAGTTAGTTTTGGTAAGGCATTTAAATAGGATGTTTTGTCCGGTAAAGAAAAAATTAAACAAGTCTGGATTCTGTTTTTTATCTGTTTTCTATTTTTTTGTGATTTTATTCCTCGTATCGAAACACAAATATTTACCAAAATAATTTTTATGTTAACTCAACTTACTAGGGGTGGACATGTACATAAGGAAAGGATTACTTCTTAAAAATTTGGGGACAGTAGGTCATAGTTCAAGGTAACTTGAAATTGGTGAATTTGCTCCTATGCAGGGGACCATGGCCACTGCTCTTGTTAGAATAAATTACTGGTATAAGAGTTTTGGTCTTTTTTTTTATTTATCAAGTTTTTAGTCTAGTCATTTCCTTTTTCTGTCACACCTGATTTGCATTTCGTTGATAACTCGGAAACAGCAAGTTCCAAGGATTTTGATTTGATTGTGTAAACTTATTTATCAGCAGATGGAATATAGAATCACCAAAGATAACAAATAGAGTGTATAAGGCAAAATATGTTCGAAATGGGACATTGGTGTCCCAGAGACATTTTTATTGTTATGTCAGTTTTTACTGATTTTTTGGCTATTTGTTTTTTTTGCAACTGATATTTTGATATCTATAAGAGATTGATAATCAAACTAAAAAGCAAAAGTGATCATCATCATCATTTCTATATACCTGCAATTTATCATAAAAAAATTAAACATACAGGAAGTGTTATAGCCCTTTATATGTAAATTTTCATCAGATTTTACACATTTTATTTGGATTTTTCATAGTTTTTGGTTGCTATGGCAACCATAATATCCATTTTTGAAGTTAAAACACCAAACCCAACCTAAAGTGTATTTTTAAGTAGTATGTTTTTCTAATTTTTTCGCATTTAGCAGATATTAATTAACTTTGAAAAAAGACATCCAAACCAGCATTTTTAAAAAAGAAATGAAAAAGTGACTCGGAATCGGTTGCCTAGCAACAAAATGTGAATGTGTTTCCGACTGTTTTGAATTTTGTTTATTGAAGACCAATAGCCATTAATAACAAACATATTCACCATTAATGTCCAACTTTCGGGATTTTTTAGTAATAAGTAGTCAAAAATGTGTAAAAACAGAGGTTTTCACAAAAGTTAAAAATACCATAAATCTGAGAAATTGGCAGATTGCCAGTTTTTTTAATTTCATGTTGTATGTGATGAAAATTGTTGTAAACTGCTCATATTTATTCATAAAAAGAAACAGAATTTCTATAATTGCATTTCTTGTTATTTTATGCCCTTCCAAAGAAAGCCAAAATGAAGGGATTTCCTCAGAAATTTCAGGCTTGTTGCTAAGGAAAATGTTTTGATCTGATAATGCCTAGCAACAGCGGGAGAGGTCAAATTTTTTTTGTAGGTGAGCTTACATCATCAATATGAGTTGATGACATGAATTTCATGAAATTTTGAAAACATGGGTATATCACCTTCTGCATGATTCTTACAGACACTACTACTTAATTTTAATGAAGGTTTACTATTGATCACGTGGTCTGTCAACTAAGGTTGCGGGTTCGAGTCTCACTGCGGGCAAGGTGTGCTCGACACCAATCTTAATTGACAAGGATTGTCAATTTCCTTCCGAAGATCTGGCGTTTTCTCCAGGTACTCCGGCTTCCTCCCCGAATAAAAACTGGACGCCATGATATAGCTGAAAAATTGCTGAAAGTTGCGTTAAACATCATTCAAACAAACAATTATAGTTCCTCCACTGTCTAAAAACAACGCTGTGACAAAAAGCGTCCGTTTTTATTCGTGAGCTACCAACAATTGCACCCTTTGGAGTATCAGTTTCCTGTTTTTGGTTAACGCCAATACCCTCAGTGAACCCTAATTTTAATAGCTTCTCGAATCGGTTTACAACCCGATGGCAAAGGCCTCCGTATTTGTTCCTAAGCTACCAATTATTAAATCCTTTGGCGTATGTGTTTCGAAAGAGACATCACCCTTCGAAGTTAAAGAATCAACAATTATTGAATAATCATTTTCATGCGTGATACAAAGTAATCATGTATATACCCCGTAATTATGAGATATAAAGAGAAATATGGGTTCACAAAGTAATCATTTACTAAGCAATTATAATCTACACAAATTATTCATGGGTTATGCAAAGTAATCATAGACCGTACATACGGTACGACTGGCTACACACTATTACTGATACACACAGTTATAGGGGGAGGGGGACACGGAAACATATAGCGTGCATGAAAAAAATGAACACCTGGCCAAGGAAAATGCACTTAGCTTATTATTTAATCAGTAACTGCTTACTCGTCCGGTGCACCTGAGTTCACCCATTGTTTATATTGGATTTGGGTTACTCTCTTTTTGTTTTTGTGTTTCTGGTTTTTGTTTTGCTTTGTACATGTTTGTCTATATTTGGATACATCGAAAAACAGCAAAGAAAACTGACCGAACAAACAGAGCCGAAAATCAAGTGACAGTTACATATCCAAATATAGACAAACATGTACAAAGCACCTTGGCCAGGTGTTCTTAGCCCGAGCAAAGCAGTTTTCATACGTTCCACAATGCATCTATATTAATTGAAACTAACATACATAGTTATGAATTATTTTAAACAAACCGTTTTGTTAGTTATTTAAATGCAACTTTTAATATATATAAGCAGGACTTGTCCATGATAAAGAAACCCGATGGAATATCCACAAAAAGATTTATAGTATAAAACCAGAATTTGCATAGAAAATTGATATTTATTCCGTTAAGGTTTAGTAAAAATGACAAATATAACACAGCAGTTGTACGTCTCGAATGAACCCTTGTGATTGTTGACTCAGTGAACATGATGTGACAAATACTGACAATGTGTGCAGAGTGATTTTGTTTAGAGATAAAAATGACCTTGAATTTCGTCAAGATTTACAAAGAGATATATCTTTTGTGTCTTGGAACTTATTGTGCATATCTCCTAACTAATTTTTATTTGTTATAATAGTTATAAAAATGGTCTAACTCCAGGGGTCGGACGTATATAATACAGACACATTAATTATAATCAGTGCTGATAACAATTAATATTAATAAACTTCTATAAAAACTTGTTAAACATCAATTAGATTTTTTATACGAATTATAAGTAGCTTTACTTACCCTTAATTTCTACCTTTCGTCTGATAAGCGTCTTTTTGTGTACAATCACCAATTTAGACATATGCTTGCAAAATAGTTAATGTAAAATATATTGTTAAAAACGAAACATTTAGGTCATTGTATGACGAAGAATAAAATAGATGTTTATTGTGTTCATGTATCCATAACATGTAAGTATCAGGTTTCTTTTTATGTTCACGTTGGTTATATATTTCAATAGTTGCGTTATATTAAAGGGATATTATTTAAGAATTTGCTTTGTATAGAGCGTTGCTTAATATAAAACCATTTGTAAAATAAAAATTTTGCTTCTGTTAATTGACAGCTTTTTTTAGATTTTTTATAACCTGTATAGAATCATAATATTAAAGTGTATATTTCCGCAGCTAGAGGATCAGGGTTTACTTAAAGTGTCAAAGTATGATGCTCCCATACAAGTCTGCATGGGCATGTAAAGTTTTGGACCCCGCTATCTCCTATTATATTTAACACTGCTTAAGCTTTATTGCGCCATCTAGTAGTATGTTTTCATAGTTTTCATATCCATAACTAGGGGTTTAGGGGCTCTTAAGGTGTTATATATGTTTCCCCAGAAAAAAGATGTCATAGTATGGTGATTAAAGTGTAAATAGTTATATGTTTCAAATAATGCGAGATATGGGGTCCCAAAATGTTAACTTTACATGCAAATTTGTATAGCAGCATCAAACTTTGAAAAGTAAAGAGCCCTCTGACCACTTGGCTAAGAAAAGTTACGTCCTTCAAACTTTGAAAACAAACCTCAATTTAAAAATTCAATCAAATATGGCTGTTCCAGCCATTTGAAACATCCCCCTTGCCTGTGTGCTGTATTCAGTTTTTTCATGCATTTTTTGGTATTATTCCATACTGTACTTTGTATTATGAAACTCTTAACTGTACCAAGTTTTTACATTATTGAACATTATTGACACGGTGCAATCTGAGCTTAAATTCGAAGTGTGTAGTTAATATGTTTAAAGTTTCAAATACAGGTCGACAGTTGGCTTATAGTCGCAACAGTTGCGTTTGATTATTTACGAAGAGCGGAAATATTGTCTTAATTTTAGCAATTAGAACAGTGGAACAAGTTTGGCACACCACATTTATCTGGGATATGCTATTTGAAAAATGACACATGTTGACTAACAACGTTAGAACGCTTTATTCCTTAAAATTATGTCGAAAATATAAACCTTTAGTTCAACATAATGCCCGTAAGAAATATACCTTGGTGCTATCAATGAACAGGAAGTTTACATCCGGAAAGATGAATTCATTACTTTTGTCTTATTGTCCAGTTTGTAGTTTTTAGAGTCTTTTACCGATGAACTTATAAGTAAGAGGCCGACCTATCTGTATCGATGGAATCTTTTATTTTATATTCTCTATTATATTTTGTCATTTTTTGTCCGTGATCCTTGATACTCTTTTCCAAAGCTACATCACGATAATGTATGATTTCTTAGGTATGGCATATTTCCTGGAAATAATTGAGCTGCATAAACGTATATTTTAAAGCTTTTCCAAATAAATTCAATATTTAAAATAATCAAGAGACTGAGTATATGCAAATATACCTTTAATTCAATAATCTGAATTGGACGTGACATTATCACGAGCATTGCTCGATCTGTATTTGAAATTAGATTTTAATAAAATCAAACCATAATATACCATAACCAATTATGTGAAAAGGTATATTCCAAAATACCTTAAACGAAACAAGTTCAAGAATTATACTAACCTGTTATTGAGTATTGAAAAGACTGAAAAAAATCTTTAGCTGAACAGACGGGTACACATTGGAGAACGAACCATTACACTTTCGGATATCGGTTCATCTTTTAGCCTTGACTTATGTTCTAAACAAAAATGTAAATTTGTTAGAATGTTAGAAATTTGTAAATAAAGATATTATAATAGTTATAACTTGCGCAAATATGTACGATTTTAGCAATGTTTACCACGCATGTTGTAAATCTAACTACTTCGTTATTATTCCTTTTCTTTGTGTCTTTTTTAGTCAATGACATGATGTTTTTTAGAATCCGACGTCTCGGTAACTGCTTTATTATCTTCCATTAATTATCTCCGTTTCAAATCTGAAGTTGCAAGCTAAATGCAATTGGCACCATGAATAGAGCATTTTTGATGACCTGAAAATCACTGCAGATCGATACCAAAATTCCAATCAGTAATAAAACTCACAATCAGGAGGTATCAGGTATGCGCGATTTGGTTTTAATGTTTTCGCACGATTTTTAATAGAGTTCGAATTCATAGCACATGTTGTGAAAATTCCTTACAAGTTTGGGATCAATTTGTCAAGTGAATTCAAAAATTACTGTTTGAAAATGCTCAAGACGACTACATACTAATAGACATCCATTCATAAGCAATCAATAGTGCATATAGGTACTGCAGAAGGAGAAATTGTAATGTGGCATCAACAGTTCTACATTATTTTATTTTAAAAAAAACATTAAAAGACGCAAATACAAGTGGTAAAATTAAGAGGTGGACATTGAAAAATTGAAAATATCATTTAGAATACTTAAATTTGTCCTTTAACGATTTTGTAAAAGCCTTTGATTTCTCTACCCTATACGCTGCTATTCCGCATATCAAATGTCACCTAAATTGAAGGAATTTATGCATCATTGCTTATTTACAAAACGCAGGAAACAATTTGTATTCCAATTATGCTTCCCTTCTAGTCAGCTGGGAAAACAACTGGG
Source organism: Limnoperna fortunei (assembly GCA_944474755.1). Lineage (NCBI taxonomy): Eukaryota > Metazoa > Mollusca > Bivalvia > Mytilida > Modiolidae > Limnoperna > Limnoperna fortunei. The sequence goes on from OX104125.1 coordinate 26,932,365, forward strand.
ATAAAAATTATGCTTCCCTTTCAGGTGTGAAAACACTAATCCAATTCTTTTAGTTTTTCTACTAAATTTGTTATTTTTGGAATTAGCACAGCTCTTTTACCTTAAGCGTAGCTTTACCGACACCATATATATCCAGAATCGTACGTGACAGGCCTATGTTCTCTAAAAAATTCATGACCACTTTAAAACCTTCCAAGAGAAAACCAACTTCCGGGGTAAACCCCACTCTAAAAATAGCACTTTCTTTTCAGAAAATCTTGGTTTATAGGTCACGTAGTAAATGTGACATAAAATATACTAAATAACATTAGAACAGACCATGTTAGGACTCAAAATTTTCCCAATATATTTACCTTTCAGAAAAACTTTCATTTATTAAATTCCATACAGTAGTTTTTAATATACACTAAGATAAACAGGACTATTTTGTTTGTTAAGTACTATTTTCTTATATGGTCTGAATTTGATTGGTTCCCTTTAGTGTCATGACCCCTTTCAGTCTGCTTGTCTCGTTATTCATACGAAGCAGTTTTTGTTTAGACTTTTACGATAGAAAGATTAAAAGTTCGACAGTGGTATATTCATGTCACAAAACTGTTTAAATTTTGAATCTTCTTTATCTTTAGATCTTTAAATCTACCACGATAACTGGTCAGATGAAATTGCAAGATAATTTTTGTTTCCTAATCATAAACGTTTTTCTGTGAGGTAATATTTCTTCAGCAACTAGTATGGATTATATATAGCACCAATCTATAAGATATTTCGGGGGATGCGATTTCATACAGTTATTTTCTTATCCGAATATTGTTAATCATCTAAAGGTTGATAAAGTACAGATATCTGGCAGTAAAATCGTGTCGACGTTAACTGTATGGTTGCCTTATAGGGTATCTGCCAGGCAGATTGCTTATATATTTTTAGGTGACTTAGTCGTCTCTCCTGTTCGTAACCTCGTTTTACTTATTTTTTATTGTATGTTTTTAGTTTTTGTCTTTTCTTATTTGTTTTTATTTTTCTGTTACCCATGGCTTTATAATTTCATTTATGGATTCCGTTTTTTTATTACTTCTTGGTATTTTGTGATGTACTTCTCTGGCAATCCACGGGATTTTTATCGGTTTATAAGTCCACAAAAACTCTAAAAGACGACCAATTACACGCGTCCTCTTCATTGTGTTTGACTTTACAAGTGAGGACATTATTTATACACGGGACAAATTTACGGAATATGGTCCAATATTTTTATGCTAATACTTCACTTAAAAGTGGTGGGTAAACAAGGGGTATTTACGAACAAAAGAAATGTTTTTCTTAGCAAATTGTTAGAAGTTTGGCCCATAAGTACTTTTTCTTTATGTCTTACATTCGACAATCAGCCAATTGGTTTTGACACACACTGTACAATTACCCCTGTAGCAATGTGAAAAGTCACGAAGTGTATCTTGGCGTTGTTTCAGTTAAGCATTTGATAGGTGAAAGCGATTATTATTTGGAATGCGGAAACAACTTTAATTTCAAGTTATTACCCTTGTTACAATATAGGTGGTAAAAAGTTTTATGTTCTTAGACAACGAATTCTGTTAGGAGAAACCATACGCCGTGCAGTTCTAACCAGTGGTAAAATAATAACTTTTGACATCCTTAGCATGTTATTTAAAAACAACTATATGTGACGTATCTTTTTTTATCATGATTTTGTTCATTGAAGTAGAACCAAATATTACCTTCATTTAAACGTCAGATAGAAACCAAAACATGCCAGTTCAGTTTAATCGCTAATTTAACAAGATCTAGGATACAATAAATGTTTGCAACAACATTTTGTAATGTTTTGATGTGACCAGCAATTAATTTTATACTTGCTTATAAATAACAATAATTCAATGCTTAAACATCATTCAAAATTTTATAACAATTTCCTTGACAGTAAAATAAATGTATTTGTTGATATTTATAGTGTAGAAAATAATAATAATAATTTTTCACATGTCATTTGTTTAACCGCACACCGTACCAAAAATAAACAAACAAAGACCGTTGATTGTTTAATTCTTTTTTAAGTTTCGACTCCATATCTTGAACATAATATGAATTTTTATGTTCCATACACATGATTTCTCTATTTTGGTAAGTTTTTGAAATTCTTGAATTTTATAAATTTCAACGCAATTCGTCCATCAAATTTAGTGAGTTTATCTATAGGTTGTTCTAGTGCTATATATTTCACATCAACATTTTACGTATATGCTATACTGCTCACTAGACGTTACAACAATTAAATCAATCAACTTTTTCAAAGAAATGTATATGGTCAATGAAACCCGGAAGTGCTTAATGACGACCATAAATTCAAATTCCTCTGGAGCACCAATTTTTGTTAATTCAAAAAAGCTTCCTCCATCTACAATCTTTGAAACGTCAAATGCGGGGTCAGATCTGCCACGTTTTCAACAATTCTTTCTATTATGCGTTTTACTGCTTTTTCTATTGCTGCCACCTTGTCGATCTGTATATCAAACTTACAACGAACATTATGTACGTATGTGATAAAAGCTTCCACAAAAGTCATGAAAATAAAATACTTCACACAATAAATTTATCTGGAAAATACATGTATTTATAATTATAAGATTTTTGATATGGTTTGAAGATTCCAAGAATTAAATTATCTTCAGTCATCATAAAGACTGCAATTTAAGAAGTTTTTTTGATTATTCAGAGCGGTACATAAACGTCAACAAAGTAAGCCCAACACTGTTAGAATTAGATTTTGATACTGTCAAATGTTGTGCTTACCCTCAGCCGTATTCGAACTCGCACCGTTGTGACACCATGAATCCTATTCGCCTGCATTATATCTAGCGGTCTAGATCACTCGGCTTAGTCCGCTATATATAAAATATAGCTTTATTAACCAGGTGAATCGTAGACATAGACATAGTACATTGTGTACTAGCGTGTAACAATGGAACTTTTCGTACCAATACGTATTAATCTGACAGTAATCTAACTCGGCATTTTTGTGAGGATGACAATGTTACTAGTCATACAGTCCTTTATATAAATAATATTTCTTTTTTTCATATTACTAGTGTTGTCCTTGATTCATAAATTAAATGTTACAAGCATTATTTCAATAACACTTATTGGAAGTAAAAAAACGTTATCAGGTTTTGTATTTTCCACAGTAGCATAGAATATAAATCAGTTAACACGTTAAGGAAGATATTAAGTTACATGTATGTACACAGTACATTGTTTATAAAACTTAAAATGGTTATTGGCAACGATAAATATATTTGTATTAAAATATCATGAACCATTTTAAATATATGCATGTGGATGGCTTTCAAGCTAATGTTTGTCTCATGATAGAGAAAAAAATATTTTAAAATAGTCACGCCTTTGTTGTTTTAGGAACATATCTGATATGACGGATACATACAAAGAAATTATACGATACGATACGAAAACTTTATTTTAATTCGGCACATGATAATTGAAACACATTTTTTTCATTATAAACTAATCAATTAATCTGTATACAATTTAAATTATGTATATAAAGGCCTGTTTAGAACATGATAATCGAAACATATTTTTTAATTATAAACTAATCAATAATTCCGTATACAATTTAAATTGTGTACATTCCGACATTGAAAACCTCATAAACGAATTGCCATATTTTCTTAAAGTGCAGCAAAAAAAGATCTAAATTCTATAAACTCTATAACCTATAATTGTGTCGCAGTATTGTATGAAGTAGGTCTTAGTTTGAAATTCGTGGACTGCCCTTGATTGTCAACAGAAAGTCTAAATTATAAACACGATTGTAGGAGATTCCTGTTGGTTAAAGTCATAACCACATTCGTCTTTGGTTATGTTTGTTTTTGGCGAATCAATAAACTAAGGACAAAATCTTACCTGTTAGCCATTGTTACATGAAAGTATTACCAAGCCTTTAAAAACCATTGACTCACCATTCTGTACATAGATTGCGAGAGTTGTCTCTCCTAAAACTCACTAGTGTAGTGAAGGGTTGGAAATGATAATTAACGCTACTCACAGAAAATTTGTCAGCTGTATTATGGCGTCTAGTTATTGTGAGAGGAAGCTGGAGTACGATAAAATATAGCAAACAAAGAAATAAGGTTAACATTATGAAAAACCCGCAAAAGAAGAATTTCATAATTACATATATAAAATGTAATTCCGGAAACTACGTCTTTTCTAAAACTATATTGAAAAATCATGTAAATGTAGATAAAATTTGAAAAGGTTTTCATAGTATTACACCTACTAAGAATACAAAAATTTACCAATCGCTTGATGAAATGAATTGTGATGACTGAATTTATGACAAAATATGTTTAAATTAATAACTCTTTTTCTCTATACCTGCTTATTTCCATCCCCACATTCCGGCTTTCCTTTCATTCCTTCCCTCCCACAATGTGTTATATTTCCTTTTTTCACCACCATTCAAGACTTCTTCTCCTACTACCAACTCAAAACTTTTCCATTATAAACTCTTATTATCCAAGACTTTTATTCCATGAACTTATAATTCATTCATTGAAATTTTATTACTGGTTACCAGTTCTCCTAACAGCCTCGTATGAAAGGAAAGATCAATCATATACAATTAGTAGAAATTGTAGACAAAACAAACACATATATAATAATATAAAAGAATATTTGCGAAAATACCTTACCTGTCGGCTCGGAAAATTTACTCTCTTGACTAGTATTGATCACCATCTCCTCAACTCTTGCTTAAATACACCGATTATTTCACCACTGAATTTACTTACAACGGGCCACCATTATACCAAATGAGCTAGAAGAAAACTCAACTAACAAAGGCGGTTATGAACCTACGACAGTTCTTACAACATTGGCATTCTCGTTACTCCCGCACGTTCTTCCCAATATTCATCATATGAGCGCCGTCATTCATAAAGGGAACTTAGCGGTATATAAAAGATCATAAAACGTTACGTTAAAACCGACGTCAAACAACACGTTGAAAATAGTTATCGAAGCAAAATAAATAATATATTTTACATGTTGCAAAGTTGAGTACATTTCATTTGAGATGTATTTTCATCGAAATTTCATAATTTCGAAGTCCTTTTAATTGTGCTAATTTGAATAAAATATTTCAATTATTCAAATACGCATAGGCATCACCAGAGAACTCAACATAACAGGCATAAAGTTTTACTCAAAAAGGAGATTAGAAGAACATGTAACATGTTGTTATATGTCATCTTGTCTAAAATTAGCCTTGTCAAATTATATACCCTCTCAAAAAGAAACGCAACATAAGCAAAATTGTGTTTTACTTCATAAATTTTAATTATAAATTACAACAGAAATAAAACACACAGAACACTAACATTTGGAACAAATGTTGCCGAAAGGTCACTTTTACCAAAAATTTTAATTTTCATCGGGATTCAATATGGAACAATATCTATTATGTCCTCCGTTTGCCTGCAGACCAGCTTTTATACGCCTGTGCTTAGCCTGAATAAATCGCTGTACTCGAGCCCAAGGAATTCTTTGCAATTCAACATGAAGTGCATGCTGCAATTCCTGCAGTGTTTGAGGCGACGGTCGAGTTCATCCCACAGATGCTCAATCGGGTGACAGTGAAGGTCAACGCATAACATGTACGTTCTGCAGCTAAAAAAAGTCAACAACGATCCTTGTAGTATGCATTATGGCATTATTTTGAAAAACCTCTCTATGTACATCGAATGCGGGCAATAAGTTAGGCTGTAGAATCTCGTAACGATAGCGAACTGCATTCAAGTTGCCTGGAATATGAACCAAGGGTATTTTTCTGGCGTAAGCTACATCATCACGCTGCCTCCGTTGATATTGTTGACTACAACGACACAATTGTGTTCAAATTGTTAGTTTCGTCCTCATTTCTAGCAAAAAGCGAGATTCCTCGCTAGACCACACCCTTCTCCAGTTCCGCAGATCCCATCTTCGAACAAAATTACACCATCGTACCCTTGCTTGGCAATGTTGGCATCTCAAGGTGGCTCGTATGGTCGTCTGGCTCGCAATCGAATACGGATGGTCTGGGTCGAAATTCTCCGCATGCCAGACTACTGCGTTAGAAAAGAACTAACCGAGTTTGTATATCAGCAGTACCCGCGAACAAATTACCCATAAATTGCACGTGCAAAACAAACTGATTTTTGTCAAGCCTCTAGAATGCTTCTACACAAGTACCAGGTTTTCACACGCTTGATTGCAGTCATCGGTAAAATTTCATTAATGGTTTAACTGTAATCACTAATAATTTTCTCAGTTGGCCAATAAAAGAAAAAAATCATTTTTGTTTGCGTTTCTTTTTTTTTGTAGAGTATATATAGATTCTAGCACTCCACGCCGAATTTATTAAGATATATATCTTTAATACTGAGGAAAGTGGACTTGAAGATTGCATGATTCTTCTATATGATTTGTTAAATTTTTTTTATGTATGCCTTCAACCTCTCTCTAAATAAATAAATATATCTATTCAAGACAGTAACGTGTTCAAATTTTATAATTGCAGAACATTTTACGGTTTAATACAATAATCAATCGCGGTAAAGTGGTAGAATCTTGTTGAATATCGCAAGTTTTCCTAATGGATACAACGGCTATTTTAATAAACGAATTTTTCTGACATTTCATAATACGTTAAATGAGTTTCAGAGAGACGGGAGACCCTAGCCTACGGAAATGAGAAAAACCGGAAGCGTTTCTTGCTATATTTTTGCAGCATAAGTTTTTGTCTATAAGTTTTGAACGAATTAACATATCAATTCAATTCAAACGGAAGGGTTTTTCTCGACTAAATTCGTTTTTTAACTTTGATTCTAAATTGTGTTCAACTTGTAGAACCCGCTGAAAGGCGGCTAATATATTCCACTTTAAAGTTTTATAACAAATTCATCAATTTATAACCTGAAAGGAGGTTCGTTGGAATGTGACATATAGTGGAATTTCCACTTTAAATGCAAATTATATACAAACATGCAAATCCGCTGTCAAAAGGGATTCCTTTATTCCTATAGAAATTTTAATATAAATTTCGTTGATATTTAACTTAATTCTATTCAATAGTTGTGCTGCCACCCTGTTAATGGCAGCAGATATTTAAACACACGTATTGTTAACAAATGGATAATCCAAATGACTGGGATCATACGTGGGGTCCCAGTACTTACCCCGTGTAGCGTCCCGGGGCGTTCTCTGGTGGCGGATGGGAGAGGCCCTCTCGTTGGAGTGTTGTGAGGGCCTGGCCGCGGACCGTAGTGGGTGACGTGTTATAGGAGAATAAATTGCTGCATATTTTTTACAACTTATGACATTTACGAATACGGTATATATTAGCTTTTAAAAATCATTAGACATGAAAAAGAAGACAACCATTTGAAATCGTGTATAAAATGTTTATGATCTACTAAAATAGTCACTCAAACGTCAAAAGCTTTCATCTTATGCAATAACTTTTGCATATGTATACAAAAATTATTAACTGTGAAATATAAATACATGAATATTTTTTACAGATAATAATATTTATTGATAGTATCTAGTTTGAATTAACAAAGAACTACAAGGATTGGGGTTTTTCCACCACTAGTAGGTTATGTCACATACAAATTTTTATATTTTAAATTAAAGTTGTACACATTTGAATTTCGTTTAAATGTGTTTATTCAAATTTCGAGAAATCTCCAAATGTGATACTTTTTGTAAATCTTAAGGACAAAGTCATACGTAGATTTCAATATTTTGTATTTGGTCATTACAAAACTAGACGCCGTGATATAGCTGAAAAATTCAAAACTGACCTTAACCCTCATTCAAATAAACTGACAAAAATTCAAACTGTGTCGTAAAGCTTTTGAAAAGTCGTAAACGAAAACAAGTTAATAGTATGTTTTAAACAGAGTTGTATATTTCAATGTATATACAATTAAGATGTTCGGTAACATTCATCGTCATATTTATAGAAACAATTTGTTTTTCTTTAATGATTGTAAATTATTTACAAAGTATTCGAACACTACACTTTCCGAACATAAGTAAATTACGAGATAGGACAATTTGACGGAATTTGTTGATGATCGATATAACATTGTACAATGAGTTGCAAACGAACATTGCCGAGTTGAGTAATACAGATAATCTTGAGTAAACTTTAATTATAAGTTTTGGTAAAATAATGATAACAGGTGCAAATTTAAGTCAATGAAGTCCTTTGATTACTGCAAGAATGGATTAACTGGAATACACGGTAATAATTCTATTTATGCTGTAATTTATTTATATTAAGTGCTTTGATTAGATAAAAACGCTTAAATGGCGTCCTCTCAGATAATTTATATATCGATATTTCCTCTGAGCGGACTACTTTCAGTATCCAATGTAAACAAGATGGCGTCCTCCTAGCGTATCGTCGGGGAAAGGGGGGGGGGCAATGTTTTCTCTGCCGCAATGATTTCCAATTAAATCGATTGAGATTTCAAATTAAATATAATATAAATACAATTTAGTGTTTCATTTTGGTTTTTTTTCCTATCAATATCTACAGAACCCCGATTCCTTTGGTACTATGTATATGCATATCACTACCGGGCCTAGGTACGTTTTGAGGTCAAGATGGGTTTCGGTAACTGCTTTTGCTGTTTTAAAAATCGCAACGATAATTTTACAGAATTATAAGGATTAAACACTTGGTTTTAAGACATTATCCTTGTGTAAACTCCGGCGACTCCCTCACAAACTTGACATAAAGTCCTTCGGACTTTATTTAGTTTGTGAGTGAGTCGCCGGAGTTTACACATTGATAATTTCCTAAAACCCAGTGTTTATTCCTATAATTAATTGCAAATAACAGTCATTCCTTTTTCAACTTTGAGAGAATGAAATAAAACTGTGGATTTGATTATTTCGATATATCAGGATCATTATTCTGCAAAAATCTCAATTTCGAAGATTTTTAGACTAAGGTCCCTTTATGAATGACTCCGCTCATATACTGGATTATTACCAATAAACCCGGTTATCCATACATGCTATTTTTATAGTTAGATAGTAATGTAAGCGTCGAACCGGGAACATCTCAGACAGTAAGCTTCCAATGAACACAGCTTGTGTAGATGATATGAACCTACTGCTGTACCTAAGTGCATTCCGGTTACACTGATACGGGAAGTTGTGAAAACTAAGTCCAATAAAGTTATTAAAATAAAACGTTCGCGGTTCACGGATTTCGTTTTATAGTTTGTTGCTATATTGAATGTGGTATAATAGTAACGTTTCAAAACCAAAATAATTAGAACATATAATATTAAGTTTTCCACCTAAAACGCGTCTTCTTGTAAAAAACCTGGAAAATTTGCTGTTTTACAGTTTCTTAGACCACTGCTTATCCGTCAACCATAATATTTTGTGAGTTCTAACATAATAATTATTCAAAACGTATCAAAACTAGATTATATGGGTAATGTCTTAGGCCCAATATGCCTTAATACATAGTCACTCGAATTACGTTGCATTACTTTAGTTTAAAAAGTTGAATGCCGTTTAAACTGTATAGTATGACAAAACAGCCGTATTTGAGTTAGAAGTCATCAAGGGAGAAGATCTAGGCTGGTGCCAATCATAAAAAACGGGATAAATATCAATGTGACAGTGTAAGGATAAGGAAGAAATTGTTATTGGCGTTTTCTCCCTTTTCACACAAATGTTATCAACGCGCATTACCAATAATTATGCAATTTCTACATAATTATTTTTTATCAATAGGATTCGGGCGATCATTCAATATGATTTAAGAAATAATAATGAAACTTTCATTAACAGGCCAAATGATTCTTGTTTATAATTAACTTTGATGTCAACACGATGCAGTTTGTATGGATCTAATACCGCATACAGTACGGAAGGGGATATCCGCCAAAAATATGTTCGTTTGTTCTTTGTAAATTGGTAGACTTGCAATTCCAGTTATTTCTTTGTCCATTGTAAATTCTTCAATTATTTATTTTAGAAATATATTTTCCAGCTTGTTAGCCTGTATTTACCACACGTTTTAATTTGGTTCATGGATATAATATTGTTTCAGAAGTTTTTAATTCGTTCTTTGTCTATTTCTCAAATATTGCACTTTCATAACTAGTTTACTATAATCTTTTTTGTAGCTATTTACTTATTTTTCAAAATCTACACGCTTACAAAGTACTCATTAACATTTTACAAGTTAAGAATGTGCGCATTAACATTGTACAAATTAAGAATGAACATGTTACTCATGAGTGATTTTTGACCGAAAGAGAATGAAATTTGTGGGATTGTCTCAAAATATGACGAGGAAAACTAGGACGGGACACATATATATATATAAATGGTCATAACTTTTGAAGTCATAAATATTATTAAAGTAAAATTATTAAAGTAAAAATTATAAGCTGTAAAATGAAATATAGCTTTAAAACAATAATGAGTTTAAAGGCAAAATTCTTGACATGACGGGATTTTGTTGCATGAAAAATTGACCGAAATTGATGATAAATATTTTACATAAAAACTATTGTTTGCTCTAAAAAAATCTACTGTTACACGTGCTGTATGTGGTCGGGCATTGTGGTGTTGAATAAATTCTCATTGAATGTCAATTACGGGCAATAAATGCGACCGTATAATTTCGTCTCTATTCCTAACAGCGTTAAGATTGCCTTGGATATATATCAGCTGTGTGTTCCTGGCACAAGAGATAGCAGCCCACATCAAAACACTGGCTCCGCCAAAATTGTCTCTTCTACAACACAGTCTTGCTCAAAAAGTTCATTTCGGTGCCTGTACACTCGTATGCGACCATCTCGCTTTTCAAGCTGAAAACGTGACTCATCACTGAACCACACTCTTCTCCAGTTATGTTAATTCCATACACGAACGGTAGTACACCATCTAACCCTTGCTCGGCGGTGTTAGCGTCTCAGTGTTGCTCCGACGTAATGTATTTTTGCCCGCAATCCATCAGAGCTTATAACCGATTGCGTACTGTCTGTGGTGATATACGGCGCAACCCAGGACGTCTACAGCTGTTTCTGTTGCAGTAATAGTCCTGTTCCGTAGATGGAATAAGTATAGATTACTACATGTCGAATTCCATATCTGCCCTAATATCTTCCCGAGACTCCTATATCTGGCCCGAGGCGTCAGCCGAGGGCATGCAGATATAGGTCGAGGGAAGATGTCAGGGTAGATATGGAATTCGACATGTAGTAATCTATTTATCAAATATTTACATGTGATTTAAAAGAACGTTAAATAATATTGTTTAATTTATTATTTAATCATATTTTGCTATGTTCATACTTGAGGTCTGTTTGCGTCTCTCGATTAGCAGCAGATTTTTTTTATGTAAGCATGTGTCAATGTCCTCAACATCGTATTCAGTTTTCCTTCTTGTCTTCAAATATTTTATGCCATCAACGAGAGCAGTTCTTGTAAAAAAAAATGCCATGAAAAATTCCAAGGTTATAAAATTTAATACGCCAGACGCGTTCTTCGTCTTATGAAGACTCATTGGTGGTGCTCAAACCTAAAACATCTAAAACCCAACTAATTAAGATGTAGTAGAGGTTTTATCATCAAAATGTCTAAACCCCATATCCAAACCAGGCTAAGGTCATCTACTTTTCGCGAACAGAAAAACTTTAAAATTAAAATCATTTTTGACATTTCAAGACAGGAAATTCAGAATCAATGAAATTCTGTATCGAAGTGTTACTATCGTGCTGGTGATACCTTCGAGGACTAACAGTAAACCAGCAGAGACATCGACCTAGGGGTTGCAAATAAAATGTCATCAAAGATATCAACGTTATACAATTAACTACGCCAAACGGCGTTTTTTTCAAAGCAAAAACATATTTTTAGATACGACAACTCTTCGGTCTTGTCATGTTACGTATGACGTCATCAACGCAGGGCAGATATCGGTTATCGGCAGATATCGGTTATCGGCAGATATCGGTTATCTGCAGATATCGGTTATCTGCCCAGGGCAGAGATATGGATCACTCACTTCTACGTTTATCACATATGCAGAAATACACATTTTACAGACAAATATGTGATAATATAATGTAACAATCCTGCGCCCGGGTTGTAACACGCGGACGCCCTGAACGTAGTCGGTGTGTCGTAGTATCAAGCTGCTGGTAGCGTCTCCAAAAGCGTGAAATTGTGCTACGATGAACATTGTAGGTTCTGGCAACAGCATTCTGTGATTACCCGGCTCGATTCGACCGATAGCGATATTCCGGGTAGCAGCATCTAACCTTGGCATAGCGTCACCTCATCAGAATTTTATTTTACTAATGCAATCAAGAAAAGAAATAGCGGTGTTTTATACCGATTGTCTGAGTTTAAAAAATTCCCACGATTTTCAGGTGAAACTCAACCCTGTTTTTAGCAATGCGTAATTCATAGTGTGTTCCACAGTCATTCGCGGGTGAATGAACTTATACTAAACTTTACCTTGTCAATACGACTCGATTTTGCCTGTCAAAATGGAAAACTGGTACCGCGTTTGTTCGAGTTTATGGTCCTTTTGTAAATCTTATATTACACTTTTTGAAATCAACAATTATTTTCCACTAAACGGCGTTGTAAAATGCGGCTGAATTTTGGTAGATCGAATTTCCATAAGAAGTCAGCCATTTTTGTTTCTAAAGGGGTCTAATGTTGTTTACAAACGTTCGTCTGCTTTCGTAACGTACAATGGTATTCGGACAAACCGCGAGACTTTTCCCGCCTCAACTGCAGACGACATTACCCGAAGGATTTCGAATAGACAACAATGAAGTTTTCCTAACGTACACTTCCGTTCAAAACAAGGTCAAAATTTAGTATGAAAAATCGATGTCTCAAAATGAAAATTCAGCCGCATTTCACAACGCCGTTTAGCTGTGGAAAATAATTGTTGATTTCAAAAAGTGTAATATAAGATTTACAAAAGGACCATAAACTCGACCAAACGCGGAAGCAGTTTTTAATTTTGACAGGCAAAATCCCGTCGGATTGACACGGTAAAGTTCAGTATAAATGCTTTCACCTGAAAACCTTTAACTAAGGTGCAATTATGATGTTGCTTATATATATTTGAATTTTTATAGGTTATTTGTCCGCAAAAAAATGATTTGAAAAAAATTATCCGATGTTGCGTTTCTTTTGTGAGCGAGTATAAAAGTTAGTTAGTCGAATTACTGGCGAGTACCGTTAACGATTGTCGTTTTAACAAATTACAATTAAGTGTTCGATCGATCTATTGCTGATACGACAGACTGTAAAGTTGTCAAATTCCCCGTCCTGTTTTCAGACCAAATGGCTGGGTTACATATTAAATTTGAAAAAAAAATACATGAGGTAGCATTTAATATCTTGTTTAGAGAAAGATGAATTAAGGTTGTTTCCAAAATCAGTTTGTGACAAAAAAGGTAGAGTGAAATCGAAGAATTCGGTTGTCGAAATGAATTGTGGATGTGGTTTATCTGATGCAGTTGAAGATCTGGTGTGTCGTGACTGGAAAAAGGGAATAATATCTTGTTTGGAAACAAACACTTAAATTGGTTCTACTGAAAAAACATAATTAACATTCATTAATCATTATACTTTTCAAGTCTCTACGAATTGTTATATAAACATTGTAATTAGTTGCGATAATTAATTAACTGTGCTTGTTGTGTTGCTTTCTCCCAAGTCAAGGGTTATGAGTCCATGTTCGCTCCACCGTGGAGCGAACGCGGACTCATAACCCCTGACTTGGGAGGATGGTTGTGTGGTTGATTCTTGTTATATTGTTAAAGTATATCTCTATAACTTCTTTGTCAATCTATATATGCAAAACTTTATTTATTTGTTATTGTACCGACTTTAAATAAAACTTGTGTCTTGTCTTGTCTATATACATTTTACACATCATTTTCTATTCTTCATAAACAATAAAACATGACTTTTTTTCAAAACTATTATGAACGCATATATTCCTCATCAAACATAAGTTATATAATTACACTTATAAATTTTGAACCCACCATAGAATGAATACCCGTCCCGTAAATATTTCCTTACTTACATCAAATATTACAAATCTTTGAGTTATTCCATAACTTATGATCTTATTTTTAACAAAAAGTAAACATTATTTGACAGACATTTTTTTAAGGATACGTAAACTCAATCTTTAAAATTACAAAAATGTATCAAACTTTATATTTGTAGAATCTGTATGATCTGAGCTTCAATAATATACACCTCGCCATAAGTTAAGTTACACCTACAATTTTTTTATAATTTCAAAAATCTGAAGGAATTTTAACTTTGTATTATGTATGTACTAAAGCCATGCATCATTCAAGCACCGGAAAGTTACTTTAATTCACTCCTCAGGTAAATCTTTAAATAGCAAAACCTTGTTTTCCTTAACGATTTAGTTTTCATCTCCTGGTCCTTTTCGACTTCATCTTGACATTTTTACAATGCCTAGACAGGAAATTAAGTGAAGCTGAGAAGTGGCAGATCGTAGGAATACGTAATAGTGGACACAGCTTGCCTCAGATAGCACACTTTGGCATTCACTTTAGTATTGTATCCCGGCTACTGAAACGTCATCGAGATGATGGAACTATCCAGGAACGTCCTAGGTCAGTTCGACCACCAAAAACATCTGAAAGGGAGGATAGAGCACTCGTTCGTGTAGCCAAACGCGCCAACCGTTTTCCACTGCAAGATATCTTCGTGACGATTGGAATATTGCAACCAGAGTCGCCGTTCGAACAGTTAACAGGCGCCTAAACAATGCAAGGTTGAGAGCTCGTCGTCCCGTGTAACGACCACTGCTGACACAGAGACATCGTCAAGCACGTTTAGAGGAGTCACGATATCACCGCCATTGGAATATTTGAAGCTGGCGACAAATACACTGGACCGACGAAAGCAGATTCTTTCTTCGTCATATTGATGGGCGCATGCGCGGTTGGAGACAATGAGGCACTTCTTACAATCAGAACAACATCCTAGGCACTACAGCGTTTGGCGGTGGTGGTGTTACAGTGTGGGGAGGCTTTTCATACGACTGTAAACTGAATCTGTATGTCGTTGATTGGGACAATGATAGGGCAGAAATATCGAAATGACGACATTAACGCTATTATTGTGCCACATTTTGACAATCAAGCACTTGGTAACAGACCATCTTTATGGATGACAACGCAAGACCTCACCAAGCTGCAATTGTACGTGATGTTATTGAAAGGGAAGCTATTTAGCATCTTCCATGGCCATCCATGTCACCCGATGTGAATCCAATCGAACATTTGTGGGATATCATTGGCAATAAAATCAATAGCAGAGAAGCTACTTGTCAAAATGTCCAAGAACTACGTGTTGTCATTCAAAATGAATGGCAGAATTTACCACATGCTACACTTCGTCGTTTAGTCAACAGCATGAGGAGGAGAGTTAATGAGCTGTACCGGAAGCGTGGTGGTTACACGAGCACTTTTGCGTTTAACAAATCAATAGCATGCGATGATGTGTTTACTTTAAGTTCATTAAATTGAAGTATGCAATCAATTTTTTTTTACTAATGAAAGTTATATTTGCACTGTTTTTTAATATCTTTGCTTTGAACATTTTTTCATCAAACAATAAGTAACGAGACTGTAAACATGTTGTTTGTATGTTTCATTTGTCATTAATGTTCAATAAATTGTCATTTCTTTAACAAATATTAAAATATATAAAATCTTAAATGAATCCCTGGAAAATAATAGGGTGTTGCTTAACTTATGGCGAGGTGTATTTATAAACATTTCTTGACAGACAATATTTTTTTGTAAAATATTTATTGTCAAACATGGTTACCCTATAAATTTCGGTCAATTTTTCATATAACAAAATCTTGTCCTGTTAAGAATGTTTGCATTAAACTCATTATTGATTTAAAAGCTGAAGGTCATTGTACAGCTTATAATTTTTACTTTAATAATTTTACTTTAATAATCTTTATTATACTTCATAAGTTTTGTCCATTTATATATAGGAAATGTCCCGTCATTTTCTTCGTCATGTTTTGGGCCAACCCGCAAATTTCATTTTCTTCCGGTAAAAAATCACTCATGAGTAACATGTTCATTCTTAATTTGTACAATGTTAATGCGTATTTTGTAAGCGTGGTGATTAAAAAAAAGTAAATAGCTACAAAAAGATAAAAGTAAACTAGCTATGAAAGTAAAATATTTGAGAAATTTTCAAAGAACGAATTAAACACTACTGAAACAATATAATATCCATAAACGAAACGACATGAAACAAATGAAAACGTGTGGTAAATACAGGCTACCAAGCTGGAAAATGTATTTCGCAAATAAACAATTGAATAATTTACAATTGATAGAGAAATAACTGAACATGAGAGGAACTGCAAGTCTACCAATTAACAAAGAACAAACGAACATATTTTTAGCGGACATCCCCTTCCATAATACAGTGCCTGACAATTAATGTTTATATTTACAAGAATGAAAGTAATGTGTATTAAAATGTTATTTACAGGTAAGTATACTTGAGAAGACTTTTAGTTATTAAGATTTCACCTGCCCAATTGATAGTACCTTCTTTTTATATAGATTTATTTTTCTAACTAAATTAATTAGCATTGTTAATACCAGTTGTACTTAGTTAACTGTACTAGAATACAGCAATTTGTTAAGAAACAGAGGGCAAGCCCAAAGTAAATCCGAGAAAACTATTACAGTTAGTTGAAAATATGGCGTTCAACCTAAATCATTCCCTCTTTAACCGATACTGATTGACTAATTGAATAATATGTTTTAACAGTCAAAATACTGTGTTAATGATTTGTTAATCATCAAGATCGAAGTTTAATAAATTATCAAATATTCCAGCATTGTTTTTATACATTGGAACCTATCTACAGAGACAAAACATTCAGTTGACAGAAATGTTACAGGAACAAAAAGTCCCTTGTCATTGTCCTGTAATTAACATCAAATCTGGATATACATTTACATATCAACCTAAGATCGAATACACCGTTTCAAGAGAGGCAGTATGATTATCATGCAACGTGATTTATGTTATCACGTGATTTTACTTAGGACACTTTCCTCAATTCACGATCTTTTAACATTATGGGAAGGGCATAAAACTCAACCCTTTCCATAAATTTATGTTTAGTGTGGGCTTTAGCACAGGTTTCGTCTTTCCTAATCCGTTCCATTTCGTTTCTAATGCTGCCTCTTTTTATGGAAATCCTTAGATTTGTGTGAAATCACGTGATCAGCATTACATTTTCCACCTCCTTTGGCAAAGGCGATTATATCGTGAATGACGTATATTGAAAACTGTATAAATTTTATCAAAGTTTAAATTTAATTGGACATGATGTTACATTATTGTTTATTATAATTTGGTTGAAAATATTCTGAACTCCTAGATGACACTAGTATGCCACAACAGTTTTGTATCAGATGGATAACCAACCACGTGTAACCAACATTTATACGAATTTACTTGTTTGGTGTTTTGAACTTGCATCTGCACATCAGGCCTTAGGTTTCACGTTCTGTAAAGAAAAGTTAAGAACACAAATTTGGGACGATGCGAAAAATATAAATAAAATCAAGACATCAGATAAAATTGACAAAAACATTGCTTACATGGATGATTTACTGAATTACTTGGTTGTGCAAAAATTCAATTTGGTTTGCCGACGTCGCTTGCTTCTCTCGCGGCGGAATGTCTTTCTGATCCAAAACTGTCTGAGAAGTTGATTATTCAAACGATATTTACTGCAATCTTTTAACACCTTCTAATTGCTCTTACAGAATTCTAGCTATTTTTGAAAATTATCTACTCCACATTTGAAATCGTTTTGTGTTGTAATAACACATGCAATTTAAACGTGTGTACTCCGAAGATGCTGACGTCGCTTAAATGTGTGTTCTCTAAAAATGTGTTTATCTGAAATATATTTGAATAATGGTTCATTTCAAAGCTTTCGTATCTATTACAAATGTAGTTTCTTAAAATTGCACTGAGCTGTGGTTTAAGATCGAAAAGAATATCAGTGCCCATTGACGGCGAGTGGGAGGTTGTATACCGTTGCTACTGACTGATTACCTGTGTTTCGACTCTAAGTTTGCGAGTTCAAAAATGAATTGTGGTATCATGTGCTATACATTTTCACGGATTGAGAAAGGTCTGGACTTCTCTCACATTGTTTGTTGGCTTATATCCCCAATAAAGTCGTATTTTCGCAAAACTTATTAAGAGAATTTTGCTGACCTGGGGATCGAACCCAATTCTGCACGCCAGAAAACACACTACGACATTGATTAGCTACAAATTATTAACATTTTAATGAAAGCAATGGTTGTTTATTTTAGCTTTTAATAAGCCCAGGGTCTGTTTACACACAAATAATTGTTTAAACTTATCTAACGCTTGCATTTAAACCATTATTTCGTATGTTTTGATATAAAACGGTACAACAAGAGCAATCGAAATTAGCATGATGGACATCGATAACTGTAGACTAAACAACTAACACGTGTTTTAATTACAAAAATTATAATGTACACCCACGACTAACTATTTTGGCGAGATGTGTTTATTTTAATTACCCAGCATTTCTGCTAATTGTGTAAATCAGATTGAAGTCAACGTCTTGTAAACGTTTTTAGTGTAACTTCTTATTTTAAACGAGTTTTTTTTTCATTTTTATTACCAGGCCAGTCTGCATTCTCACCAAATTTTTCTAAAAACAGCTTTACAGTTACCTTGCAAACCCGTATAATCAAGTTATAGCAAATAACAACTAGTCGAATACTCGAAACTTAAACGTATCTAAGGCGTGTAAGATTGCAATGGCGTATACAGATGGTGTATCCGTGTCTTCCAAAAACATATGAAAATTGGCTAAAATTTGCACACATAAAAAGGCACTCGGAATCCCCGCCTTTGCAAACTTCTGCATCTTAAGGTTTAATAACTGTGGACAAGTGCAAATAGAAAAAAAAGTCAGAAACTATTTTTTAATTATTTTATCTCTTGTTAAATATGAAAGCTACATTATGTCAACTACAGATTGGTTCTTTTATATGTCGTTTATGTATGCGGGGTAAACGAATATCATTATCTTTAATGTGTATAGTATTGACATATGTTGGTTTGCAGCATAGTTTATTGTAGTCCGAGAATCCTCTGCCGTCCAACGCTTTTTTTGCGTGGGACACGCAAAAAAAAAGCGTTGGACGGCAGAGGATTCTCGGACTAAGTTTATTGCATTAATCAACTATAAATCAAAATACTATTGTTGTCGTTTTATACAGGTTAATTCTTAGGAAAACAATTTCTTCAATATTTTAAAAGGTAGATTAATGTTTGTTTGTTTCATGTTGTTTAACGCCACTTTCAGCCATTTTTCAGCTATATCATGGCGTCCAGATTTTATTGGGGGAGGAAGCCGGAGTACCAGGAGAAAACCCCCGGTAGAAAAAGGTAGATTAAAATAGATTATATATTCGAGCATAGAATTAATGTATCGTTTACTAACTAAATTTATCCGTAACAAAGATTACAGTGTTTTTGCAGCAACAAATAATAAAAAAGTGTATACAATAGGAAGGTGGCCTGGTTTGAAAGTCTAAGGCGGCTTGTTGTTGGCCTTGGACCAGCGTTTCAGTTTTGTCAGTTGTTAATCGACGTCACGGCCTTTTTAGCTTGTAGTGTGCGCATGGTTGACAAGTCTCTTGTAGTCCGATGTCCCATCCTTTTAAGTTGTTGTTGGTATTGGTCCATCAATCGTAAACTGGTTCAAGTGTTCTCTATATATAATCTCTGGTAACCAATATTTTGTAACATCGGTCCTCGTTCCGATTTTCAATCAAAACGCCTGAAGCAAGAACGTTGTTTCTTGTTTCTGGCGTTCCCATTGGATGTTGAATATTAAATAAAGGAGAGTCAATAGGATACCGCTATATTAAAGTTGTTGGTTTATGGAAAAATAGTTATTTTGATGCGCCTTTGGGAAAGCCGTTGTGATCTTCCTCTTGTTATAGACTGCAGGCAGGTTGTACTCGACTCCAATCTTAATTGACAAGGTTTGCCAGTTTTCCTACCGCAGGTCGGGGGTTCTCCGGCTTCCTCCCCCAATAAAAACTGGACGCCATGAAATAGCTGAAAAATTGCTGAAAGTGGCGTTAAAACACCATTCAAACAAACAAACAAATCTTGTTATAGAAATTTCTATCACCCGTGGAAGATTCCCCGGTCTTTCCTTACAACATATGAAAAGAACCTTTTAATTTCTCGTGTCTGTTCTTCGTATTTGAATGAATTAAACTGAACACCTACAACTTTCTAATGGTCTACTGCTCCACATCTGATGAAAATTATTATATTGTTGCCTTAGTACAGCCATGCAGTCTTAGTTTTTAGGTTCTTTTCCATAAAGAAGAATTAAAGTTAATTTTGTCAAAAAATCAATGTTTAGAGTTACGGGTTGCTTTCGATGTGAATATGGTTGAAGTTCTCGTTATGCACATGCAGTCTTCAGTAAGCTTGAGAAACGTTCGTAGAGGTAGTTGGCTAAACACCAGTGGGTGCATATCGTTACCTACAAAAGCATTATAATGTGTATAGCTAGGTAAATTTAGTAGCTTTAGTTTACAAAAACAGTCCTACCCATATATAGCTAGTCCGAATTTTACTGTAATGATAATCTAACCCAATTTTAGTTTTGTGACTTGTCGGATTAACTTCGCCAAAAACGACGAGTGTACTATAATCCGTTCTTATATTAGTAATATATGATGCAAAGTTGGTGAGGTTGTGTAGAGTCAAAATCATAAGCATCTTTTCATGTTGCTGTCGTCTGCAGGTAGAAATTCTTCTCCAGCTTAGTCTGTGTCTGTTTATCACCAATGTTGGGATATGGATGGTAATATTACATGCGGCTCCGGTACCAGGCATGTACGGAAATGGATTTTTTTAATATTATAATTAATTTTATATCTACTTTAAAAAAAAATACATTTTTTTTCTCTTGTCGGAGGAGGCATGAAGCTCTTTATTTTTTATTTAGAAATACCTCATTTTGAGTTTAAACGCATGCAGTGTTAAATCCCTTGTTTTATCGTGGACATAAGGGTTAACTATAAACATCTTAAACAAGAGCCAAACATTTTAGAGATGCCGAATCTAAGAAATTCGCCCCTGAACAGATAAAAAAAAATTCAATGATTCCTTGTCAGAGAAGAAGATTGCAACAAATAATTACACAAAAAGAACGTCATTTTTAGAGCAATGCTGAGGACTCGAATACAACAGCATTTTAGTTCGCGTTTAAGTACGTCGACCATTGCTATCTGTATATACATTTTAATAAGCTGTCATAATTCAATATTCTATCAATAAAATATGTTGAAGTTATTCTTTAAAGGATATATTCGTTATCACACAATAAACATCCTAAAAATATTTAACATGGTTTTCAAATTAGTTATACATTACGTAATACACAATCAAATTAACGAGAAGCAGTAAATAAATCAGGATGTAACTTATATCGGGTCATAAACAACGAAGAAATATTTATCTAATTATTACCGTGGCCTGACTGAATTTTTGTAGAAAAAATATGTGTATACTTAATTTTAATGAAGGTTTACTATTGATCACGTGGTCTGTCAACTAAGGTTGCGGGTTCGAGTCTCACTGCGGGCAAGGTGTGCTCGACACCAATCTTAATTGACAAGGATTGTCAATTTCCTTCCGAAGATCTGGCGTTTTCTCCAGGTACTCCGGCTTCCTCCCCGAATAAAAACTGGACGCCATGATATAGCTGAAAAATTGCTGAAAGTTGCGTTAAACATCATTCAAACAAACAATTATAGTTCCTCCACTGTCTAAAAACAACGCTGTGACAAAAAGCGTCCGTTTTTATTCGTGAGCTACCAACAATTGCACCCTTTGGAGTATCAGTTTCCTGTTTTTGGTTAACGCCAATACCCTCAGTGAACCCTAATTTTAATAGCTTCTCGAATCGGTTTACAACCCGATGGCAAAGGCCTCCGTATTTGTTCCTAAGCTACCAATTATTAAATCCTTTGGCGTATGTGTTTCGAAAGAGACATCACCCTTCGAAGTTAAAGAATCAACAATTATTGAATAATCATTTTCATGCGTGATACAAAGTAATCATGTATATACCCCGTAATTATGAGATATAAAGAGAAATATGGGTTCACAAAGTAATCATTTACTAAGCAATTATAATCTACACAAATTATTCATGGGTTATGCAAAGTAATCATAGACCGTACATACGGTACGACTGGCTACACACTATTACTGATACACACAGTTATAGGGGGAGGGGGACACGGAAACATATAGCGTGCATGAAAAAAATGAACACCTGGCCAAGGAAAATGCACTTAGCTTATTATTTAATCAGTAACTGCTTACTCGTCCGGTGCACCTGAGTTCACCCATTGTTTATATTGGATTTGGGTTACTCTCTTTTTGTTTTTGTGTTTCTGGTTTTTGTTTTGCTTTGTACATGTTTGTCTATATTTGGATACATCGAAAAACAGCAAAGAAAACTGACCGAACAAACAGAGCCGAAAATCAAGTGACAGTTACATATCCAAATATAGACAAACATGTACAAAGCACCTTGGCCAGGTGTTCTTAGCCCGAGCAAAGCAGTTTTCATACGTTCCACAATGCATCTATATTAATTGAAACTAACATACATAGTTATGAATTATTTTAAACAAACCGTTTTGTTAGTTATTTAAATGCAACTTTTAATATATATAAGCAGGACTTGTCCATGATAAAGAAACCCGATGGAATATCCACAAAAAGATTTATAGTATAAAACCAGAATTTGCATAGAAAATTGATATTTATTCCGTTAAGGTTTAGTAAAAATGACAAATATAACACAGCAGTTGTACGTCTCGAATGAACCCTTGTGATTGTTGACTCAGTGAACATGATGTGACAAATACTGACAATGTGTGCAGAGTGATTTTGTTTAGAGATAAAAATGACCTTGAATTTCGTCAAGATTTACAAAGAGATATATCTTTTGTGTCTTGGAACTTATTGTGCATATCTCCTAACTAATTTTTATTTGTTATAATAGTTATAAAAATGGTCTAACTCCAGGGGTCGGACGTATATAATACAGACACATTAATTATAATCAGTGCTGATAACAATTAATATTAATAAACTTCTATAAAAACTTGTTAAACATCAATTAGATTTTTTATACGAATTATAAGTAGCTTTACTTACCCTTAATTTCTACCTTTCGTCTGATAAGCGTCTTTTTGTGTACAATCACCAATTTAGACATATGCTTGCAAAATAGTTAATGTAAAATATATTGTTAAAAAACGAAACATTTAGGTCATTGTATGACGAAGAATAAAATAGATGTTTATTGTGTTCATGTATCCATAACATGTAAGTATCAGGTTTCTTTTTATGTTCACGTTGGTTATATATTTCAATAGTTGCGTTATATTAAAGGGATATTATTTAAGAATTTGCTTTGTATAGAGCGTTGCTTAATATAAAACCATTTGTAAAATAAAAATTTTGCTTCTGTTAATTGACAGCTTTTTTTAGATTTTTTATAACCTGTATAGAATCATAATATTAAAGTGTATATTTCCGCAGCTAGAGGATCAGGGTTTACTTAAAGTGTCAAAGTATGATGCTCCCATACAAGTCTGCATGGGCATGTAAAGTTTTGGACCCCGCTATCTCCTATTATATTTAACACTGCTTAAGCTTTATTGCGCCATCTAGTAGTATGTTTTCATAGTTTTCATATCCATAACTAGGGGTTTAGGGGCTCTTAAGGTGTTATATATGTTTCCCCAGAAAAAAGATGTCATAGTATGGTGATTAAAGTGTAAATAGTTATATGTTTCAAATAATGCGAGATATGGGGTCCCAAAATGTTAACTTTACATGGAAATTTGTATAGCAGCATCAAACTTTGAAAAGTAAAGAGCCCTCTGACCACTTGGCTAAGAAAAGTTACGTCCTTCAAACTTTGAAAACAAACCTCAATTTAAAAATTCAATCAAATATGGCTGTTCCAGCCATTTGAAACATCCCCCTTGCCTGTGTGCTGTATTCAGTTTTTTCATGCATTTTTTGGTATTATTCCATACTGTACTTTGTATTATGAAACTCTTAACTGTACCAAGTTTTTACATTATTGAACATTATTGACACGGTGCAATCTGAGCTTAAATTCGAAGTGTGTAGTTAATATGTTTAAAGTTTCAAATACAGGTCGACAGTTGGCTTATAGTCGCAACAGTTGCGTTTGATTATTTACGAAGAGCGGAAATATTGTCTTAATTTTAGCAATTAGAACAGTGGAACAAGTTTGGCACACCACATTTATCTGGGATATGCTATTTGAAAAATGACACATGTTGACTAACAACGTTAGAACGCTTTATTCCTTAAAATTATGTCGAAAATATAAACCTTTAGTTCAACATAATGCCCGTAAGAAATATACCTTGGTGCTATCAATGAACAGGAAGTTTACATCCGGAAAGATGAATTCATTACTTTTGTCTTATTGTCCAGTTTGTAGTTTTTAGAGTCTTTTACCGATGAACTTATAAGTAAGAGGCCGACCTATCTGTATCGATGGAATCTTTTATTTTATATTCTCTATTATATTTTGTCATTTTTTGTCCGTGATCCTTGATACTCTTTTCCAAAGCTACATCACGATAATGTATGATTTCTTAGGTATGGCATATTTCCTGGAAATAATTGAGCTGCATAAACGTATATTTTAAAGCTTTTCCAAATAAATTCAATATTTAAAATAATCAAGAGACTGAGTATATGCAAATATACCTTTAATTCAATAATCTGAATTGGACGTGACATTATCACGAGCATTGCTCGATCTGTATTTGAAATTAGATTTTAATAAAATCAAACCATAATATACCATAACCAATTATGTGAAAAGGTATATTCCAAAATACCTTAAACGAAACAAGTTCAAGAATTATACTAACCTGTTAATGAGTATTGAAAAGACTGAAAAAAATCTTTAGCTGAACAGACGGGTACACATTGGAGAACGAACCATTACACTTTCGGATATCGGTTCATCTTTTAGCCTTGACTTGTGTTCTAAACAAAAATGTAAATTTGTTAGAATGTTAGAAATTTGTAAATAAAGATATTATAATAGTTATAACTTGCGCAAATATGTACGATTTTAGCAATGTTTACCACGCATGTTGTAAATCTAACTACTTCGTTATTATTCCTTTTCTTTGTGTCTTTTTTAGTCAATGACATGATGTTTTTTAGAATCCGACGTCTCGGTAACTGCTTTATTATCTTCCATTAATTATCTCCGTTTCAAATCTGAAGTTGCAAGCTAAATGCAATTGGCACCATGAATAGAGCATTTTTGATGACCTGAAAATCACTGCAGATCGATACCAAAATTCCAATCAGTAATAAAACTCACAATCAGGAGGTATCAGGTATGCGCGATTTGGTTTTAATGTTTTCGCACGATTTTTAATAGAGTTCGAATTCATAGCACATGTTGTGAAAATTCCTTACAAGTTTGGGATCAATTTGTCAAGTGGATTCAAAAATTACTGTTTGAAAATGCTCAAGACGACTACATACTAATAGACATCCATTCATAAGCAATCAATAGTACATATAGGTACTGCAGAAGGAGAAATTGTAATGTGGCATCAACAGTTCTACATTATTTTATTTTAAAAAAAACATTAAAAGACGCAAATACAAGTGGTAAAATTAAGAGGTGGACATTGAAAAATTGAAAATATCATTTAGAATACTTAAATTTGTCCTTTAACGATTTTGTAAAAGCCTTTGATTTCTCTACCCTATACGCTGCTATTCCGCATATCAAATGTCACCTAAATTGAAGGAATTTATGCATCATTGCTTATTTACAAAACGCAGGAAACAATTTGTATTCCAATTATGCTTCCCTTCTAGTCAGCTGGGAAAACAACTGGGATAAAAATTATGCTTCCCTTTCAGGTGTGAAAACACTAATCCAATTCTTTTAGTTTTTCTACTAAATTTGTTATTTTTGGAATTAGCACAGCTCTTTTACCTTAAGCGTAGCTTTACCGACACCATATATATCCAGAATCGTACGTGACAGGCCTATGTTCTCTAAAAAATTCATGACCACTTTAAAACCTTCCAAGAGAAAACCAACTTCCGGGGTAAACCCCACTCTAAAAATAGCACTTTCTTTTCAGAAAATCTTGGTTTATAGGTCACGTAGTAAATGTGACATAAAATATACTAAATAACATTAGAACAGACCATGTTAGGACTCAAAATTTTCCCAATATATTTACCTTTCAGAAAAACTTTCATTTATTAAATTCCATACAGTAGTTTTTAATATACACTAAGATAAACAGGACTATTTTGTTTGTTAAGTACTATTTTCTTATATGGTCTGAATTTGATTGGTTCCCTTTAGTGTCATGACCCCTTTCAGTCTGCTTGTCTCGTTATTCATACGAAGCAGTTTTTGTTTAGACTTTTACGATAGAAAGATTAAAAGTTCGACAGTGGTATATTCATGTCACAAAACTGTTTAAATTTTGAATCTTCTTTATCTTTAGATCTTTAAATCTACCACGATAACTGGTCAGATGAAATTGCAAGATAATTTTTGTTTCCTAATCATAAACGTTTTTCTGTGAGGTAATATTTCTTCAGCAACTAGTATGGATTATATATAGCACCAATCTATAAGATATTTCGGGGGATGCGATTTCATACAGTTATTTTCTTATCCGAATATTGTTAATCATCTAAAGGTTGATAAAGTACAGATATCTGGCAGTAAAATCGTGTCGACGTTAACTGTATGGTTGCCTTATAGGGTATCTGCCAGGCAGATTGCTTATATATTTTTAGGTGACTTAGTCGTCTCTCCTGTTCGTAACCTCGTTTTACTTATTTTTTATTGTATGTTTTTAGTTTTTGTCTTTTCTTATTTGTTTTTATTTTTCTGTTACCCATGGCTTTATAATTTCATTTATGGATTCCGTTTTTTTATTACTTCTTGGTATTTTGTGATGTACTTCTCTGGCAATCCACGGGATTTTTATCGGTTTATAAGTCCACAAAAACTCTAAAAGACGACCAATTACACGCGTCCTCTTCATTGTGTTTGACTTTACAAGTGAGGACATTATTTATACACGGGACAAATTTACGCAATATGGTGCAATATTTTTATGCTAATACTTCACTTAAAAGTGGTGGGTAAACAAGGGGTATTTACGAACAAAAGAAATGTTTTTCTTAGCAAATTGTTAGAAGTTTGGCCCATAAGTACTTTTTCTTTATGTCTTACATTCGACAATCAGCCAATTGGTTTTGACACACACTGTACAATTACCCCTGTAGCAATGTGAAAAGTCACGAAGTGTATCTTGGCGTTGTTTCAGTTAAGCATTTGATAGGTGAAAGCGATTATTATTTGGAATGCGGAAACAACTTTAATTTCAAGTTATTACCCTTGTTACAATATAGGTGGTAAAAAGTTTTATGTTCTTAGACAACGAATTCTGTTAGGAGAAACCATACGCCGTGCAGTTCTAACCAGTGGTAAAATAATAACTTTTGACATCCTTAGCATGTTATTTAAAAACAACTATATGTGACGTATCTTTTTTTATCATGATTTTGTTCATTGAAGTAGAACCAAATATTACCTTCATTTAAACGTCAGATAGAAACCAAAACATGCCAGTTCAGTTTAATCGCTAATTTAACAAGATCTAGGATACAATAAATGTTTGCAACAACATTTTGTAATGTTTTGATGTGACCAGCAATTAATTTTATACTTGCTTATAAATAACAATAATTCAATGCTTAAACATCATTCAAAATTTTATAACAATTTCCTTGACAGTAAAATAAATGTATTTGTTGATATTTATAGTGTAGAAAATAATAATAATAATTTTTCACATGTCATTTGTTTAACCGCACACCGTACCAAAAATAAACAAACAAAGACCGTTGATTGTTTAATTCTTTTTTAAGTTTCGACTCCATATCTTGAACATAATATGAATTTTTATGTTCCATACACATGATTTCTCTATTTTGGTAAGTTTTTGAAATTCTTGAATTTTATAAATTTCAACGCAATTCGTCCATCAAATTTAGTGAGTTTATCTATAGGTTGTTCTAGTGCTATATATTTCACATCAACATTTTACGTATATGCTATACTGCTCACTAGACGTTACAACAATTAAATCAATCAACTTTTTCAAAGAAATGTATATGGTCAATGAAACCCGGAAGTGCTTAATGACGACCATAAATTCAAATTCCTCTGGAGCACCAATTTTTGTTAATTCAAAAAAGCTTCCTCCATCTACAATCTTTGAAACGTCAAATGCGGGGTCAGATCTGCCACGTTTTCAACAATTCTTTCTATTATGCGTTTTACTGCTTTTTCTATTGCTGCCACCTTGTCGA
Source organism: Limnoperna fortunei (assembly GCA_944474755.1). Classification (NCBI taxonomy): domain Eukaryota; kingdom Metazoa; phylum Mollusca; class Bivalvia; order Mytilida; family Modiolidae; genus Limnoperna; species Limnoperna fortunei. The sequence goes on from OX104125.1 coordinate 26,961,066, forward strand.
TCTGTATATCAAACTTACAACGAACATTATGTACGTATGTGATAAAAGCTTCCACAAAAGTCATGAAAATAAAATACTTCACACAATAAATTTATCTGGAAAATACATGTATTTATAATTATAAGATTTTTGATATGGTTTGAAGATTCCAAGAATTAAATTATCTTCAGTCATCATAAAGACTGCAATTTAAGAAGTTTTTTTGATTATTCAGAGCGGTACATAAACGTCAACAAAGTAAGCCCAACACTGTTAGAATTAGATTTTGATACTGTCAAATGTTGTGCTTACCCTCAGCCGTATTCGAACTCGCACCGTTGTGACACCATGAATCCTATTCGCCTGCATTATATCTAGCGGTCTAGATCACTCGGCTTAGTCCGCTATATATAAAATATAGCTTTATTAACCAGGTGAATCGTAGACATAGACATAGTACATTGTGTACTAGCGTGTAACAATGGAACTTTTCGTACCAATACGTATTAATCTGACAGTAATCTAACTCGGCATTTTTGTGAGGATGACAATGTTACTAGTCATACAGTCCTTTATATAAATAATATTTCTTTTTTTCATATTACTAGTGTTGTCCTTGATTCATAAATTAAATGTTACAAGCATTATTTCAATAACACTTATTGGAAGTAAAAAAACGTTATCAGGTTTTGTATTTTCCACAGTAGCATAGAATATAAATCAGTTAACACGTTAAGGAAGATATTAAGTTACATGTATGTACACAGTACATTGTTTATAAAACTTAAAATGGTTATTGGCAACGATAAATATATTTGTATTAAAATATCATGAACCATTTTAAATATATGCATGTGGATGGCTTTCAAGCTAATGTTTGTCTCATGATAGAGAAAAAAATATTTTAAAATAGTCACGCCTTTGTTGTTTTAGGAACATATCTGATATGACGGATACATACAAAGAAATTATACGATACGATACGAAAACTTTATTTTAATTCGGCACATGATAATTGAAACACATTTTTTTCATTATAAACTAATCAATTAATCTGTATACAATTTAAATTATGTATATAAAGGCCTGTTTAGAACATGATAATCGAAACATATTTTTTAATTATAAACTAATCAATAATTCCGTATACAATTTAAATTGTGTACATTCCGACATTGAAAACCTCATAAACGAATTGCCATATTTTCTTAAAGTGCAGCAAAAAAAGATCTAAATTCTATAAACTCTATAACCTATAATTGTGTCGCAGTATTGTATGAAGTAGGTCTTAGTTTGAAATTCGTGGACTGCCCTTGATTGTCAACAGAAAGTCTAAATTATAAACACGATTGTAGGAGATTCCTGTTGGTTAAAGTCATAACCACATTCGTCTTTGGTTATGTTTGTTTTTGGCGAATCAATAAACTAAGGACAAAATCTTACCTGTTAGCCATTGTTACATGAAAGTATTACCAAGCCTTTAAAAACCATTGACTCACCATTCTGTACATAGATTGCGAGAGTTGTCTCTCCTAAAACTCACTAGTGTAGTGAAGGGTTGGAAATGATAGTTAACGCTACTCACAGAAAATTTGTCAGCTGTATTATGGCGTCTAGTTATTGTGAGAGGAAGCTGGAGTACGATAAAATATAGCAAACAAAGAAATAAGGTTAACATTATGAAAAACCCGCAAAAGAAGAATTTCATAATTACATATATAAAATGTAATTCCGGAAACTACGTCTTTTCTAAAACTATATTGAAAAATCATGTAAATGTAGATAAAATTTGAAAAGGTTTTCATAGTATTACACCTACTAAGAATACAAAAATTTACCAATCGCTTGATGAAATGAATTGTGATGACTGAATTTATGACAAAATATGTTTAAATTAATAACTCTTTTTCTCTATACCTGCTTATTTCCATCCCCACATTCCGGCTTTCCTTTCATTCCTTCCCTCCCACAATGTGTTATATTTCCTTTTTTCACCACCATTCAAGACTTCTTCTCCTACTACCAACTCAAAACTTTTCCATTATAAACTCTTATTATCCAAGACTTTTATTCCATGAACTTATAATTCATTCATTGAAATTTTATTACTGGTTACCAGTTCTCCTAACAGCCTCGTATGAAAGGAAAGATCAATCATATACAATTAGTAGAAATTGTAGACAAAACAAACACATATATAATAATATAAAAGAATATTTGCGAAAATACCTTACCTGTCGGCTCGGAAAATTTACTCTCTTGACTAGTATTGATCACCATCTCCTCAACTCTTGCTTAAATACACCGATTATTTCACCACTGAATTTACTTACAACGGGCCACCATTATACCAAATGAGCTAGAAGAAAACTCAACTAACAAAGGCGGTTATGAACCTACGACAGTTCTTACAACATTGGCATTCTCGTTACTCCCGCACGTTCTTCCCAATATTCATCATATGAGCGCCGTCATTCATAAAGGGAACTTAGCGGTATATAAAAGATCATAAAACGTTACGTTAAAACCGACGTCAAACAACACGTTGAAAATAGTTATCGAAGCAAAATAAATAATATATTTTACATGTTGCAAAGTTGAGTACATTTCATTTGAGATGTATTTTCATCGAAATTTCATAATTTCGAAGTCCTTTTAATTGTGCTAATTTGAATAAAATATTTCAATTATTCAAATACGCATAGGCATCACCAGAGAACTCAACATAACAGGCATAAAGTTTTACTCAAAAAGGAGATTAGAAGAACATGTAACATGTTGTTATATGTCATCTTGTCTAAAATTAGCCTTGTCAAATTATATACCCTCTCAAAAAGAAACGCAACATAAGCAAAACTGTGTTTTACTTCATAAATTTTAATTATAAATTACAACAGAAATAAAACACACAGAACACTAACATTTGGAACAAATGTTGCCGAAAGGTCACTTTTACCAAAAATTTTAATTTTCATCGAGATTCAATATGGAACAATATCTATTATGTCCTCCGTTTGCCTGCAGACCAGCTTTTATACGCCTGTGCTTAGCCTGAATAAATCGCTGTACTCGAGCCCAAGGAATTCTTTGCAATTCAACATGAAGTGCATGCTGCAATTCCTGCAGTGTTTGAGGCGACGGTCGAGTTCATCCCACAGATGCTCAATCGGGTGACAGTGAAGGTCAACGCATAACATGTACGTTCTGCAGCTAAAAAAAGTCAACAACGATCCTTGTAGTATGCATTATGGCATTATTTTGAAAAACCTCTCTATGTACATCGAATGCGGGCAATAAGTTAGGCTGTAGAATCTCGTAACGATAGCGAACTGCATTCAAGTTGCCTGGAATATGAACCAAGGGTATTTTTCTGGCGTAAGCTACATCATCACGCTGCCTCCGTTGATATTGTTGACTACAACGACACAATTGTGTTCAAATTGTTAGTTTCGTCCTCATTTCTAGCAAAAAGCGAGATTCCTCGCTAGACCACACCCTTCTCCAGTTCCGCAGATCCCATCTTCGAACAAAATTACACCATCGTACCCTTGCTTGGCAATGTTGGCATCTCAAGGTGGCTCGTATGGTCGTCTGGCTCGCAATCGAATACGGATGGTCTGGGTCGAAATTCTCCGCATGCCAGACTACTGCGTTAGAAAAGAACTAACCGAGTTTGTATATCAGCAGTACCCGCGAACAAATTACCCATAAATTGCACGTGCAAAACAAACTGATTTTTGTCAAGCCTCTAGAATGCTTCTACACAAGTACCAGGTTTTCACACGCTTGATTGCAGTCATCGGTAAAATTTCATTAATGGTTTAACTGTAATCACTAATAATTTTCTCAGTTGGCCAATAAAAGAAAAAAATCATTTTTGTTTGCGTTTCTTTTTTTTTTGTAGAGTATATATAGATTCTAGCACTCCACGCCGAATTTATTAAGATATATATCTTTAATACTGAGGAAAGTGGACTTGAAGATTGCATGATTCTTCTATATGATTTGTTAAATTTTTTTTATGTATGCCTTCAACCTCTCTCTAAATAAATAAATATATCTATTCAAGACAGTAACGTGTTCAAATTTTATAATTGCAGAACATTTTACGGTTTAATACAATAATCAATCGCGGTAAAGTGGTAGAATCTTGTTGAATATCGCAAGTTTTCCTAATGGATACAACAACTATTTTAATAAACGAATTTTTCTGACATTTCATAATACGTTAAATGAGTTTCAGAGAGACGGGAGACCCTAGCCTACGGAAATGAGAAAAACCGGAAGCGTTTCTTGCTATATTTTTGCAACATAAGTTTTTGTCTATAAGTTTTGAACGAATTAACATATCAATTTAATTCAAACGGAAGGGTTTTTCTCGACTAAATTCGTTTTTTAACTTTGATTCTAAATTGTGTTCAACTTGTAGAACCCGCTGAAAGGCGGCTAATATATTCCACTTTAAAGTTTTATAACAAATTCATCAATTTATAACCTGAAAGGAGGTTCGTTGGAATGTGACATATAGTGGAATTTCCACTTTAAATGCAAATTATATACAAACATGCAAATCCGCTGTCAAAAGGGATTCCTTTATTCCTATAGAAATTTTAATATAAATTTCGTTGATATTTAACTTAATTCTATTCAATAGTTGTGCTGCCACCCTGTTAATGGCAGCAGATATTTAAACACACGTATTGTTAACAAATGGATAATCCAAATGACTGGGATCATACGTGGGGTCCCAGTACTTACCCCGTGTAGCGTCCCGGGGCGTTCTCTGGTGGCGGATGGGAGAGGCCCTCTCGTTGGAGTGTTGTGAGGGCCTGGCCGCGGACCGTAGTGGGTGACGTGTTATAGGAGAATAAATTGCTGCATATTTTTTACAACTTATGACATTTACGAATACGGTATATATTAGCTTTTAAAAATCATTAGACATGAAAAAGAAGACAACCATTTGAAATCGTGTATAAAATGTTTATGATCTACTAAAATAGTCACTCAAACGTCAAAAGCTTTCATCTTATGCAATAACTTTTGCATATGTATACAAAAATTATTAACTGTGAAATATAAATACATGAATATTTTTTACAGATAATAATATTTATTGATAGTATCTAGTTTGAATTAACAAAGAACTACAAGGATTGGGGTTTTTCCACCACTAGTAGGTTATGTCACATACAAATTTTTATATTTTAAATTAAAGTTGTACACATTTGAATTTCGTTTAAATGTGTTTATTCAAATTTCGAGAAATCTCCAAATGTGATACTTTTTGTAAATCTTAAGGACAAAGTCATACGTAGATTTCAATATTTTGTATTTGGTCATTACAAAACTAGACGCCGTGATATAGCTGAAAAATTCAAAACTGACCTTAACCCTCATTCAAATAAACTGACAAAAATTCAAACTGTGTCGTAAAGCTTTTGAAAAGTCGTAAACGAAAACAAGTTAATAGTATGTTTTAAACAGAGTTGTATATTTCAATGTATATACAATTAAGATGTTCGGTAACATTCATCGTCATATTTATAGAAACAATTTGTTTTTCTTTAATGATTGTAAATTATTTACAAAGTATTCGAACACTACACTTTCCGAACATAAGTAAATTACGAGATAGGACAATTTGACGGAATTTGTTGATGATCGATATAACATTGTACAATGAGTTGCAAACGAACATTGCCGAGTTGAGTAATACAGATAATCTTGAGTAAACTTTAATTATAAGTTTTGGTAAAATAATGATAACAGGTGCAAATTTAAGTCAATGAAGTCCTTTGATTACTGCAAGAATGGATTAACTGGAATACACGGTAATAATTCTATTTATGCTGTAATTTATTTATATTAAGTGCTTTGATTAGATAAAAACGCTTAAATGGCGTCCTCTCAGATAATTTATATATCGATATTTCCTCTGAGCGGACTACTTTCAGCATCCAATGTAAACAAGATGCCGTCCTCCTAGCGTATCGTCGGGGAAAGGGGGGGGGGCAATGTTTTCTCTGCCGCAATGATTTCCAATTAAATCGATTGAGATTTCAAATTAAATATAATATAAATACAATTTAGTGTTTCATTTTGGTTTTTTTCCTATCAATATCTACAGAACCCCGATTCCTTTGGTACTATGTATATGCATATCACTACCGGGCCTAGGTACGTTTTGAGGTCAAGATGGGTTTCGGTAACTGCTTTTGCTGTTTTAAAAATCGCAACGATAATTTTACAGAATTATAAGGATTAAACACTTGGTTTTAAGACATTATCCTTGTGTAAACTCCGGCGAATCCCTCACAAACTTGACATAAAGTCCTTCGGACTTTATTTAGTTTGTGAGTGAGTCGCCGGAGTTTACACATTGATAATTTCCTAAAACCCAGTGTTTATTCCTATAATTAATTGCAAATAACAGTCATTCCTTTTTCAACTTTGAGAGAATGAAATAAAACTGTGGATTTGATTATTTCGATATATCAGGATCATTATTCTGCAAAAATCTCAATTTCGAAGATTTTTAGACTAAGGTCCCTTTATGAATGACTCCGCTCATATACTGGATTATTACCAATAAACCCGGTTATCCATACATGCTATTTTTATAGTTAGATAGTAATGTAAGCGTCGAACCGGGAACATCTCAGACAGTAAGCTTCCAATGAACACAGCTTGTGTAGATGATATGAACCTACTGCTGTACCTAAGTGCATTCCGGTTACACTGATACGGGAAGTTGTGAAAACTAAGTCCAATAAAGTTATTAAAATAAAACGTTCGCGGTTCACGGATTTCGTTTTATAGTTTGTTGCTATATTGAATGTGGTATAATAGTAACGTTTCAAAACCAAAATAATTAGAACATATATAATATTAAGTTTTCCACCTAAAACGCGTCTTCTTGTAAAAAACCTGGAAAATTTGCTGTTTTACAGTTTCTTAGACCACTGCTTATCCGTCAACCATAATATTTTGTGAGTTCTAACATAATAATTATTCAAAACGTATCAAAACTAGATTATATTAATGCATTAATACATAGTCACTCAAATTACGTTGCATTACTTTAGTTTAAAAAGTTGAATGCCGTTTAAACTGTATAGTATGACAAAACAGCCGTATTTGAGTTAGAAGTCATCAAGGGAGAAGATCTAGGCTGGTGCCAATCATAAAAAACGGGATAAATATCAATGTGACAGTGTAAGGATAAGGAAGAAATTGTTATTGGCGTTTTCTCCCTTTTCACACAAATGTTATCTACTAAGCACCAATAATTATGCAATTTCTACATAATTATTTTTTATCAATAGGATTCGGGCGATCATTCAATATGATTTAAGAAATAATAACGAAACTTTCATTAACAGGCCAAATGATTCTTGTTTATAATTGATGTCAACACGATGCAGTTTGCATGGATCTAATACCGCATACAGTGCCTGACAATTAATGTTTATATTTACAAGAATGAAAGTAATGTGTATTAAAATTTTATTTACAGGTAAGTATACTTGAGAAGACTTTTAGTTATTAAGATTTCACCTGCCCAATTGATAGTACCTTCTTTTTATATAGATTTATTTTTCTAACTAAATTAATTAGCATTGTTTATACCAGTTGTACTTAGTTAACTGTACTAGAATACAGCAATTTGTTAAGAAACAGAGGGCAAGTTCAAAGTAAATCCAGAGTAAACTATTACAGTTAATTAAAAATATGGTGTTCAACCTAAATCATTCCCTCTTTAATCGATACTGATTGATTAATACATATTTTTTCTTGAATAATATGTATTTAACTGTCAAAATCCTGTGTTAATTATTTATTTAGGCTCAAGATCATGGGAAGTTTTATAAATTATCAAATATTCCAGCATCGTTGTTATACAGTGGAATCTGTCTACAGAGACCAAAGATTCAGTTGACGGAAATGTTACAGGAACAAAAAACTCCCTTGTCATTGTCCTGTAATTAACATCAAATCTGGATATGCATTTACATAACAACCTAAGAATGCTTAATTGTAGATCGAATACGCCGTTTCAAGAGAGATAGTATGATTTATCATGCAACGTGATTTGCAACGTGATTTATGTTATCACGTGATTTTACTCAGGGCACTTTCCTCATACACGATCTTTTAACATTATGGGAAAGGCATAAAACTCAACCATAAATTTATGTTTAGTGTGGGCTTTGCTACCCAGCACAAACAGCACAGGTTCGTCTATCGTCTTTCCTAAATGCTGCCTCTTTTTATGGAAATCCCTATATTTGTATGAAATCACGTGTTCAGCATTACATTTTCCACCTCCTTTGGCAAAAGCGATTATATCGTGAATGACGTTTTTGAATTTTTGAAAACTGTATAAATTTTATCCAAGTTTAAATTTAATTGGACATGATGTTACATTATTGTCTATTATACTTTGGTTAAAAATATTCTGAACTCCAAGATGACACTAGTATGCCACAATAGTTTTGTATCGGATGGAGAACCAACCACGTGTAACCAACATATGTTTGCATGATGTTTTGAACTTACATCTGCACATCCGGCCTTAGGTTTCACGTTCTGTAACCAAAAGTTAAGATCACAAATTTGGGACAATGCAAAAAATATAAATAAAATCAAGACATCAGATAAAATTGACAAAAAAAATTGCTTACAAAGATGATTTACTGAATTACTTGGTTGTCAAAAATTCAATTTGGTTTGCCGACGTCGCTCTCTTCTCTCGCGGCGGAATGTCTTTTTGATCCAAAACTGTCTGAGAAGTTGATTATTCAAACGATATTTACTGCAATCTTTTAACACCTTCTAATTGCTCTTACAGAATTCTAGCTATTTTTGAAAATTATCTACTCCACATTTGAAAAGGTGTCAATATCGTTTTGTGTTGTAATAACACATGCATTTTAAACGTGTGTACTCCGAAAATGCTGACGTCGCTTAAATGTGTGTTCTCTAAAAATGTGTTTATTTTAAATATAATTGAATAATGGTTCATTTCAAAGCTTTCTTATCTAGGAAAAATGTAGTTTCTTAAAATTGCACTGAGCTGTGGTTAAGATTGAAAGAATATCAGTGCCCTTGACGGCGAGTGGTAGGTTGTATGTCATTGCTACTGACTGATTACGTGTGTTTCGACGCTGTTTTAGAGTTCAAAAATGAATTGTGGCACCATGTGCTATACATTTTCACGGATTGAGAAAGGTCTGGACTTCTCTCACATTGTATGTTCGCTTATATCCCCAATAAATTTGTATTTTCGCAAAGCTTATTAAGAGAATTTTGCTGACCTGGGGATCGAACCCAATTCTGCACGCCAGAAAACACACTACGACATTGATTAGCTACAAATTATTAACATTTTAATAAAAGCAATGGTTGTTTATTTTAGCTTTTAATAAGCCCAGGGTCTGTTTACGCACAAATAATTGTTTAAACTTATCTAACGCTTGCATTTAAACCATTATTTCTTATGTTTTGATATAAAACTGTACAACAAGAGCAATCGAAGTTAGCATGATGGACATCGATAACTGTAGACTAAACAACTAACACGTGTTTTAATTACAAAAACTATAATGTACACCCACGACTAACTGTTTTGGCGAGATGTGTTTATTTTAATTACCCGTCATTTCTGCTAATCGTGTAAATCATATTGAAGTCAACGTCTTGTAAACGTTTTAAGTGTAAAGTTCTTATTTTTTTTTTCATTTTTTATACCAGGCCAGTCTGCATTCTCACCAAATTTTTCTAAAAACAGCTTTACAGTTACCTTGCAAACCCGTATAATCAAGTTATAGCATATAATAACTAGCCAATACACGAAACTAAAATGTATCTGAGGCGTGTTTGATTGCAATGGCGTATACAGATGTTGTATCCGTGTCTTCCAAATGAAAATTGGCAAAAATTTGCACACACACAAAAAACACTCGGAATCCCCGCCTTTGCAAACTTCTGCATCTAAAGGTTTAAAAACCGTGGACAAGTGCACATAGAAAAAAAGTCAGAAACTATTTTGTTATTATTTTATCTTTTAGTGTTAAATATGAAAGCTACATTATGTCAACTACAGATTGGTTCTTTTATATGCCGTTTATGTATCCGGGGTAAACGAATTTCATTATCTTTAATGTATATAGAATTGACATATGTTGGTTTGCAGCATAGTTTATTGCATTAATCAACGATAAATCACAATATTATTGCTGTCTTTAATACAGGTATATTCTTAGGAAAACAATTTCTCCAAAATTTGAAAAAGGTAGATTAATATAAGTTATATATTCGAGCATAGAATTAATGTATTGTTAACTAACTAAATTTATCCGTAACAATGATTACAGTGTTTTAGCACCAACGTTCCTTTGAAATATCGTTTCACTATTTATTTTAAAATTAGACTATAGAATTATAATAAAAAGTGTATACAAGAGGATGGTGGCCTGGTCTGAAAGTCTAAGGCGGCTTGTTGTTGGCCTTAGACCAGCGTTTCAGTTTTGTCAGTTGTTAATCGACGCCACGGCCTTTCTTTAGCTTGTTGTGTGCGCATGGTTGACAAGTCTTTTGTAGTCCGATGTCCCATCCTTCTAAGTTGTTGTTGGTAGTAGTGCATCAATCGTAAACTGGTTCAAGTGTTCTCTGTAATCTCTGGTAACCAATATTTTTGTTTCTCTAATTTTGACGTAATATTTCAACCGCTTGACCGGTGTGGAAAATATAGTTCTCGTCACTAGTGAATTTGTTGTTCTCAGTAGTTGATTGGTTTAAAATAATAACGTCATAATGAGAACTCATGACGTCATAAACAAAACACCTTCCATTTACCGTGTATTCAAGTCATGAACGTAAAATTGGGTTTGGGAGAATTTGCAAAGTTACTATTTTTTTTTAAATTAGAGAAACAGAATCTTACATTAGTACACTTGGATTATCGGATTTCTCCAATCTCGATAGTTAAATTATGGAAATATAAGTCCTCGCCAAGGCTCAGACTTAAAATTCCATAATTTAACTATCTCGATTGGAGAAATCCGTGAATCCACCCGTACTTATGTAAGATCCTATATATCTTGTTTCTGGCGTTCTGCTTTCGAATATTAAACAAAGAAGAGTCCATAGTATACCGCGATATTAAAGTTTTTTGGAAAGCCGCTGTGATCTTCCACTCGTTATAGAAATTTCTATCACCCGTGGAATATTCCCCGGTCTTTCCTTACAACATGTGAAAGAACCTTGTAATCTCTCGTGTCTGTTCTTCGTATTTGAATGAATTAAACTAAACACCTACAACTTTCTAACGGTCTACTGCTGGACATCTGATGAAAATTATTATATTGTTGTCTTAGTACAGCCATGCAGTCCTAGTTTTCAAGTTCATTTTGTCAAAAGCTCAATGTTTAGAGTTACTGGTTGCTTTCGATGTGAATATGGTTGAAGTTCTCGTAATGCACATGCAGTCTTCAGTAAGCTTGAGAAACGTTCGTAGAGGTAGTTGGCTAAACACCAGTGGGTGCATATCGTTACCTACAAAAGCATGTATAAAGCGTATAGCTAGGTAAATTGAGTAGCGTAAGTTTACAAAAACATTCCGACCCATATATAGTTAGGCCGAATTTTACTGTAATGATAGTCTAACCCAATTTTAGTTTTGTGGCTTGTCGGATTAACTTCGCCAAAAAATTCGAGTGTACTATAATCCAGTCTAATATTAGTAATATATGATGCAAAGTTGGTGAGGTTGTGGATATTCAAAATCATAAGCATCTTTTCATGTTGCTGTCGTCTGCAGGTAGAATTTTTTCTTCAGCTTAGTCTGTGTCTGTTTATCACCATGTTGCGCATTGACTGATAGCTTTGTCGGGTAATATTACATGCTGCTCCGGTACCAGGCATGTACGGACATGGTTTTTTTTAAATATTATAAATAATTTGATATCTACGTTTTAAAAAATTACATTTTTTTTCTCTTGTCTGAGGAGGCATGAACCTCTTTATTTTTTATTTAGAAATACCTCATTTTGAGTTTAAACGCATGCAGTGTTAAATCCCGTGTTTTATCGTGGACATAATGGTTAACTATAAACATCTTAAACAAAAGGCAAACATTTTAGAGATGCCGAATCTAAAAAATTCGCCCCTGAACAGATAAAAAAAAATTCAGTGATTCCTTGTCAGATAAAAGATTGCAACAAATAATTACACAAAAAGAACGTCATTTTTAGAGAAATCCTGAGGACTCGAATACAACAGCATTTTAGTTCGCATTTATGTACGTCGACCATTGCTATCAGTATATACATTTTAATAATCTGTCATAATTCAATATTCTATCAATAAAATATGTTGAAGTCATTCTTCAAAGGATATATTTGTATGTTATCACACAATAAACATCCTAAAAATATTTAACATGGTTTTCAAATTAGTTATACATTACGTAATACACAATCAAATTAACGAGAAGCAGTAAATAAATCAGGATGTAACTTATATCTATTCATAAACAACGAAGAAATATTTATCTAATTATTACCATGGCCTGACTGAATTTTTGTAGAAAAAATATGTGTATACTTAATTTTAATAGTGGTTAACTATTGATCACGTGGTCTGTCAACACTAAGGTTGCGGGTTCGAGTCTCACTGCGGGCAAGGTGTGCTCGACTCGAATCTTAATTGACAAGGATTGTCAGTTTTCCTACCGAAGATCTGGCGTTTTCTCCAGGTACTCCGGCTTCCTCCCCGAATAAAAACTGGACGCCATGATAAAGCTGAAAAATTGCTGAAAGTTGCGTTAAACATCATTCAAACAAACAATTATAGTTCCTCCACTGTCTAATAACAACGCTGTGACAAAAGGCGTCCGTTTTTATTCGTGAGCTACCAACAATTGCACCCTTTGGAGTATCAGTTTCCTGTTTTTGGTGAACGCCAATACCCTCAGTGAACCCTAATTTTAATAGCGTCTCGAATCGGTGTACAACCCGATGACAAAGGCCTCCGTATTTGTTCCTAAACTACCAATTATTAAATCCTTTGGCGTACGAGTTTCGAAAGAGACATCACCCTTCCAAGTTAAAGAATCAACAATTATTGAATACTCATTTTCATGCGTGATACAAAGTAATTATGCATATACCCAGTTATTATGAGATATAACGAGAAATTTGGGTTTCACAAAGTAATCATTTACTAAGCAATTATAATCTACACAAATTATTCATGGGTTATGCAAAGTAATCATAGACCGTACATACGGTACGACTGGCTACACACTATTACTGATACACACAGTTATAGGGGGAGTGGGCACGGAAATATAGCGTGCATGAAAACAATTCCGTATCGGCCGTGTCAGCCGTGCATGCCAAACATTTCCGTATCACCTTTTGTTGTGTACTCCATAACGAATTTATCCCGGTGATGAAATTTCATTCCATCAATTTTAGTTCTGTCCTTAAAAACAATGTTATCCTTGCTACGCGAGGCAAACCTATCGGCATCTATATTGTTTGTATAGTGTGTAGCCAAATCACGTGACTTCAAGGAAGAAGAAAATTTCAGGGACCTGATTTCACAGAGGCAAAAAAGAGAGCATTTTCAGGGATGGTAGAAAATCATGTGATTTTCGAGTTATGATACAATAATTGTAAAAGACACACCTAGCCAATTAAAAGATGGTATTTGTAATAAAGTCGGAATAAAAACATAAAGTAATCACGGGATTCGCAAATTAATAACAGGATACACATTCAAGTAGTCATGGGATATGCAAAATCAATACATAAAGTAATCACAGAGTACACAGAGTAATGGTCCGTACAGTTATCAGTTACACCAAGCAGTCATGGGTTACACAAAGTTAACCAGACTACATTATTTGAAAAAAAAATCAAAATCTCAGGTTAAATAAACTAATTTAAAATGCCAACGAACGACTTGATAATCTGTCTGTTAACAAATATGCAGGGCATTTCTTCACATGAGCATAATAGATCACATTAAAGAAAATCGTTTTTACACATACGTAAGATAAGAGCAGGTATTACCAGCAACCTGTTGCTATGTAATGAATACGTGTAAATAAAATCAGTTAAAAAAACGTAGTTTTAAAATGTTCAACTATGATGTAATATTTATTTGGTTTTCGACAGAACATTGTTGGCATTAAAGGTATATGAAGTTTGAAATTAAAATTTAGAATTTTTTATTCATGAAAAAAATGAGGTATCTTGTCATCGAGAAAAAAGTGGATTCGGTATATTTGACCTGCCATTAAACTAAGATTACAAAAATGATTGCTTTGTCACATGAACGCAGGTGGCTTTATGTCGCGGATTTAGATAAAGGCCGGTACACTGTGAGCTTAACTTCAGATTATACCCTGCCTACCACGTTTTGAGCTACTTGTATAATCCATTGTAGACAAGCTGATACCCATTTGTTATTATTTAACAAACTATAGCAGACACCGGTAGCAAGAATTTTTAACACACTATCCGGGGCGTCGGTGGACAAGTAGTTAATGTAGTTCATCTACTATTGATCATGTGACCGTTAACAGTAAGGTTGCACCTTTGCGTCTCAGTGCGGACAGGTTGTGCTCGCCTCCAATCTTAAATGGCAAGGATTACTAGTTTTTCTACCGGAGGTAGGGGTTTTTACCATGTCCTCCGGCTTCCTCACCAAATATAAAAACTGCACGCCACAATATAGCTGCTTAATTGCTGAAAGTGGCGTTAAACTTCATTAAAAGAGAATCAAAATCAACATACTATCGACATGGAAATGGGCACAATTTGTGCACCACTCTTCGCCGACTTGTTTATGGTACATGTCTGAGGGCGTATTTCTCGACGGTCTATTGAAGAAAAAATTTTAAAAGTAGCCGCGTACTTTAATTTCACCTTTCGCTATATGGATGATATCACTGAATAACTGAAAGTTCAGTGACTACTTAAATTTTATTTTCTCCAGTGAGCTTACGATTAGGGACACTGATTCATTTCAGTCTGCCTCTAGCCAAGACCTTCATCTCAACATATATGTAGACTTAACTAAAAAAACTACAAACGTTACCCTAAAAAACTACAAACTTTACCCTACAACAAACGTGATGACTTTAGCTACACATTCGTCACCTTTCCGTTCATTATATTAGCTCCACGTATGGCACTTATATTTTACAACTCATATGGCATTCTAGCTTTAAGATCCGTATTCCGATCGGTAATCCCATTTTCTTTACAGGACACCTTTGTTGACCAATAACCTTTAACTGAGGGGGGAGACCTCAGCTCCGGATATTAAAAAGCCATACTATACGTAGTAAAACCTAGTGCGAAACGGAAAGGAGTTTATCGATTCTCCGAATAATTTTTTTCGGTTATTTATGGATTGTTTTCAATTGTTGGTTAGATTATTGGATATAAACGACTTTGGGTCGATTTACGCTGAATAAACCGCGAAGCGGTTTATGTTGCAGCGTAAATCGATCCAAAGTCGTTTATATCCAATAATCTAACCAACAAGTGAAAACAAACCTTATATTTTAAATTCTATAGTAAAAATAAAGTAACAAGAACAATATTTTACAATTAATCAAATAATATTTGCAATTCACAATTTTAGTGTCGTCACTTGTTGTTTGCGGAAGATTTCAGGTATAGTCAACGTCATCAATACATCTTATTATGACGTCACAATCAGTCACGTGCTGAAAAACCAAGTTAGGTTATACGAAATAACCAACTTTGCTCATATGTTGAGTATTTAAACGAAATTAAAATATAAAACTAATATACAGGTGCGCCAAAAAGTAATAATAATAACATGGAATTTTTTCCAGTTTACTGTTTGATTGGTTAGTTGCAGAGCTCCAGATAAGCTGCGTATTTGCGTTATTACGCAATACAATTTTCATAAAACCCAATTATTTTTATAGATTTGCGTTGCAAAACGCAATATCAAAGGCCTAAAACCCAACCAATTTTTAGAAGCATGCTTAATTCACTCACTGAGTGCATAAAATTGTTCAGTGCTTGCGTTGATTCATTTAAATAAATACACAAAGTTGCGTAATTACGATTCCTATTATTTTGCAACGTAACAACAGAGGTATTCCGAATGTAATGTATATTTCATGCAGCATACGGTGCTCCAGGTATGGAGATTTATTTCACAAGAAGAGATTATGTTCCCTGTCGAATTATTTATGGATAGAACTATTCGAGTTTTTTGTTGTGGCACCATGAATAGACTTGGAAGAAAAAAGTGTTTCTATAGTTGCTGCAAAACGACAAAAGGTTATCTACATGTCTAAAACCATAGTGAAATACATTTTGTCAGCATAAAAAACCCAATTCAATAAATTTTAGATGGTTGAAAAACTCTATTTACTTATTTTTGAGTGGGTTAAAAAAAATGATAAAAGTGATATATAAAAAAATACCCAATGAAATAAATCATCAGATGGGTGAAAAACCCAATGAAGAAAAATCTTATCTGGAGCTCTGCGGTTGAATGCAGTATAAACTATTTTCAACAATATTTCAGATATATTTTGGCGCCCAGATTTTATTGGAGGAGGAAGCCGGATTACCCCCAGATCTTCGGTAGGAAAACTGGGTTTCCAGTATTAACATAATCCCTTGATTTAATATTAAAAGGCTTGTACAATATATTAATATTAATTTTGACGTGAACTAACCCTTTTTATAACAACATACCCTGTTGTTATTAGAAAAGACATAATGACAACCTATCGTTTTATCAGATTAAGCATTTGCAAATGTTAATATTACAGTAGCTACGTGGAGAATTTTTCCAGACAGACTCTAAAGGCACCTCGAGTGATCACATGAAGTTATTTTAAATGCATATTTCATTAACGATTTCATGCACTGAAATTAATTTGACAGGTGCGTGATATTTGTGAAGTATTTAACACAACGGAATTTTAATCCTATACCTGCCAGTTTCATGTTTTTGGCAGCTTTTGTGTAGGAATTGTTTGCAGACATGACGAGGTAAGACATTATTTTACAGTTACAATATTTTTATGGATATATACACTGAAAATATCTCTTATTATACCACAAAATTGGCATTTTTCTGAATTCAAATTCGTACAGTATTGTTTATTTTTACGTTTACACACGTTAACAATATAGAGTATTGCCCGTTTGCTAATTTTTCGTTAGTTTTGCTGTTCAAAATTGGTTAGATTTGTGCCATAAATTGCTTAATGATATTTCTTTGTTGTCTCTACATCACTTATTACTTGAACGTTGAGTTTGTTCTCTTTTAGAACTTACCCATTATTGTCGCATTGTTTCGAAATCAAAAGGCTTTGCTACTAAAAATGATACTTCGTTAAATGATTATATAGAATTATATATGTATAATATATGTTCATGTTTGAAGGTACGCCTAGCAAAAGAGTTAAAAGACGTTATAGTTTGTTTTTAGAAACATAAGTAGTTTATTTTTTACAAACCTAATCTTGTATCAGTAAGGGGATGCGGGACACCACCCATTTGTGTGTTATTAAATGTCAAAAAGATATCGCATTTATTGTTTAAAATATTTCTTTTATTATTATCTCTAAATTAATAAGTGGCCTAATTACAGTGTTTTCTGTTTAACGGGTTAGGTATAGGCAAAAATAATAAAAATGAAATTTTACAACAAGGGAGGTAATTTTGACCAAAAACAGTCAATTTTCAGTACTTGTTCACGCGTTTTTTTTTCAATATACAAAACTCAGAGACCCGTATGTTTCTTTCCATTACTAAAATGTTTACAAATTTCTAAACAAATTCAGAAACTTGAAATGGACAGAATTTTGTAAATCAATTATTTAGTGCCATTTTATTCTCCTTTATGTACAAATGTGTTAACAAAATTGAAACTTCAATGTTACAACTATCGAATATATGCCCTGAAGCCACTAATTTCAGCCAAGACATCAGAAATTGTGATAGCCTAATGAACTGTTACCTCAGCAACTGACTGTAAAAACTGCGGTTCTATGCTATGACCTTTAATATTTCGTTTGCATATAACTCACACCATGAAACTAATTTTCTGATATATTTGACAAAGAATATAAATATGATAACAAAAGATCGAGATGAAAGTTTTTCATGTACGACAAAACATAAATGCATTTTTAAAGCGGTGTCCATACTCTGTTAAAATACTGTCTTGCTAAGTTGCTTTAATATACCTTTAACAATGACTGTATCCATTACGACTGTCCTGATACAAATTTTTACCATGCACTCCATGTATTATTTTGCATTTTCTTGTAATTGATTGTATACCGCCTAGACATTTTTTCTTATCTGTCATATATTACACTAATGTTTTTTTTTTAATTTTATTTACGCCTGAAATATAATCTGCATCATTTTGCGTTCATGGCAGTTATTAGAACAGTTGTGTTCGATTTTTAAGGTTCCATTATCTATCCAGCATTAAGGGTATTAATTTTACTTGTGGTTATCAAAAAGTATGCAAATCTGCAATTGTTTGTTTTTATTGATGTCTTTAATGAAAAATAGACCTGATCGTTCTTTCCTTACACTATTCGAACATTCATTAAAACAGCCTGAGATGCCTCCCATCACAGACCCTGGATCAATAAACAACGCATCTACGTACTATTTTACATAGTCAAGATGCCTCCCATCACAGACCCTGATCAGTAAACAACGCATCTACGTACTATTTTACATAGTCAAGATGCCTTCCATCACAGACCTGGATCAATAAACAACGCATCTACGTACTATTTTACATAGTCAAGATGCCTTCCATCACAGACCTGGATCAATAAACAACGCATCTACGTACTATTTTACATAGTCAAGATGCCTTCCATCACAGACCTGGATCAATAAACAACGCATCTACGTACTATTTTACATAGTCAAGATGCCTTCCATCACAGACCTGGATCAATAAACAACGCATCTACGTACTATTTTACATAGTCAAGATGCCTTCCATCACAGACCTGGATCAATAAACAACGCATCTACGTACTATTTTACATAGTCAAGATGCCTTCCATCACAGACCTGGATCAATAAACAACGCATCTACGTACTATTTTACATAGTCAAGATGCCTTCCATCACAGACCTGGATCAATAAACAACGCATCTACGTACTAGAGTACATAGTCAAGATGCCTCCCATCACAGACCCTGATCAGTAAAAAACGCATCTACGTACTATTTTACATAGTCAAGATGCCTCCCATCACAGACCTGGATCAATAAACAACGCATCTACGTACTATTTTACATAGTCAAGATGCCTTCCATCACAGACCTGGATCAATAAACAACGCATCTACGTACTATTTTACATAGTCAAGATGCCTCCCATCACAGACCTGGATCAATAAACAACGCATCTACGTACTATTTTACATAGTCAAGATGCCTTCCATCACAGACCTGGATCAATAAACAACGCATCTACGTACTATTTTACATAGTCAAGATGCCTTCCATCACAGACCTGGATCAATAAACAACGCATCTCTACGTACTATTTTACATAGTCAAGATGCCTTCCATCACAGACCTGGATCAATAAACAACGCATCTACGTACTGTTTTACATAGTCAAGATGCCTCCCATCACAGACCTGGATCAATAAACAACGCATCTACGTACTATTTTACATAGTCAAGATGCCTCCCATCACAGACCTGGATCAATAAACAACCCATCTACGTACTATTTTACATAGTCAAGATGCCTTCCATCACAGACCTGGATCAATAAACAACGCATCTACGTACTATTTTACATAGTCAAGATGCCTTCCATCACAGACCTGGATCAATAAACAACGCATCTACGTACTAGAGTACATAGTCAAGATGCCTTCCATCACAGACCTGGATCAATAAACAACGCATCTACGTACTATTTTACATAGTCAAGATGCCTTCCATCACAGACCTGGATCAATAAACAACGCATCTACGTACTATTTTACATAGTCAAGATGCCTTCCATCACAGACCTGGATCAATAAACAACGCATCTACGTACTAGAGTACATAGTCAAGATGCCTCCCATCACAGACCCTGATCAGTAAAAAACGCATCTGTGTACTATTGTATCCAGTTACATGCAGGTTAGGGCTATCTCACTAATATAACTATGTAAAGTCACTAACATCATTGCGCTTATTTAGTGTGTAATTTGTGTTACAGAAAAGTGTCGCTGAGGTAAATATTACCTCAGACATATCATTCAACTACGACCTAAGGTACGCTGCATTTATATACTCACATCCACCTTTCAAAGTCACTATAATAGCGCGCAGTGTTGTGTCCGAGGACGAGGTCGGCGAAGTCACTCTCGAGTCAGTCACACATTTAACTAAGCCAGTCAGGTACGCAATGTTTATATACTGACGTGCACAAAGTCAAACACAGTTACATGCTGAGTGCTATATACATGTCTGAATACGATTTTAAATTACTCATTGACAACGTCTCTTGTTATTCGGTAGGATACCTTGCTATTTTTCTCCGACATGAGGTCATCTATGCTACTAGTGAAAAAAAAAGCATAGATCAACAAGGTGAAGATTAACTTGCATATGTTACATGAAAACAATGAGACTAAAACGTGGAAAGGCAGAGAACAAACGACAAAAACTAAAAACGGAGTCACGTACTATCAAGGTTAAACATCCCGTGGTCTACAAATGGTACAAAGTATGATACTCATGGTAATGGTCGTCAAACTCGACTCGTCCCGTGTCGTAATATTAGACAGACAGCGAATGTAGAAAGTAAGCACAATAAAAGTGTTGATTTCTTCAATTGAAATTGTCATTTATCCGTGTTTAACCTTTTTTTCGTTAGCAACAAACCTCTAGAGGCTACAAATAGCATGCAGACATGTTCAGGTTTTGCTTGAATGTTGATAAAATTTCCCAGTGATAAAGTAAATGTCACCTTATTGGCATACAGTATAGATACCAATTTGTTTTCATCGTCAATTGCCTATTGGGGTAGTGGTATGGCGGATACTTCAAGGGGTATGATATCGTTAATTTTAAGCTCATTTTGAGTCGATTTAATGGAAAAAACTTTTAAATGAATAGAAGTAGTACTTACTCATACCAAATTTTTGCTGCCAACTTTCAAACAGAAAATAGGTCTTTGTTTTTTACAAGGTAACACTTGTCTGCCCCCAGAGACAAGATACTGATTTCTGCAGTGTTCTTAAAAAACTTAATTGAAACAAATAAATTCTTTTAACGAGCTTTAGATTTGATGTTTAGTGTTACATAGTATTTGTTAAACCTTTAAACAGTCTTGCTAAAGAAGAAAAAAGTATCTGAAATAAATTAAAATCCTCAAAACTGCTGAGTGTCACGAAATCTGATTGACATGATTTACCTGCACTAGCAAAATACATGATATAACGCTGCTGTGTCAGGACACGTATGTGATCTTGGTAACGACGCCTTTGTGTTGATACGTTTGTGATTTTGGTATCGACACCTTTGTGTGGACATGTATGTGATCTTGGTATCGACACCTTTGTGTGGACATGTATGTGATCTTGGTATCGACACCTTTGTGTGGACACGTATGTGATCTTTGTATCGACACCTTTGTGTGGACACATATGTGATCTTGGTATCGACACCTTTGTGTGGACACGTATGTGATCTTTGTATCGACACCTTTGTGTGGACATGTATGTGATCTTGGTATCGACACCTTTGTGTGGACACGTATGTGATCTTGGTATCGACACCTTTGTGTGGACACGTATGTGATCTTTGTATCGACACCTTTGTGTGGATACATGTGATCTTGGTATCGAACCCTTTGTGTGGACATGTATGTGATCTTGTTATCGAACCCTTTGTGTGGACACGTATGTGATCTTGTTATCGAACCCTTTGTGTGGACACGTATGTGATCTTGTTATCGAACCCTTTGTGTGGACACGTATGTGATCTTGGCATCGACACATTTGTTTGGACACGTATGTGATCTTGGCATCGACACCTTTGTGTGGAAACGTATATGATCTTGTTATCGAACTCTTTGTGTGGACACGTATGTGATCTTGGTATCGACACCTTTGTGTGGACACGTATGTGATCTTGGTATCGGCACATTTATTTGGACACGTATGTCGTAGTATCGACACCTTTGGTTAGACACGTATTTGTTTGGACACGTATGCGATCTTGGTATCGACACCTTTGGTGCCTATGCACAAGGAACACAGAATAATTTATTAATGATCGTTATGGTTTCTTTTGTCCCACCGTAGGTGTATATGTTGGATTACCAACTAACAACTGATTGTCAATTCTAAGTTCCTTTATCATGTTTAAGTGCAGTGTTTCTTATATACAAACAGTACAAGGTTATATCTCAATCTTTTAAAATGCGTACTGGTTTTCCTTATTGACAATTTAGCTTTCGATTCTTATTAATTACCGTGATAGTTTTTTTCATGGGGAAAATGTATCAAAATCATCTAATAACCACAAAGTTATTGAAAAACAGCATATCGTGCTGCACAACATCTGAAATAATAATGTATTTTAAAGTTATACTTCTAGGTAAATATTTCAACTCTCGATATATTTACAGCAAATGGGTTAGACTACAAAATTCCCATACTGAAATTCTGCAATACGCATTTAAGTAAGTTTGCTTGAAACTTGAAAATCTTTAAAGATAATAAGTAAACATATAGGTTCAAAGTGATCAGGAGGAAAAAGCTTCAATTTGAGCAAAAAGTCAAAGGTCATAGGTCAAGGTCATACTATAACAACAAGGTAACTGTAATAAAAAGTCCTTAGCAACCATATATTTTTAGAATCAGAAATCAAAGTTTGGTTGCAATACGTGTAATAAGAGTAATTAAAGTCATAGCAACTGTCTTATATAAAATTTATGCATTTAGTGAAATCTACGCCTGACCATTTTCCAAGGAACATATAACGAGGGTTGATAACATGTGTTAGCATACAAGTTTTAGAAATGAACGTACGCTTCTTTGTTAAACCAAGACACTTTGTTAACATATTTCTGTAAGAATAGAGAATAGAATAATGACAAACAAAATTGTTTTTTAGTTTTACATTTTGGAAAGTGTGAAAGTATTTTGTGTGAATTTGCATAGTAGTTTCGATCCTCCGTTCGAAGACTTTTGTAACCCTTCACCAAAAGCCCAATAAATACAAGTGATCAATGATTCGTTTGGTGGTACTTTTTCGACTGATTGAATTGTGGGAATCTTTATACAACTGAGGGAATATCTTTCAAATTTTTTTATTATGTAATCTTGACAAATATTAACATTACATTTTGTTAGAAGGTATTGGAACAAACATTCAATAATAACTTAAACCAGTTCACCGTGAAATATCCTTCGCGTCGGAAACATCGTTTTATTCCTCATATTTAATAAAAATAACCCAGAATTTTCTAAATGAATTATTTCATTAGCTATGGGTTTATTACAAAAAAACATTATGTCTTGTTTCTAACTAACTACTTTGAACGGAAAAACATAAATTCTTTGTAGTCCTTGAAACTGTCAATTTACACACTCCAAAAACATCTGGTTTTTCACATAAAATGAATACGGTACTTCTTAATAAGATATTGTATTGTTTTTGGATCATGAAAGAACATTATTAAGTTCTGGATGATTTTTAATTGTTCTTGTCTTGTATGCAAACCGAACAAAATGTTTAACTTGAATATAAGGGATCATTTGAGTTGACAAATGCATGATGGTTAATGAGTTCATAGTTGATTGACAGGTTCTTGTAGACCAATATCCTGAGAATTTAAGTTGTTGTCGCAATTAAACAGTACTATTGTTTTTTATGTTTGTTTATTTGTTTGAATAATATTTAACGCTGCTTTTTTCAGCTATATCATTGCGTCCAGTTTTTGCTCGCATTGAGACGCAAGACCACAACCTCAGTGTTGACAGTTCACGTGATCAATTGTAGACGAACTACCTTAACCACTCGGCCACCGAGGCCTTTGGGTTTTTTATTAAATATGATCAGTATTATAAAGTATACAATATGAATTAAAATGCTTAAGAACTTTTTATTACCAAAATTAAAACCCTAAAATAAAAGCCATCATATTTTTAAAATTGCCAATGTAAAGATTTAACGAAGTCCAATTTATAGACAACATCAAAACAAAACAATAATACATTTAATTTATAACCATAGCCAAAAATGTGGCCAATTTTAAGTTAAAAACTACGATATTGCGACCGGACAAGACTTGATTCTTTATCCTAGTAACATTGTATATAAATAGAGTTTCTGCAGTCTGCAGTGCGTCCCCAGTCGGCGGAGGGGGAAAGCACCAACATTGGGGATCTCAAATTTTAATATATAAAGCCTTACTGCAGTCCAAAATTGTCTGTAATGTGCCACGCGACCCTTGTACGATAAAGATCATGTTTTAAGTTTTCGAAAAACAGAGAAGTAGCTTTGTAGCTACTACAAAATGTAATAATGTTTGTCCTTATCCATAACTCCATACTTTTAGGGAGAGTCACTACTTTTTATGTCTTCCAAACGAAGGTTTGGGAGGCATATTGTTTTTGTCCGGTTTCTTATTATTATATTATATTGTTTTTGTCCGGTTTCTTATTATTCTTCTTCTTTCTTTCTTTCTTTTTTCTTTCCGTCCAATCTTTTCCGCACATTTTCTCTAAGATGAATTGTCCAATCAATATGAAACTTTGGGAACATGTTAAGGGTGACCTGAAGTTTTGAAATCCACTTTTGGAATTTTCAAAATGGCCACCGTTTAAAAAAAAATGACGGCCGTTGTTAGATCTCAGTAATGGCCAGAGCAATTTCAATGAAAAATGGTATACTGATACAGCTAACTATCCTAAGCATTTTTGCCGAAAAGAAAATTGGACGCAAACGATATTTCAAAATGGCCGCCATCCGAACACCACCACCCCCCAAACGTCAACTTAGTCCGATTGCAACGAAATTTGATATGTAGGTAGATTTTTACAATGCAAAAACTAAGAATATCATGTCTATTTGAGGGTTTTCAACATGCGCAAGTATAGTGGCAATAGAGGTTCGTTTGGGAGACATTCTGTGTTGGCATCCCAACACAATCATATATATTTATTCTTCTTCTTTCTTTCTTTCTTTTTTCTTTCCGTTCAATCTTGTCCGCACATTTTCTCGGACATGCAATGTCCAATCAAGATGAAATTTTGGGAACATGTTAACAATGACCTGAAGTTTTGCAATCCACTTTTGAAATGGCAGCCGTTGAAGAAAAAAGCGCAATTTTCAGATCTCAGGAATGGCCAGAGCAATTTAAATGAAAATTGATATACTGATACAGCTAACTATCCTGAGTATTTCTACCAAAACTATTGGACGCGAACGACACTATTTTGTGATGGCAGACGTTTCACCACCACCCCCCCCCCCTAACGTCAACTTAGTTCGATTGTAACGAAACTTGATATGTATGCAGATTTTAAAATGCACAAACTATGAATATCATGTGTATTTGCGGGGTTTTAAACATGCTTAAGAATATAGTGGCAAAGGAGTTTCGTTTGGGAGACATTTTGTGTTGGCATCCCAACACAATCAGCACTAGTTCTTATTGATCTAGCATATTTTCAGAATTTATGTTTTGTTTGTTAACTTCCTCTCGTCCTCAATATTGCAATATTGACGTTCAGCTTAAATCATTCTACTTCTATTCCAAAACATTGATTGCATTTATATTAAATTTATTCTGTGTTGTTTGGTAAACGCAACTTTTATTTTTAACATGATACTATTGTTTATTTAAAATCTGGAGACAATTAGTTTTGTTTCCTTCTGGATTCTAGAATTGCTTTTTTATTTTAATTTGAAAAGCGTTCTAAATATTAGTATACAAATTATCCTAATCGTATTGAAAAGTTCTATGACTAGTCAGACTTTAATATTATAACAAGTATTACCATATTGTGAAATGGCTATACAGCTCAAATATTCAGAAGTTTGTACCATAAAAATTAAGAAATAATTATTTTATTTACGTTTGTTATGACACCGCTCATAAAAATGTATTTCAATAATCGCTGCAATTCAACGCCTATGTAAAGAATTCATCGGTTAATAAAATAACAATTGCAATAAACGTTTACGCTCACTGACTGTTTACGAGTCTTGACTCCGCAATTTAACATGCATTCCTTGTGGTGTATTACGTCATTATATATTACTACGATCAAGGGCTAATTACTTCATGAACAATCCACTTAGTATTTATAGCTGTGTGTTCTGAGAATGTTACCATGCAATGTGTGAGGCTGGTAGATGGCAGAAAGAAACTAACACTTTGACAAACTTGTAATTTAATTGGTCTCTGAGAATTATATAAAATGTTTTGTTTAATGAAAGTTTTCTGAAATTATTTTCCTGATTTTGTTATGAAATCCAGAAGCTACCTTTTAGTGAAAGAAAAAAAGTAAAGCATTACAGTCTATTTGTGAAATCCAGCAGCTAGATTTTAGTGAAAAAAAAAGTAAAGTATTACGGTCTATTAATGAAATCCAGCAGCTACATTTTAGTGAAAGAAAAAAAGTAAAGCATTACAGTCTATTTGTGAAATCCAACAGCTACATTTAAGTGAAAGAAAAAAAGTAACGTACTACAGTCTGTACGTATCTTTAGTTAGTTCAAAACAGGTGTTAACATGCCGTCTCCGTAATGTTTGAACATTATTAGTCCATGCTATCAATGATTTTCATCATATAGGCCATAACCAGCTCTTCTGTACGTTAAAAACTTGAAATTTTATATGGCAGTATAGTTGGGATGGTAGATAAAGACAATTAACACGTTAGCCCGTGGATAAGACAATGATTCCCGTTAGGAAAGACAGGCGAACTCATGTAAAATACCAGAAATCCGCACATAAGCTCCGTAATTACAAGATACATTACCTTCATCAATAACGAAAAATATTGTACTTTCATTTAGGATAAATTCAATTTCATTCAGTTAAGTATGGTAGAGAACATCTGTGTATTTATCAACAATTGTCATACTATGGGTCTTAAATAGATATAAGTCGAAGGGACTTTTTAAAATATTTTGAAGAGGTGAAAGTTCACAATAGGAAACCATAAATTGTAAATTAACATCTTCATAGATTTTAGGTTATTACGTTCCATAACTGTTAATTTCAAGAAAACGATCCTAAACAATCTCAATCATTACAATCGGTGGTTTTAGATCAGATGTAAAATGTAAGTGTTGTTGAGTGTATAGAACGCCATCTATGTAATGTTATAGAACGCCATCTATGTAATGTAATAGAACGTCATCTCCATATATATAACGAAATGTGAAACTGTAAGATTTTGTTGGATTTTCTATTCCATTTGTTAGATGACTTGATTAAATTCAGCTTGCTTATGAGTACAAAATATATATATATAAGGTATACAATAAGACACATAAAGGTCGTACAAACGTTTATCTGATGAAATATGCACCAAAATTCGAACAAATTATGGATTAAAATGTCCAGTCTGTCAAAATTCTTGTTTAGTACATTTCTCTGTGTTGCTTTTCAAAAATATA
Source organism: Limnoperna fortunei (assembly GCA_944474755.1). Lineage (NCBI taxonomy): Eukaryota > Metazoa > Mollusca > Bivalvia > Mytilida > Modiolidae > Limnoperna > Limnoperna fortunei. The sequence goes on from OX104125.1 coordinate 26,988,749, forward strand.
CCAAATATACACTGAAAACGATCTGTATCCACAATTTCCTCTTTCATAATGAAAGATATTTTAAATAATTTGAAGACTCATAGTTATTTCTATTTCCAAATTTAAGGGAACAAATTCGTCGAGAATATCGAACAAAATATAGAAGAAGTCCTAGCAACAAGGAGTAGATGGTTAGTTTTTTTAGCAATCAACCAAAATGCGGATCTCTAGAAAGAATGAGCAAATTGAAGGTTTACCGTTACACCTATGTAGTATAATTGACGGCAATAACAAAATACCGAACACAGAGGAAACTGTCAAAAAAAAAGACATTCCATATATCCGAGAAACGGCAAACTCCAGAACCAACAACCAAAAATATAGTTACTACAGTAATGGTCTAGACTTTGTGTACATGCTTTTCGAAAGAAATTGCGGGTTAAACCAGGTTTTATGACATGCCAAACCCCCCGCTTCTATTACTTTAGTATGTGATTTGGTTAGTTGATTAAAACGGATGGGTAACATATACTACTAGTCAGTAATAGGTGTATCCATTTCAGTGTTGTCACTTACTGAAGACCAGCAAATATTTGTTACATAGGGGAAACAACACGATGGTCAGTTTTAAATACTACAATCCACGACTGTTGTTGCAAAGTAGCAATTGCTGAAAACAAAATCTTTCGACCACAAAAAACCGTTTTGGGGATAATTCTTTAATTTGCAAGGCTCACTTTGCAAACAGTTGCAGTTGAAGCAGTCGCATTTCGTCTGGGCAAGTTGCTATGATCGGGAAGAAAAACTACTAACCACAACTAACGATATCTATGTCGAATCATGTTCTGACGAAAACTGTCAGGCTATTCATAAAACCAAATATACTGCATGTTCAGAGGTCGTTATCCATTTGGATGGCCTGTGCAAAAGTAACCGAACGGGCGAGACATCAAATTTTTTTAATAAAAAAAATCTTTCTTTCACTTACAATTTCATATATGAGGCATTACACATATAATGCTAAATTACATAAAAATGGAGAAAAAAGTATACGTGTCCACGGACTTTTTTTCGGGAATTTTATCTTAAAGTTTAAGAATGGTTTTTCTACTTTCATTTCAATGTTGCGGTCACATTGTACCACATTACACATTTTAGGAAGTGCTTCCACTGTAAAGACATTGACTGGCAAAAAATATATTCTTGTTCTACAGTAATGGCATACTTTTCAAAATATCCAACAAAAATTGGGACTATTTTTTCATTCTGCCATGTTGCACCGGAAATTCATTCCATGGATAAGGATGCAATATACGGTTTTGTGCATTAAAATATTATCAACAGAGGTCGTGGTCTTGTTTTGTCAAATAAAAACATGTATGACATTTTTGCATAGATCCAATTGTACTGGAAATGTTGTACATATATTTAATTCGTGTCCTGCATTTTCAGTTTCATGGTAATTTGATAAGATTTTTATAAAATCATCGATAAAAAGCTGTTTCATGTGAGAAAATCGGACAAATCATTAGCATTAACCTTCATTTGAAAAATTCTGACACTGTAACGCCTAACAGAAGAGCAATATGACATATATATTTGTTTATTTAGATCAATTTCCAAGCAGAAAAACACTGGCAAAATACTTGTCATCCACCTCGATTTCACACAATTTTGTTGACAATTAACATGGTATTTTAATGCATCAGAGAGAGCTAAAGCTGGAGTCAAATGGTCTTATAGGCAGTCTCGGGGTTTTACTACTATAACAAGGATGACAACCAAATATTATATATATTTCTTTTCTATAAAGATGACACTTTCTACCGACACTTCAAAAATTTATTGCATTTCATTTATCATAGATGTGAGTAAACTGCAACTGGACCGTACTACTATATTAAGGAATTTCACAAGTAAACTACAAAACCGTATACTGCTACCTAATGATAATGACCCCTTCAAATCAATTGTATTACTGAGTAAACGTCAGCGGTACTATAAATAGATGAGGTTTTCGATTATTGTCAAAGATAAAAATAAAAGTCCTCGACCTTGTCTAAACTTGAATACAAATTCTGTTTTGAATAGAATTTTCTTCAAAAATTTGTTTGTGATATATTGCAAATCGGCATTTAAAGATGTTAATTTCTTTTTTGTTTATATTGTTTATGATGATTTTAAATTAAATCATGTTTCAACGTGATGTTCGATTTAATTGAAAGAGAATGTTGAATCTCGGTTTAAACTAATATAAATGTCTGCTTGCTGAAAAAACACAGTCATTTCATGTTACTTTGGACTGACTCATTTCTGAAAAAAAAACTGTATACATTTCATGTACAACCATCGGGAGCGAGAGATACTATCTTACATGCATTCCACGTCGTTTTTAGGGAACATCAAGTTACCTAATAAACTGATGTATTCTGACAGCGACTCTAGAAGGGATTTGAATAATTGACAACTTTGACACATGCACCTAAGTCTACAGATAAATACTTGAAACATAAATATTCGTCATAGTCCATTAGATACGCAAATGCAAAGCTGATACATGTTGAGGAATTTTGATGTGCTTCTGTTAAAGGAGGTATTATAATCTCGACATACAATTTCGTTTTTAACGGAACAAGAATCTGTAGCTTTACAAATGTACTTTTTAAACTTCTAAAATTATTTGAGAAGACGACATGTTGAACTTTTTTCTACTTTGCTTTTAAATTGTTTGTTTTTTTGTTTGTTTGATTGTTGTTTAATGCCACTTTCAGCAATTTTTTCAGCTATATTATGGCGTCCAGTTTTTATTGGTGAGGAAACCCTAACCTTCGGTAGAAAACTAGCAATCCTTGTCAATTAAGATAGTCGAGTACACCCTGTGCGCAGTGAGACTCAAACCCTTTTAAAATTGAAAAGTCAACACCGCTTTGAGGAATCATGACTTAATAATTGGTTGCAATATTTTGGTATCTATGGTAGCTAACCACTAATTGAAATCATATATTCGACACCTACCCTACTCCCCATTTATTTATTAAGCGAACTACATTTCGTATACGTAATGACGTACACTTGACGAGTATAGACTTTACAATTTAGAGTCTTGTCTTGATATATGATGTCATAACGTATTACAATGATCAAGGACTAATTACCGTATGAACATTCCGCTATGTATTTATATCTATGTGTTCCGATAATGTTTCCTGGCCATGTGTGAGACAGGCAGATGTTGTCTTTTGACAATAATAGGTTCGTCTCAATATACAACCATAATTAAAGAATGCACCATAAAACTAATATTATGGTATATTTGTAAGATTTTTATGATAAAAGTCACATAAAACTATATACAAAGGTTCTAACTACCTTAGACGTTCATTTCGTTCTACTAAAGCGTTGAAACCAAATTTATTGAAAAGGTAAATAATTAAGATACCGAGGAGCTTTTTATCATCACAAATTGCAAAATCCGGTGTGCAGAACACCAAGTAATAAAATTTCTAGAATCTCAGATTTTCCTATTTAGACGTATTATTGTAACGTAACTACATACAACGGATGTCACAAAAATCTAAAATGGTGTATAACATATCATTTTGTTAGAACAACATGTAGTGAAAACTTGGTACTCAACCCACAGACCTGCCCAGCTCGTCCACAGGTAGCGAATAGGGGTTCTCTCTAGTTGATGGGGAGTGAAAGGTCATTATACAGAATTAAACCACCACGCTGGACTTGGTAGGAAGATAAGGGAATCTTCCCGGTTCTAGAGCTCTGCCCACCAAGTCAAGCGTAGTGTACAAGGCGGAATGTCGGGGCAGCGATCCATGGTGGGTAAACTTTTGTTCAATGCAAAAGTAGCAACCCTTACTGTGCATTTGATAAAAACGACAGAAACCCATTTGTCTCTATTTAGCTCTTCATACTGTTCCAGTAGCAATCAGGATTCTCTGTTCATTCCTGCCCAATTGGATTTCTTGTTTTTGTCCTGAATATAGCTGAAACTTAACATTACTCGTTACACATGACCTATTTCTGAATGTTTATTAAAAAATTTTAAAAATATAATTGTGATTGGGAAGTTAGCTTTACGTGCATCGAGCAGCATTTCAGCTATATTTAGGACTAGAAAAAAATAACCAAAACATGAATTCGGGAAAGAAGAACCAAAGGACGAAAATTTTGAATGTCATTGGATAAGTATAGGGTACGGGTAGAGGCGGTAAATTTAGCCTTTTGTAGCTGCTACAACTAGCCTACTATTATCGACATCTACAAAAGGGTATTTTACGTGGAAGGAGTTTGGCACTCAACATAAAATATGTTGTCCACTATGGTCCGCGGTCAGCCTTTCCGTATTTAGACTTGAAAACCCCCAACTAGAGAAGATCCCTTATTCGGCACAAGGGGACACGTTAGGTAGCTCTGTCCAGGCTTACAGTATGGTCCCAGAGTATATTTCATAAGAGTCGCATTTACCTAAAATGCATTAATTATGACAACAAATCGTCGCTAATATCTACCATCAACCCATACCTACTTGCTACATACATATTTTAAACAGCTATTCAATCTGTGATTACACTGGTTGATGCAAGAAGTGATACGTATTGAAGAATTTTAACGTGTTTCACTGAATTATGATCCCAGTATAATTATACTCTAGAGTTATTAAATGAATTGTTTTAAAATAAACATTTGCTAAAAAAAAATCATAATATTAGCCATATCAATTTAAATTGCTTTATTTTATATGAATAAATTTGAATGTGACCGGACTTCAATCTCGTGAAGTATTCTTTAAGAAAAACTAATTCGATCTGTCAGTTATTAGTTTTTGACGTTGATTAGTTAATTGTCAGTAAACAAGATTAGCTAAATTAAGCATGTCTTTCGATACCAAGCGTATTACCATTTATTTTGCTAAGCGTTGTACCAGTTCAAAAAAAAAGATGAACAAACAGCATTTGAAATGATCGTTCTTGAAATTTGTATCATTGTACTGAACGTAGTAGTAGTTTTTTATTAATCATTTTTAACAATACAAAAACATCAAAAAAGATTCCATGCTACAACGCCATAACAAGTGCTCCGTAGAACCGAACTGCAAGGTTATAATCCCTTGTACAATCAAATATCTCGTACATTAGCCCGTCACATATTATTGTTTCAAGAAAAAACATTGGTCACGTGTTCTCGTCTAGAATATAGTCTTAACATTGACAGGCTTATATGTAATGGTATAGTAGTTCTTCTGTGTCTGGAAGGGTTTTGGTTATTTCTAGTTGCAGTGTGTTTTTTGTTGTAACGTTCTGTCGAAAAGCATAGTTTACTGTAGCTCGCCGGTTTTATACATACGTGTGTGTTTTAACGATAGAATTTTAAGACCATCGCAATAATTAAGATTCAAGTTGGTCAAACGCTTCCACTGATTTCTTTTAATATCGTCTTGTAATTTGTTCTTAAGACCAATTATCCCTAAGCACCAAAATAACTGGGACATGACATGTCTCCAATTTTGCTGATTTTCATTTCATGAGTTGCAATTGACCATTGGATCACAAAAATGATGACTGTTTGTTATAATTGACCACGGTTGCCATGGTAACCGATGCGGTCATTTTTTATCATTTCTCATACTGCGAAATTTCCTATATTCAATTCCCAATTTGTTATTCAAAAATCAAAGCATATTCAATATAACATTTTATTTGCTTACTTCAATGCCTCATTGACAATATTCAAAACAGTTTCAAGACTAAACATAAATGTGTAGTCAGAACGAGGCTATGGAATATGTCAAGAAATCATGGATTTTCTCTGGAATTTTTTTACCAAAAAATTTCCATTTTTGCCACTTTTCTAACTCCATTTTCAGAAAATGCACCAATCACAAATACTCATAATGAACATAATTACATAAATTGATGATTAATATTCAAAACTTATAAAAATCTCAATGGGGTAACAAAAGATGTCTTAAGAAAACACTGTCAAAGATGGTTACCATTGTAACTTGTGAAAAAAAAGCCATTTCTGTATTGTTCAATATTTCCACGAAACTACTATTTCTTAGGGTTAAATTAAATCATCCTTAATTATTATTTTTAACAGACATCCTATAAACTTAAAATGACATTGAAATCATTTCAGGGTACAGTGTCTCAAGGTCAAGGTCAACTAAAATTGAGCTTTAAAATATGAAATCTCGAAGCAAAATCAATTTTAAGTGACCTTGAGAACAACACAAGTGACCTTGAAAGTTTTCTTAGGTCATGCTATGTTGAAAAGATCCCTTTTAGGTACATATGATGACAACAATTGTTATCTTGGCTCATATTAGAAGTATGGTCATACATATATTTAAATATCGAAAAAATGCCGTTTTTGTTTTATTACCATGGTAACCAACTTTAACAGTGTTTTCTAAAGACATTTTTTCTTACCCCATTGAGATTTTAAAATTTTTTAAATATTAATCATCAATCTATGCAATTATATTCACGATGAGTATTTGTGATTGGTGCATTTTCTGAAAATGGAGTCAGAAAAGTGGCAAAAATGGTAATATTTTTTACCAAAAATTATAGAGAATAATGCTCTATTTCTTGACATGTTCAATAGTCTCAGTCTGATCACACATATATTGAAAGTGTTGTAACTGTTTTGAATATTGTCAATGAGATATTGAATTAAGCAAATAAAAAAATTCTATTGAATATGAATTGATTTTCCCCTGAAAAATTGGGATTAGAATATCGCCCTTTTCACTGTATTTTAATCGGCCCAAAATGGCTGCCACAGTTACCATGGCAACCGAAGTCAAATCATAACAAACAATCATTATTTTGTGATCCAATGGTCAATTTCAACTTAAAAAATGAAAATCAGCAAAATCTGAGACATGTCATGTCTCACCCTATATGGAAATCCTTTGATCCTTATGGAGAATTGGTGTTAAATGTTGCATTTTTGTCGATTACAAGATTTGCGTGACAAATAATTGGATGCAGGTTGTAATTTGCAATAGAGTGCAAAATCAACAGATTATTAGTGATTGGAATTTGTTACAACGTATCGTGTCGTTTTTTAACAGGTAAAGGGTTGTGTGTCGGGGAAGGGGTGGCAGATCAGGGTCAAACGTAAACTTAACAACGAAAATATATACGTATAATTAAATTAAATCAGTTGCTTACTATCAAACAGACTTCACATCCAAACAGCTCAAAGACAAATGTTGCATACTTATCTATCAATAAAAAAGAACTGTGTAAGCGTGTTTGTGACCACACAATCTAGAGGTGAAGTAACGATCTGTATGCTTTGGAATTTTCGTTATTTAAAAAAAATTCCATTTTTCAGCATTTTTTATTTTTGGGGGAGAATCTTCGGGAATTTTAATTTGAAACTATGAAATCTAATGATTTTAAGACATCTGCGAGAAGTATACGATTCATGGTACTTTTCCGACTTATAATTGTAAACTTGACTAAAAGAAAAACATTTCTCAAGATGAAGTATACTAAAATCGCATCAAGTATTACACCTAGATTTTGTAGAAAACAAACTGCTTCCAACTATAATATCATCTTTGCTAAGGCCAAATTGTATTTTAAATAATTTACATCTTTCCTTAAGAAACGTTATTTCTGAAAAAAATACGTTTGAAATAAGAATTTCAAATTTAAAACTAGAAATGAAATTAGATGATAATAAACATCATAAATATTAAAAATCGTACAAACCTATATAACTTAGGTCAACATCACTGAGTCTAGCATAAAGTTAGTTTACATCTCCATGGATACTGGTAATGGTTGCCATGACACAATCCACTGAGCTCCTTATTGTATTCCCAATAAATAGATAACGTGTTTGAGAGTATCGACACCAAGACACCTCTGTTGTAGTTTAAAAAAACGCTACAAAAGCTATCTTTTTGTCCGTCCGCAACTCTCGAGAACTACAACAGAGGTGTCTTGGTGTCGATACTCTCAAACACGTTAAGGCAGAAAGCTCTTTACTGTATTCCCATGTGGCTATAGGTAGAAAGCTTTCGCGCGCGCGTGTGTGTGTGTGTATTTCCATGTGGCTATTAGTAGGAAGCCTTCGCGCGCGTGTGTGTGTATGGGGGTATTGTTGTCATGTTATATTACGGAAAGATTGCTAGTGAAAATAAGTAGATAACGTGTTTGAGAGTATCAACACCAAGACACACCCCTGTTGTAGATTAAAAAAAATAACGGGTGCACTACAGCGCTACAAAAGCTAACTTTTTGTCTGTCCCCAACTCTCGATACTTTTTAATGGCAGTAAAATTGTATTCACCAATTGATTTATTTATTTATTTATTTTTTTTTTTTGTAAATTAACTTACTATAATCCTATACATATAGTCGAGATACTGCTAGTTCAACACTTTCTTGACCTATCACCTGTATCACACCCCTGCCTTTGTAAACACGATAGTTTATGTAATTCTTGATAGTCATGATGTTTCACTTCTCACTGCAAGAAATCAAATGCCCTGGCAGGGCGAGAAATTTTGTCAATTTGCTGATTCATGACTCTAAAGTCTGAATTGCCTCGATTAAAATGGCCTATTTCATTTATAAAGTTCTCATGATACAGATAAACGGTATAAAAGTCACGCATGCCAAGTAACCCAAAGGATTCCAAATGTGCCGATAATAGAAATAAAAAATAATATAGAAATGAAAATGTTTGATCATCCATTAAATTTGATGGTCTTTAACATGTTTAATATTCGGGATTCAAACAACTGTGTTATCTTCATCGCAGAGACAAAATTATAAAAAAAAACACTTCTGAAAGATTCAAAGGAAAGTTTATTGGAGATTGGTAAAGGGTCATTAATGTTCTGGGATAAATTCTAATCGCAAAAGCAAAAACATTAATTTTATAAAATCTAGTTTACAGATCGATAAATTACACCTAATTTTGGTTACATATTCCCATGGAAACTAGATTTCACTCTCCCTTATCAATTAATTGCATGTATTTTTGAATTGATTTTACTATAAAGTAAATAGCACGGGAGTTATGCATGATTACTTTCATCAAATCAGTTTACAATGTACTACATACGTGTAAACCACAGAATGTTATAAGACAGTTTTCTTACATATCAGACTTTTTTTTGTTCATCAATTTTTCACCTATAATTTGGCGTTCAGTATTTATTGTGTGAAGTCGAATCATGCAGCAAAAAACCTTGACCTTCGACAGGAAAACTGGCGATCTTTGGTCGGAGTCGAACTATAGAACGCGCAACCCCAGGTTTGACAAGCCACGTGACCTTAATACTGTCTTTTAAGAATTTATGCCCGAAATATTGGTATTCGTTTTCTGGTATATATTCTAACGCAATTCTGAAAACAATCGCTGAAGATTTTGTTTGAAATTATCTTTCACTTCAAGATCGGTAATACAAGAAACATTGAAGTCACATTCAAGCAAAATATTTTAGCTACAGACAAACGTTTCAATATCGCTATTAGCTGGGTAACCTTTAATACATCTGCAATCAATTTGTTTCTTGATTGTGTTTAACGAAGGACTCGCTATAACAATCCAGGATATTTTTAGTTTGAGACATCTATACTCACACCTCATGCGAGTTCGAGCCTGCCATGTAACAAGGCGAGCACTACTAAATCTAACTTGACAAGAATTACTATATGTTATATTCATCCGTCTTTCTGGAATATTTCTTCTTCAAAGCGAATTCCGAAGGTTAAGTGACGTAAGCAACAATCGTTCGCTGTACGCATCACGTGGTACGCAAAAACAATTTATGCGTGTTTATTATGTTTTGAAACAAATAGAGATGATGGAATGTTGATAATTTTCTTGCAATTCGCGTAGCTGTTTGAAGTATTTCTTGTATCTTTGAGAGAAAATGTCTAAAATCGTGTGTGGAATTTTTTCTATTACTGACGAAATAATAGATTATTATGTGCACTTTTAAAATGGACTGATACTATCACGTGATTTCGATATAAGCACTGGTCATAAGGTTACAATAAACCAACTATATTTAACATTGCATCTTCCATATGGGGTACCTTCAATTAAGATTTTAAATTTTATGTGTGAAAATCCTCTCAAATTAAACCCCCGAATTTAAGCAGTTGCTTTTGTAAGTTGACATGTTAGACTACATTATTAAAAATAAAAAAATATAGGTCGTGCGGCAGAAATGACCGAAAAATTTTGGGTGAAAAAAATCAGCACTGAATGAAACTAACAAACTGTCTGACCTCCCCCTTTTTTAAAAAAAGCTCTATTTTCCCGGCTCTTATAAATGTTCCCCCAAATATAGAAGATTTTTAATCAATTATGTTTCTATTTTTAAATTTTGCTCTTTTTAGAACCCCAACATCCAATCGGATGGATCCGTGTATTTTCTTCTTTAGTTCAAGCTCTATTCGTTGTTTTATATTGTTATTTCTTTCTTTTGTTGTATTATGTATCAACCATTCTCATTACTATCTTCAAAAATTTCCCGGTGTAATGTAAACAAATATTTGGTTTATTGTAACCATAAGGTTATTTTCGATTCGGCTTCCAATGGATGCTCTTATATGTAATTTACACTGAATAACTCTCGTGCGTACCAAACCCCCTAACGTCATTTGCGGAACTGTTGTATTTGCGGAACTGTTGTTAAAACGCATTAAGTTTACCCATCGCACACAGACAAAATAACTTTTAGGCATATCATTGGTTTTACCTAAAAAATAGTGTTCACGGACTTTTTCAGAATCATTTTATTTCCACGGCCTTGTGCAGTTACATGCGCAGAAGTTGCAAAACGCTACCGTTTTGCAGTAAAATACACTCTTTTTATTCATACGCAGTATAATCATTGTGAAAAAAATAATGTTGCCTTTTGACGAACCGCATGACAACAAAATGGCAGACTCGAACAAAGATAAGAAAATGGCTGGTCCCTAGTCCCTTGTAATATTTGCTTTAGTCCACCAAGTGCGTTTTTGTGTAAATAAATTTCATGTTCAATACTTTACTTGGCATATTAAATCTTAAGATTACTAGCTAGGTTGATGACAATATAGAATACAGTCAGCTATAATAACATTTGTTTTTCTTTGAATAACTATCAACATTTAAGATAGATGAGTCTGCTACTGACTCAAAAGAAAAGATGAGACCATGCAAAAACAAATTTAGCGATGAAGATATATCTGTACATTCTCTACACATTTTGGCAATTTTCTTATAATGTGTTAACCATTAACAAAATTATATTATTATAACAAGGATACCGATTTTTATGCTCATCTCTTTGAAAACAGGACACCCAGCGATCAATCAAGAAAAAAGAAAAACCACATAAATGAGATTTTCAGATTTTTCCTTAATTCTGTCGAACTTAAGTGGCGCGATTCCAGTTATCAGACAGTAATGAACTTTTGATAACAAATTAATTATCTCTGCATAAATGAAGTCATAACTCACACATAAATTCCACTTGAAAGTCGTGCAAATCAAAAATCGAAATTCATTAATCCAAGTGCAATCGGAAAAGCAGACGATAGATATGTAAAAGCGGAAGTTGTCACAGCTTGCTTCAAGTTCAATAGCGTAATTCTGGGAAGCTTATTAAAGTGCATAAATATTATAAAGCAGGCGTTTTGATAAATTCAAATTCGTTCATCTCTGATTTAAAATACGAATATACGTTATTTTTATACTTTTATTTTCAATTTAATGAAAAAAGACATTTAATGATTAAAAAAAGTATAGGATACTTTTAACACGTCATCTGCAGTTCAAAAAATATTTTGGATCGCACGTTTTTAAAAAACAAATCGTAATTATTGTTGAAAAAAACAGCATTGTTTCAATCAATGTTAATTCCGAATTTATAATCAGGTGACTCTACTAGAGCTTTTTTAACATCCGAAAAGTGGGATTTTCGTCAATTTCAGCACAATCTAAGGCAGCGATTAGTTAATTTGGACTATTGATGTAATTCTGAAACACCAAAAGTTTATGTGCTTTTTGCAGATAATCAGTATGATACCCTATGTAGAATTTCGGTAGGATTAGAGTAACGATATGGAATGAAGATGTTTACACTTGATGATCCAATCAAATTTCTTCTTGCTATTACGGCGTACATTCACGTTACTTCAGGGAAAGGCGTTCCGGACAAATGTGAGCCGATTACTGTCAATTTGTGTAAAAATATGCCATATAATTACACAAAACTTCCAAATTCAATGAATCATGGCGATCAGAAAGAGATCAACAAAATTATGTTGGACTACGATCAGCTTTTGCAAACGAGATGCAGCGAATATTTACAAAAATTCTTGTGTTCCTTGTTCGTGCCGATTTGTACAGAATTAGACAATTTTATTCTTCCATGCAAAGATTTATGCTTTGACAGTAAAAAGAAATGTGAGAAACATATGAAAGGAGTAGGATATAGCTGGCCCGACATTTTAGACTGCGAAAAATTTCCACAGAAAGACCAGGAGAGGTACGTCTGTGTACCGTTAGAAGCAGACAACAACAACACTGTTCCCGATTCCACTGAGCTGTGGTTTGCTTATAAGGACGTAGACTCCAAAGAGGTAGAGGTTGGTAAGTACAGATTATTTTTAATAGATTAATATTTTTAGATTTTTGCTGTTTCATTGAGAGTCGGATCCAGACCTTCCGATAAAAGTGAGTGGGAGAGAGGGTTAGAGATTAAGCAGTGTATTTGTTCCCGGATATCAAATTTCGGACATCATGCAGTTAGACACCAAACTAATAACATTTATGTAATGTTAGCTTACCTTATCTATAATATCTATATGGAACCTGATCTTGATCCCGCACAACTTAGTGATTGCTTATCGTCCAGGGGGCAGTATATCAGCTGTACTCAGAACGAGAACAAGTTAACAAACAATACATTAACAAACTATGAAAAAGAAGAATAGACGGAGAGTTTTGACTTTTATAGCGCATACCTTGTTTTCCAAAATCTACCATAGAGGTTAGAGGTAAACAGACTAGAATATATGATTTGTCAGTGACCGATTTTTCAAAATTATTTCTAAATCTACTTGTAATAATTGTTTCCTAAATATGCGACGATACTTACATTTTGTGATATGCATACCTTTATAACGTTTATAAGAAATAATAAGCTATTAAACGGTTGTTCCCGAATTTAATTAATTTGTCCTCTATATTTTACATCTTTGAGCATGATTAGGTATAGTACAACGAATATGCACTACATCTAAGAATCCCGTAACTCACTCTCCGGCACAGAGAACAACACTGGTTCTCAGATATAACCTCTGCCACACGTCATCCTCCATTTACTGCGGGACTACATTTGTCGTCTGCCAGTGACGTTATTCTGGTACCCTGACGATGATATCCTCATGAGCCTAAGCGGCCTTCAGATATAACGTCAGGTCAGGAGCATTGGATTTCAACGGTGACAGCGTTGAAATTTGACGTTCGAGTATTCTCTAGACTGACCATTAGTATTATAGATAAGTTCAAGTAGAACGAACGTATTATGACGTCATTCTCTTTGTGACGTTCAATGTTTACATTTCTCAGCTGAGTTTACATTATGATTTCATAATTTAAACGTAAAGGTAAAGTATAATTTATATTTAAAATTTATAAAGAAAATGTATTCCAAGATTTTAAAAAAGATTGGCATGTGCATGTGATATTAAATGGCGTCATATTATCAACCAATGAAAATGCTTATATCGGAGGTCCTGACCTGGTGTTATATTTGAAGTGAAGCTTGCGTCAATGAAAAATATTGCACCAGGATACCAGGTTACCCGTGACGTTTGTAAACAAAGAACGATGTTTGTAAAATAATACACGAGATCTTATTTATTTGTATATAGTCTTTTTAAATACTTTTGATACAATTTTACATTGAAATTACTGTGTTTATACTCGAAGCTTATCCTCCATGAGAGATATCTCACAATGTCAACCAATGGTATGGCAGAGGTGATTGAGGTTGACGTAGGATACCCAGAATCCTGTGCGTACAGATTGCCCGTAACTCGTATGGCTCCATTAGTAAAAAATCGTCTACGGAATAGAGCTATGGATCAAATGAGGCTAACAAGGCGTTAAAAGACTACATGTATTTCTGTCTCTCAAGACCTAACTAGAAGCAAAAATGTCATTCGCTAACATTTATAAGCAGCTATTTAATGTAGATAACTCAAATGTAACACTCTTATACTCTTATACTATAAGTCTCCGTGTTTTGGTGAAGGGTTTTTGTGACAAATTAAAACTTCTTACCGCGAATGGTTCAGCTTATGCTCCTTTTGTAGATAAAAAAACCATATATTTTGAAATCAACTATTATTTCCTCGAGATATTGAGCGTTTTGAAAGGCATAATAAGAACGAAAGTGTAACATAGGTGAAGTGAATTTTGCCTGTTTGAAACCTTTAAGGACTGGTCGTTTACGGTTGACGCGAGAAAGTTCCGATGTTTGTCCGAATACCAGTGTATGTCACGAAAGCAGACAACCATTTGTAAAAAAAACATTAGGTTCCTATAGAAAAAAACATGGCTGACTTATAATGTAAAATTCCCGTAGAAAAAGTCAAAGACAGTTTGTGACACGTAAACAACAGAGGTATAGTATTAAACATGGACAGATTATCGTGACTTATTTTTTTCTACTGGAGTTTCGTAATAAAAAGTATGAATATACATATTTAAAAAACTACAGGCAAAATTCACTAATAATCAACGAATTTATAGTGCCAGTAGGTAAATTACTGATCAAGTCATTAACAACATACTTACTTACTTATGGGGGTTTTTAACGTCCTTGACTACCGTAAAACGGTCTCGCACGGAATATCAACGTACTGATATTTATCACCGAATTTATATGTCTATAGGTAAATTACTGATCAAGTCAGTAACAACGTACTGATATTTATCAGGCCATTAGGTAATTTACCGATCAAGTCAGTAACAACGTACTGATATTTATCACCGAATTTATATGTCCATAGGTAAATTACTGACCAAGTCAGTAACAACGTACTGATATTTATCACCGAATTTATATGTCCATAGGTAAATTACTGATCAAGGCAGTAACAACGTGCTGATATTTATCACCAAATTTATATGTCCATAGGTAAATTACTGATCAAGTCAGTAACAACGTACTGATATTTATCACAGAATTTATATGTCCATAGGTAAATTACTGATCAAGTCAGTAACAACGTACTGATATTTATCACAGAATTTATCAGGCCATTAGGTAAATTACTGATCAAGTCAGTAACAACGTACTGATATGTATCACAGAATTTATATGTCCATAGGTAAATTACTGATCCAGTCAGTAACAACGTACTGATATTTATCACAGAATTTATCAGGCCATTAGGTAAATTACTGATCAAGTCAGTAACAACGTTATGAGGTTTATTCCTGAATTTCTCAGGAGAGTAGGAAAAATTAATATAGGACATTTTGTTTTTTGATACATACTTTTTCACGCTGAACCCGCAATCACTGATAAAGTCTTTATCAAAAGCAAAATGTCCCATACTCCACCAGGCAGCGAAAATCATATCCCAATTGTTTATTAAAAAATTAAACAGACAGAATTCGAAAAATTCTTTGAATAGTACTCTGAACTAAAAAAATATTAGAAACAAAACATCGTTGATCTAAAACCAACATTTGAATAAAGTTTGTTTTTCCATACAAAAACGATGTCTCCCTACATTCCCCATGTGGGTTTTCAGTTAAGTTGAAGTTGAACTATTTAAAAGTGCATAATCCTATAACTCCAACAAAATTTTGAGGATACAAATTTGTTGGTTATATGCACAACCACATATGGTGTACTTGCTATGTACCAAGTTTCGTAAAATTTGATTCTGTAGTTTTAGAGGAGTTGGTCGGAAACCATGATTTATGAGGAATTTTTCAAAAATTCTAAATTGGAAGGGCCAAAACTCCCACAAAATTTTGAGGATCAGAATTTCCTGATAATATGCACAACTACATATGGTGTACTTTTATAATCAGTTTCGTAAAATTTGGTTGAGTAGTTTCAGACTTTGTGACGGACAGACGGGACAAAAACAATATGTTTCTTAACTATACTTTGTGATCATTTTCATATTTCAGACACATCATTCAAAGAGCAGACGATACTTTTGTTGTCTACTCGTAATCAGATTTCGCAATACAACGTACCTACACAAGATCTGATTACGTTATACACAGGACTCGACAATGGCGCTGTTGTAGATTTTCATTATACAAAGCAGTATATATTCTGGGCAGGAGTCGGGGATAGAAGTATACATAGGGCCAGACTCATTTTAGACGGTAAATAATTCTTTATGTCGAATTATCAGTTTTTATTGTGTTTGTCTTTTTTAATAAACAAACCAAAGGCCCACAATGCTTCCGACTTCTGACATACAGTATAAATTTCTACTTTACATTTGTACTTAGCTACAATAATGTCGCTAATCTGTACTATTTATCAGTTAAGTGCAATTTAGATTTTGAAATAGCTGCTCGTTAGTGGAAGAAAAGAACAATATATGCATATGCATACAAACATCTTTTTCCCAGACTGTTTGTAGAATTATGTTGTTGATAAACCTCAGCAAGCTGTGCAATATTTGTCTATATTCGAATTCAAGACGGTCACCACCGTAGTTTATTAGTTATTGTATATCTAGGAAGGTACTGTGTAAAAAATTGAATTCAAAAATATAGCATGAATGACCATATACAAATCTTACACGAAATTCTGATGATTCTTGGTTTCATGTTGTATCCATACATATATAGTGGAAATATATACACTTTCTCCGCCTAAAATGATAATATGATGTTTGTGCCACACCTGGGTTCGTTCGGAGAACATCGAATTTATTAAACAACTATTCATGTAGGAATAAATAGAAGATGATTTTAATTAAAATTCAGATTATAATGTCTTCTGTCTAATGTCTTCTTTCCTGTTCATATCATTAAACACCTGAGCACAACTCCTGTATAAAATGGGGCCCACGAAGGTCATATTTTCGAAAGATTGACTGTCGCTTTGTGTTAATTTTAGGTATTGTTTTTACATAAAATATTTCCTATCAATTGCAGGATTGAGAGAGGAGCTAGTTTTTGGCGAGACCGTTCAATCGAACATAGAGAGTATAGCCGTTGATTGGCTGACTGATCACTTATTTTGGCTTGAGTCCTTTCCAGCAAGTCTGAAAGTATCAGCATTAAATGGGATCAATCCTACAGTTCTGTATGATTTCGGAGTGAAGAAAAATAACAACTTAAAACTTCCAAGATTTCTGGCGGTCGATCCGCTCTCGGGGTAAGAGAAAGAAATTTGTTTAGGGTTTCCATTGTTTAAGTGTAAATGCAGAAAACATGTCCGAAAATAAAGTTTTGTTTTAATTTAACTGTGAAATTATGACTGGTGATGTGACAAATAATCAGACACTTTGTTGCAATAAAAAACAATTGGTTATTACTGATCAGTATGATCATCCTCGGGTATTTCCGACTTCCATCGGAAATTGCCGAGAGATGTTTCGATAGGTGAACAAGAAAAAACGATTCATTATTTAAGTTGATTGTGCTATTAACCATATGTATTGTGTGTTTGCTTAAATATACAACAATGTACGATCTTTAAAATGTCGTTAAGAAATGGCATTTTGCACGTGCATCTATTTACATGAATTTTCAATATACCAATAAACATGGTAATTAGTTTTGAGGTGTTTTAATAAAACACTGACATTTTCTGAAAGTATGATCTTTAAAATCTGGCAAACACTCATTGTACAAATTAGTCTGATTATTCTTCCCGGTGTCTCGCACGTGCTTCGGTTTATTGAAAACGTCAATATATAATAAATTACAGAATATCATGACATTTTATCTATGAATGAAATTCAATTCTCGTTCTTATCTCGTTCTTGTGTGTATCTTCTGTATAATTTGGGCATAGTTTATTTTATGGAGTGGAGTGATGGAGTGGAGTGTTGGAGTGGAGTCATGGAGTGGAGCCATGGAGTGGAGTCATGGAGTGTTGGAGTGGAGTCAATGGAATTTTGGAGTGAAGCAATGTACTTTCTTTTTTTTTAAATTTATTGATTGTGCAATGTAGTGGAGATAATTGATTTTTTTACACACGCTGTTCTGGAGTGTTGAAGTTTTTTATTTTGAATTTTGTTTATCGATTGAATAATCTAGTAGAGATAATTTATGCTTCGTTACATACACGACCTTGGTTTTAAATAAGATGTACTGTTGATATTTTGACCTGCACTATTATTTGTTTATAAAATGTCCAAACTTGTTATCAATTCTGCTGTAAAATATTTCAAATGGCTGACATTTAGCCCATAAAACTTTTGAAAAGTCATAAAAGATCAAGAAAGCCAACAATTAGAAAGTTCCAATATTTTACATCACTCAACACAAGAAATAAAATGTCTCCTAATGAAACTGAGTTTGCTTCATTCAGTTTACACATTAAATCCAAAGGATAAACAGTGTGCTAGCCTTAATAACTTTGCTTATTGAGCAATATGTCGAAGAAGTTTTTTTTAAAGAAGAGTTATGCAGATGCAGTTAAAGGTTTTGAAGGTAAGAATTTAATTTGAAAAACATTTTTAATGCCACAAACAATTTTTACTTCTTGAAAGTGCAACTCCTGTTGATTGATTTCAATGAATTTTGCGGTATTGTTCTTAAATGCTACCAAACATGCATGGAATAAGATTACTACCGAGGGACCATTCTAAGGAAAGAGAAATGTATGTAATGCCCTTCTTGCAATATCGACTCCTTAGTAGTTTAAAAATATGCATTGAAACTTAGTACAGTAAATATAAATGATAAGTAGGTTTTTGTATAACAAATTATAGACATTGTAAAATATTTAAATTATAAATAATGTAGAGCTTACCAAACAAACCAAACCTTTGTATGTCCCACCAAGAAAGTTGTGGGACCTTTATGCCTTACACTTTACATTTAGATAATTTTTACGCATGAGTTTAAATAGAAAATCACAGACATTTAAGTAAATTATAAACAGCAAATTATTAACTTCTTTGACTCAATGAAATAATTGAAATTATTTTATAAAAAAAATCAATAATTTTTTTTATCTAGAGAACCAACATGAACTAGAAGAAGAGCATGTCTATGGTGGAAGTGTAATCAAACCTCAGCATACAGGTTATAAATATAGTAGAATAGAAGGAATTGAAACAACACCACCTCCTGCATCTCCACAAAAGAGACGAAAGCTTTGCATTAAATCATCTTCAACAGTAATCAGTAACAAAAAGAGAATATTAACAACAGTAGATTCACCAATAATTATAAGAGATACCTCAAGTGAAGATGGTAGCCCTGTAAAGAAACACAAGCATGACAAGAGAAACCTTATGGTGATAGATTCAAGCGATTATGAAAGTAGTCCTATCAAGTCTCGAATACCATATGCTTGTGAATTTAGTGATTCTGATGATTTACCCAGTCCTGGAGTTGGCGATGACGAGACTTCCACCCATAAGGCAGATACTCATGAATACGAACTTGATAGTGCATTTAAAGACTGCTACGAGAATGATCCACTCTTACCCATCTACAAAAAACTGAGCTATGGCATAAAAACAAAAGAAGCAATAAAAGTAATAGCAAGAAATTTACCTGAAAAAAATATTGCTAGAAATGTGCCTTTAGGTATTAACAAAAATGTGTCATTTGTCTACAGTGAAAAAGAGATTGGACACTGGAAAAACTCCCTTTGTGACAATATGGGTCGATGGAACCAAATGGGAACAGAGACGATATTTTTTAATGAACATGTGGATGGAGAAATCGATATAATTGGAAACAAAAACATTTCTCCTCTATCCAAAAAATGTGTACGACGCAAATATCAGAATGCTTCCCACCTACCTCTACACAGGGTAGTTATTACTATACAAAATGACACAGATGATAATAGCAGCATTAATGACCTTTTCTTTGTTCAGTACTATTTTGATGGAGAAGAAAAAGATATTATAGTCTCACCACATGGGAACCAAAAACATGAAGAATATCCATACCACAGAACCAGGGAAACTGTAAAGAAAAGAATAAAAGAGTGTGTTGCAAATGACGGAAAACCAAAGGATGTTTTTCATACTATAATAGAGGAACAAGGAGGCATTGAAAAGGTTCAAAACGGTAACTTCCTTCCTAGAAATAGGCAACAAATTAAGAACATTAAACATTTAAACAAGCCACAGAAAACAGACCCTTTAGTAGAATGTGCAGATTTGTCAAAGAGAGACTCAAGTTTTTTGAAAAGCGTTACTGCTGCACCTGAATTTAGTGTTTTTATGTGTACAGACAGACAACTTAGTGACATTGAGAAATTCTGTACAAGTAATAAGAATTTTTCTGTGTTAGGTATTGATACAACTTTCAACATTGGAAATTACTTTGTAACAATACTAACATATCGTCATTTGATGCTTAATACAGCACAGCATGCTGAACCTGTTATGATAGGACCAATTTTATTACACCAAAAAAAGTCATTTGACAGCTACTTTAAAATGCCATCTTCCCTTCTGCAGATGTGCCCAAATCTGGTTAATTTAAAAGTATTTGGTACAGATGGTGATCAGAATTTGTACAATGCTTTTCAAGTTTGCTTTCCTGGAAGCCATCACCTGTTATGTGACCTTCATATGGTCGACAACATAGAAAGGAAGCTTTGCAATTTAGGTATAAGAGGCAATATTGTGAAATTGTATAAAAATGACATATTTGGATCAGTTTATGATGGCAAGAAGGTTAAAGGCCTGATAGACTGCCTTTCAAAACAGGAATTTGATGAAAAGTGTAATGTGTTAGAAGAACAATGGACGGCAAGACATCCAGCTGGAAAAGAATTTTTTAACTATTTCATTGATTATAAGGCAGAAATCATTAAACAAACAATGACCGCAGAGTTGCAATCTATTTGTGGATTTGGATATCCACCAAGACCATATAATCAAAATGCAAATGAATGCATAAACTCAGTAATCAAAAGGGATATTGCATATGAAAAGGATAAAAAGAATGCAAAGTTAGACCCTTTTGATTTTGTCAAAATAGCAGAAAAATGTGTAAGGCGACAAGAAAATGAAGTGAAATTGGCACTCATAGGGAAAGGTGAATACTCCTTAAAAAAAGAATACCAGGAGATGCGTGTCGAAGAGGAGATATACTGGAAAAAATCTGAAACACAAAGGCGATCGATATTTAAAAGGTTTGTATATTTAAATGTTAAATTAATTCATTTAGAGGTTTATTTGGAGGAAATATTGTGGGAATCCTTATGTATGCTATTACAATTCTGTGTAATGTTTCGTTTCTTTTACTTTCCATATTAAAACACTTAGTGGTCGTATTGAAAACTAATAACTATACTGTAATGGTACACTGTAAAATAATGGTACATTATAAAAAAAGTTTCTACATGTACTGCCCAATATATGATCTATATTAATTTTGGGAAAACTGCCCTTTTTCTACACCAGCATTATGTATAAAACAGTATCACCTAAACTTTATACCCTCACTTTCACCAACATTTTGCATGTATGTCAACTATGTGTAAAAATTTAGGTATTTGGTAAACAGGAAGTAGATCACCAAAGAGAATAAAATCGCTATACACCATTTGGTACATTAGGATAAAGCAATATGCAAAAATATCAGGCTTCTGCATCCTACAGTTGCTTACAAAAATGTGACAGAAATTTTTGCTACAAACGGACGAATGAACATACAAAGGTAAAATAGTATACATATACCCCCTCTTCTTCTAATTAAGGGTATAAATATTATAGTGCTACTTTAAAAAAAAACTTACATGAGTCTTACACACTAAATGCTTTTAATGTGAAATTAATTTTCTAAGCACTCATGTTTACTGATGCATGGTTGCTTTTTTAAATGTCATCTGAAGTGAAACTTAAATTATTATAATTGCTCATTAATTCCGTAAATTGAAAGATTAAAAAAAAAACAATTGCATTTACAGGTTCTTACAATACAAGTAGCTCTATACTAAACTTTGGGTCAAGTTTGGAAAATATTAAAATTCTTAATCTAAAGCATCATTTTGGGGGTTTATCGGATGGTTCTTTGAATCAACGAAATTAAAAGTTAAAGATTAAACATGAGAATGTTAAGTTTTGCAGGTGGTTACTTAAATACATTATATACAAACACTGTAAATTTTAAAATGATTGAATATATCATTAATCAATAAAAACATCTAACATCTTTAATTTGAGATTAAACCTTTCATATTAGGTTGGTTGGGTTGGGCTGTGGGGGGGGGGTCTTTCAGTATAAATAGCTGACCTATATATAAAATGTGTTGATCTTGTCTTAAAAATGGTTATTCTGATTTTGTTTTCACGCTTCAGCTCAGCGGGTTTACATCATAAGAAACGCCTCTGTTCAAAAAGTAATGATACAAAAACCCATACCCATTCCTCATTCATAAATGTTTATATCTCGCCTTTTCATATATAAACCATTTGGACTGGAAAGAGATGATTAAACTATCTGCTGAATTTAGTTTCTTACTAATAAATTTGAATTGGAACACATCGGCAGACTGACATTCTGACCTGATATATGTATCTGCACAATCGTTTTATTTTTATATTTTAGATTTCAGGAAGAACCACTAAGAGAGGTTCCAGATCAACTAGATCATGCCTACAAAGACAAAGACACTTATACCCTCCCCGTTAGTCCAGAACAAAGCCAAATAACAAATGTTCCATACAGAATACTTGTTGACATTTTTAATATTGCTGCAGAACTTAAAGAAAATGTAGCTGACATGCCTGCATGTAAAGATAAAAATTTATTTATTGTTGGGAATACACAGAATCCATTGAATCCATTGATTATAAAGTATACACAGTCTACAATGGCTATTGCATGTGAAAGTAAATGTTCGCGATATAATAGCTTTAAGCTATGTGAGCATAGTGTTGCAGTAGCAAACCATATAGGGTGTTTGCAGGTGTATTTGACGAAATATAGACAAAAGGAGAAGGAGTGCAATTTAACTGAGCTTTCAAATACATGTATGCCAAAAGGACGAGGAAAAAAACCAACAGCATCAACTCAGAGAAGGAAAGGAATTCAAAATAAGAAGAAATGTGTCCCTGATGACTATTTGGATGAAAATCTAAATGAATCCCCCAATTGTCATACAAGTAACCAACAACAAGAAAAGTCCATCGAAAAAAACATGTCAGCTACCAAACCTAATCTACCTGACCCACAGCCAGGATCTTATACCCTTGCATTATTGCAATTTTGTAACCAAAATGTTGCAAAATGTTATGGCTGTGGTGGCATGTTTAGATTAAATAATGAAGAACCTAATCCACCAAAAGACATGGTTATTGTCTCCAAAATGAGGAGGAAATATTTTAATAAAGACGGAATTGAAAAAGATAGTCCAATTACCAATGTTTATTTTCATTTCAATGAGCATTGCGTGAAAAGTAAAGACAACTATTTCATTGCAAGTCTAATACACTGCCCGAGAGACCTGAAACCTTTCCTGAATGATCTTCATTTGAAGCGACTGGAGTCTGTTCAAATTCATATCTAACAATTTTAATTTGAAGTATCATTCTGCTATAAACTGTTTGGACATAGACCTTGTATTTGATACTTCTATTGCATAAAATACAACATGATTCAGTAGTTATTGTAATTTTACATTTCAGTTGTTTATAGTTTAATCTCTACTTTGATATTTTTAATAACCCAAGCTTATCATGGTGATGTTAAATATTGGCATCACTAGGACGTACAAGTTGTAAAAACATCGATTGAAACAGAATAGTGTGTATGTGTCACAACCTTTACTCGTGCTCGTTACTGTATACAAATTATAACACACAATTACATACATGTATGTATATATACATTATTATTAACATCTTACTCTTAACAAAAATCCACATCTGTACTGTTCCAAAGCCTAATTAGTTCTCCCTCCAAATTTTAAAGTCAGATTCAAAACATTATTTGGGTAATTAATTCTTTATATGTAGTCACATAAAAGTTTATTACTGGCATGTCAAGACAAATAAAAATCCTTAATCTTTTCTAGAGATATCATGTATTCCCTGCCGCATATGCATTAAATACTTACAACTGTCCAGCTTCAAAAAATTATCCTCAGATTATAGAATAACTAATGAGATAATACATTTATACAAAACAGTGAAGTTTTCACTTTGTGAAAGTATGTAAAAAAAATTAATTATCTCCATAATCAATAATTTAAAAAAGAAACAACATTGCTTCACTCCAAAAATGTGTTGAGTGATGTAAAATATTGGAACTGTCTAATTGTTGGCTTTCTTGATCTTTTATGACTTTTCAAAAGTTTTATGGGCTAAATGTCAGCCATTTGAAATATTTTATAGCAGAATTGATAACAAGTTTGGACATTTTATAAACAAATAATAGTGCAGGTCAAAATATCAACAGTACATCTTATTTAAAACCAAGGTCGTGTATGTAACAAAGCATAATTTATCTCTACTAGATTATTTAATCGATAAACAAAATTCAAAATAAAAACTTCAACACTCCAGAACAGTGTGTGTAAAAAAATCAATTATCTCCACTACATTGCACAATCAATAAATTTAAAAAAAAGAAAGTACATTGCTTCACTCCAAAATTCCATTGACTCCACTCCAACACTCCATGGCTCCACTCCATGACTCCACTCCAACACTCCACTCCATCACTCCACTCCATAAAATAAACTATGCCTATAATTTGAGAATTTTCAAACGGATAAAGACTGCAGCATATTATAACTTTTGGTTTATCATAAAACTGTCAAATAGTCTTCATTTGCGGAAATAAAATATATTTATATACCTGAAATAATAACTATAAACCCTTACAAAAACATGTACGGGTATTTGTTAGAACCAGATGATACTAGATATCAGTGAGATGGTACCCATCTCTGTGGGCCACGCCAACCTTGAGGTCAAAGTAAAAGGTCATCAACCATGGTATGCGATACATCGCCTTGATATTATGTATCCAATATCCAAATATCAAAAGCCAACCTCAAAAGATGAAAACACTACAGCCCGGACATGAATTTGTCATTCAGAAAGCAATAATGTGACCTTAAGGTCAAAGTTCAACGTCAAAGGTGATCAACCACGGTATGCGACACATCGCCTTGATATTATCTACCCACATTCTAAAAATCAAAAGCCTATCTCAAAAGATAAAAAAAAGTTACAGCCCTGACACGATTAGTTTCGGACGGCCGGACGGACGCACTGACGGACGGACAGACTGATCACTATTGGGCGTCCACCACAAACTGGTGGGGCCATAATAAACAAAAAACCACAGTCTTCACTGCCATATTTCTGCATAACTGGGGTCATAAGAAATATTAATTCAATAAACTGAAATACAAATATTGCAATACATGTATCTGCATTAGAATTCTGTGATAAACTGGGAACATGCTAGGTGGGTTCCGAATGAGGTGCATAGCGCGTCTACAGATAGCGGGAAGCTTAAGGGTCACGCTACTTGCACGATAACGTTCCTTGTGTAGATTTTAAAGAGAGTAGGCTTATTGTAGCTTCTGCTTAGGGCTTAATTTTCGTTCCCATCTACAATAATCCATTCTTTTTTTAAATGTGACAGTCAAAATTTTGTTTCATTCGATAGATTCCTTTTCCCATAATTAACTTGATCTGGTTATAAATATAAGATAGCAGACATTTATTAATTCAATGTCACATGATCAAGAAAATACACACAAACTACTATAAGGATTTGTTTATTTGAACGGAGTTTAACGCCACTTTCAGAAAGGTTCCAGCTATATCGTGGCGTCCAGGAAGCCGGAATACCTCCAACCTGCGGTAGAAAAAATGGGAATCCTTGTCAGTTAAGATTGGAGTCGAGTACACCATGCCTACAGTGAAACTCGAACTTGCAATCTCAGCGTTGACAAACCACGTGGTCAATAGTAGACTAACAACCTTAACCTCTCTACCACCGAGGCCTAGACGAAAATGAAAATATGAATGTATCTAGTAATTTACCGGCTTATTTATAATGTTGTGACCAATATTGATACCATTACTCCCTAAGGATATCCTTTTTCCCAATATTTAAAACCGGGGCCTCGGTGGCCGAGTGGTTAAGGTAGTTTGTCTACTATTGATCACGTGGTCTGTCAACACTGAGGTAGCGGGTTCGAGTCTCACTGCGGGCAGGGTGTTCTCGAATCCAATTTTAATTGACAAGGATTGCCAGTTTTCCTACCGCAGGTCGGGAGTTTTCTCCGATTGGACGCCATGATATAGCTGAAAATTTGCTGAAAGTGGCGTTCAATCAAACAAACAAACAATACATTACTCTCGTGAATTTTTTAGATACATGTAAGGGACAGGCGTCCACAAAAGTCACAAAAACCAAATTATCATGTACTAATCCTCTTTTTTCTCGAAGTAACTTACTGACCTTGGCTGTGTCGAGACGTGACCAAGGTGCAATACACACGTCTCTAGCTCTAAAGTATGCTAAGTTAATCCGCGGTAGGTCTTTCAAACTCCCATTAGTACATTATTGTATTAGTAAAGATTATACTGTCGCTGAATGATTCCATCAACGTCTACGTTTTCAAGAATTAACAGCATATCACACTGGCCAATCAGAAGACTAGTTCCAGAATCGATCTTGTTAGGGTATAATTGGTGCGATATGTACCCATCTCAAACGAAATAGCTAAGAAGTTGCTGAAAGCGGGCTGATTAGTTTTAAATGTGTAAAGTATTTTGTGTATCAACATATACAAGTTTCGTGAAAAATTGAACCAATTAGTGGATTAGTTTCGATTGTAGGTTGTCATTATATAACTGTTAAGCGGTTGTCCTTTCGCGTTATCTACAAAGTGGCGTTAAACACTAATCAAACAAACTAACAAAAAGCGTCTCGCGTTGTAAACCTCAGAATATAGTAGGCCAGATACATGTTTCCAATTATTATAAGGAAATGAAGATGAATTGTCGTCTGCTATTTATAAATCACATGTTGTAATGTATAAAGTCAAATGTAGTGTTGTCATGTCAGACAAATAATGGGGCTTGCAGACACAAGTATATAAAACATTGAAGATAATTATGATAGAGTACTAACGGAAAAAATATTAATCAAATAAGGACTTTTTACGAGGTCAATACGTAGTTATATGGACCGTGGAGGAAAATATTGACCGAGGACGAAGTCCGAGGTCAATATTTTTCTACAGGTCCATATAACTACGTATTGACAGAGTAAAAAGTCCTTAATTGTTATATTACATATGAATTTTTCTCTATTTATTTAAATTTAGAATAATAAATTGCATCATACAATATTGACTCATTGATAGTAATTATAGAAGCATTCGAACAATCCGGATCTATTTTTAGAAACAAGCCTTAAATAATGCTTTATAAATAGTAACATGCCTAAAATATGCTTTAAAAATAGAACAATCCGGATCTATTTTTAGAAACAAGCCTTAAATATGCTTTATAAATAGTAACATGCCTTAAATATGCTTTAAAAATAGTAACAAGCCTTAAATATGCTTTAGAAATAGAATATATACACAGAATATTTTGGGGGGACATTGTCTACACGAACCAATCAAAATTAGGACTTAACAAACCATATGTAATATAATTGTTTATTTTTAGGTATTTATTTTGGGTGGAATACCAGGGCGATGTTTACACTCCAGGCGTCACAATTGAACGCTTCGACTTAAAAACACGCGCTAAGATGACTATATTCAACACTTCCGGTGACGCCGTGCACAGTATGGGAAGGCCAAAAGGGTTGGCATTAGATTTAGAAAAGAAGAGAGTTTACTGGACCGATGCCAGGTACTTTGACATTTTACAATTGCAATGCTTGTTAAAATGTCAACTGAAGGTATATCTCCAATTTATAAAAATTTCTTCACAATCATCTTCGAAATGTTTAAGTTTAAAGATAAGAAAATTTTGACCATGTTTAATAACGAAACAAGATTTTATTATTTTATTAAATAATTTCTCTTGAAGAAATTTCAGATGATAAGTTAATTGTTGTATATTTTCAGCTCGGAATCCATTCAGAGCATAGGTTATAACGGAAAGTCATTCAAAATGTTAGTGACAAGTGAAGACTTTCTCGGAGAACCTCTGGCGCTATCGAAATTTAGAAACAATTTATTTTGGTCTGATGACATCACTAACTCAATAGGAACAGTAAGCATACATAATCAATTTTATGCTCATTTTCAACAGATTTGAATAAATGAGCGAGTACGCGCAACATTTAGGAATAAATCTAAGTTTTTAATAGGGACCAACCATTTTTATCAGGGAATCTGGGCGTGCTGGGTAGGAATTTATTTAAATAGAAATTAGTTTATTTATAAATTTCGAAAAAAATATGCGTATCCAGAGAAATCAAAGTTCTGTCCAAACAAAAAAATCTGAGGCACCTCACAAAATAAGATTATTTGATTGGATGTGTGCTTTACGTCAATCAGGTAGTATTTCAGCTCTTATCAGGACGAGAACATGTTTACAAATAATAAATCGAAAATAAAATAAAATTCGGGAAAGATGCACCAAAGGGCAACAATTTTGAATGCCACTGGAAAATTATGGGGTATGGGTAGAGGCGGAAAATTTATGCCTTTTGTAGCGGCTGCAACGAGAATATCGACAAAAACAAAAGTGGTCTTTACTGTGCAAGGAGCGTGGGACTATCCAAATGTGTTGCCCATTGTGGTCCGCGGTCAGGTTTTCCGTATAATGACCTTACATCTCCCAACAAGAGGGCATTCCCTATCTGCCTCCTGGGGACGCGCTGGCAGCTCTGTGGTTTGGGCACTGTGAACTATCACAATATGGTCCCAGCCTCACAAATAAGAACATGGTTGTATTCTTAGTATAAAAATACATGCAAAAAGTTCTTATTTTTATTTAATGACAGCGATAAACTATTGATAGCTTCCCGCAAATTGCAGACAAGTCTTTACAACGGCAACATCTTCCGATAGACAGTCGTAATAAAACGCAGTAAATAAAATGTCATGTATTTTGTCATGTAACACCTACTAAAGGTAAATTCGAAGTATTACGAGATGTACAACCGCCGTCCGTTAGATGACGATGTTAAACGTAATACCGTATAAGTGGTTTTTTTCGCGATGATTAAATTTTCGCTATATTCGCGGTAAAAGTTGGAACGCGGAAATAAAAACGCGCGAAATATTAAGACAAATAATGGAGTTATTCGTTATGATTTCTGAACAATTGCTATCATGTCATTTATCCCCTCCTGAATATTTTGCGACGAAATTGGTACCCAGAATAAGTACGCAAAACAGCAATACAGATCGATCTGGTGTTATTGACGTATTTAGAGGACATTTTGCTATTTACATTATACCTTTAAAGTTACATTATTTACGTCTAGTATCAATTTCGTTTCCTATTTGTCATCAAGCGTAACAAATTGACCTACTGTACCTTAATTTCATGACTAGTAAATGGTTTGGCCTTTTTACAGATAAACATAGATAATGGCAAACAGCCAGCATTTATAGAGACTCTCACGTCCTCTGAAGCTATCGATGTAAAGGTATTCCACGCAGACGTTCAACCAGAAGGTAAATAATTTCTGTTTCATAAGTTATTTTTGTCTGTAACAAATGAGCAAAAAAATTCTGCCACTTAAAAATAGAGTAAAACGTCACATTTTTACAACATTTCATGTCGTCCGAGAATCCTCTGCCGGCCAACGCTTTTTTTTTGCGTCCCACGCAAAAAAATTTTTAGACGGCAGAAGATTCTCGGACTACATTTCATGATAGTGTCAAAACTAGTTTTAAAAAGTACAGTATAGGGAACAAATATCTAAAATAGTGTGTTTATTAAGATGTATCATGGAGTTCAGTTTTTATTGGGGAGGAAGCCGGAGTACACGGAGAAAACCCCCGAACTTCGGTAGCAAAACTGGCAATCCTTGTCAATTAAGATTGGAGTAGAGTACAGCCTCCATACAGGGAGACTCGAATCTCAAACCCCAATGTTGAAATACCCACGTGTGATCAGTAGTGGACTACCTTGACCACTCGGAAACTAAAGCCACTTTAGGTGTAGAACTGAAATATAGAAATGGCGCGGGGAATACTTATCCTTAATTCGGTTTATAGGCGTCTCCAGTACAACACTTATCTCACTGAATCTGTCATGTTTTGAGTTTTGCTGGTGACGCCTAAGCGAAGCATTTGAACGAAAATTTGCATTGGTAATATATTAGAATTTGGAGATAAATGTTCAAATAAAGATGTCAATTGGGAATATTGCAGTCGTCAATTCGGTCTATAACGAGTGCATTTCAGAGCTAGTAAAAATATTTGGGATTTTGTTTTTACAATAAAATGTCATCTCATCTAGCGTGATATCATTTTACGGTAAAAGTTAACAGCACAATTTCGTTAGATCCTCGATATATCAATGCCCAAAAATCAAAGTTAACATCGACTCTTGTAACAGCAAGCTCATTTAGACTGGTCGGATGTGGCCAACATTTCTCAGCTATTGTTATCAAGTAAGCGTGCCCCCTTTTCCTGAATACTTGAAAGAAATTGTTCAGTATATTAAGCTGGGACACAGAATAACTATACAAAACTTTTAAATACCGGTAGTAATTCGACGAGTTGTGAATTGATTTTCAACGATGCAGATCATCTGGTGTTAGTGGCGTATTTGGAGGACATTTTGCTATTGACGTTAAACATTTAAAGTGACCTTACTTACGTCCAGTATCCATTTTGTTTCCTATCATTCGGGTAATATAGGAATAAAAGCTACTTTGGTGGAATTCATCGGTATATGAACGTGACGAGCTTACTCACAAACTAAATGAGGACCTTTTTATGAGCCAGTTGGCGAGTTCATACACCGATGAATTCCATAAACAAATACAGCTTTTATCCGTTATACTTAAACTATTGTTTTTTTTTTTTTTGCAGCATACACTTAATCCGTTCAACGAAAAATCAACGATAATGTTCGACCAATCAAAAATGACGTAACAATTAAAATTGCAATTATTAGGACGTAAATCACACGCACACACAAACATATGCATGTATAGGTCATACAACCACACAATTATGTTATATTACTAAAATTTCATTCTTTTTTTTTCAGGGAAAGCGCCGTATGAAATAACATTAGTAGTCAGCCAAGGAAATGTTTCCTGTGGAAACTTATTTTTATTATATATTACAATTACAGTCTTCATAATGTTTTGATACCACCGGAAGTAGGCAATTTCGGAATATTAAGAATGCTATAGCCGGAATGACGTAATTTGAAATATTAAAATAAAAGTTGCATTAAGTGACCTTGCAACAAGTAAATTTCATTCGGAACTACATAAAGGTTTCGGTATAAATGTTTTAAGATAACTCGTCTAGCACCATTCGTTTGTTGGTTGTCAAATACAGAAGATTCCGGGTACTATCAATTATTAAGCTTTACAAAAATTCCTTTTTCAAGAGATCTGAGTTGTTCCTAATGTGGGTACCGACTAAGCATTTGGGTGGCGTCTGTTATTCGTAAATGTGGTAAATAACGAAATTCACTTCATCAGGGAGTAATCAAATTTATCAGTTGTGACTTTTGGATTTGTTTCCGTCGTGACAAAACATTTCTTAATAATTTCGTATATTCTTTAGTATTTATATAAACGCAATATACATTTTTTAAAATCCCGCGTTTAGTCTAAGACGAGATTCTTTGATATCAAACTAGAATTTACTGGTTCCGCCGGAGAAGAAAATGGATGGTTCCGACAAATTTCTATGTTTCTTCGATGGTGGTGATTGCACTTTGTGGAACATTAAGGTTACGAATACGTTTCGAAGCATTTAGAGGATTTCTTTAATGAATCTGCTGATTATATGAATTCGAAAGATTTATAAAAATGTTGAGGTCACTTGGTTTGAAAAAGACAATCGCTGGTTTCACAATCACGCTTTATTTTTTCATGATATCATTAGTATGGAGTTGGGATTTTAATTGACGGCGGCAATACTTGGAGGCTAGTTTTCAGATAAAAGGCTGATTATCAAATTGTCTCGAGTAAAGCAACTTCGATAGCTGTTTATCAAAATTTATATAAGACGGTAACTTTCAGGCCACGCCTAAAGCAGACCTTTTATTAAAGATGACGTGATGTTTAATAAAGTATTGTAGACGGTATGATACGGACAATTTTGATCCCTTAAAACATAGATGTTCTCATTCTAGAACACATTATATATCGTGTTTATATAACGTTAATGTGGGACATGTATGTGGTTCTCTAGTTCCTTAGAAACACTCTCATGTTAATAAAATTCTACTTGAAAACATAATAACATAGCACATTATGACTATAAATTCAAAAAGATAGCGTTTACGTGATGACAATATGATACCGTGAAAAAAACGGACATACAACTCGTATACGTATTAAAGGCATTGTTTTATGGGGCTAAAAGGGATCCTAATGAGATTTTTTTGTGATGGTTCGGTGTACTCAAGATCAATGTATCAGAGTAAATTTTGTTTTTAAATACTTAAAAATATGAATATTGTATGAATTAATTGTTATGTGTGTTTATATATATAATTTAAAAGGCTTTAAATGTCTCACAAAATAAAGAAATTCCAATCTTCTTCTTGCTATTCAAGAATTTTATTTATAAAGTGTTATCTTTCTGTTGTATGTGTTTTCATGTAATTCAGAATTATGCATTTTCAAG
Source organism: Limnoperna fortunei (assembly GCA_944474755.1). Classification (NCBI taxonomy): domain Eukaryota; kingdom Metazoa; phylum Mollusca; class Bivalvia; order Mytilida; family Modiolidae; genus Limnoperna; species Limnoperna fortunei. The sequence continues at coordinate 27,021,735 of OX104125.1, forward strand.
TCAGCAAAATGTTTGGATTAAGTAAAGTGAACTACTAAATAACTAAAAATTTTAATTTAAATTTTCTAAAAATCACAGGGTTAGGAGGTCTTGAGATTCGAGTGAAAAAATAATGGAAGGCACCATGATGTGATTGAGGCATTCTCCGCGCAGAGTGCATTGGCATGATTGGGTATCCTACGTCAACAATAACAATCACTTGTATCAGTTATATCTGGGAACCAGTTATGTTTTCTCTGCCAAAGAGTGTGATTCTGGTTGACGTAGGATACTCGGAATCCTTTGCTTGGAGATTGCATTATACAAACAACTCAAAAGGGAAATAACTCTAAAAACATAAAACACAAAAAACATTACACAAATCATTTATAATAGACACATTTTGTTGTCTTCGACAAGAAGACTCGCTGTTCTACTTCGCTTAATATTATATTCATTATGGAAAAAATAAAACACAGCAACTTTAACATTTTTTTCTGTAAGATAAATGAACAGACAGCTATAAGTGTCGGTATGATAAAGTGTATGTCAGTGGCGGAACCAGGGGTGGGGGGGTGGGTGGGCGTGGGCGTACGCCCCCCCCTTTAAAAAGGAAAGGGAAAAAAAGAGAACGGGGAGGTTAACAACCAGCGCCGAAGGCAAAAATGTAATCCCCGCTCGTCCTCGCCATTAATTTATGCATTAAAGGTACTAATTTGTTTATTATGATATCTCTGTTGTATATACTGTACCTCTGTTGTATATACTGTACCAAATAAAGGTTATTGAACACTATAAAAACCTTGTTCGTGGCCTTCATTTTCCGATATCCCCTTTTTACGCCCTCCCCCTTTCGAAAATCCTGTATCCACCTCTGTACGTCAAAGTCATTAGGGATTGACCATTATTTACGTGTGTAGGAAGAGCTGTTTTATCACTGTGTGTTGTATTTATATGTTTGTCGTTTTGTCTACAATTTGACAAAAAAAATGTAGGGCCCCAGTATCCGAGCTTTCTTTGTTTACCTTTATATAACGTCTAGCTTCTAAGGAGAGAAATATTTCACGGATACACGTCTGTAGTCCGACAGCCCAATAGTCCGACAGCCCAATGGTCCGACAACCCGATAGTTCGACAACCCATTAGTCCGACAGCCCAATGGTTCGACAACTCAATAGTCCGACAGCCCAACAGTCCGACAACCCACAAGAGTCTAACAAATTATCACATATTAGTTCGGACCGAAATCGATAATTTAAAAAAATATATATAATTTCTATGCTCCACCTGCGTACCGAAATACGTGTATATATAGCGTTTGGGTCTGTTTATCCGTCCGTACGTTTGTTTCATATTTAATTTACGTTCAGGTTTAGCGGGTGTGTAAGTTGGTTTTGTACGCCCTGAAAAACGTTAAAAAAAATAAATAAAGAAGGAATGTGTTTATTGGACACGGATGCCCCCGTTGGCCCCAAACATTAAGTAGAAGTCCGTCAGGTCTGAAAGTATCTCTGTTGTATATACTGTACCAAATAAAGGTTATTGAACACTATAAAAACCTTGTTCGTGGCCTTCATTTTCCGATATCCCCTTTTTACGCCCTCCCCCTTTCGAAAATCCTGTATCCACCTCTGTACGTCAAAGTCATTAGGGATTGACCATTATTTACGTGTGTAGGAAGAGCTGTTGTATCACTGTGTGTTGTATTTATATGTTTGTCGTTTTGTCTACAATTTGACAAAAAAAATGTAGGGCCCCAGTATCCGAGCTTTCTTTGTTTACCTTTATATAACGTCTAGCTTCTAAGGAGAGAAATATTTCACGGATACACGTCTGTAGTCCGACAGCCCAATAGTCCGACAGCCCAATGGTCCGACAACCCGATAGTTCGACAACCCATTAGTCCGACAACCCAATGGTTCGACAACTCAATAGTCCGACAGCCCAACAGTCCGACAACCCACAAGAGTCTAACAAATTATCACATATTAGTTCGGACCGAAATCGATAATTTAAAAAAATATATATAATTTCTATGCTCCACCTGCGTACCGAAATACGTGTATATATAGCGTTTGGGTCTGTTTATCCGTCCGTACGTTTGTTTCATATTTAATTTACGTTCAGGTTTAGCGGGTGTGTAAGTTGGTTTTGTACGCCCTGAAAAACGTTAAAAAAAATAAATAAAGAAGGAATGTGTTTATTGGACACGGATGCCCCCGTTGGCCCCAAACATTAAGTAGAAGTCCGTCAGGTCTGAAAGTCGCTTAGGACGTACAGTTCGTCATACTGAACCATCCCAAGTTTTAAGTCATTCTCATGTACGATTATTACGCGCTGAGAAAAGCTTGACGGAAATTTGTACGGAAAGGCGGACGGACATGAGTAAAACTATATGTCGTCGCGTGGCATAAAAATCTGTCGAAGTCAAGAACGGCCGGATTTCGTTAAACGGGAAGTAGGCCTGAAATTAAATCCCATGGTATAGGGTTCCACGTTGATGCTGCATTCCAAATATCAAGAGGCCTTGATAGTTGTTGCTGAGAATACTGTTTCGAAAATATTTTCCGCAATCGCCCGCCCGACATTCACAATCTAGAAAATCGGCCAATGAACATGGAATGATGAGAAATATGAGGATGGAATAGAAAAAAGTAATTTTAAAGAGAACGAAGATCAACCTTTTAGGCCAACTAGGGTACACGCCTTAATTGATCCGTGGTCTGGGCACCGCCGTCAGATTCTAAAGCCCCATAGTCGCCTCTTACAATAAGCTGGACTCTGCTGCGGACCAATAGGGGCACGCACGAAGGAAAGAGTTAATGAAATCTTCACGAAACTTTATACATATATGCACCAACCTATGAACTAACATAATTTGCACATTTATACCTGTCCCACCAACTCCATGAGGAAGAAAAAAATCAGCCTTCAAAGTAAAACTCTTCGTGAGTGCATCGCCATAATCGTTTTTATGATCAGCATGTAAAAACAACAAAGACATTAAATACCCTGTGTACAGTCCATAAATATATCTGCATACAATGAAACTTCTTTTTCTCAGACCTCGTTTTTATGAAGTTTTTGACAACTTTGCATTTAGTTTGCTTCTCGACGGTTGGTGGTTTTAGTAATTTTTTTCTGGTTTATGTTTTATAATCTCAAACGGGGCTGCACCTCGAACCGCCTTCGATGTGTCTAGATCTATTTGTATATACTTTGTAAAATTTCATATACATGTGTAGGTCCTTTGTAAGGTTTTGAGTGTTTGTGATTATACAAAATATGATTGCACTGTGTAAAATTTCAGAACGATTCAATGTATGGTTTTAGAGTTTCAGATTATATGTATAATGACAGACAGACTTTAGCTACTTTAGTCAGTCCGACTAAATGACAAAAGAAGTTTGCTGTTTAATAAGGTAGGTTTTCTTACTATGATGGTAAACATAGGAGAATTTCGAAAATATGACAGAATTAGCTTACAACGAATTTTTAGATGTATATCGACAGACACGAAGAAGGGGTTGCATTAAGTCGTGCTAAGCATACCCCCACTAGACCATTCGGAAAACAGGAAGTAGACAACCAAATGACCTGAAAAAGGGAAGCACGGTACCACTCATGGTGCTAAAGCTGTGTACCAAATTTGAATTCAGTAGAAGACAAGAAATCTATTACGAAAATTTTCCCATTTTTTACCCTTAAAACAGTAGTCGTCTCGGAAATCAGAAAATAGATGACAGACTGACCTTGAAAGGGGAGACACGGTACAACTCATGACGCTAAAGCAGTCTTCCAAATTTAAAAAACAATCCCTTCATTAGAAGCCGAGATATTGTACCGGACGGACAGACAGACGGACAAGGTGATTGCAATTTATCCCCTTTTCTTGCGAGTGGGAGTATAGTATCGTAGAAATGCAGATCAATGTTTTGAAAAATCTTTCTACAAAACTTAGTACGCTTCAGATTTGTCTTAATGCTACACAGGTAATGTCTTTAAGTCATGTCCAAAGAAAATGAAATGACTAAAGTTATTGATGACCATGATTTAGGGCATTTAATTTCATTTGAAGGAAATGTTTAAATTTAAAACTTTAAGATTTGGGCTTGAGCATAAAAACGTGTTTGTTTTCAAATTCTTCATTCATGATACAGTTTGTATTTGTCTCTCAATGAAATTGAGCCACAGTGTAGGTCATGGCCTCCCAATACTCATTCAGGTTTCTATTTCCAGTAAGATACTCGTCTTTCAGCCTAGAGATTCTTGTCTGTAGATCTTATTACAAAAACTGATTGATTCTTAACAAAACCGTGCAAGTAACATGTCAACGTATGAAAAACACTTACAAATTCGCTCTTAGAAAGGAGCATAAGATAAAATTTCAAGAATTTTGTTTAATAGTTGTGTTCTATAGAGAAACAGTTAGACAAAGAAACGGTTTCCTTTTTGTTTTCACAGTCACTGCAACAATAATAACTCGGCCTACTGGTCTTCGAAGCTAATAATATCCATATAAAGCACTAATTACAAATGTATATACATGTATGTTACAAGGATTGTGTGTAATTAGGGATTATGTGTAATCTTTTAAGTATTTTCATGAAATTTTAAGATAAATGAAAACAAATTAAAAAGCACAATAAATTATATATTTTTGTTTGCAACTTTGTTTTTAACAACAGAAAAGTATAGAAAAAGATGCATTTTAAAACCAGTTTGAGGGTCAGGGAAAAGGTGTAAAAATGATTAAAAAAACAGGGATTTCATGTAATCCCTGGTATGAATTAGGGATTACATGTAATCCCCAAGCAATTTAGCGATTACACGTAATCCCTGAATATTTAGGGATTACGCGTAAGCCCTAATTACACACATTCCCTGTAACATATACGTTATATAACCAAATCATAGCTAGTATTCCTAATATTAAAAAATTCCTACCAAACAACCAACTTAGTTAGGTTTGCATTTATAGAACGTTTATTGTTTTTGGATTGTGTCTGAAGGTTTATAGTATTGCATATACACGCATTGTCGGACTATTGGGCTGTCGGTCTGAAAAAAATCAGCCTTCAAAGTAAAACTCTTCGTGAGTGCATCGCCATAATCGTTTTTATGATCAGCATGTAAAAACAACAAAGACATTAAATACCCTGTGTACAGTCCATAAATATATCTGCATACAATGAAACTTCTTTTTCTCAGACCTCGTTTTTATGAAGTTTTTGACAACTTTGCATTTAGTTTGCTTCTCGACGGTTGGTGGTTTTAGTAATTTTTTTCTGGTTTATGTTTTATAATCTCAAACGGGGCTGCACCTCGAACCGCCTTCGATGTGTCTAGATCTATTTGTATATACTTTGTAAAATTTCATATACATGTGTAGGTCCTTTGTAAGGTTTTGAGTGTTTGTGATTATACAAAATATGATTGCACTGTGTAAAATTTCAGAACGATTCAATGTATGGTTTTAGAGTTTCAGATTATATGTATAATGACAGACAGACTTTAGCTACTTTAGTCAGTCCGACTAAATGACAAAAGAAGTTTGTCTCCAGAATTAAAACATGAAAGCTCTACAACAGGTGAAAGATAAAACATTCGCGGAAGAAAAATAAACAATTTAAGATGAAGCTAATAATTAAATAAATTAAATATGTGCAGGCCGATAGATTCAGAAAAAACAGTCGCTTCTGTTTAAATTAGTTACAAGTTGGCGAATAAAATTAACAATGTTTTGAGTTTCAAGACAAGATATCCGCAATAAGTTTTCACCAAGCTTATATCAGACAATAGATAGCGTTATTTCCGCCACGAACTGCTGTTATTGCGCAGAGTCGGAAGTGTGTGGTTCAAATAACAGATCAAGTTACATGACTAAGATCAAACTACAAAAGGACTTCGATGGACGAGAAAACTTAACGAATTGTTGTCTTGCTACCGAAAGAATAATTCCCTGTAGAAGGGCATTACTATCATAAGCTTTTTTCGCAGCCGAGCTGATGTTCTTTGAGGCTTATTTTGGTAAAACCGCAACCTGGGCCAACGTTTCGTCAATTTTTGTATAACCTTTTTTAAAGTTGGTACAAGTGAAAAAACTTTAGCGCATATGGACATTACACCTCCGCTTTGTATTGAATTGATTGTTTAAATGTTAATTAACATAAGCAATTTTTCAGCTATATCATGAGGTCCAGTTTTTTATTGGGAGAGGAAGCATGAGTACCCGGAGAAAACCCCCGACCTTAGGTTGGAAAACTCACAATCCTTGTCATTTGAGGTTGTCGAGCGCACCCTGCCCGTAGTGAGACTTGAACCCGCAATCTCAGTGTTCCCCGCTTTGTATTGATTACATGTAATTATTTTTATAAACAGGAGAATTGGAGGTACGAGAAACTTCATACTTATTGAGTCTTCTACGTTCAAACTGTGATACATTGTGTGATTATGGAGACTAAAACAAAATATTACGAATTTTTGAATTGTCTAAAGAGGTAAACACGGAATGTATGAAAAATCACAAGGAAGATAGATAATGAAAGACATACAGGAGATTTCATGACAATTTGTGGTTTTTTTTTCCTAGCCCAGTCTCTATTAGACAACATGGGATGTTTTAGATTTCTTGATACAAAAAGTACTAAGGGATCGACCAATTAACTTGCAGGGGCGTGGGCCTTGGTTTTTTACTAAAAAAATATTTTGAAAATGATTTTTGATGAAAAAAATATTTTGGAAGCAGAGGGTAAGAAAAAAAATTTTCTGAAGAAGGATTTCTGCTATATAAAATAATGCTAATAATGAAAAAAATATATTCTGTCGCGACGCCTTCAAAAAATAAATATTTTTCTGACCAAAACAAAAAACCAAGGCCCCCCTTCAAGTTAAATGGTCTGTCCCTAAATATACATTATTTTCGGCATTGCGAAAGTTCATGATTGCCATTTGATAAAATATATAAGTTGAGTGCTCTATTATTTGGTAGTAAGCAGTTTAAGTATTCTCGAATCGGTATACTAGAAATATTCAAAGTAAAAATTAATACTGGGTTTCTTGGCTGTTGCAACATTTACAAGAAAGATTTGTTATTTAGTTAACCGTGTACTTCTTGGCTTTTCTTCATTTTAAGGATTTTGTTTTATTTATTCGAAATAGGTTTAAAAACAATTTCAGTCATTTCAGCTGTATCATGACGTCCAGATTTAATCGGAGAGGGGGGGGGGAGTTGGAATATCGGAGAAAACCCCCCAACCTTCGGCAAGAAAACAGGCAATCCTTGTCAAATAAGATTGGAGTTGATCACACCCTGCCCGCAGTGAGGCTCGAACCCGCAAACTCAGTTTTCACAGGAACATGACCTAAAGTAGACTAACTACCTTAACCACTAGGCCACCGCGGCCATTTATTTTCAGGAAAAGTAAGCATTGGTTAGCTAGAAGACATACAAGTAAAACGTTACATATGTACCTACTTGACTTTGTGGATTTTTTACTGTTCTACGCTGACTACCTTATCCCGTTGTTCAGACGGAGAACGTACCTAACTTCAGATGTACCGAGCCTATAAAATTCAACGTACTCAAATAAAATGTACATTGTAAACGCCAATAAAAAAACGCAGATAACTCCGATTACCGTAACTAACAAAAATCATAAAAGATATCTAGAGTTACTGCTCTTTGTATCTATTGCATAAGTCGTACAGCCAAAATCAAAGACATTAAGAAAGCGTCATAAATAAAACACAACTATTTGTTTAATGAATTGTTACAAATCTAAAAAAAATATCAAAACATCTGTAGACATCAGAATTCGCCTAGGTTCCTATTATTATATTGTATATAAACAGAAGATCAACCTAAAGCAAATAACAAAACAAAAAACTGACGAAAAATAAAATACATGAAAGACCAATACGAGGCTTGGACAGACACATAAAACATTATGTGTCAGTGTTGAATCGGTTGCCCCCTCCCCTTTTATTTCAAAACGATAATAACATGCAGAACTAAACAAAAACTACACCTACACAACAAAGAACCAACAATAGCAGAAATTATTTCCAAAGTTCTACGCAACACGATTATAAGCGAGACAAACAATTACATGTTTTTATCCCAATTATATAAAGGCGAGGTATTTATTTAAAAAATGTATTACCTGTGCAACGAGGAAGACTATAAGATACACTGTACAATGTTTAACACACAGCAATTAAGCGATATATAATCTGCATTGCAAACAAGTTTAAAGACAATTTTTATTGTAAAACATGCTTGCAGCCACGTACAAGGTAAGTAAGATGGAAATGGGAATCATATTTTGTCCGATTTAAGAAAGTGGTTTTGTAAAAGAAGTAATAAGAATATTTTTATTTATTCCGGTTCTTCGTTGTTACCGTGGAGAACAAGAACCGCACACCGGTCATATATATGTGAACCAATGTCGTTCCCAAAGAAAATAACTTGTGCAGTTATGGGGTATCCGTTTGGCAGTGCGATAGGACACAGTGGCGGATTTATACTTTGTTTCCGGATTTGTAAATGTCACTTGACGTTCTGCGTTTGTTTGTTCGATTTCCTTGCTATTTTTCATACTAAACTTCTGGACGGATCATACTGCGATACTGCGAGGGTTACCAGTGCTCGACCAACAAGGCCCCCCCCAGCACGTTCCCATGCATCGGATAGGGGAGGCCCTCTCATTCGGTAGTTGTCAGGTTATTATCAGGAAAGCCTGACCCCAAACCACAGTGGGTAATGTGTTTGGACAGTGCCACGATAACAACCTCATTTGTAGGTTTTCGGAAACGAGTAGGTACAATTTAGGCTGTTAGGAAAAGCTAAATTCTCAGTATATACCCAATAACCTAAACTTTTTCGAAGTCCGCTTTTTATGTAACGCTAATTTCGCCTAGCAAACATTTTATCAGACGAAATCGAAAACGTCGACGAGGATAACATTTGATGATGTCCACAGTTATGCATGATGTCTAATGAAGTAGCATACAAATTCCAGTCCTGGGTAGAATTTAAATTGTTAAAAAAAAAATTTATATTATATTGACGTATCTTGGGTGAAATGTTGAGGGGTTTAAGGTGAATATAAATTTATTTATTTATTTATTTATTTATTTATTTATTTATTTATTTATTTATTTATTTATTTATTTATTTATTTATTTATTTATTTATTTATTTATTTATTTATTTATTTATTTATTTATTTATTTATTTATTTATTTATTTCCCTAGTAGTACCCCTGGATGCTCAACATCTTATGCGAACCTATAACCTGCTAAACAAATTGATACTTATACAAAACACGTGTCATAATAATTTGACTGGACGTTCGTAATTAAACAAGGAAATAAATAATCACAGGGGACAAATAAAAATGTAAATGTACGCAGCCTAAGGCCAAAAGGAGGGTGCATTTTTACAGTATCGGTAGAAAGTTGTTGTTTATCTTTATTAGTATTATCACATGTAAATCATTATCCTCCCGCTGTGCAAGGTATTCCCCAACAAGCCATAAAACCACTGATTGAGCATTCACTGCAAAAAAAGGCAGACAGACTATATAGTGTGTCTCTGTATGCACGTGCATTCGTGCACACTTAAGTGCAGATCACTCAAAAACTGCATATCTGTTTTGCAAAATATTTATGAAATTACTTTGAAATTGTTTGAACTTTGAGCGTGATTGAGATCATTACTTTATCAAATTGGGCGGGAAATAGTGTAATTTTCATACAGCGAAATATTCTCTACAGGAAAATAAAAGCCTGAAATTCGTTACACGGTAAGTTTGTATTTCATTTAATTTGAGTTTTTCCTATTTTAAAAAATAACATTTTATCGCATACTGGTATTTGTTCGAAATTACATCAAATGAAATTTGTCACGCGTAAATTGGACGTGGAAATGATGTACATATGGTGTCGCATTCAATACCAGGACTTATTTTTTTACGTTACAGAACTTAATGTGTGATGTGACCCATGGCCCGGTGTAAATTACAGGCAAATTGTTCGTACATTCGCATTTTTTGACAGGCTACGTCGTATCTGTATCACGGGGGGGGGGGGGGGGGGAGGGGTAACTAAGGATACTTTCAGGTACAGGTCTTCGTACAGAGATTTGAAAACCCACCCTATTCATATATTTCGGACGCTATTAAACGGGACCTAATCATATATTGAATGGTTAAATCAGAACTATTCATATATTTTATTACAGCACATCCCCATTGGCAAAATAGTCCATTCACTACCAAAATGATCAAGTGATGTTAATGGAACACTTTGTTTGTACAATCACTGTGCTTTACATAGGCTTAGCGTGCTTAAGATGAGAATTGAGGCATGGATAAATTTAGATAATTTACAACTATACCCAATGATATATATTTCAATGAAAGAAGCTACCTATTCATATATTTTGGAGAGGTAAAAAAGTGACCTATTCGGGCCGCACATCCGTATTACCCAATATATACCAAGTTACCCCCCCCCCCCCCTTCTTGCATTTAATTGTTTGTTTAAACGGTGTTTAACGCCACTTTCAGCTATTTTTCAACTATATCATGTCAGGTTTAATTGGGGCAAGAAGCCGGAGAAAAGCACCGACCTTCCGTAGGAAAACTGGGAATCCTTGTCCCGCAGTGAGACTCGAACCCGCAGTCTCAGTGTTGAAAGACCCCTTGATCATATTTGTTAATGTGTACATTGTGTATCTATGTGGTAAATGCTGGTACAACCACTAACCGTCACCACGATTCCACGCGCCACATTCAAGTTAATTGAAAATAAAATACGTCTCCTTTTAAAATAAAATCTCTTCTACATTTCTTCATTTCTTCTACTCCCTCATTCAATCATTACTCTACATAAGCCGCTATCGCTCCAGTATACTATAGTTATAGTCTTTGTAATTGTGAATGTTGTTTTCTTGGTGGACGTTAACCAAACATTTAATATAGTTCCCTGATTTGCCATAACCAACTGTTTATTGGTCACAATCGATATCTGACCGCACCTCCTGGCGAAAGTATAATGTCTTTCATTAATTAATACTATGACACGTGTTTTGTTGTTTACGAAGAATGTACAATTATCTGGTAGTTTCGGAAATAGCATTGACATTGAAAAACCGTTGACGTCTGACCACACAGGCAGCTTTGACGTTCCATACCAACGTCCCACGCCTACGAACAACTAGATATAATAGGCCGAATTTTACTGCAAGAATAATAAATAAGCGAGGGTACGATTACTCGTTCTACTAGATATCAGTGAGATGGTATCCATCTCTATGGGCACCGCTGACCTTGAGGTCAAGGTTCAAGGTCAAAGATCATCAACCATGGTATGCGACCCATCGACTTGATATTATCTAACTACATACCAAATATCAAAAGCTTACCTAAAAAGATAAATAGTTATAACCGCACACGATAAGTTTCGGACAAACGGACGCACCGTGAGACTGATCACTATAGGGCGCCGTCACTAAGTGGCGGGGCCCTAATAATTCTCCTTTAAATTTATACTGATTAATTATTGTTATTTTACATCTAACATGTCCGCTAGCAATCGCATGTGTTGTTATCTAAATCTCGTTCACTGGACATGTATTTTAAAAACCCTACAGGGGGTAATTTTGTAATAATTTTTGTTTTAAGACTAAAAAAATATATACAGAAAATGCACTATCATTTTGTGATCGACAACGCTCACAATAAGAAATTTATTCAAACGCTATATAAATGCTGTCAGTAAGGGGAGATAATTTACCGATCTTAATATGCAATTTTGAAGACCGATTTCCACATGCAATTATTAATTTCAAAAATGAATTTTAAAAAATATACCAATAAATTCTCTTTGAATCTTTAGTGTATCTGTACTTTACGCACTTCCGTGAAACATTTTATACCTGTAGTCAATGAGCTAGCAAGCCTCCCAAGTTGTGGGTTTCGAGTCACAGAGTCAATGACGGAGGATAAAACCTTCACAAACTTCATTTACTATAACAGTGTCTTCTCTTGTCTGTTCGTCCGAACACATTTTTTAAACAACTCTGGTCAAAAAATGAGAAACACAAAAAAAAACAATATAAATTATGTTTTTTCATCTTTCCCTATGCATAAATAAAAACACAGCATGTGATTTTTTGTTATTTAATATCAGTATTAATTCCTGTCAGCATGGGTGTGTAACTACGGATTTGTTATGTGTAGAAGTCAATTTTGGGCGTTAAATATTTTTTAAGTTATTTATATGTTTTATTTGACATACCATTAAAATATGTTACACAACTATTTATAAAAAGATTCATGTACATGTATCAAATGTCAAAGGGTAAATTGTCTGTGTAAATTATCTGGTTGTCAGTATTTATCAGTGGCGGATCCAGAGGGACGTTCGCCCCATAAAAAGGAGAAAAGAAAGAGAATAAGCGAAAAAATGAGGAAAGAAAGCCTGAGAAAAGAAAGAGCGAGCGAGTGTGTTAAAAAGAATCCGATGATAAATTTATTATATAACTATTGTTTATCGTAATTATTTATAGTGTCATAACAATAGTTTTCAGTTGATCTTTTTTGTATTTAAATATTGAAAGGTTTTGGTTTGTAATAACACACGCCAGAACTTCCTAAAAAGGTTAAATTTGTAATCCTCAATACCCTCTCAATTGCTTCCTCTCCTAATCCCAAGACCCCTTGCCGAATTTCGCCCCCCTCCACTTAGCCCAATTATCTGCATCCGCCCTTGTTTATGTCCGATCTCAGAATAATAAACACTAAAGTAATGCTTTTTGCAATTTTTTATGCTATAAACGTTTCATTCATTTAATTAAACAAATACGCAACAGTTGCGTTCTTTCATTGTTATTGTAGGGGCCTCGGAGGCCGAGTGGTTAATGCAGTGGGTTAAGGTAGTTCGTCTATTGATCACGTGGTCTGACAACACTAAAGTTGCTGGTTCGAACATCAATGCATGCATTGTACAAGCTGTTAAAACGGTGAATGTTATAACAATAGTGTACTAACATAAGAACACAAAGGCGTCTTAATAAACATTATTGGTTGTGTAAAAAATTGTATTTACCGCCAATTTTATTTGTGACATAACTGTTATTGTTTCAAATCACGTCCACGTATTGTAAACATAGTAGTACATGTCGTCTGCAAAAGTATCACATTCCATGCGCTACCGTTCGATAATGCAATTACGCATGACTGAACAAAACTTGTGTATCTCTCATGGTTGAGTTGTGGCGCTGATCAATACTGAAATGTATTGCATTTCTATCGATTATGACGTTTCTTTATGAAATAAGACAACACAGGTATAAATAACAGTCCAACAGGTAAGACAATCTTTTTGTCAATAACATGCCGACGTTGCCTTATTATGTAATGAAATTTCATTTTCGTTTAGGAGGCCATTCTGACTTAGCTTTCTTGCTTATTATGATGGACGAAAGACATATTTTCCTTCAACGTGTGAGCAATTTTTATAAAACTTATTTTCGTATTAAGAGTCCCTTATGTTGCGCGTAATATAACCATTTGCTACGTACAAAGAATGTCATCTTCTTTTCGATGATTGCGAACACAACTTGTTCAAACATCTCAACACATCTTCCCTAGAAAAGAGTTTCTTTGAGACTTTTGGCTTTGGAAGTGACCGCAGCGTGATACATGTAAAACATTTTCTTTGCTGAGAATTTTTTATTCTCAACTTCATCCAATCAAAACTCTCATTTTCCCTTGTTGGCATGGTAATTGGGAAAATTCTCATGCTGAGATAAACAACTTTACTCAAACTGGGGCCTAAACCTACAAGAAGCCATCACTGACTGTTTTTTTAACTGTTACATTGTTGAATATAGTGCTGTCCAAACGCGTTAGCCGGTAGAGAGATATGTGATCCGGTTCATGAATATTCCACAATGTTCACCACAGACGAATGTCCGGATTGATGTTATTTGTTAACTTTAATCATTACACACTGCTCGTACATGGAAGTCAGCAATTTCCAAAGTTCTTTAATGACTTGCATGGAATCGGACCCTCAGTATGGCTCGACCTGATCTCCTCAATACATGCCAGATAGCGCATGCGGTGTGCTTATTATAAACGTATTACACAATATGTTTATGTCATTTAATCTTTGTACAGTTTTTGTATATTTCTACTGAACAATAAGCAACAATTAAATGCAATCAATCAACTTCAACCTTTGACTAGATGTTTAAATAATATTTAACGTTCAAACAAACGTAAACCAATACATGATACAGAAACATGAAATAAAAAACAAATGCCGAGTTTTGTTTGTAGAGATGCGTTTTTCCCTCTTTTTTTCTTTAATTAGTGGAGCCTGAGCGTATATTTGGTAAGTTTGTGAAAAATGTTGAGTTATTTTTGTTTCCTAGCAGGAAGTCGAATTCAGAAAGTGTTCGGAAAAAGTTATTTATCCAATACACGAACACACTCTAATGAATTTGACCTAAAATAAATTATCAATTTCTTTACAAATGATACAACCGGACCCTAATGTTCTTATCATCTAATCAACCGTAAATATGGGGCGCCCTTGCATCCACTGAAACGTTAATAATTAGCATCAATTATATCTGAAACCTTCTATATACATTTTTACATACAATTCAAATAAATCTACTCAACGAGTAAATGTTTCATAATCTACGAACAGTCCCCAGAACCTTCTCTTTTGCTTGAATAATGTTTAAGGCCACTTTCAGCAATTTTTCAGCTACATCATGACGTCCAGTTTTTATTGGGGGAGGAGTACCTAGAGAGAACCCCCGACCTTCGGTAGGAAACTGGCAATCCTTGTCAATTAAGATTGGAGTCGAGTACACCCTACCCGTAGTGAGACTCGAACCCACAATCTCAGTGTTGACAGACCGCGTGATCAATAGTAGACGAACTACCTTAACCACTCGGCTACCGAGATCCCTTTTCTCTTTTAGAAAGTACACCCTCAAATCTGCAATCCTGCCTAGTGCCCTGCATTAGACTTTCGCATGAAGTGGCGAATGGGATATGGCATGGCAAAGTGTTAGTCTGTTTACACGTATTTCAGTCTGCTCCTACTGAAATCATGCTTGTATTTGTCTTACAAAATATTTTTAAATTTCACACTAAAACTAAAACAATTAACTAACTTGCTTATGTTGGATAATAATAAGTGAACTCTAGTCCCAATAATTGTCAAATGTCCTTCAAAATGCCTTTATCATCACACAATTATAAACAGCCCAAGGCTACAATCAAGGTATCTCGTATAATTTAATTGTTATAATGAAGTGTTTTACCTATATGACCCAGTCAAATGAGAATTGTGTATCGGGACAAAATGTCTATATAATTTTTTCTGGTTTGAAATATTAAACGATACGGGTATTTTAAAAACAACTCACCTGTGAAATTTACAATTTTCTCATTCACAGGGTTTGTATGTGGTTAGTTAACTCGAGGAGAAGCTAGCGGAACGCATATTTAACTACAGTTCAATGGACGATAACAGAGGCATGTCTACATGTAAGTGGGACCGACATTCCAAATTCGATTTGTAAACACTTATTCATTCATACTTTAGCAGTTAAACCGATTTGTTTATTGTTCGGTATTACTCATTTTACTACTTGTATTTTGTGTTAGGTGGCGTGGGATGATAAGGAGACTTTATTTTCGTTGAAAGAGGACCCGGTGCACACTTTATCGCGGTAGCTGCACTCGTCTACTGTGTTGTTTATTTGTGAGAAGACGTTATTTATTAGGATGTTATAGTGTGGATTTACTAAATTTATTCCGACTAAATTAAGGACTGAGAGGGTACGAAAGTATTTTTAACAACTGTGACAATCTCATTTTAAAACTTAAATCTGTGTTAGTATTTACCTTGCGTAACGGAAATCAAAGGCTATGTCGTAACAGACTATAGGTAACAAAACAATTATTTATAAGGAGATCTGATTACTGATAAGGTCAAAGTTGTTTGGATTTTAAAAAAGTTTGTAAGTTCGAATATCTTTTATATATTTATTTTTTAGGTCAATGTAGTTTATAATGAAATCCTTATAGAGAAATCCAAAATAGTCGTTTTAAAACAACATGGATTCTTCAGTCGTGTGCCTCCTATTGGGGGTTATAGTGTTAGTTAGACCAATTGAATCTTTCCAGATGAGGGGTCAACCGGACTCCTTTGCTAGATTTCCGAAATGGAATGCCTGCATAAATGCTTCAATTAGTTTCGAATTCCGAACATACCAAACTGATTCACTTTTAATGTATACTGATGACAAAGGAAAAAATATTACGAATAATTTCTTTATGGTAACAATGAACAAGAGCTCTATTTCACTCGTGTACAAAATTGACGATAAAATGGACGGAAGTGTTGAAATCACTCTCGGAAACGGTCTTAATGATAATAGATGGCATTCTGTAAAAATTCAAAGAAACCGATTGGAGACGACATTGTCTGTTGATTCTCTGACCGAAAGTAGAATATCATTAGATGAGGATATACACTTTGCTCACATTCCAGAAAACAATGATGTTTTCTTTGGTGGACTTCCTATAGATCATTTTAAAACCAATTTGAGATACTTAGCCCTTCCATCCGCCATGTTTAAAGGCACGTTTCAGGGGGAAATTCGGAATGTGTTGTATGTCAACTGTACTTGTAAGCCTGTACGAGGACAGATGCTGGAGAGCAAAAATGTGGACAACAGTCAACCAGAGGCTTGTGACTCAAGAAACCCGTGTGGAGATTCGCTCTGTGTCAGTTCCGACCTAGGGCCCCAATGCAAAGTTGTGGACGCCGGGTGTGGAAGTGGTAAGTGCATAATTAAACAAACTTGTATTACCATTCCCCTCTCCCGGATGGTTAGGTGGAATATTATGCGTCTATCCAAATAATAATGTTCCCAATTTTACTGACAGATTTCTACCGCTTTACATTACCATATCACCACGACCCTAACCTCCTAAAAAGGACCGTGTTCGCAAGAGGTACTGTATCATCAAGTCTATTGCAGCCAAAAAATAATTGCTACCGATATTGGAGTGATGTACGCTAAACTAAGAGGATATTGCTCGAAATCTTCGTATCAGCTCTGTCTGATGCAAGAAACATGTTTATAGTCTGAATATATAAACGGTTTATTTTTTAATCGAAAAATGCAATGTTTTCCTATATTTTTTTTGTTTTTGTGACAAATTAAACGATGCATATGACTACTTCTGTTTCGAAATCCTCATTAGTAAAGGTTCCCGAGTCCACGTTCGCATGAATAGAATACATTGCGGTTTGTTAATTTCGTAGAACGAATAATCGTACCCTCGCTTTTTTTTAATTTTGGCGTTAATCCGACAAATCACAAAACTGACTTCGGATTATAACGGCAGTAAAATTCGGCCTAGTTAATTTCAATGTGTAAACTTCTGAAATACAACAATATTCATATTTAAAACATATTAGTACCTCATATCTACTTGTCTTATTTATAAAATATGACGAAAATTAATATGGGATGATTAAAATGATAAATATTTGGAATTAGTGAAGAACATTATCGGTTCTGTCAAGTTTTACCTTCCCAACACATAAATTTTACCACATTTATGTATTCTGTTGTAATGAAAGATGTAGTATAACATTAATCTACGAAACCTGATATATAAAGATTTACCATACAAAAAGCACATTCGCTTCTCAAGAGATGTACATAACGAATAAAGAACCTATTGAAAAAAATAATTTAAAAAGTTTCGGCTTTATAAGTGATGGGGATCAACTAAATCAAAATAATATAAATGTTTGACTTGAAATAAAACAAAATAATATCGAAGTTCTCGCTTTCACATTATATTACCGCCTATCCTCACAAGTCAGGGTTTTTGTGTCCACATGTGTCCACGAAACATGTGGACACAAACACCCTGACTTGTGAGGATGGAGTTAGCCGGACAATCGAATGAATGAATGACTGAATAGCTTTATTAGCAGAAAGCATATACATGCTATAGCAACAATATATATATATATACATTTAGTGACAATAGCGAATACAGAGAACGAATACATATGAGTATAAACATTATTGTATCAATACAGAAGAAGACACACACACAATGAAGTCTAAATAATATCCTCGGCTCTAACTTTCCAGGCTGGCTGACTTTAAAAACGTACATAATTGGTTTGTTAATTTTTTGTTCGAGCATTTTAACAACGTGTAGAGTTTGTACCCTACATTTATGTGGGACGGACGGAGGCCAGAAACTATATGCCCCGACTTTTCCTCGTGGATTGGAGGAATGGCATACAGATTTGTTCATTGATGTGTCATAGATATGCCATGCTTTAAGGCTTGCACCATAGAAATCATTTTCACTCCCGTCCTATAAGGGTTAACTCCCCTGACAATGAAATCTCTTAACAGTAATTTGACGGAAGAAATATGCATTTATCTTGCTTCGTCTTTTTTCTTCAATGTTCTTATATGTCTCATAAACGACTTTATAATATATTTTATTATACTTCATGCAAAAATGCTGTCTTTTTATTGGACAGTAACCATGTGTTAATTTCTACTGATTCTCGTTTTAGCTCCGCCCATTATAGCAACGGGTGTTAATTCCTCGTGATTTCCTACCAACGGGTGATATAAAAAAAATTAACACCCGCTTAGACCGGAGATTGCCGAACTGGAAAATTATCACTCGCTCCAGCCGAAGTTAACGAATGATATAAAAAAATTATCAGAAAGAAAATTGCCAATCTGGAAAATGATCAGCCGCATCAGCTGAAATTTACTTACAGGTCGCGCGTCTTTCCGTGTAAACATGTCAAGGACACAACAAATACAGGATTATTATTTGGAAAAAGAACTAGCAGACTAAAAAGCATTTTCCATTAAAAATATGATTCAGTACAGTATCTATGTGGTAGTTTACATTTCTTCATTAGATAATTGGCATTCAGTATAATAAAAATCATACTGCCTTTGAACTCAGGTGTTAGGGTAGATTATCACATGAAGAATAAATTATCACCCTGGACTCCGTCTCGGGTGATAATTTTTTCTTCATGTGATAATCTACCCTAACACCCTCGTTCAAAGGCAGTATGATTATAATATACTTCTACAACAAGTCGCGTGTTTTGATACCAACTGAATATATCGCAGCGGATCTGAACCTCTCTGCTTCAATAATTCGGATCGAAATCTCCCTTCTTTCCTGACTCAAATTCTACGTGTTAACCATTTTTGTCAATTTTGTTGTTCTGCCCAATGTTATTTTCTATATACAGCGCTATTATATGAATATATATGTTGTATACGAATATGCTATATGCATTTTAACTTTTTAACTCAATAAAATGGAGATTTCACGATAAGTTTAATAACCATTCAAATAAGACTAGTCGTCCATAAATTTGCAAGCGTAAGCTTACAAATTTATTATCAAACACTGAATGACCTTGTTTTAATGTATAATATGGTGTTTAAACCCAGACAACATGCATTATACATTATACATGTAAGGTAAAATGATTCACAGGTTAAAAATACATGTATAGGTGCTGTTTATCTTCTTAGTTGGAATACATTATAGCGATAACTTTACATCCTCATTATATTTGGAGCTTATTATTTTGTAAAACAAAAAAGGGACAAGGATTCTCTAAAGGAGATCATCAGTGATAGAATTCATGAAGAGTTCCGAAAATCACCTGTAGTACCCTATAATCTAAACTGGAATCCCAACGACCTTAATTTAGTTTTAGCATAATTAAAAATTTTGTCGTAAGGAAAGTTAAGATGAAGTCGAAGGTATCCTTTGATTTCAATAGCTGTTGACGCAACAATTAAGTAATTTTGATTCATAATTTGATTCAATTATAAGTCACTTAGAATCGTTGACATCCCACCTCCCCACCCCTCACCCCAACCCTCTTACCCCCCCCTGAAAAAAGTTTTCTGAGAATAGTTAAAAATTACTGGTAAAACTAACTGACCAGTTTAATTGACATGGTTATATCTTAAAATTTGAAATCTGCCTGGTGTCCTAAATTTCCCCTTCAGCACACATGTCAACCTGCTTTAGTCTGGTTACTGATGCATTTACAAATAAATTACATGTCTTTATTCTTGATAAATGAAGTGAAGATTGTCGCACCTGTTTAACTACCTATAATGTGTAATATTATCTTAGTCAATGAAGGGTCTGGAGGGGCATTTTTCCTTACCATACTTCGGTGTAAGTCGTGAGCACGCGATTTTGTAGCAATGTTATCAGTATTATTTGTTCTGACTCGAAGTCTACATGTAGATTATTTTTATTTTTCCGAAAACTACATATAATACATTATGTATAGATTTTTAATTTCCAAACTTTTAGAAAAAGCTGCCAATGACTAAAAGTAAATGGCACAATCAACATACTTAAACCAACACGAGAAGGAGTTGGTAACCCTAAATTTTTTTTATTATGTTATGCTTTGTGTCTACAAAGCTAAAGACACCGATTAAATGCTAATTTCAAAGAGAGTTGATGTATATATGTATAGGCCACATTTTAATGACGTTATAATCCGAAGTTAGTTTTGTGATTTGACCCCCAAAAAGCGAGGGTACGAGTATTCGTTTTTGTATCGATACAGTGTTTAAGTTGACATTATGTTCATTGTCTGCACTGTCTGTGATAACTTGAAATACTTGCCTTTTTGTCCTCTCTATATGCTGTTATAAACCAAAAAAGTCATCATAACTTTTTTAATGGTGAAATCATGTCCAATTGTGTGGAGGGAGCTTATGCTTTTCAATTGTTGCTATAATTTGCCATGTTAATATGAAAATTGTGTATTCGTTATTTTTCCTTGTCGTTTAAGTTAAATACTTGTGCATTATAAGCGTTTTTATAAAAATCCAATTTGTTGCAACTTAGATCTACACACAATTGCACACGTGTATATCATCCCCTATATATCGTCATATAATTTTTAATACGAATTTTACCCGTCCTGAATATAGCTGAAATACTGCTCGCTGGACGTAAGCAAACATCCAATCAATCAATCAATCAACGAATTTTATTTAATACTATTTTTGTGTTAAAAGATGCATGTTAATATTGTATTAGGAGTAGACGTTATTAGGTACTTAAATTTTGTCTGATCCTTTTTGCATTATTAAGAGAATTTAATATGTTTAATCTTAAACCTAACATACAGCAAATTAAAATTAAGATAGATTTACCCTTTTGCACTCGTATAAACTACTTACAATACAGAAACTCTTTTATTTGACTCTTATATCTGCCATGTTTATTTAAATATTTTTCCTTTTAAGTACATTTAGTAATAATTGGTTACACAAACGCTTAAATCTGTTTACATTAATTTTCACCTATCAAAATATATCGCAAATACAAGTATTGACACTTTGAAATGATTATTTGACTAAGATTTAACCCAATATCAACATATAGTCGGCCATTTCCGGTTCCGTTTTTTTTTGACAAACTACAGATAACACCACTACGTTGACAACATAATGATAACAATTCAATGCATAGGTCGTATATGTAGATTTTAAACTAAACAGGGTAAATGGGTGTCCCTTTTTTAAAAATAAAAACTGTCTGAGTTTCAATGCTTAACTGATAACAGTGTATAATAAACAGTTGGCACAAAATAATGCTGAATAAATAGCTTTTAGTAAAAACTTATTCTTTAAATACAGGTCGTGGCCATTTAACTGGTGTGTATCCAGAATATTTCCTTTTAACATTTATGTCAGAGAATCCGCTGCCGTCCAACGCTTTTTTGCGTAAGCAGAGGATTCTCGGACTAATTTTCAGTTCTGCTTTTGTTCAATGTATTACTAAACAGTCATTTTCGGTTTAGTCTAACTATTGATGTTATCAAAAGATGGACCCTTTAAATAAACAGAGCAGACTTCGGTTTTTTCTTCTTTGTACTTTCTTTCTCTCAACTGCCAGGTGTTGACTGACCCTTTTAATCAAAACAACAATATAAGTGTTGACGTCTGTTGTCACTGACAAAAAGGACTACTGGTTGTTCTATGAAGTTGAGATGCTAGTATTTCCTTTGTTGTTTTAAGATGGGTTCACTGTCAATGTCAGCTATGTCGTGACGTCCAGTTTTTATTTGAGTATGAAGCCGGAGTAGCCGTTAATTTACCCCAACCATCGGTAGGAATACTAACATTCGTTGTCTATTAAGATTGGAGTCGGGTACCCTGACTGCAGTGCAATATTAGCGTTGACCAATAGTAGACGACTAACTACATTAACCACTCGGAAAAGGGGCCACCGCGAGATATTCTGAATACAGAGAACTTAGCAAATACAGCAATCATGTGTAGCAGATATCCTTTACACAGCAATACTATTATTTGTGTACTTGCCAAAGCCGGGAGACATTATTATACAGTTACCATCAATTATAATTGTTTCAGCAGTAATTATTTTCTGCATCAATATGATACATTGATTTACAATCCTGTTAATGTTATTACACGTTAATTGTGTTGCATTCGTGGATTGGACATTGTTTGAAGAAGAGGTCCCATGGGTTTCAGAATTCGAAAGACATTGTGTTTTCTTGAAAAAGTATAAATGCATTGTATTTTTTCTGTCATACATATTTAATTTATTGGGTGAAGATGTAGTTGCGCATAACGTACATTCTTAACAAGGGTCAGTGTTAATTCTGTGTTGTTCTCCGGGTGCTACTGGCTTTTTTACCCCAATAAAAATTGGCCGCCATAATATACATGTAGCTGAAAAATCGTTGAAAGTGGCGTTAAACATCATTCAAACAAACAAACTTTATTTTCGTAATTCAAAAGATTACTTCATAATACTAGTTAAATATTCGGGTTTTGAATGTATGATTTTTTTATATACTATTCTTGACAAGAATTGCCAGTTTTGCCACCAAAGGTACTCCGGCTTCCTCCCCCAATAAAAACTAGACGCCATGATATAGATGAAAAATTGATCAAAGAGACGTTAAACATCAATCAATCAATCAATCAATCAATCAATCAATCAATCAATCAATCATATACTATTCTTTTAGTAAATTGTTCATACTGTACTGCATTAGACGTATAAGGAAGTCTTTCCCCAGTAAAATTTTAAGTTAAATTGTATTCCAGATGTATTGCACACTGCTGAAATCCTCAGAAACTTAAAAAATCAGTGAACATATTTCATTATTATAATTAGAACAAATTTAACAGTCAACAGTACAACCCAGAATGTTTCTGATTCGGAGCGCTCGGCAAAAGAAAAACGAAATAAAACGAGTAGAGAGTTGCAGGCGCGGCCACCTAATCATCGTTTTCTACATGAGCTCTTTTGCGAGCGTTGTACGTGACCTCGGATTTATTATGCCTCCGACCAGCATTGGTTGTATATATTTTGTATACCTCACACAACCAAGGAGGTCCTACAAGAGGGGTTGTATTCAGCCAGCAGGGGAAGCCAGATCCTATTTCCCGCCGGATTCCTCCTGAATATGTGGGAAGGGGGACAAAAAGAAATAAGAAAGTATTATTGAAAAACAAGTTAATATTTATGCATAATTTGCGTTTATTTTCTGCCTGAATACTCTCGTCCTATGATTAGTTATCTAACTAATTATATTTTATCAGTACATTATTCGAACAATGAAATTCCTAAACTAACTTGAAAATTAATTTTTTCACATCATTCGACGAATCAACACAATGTATCTCTAAACCACAATAATGTGAAACGGACGTGCATTCTTGAACGTTATTTCGTAGGAATGTATTTATCGAGATAAAATCTAAGGTGCAATGTGCGACAGTTTGGGAGTCGTATCAGTTTTTGAATTACTTGTAACGGATCCATAAGAGAAATAATTTTATCATTGATTGATTGATTGATTGATTGATTGATTGATTGATTGAAAGTGAGGAGTATTTCAGCTATATACCTGACGAATTATGAATAATTTCTAAGGTTAAAGACGGGGAACATGCGAGACGGGATAAAAAATCAAGAGCTAAACTGCGGAAACCAGTCGTACCTCAAGGATAACGGACAAACAATGATGTATCTTGATTGGCTGCTAAATCGGGAGATGCCGATTGGCCTACAAATAAGCAGAGCTAAGTTAGGGATGAAAACCCCGCGTGATTACGGGGCGGTAGCTATCATAATAGGCCGACCGCCGCTCGAGAAAAGCTGAGCATCAGGATCTATGAACTACAGTAACGACTGTGACGGTATCGTATGTACCGGACATCCATCACTATACCTGTGCGATATTATATGCGCAGTGTTATTCAGCTACTATCTAAAAATAGATTAGTTACCATAAAGATTTTTGTTGATTATTAGTAATGCATTTATATAAGTAGATTATTTAAATTAATATTAATTATTACAAATTAACATTAATAATAAATTAATCTTCATAATGATTTATTAACTTCACGTGAAAAAAGAAATACACAATTTTATTTAATGGTAAATAAATCAGTATATATATTGTAAGATATCTCTTTTGTTTATATAATTGTTTATATTTAAAATCGTTATTTATTGACGAGTGCTGGCTAAAGATGAAACTAAGAAACACGCACAGAAAATAACTAAGGAATGTTTTTGTCAATTAATCCAATTGTTCTTTTAAACTGTGCATATAAGTTATTCCTTGTTTGTGATTTATATCAGCCATAAATAAAAGGTGTTGTATAATTCCTTAAGTATACAACTGTCCGGTCTAGTACAAAAATATTTTAAAAAATACTTTGAACCTTTGTATATTGTTAATTTATGACTTTTTAATTCGAACTTCAGAATATATTGTTATGAAAAATATAATAAATTTGAATATATTTTTTCCTCTTGCATTATTGTGTTGTTTTTGTGTGTGTTCCCTTTCTTATGAGAAATCATTGAAACATTAATACTAAAGGAAAGTTTACCTAGGCCGAATTTTACTGCCGTTATAATCCGAAGTTAGTTTTGTGATTTGTCGGATTAAAAAAAACGAGGGTACAATATTTCGTTCTAAAGTTTACCATAAGTCGGATATTATTCACATTTTTTTTGCATTTTTTCATAAAGGAACCAATGCAAGCGTCTATAAAACGTAATAAGAATGAAGGATATGCATACTTGGGCAAGTAATCTCGTCAGCAGCATTTAAATCAAAACAATTAGATGATCGAAAATCTAAATATCGAAAGACAACTCAAGCATGCAAACTCATATCTAAAAAGCTAGAAAAGGGAATCCAAAATCAAGCATTGACAATGTATTATACAATGAAAGAAACTCAGCTTTTTTAACAAACTTTTATTATTCGACGAGCGTATAAAACACTGATGACTGGAAAAAAACCCCAAAAGAAAAAAGTAATTAAATAAAAAAAAACAACAAGCAATAAAGACTGTTTTAAAAATAATTAAATAATCTTTCTTCACTATATCCCCTCTTATGGTGCAATAACCGGAAACCTGTTATCATATACCACACATTATGATGTTACATCCACGAGGGTACCTGTCCTCTATATCATGTATTTGACCTAATTATGTTACATCCACGAGGGTACCTGTCCTCTATATCATGTACTTGACCTAATTATGTTACATCCACGAGGGTACCTGTCCTCTAAATCATGTACTTGACCTAATTATGTTACATCCACGAGGGTACCTGTCCTCTATATCATGTACTTGACCTAATTATGTTACATCCACGAGGGTATCTGTCCTCTATATCATGTACTATACCTTATTATGTTACATTCACGAGGGTACCTGTACTCTATATCATGTACTTGACCTAATTATGTTACATCCACGAGGGTACCTGTCCTCTATATCATGTACTACACCTTATTATGTTACATCCACGAGGGTACCTGTCCTATATATCATGTACCAGATCTTATTATGTTACATCCACGAGGGTACCTGTCCTATATATCATGTACTAGACCTTATTATGTTACCTCCACGAGGGTACCTGTCCTCTATATCATGTACTACACCTTATTATGTTACATCCACTAGGGTACCTGTCCTATATATCATGTACTAGACCTTATTATGTTACATCCACGAGGGTACCTCTCCCGCATATCATGTACTAGACCTTATCATGTTACATCCACGAGGGTACCTGTCCTCTATATTATGTACTAGACCTTACTATGTTACATCCACGAGGGTACCTGTCATATATATCATGTACTAGACCTTATTATGTTACATCCACGAGGGTACCTGTCCCGCATATCATGTACTAGACCTTATTATGTTACATCAACGAGGGTACCTGTCCTCTATATCATGTACTAGACCTTATTATGTTACATCCACGAGGGTACCTGTCCTCTATATCATGTACTAGACCTTATTATGTTACATCCACGAGGGTACCTGTCCCGCATATCATGTATTAGACCTTATTATGTTACATCCACGAGGGTACCTGTCCTCTATATCATGTACTAGACCTTATTATGTTACATCCACGAGGGTACCTGTCCTGCATATCATGTACTAGACCTTATTATGTTACATCCACGAGGGTACCTGTCCCGCATATCATGTACTAGACCTTATTATGTTACATCCACGAGGGTACCTGTCCTCTATATCATGTACTAGACCTTATTATGTTACTTCCACGAGGGTAACTGTCCTGCATATCATGTACTAGACCTTATTATGTTACATCCACGAGGGTACCTGTCCTGCATATCATGTACTAGACCTTATTATGTTACATCCACGAGGGTACCTGTCCTGCATATCATGTACTAGACCTTATTATGTTACATCCACGAGGGTACCTGTCCTGCATATCATGTACTAGATCTTATAATGTTACATCCACGAGGGTACCTGTCCTATATATCATGTACTAGACCTTATTATGTTACATCCACGAGGGTACCTGTCCTATATATCATGTACTAGACCTTATTATGCTTCATCCACGAGGGTACCTGTCCTGCATATCATGTACCTAGACCTTATTATGTTACATCCACGAGGGTACCTGTCCTCTATATCATGTACTAGACCTTATTATGTTACATCCACGAGGGTACCTGTCCTGCATATCATGTACTAGACCTTATTATGTTACATCCACGAGGGTACCTGTCCTCTATATCATGTACTAGACCTTATTATGCTACATCCACGAGGGTACCTGTCATGCATATCATGTACTTGACCTAATTATGTTACATCCACGAGGGTACCTGTCCTATATATCATGTACTACACATTATGTTACATCCACGAGGGTACCTGTCCTATATATCATGTACTACACCTCATTATGTTACATCCACGAGGGTACCTGTCCTCTATATCATGTACTTGACCTAATTATGTTACATCCACGAGGGTACCTGTCCTCTATATCATGTACTTGACCTAATTATGTTACATCCATGAGGGTATCTGTCCTCTATATCATGTACTAGACCTTATTATGTTACATCCACGAGGGTACCTGTCCTCTATATCATGTACTTGACCTAATTATGTTACATCCACGAGGGTACCTGTCCCGCATATCATGTACTAGACCTTATCATGTTACATCCACGAGGATACCTGTCCTCTATATTATGTACTAGACCTTATTATGTTACATCCACGAGGGTACCTGTCATATATATCATGTACTAGACCTTATTATGTTACATCCACGAGGGTACCTGTCCCGCATATCATGTACTAGACCTTATTATGTTACATCCACGAGGGTACCTGTCCTCTATATCATGTACTAGACCTTATTATGTTACATCCACGAGGGTACTTGTCCTCTATATCATGTACTAGACCTTATTATGTTACATCCACGAGGGTACCTGTCCCGCATATCATGTATTAGACCTTATTATGTTACATCCACGAGGGTACCTGTCCTCTATATCATGTACCAGACCTTATTATGTTACATCCACGAGGGTACCTGTCCTGCATATCATGTACTAGACCGTATTATGTTACATCCACGAGGGTACCTGTCCCGCATATCATGTACTAGACCTTATTATGTTACATCCACGAGGGTACCTGTCCTCTATATCATGTACTAGACCTTATTATGTTACATCCACGAGGGTACCTGTCCTGCATATCATGTACTAGACCTTATTATGTTACATCCACGAGGGTACCTGTCCTGCATATCATGTACTAGACCTTATTATGTTACATCCACGAGGGTACCTGTTCTGCATATCATGTACTAGACCTTATTATGTTACATCCACGAGGGTACCTGTCCTGCATATCATGTACTAGATCTTATTATGTTACATCCACGAGGGTACCTGTCCTATATATCATGTACTAGACCTTATTATGTTACATCCACGAGGGTACCTGTCCTATATATCATGTACTAGACCTTATTATGTTACATCCACGAGGGTACCTGTCCTGCATATCATGTACCTAGACCTTATTATGTTACATCCACGAGGGTACCTGTCCTCTATATCATGTACTAGACCTTATTATGTTACATCCACGAGGGTACCTGTCCTCTATATCATGTACTAGACCTTATTATGTTACATCCACGAGGGTACCTGTCCTGCATATCATGTACTAGACCTTATTATGTTACATCCACGAGGGTACCTGTCCTGCATATCATGTACTAGACCTTATTATGTTACATCCACGAGGGTACCTGTTCTGCATATCATGTACTAGACCTTATTATGTTACATCCACGAGGGTACCTGTCCTGCATATCATGTACTAGATCTTATTATGTTACATCCACGAGGGTACCTGTCCTATATATCATGTACTAGACCTTATTATGTTACATCTACGAGGGTACCTGTCCTATATATCATGTACTAGACCTTATTATGTTACATCGACGAGGGTACCTGTCCTATATATCATGTACTAGACCTTATTATGTTACATCCACGAGGGTAACTGTCCTCTATATCATGTACTAGACCTTATTATGCTACATCCACGAGGGTACCTGTCCTGCATATCATGTACTAGACCTTATTATGTTACATCCACGAGGGTACCTGTCCTCTATATCATGTACTAGACCTTATTTTGTTACATCCATGAGGGTAACTGTCCTCTATATCATGTACTAGACCTTATTATGCTACATCCACGAGGGTACCTGTCCTGCATATCATGTACTAGACCTTATTATGTTACATCCACGAGGGTACCTGTCCTCTATATCATGTACTAGACCTTATTTTGTTACATCCATGAGGGTACCTGTCCTGTATATCATGTTCTAGACCTTATTATTTTACATCCACGAGGGGCTGGTGGTGGATGTTACTGTATATCACTGTATTACGTGTATTATAGGTATGACCTGGTGGTGGATGTTACTGTATATCACTGTATTACGTGTATTATAGGTATGGTCTGGTAGTGGATGTTACTGTATATCACTGTATTACGTGTATTATAGGTATGGTCTGGTGGTCGATGTAACTGTATATCACTGTATTACGTGTATTATAGGTATTGTCTGATGGTGGATGTTACTGTATATCACTGTATTAGGTGTATTATAGGTAGGGTTTGATGGTGGATGTTACTGTATATCACTGTATTACGTGTATTATATGTATGGTCTGGTGGTGGATGTTACTGTATATCACTGTATTACGTGTATTATTGGTTTGGCCTGATGGTGGATGTGTAATATTTATATTACACGTTTGGCCTGGTGGTGGATCTTACTATATATCACTGTACTAGTATTACGTGTAATTTTGGTGTTGCCTGGTGATTGATGTTATTGTATAAGTGGTAGCAAAGCGAGAACGCGACGGGACGTGGGTTTCCAAAGATGTGATTTCCCATAACGATCAATTAAGTCATGGTGACAACCATAGAACTTCTGTAGAGATAACATCAACCTATGTACAACAAACCCTTGTTTCAGTAGTTTAGCAGTCAACAGCAGAGATCGGTCTAGAAAATCGGAATACCGATCGCAGGATCTAGAATAACCTAAAAGTTGCGAAATATACACACCATACGCTGGAGCTGCTGGAATGTTGCTGTCGATGAACGGGAAGTCGATAATTGGAAAGTTGAAGTCATCATGTTTGTCGTAGAGTTTAGTTTGTAGTTTTCATGAGTCTAATTCTAGAAGTAGGTCTTAGTTAGAGGCAGACCTTAGTGTATTGGTGGTGTCTTTAATTTCAAGCTTGCTAGGGTTAAGTGAATTTAAATAGTCACCAAATTTAGCATTGTTGAGTGACTAAATATCATCCATATAGCGAAATTTAAAATTAAATGTCTGGGCCAGTGTCTTTTCTTTCTTCTTAGATAGGCCTTCTAGGAATCCAGCCTCATAAGCGTACAAAAACAGGTCGGCGAGGAGAGGACTACAATTAGTACCCATTGGAATACCAACAGTCTGTTGAAAAACATGTCCTCTCTTTCCGTTTTTTCTTGAAAAGCAGCGTTTTATAAGATCTTAAAGCCTGGTTTTAAGCTATTCTCGTATCTTTCGAAATAAAAAGGTCATAAAGTAGGACGTTAATTGAGATAACTGACCTTGACTACAAAGTGTTTGATATTTGCATATTTAATGCTTTAAAAAACAAATCATTTATTCATTTATTAGTATTAACCATTTTATATACACGAAAAAGAAGAATTCCAAAAATAGGATTTTGACCTTGACTTCTTACAATGTGACCTTGACCTTGGTAAGGTCAAAAAAGGACCAACAGTGAAGATCCTATGTCAATATATGTTATAGTTATGAAGATATGACAATTTATCATAAATACCAAAATTTATAAGATGACCTTGATCTTTGACCTTGCTTATATTTTCAAGGTCAAAGGTCATAATGGTCTTTGGTGAAGACCCCATGCCTCTACTATCAATAGTTAATAAGTTATCAATGAAAAACTAAATATCAATGGTTGTAATGGTAGATAACTCCTATAAGATGAAGTCAATTCCTTTCCTACAAATAGAAAAAAGTTGCGCCTTTATGAGGCCGACATTTTATCTGTATAAGTTATAGCCTATCTTTTACCGTTTCAAAGAAATAGCGACAATAGAATGTAATTTAGAATGTGACCTTGACCTTTGACCTTGTGTCCATTTTAAGGTCAAGGTCAATGATGACCAATGATATGTTTCATATATATAATCTTTATAGTTACTGAGATATAGTGATATAATGCAATTCACAATACATTTTATTGGTCTAAGGGAGATAACTCTTTCAAAAGTCAAATCATTTATAGTGACCTTTCAAGACCTTTATATGGTCTACATTTTGGTAAAAGATTTATTTTTGTAGCTCTTATGGTTCAGGAGGAGAATCGCACACACCACAATGTCAAAATTTAGAAAATGACCTTGACCTTTGACCTTGTGACCTTTTTCAAGGTCAAGGTCAATGATGACCAACTGTGAAATTCCAAGTCTTTATCACCTCTGGTTCATGAGTTACAATGGTACAAAATGTACTTCCAATAAATAAGGGGAAATAATTCTTAAAAGGAGTCGTCCAATAGCTGGCCATTTTGCAACAACTTTTATTACATCTTTTACGGTTTCATAATTAATCTGCACATAAGGTTTTTTGTGACAAGGGAAATTACTCCGTAAAGAACAAGTGTTCGGTGTGCCAGCGAAAGCATAATGTCTAATACATCCACAGTACAAAATGTCTTTATGACATTTACGACAGGAAGGCATTCCACTCGGAAAGTGGAAAGCCTTAAATATAGTCAATACACTTGTTTGTATGGATTTATTCTCTGTTTAAAGTAATTTTTTAAGGGTTTCTTGCGTTTTTACTGTAAACTGGTACTAAATTATTATAATTTAATTTCAAATATAGAAATTATGATTTTCCTATATCATTTACGTGCAAATTGCAACCCTATGTGATAAAAGTTATGTGAAGACCCATTCTTAGCTAGAAAATGCGCCACAGACAGTGAGGCATGGAGATTTATTCTCAGAAGTTTTAATTTCAAATTGAATCTTCAGAGCGCGAATGTTGAGACATCTTAATTTCCTCAATGATTTCCTCAACTCATCCTCAACTCAAATATTGGCCAATCAGAAACTTCAAATTTGAGATGAGTGACGTCCCTTGATGGTTATGAACGTGCGTTCTTGTTCTCCGATAAATTTGAGAAGAACATGATATTCTACGACGAAAACAGGCATATGAAAGGAGCCAGCACTTTATTTATGTTTAAGGATACACTATTCTACATCTTGAAGTGCTAGGTTAGTTTTTTTGACTATTTGTACGTCTATGTATGTTTTGAACAGACACTCCAAATTTGCATACAAAAACACCTATGAACACAACTCACTAAAGTCTTAAAGGTGTTACAACTCAAAAGGCGATTGACCAGTTTAACAATGTTGGACTTTGATCCCTGGTGTGTTTGCCGTTATATGAAATGTAATCCTTTTGACTTGCGCATAAATAATAAAATAAAATGTCGTCGCTAAGCGAAACAGCCAAACTTCTCCTGACGAGTAGAAAAATAGTAGAAGGAAATGTAGGCAAGGAGTAGGACATTAACGCAACCGTGTTACTCAACATTATTTTACAAATAGTTTCAAGCATTGACAAGAGATTACAGGAAGTTGAAAAGGGTGTTAAAAAATTTGATGAATTTAAACATATGATTACATCTCTTACAAGTAGAATTATCGCAGTAGAGTCAGATGTGAAAACTTGCCATTGAAAAGTAATTGAACTAGAAAACAATGTACAAGGTGTCGGGAACTTATTTGATAATATAAAAGCCGCGACTGTGATAAAAACAAATCTGAAATTATAAAGATTTCAACAAAACTGGATAACTCAAATGTATTCCACAATACTTGCAATTGTCAACAAGAACTACAGAACATAAGAGAAACGTTATAGTTGACCAACAGTGTCGCTCCTTGAAGAACAATTAGATTTTTCATGGCCTACATGAAGCACGTAAAGAAAATACGGAAAATTTACTGCGACAATTTATGTATGAACAATTCGGTATAGATTATAAAATCAAGTTTGGGAACGTCCATAGATTCGGACGAGGACCCAGAGGAAAGAGACCTATCGTTGCTCGATTCCTTTATTTCAGCGATTTGCAGTACATACTTGATAATTCAAACAAATTATGGGGTAAACCTTTTAGCATTCGACAAGTTTCCACCGGAAATTGAAGAAAAGAGAAAAAGGCTATACCCAGTCCAGAAAGTGGCAAAACGTAACGGGAAAAGAGTGAAAATGGTACGCGACCGCCTTTATATAGACAATGAGCTCTATGTTGTACCACCTGAGAACGAGAACACGAGTACAAACCACCGGAATATAACATCAAGCTATAAAGATGCGGTGTCTACCCCAAGAAACGGCGAAAGCTTCCGACGCTCAAAACGACCCCGAAACTCGTTAACGCCATCACGCGATTAGGGTAGCCAGAGAAGACATTATTTTACTAATGATACTAACATTAGTTATGACATTCTTGTAAATATTGATGTTTTAAAAACTGAAATTGATACAAATCAAACAAATGATGCTAAATTTACCAATGTAGATAGTAATTTTAATTTGTCTAACATGCTGTTAGATTCACCTGAAAATAGTGTAAATGTTGATGAACTCTTGAATTTTATATCTTGTCATTGTCATATTATAGTTGATTCATTGCGTACCTTTACAAAGGAAACACCTGGTAATTGTTCTGGCGCTGTTCATGAAATAGGAGTAAATCTAGATAGTCAAGAGTATACTTTAGAAAATAAAAGTGAAGACACTCTGATAGATAACGTTGTAGAAATTAGGGACAATTTGGACATTTTTGTAAATAATTCCACTACAGATTTTAATGTTGCAACACAATGCCAAATTTTAAATACAGATATTAAAATAAATAGTAACGATACATTATCTGATATTACACATGACGATGTACATAATTCTTTTTTCGTCTTTGAAGATGCACGTGGAAAATGCTATGTTTATCAGTGTTCCGTATATGCATAATGTGACCTAATTTTGTTATAAACTTGCTAATTTGCACACTATAACAACCATTCCGTAGTAAGAATCCAGTAATTTACATATGTATTACCCAAGATGCAACACGCCATTTATTTTCGGATGTCTCTATGTTTTTCATGTAGTAAACGTAATTAAAAAGAGACACGAATGTCAATTGTTTGTTTGTTTGATAGTGTTTAACGCCACTTTCAGCAATTTTTCAGCTATATCATGGCGTCCAGTTTTTATTGGGGGAGGAAGCCGGAGTACCCAGAGAAAACCCCCGACCTTCGGTAGGAAAACTGGCAATCCTTGTCAATTAAGATTGGAGTCGAGTACACCCTGCCTGCAGTGAGAATCGAACCCGCAATCTCAGTGTTGACAGACCACGTGATCAATAGTAGACGAACTACCTTGACCACTCGGCCACCGAGGCCCCCCGAATGTCAATTAATACACAACGCACAGCGGGTTATTAAAAACGGAAATAACACGAATTTTAAACACGAAACCGATAAAAAAAATGGTGACACTGTAGAAATATATCAAGATCGACCACGTCTGATTGTATATGCAACTTCTTTTGGACATCAAAGTGCCGGGAGTGATTCACTCCCGCTCTGCTACATTACGAGTAATGGGACTAAATTCGTACCCTCGCAAAAAAGCGAGGGTACGATTATTCGTTCTAGAAACACGAATTGTGATAAAGGCAAAAATATATATGGAAGTCAGTTATTAGATTAATGTAAAGGAAACAATTCATTTATATTAAATGGTAGATTAGGGCAAGACCGAATGGGTAATTTAACTTGCCGCAATGCAAGTGTTGTTGATTATTGTATAAGTAATATAAATCTGCTAAGTAAATTTATTGATATTGAAGTTAAAGAATTTTCGTCGCTTTTTTCAGACGTTCATTCTCCACTTGTTGTAAAACTAAAACTAAAAGTGTCGGATAGAAAATGAAATAGTTTATGAGAAAGTTGATAATATACAAACAGAAAGAATAAATAAATGGGATCATGAAAAGGCAGCGGACTTTCGAGCTGGTGTTGATACGAACAAACTTAATGAACTGTTAAACTGCTTAAATTCTGTAAATTGTAATGTCATAGAAGATAGTTTTATTAACTCATTTGTATCTAATTTAGGTAAAATATTGGTTGATTCTGCAAAATCTACATTTGGCACTCAATTCGTAAAAACAAAAAAATCCCAAAAAAGTCAGGTTAGTAAGGGGAGAGAAACCATGGTTTAATCTAGACTATAAATTTGCACGGCAAAACTACAGAAAATTTAAACGGAAACAAAAACAGCAAAAATCTTTTTATTTATTGGGCAAAGTGAAAGAATCAGAAAAATTATATAAAAAAACATTAGACAAATCTTTGAAAGCCCACAGAAACAATATGAAAAAGAAGATGAACAATCTGCGATAAAAAAAACTCTAAGGAATATTGGCAGATTTTGAACAAACGACTACATTCGAACCAACCAAATATTGATTTTGTTAAATTGCTCGATTTCTTTAGAAACTTAAATTCAAAAGATTCAGATAACTAGACAGACAGAATACATTTGCCACCTTTAGATACAAATATGATTGGCCAGTTAAATGAAACTATTAACTGTGACATTACGAAGAATGAGATTCTAAAATGTATCAGAAAACTGAAAAACAATAAGGCATGCAGTGATGACTTAATTATAAACGAATATATTAAGACAACATGCGATACATTTATAAGTATATATGAAAAACTATTTAATCTTATATTTAAGACTGGAATTGTACCGAAATCGTGGATCATGGGAATAATTAAACATTTTTTACCAAAATAAGGGGGATAAGTCAGATCCTAAAAACTTTCGACCTATAACGATTGTACGCTGTCATGGGAAACTTTTTACTGCTGTTTTATGTGAAAGATTAAACAACTTCTCGGATGAATTTCTGTTACTTAATGAGTGTCAGTGTGGATTTCGAAAAGGATATTCTACTGCTGATTGTATGCTTGTTATTAACTCTTTTTTTTGATATTTTACGACACAAGAAAAAGAAGATGTATTGTGCCTTAATTTGTAGATTTCGAAACGCCTTATTGTATAAAATGTTAATAATATTAGTGGAAAAATGTTTGTTATAATTTCTAATATGTATAAAAATATTAAGTCATGTTTGTCCTATAATGGTAAAATGTCAGATTTTTTCCCATGTGAAACTGGTGTTAGGCAGGGAGAAAATTTGTCACCTTTTCTATTTTCATTATACTTAAATGACCTAGAAGAATTTTTTATCAAAGAAAATATCACTGGCTTAAAAACAATTTCAGATGCACTCAATTAATTTTTTTTTTTAAATATTTGTTATTCTCTTTGCCGACGACACAGTGCTCATGGCCGAGTCAGCAAGAGATCTTCAAAACCATCTTGACAAATTCAATTTATATTGCAATTACTGGAAAATTAAAGTTAATACAGACAAGACACAAATCATGATTTTTTTCAAAAGGACGTTTACCATTAAACTTGAATTTTAAATATAGTAATGTAAACATCGAAATAGTAAAAGAATTTAATTATTTAGGTGTTATATTTTCTAGAACAGGAACATTTAGAGCTTGTAAAAAATATTTATCAGAAAAAGCCACGAAAGCCATGTATGAAGTTATTAGAAAAGAGAGAGCACATAATTTATCTATTAGCTGCCAGTTAGACCTTTTTGATAAATTAGTAACACCAATTCTTCTATATGGTTGCGAAATTTGGGGCTTTGGAAATAATGATATTGTTGAAAAGGTTCATCTGAAATTTTGTAAACTTATTCTCCGCCTTAAATCTTCTACGCCAAGCTGTATGGTTTATGGCGAACTTGATCGTTTTCCAATAGAACTCGATATCAACCTACGAATGATTTCATTTTGGGCACGTACATTAATTGGAAAATATTCTAAACTCTCTGCAGTTTCATATAAATTGTTACTGAATTTATCAAATAGTTCTAACTTTAGTTCTCCATGGTTCAATCATATAGAAACAATTTTTAATGAATGTGACTTGTCGTTTATTTTTAGAGACCAGTCCTTTTTAAATATTACGTAGCTTAAGCTAGTAGTAAAAAATTGTCTCCAAGATCAATTTAAACAAACTGGTTTGCAAGTACTCAAAATACTCCAAAGACTCTAAATTATCGATTATTTAAAGAATCCTTAAGTTTTGAGCGTTATTTTGACATATTAGATGACAGAGATTTATTTACTTTTTGCAAATTTAGAACTTTAAACCACAGATTGCCGATCGAATCTGGACGGTGGAAAAATATTCAGCGAGAGGCTAGAACATGCAACCTTTGTAATTCAAATGATCTTGGAGACGAATTCCATTATTTGTTAAAATGTACATTTTTCTCTGAAAAAAGAATGTCATGCATTGACAAAAAAAATATCTTAAAAATGTTAATGTTATAAAATTTAAAGAAATTATGACTACAACAAAAAAGTCTAAACTACGAAAATTGTGTTCATTCATTAGGGAAATAAACAAAATTTAAGTTTTCTCGGCTAAGTCCTGTTGTTAATTGTTGTAAATAGTGTACATAGTTGTTAATTTTTGTTGTTATGTATTTATGCCTATATACCATTGTACCAACAAAGGTTTATCAGAAATAAAGATATACATAGAAAAAAACCCAATTTGAGAAGTTTCATGAAACTGAGACCTAAAACATAAATCAGTCATGACCATATTTGATTAGGGATATAGACAATCTTCAAAATGTGGAACGATTTTAAATGTATACAAGTATGTATGTAAAGCAAAGTAAGAAAAAGAAATTGAAAAGTGCAAAATACGCGGTCTTGACTTGGTATAACCATAGTTCCTACTCCTTAAAACTCATGTTTCCAAAAATGATCAATTCTTAATGTAATTACGGTAATTTAAAAAATATATAGAGAGTTTTCAGGTATCTGATTGGCTTTAATTTTTGTTAATCTCAGAACTATAATGGTACACGTAGTTGAGAGTGACTGGATTAAGCTTGCGTGAATGAAAATAATATTGCACCAGCTAGGGACTGGGTTAAGCTACCATCTAAAATCGGTTTGTTCATATGGATCCAATGACTTTTGTACACACATGTATCCCAAAATAAGGGGGCCCCTCGAATATAAATGTTGAAACGTTGTCCTGAACTACATTAAATAAGCGACATTGTAAATTTTAGGGAGGAGGATTGATTTATTCATTCACAGTTAGTTATAAAAGCAAACGCGATCTATAACGGGAAACAGAAACACAAGTGGATGGGTTGTTTCCCGGATTACTTGCCTGAGGGATACAACCTTCACAAGGGTTTATAAGTTGCATCCTCACAAGTCAGGGGTACTGAGTCCGCGTTCGCTACATGATGGAGCGAACGCAGACTCAGAACCCCTGACTTGGGAGGATGATAAGTTGAAGTATGAGGAAAATTTGCATATTCACTAACTGCAATATATACAGTTGAAACTATAAGTGTCAAAAATTTATAGTCGATTCCAAGTTCCTTATTCTAAATGGACTTTGATCTTATTTCTGTATATATGCGACACCGTGCATATAATTGTGGGAGTAGATTTATTTCTATAGATTTTTGCAAGTTTATGATTATACAATATTTATTTTTACATAATGCGTTAACAATCTTTGAGTGCAAAATTGTAAAGCCGCGGAAATTTAATACATATTTATTTACTGATTGCAATATAGACAGTTGAAATTATAAATATAAAAACTTTAGTCGATTCCAATATTCTAATTTCTTGATTTCGGGAAAGGGGGGGGGGGGGTGGCGGTGTTACTAGCGATACTTGGTCTGCGGACGGAGATTTGAAAACCCACCATATTCATATATTTTCGGACGTTATGATACGGGACCTAATCATATACTGAGTTAAAAAATCAGACCTTTTCATATATTTCATATTACACATTCCCATTGGCAAAATAGGTTTATTTCGATAGATTGTTTGCAAGTTTATGATTATACATTATTTATTTTTCAATTATGCTAAATTAATCTTTCAGAGCAAAAGCCGTTGGATATTAACATAAACAATGTCTTGGAATAGACCATCTGAAACATATAATTTTTAAATTATCGCGCCATTGATTTGAAGATTATCCAGTGAATACAATCTAATAATAGACAGTTGAATGAAGACACTATATAAATAAAGATCTGAAATAACTTATTTATTCTCGCACGTCAATTATACATTTATTAGTGCAGACAACACACATATATGTCGTCAGTGTCTGATTTTGTTTGTGCTGACGATGTTTGTGCCTATCATGTATGTTCGCAAGAAAAAGTAAAATGATAATAATATTCAGTACGTTTTCGGAAAAAATAGAAATTACGTATCACAGGTACAGTTGTTCCCTTCCGGTATGAGCGTTACCGATACGGTCGTTACTGTAGCTGACAGACCCCTCTCAAGCTGAGCGATCACGAATCGGTTACGATGAAAAAAAGGAAACAATATGCAAGATAATTTAAATCAAACTATTTTAAAAGGAAAGTGGCATTGATTTGTGTATGTTTATCATAAAATGTGTATCATGAAACGAAAACGGAGAAACACGGAAATTGCCGTATGATGCATCTAGCACAGTGAATGCTTCAAGTGATGCTTCTGACCTATATTTTGCGGTTGCCTGATTTGGCTATCTAAACTTGATGTTATGTTAATAATAACAATACATATTGCCATTTTACATTGAAAAACAGTACGTATTTTTGTCCACAAAGAAATATAAAGCTTAGAGACGGCTAGCGTTTTATGAAAGTTAATACCTTAGTGAATCGGCACAGAAAGCTCAGTTAACAACGAGCGGTCCCGGAAGCCACAGTAATACACTTAAGTTAAATAAGTTTCAGCAACTCATTAAAATTACACCCCAAGCTGCAATACAATGGGTAAGCTGATATTTGTTTGGGGGGGTGGGGGTGGGGGTAGTTTTTGAAATACTTTACAATACCACGTTACAAGACTTGTCACGTCGCTTGAAACTATTATTTTTCTTTTTCTTTTTCTTTCTTTTTTTGCAATAATTGTCAATCTGACACTATCAAATATTTTAGTATAGAAAATCGTTAATGATATAAACTACCTGTGACAGCAAAAGAAAATTCAAAAGGACATGTACTAAGTTTACAAAATACCGCTTTCTTGGAAGAAACCCACATAATTTTAATTACCGAGTCAGTTTTTGTCGTATGAAGGCCGTTGGGAGATATCAGTAACACGCGTATCCTACACGTCAAGAATGTGTAGAATTTGACATTGGCACCGACTGTGTAGTAATTAAGTAAAAACACACTGCATCCCTGTTTGATTACCATCTCTTAGAAACTGTTACTTTGTAGTTAATTGTAGTCTTGAGCAGGTATGAAGAAAATGAGATCCTGCAATTTAGACAAACAATGTCAAAATAGGTTGAATGATGTTCTGAAAATTGAGTTATATATTGTTTTATTAAGTTAGACATGGAACATACGTAGCATGAAACAGGCTGTGACGTATTGTTGGCATATAGATATGACCTAATTATATCTAGTTTGTCCTGTATCTTACGATAACCTTTAGCACAAATTCAAAAAGGATGGGGGTTAAGGGTTTAAAGTTGCCCTATTTTTTCAATAAACACTAAACTTTTTTGAGTGGAGGAGGGGCGGATGGATTTTTTTTGTTGTTGTAAATTTATAATTGAACAAATCCTTCTGTAGTAGTTTATGTTTTTTGACGATTTTGGAGAGTATAAGTGTAAATGTTGACTGGTCATAATTATCTATATGTTATTAAAGCTACTTTCAGTAATATCGTACATATTACACCAAAAAGCCGGGCCACTGGGAACATCCTATTCTTCTTGCCATCCAGTTTTGATACACCGGTTATCGTGGACCACTGGGAATACCCGATCCTCTTGCCGTCAAGTTTTGATACACCGGTTATTCATTGAATTATTGTTTGTTTTTTTAAGTTTATTAACCGGTTTTTATTTGGTGAAAATTGGATAAACGCAAAACGTTTGAAGGTCTTTTCATTTTAAGAATGTATATTTCATCGAGTCATAAAACTTTCTAATCTTATCATAGCTTTTACAAACAAAGTAATGCCCCTTGTTTAATGCTGTATGACCGTTATTTGGGTCGCATTACAATCAAACAATTACAAATACAAATGAAATATAGAAACATATTGACTTGGGGGAGTTTTTAACGCCCTACACCGATGACTTAATGCCCTTGGTCGGACGGTTAGAAACATATTACATACATGTATATATAATAGTGTGCGTGAATACTATACTTTTTCCTGCAGATGAACTCCTACATACCCCCATTTTCTTTAAGAAAATGTATGATGTAATATATTACAACTATTAAATAGATAAGAACTAAATTCCATAATTATCTTGTTATGTAAGTATGCATTTCATGTTAAAAAATACTTAAAACAGAATTGCATTCAGGCGCATAAAAGCTTCAGGGGAGATAATTAAATCATATTTGACAAGTAATACAATTTGATGTTTTGTGCGAAAATATTGATAGTGTTTCAAGATATAACTAGTGTTAAAATATCTAAACGATTGTAGTAATAACGGTCTTGGAAAATGAATTTACCTCATTTGTCGTACAAGTTTGTAATGTTCTTGAAAGCATCAGCGTGTCTTATATAACGATTAAATACAGCTATTCAAACAGCGTTGTTCAGTAACATGACGTCAGTAACATCACGTCAGTAACATCACGTCAGTAACATAATATTGGTTGTATAGCGGACGGGTGAAATATAATTTCGGAGTCATAATTTTCTTTAGTAAATCTTTAAGGAAATTAGCTTTAGGAATCGACTAGACGAGCAGCACAATAAGTACCCAGTGGAAGGCCCGATGCCTTCTGAAACACGATACCTCTAAACAGGACAATTAAGTTTTCAATTAAAGAAAAGTATCGGAACTCCTATCGGCTTTTATTATTACATTAATTTCTTTAATTGCCACCATTTTAAATTCCTTTAGATTTATTGTCACGAATTTCGTGTTTCAGAATTTGGGCTTTCTTTTTATCATCTGCCTATGGATGAAATAAAGAACGGCATATTACAAAATCCATCTGGATTAGATGCAACTGTCTTCGGACAACCAAGGTTGGTAAAGGGTGCCAAAAATAATGCTATACAGATAGACGGTCAGCAACACTACCTGAGGGTCAGCGGCAGACGACATCGAAAAGAATGCTTGGGTGACCTTGAACTCTGTAATGAAGGTAAAGTATTACAAGTTTTATATCAAATTTCCTTTAAAAAATAATAACTTTTTACATAAATCAGCTGCAATATAGCCAGATGAATTAGTTTTATTACCGATTGTTTTTTGCTTTGCTAAGTTAAAAAAAAACGCATCTCTTCAAACGAAGGGTGCTGTAACATCTAACAGTAAAAATCCTTAGCTGGTTTTCTCTATCAAAATTATATATATATTTTAATTTCTAGATTGTAGCTGTTACTAAAAATAAAAATGTCTTTATACAGGCAAACCACTTATTGTTTACAAATGAAATCTCTACAAAAAGATCAGTATACACATATATCCCTTATCTCTTCTTATATTTAAAGATGGGAACATACTGGAAGAGTTCCCATTGCTTGACTCACAGAGCAGCCCAGCGTGGCCCCGGGTGGAAGATAGGGTAGACACTCTCGTGAATGGGGGGTTGTAAGGTCGTAATACGGAAAGCCTGGTCGCGGACCTTAGTGGGTGACGTGTTTGGAGAGTGCCATGCTCCTTCCACGATAAAGACCCCTTTCGTAGATTTCGAAAAAGAGTAGGCTCATCGTAGCCGCTACAAAAGGCTGAATTCTCCGCCCCTATCCAAGACTCCTAACTTTTCCAGTGGCAGTCAACATTGTGTTCCCTGTGTCCCAACCTACCTTTTTTCCGTTGATTTATTGTTTGTTAACATGTTCTCGTCCTGAATATCGCTGAAATACTGCTCGCTGGACGTAAAGCAAACATCCAGTTTATCAATCAATATTCAAAGATGGCCACCGTAACTAAACTAGAAATTTAATTAAATAATCGAAATAGTCCATTTTACTTTGCTTAAAATGCGGATGTGCGATTACACGCTGAGTGGAACATCTACTTTAATGTTAATTTGTTACTACAGGTTATACAATAGGGAT
Source organism: Limnoperna fortunei (assembly GCA_944474755.1). Taxonomy (NCBI): domain Eukaryota; kingdom Metazoa; phylum Mollusca; class Bivalvia; order Mytilida; family Modiolidae; genus Limnoperna; species Limnoperna fortunei. Next base: position 27,065,096 of record OX104125.1, read on the forward strand.
GTGGCTAAAATTTTCTAATCCCGGTAGAAGCGAAGGCATTTATATGTCAAATGGAGGCCATGATGCAGAATCACATGGTATAGCAATGACCTATCAGAATGGAAAGATCAAGTTTATATTTAGAAGTAAGAATGGAAAATATTGGACGGTGTCAGACGACAATATATTGGCCAATAAATGGTACCACGTGACTGTGTCCTGGACTGACAGCAGAGGACTTTTCCTTTATGTAAATGGTGACCTTGCTGACAGAATGAATTTGCCACAGAGAAGGTATATACATTACTTTAGTAGAATAGTAGAGAATAGTAGTGTTTTTATGTTCTTATTTTTTTTTAATTTTAACGGTTGAATGGTTGTTCGGTTGTTAAATTAAATTAATTAGCAAGGTCTATATACTATGCAGGACCATAATGAGCCAGTTAGGCCTAATTGCTGAAATGGGGACAGGAACATGTAAGTCAGAACTCCGTGTGAACATGTTGAAGCCACCGGTAACAAATAGCTTTCTCTCATTATGTTTTCCCGGTGACTTCTACAATTGAGTTTTCTGTTGTGCCGACTTTATTGATACGAACGCACCGGAGGCACATCACGTATAAAGGTACATATATTTCCATTCTATAGGAGCCCAAGTGGTCATATTTAATTGCAAAGTAATAATAGTTGCTTAATAATTATTTTTAATAGTTTTATAGATCAGTTTATGGACAGTAGTTTTAGTTATATTACACGTATATTTCCATTCTATAGGAGCCCAAGTGGTCAGATTTAATTGCAAAGCAATAATAGTTGCTTAATAATTATTTTTAATAGTTTAATAGGTCTGTTTATGGACAGTAGTTTTAGTTGTTTTACTTTGGGCTCGGGTAGCCCGTGTGGGGTGGATTTGGGTTATTTATATATTTCAAAAATATACATGAGAAAACAAGTCATCTAAGAAGCTGTAATTTGTTCTTACTTACAGAAGAAACTTCTTACTTGATTTTGTTTTATAAGAAAAGAAAAAGTTATTTTGTCTGATAAAATTAGGGAACATGCATGAAGTTAATATACATTATAGAGAGATCCATACATCAACAAAATGTTTATCATTTACTATTATTGTACAAAACAATAAAACACTCCAATGATAAATTCTACAAGAGTCTCCAATTTGTTTTATTTCTTTGTTCATTTTATGTATATTACAAAGTTATAGGACACACCTTTACCTCACAAAGTAAAATATATAAGTCTAAGCTAGAAGCCTGTGTATATTTCTTTGATTAAGATGTTTAATAAGTATATAAAGCAAAGGTCAGTCTACCTTTATACATCATTTAGTCTATTGTAGATAAGTCAATCTTAAATACTAGTATTACAAGTTCTGACGTAATGTTTGCTGGTGTAAACTATTTTGATGTAAACGGATATTAAAGAAATGTGCGTTCTTACGTTCAAAATATTTAGTTATATATTTATTCTTTGTTACGTTTTTTAACGCCACTTTCAGCATCTTTTAAAGCTATATCATGACGTTAAGTTTGTTTTGGGGTATGAAGCTGGAGTACCCGGGGAAAACCACCTACCGTCCGCTGGAAAACTCTTAATCATTGCCATCTGAGGTTTTTTTCTAGCACACACTTCCCGCAGTAAGGCTCGAACTCACAACCTCAGTTTTAACGGGCACGTGATCAATATTATACGAGTAACTACCTTTACTAGTTGGATAGGTCGAATTTTACTGCCGTTATATCCGAAGATAGTTTTTTTATTTGTCGGATTAACGCCAAAAAAAACGCGAGGGTACGATTATTCGTTCTCCCAATTGGCCAGCGGGGTCCCTAGTTTCATTTTAGCATATATATGAAAGAAAACAGGTATACCTTTTAAAATATTAAGAAACTATTTAGTTTCGTAAGATTGCTAGTTCAATAATTTTGGTGACCCTCGTTAAATGACGCAAAAATACTCTCACTGAAATCCGTTGCATCATTCAATCAATCAATCAAAAAGGAAATGAACGTACAAAACATGGTACATACACAGTGATGCTGGCTGCCAGTATCATTATTGTTATAAATTTTGTCAATAAAGCTTATAATGTTGGGAACATTTAATATAGCGATCACTGTACATAACGGTAATGTTCCAACCACTGTATGTAGCCAAACTGGAATAATTATATAACCACTAAAATATAGTGTTTATACAGCTCGATCTGCAAAACATAAAAATATGAAACGTTGTTGTTTTGGAAGTTAAAATGTCGATAATGTCTTGATCTGTGTTCTAATTTGTTTTTACGTCTATACAGAATGGGTACTTACATTTATAAACAGTAAATATAATTCTTTTGCGAAGTTTGTGTTCTTCTACGAAGAATTTACTCTGACACTGTGCAACCAGTGACGGGTCCAGGATTGCTCATAAAAATGGGTGACTTAATTCGTAGGCGGGGCCGCTCTTGGCACAATTTTAGTACATGGGTTTTATGAACGATACTGCTACTGGATCCGCCACTGGCAACGAAGGTAGACATGCAAAACTGCCGTACAGGACGACAATAAAATTATTGCATCGTAACTCATTTGTTTTATGTAAAGTTTGTTTTTCATTGGTCAGTGTCATAATTTTATACATATGTAAACCAGTTTCATTACGTCAAAAGTATGTATTCCTACAACTGTGATTGTCGATTAGAACGAATAATTATACTTTGCTTTTTTTGGCGAGGTAGTCCTACAAATCACAAAACTAACTTCGGCATATAACGGCAGTAAATTTCGTCCTAATTGTCGATGAGCGTTATATCCGGACATGACTTATATTGCATTTTTATAAGAAATTTTTAAGGAAGAAATGTATGTAGAAACTCCTTCAAAATAACTTGTATTAATATATATTATGCACTCTTTTATTATAATTATTAAGGAATGTCCACATGCTTACATACTCAAATCTATCATGTGTATCAATAAATACACCACAAGTGGGTAGTATTATTAGATATACAGTCATATTAGAAGATATTTATCGAAGTTATGCAAAATACTGAAAGATGTGTAGATGTATACGGCTAATAGTTTTGCACAAAAGACGTCTTATGAAGATATGATCTAGTTTATTATGTCGTTTTTATGGGAGGCTTTACAATTGGCGTTCCTTTACAACCACCTACATGTAAATAGGGAGGGATAAAATGAAAGTGTAGCTGATATCTAGTTGGCAATGTCACAGCTACAATTAAATAAAGTTTAGACAACACTAACTCCAAAAAATCGCTATAAAGTAAATGTGTAAACCGGATGTACGCTGGTGCTCCGGAAGAGTACGCTACAACCACCGTATTTTCTACGGAAGGTAAACTTGTTAATTACGGTTTTGTGTAGAGGACACCGAAGTCAGACCGAACGCAGAACCCCCAGTATTGAAACACCTAGACCAATCTGTCACCGTTCCCTCAGTCAATCGGACAACAAGAGAGAATTGCAAAGGTTTGAAAAATGGGATTCGTACATTACTGTCGATAAGACGGACACCTTTCAATGCTGGGTAAATCGTTATGGTGGATATATATAATTTGGAACACCTCTATATTTAATGATAATGATGTTTTGAACGGATGAAATGCTAATTTTAGGAACGGAGCAAAACGAAACGTGTACAAGTTAACATTCTTATCTACAAAAAAGTAGTTTTTTTTAAATAGAATCGCGTATATCTGTTATTCACTTATTTTAATATTTTATTTACTAAGGGTAAAAAGGCCATTATGTCTTTTAGGAAATAAAATTTTATGGCAATTGTAAGGGAGCGGATGTGATCCGTCTCAATCCACGACTTCCACAGGGTATACAAAAAGTTTCTATTTTTCAGGTTTTTTCTACGTTTATTTTATTAACAAAAACCCATTTGTTTTTCCATAATAAGTATGCATTACAAATGTACGTAAATGTATATATTTAACACGTTGTAAACAATGTTTTATATACTAGTAGTATATTAGAACGAATAATCGTACCCTCGCTTTTTTTTTTTTGGTTAATCCGACAAATCACAGAACTAACTTCGGATTACAACGGAAGTAAAATTCGGCCTAGTAGTATATGTATACCACTGCTGTTGTATGTACACATGTACTATTCAATGAGTACCTTTCTAACAATTTTTTTTAAATATTTATAACATATCTAATATAAAATATAGTTGCAGATAATGTCCCTAGTTTTTGAATTCAGTCTATAGAAAATGTGCTACGACAATTGTTGGATACACCTATTACTGACTAGTTGTATATGATACCCACCCATTTTAATCAACTAACCAACTCACATTCTAATGTTGTGTAAGCGGGAGGTTTGGCATGCCATAAAACCTGGTCTAACCCGACTTTTCTTTTGAAACGCCTGTACTAAATCAGGACCATTGATGTATAGATACTATAATATTGGTTGTTGGTTCTGGAGTTTGACGGTTTCTCGGACTTTGAGTTGTGGAATGTCTTTTTTTGACAGTTTCCTCGGTATTCAGTATTTTGTTATTAGATTCATATATTTAATCTTATCTTTTCAATTCTCTTTCTTTTAGGGCGGCTGTACGAAGCGAGTCCAGGTACAACAATTTCATAATCGGTCGTTCCAATGACGACACTGGAGTAGAAAATCTTGGGGAGATCACCGTTGACGAGTTCCGGTTCTGGCCAAAATATTTGACCCAAAAAGAAATACAGGAAAATGGTGAGTTGATATGGAATTGAGTATTCGTGGGGGTACTAAGCCAAGTAATTTCAAACTTCAATCAAAAGCACTTAATCATTTACGAATTTATGAAACCTGCTAAACTCCACAAAGGAAGATATTTAGCTTTGATTATTGGTATCCACGATTTTTAACATTTATTAATAGGCCGTAAAATTGAGTTAAAATGCTCAGCGCCTTTTGAAAACTGCTAGAAAATAGTTGTTTGGCGTGACATTTCTGGTCCGTGTTAAGTAAGGTTTCGACGTTATTCTCACATTGCAAAACTCATTCGAAAAAGGAATTATTTTTAGTACATTAGAAATGATGTAACGTTGCAGTCTTGCAAACAAAAATAAAGTAAGAAAACTATCGTCTGTACATATCATCCAAAACGCATCATACAACACAAAGACAGAATTCCGGATAACATCATTAAAGAGGAATAACTCTCAACATTTATGACCTAACTTCCTTATAAATTAATATCATTCGTTTCCAATGGTCGACGCGCTTTGATTTTACTTTCTTCAAACAGAAACACTGAGAACAAATGCCTCAGTTCAAATCAATGATCCTGGTCATTTCTATTTGAATAAGATTTTAAAAATCCACATGTTTGCTACTGATACACAAACTTGATACAGTTTTAAAATCGGACTAAATTATACAGTGAATATTTAGACCTCAACATTTGTTTTTCAGGGCCAATGTATAGATATTACATGAGCATGAATCAGACGATTGGTCAAGAACTAGTAGTTGACAACGCCGAAACAGAAATAGTAGGAGACATTTCATTGGTGAATGGCAAACTTGGAAGAGCTGTTCAGTTTTCCGGACGTGGGGAATACATCGATTTTGGAAACTTAATAAACAGCTGCCTAGGAAATCCAGCTCGGTGTCTGTATGGATTTACTATTTCATTCTGGATGAAACCTATTACCCTTCCGACAAAGACTTACTATTTTTCTAGTAGTCCAATCGGCTTTAATATTTACTCGGAACTATATACAATGTATGCTGAAGTACGAAGTGGTAATAAGGTCTGGCGAGATAGCTTTTATGGTTTAAAATTAGGAACATGGCACTTTGTAGAACTGACTTGGAATCCAGATAATGGCACCGAAATGTTCCTGAATTTAAAAACTGCAGCATTCCAACGGAGACCTGCTTCTGAAAGAGTGCCAACCATATCCGAAAGCAACCTTTTCATTGGTCGCTCACATGCTGACCGCCGAAGAGAAGTGTATCCTTCCGTCATTATAGACGAGGTAGAGATGCATTATGGCCCCAGACAAAGTCTCCTGGATTTAGATCTAATTCAGAGAGGTAAACATAGAACATAAACATTCAATCAAATTCAATTTCATCTTGTTAAATATTGAGCATTTGAATTGAATGAAATCTGCCATTTATATATACAATTTACGTATATTGTCCCTAATATATAGTTAAAATGCGAGGCTTTGTCGTGCATTTCCCGCTGTTGCAGGGCGAGTACTAATACACTTCATATTTTTCAGTGTTCGAATATTGTTTTATCCTTTAACGATTAAATACATTGAATACAATAAAAACTCTGCAAACATAACAGATTTCTGTATTGATAATTTTGAGACAACAAGCCGTCACAAATAAACATAGTTGTTGACAAGGTGAAGTAAACCATTATTCAGAGAATTCTCTGCCGCCCAACGCTTTTTGTTTGCGCGGGACACACCAAAAAAAGCGTTGGACGGCAGAGAATTCTCGGACTAGTAAACGATGTGCAGAACAGAATAATAATTATCGATGGAAGTGAGGACAAGGTTTCATTCATAACAAAAAATGTATTTGTATACCTTTATTGTACAGCCAATGTAAATGATTGCAAGTAAAATTATCAGCCATATAATGGTTACCGTTTGTTATTGACTACAGAATCCTAAAAAAACATCTCTTATATTATACAAGCTCTGATAAGAACAAATATACGCTGTTATTGGTTATAGCATAATATATTTTGGTAGATCATTCAAACATCCACCCTGCATAAAAAGTGCCACCTGGTGTCTAAATAACAACTCCATTCACACCATTTCTTATTTTGCAGGTAAACCAGCTAAATACATGTTTGGTTTGGATCAGATGAGTGGGGACATTGTGAACCATCCCTCGTTGCTTATAGACACTTACAATAAACCAAAGTTAGTAAAGGGTAAAATTGGAAACGCTATAAAACTTAATGGTCAAGCTCAGTATGTGGATATTGGTGAACAGTCTGATGCCTGTCTAGGTAATCTTGATCTTTGTCATCATGGCGCTTTACTGGCTTTGTGGTTTAAACCAACGAATTTTCAGCACAACATGCACTTTTTATCTAATGGGCATAATGGGATTAGCATTTCTAATCAAGGAAGTGACATCATAATTACAGCAGCAACATCAACCAGAAAGTGGCAAATAATTACAAACAAACCGCATGCGCATAAATGGCATTTTATAGAAATTAGCTGGGATCCCGAAGTTGGACTGAAATTGTACATGAATAATCATCTGGTAGAATTTGACGAAAAGGCTGATCGAAGAAACGATCCAATTCCAACGGAGTTTGTGGGACGGGCAGTTGAAGACAAATTTTATCTGGGTCGTGGCAATGTTTATATGGAACGCGATACATATGGTAAAGGTGTGTTTGATGAGTTGGAATACTGGTATGGACCGAGAGATTATTTGGAGGCTTTTGGATATCTAAGTAGAGGTAAGTACGTTTGTTTTAAAGTGTGTTATAAGTCTTCCACAATCCTTGTTTTTATCGTGCGTTTAAAGAGCACCACCGAAAATTAATTTTTTGGACGGTTGCACGAAGTGCAAACCCGGGTTAAAGTATGGCAAAGTGGCGGGTGGATGGGCGGAATGGCGGGCGGCGGGAAAAATAGGGTATCTATTTTGTGTAATCAACTCCTCCAGCAGTTTTTAATCCAGATTCTCTGAAACTTCACAAAAAGATTACACATATATTGAAGTTAGAGGATTTTGTTCCTAATTTTCCAGACTTTGAAACTTAGTTATTTTTCAGAACATTAGCAAAAGACGGTACCTGTTTTGTGGTATCAGCTCCTCCTTCATTTATTACACAAACTGAAAACCTTCTTCGAACAAATTTTAAACCATTACCTCTTTATTAAGGCGCTTTCTTTGCAACCTGTCAATTTCAGACTTTTGCGATTTTTGGCAAATATGCGTATTGTCTGATTTTGACAAATATTAATACATAATCTTATAATCTGAAATCAAATTGATATCTTCTTAAAACACTTAGTGTTGATGCAGTGGTGGATCCAGAGGGGCGTTCGCCCTCCCCCCCCCCCCTAAAAAGGGGAAAAAAAGAGATAGTAAGCGAAAAAGGGAGGAAAGACAGAGAGAAAAGAAATTGCGAGGGCGAGTGTGTTAACAATGTTAAAATTTGTAGTCCTTAACACCCTCTCAATTGCTTAAATCTCACCAGCTTCTGAGGCTTCGCCACTACTACCCCACCAGGGCGCTGCGGTCTCCAGACCATTTGCCCGTATTTCGTCCCCAATTTTCTGGATCCGCCCCTGTGATGATCTCATGAAGGTCCTCTGCAAAATTAATAACTAATGTCACTAATAGCCCCTCCCTTCAACCCTGTCCTCGTGAATAAAATAAAAAAACGATAACTGGTAGATTTTTTGTTGTTGCATTTTTATAGAAAACCGGATAGAATTTGAAAAAAAAAGTAATGTCAATTAATAGAACTGACATTTTTCATTAATATGTTAACCATGTAGGATAAAATGGCCTTACCGAGGGGTTTATCGGGGATTCTCTCGGGACACTCCGGCTTCCTCCCCCAATAAAAACTGGAAGCCATGATTTAGCTGAAAAATTGCTGAAAGTAACGTTAAACATCATTCAAACAAATAACATGAAGTGGTCGCCAATGGTCAGAGATAATTATGATATTTCTTCCCGCGGAGAGTTACAGGGATCGGTGTGCTGGTTTTCTTCCCTCGGGGAGTTACAGGGATCGGTGTGCTGGTTTTCTCCCCTCGGGGAGTTACAGGGATCGGTGTGCTGGTACATGTATTTGTATTTTCACCATGTAAATTGATGAACGTATAAGCCATTTCAATTTTTTTTATTTGTGTATCCAAAATAATTTAGCCAAAATAATGAATCTATGCCTATTTTTTTACTTTGTCATCTTTATTGTAGACAAACCTGAAAGCTTTATAATTCCATTTGAATCCAAAGATGGATCATCTATTACACACTCAAAGCTAACTATCACCTTGAACGGAAACGCCATATTGGTTCAAGGACGAATAGGAAATGGATTGTCTATTAATGGTAACCAACAATATGTTGACCTTGGAGAGCACCCGGATGAGTGCTTAGGTAATCTGGCATTGTGTCCAAACGGTATTACAGTTTCTGCCTGGATGAACTTTCAGGATCTGAAAACTAACACGTATATTTTATCTACTGGAAATAATGGTATCCGTATGTACTTAAAAGATGACGAGCTTAATGTCAAGGTTAACCAAGGTAATAAGGAATGGCATGTCCATGTTCCTCAGGTGGATATTGTCACTTGGAATTACGTTGAGATCTCCTGGCAACACGATTCCGGTCTTGGTCTGTATTTAAATAACACATTGGTTGCACATTCGGGATTTGTGGATTCTCCAGTTTATACACCATCTTCAACAAGACCTCGTGTCTTGATTGGTAAAGACAATCCTGGCGATTCTGCCGAGCCGACCAGAACCGCAGATATGGTAATAGATGAGTTGGAGTTTTGGTATGGCAGGAGGGAGGATTTATTGGCTTTTGACTACATTCTCAGAGGTAATTTTTTTCATATTAACTGAAACATTTCGAATATTAAAGTAAGTCTCCGTATACTTGAAATAACATATAAGGTGACGAAAATACGAATGCCAATGTTTGGTTGATTTATAATGATTTTTAAAGTTGATAGTCACTTAGTTTAAATTTCAGAACAATGGTTGTAAATTTCAAAGACCTCGAATGTATTGTGTGTACATTTCTATATCAGTAATAGCTAGATTTATGTTTCCATTTAATCATCTTTGTTATAACTTAAGGATATTGAATCTGAAAAAATATATTATCAGTTAGTTGAATGTTAAAATGGGAGTTTTAAATATTATCACGGGGAGTTAACTCGTTTTCTGTTTTTAAATTACTTAAACTGTCTTACATATGCTTATATGCTTAAATATATTTATGTTTGTAATGCATGCAGCAAGCTTTTACCGTGATGTATAACCACAGTGTTTGCACATTTGTAATCTTGCATCAGTGTGAATTTTAACACTACCCCATGTATACATATTACTGACATAGAGCACATTGTTTGCACATAAATAATTTGCATGTGTATGTATTTCTATGTTATCCTGTATATACCCGGATTGTGAAGTTTTGCTGACGTGGGGCCTCGGTGGCTGAGTGATCAAGGAAGTCATCTACTTTTGATCACGTGGTATGTCAACACTGCTTGCACGTTCGAGTCTCACTGCGGACAGCGTGTACTCGGCTCCAATCTTAACTGAAAAGGATTGTAGTTTTCCTACGGAAGGTCGGGAGCTTTCTCTGGGTACTCAGGCTTCCTCCCCAATAAATACTTGACGCCATGATATAAATGAAAAATCGCTGAAAGTGAGGTTAAATACCATTCAAACAAAGAAACATGCAAACAATCTTGCCGACGTTTCAGTCAATACTTGTTACCTTCACGACAAAAACATACTATTGTTGGTTTTGTTTTTGGAGGTAATATTTTTCCGTTTGTCTTCTCGAGATACAAGTTTTTAACATCGCTTTTTTCATGTCCTTGCCGTTTGTCCACTCGAGCTACAAGTTTTGGATCTCAATTATGCCATGTGCTTTTCTGTTTGACCTCTCTAGCTACAAGTTTTGGATCTCACTTTTACAATGTGCTTTTCCGTTTGACCTCTCTAGCTACGAGATTTGTGCATCACTTTGCCAGTGCTTTTAAAGTTCAACCACTCGAGCTACAAGTTTGGGCATCACTTTGCCATGTGCTGCTTTAAAGTTCAACTACTCGAGCTACACGTTTTTACATCACTTTTTGCCATATGCCTTTTCGTTACCACTAAAACTACGTGCAATCATTTTGCTTGTTTTTATTTTTTCTATTCACTAAATGCTGATCTATCGATACTTCCCTCAAAAACTACTCGATACACAGGTTTCGTTCTTCTAATCCGGTGTGTTTATCCCAAATTTATGTTGTACCAATGCGCATGCCCTTATACTTTATATTGCATATAGATGGCAACGAGTATAGTGATCAGTGAAAATGGGCAAAGTCTGAGCTTTGATTGAGCAGTGAAATCCAAAAGCTTCACAATTCGTAACGAAGAAATTTATTTCAGCCTATTATCTCTGTGTAGTCATAGTTTGCATGTAGGCTGTTTATGTTATCATGAAATGTTGGTTGTAGACGTTTAGCAGTATACACGTGTACGGCAGACGTTATACATTATTTTGGGATCATATTAGTTATGTATTGTTTTGTGTCTTAAGATAGTAGGTGTTGTGTACAGTATATATATATAGTTTTACACGGACAGATGTTTTAAAATATTAGCCATTTTGATATTAACTGTCCACAGACAATGCTTGGTGTAAACCACCTTTAAAAACTAAAAAAGAGTTACAGATATAATACTCATTATGAAAAGTTTTCTCTCAACCATATGTATAGTCTCTCACGAGTTTAACTAAATTACATTCGGCACTGTTGCTCATTGTTTTCTTTTAGTGTGGTTTTGATTCAAACATGCGATCAACTGAAAACAATAATTGTGTTCTTTTGCTTCATCAAACGCACAAAACAACTATTTCAGTAAGGATACATTTCGCAAAAACTTTACGACCGATTTTAATTACCGTATAATGATAAGCTGTTTCAACCAATCAATGTCAACCTATTAGCATATTTGTAAAAACTAGGCATGCGCATTTGTACCGACAAAATGTTTTGCACGCACTAAATGTTTTATAAGTATTTGCACTGGTTGGAATACGACTGTTTCTTTCAATGTCCATACAATTGCAAGTGTGATATTTAACAACCGATGTTAAAAAATCTTCGATTGAACTTTATTTTTCATATAGCTTTAGCTATGAGAAGTCTTCTCTTCTTGCAGACCTCGTGAATCATTTCATTGTTATTGTCTGGTTATAACTATTCCATCAGAACTTCCTCTGATATTTCTAACGATTAGAGATTTCAATAAAAATCCGTTAAAGATAACGTGACATTTCTGATCATTGAAATAAACAGTCTTATGTGAACCAACGTAAATACTAGAATTGGATAACGAATTATTGACACGATTTCAGACTCCGTGTGAGAAAGTCGTTCAGTCGAATGTCTTTGTAGGAAGTCTCTAGCACACGCATCTATTGTCCTTCTGGCACAGAATGTAAGCAAGGCAAGTTGCAAAGGAGATTTGAATTCCTGGTCAGGTGTTATATAGTCTTCAATGGATATTGTTAGTTTCTGGTTTTCGTATCTATTTCTGCTTTTCTTGCTTATCTTCCAATAGAAAACAGTAATACCGGATACTAAAATGTAATAAACACTCGGTCAGGCAGTCCCCACTTGGTCTGTGACTTTCTTCTAAAATAAAGTACAGTTGTTCAGACGATTGTAAAATCCATTAATACTAGGGAATTGTTACTAGCGTTTCAATTGTTTTTAATGACTTTTTGAAATAACGCACCTGATCTTGAAACTTGAACTGTTTTTTGCCAGGCATTATAGAAAAAAGAAAAATATGTATACATCCCAAACAGATGCCAAAAAAGGCAGCAAAAATTGTGATGATGTGATAAAAAATTTAACAAACACACTTTACGGTTCATATTATTGAAATGACAACTTTTTTTGACTTCGCTGTTGCGTCCCCAAACTTTCCCTCTTTTGTTTAAAATGAACTTGTCAGTCTTTTTTTCCATCAATTTGAGTTCGCTGTACCGCGTATTTTCTGAACCAAAATCTCTGCTTCTTTTTCGCATATTGTCTTTCCGGTACATCTCGATCTTTATCAGACCATGAAAATATCTGGTATTACTGTTTATATCTTTTTGGATTTGCTGTGTTTCATTCCTACATTTGTTAATTTTCATCATTGCTTAGTGTAGCTTTATCTGTATATCACTATGGTAACAGTTTTACTAACAATTATTGTTAATTTCTATTATGTCTGTCTTCCTACTGATAATTATTAGAAAAAAACAATCTATTTTACTGGAGTCACTAATAAAATAGGTTTTTGTCGATGTTTCAAGTGCAATTTAGATATGCTTAGTGCACCGAGTTTTTCAGTTTAGATTTGCGATATATTCTTTTTTATGGTCTCTTTTATGTAAACTGACTTCACAAAACACTCTCATTTTATAATATTACCAGAGTCAGTAAGGCTAAGTACTGCAAAACTTTATAGTGGGAACTGAAATAACCAGTCAATCCGAAAAAAATACATGTACATCAACCACGACATATGAAATAATGTTACTGCAAGATTTGCTTGTGTTAGATTGAGAATAAACATATTTATTACTTAAACACTTTAAAACCTTCACTTTGCAATGGTTGAATAGTTTTCACTATTTTTGACAGACTTTTATCCACCTTGACTACGAGAGACTATACTTAGCACGGGACAATACTTGATATACTTAACACAAGGGCAATACTTGATTGGGCTTATTCATATATATTTCCGTTGCTATGTAAAGTCTCCCGCAGTCAAGGTGAAGTGCAGACTTAAACAAATATGATATGTAATATATTTATTATGAACTTCTCCCTCAGAAACTGTTTTCTAACAGTGTCGTCTGCAGCTGTAATCCTCACCACTCAACTCCGAAGAAGTACATAATAAAATAGAATATGTTTACAGTACAATATTGTTTTAGACAACGCGTCGATTGTACACATTCCTATACATTTAGTTTTGGTTCTCGTCTTCTAAGAAATCTGTAATGTCAAATACACCTTTTATTATAGCTTTCATCAAGCTTATCCAATTCAACCAACTATGTAAAGCTGTGTAGTTAAGTCAGACGTTCAGTAACAAATCACTGATAGCATAGTCATTCTCTAAACTGGAATTGTTACCACCGAGTTTTGAAATTTCAAAGTTCGGGAGTTTTCTACGGGTACTACGGCTTCCTTCCCCAATAAAAACATCAGGCCGTGATATAGCTGACAGCGGTGTTATTCAAACAATACATGTATACGCCATTACACAGGTTACATTTTCTTGTAAAGTAGGTTTCAAACAAAAACATTTACTTGTAGAGTGCGTATAAAAGAATAACATCAACTTGTACAGTACGTTTTAAGCAATTGCATTTATCGGTAGAAGAGTGTTTTAGAAAAAAAAACATTTTCATGTAGACCGCGTATATAATAATTTCATGACTTGGAGTAAACTAAAAATGAAAGTTAGGGTACAAAACAATCTAATTAAAATTAAATCTTTCACTTGCTCCCCCCTTTTTGTTATAGGTCGCTGCGTGTAGCAACGCAGCGACCTATAACAAAAAGGGGGGAGCAAGTGAAAGATTTAATTTTAATTAGATTGGGTACAAAATTCATTCCAAAAACAATTCCACCCTAAGATATGATATAGCGATTATTGTGATTTGTTATAAAACGTTGGATTTTCATTTTACTGCATGTGATGCTGTTATACTTTTCCTCGTTTGTGTATTATTTTGAGATGTAAGTATAAAGCATGTTTCTACATTTCGATACATCGGCTTTTTTTGTCACTTAGCGACAACGATAAACTATGATTGACTGTTTTCAATGAATATTCATTAATAATACAAACCCTCTGTGGCTAAAAACTACTGAGCTGTGAGTAAATTCTATTGAAATCACTGTTTTAACAACATAATGCTGACCTATGGAACGTGATGTGTAGAAGTTCAGTACCCATAATTCAGTAGATCCAGGGTTCATTTAAATGTTTTTACTTATTACCTCCCTTTATCTATGTATCTATCCGCATCATAACCCTTATAAGAAATCACAAAGAACTTTTTAGCTTTTCATTTCTTGTGTAGCCTTATTTTTCGACTTATAATGTCGGTTTAAAAAAGCTCTATAGAGCTTATGTTATTGTTACATGTGCACCGACTTGAAATAAATATTACTTGACTTGATAACTCTGCATATGAAAAAATAATGTTATGGTCAATTTTAACAAAATTGTGGTACTTTTGTACCTAACATGTCACATTAAAAGAAATAGACGACAGTTAAGCTATTTGTGATTTCTTTGGGATTTTAGTTGATACCAACCAAAAATATTAATGCAGTGTTACAATAATTTTGCCCTCGGGAAAATGCGAAGCTGAATCAAATTTAAATAAACCCAAATATAATCCTCCTATGCCGTAATTTTCTTTTGTTGAATATAAATATTTTTAAAAAGTTAATATATTTGAGCTGGTATCAACTTTATCCTATATTCTTTTGAGTGATATTTTTATTTATATGCATGTCTTACCATTGAAGACTTCTAATTTTTCACTTCCTGTAGACAACGTTCGGCACGAGACTTTCTCCATGGAGAATGCTAAAAATGGCGTTGTTGATCACCCAAAATATACTGTTACTCTAGAAAATGGCGCAAGATTAGTGAGAGGACCTATTGGGAATGCAGTTTCACTGAATGGCTACGGACAGTTTGTTGACTTGGGAGAACACAACGACAAGTGCATGGCAAACTTGGTACAATGTAAACATGGACTGACCATTTCGATGTGGCTGAAATCGCGTCGCCTTGACGACAACACTTACTTTCTCTCCAGTCCTACATATTCGTTGTTCTATCGTGATCAACGACTACAAGCCAAATTTAATTACAATGGTAAAATATGGGAGGTACAGACGCCAAACATCCAACCTGACCGATGGCATAACGTGGATCTTACCTGGACCCCAGATGCTGGTCTTGCTCTTTTTATCGACGGCAGACAAGAGGGTTCGACAAAACGGTACAGAGAAGCTATGCAAGGCGATCAGCCAGCTTCAGATTCAGTTCAAATTGGAAAATCAGACATCAGTTCCACTTCCGTCACAGGGGAAGTTGATGAAGTTCAGTTTTGGTATGGACCACGAGAGCAGCTGCTTGCGTCAGGACAACTTGGAGGTATTTTTCTGAATAAATATATTCCTAAACGACATCGATTCAAAATCGATCCATATAATTTTGGTATTTTATTTTAATTTAAAATACCCCAAATAGAAATAATTAAAACGTCTTTAAGTCATCATAATGCAGAACACTAAGAATCGGTTACCAATTGGCAGCAACTGAACAGATAATTATAACATGCTTCACTGGCAAAAAATTAAGTGCACAAAATATGGAAGTTATATAAATCGAAAAACATTTAAAAGAACAAAATCCTAAGCAAGAAATTACAAAGCCCTTATTACAAGAAAACACGAAAACAACAAGCAACACACAATATATACAACAAACAAATATGCAACACGAACCTGACGGAACCAAGGGTATGATATGAGGTGTTCCGGAAGGGTACATACATGTATATCCTTAATCACTAGGGAAACAATTTTTCTAATGCAAATTGTACTGCCATAACTGTACGGTGTAAGTTTAAACCTCATTTTCAATTATAGTTTTATTATCATATTCCTATATCTATTCCGAGCTGGAGCTCGGCTGTATATAATAACAATAAAGTGCACTCGATTCGCATAATGCTGTAAAGTTTAGTATAATTGACAGTGCCATTTTAGTATACTATATGGCTTATATGCGTCTGTAAGCTTGATTGGAGCGTTACAGATGACAATTTTCTGAAATAAATTATTCGAAACAAGGGAACCTGCTTTTAGAAGTTCATTGATTTGTAGCTTTTAATTGCCGCATTTTTCTAAAATCACAGTTTCGTATGTTTAAAATAGTAAGAACTGTTTTTGCTAACCCCCTTCCCCCAAACCAAAATAATCTATACTAAGAAAATATTAAGGAAACATTTTACTATATATTTTAGGCGCTGTGAACCATCAAGCTATAATGTTTGACAGAGTCATTCGTCAGTTTGATAATGGCACGGCGGCCATTGTGACACCCGCAAGAACAATCTATCTGATTGGTGGACCAACTCGTGCCACTGGTGACCAACATTCCGCAATAAGGGTCAACGGAAAATCTCAGTATGTTTACGTTGGTGATGACCTCATTTGCACTGGTAACCTGGATAATTGCCCTCAAGGGTTTACCGTTCGATTTACAATGAAACCAGAAAAACTTCTTAATAACATGTATTTCTTAGACAGCTTCCCGTTGTCAATTTATTATCGTGATGCACAGCTGTTCGTAACAGCGAGAACTCCAACGAAGTCTTGGACGGTTTCTGCTCCTGGAATTAGAGAAAACGAATGGCAGGACATTGAAATCACGTGGCACCCTGAAGCAGGTACAGTAGAATTAGATTCCCTTTGATCTGGGCGTGTATCAGACATTTTATTGTTGGAATCAGTCCCTATCAGATTAGGAATATTTCTTTGTTCTTAAGAAGACACATTTTTTCAGCCATTTAGCAAGATAAAAAATTCTTAGGTCCCCCATCACACATAAGAAAACAAGTTCCTGTCCCTTACTTATTATGGGTAGTATTTATATTATTCGTTTGGGGTACTTCTCAAAGCATAACACATCAAATTCGAGGTTTGAGATAAGTTCACACAGAGAATTCCAATAACAAAAGTTTATATAGTTTCCTATAGTCTAATTTGTAAATCAGTAAAATGTGTTCATGGATGCAACGTGGAGATGTATCATTTGTTGTCCCATTAGATACCATATTTTTATTAACTGACTCTCTCCTCTAACTGTGGAGTTGTGGTAACTTTAAAATATCTGCACTGAATCGGCATACTGTCCCCAGACTAAATTCCGTATGTGTTTATTTATAAATGTCCTCTGGTCCTTCATCTTTTCAAGTTGATATGTCAGTGGTGATGCCGAACAGATTGCTCTTTAAAAATAATCAACTACTCCAAGTTTTCAACACAGATCAATGCAACTTTGTAGAAAGGTTTTGCACATACTGAATTTATGCACCTGATATTTTAGAATTGTTTGGAAAAAGTTTTCTCATTTTCGACAATTGGGACATATTTTACTTGCTTTGTGCAATTTCCGGACAAATCCATTTAGAAAATTTCTGATGAAATTATTTGATAGATTTCCGGTGCGCACCCTCGTTAATACTATATTTAGCTTACTCGGGAGTTAAATTTTTCAGTTTTAAACCCTCGGTAATCATTGACCGAAGGAATATTGGAAATTAAACTACATGTATCTCCAGTAGATAATTATGGTAATTTACTCGTTGATGGTGTAGAATCTATATATTTTAACGCCTATTATATTTAATTGTATGTTTAGGTCTTATAAAACATCACAGTTTTGAGGATTTTCTCATCTTATCGTCGACTCAAAAATGACTAATCGGATTACTCGGAAATCTAAATATGTAAATCTGAGGAAAAACTCGCGGATTTGAGGAAAATTTCAATTTGAGCTTTATGAAACTATGCCTGGTTTGTGTATTACTGCAGTTTTTTTTTAATACAGATAATTTTATTTTATATTTAAGGCCTAACAATGAATTTAAATGGCGCTGAAGCAGTTCACCAAACATTTGGAACTCCTCAGGATGAAGTGCGTGAATGGAGTAACAAATTATATCTTGGTCGATCCCTGGATGACATGATTCGAGAAAGATATGCAGATGCTATTTTTGAACGTTTGGACATTTGGAACGCTAGGAAACAATACTTGGAACAGCATCGCATTATCCATACCAACGGCAAAACCGTTGTTGACCCCGTTATAACACCTCGTCCCCCTGTAGTGATAACGCCTCGTCCTGTCGTTGTAATCACACCGGCTCCAGAAAGACCAAAAGTAATTATACCGGACAGGCCAGTTGTAATAGTGGACCCGGTCCCCGTACGCCCGGATGAGAGAATCGTTCGAGCTGGCGATACGAATATAACTGTCATCAAAGATACTAATACCGAGATCACGTTACAGCTAACAGGAAGTGTGGTATCTCTTCCTCAACGACCAAGACCCGCACCTAGACCAAGTAAGTACTTTAAAACGTAATGTTTACGTCACTTACGTACAAGATATTAGATTTTATGTCTTAGAAAGAAGTTGTATGCAACTTTTTTCAGCTAGTTCGTGCATGGCGTCAAGTTTGACTTAGTGGAGAAAGCCGAAGAACCCAGGGAAACCCGGTGACAACTTGTAAATGATTAACTTCCTATACTTGAATGATCTGCCTACTAAAAATGGAAATAAAAAATTAGGAATAAGATTCTCTAACAATACCTTATAACTTATGTTGTATTAAAGTAGGTTGGAAAGTTTGGAGACTATACTTAGTTTTTGATGAAAACATTAGAACTGTTTCTTATTTTTATTCTTTCGATTTAATCAACTATAGAATTATATAAACGATTATCAAATAATCATATAAAAGATCCATTTTCGACTATACTGGATAAACATCCCAAAACGGATCATATATTCGACATGTTCGACCAGTCAATGCACTTCCCGTTGCTATTTTGTTTAGTTTCTTTTGCTTTCCTTATACGTGATGGGATCAACTCTCTTACACACTTCAGGAGAAATCTGACTGAAAAGCAGAGTTTTATTATAAAAATACGATTTTTTAATCATGAGATACAGGGAGGACATAATCAATTGGAAGAGTAACCCAGTAACCTTGACAACCAACCTCATTCACTCCACCCCACATTACTGAGAGGGCATTCGCTGTCCGCCAATGTGGGATCATGTGTATTGACAGCCTTTACAGTAAATAAAAATGTTGCCAATGGAACTTTTATTGGACCGCCTGATTCTTTCCTGGAACATCAAAAATATATTGACTGGATTAAAATAATAAAAGTTGTCTAGTTAGTAAGCCGTCAGATTGTGATCACCAGCGTGTTAACTCAGCGGTTGAGAGTTCGAGTCTTAACTTAAGACAAGGTGAGCTTGTGCTCAATTCCACCCTTAATTGACGAGGATTTCCAACTTTCATGTCGAGGCTAGTAGATTTTCATCTGGTACTCCGGATTCTTCCCCTGAAAAACTGGACGACATAATAATACAGAAAAATGGTAAAAAGTGGCTTAAATATACAGTTAATAAGTCAGAAAGTATTTTACTGCTAATTAAAGGCACAATGTCGAACAAAAAGTTTTCAAAATTAGAAATAAACTTAAACTACGGTTACAGTTTACAAAAAAAACATTATTAATCAATATTTGAGTTAAAACAATCTCGATCTGAATTCGTTTGTGTATGATAAAATCACAATCGAGACTACGTCTATTTGACCTCGTTTCAGCTCATGAATTATTCTGGTACCCTGACGATGATATCCTCATGAGCCTAAGCGGCCTTCGGATATAACGTCAGGTCAGGAGCATTGGATTTCAACGGTGACAGCGTTGAAATTTGACGTTCGGGTATTCTCTAGACTAACCATTTTGTATCATAGATAAGACGTCATTCTCTTTATGACGTTCAATGTTTACATTTCTCAGCTGAGTTTGCATTAAGATTTAATAATTTTAACGTAAAGTTAAATGTAATTTATATTTAAATTTTATCAAGAAAAGGTATTCCCAGCTTTAAAAAATGATTGACATGTGCATATGATATTAAATGGCGTCATATTATCAACCAATTAAAATGCTTATATCGGAGGTCCTGACCTGGTATTATATTTGAAATGAAGCTTGCGTCAATAAAAAATATTGCACCAGGAGACCAGGTTACTCATGAATGTACTCTTAAAAATAGAGTTGCGTCCCTTACATCATTTAAATTCTGTATAAACATCGATCTTCTGATTTGTTTTTGTCAGATCAGTTTATAGGAATATCTTCCTTTGATATATTTTAAACCAAAATTATATTTAAAATATAGAATCGTGTTGTAAAGTACTCCCTAAAATATCATATGTGTTAAGTTTTTTCATGTTCAAGTCTTGTTTAAGATCTAAACTCTGTCTTAAAAAACAATAATATATTATACATAATTGTAACTTTCCTATCAGGCCCCCCCCCCTTTTCAGCCCCTTTCCAGGATACTCCTGTTTCATCCACCGACAATAGGCCGATTTTAGCTTTGTGATTTCCCCGCCAAAATGGCGTGTGTGACCATTATTCGTTCTACCACCAACGAAAGTATCAAAGGTATAAAACCATGCAATATGATATCGAATTTGTCATGTGTAATCACCTGGAATAAGGGAAACAACTCGAATGTTTTGACAAATATTTTGTTCTTGGGTGCTATCGTTTGAGATTATATTAAAATTAATTTGGAAATGTGAATCTAATGTTTCAGCTCTGTAGGGTATGCAATTTTTTAAATCTCGTTTAGGAAACTTGTTATTTATTTATAGATGTTAATTCTTATACAAGGAGATCCTAGGTGTATTTGACATTTGACTCGCAAGTTGAACATTTACTTTCCCACACCAGTCTTTTCCCTTCGAGGTCTCCGACTTTCTCCCACACCAGTCGTTTTCCTTCGAGGTCTCCGACTTTCTCCCACACCCGACGTTTCCCTTAATGCTTTCCGACTTTCTCCCACACCCGACGTTTCCCTTCGAGGTTCTCCGGCTTTCTGTCGTATAAAAAGGTTCGATTCAGCTAAAAGTAATATCTTGACCATTTCAACCTATACAGCCCAATCAATGCCACTCGGGTGTTTAAGTTGTGCTTTTTGGAGACAAAGAATGTCGTACAATAATTGTTCACGTCAACTTTGATTTTTAGGAGGTGGTACCCGTGCACCTCACTATAAACCAACCGTATCAGGTTTGTATTTACCTTTTAGCCAATGTACATGCTATGGCAATAGGTGTGCAGAGTACACATGCTTCTGTTTAATATTTCACGTGCGTTTCAGATTTTCTTGGTCTTCATTTACAAAATTCTTCTGCTTTATTAAACAATCACAGTGACACTTCTTTTGTGGGTGTTTTAGTTGTATGTTTGTGTGTTTTCTTTTATTCCGGGAAAGTTTAATCTAAGCTTGTATGACGCTATTTAAGCACCATTCAGTAACGCAGTGAATACTTGTTTGCTTCTTATTGGGTAAC
This sequence comes from Limnoperna fortunei, assembly GCA_944474755.1. NCBI lineage: Eukaryota > Metazoa > Mollusca > Bivalvia > Mytilida > Modiolidae > Limnoperna > Limnoperna fortunei. The sequence goes on from OX104125.1 coordinate 27,087,079, forward strand.
CAATGGTTACATATTAGTAAGTATAGTTTTTTATGTAAGCTTTGGTATGAATTAACTTCTAACAAGAGTAGATTTGTCGATTTTTACAACATAAAATTGTTTCAATTCAGTATTTTTGAATTTTAAACAATAGTGAGGTCATTTAAACAATTAAAAGCTGGTTAAAAAAGAATTAATTAATATGTGACAACTCGTTGTACCTGCCCTACTTATGCAATATTTAATGTTTAGTGTTTGGATTCTTGTGTAATGTGTGATTGAAGACATTTTGGCAGCTTTTAAAATAGACCTTTTATGATGTCGTTTACTACTGTTTATTGTGGAGAAACATTATTTGGGAAATTAGTCATAGAATCCCTTGCCGTCGAACACTTTTTGTTTTATTTCGTTTGTGAGCGTGTGTTTGAGGATAACACGCTCCCATCAGTCTAAGAAAGCGTTGGATGGCAGAGGATGCCCGTACTATATGAAATGTGTTTCTGATTCCACAGTACCTCAGAGTTCCAAAACTAGTAAAACCTCCGGTGAATCCTGATATCATTAGAATACATACTTAATATGATACATAATTCGAACATGTGTAGTTTTACATTTAAACATGGTTCCTTACCTTTTCATTGTAGCTTGTCGTATACCTGTGTGTGCAAACAGTACATGATTGTGTTTAATGTTTGCCGAACTTACCTGCGTTACAGGTGTGCAAACATTTCATGCTTGTGTTTAATGTTTGTCGAACTCACCTGCGTTTACAGGTGTGCAGACAGTACATGCTTGTCTTTAATGTTTGCCGAACTCACCTGCGTTTATAGGTGTGCATAGAGTGCTTGTGTTTATTGTTTGTGGAAATTACCTGCGTTTATAGATGTGTAGACAGTGCTTGTGTTTTAAATGTTTGCCGAACTCACCTGCGTTTATAGGTGTGCAGAAAGTACATGCTTGTGTTTAATGTTTGCCGAACTCACCTGCGTTTATAGGTGTGCAGACAGTACATGCTTGTGTTTAATGTTTGCCGAACTTACCTGCGTTTATAGGTGTGCAGACAGTACATGCTTGTGTTTAATGTTTGCCGAGCTCACCTGCGTTTATAGGTGTACAAATTATGCTGCTTTTTTCAACTGGTCTGCACAACACTAAATGTTCAGCTTAAGAAAGCTTACTAGATTTTATTAGTTGATTTTTTTTCAGTGGAGGTAATTTTTTAGATATTGTGTGTGCTTTACTTAGTTTTGTTTTGTTACTTTTTGTCTTTTTTGAGTTTGTTTTTATTTGTTTGTTTTGTTGGAGGGGTGGAGATGTCTGCTTTTTGAAAATTCGGTTAACTTTAAATAATCATTTGTCTGTATAACACCATTAACATTTTGTTGTTTCTCCTAATGATCAAATTCGCAACTTGAAACGGTTTGATAATACAGTTGGTAATTTTTATATAGGGTATATATTTTTTAATCCGCAATTCATATTGTTTATTTATTTATTTTTTTTTAATTTTAATGAATATATATATATATATATATATATATATATATATATATATATATATATATATATATATATATATATATATATATATATATATATATATATATATATATATATATATATATATATATATATATATACTATTATAACAATTCAGCTTACCGCCCAACTAGAGCCCCGCCGGTTATTCAGCACCTGTGCAGGTAGAAGTTGTGTATTACCTGTCGATGATGACTCACGGTACAGTGCTGATTATTTCATCAATACCCCTTTTCCACCTCATTCTTCAAATCAGTAGCCTTTAAGTTCATTACATTAACACTTTACAGTAGTTGAAAGTTAATTATAAATGAGAAAATGAATTTAGCATAAATTAAATGAATTAAAAATGTTATTGAAGTATTTCCATAAGATACGTTCAATGCAGTATGTACTTAATCCGATATAATCCGATTCATTTAGCCGTTTTGTCACGTGCGTTTTGTATACCTGGTGTCTGTACAGCAATCTTTTACAAAAAAGTGACTAGTGACAGCTATCACTATTGTTTCTTTTATTGTTTATTTATTTTGCGTGTATTTTTCAAATAAAAGTCCTTTGAATAAAAAGATAATGAGTGAAAAATGTACAAAAAAACACGCTCAATTTAAAAAATATTTAAAAAAAATATAACATTATCGTTCATTATTGGTTGAATGTCAACGTGTAAATAAACCTTTACTTATTTCTTATGTAACCCCCGTTCAAACCTCTTAAATCGATGAATGAATAGATTTTATAAGTAATACAAACATTCTTTCTTACTATTTTTGGCGGTCTGCACTGTAATAAACAGTAGCTGACTTCTTCATCACCTACCAAATGCCAGGGGCCAAAAGGAGGGGTGTCATTAACGTACATAAAATCATTAATTATAGTATACAAAATGCCTCTAAGTAAATTTTGGGATGATGGCCTTTGATTAAAGGATGAAACATTCTTTATCTCTCATACAGTGTAGTGAGACACTCTTTCCATAGCAACAGCGTTTTATGACCGATAGCATCTTAGATCATATTTCACTTTTGAAGGGGGTTGCAAAGGGGGAAGTGACGTCAGAATCTGCAACTGTATCTTTGAGTAACGGGAGTGCAACATACTTTGCTAACAAGTGGAGACTTATTAAATAATATTTTTATAAGTGTCACGGAAATACCTCAGATTTCTATCAAGTTAATTTGTGTTGCGATTTGAAATTGTATTCATACCAACTGAAGTATGAAGTAAAGGAAACATGGAGAAATTAATACTGGTGTTTATTCTCTGTATAACTTCGCTTATTGGTAAGTTAACTATTTTCATTTGTATATATTTTAAAAACCTACATATAGACATATATCTTGAGGCAAATATCTAATTGTTATATTTTGGCTGTTGGAATAAAAATACTTGTTTAGCTGTGAAATGAGTTAGAAAAGTATTTGCCCCAAAATTGACATGTTTATAAAAAGTTTTGATGTATACAGTAAATTGTACATGTCTTTGATGTGAACGGATGCTTTAATTCTTTTTCGGTATTGCTTATTAATATTTGTGAGGATTTCTGAAAACCTCCTCATAGGCAACCCCACCTATCCACCTCCAAAATAAACATTTAAAATTTATGGACCAAAGCTTTCCGTCAACAGCATTCCAATGCCAATTTTTTTATTGAATGCACAAAATCAATTTTTATATATGTGTATTGCAATCGACTTATGGGACTTATAAATCTGAATTTATTTTCTATTCAAATATTTTTTAGCGTTAAAAAATTGAACATTGATATTTCACTTATAATTGATTTTGAGGTTTGTGTGTTCTTTTATCTCCACTTTTTACAGATGAGGAAAAATCAAACGTTTAAAAATAATCTCATACAAAATAAAAAAATGTTAATAATTATATTTTTAATATAATGTTTTTGATAAACGTATATTTATACATGCAAGTTTTAATGATATATGTGTCACTAATATATAAAATAAACAGCGAAAGTTAAACTGACCATGAAGACTAAGAGGGCACAAAGAGTTTATTATTATATTTTTGACAAGTATCATAATGTCTAACTGATATTAAACTACTGCCAGGGGCCTCGGTGGTCGAGTCGTTAAGGTAGTTAGTCATCTTCTATTGATCACTAGCGCGTTAACACCTTAGGTTGCAAGTTCGAGATTGCTTTCGGGTAGGGTGTGCTCGACTCCAACTTAATTGGCAAGGATTGTCTATTTTCCCCTTCAAAGTCGAGGATTTTCAAGAAAAAAAAACAAAAAAGAACACATGATAAAGATGACAATTGCTGAATGTGGCGTGGTGGTAAACACAATTCAAGAAATAATTAACTACTGCCAAACCCGTGTTCAATGCACACTTTTTTAAACAAACCTGGCAGACCGTACGTCACAGGCAGTATGTAAATGAGTACCGCTCGTAATTAGATTACACATATCATTTAATCCCTATTGATCTGATTAGCATCGGACAACAGATTCTCGCTAATCTCCGCGTGTATCTATAAGAAACAGACATGCACATGGAGGGGTAATAATAAAGCCACTTATTCCTAAATATCATGACCAGCAGGCCTACGGCTGAACTAATGTCTCTAAAATATGCAATTCATCGCAAACAAAGCTGTGTTGTTCTTAGTCCGAGAATCCTCTGCCGTCCAACGCTTTTTTTTGCGTGGGACGCAAAAAAACCAAAACGATTTGTGAATAAATTAACTACATACATTACGCCATGGACTACAAGTCAGAGGCACACGCCCGTTCGCCTGTATCGGCCCCTACATGTGTATTATGTAGCAGCCGCTTAGAAGGGGGGACTCTAACTCGAGCATCTAACATTGTTGTTTCTTAGGACTCTATGCTGAAATGATAGACATTCAAATCTCGCCATGTTTTTAAAATACATTAACGATACTTTCACAGGTTCACTAAGTGATTCATGTTTTATTTATATTCAAAGATTTCAGTGATCAGAAATAAAAATGCATAATCGCTTAATTAATTATTAGCACTCTCATACTGACCCCTAGGCCGAATTTTACTGCCGTTATAATCCGAAGTTAGTTTTGTGATTTGTCAGATTAAAAAAAAAGCTAGGGTACGATTATTCGTTCTAACTGACCCCTCCCCCCAGCAGTGTTATAGAATCAATCTAGTCTTGATCAGATAGCTTATGATTATGATTCAGGATTTGCTGTAAAATAATAAATTTTAGAAAGAACTGGTGTGACCACACCCTAAGACGTTTTCACGTTTAATCTGATTTTAAAGACTATTTTTAGATTATTTTAAAGAGGTTGCTCATAATCTGTAGGGAACGCAATATTAACAACACTGATATTTTCATCTTCTCGTTTACATAACTCTTTCTTATTAGATAAGTTAGTACTTGGTCATAGTTAAACTGGCACCATGTTTAACTAGGAATAAGAACCAGTTATAATGCTCCCAGCTTTAGACTGGTACCAATAAATGGTTATTAGTTCTACTGGTCCCAGCATTAGAACTTTTACATGAGTCACGTGATATGAGTATTAGTTATTCGGGTTCAAGTTAGTAGTTATGCTGGTTATTAGTTCTACTAGTACTGGTCCCATCATTAGAAAGGGTCATATCAACGGTTATTTATTCTACTGGTCCCAGCTTGCAAGACGAGAAATAGTTTGGTTTTTTGTCTTCAAAACATTCACCCAGCGCGCCAACACCATGAATGTAAATCCAAAATTATCAAACAAAGCTATGCGCATGACGGAATTTTGTTTTTTCCCCTAAAGATTTCTATTTTTACCCCAGGTTTGTAAACAACGTGACTGCGTTTGGATGAGTAATAGATAGATAAAGTATCTATGTTGATGATACAAACACCAGATTTCTCTGCTTTGTCTTTGCTAATTACAACAACATATACTGAAAGGGGTACATCTTAGGGAAAATTTATCGTTAATGTATGATGAGACCATATGTCCGGCCGCTCTTGTACTTTATTGTCTATTATTTTGTGAGCTTGAAAAACTTACCAATGTAAAGTCCAGTTTAATTGGAGAAGGAAGCCGTGGTAAAAAAAAAACGACAATGCGTGTCAACAAACCGTGGAGTCAAACACACCCTTTAAGAAATAAACAAAGGTTGGACTCGAACACACCTTGTCCGAGATCATATAGTAGCGCTGAAAACAGTAAAAGTACACAATAACGTCTTTTATCAAGTTGCTTTTTAAAAATTTATCGGGTTTCATTACTCAACAAAGACTAGAAATTTTACACGAACATTTTACAAAGTTTGAAAATGAGGCATGGTGGGTTCTTTATATCTGGGGATGCCAACCTGCTTTAATATTTTGTCAGAGAAATAAAATGCTAAATATTTTTGTTAACCTTACCGGTTCACTGCAATATAGGTCTTGTTTTACTTATTGTTTGACATGCAGCTGTAGGTTATTAGGTTTTTTTCTGTGACGTGATAACACATTGACAGGACCACGCCCATGTGACCACGCCTAGCTGCGATGGGAGGCACACACACGAAGTTTATTTCTCTCTTTTAAGCGGCTTATGTTTTCCTTCTGTGTGTGTGTCAGTCTGTCCACAATCATTTTTCTTCGGCGTGTGTGTCCGTTCGTAAATATTTTTCGTCACAATTTTTCGCAGCAGTGATAAATGATACAATACTGAATTTTTTTCAATAGCTTTGTATAATCATGCAATATCGTGGAATGTATTTTCAAACTCTATATTTACAAAGCGGGGTATCATCAGGAGCTATTAGCTCACACTACGTGTTTCAATCGTAATAACTGTGTCATTAAAATCAGGTCTTTTTGTACAGAATTTACCTTGACATTTAATACAGAATTTACCTTGACATTTAAAATTAGTCTGCTTTTTACTAATTCAATTACTTATATATGGTTCTCATTAAAATATGAAAAAACAAAACAACATTAAGGTTGGAAATCGAAGGGGTTTTTTTGGTATTTTTTGTAGTTGTTCGTTTTCAGATATAATATTCTTGTGATTTTTCGTGTTTTATAAAAATAGTATAGACATTTCATGGTGTCCAGCAATATACGACCGGTTATTAGGGCCCCGCCACTTTGTGGCGGACGCTCTATAGTGATCAGTCTGTCCGTCCGTCCATCCGTTTCGTCCGTGCGTCTGTCAGTCCGAAACGAATTGTGTCCGGGCTGTAACTTTTTTTATCTTTCGAGGTAGGCTTTGATATTTGGAATGTGGGTAGATAATATTAAGGCGATGTGTCGCATACCATGGTTGATCACCTTTGACCTTGAACTTTGACCTTAAGGCCACCTTATTGCTTTCTGCATGACAAATTCATGTCCGTGCTGTAACTTTATCTTTCGAGGTAGGCTTTTGATATTTGGAATATGAGGAGATAATAGCAATGTGTCGCATACCATGGTTGCTGACCTTTGACCTTGAACCTTTACCTTAGGTCACATTATTGCTTTCTGCATGACAAAGCCATCTCCGGGCTGTAACTTTTTTATCTTTCGAGGTAGGCTTTTGATATTTGGTAGGTGGATAGATAATATCAAGGCGATGTGTTGCTTACCATGGTTGCTGACCTTTAACCTTGAACTTTGACCTTAGGTCACATTATCGCTTTCTGCATGACAAATTCATGTCCGGGCTGTAACTTTTATCTTTCGTGGTAGGGTTTTGATATTTGGAATGGGGGTAGATAATATCAAGGTGATGTGTCGCATACCATGGTTATTGACCTTGTGACCTTGAACTTTGACCTTAGGTCACATTATTACTTTCTGAATGACAAATTCATGTCCGGGATGTAACTTTTTTATCTTTGAGGTAGGCTTTTGATATTTGGAATGTGGGTAGATAATATCAAGGTGATGTGTCGCATACCATGGTTATTGACCTTGTGACCTTGACCTTAAGTTTCGCGGACCCACAGAGATGGGTACCATCTCACTGATATCTAGTTGTTTTGTGAAGACGGGGAATACAAGTATTGAATACACATTTACGCCGAACCATAAAAGTATTGAAAGTACATTAAAGGGAGACAATAAAAGTAGCGAAAGTACATTTACGCAGGTTTACGATTGGTTTAGTAGTCTTTCATTTTTACTTTTGAACACGTGGTCTGTCAACACTAAGGTTGCAATGACTCCAATCTTAATTGAGAAGGATTGCTAGTTTTCCTACCGAAGGTCGGAGGTTTTCTCGGAGTGCTACGACTTCCTCACTAATAAAGACTAGACGTCATGATATAGCTGAAAAATTGCTGAAAGTGCCCTTCATATAAACAAACAAACAATCTTTCATATTCTAAGTCCAACTCTAAACCAGGCTTTAACTATTGTAGGTGAGGTAGATACACAAGGAACAGTTATCAATCCAGGCACTCGGACATATTTCGGTGGATTTGACGTCACAGACTTTGACAAGTACTTCTCAAACATTGTCCGTTTCCATGGCAATGCATATATCCATTATGATTTTACAAAGGTTGGAAATCAACAGCAAGACATTTTGGTCCCTGTCCACAACGAGACCTTTACCTTTCAGTTTATTACCCAGGAGAATAATGGTCTGATTTGGTTGGACGACCGCAAGGATGAAGATTTGAGAATGTATTTAGCTATCAAGGTACATAACGAGTACAATAATAATTTAGTTACATGTTGATAGGGTTTCATTGATAGTTTAAATATTTTCTAGTTTCTTCTATTTACATGATCATATTGATTATCAAAATGAACACCTTAAATAAATTTTTCAAATAAACCGTTTTACCCATTATTCCTTTTACATATAAATACATGTATTGAAAACCCCTCATGATTACATTTTTTCCTGATATAAACAGAAATTTTCAGCAAATGAATATTACAAATTTATATGTGTTATTTTAGTTAAAAAGAGCTTTTTTTACCTGTTTTTTAATGTTTGACAGTTTCTGTAAGTTAAGAAAATGTTGTTTACTACTTGTAACAATTATTCAAGAGACCATTCTGATAAAACTACAATTTTTAAATCCCTTTGTGGTGAATTTCATATTCAGGGAACCTTTGTCAATAAACCAGTTGTCTCATGAGACTGCAATGTTAGTTATCTCCCTTCAGCTGTGATGCAAGATCTTAGATCTTACAGTAATTTAAAACAACGTTGCCTACCTCAACTTCCATTTTCCTTTGATTTACATATAATTACAATAAATTTGTGTATAATCAAAAATAGATTTCTGTAATCTTTTGCTGTTGTCTTCTGAAAATAGCTCGGACTGATATAGTTGATAGCATATATTACGGTAGGTACAATTTCTAAACAGGATCAAAATAAACCAATATTGTATTGTGCATGTGAATTAATACCAGATATTGAACTTACTTGGTAATTATTTGAGTGCTAACCTGATGGTCCCAAAGTTTTGGAAAGCAGTAGCCCACACAGCAGAAGTGGTACCAGTGGCCTACTTTGGTGTACCAGTGGCCTACTTTGGAGTTGGTATTGTTTTTGTTGTTTGTTTTGCAATTAATTACTGTAAATAGAGAGATTTTCATATGGGGGTAATACTCACTTATCTCTATATGTGACTGACAACAACCACACCTTGTAAATAGTTTAGATACTAATAAAGCTGGCAAACTTTTGTCTACTTTGTGCTGTTCTGATGATCAATTAAATTATAAAATTGGCCAGTTGGCTGTCTAGATGTGATTAATCAACTGGGATTGTTAGAAACCAGTTATCTGTCAGAATTATAGGTCCTTATTTTCATGAAATTTTAAATAGTCCTTTGCTTCTTAAACATCAGAACTCAAGTAAAAAACATAAACCAAGTCAGTTGCCATAATTTTCCCTCCATTTATTATGGAATATTTTGACATCATTTTAATATCTGAGGACTTTTAACAGTAGTTCATTGTTTTTTACACAGAATATCATAGATCTAAAGCAGTGTGTAAGTAGCATGTTAAGGTCAAACAAATGTAAAGGTCAAAAGGGTTTATTATAAATATTATGCATATATATTTTTCCAATATAATTTAAATTAGAGATTTTTTTACTTGTTAATTATTTACTGCCATTGAGTGAAAGGTCACCATCACATTGAAGGTTACTTAGTAACCAACATGAATGAGGAACCAACCCATTTTTGTCTGTAGGGGACATGGGATATGTACAGACAGAAATTGAGGACCAACCCATTTTTGTCTGTAGGAGACATGGGATATGTACAGACAGAAATTGAGGACCAACCCATTTTTGTCTGTAGGGGACATGGGATATGTACAGACAGAAATTGAGGGACCAACCCATTTTTGTCTGTAGGGGGCATAGGATATATACAGACAGAAATTGTGTTCATTATGGAGTCCACACATATCGTTTACTTGCTGGAGAAAAAAGGGGTATATTCTAGAAAAAATGAGGGATGTTAGAATTAAACTTTGTCAGACTGGAGACAATATTTTAAAAAATATTTTCTCCTAACCCTCTCCAAGATAATAAAATGGTTTATACCATAAATTACTATCTCCTGGATTTTAGTTTATGCTAGCATTCAAATTTGGATCACTCATTCATTGGTTCTTTTTAACTTCTGGTGTAGCCTTGATAAGATCTTTTTCTCTGAAACAGTAAAAAAATGGCAAAAAGTAAACAATCTAATTTATAATAAGATCACTACTTGACACAGTTATGTAAGTTTGTAAGAAAAAAATGGAAAGCATGAAGTATGTATCTTGTAGTAGGTTCATTACAAAATAGATAGATTTGACTGCAAGCCATTGATTACAAGTGATTGAAAAAGGGGAACAGATTTTGAGTTATCTCCCATTACAAGATTATAAAAAATGGAGGTTTTTTTTGTTACTTTTATTCAACATGTAAATGGGACATAACTCAAATATTTTATAAATAAATTTCTTTATAAGTTTATTTATCAGTGTTAAAAAGTAGCCTATACACGTTCTGGAGGCTTAACAAAATTTCTCAATTTGCTTGGTAGAGTAAATTACATTTGGATGTTAACTCATCTGTAATTTGATATTGATCAAAATCTTTAATTAAAAAAAAATTAAAATCAGGTGGTCCAGTCTAAACCAAACTCTGAACAATAATGTTACCATGGTAACTGAACAATAATGTTACCGTGGTAACTGAACAATAATGTTAACCATTTTTGGAATATATTTAAATTGAAATGGAACCAAATACCCATCAATACGTCGTTTTCAAGATAGGTAGTTATATGTATCCAATCATGTGAATAATAGTATCACATGATTTATTTAGGGCACTTTCCTCAATGTACTGTCTTTTAACATGGTGTGAATGTCATAAAACGGAATAAAACTTGACCCCCTTCCATAAATTTTATGTTTAGTGTTGGTTTTGCACCTCAGCACAACACAGCACAGGTTTTGTTTTGCATCATCTTTCTTATGCCGTCTGTCAAGTGTTGCCATTTTAAACTAAAAGTGCCCTAAATTTTTTATGACGTCACGTTATCAGTATTACAATTTCCACCTCCTTTAACGAGAGCGATTATATCTTGAAAAGGATGTATTCAAAACAAAAAATGCAGCCGAATACCGGTTTGGATTAGGCAGGGTTCCCAAAAGGGTTCGGTTAAAGCAGGGTTCCTAAAGGGGTTTGGCTTAGGCAGGGTTCCCAAAGGGGTTCGATTATTGCAGAGTTCTCAAAGGAGTTGGGTTTAGACTGTATTAGATTTGTATATTGATTTGATTGTGTTTTATTTTGTGAAAACAATATAATATTGAAATAAAATTTCTTGACACTACAACGTGTAGGCTAATTTTTTTCACTTTATTAATGGTCAAATATGACTATATGGTAGTCTATATATCGATATGTATTTATGCAAATGGGTAAAATATTACTTATAAATATCTACAGAACACAGAAAATGGCAAGGAGTGTGTAAGTTAAAACAAATGCATGAGTTTTGCCAACTGTTGTTTCTTTCTCTACCATCGGTTGAAACTTCCGAGTGACAAAATCATCTTCGTTCTATGTGAGGAGGGTTAATCTCATTGTAAACTGATATAAAAACTCAGGGATATATGTCATGTACAGGGCATGTACTTGTATGTACTGTTGTCTTGTCCTGTACTGTCTTTACAAATAGATGTCTTGTTCAATTCTCTGAATATTTGTTGGAAAATTAATAAGAAAGTTTGGTGATTAAAAATAGCCTTTATTTTTTAAACCAAAAATTAAAATAAAAAATGGGGGTGAAAATAAAGCACTTGCTGGTTACATAAAAAAAATGGATGACTATTACAGATAAAGGGAGGTAATACAAATATTTGGGATAAAGGGAGGTAATAAGGAAGCTCTCTTCAGTCCTGTTAGTTATTTTCCTTGTATTTTCTTGTAGTAAGCAATGAAAAGAAACAAAATCTTGGCAATTATGAATTGGTAGTGTTATGTAATTAATTAATTTTTTATTTCAGAATGTATAAAGACAATAATAAGCTCGTGAAATTTTTTCTGTTTCACTATTGAGTAATACAAATATTTAACAAGGGAGGTAATCAGAACTATTCTTTAAATTAAGACCCCGATGACTAACTCCCTTTACTTAATGAGGAATTTTTCTTCTATGAAGTTTCTGTTTAATCTGTTTTATTAATTTTGGTGCATCCTCAAAAACTACTTTCATCATGTTTAATTTCAGAAAGAGTTTCACAGAGCTCTCCATTTTGGAGATAGATAATACTATATGTAGATGCTTTGTGAAGAATGACACATGATTCACATTTCATCATTCAGCCATGTTTTTTTATATAGTAGTTACAATAACCTAACTATTTACAGTGTTTTTACCCCAAATTAATACACAGAATAAAGTCTACGGATTAGAAATGTAAAATTATAAACATTATTTAATATTTTGTTATTTTTTTTAGTGCAAATTATTTCAACCAAAATTTCTGCCACAAAACATACCATTTTTCATTTGGTTAATATTTTACAGTGGACCAAATGAAACTTTTCCTGTGTATAAGAAGGAATGGTAAAAGTATTTAAATTCTGGAAGGGCAACTGTCCCATTGTTTACAATACAATTGTTATTTTTCTCTTTGTAATTTATTTACCTGTAACCTTGAATTAAAATGGAAAAGTCAATCAAGTGTAATCTAACAAGATTTTGTGAAACCCTGATGTACAATGAATTTAAGGATCTTGCACATATCAACAAGATTATATATTACCTATTATTTTAATTCTTAATTTGTTTTTGTGTTTTTTTATGTCCCGCGGGCCATGGTTGGAGGACCTAAAAATTGTGGGTAATTGTGGGTCTGTTTGTTCATCTGTTATTCCAGTCCATCCATCCCACCTCATTTGCATTGAAGTTTTTTTTATGGAGATGACTACACATTTTGAAACACTTAATACAGGGTTACAACATGTTGATATCTCTTTACTGGCAAAATTCTGTAGGGATGTGCCAAATATTTCATGCTTGAGTGACCTAAAAAAGGGGGGTCTTAACCAATGTATATCCAGCGGGACTTTTTGTTTTTATTTTTTATTTTTTCGTGTTTGTTTTTCTTTTTTTTTTTCTTTTTTGGCTTCATATTTCCCTTTGTGCATTTTCATTTGTTTTATTCCATTCCATTCACATATTTCATATCATGTTGTCAGTCCATTACTTTGGATAAGAAGGACATGAGTTATTTACCTTTAGCTGTGCATTGGAGATAACCAATTAAAAAAGGATTACTAATTACTCATTGACTCATTGTTTGCTTAAATTTCAACAACTTTTCTCCCTTATCTTCTTATTTGCATTTAGAGTTTGTGGGATTTCTATAAAACCTCATTTAAATATTTTTAAATACGGTAAATGACTATAAAAATTTTAATAAACATTTTATCCATTTATAACAGATGTAACAATTTTACTCTGTGGAAATGACCTTAGACCTTTGACCTTTAACATTGTACTGTACCCAATTAAAGTCCTGAGACTACTCTTCTGCAGAAAAATATTCTTGCCCACCAATAAATTATCACAAATCAAACCATGCTGTTGTATAAAATTTTGTTTGCTTTTATTGAGGGACCTCAGTGGTTAAGGGAGTTCGTTTACTATTGATCACATGTCTGTCAACACCGAGGTTTCAGGTTTGAGTCTCACTGTGGTAAGGGTGCGCTAGACTACAGTCTTAATTGATAAGAATGGCAGTTTTCCAACCAAAGGTCGTGAGTTTTCTCCTGGTACTCCGGCTTCCTCCACAATTAAAACTGGATGCCATGACATAGCTGAAAATTTGATTAAAGTGGCATTAAGCACCATTCAAACAAACAAACAAATCCTTTTATTGAAGGAGAAACCCAGACTATATGTCAACAACCCACATCCTTCGGAAAGAAAAATAGTAAAGGTCGTAAACAAAGTTCATATGTTCGATCAATTACTGTAATTAGCATTAAACTTGATAATTAAACAAAATTGGCTGGTTTTTTGTTGTCATAGGGGGTGTGGGGGGGGGGGGTTGTCGCTTTTGGAGGTTTTATAGAAATCTAACATCAATAGTTGTTTATTTGTTTGTATATTTTGTTATGCATTTTTTAGTTTTTAGATTTGTATATTATTAATCAATCATCAGTGTATCTATTACTAGAATAATCGATTTCTTAAGTTTACATTCCATTTGTATTGTTTATGTTGTAGACTGCAGTGACTTTTTTTAAAAATATTGAAAAGCATTGGTTTTATCTTTAAATAAAAAAAATATTTACGATATAACTAAGGCCAAGTTAAAAGAAAATTTAGACTTGATAAACACATTTTTAAGCAACATAAAAGACAAACACTTGGCCACAATATAAAACAAACACATGGCCAAATATAAAACAGACAAACACATGGCCAAAATATAAAACAGACCCATGGCCAAAATATAAAACAGACCCTTGGCCAAATATAAAACAGACAAGCACATTGCCAAATATAAAACAGACAAACACATGGCCAAAATATAAAACAGACCCATGGCCAAATAAAAAACAGACAAACACATGGCCAAAATATAAAACAGACCCATGGCTAAATATAAAACAGACAAGCACATTGCCAAATATAAAACAGACAAACACATGGCCAAAATATAAAACATACCCATGGCCAAAATATAAAACAGACCAACACATGGCCAAAATATAAAACATACCCATGGCCAAAATATAAAACAGACCCATGGCCAATTATAAAACAGACAAGCACATTGCCAAAATATGAAACGGACAAACACATTCCCAAAATATGAAACAGACATACACATGGCCAAAATTATGGACAACAATAATTGAACAGAACAGAAAACATTTTCAGCCAATAGAATACCAGATAGTTAAAAATTTCTGAAAGTAACAATAATAAACATCTGCATTTAGTCAAGTCAAAATTAGTTCTATAGCTTTCCTCCTTTGCTAAGAATTTATTTTATTCAAATGGCCACAATATTTAATAATTTCCCGCAATGTAACTGATTTAAACAGAAATTAATGTCCAAAATTTTTTTGCGAGTTTGTTTCTTTAATGAACCATGGTAAAGAACAATTATATAATTTGGGAAACTAAAAACTTTATTCCCAATAAAATCACTGTTGCCTCAAAAACAAGTTGACATTTTAAGATGAAACATCTTTGACTGATACAAATAGTCATAAACAATTTATTGATTGTTTGAAAGTAGAAAAAGACAAAACAGTAGTTCTACATGACTGTTTTTTTTTCTGCCTAGAGTCCCAGTACATGTACTTCCATAATGTAGAGTAAGTTATCTGTGCAAGGAATTAAGTGTTATATTAACGATACAAATATGTTTTGTTTTTTGTTTTTATATTCAGGGAATTTATTCTTCATTATAATAAAATATTATACAAAAATATTAATGACTAATATGTGGTTCTTCTTTATTACAGGTCAAAGTTCAGTGTTGATTTGTTTCACTAAAGTACTTATCTGAAAGTTCAAATGTACTTTTATTTACAGGATGGCTATTTGATGTTTTTCATTGATGAGGGTCAAGGTCGGGTTCAGTCCATCAAACTGAATTCACAAAAAATTAGAGAGCTTAATGATTGGAACTGGCATACATTTAGATTGGATAGATTTGGAAAAGTGGTAAATTTTTATTTGACATTCTGTATTTAAGAAATAAAAAAGGGAACAATAAATTGGACATATTTATTTATTTAACTTAAACCTCAAAGTCATAGTTACAAATTCCATTATGGTGACAAAATTTTCCATAAAGCATGGTTTTCATAATTTATATAAGTTCTATTATAGGATTTTCAGAAGGACAAAATGACACCATTTTATTATTAAGATTTTTGATGCATAAAATATCATTAAGATGCAAATTACATTCTGCTGATGGTTTGTAGGACATTGACTTTACATGTGCAATTCTGCTGTCCCAGTGAGTTCTTGTGATCAAGAAATTTGAACTTACTCAAAAATAATTAATTAATAAATGATAATTATAATTTTACCTGAAAACCAACAGCAACTAAGAAGTTTTACATGTGCATGAAATAGTTCAAAAGACGCATCACTGTTACTTATCAATGTCAAGAGGAGCTAGTAATTCTGATGTTCTGATTGTCTTTATAGCTTAGTTTTTATGTTGACGAGGAATACATTGGCCAACTAACAACAACGAGAGAAATTCAGTTTATTGGAAGGGGCGATGTTTACCTTGGTGGTACCCCTATAGACTTCACAAATGCCGTTGTAACACAGAGTTATAATGGTGGGATAACTAAGGTAATATATGGTCTCCCCATGGAAAAAGGGGAGGTAACACAGAGTTATAATGGTGGGATAACTGAGGTAAGGTATGGTCACCCCAAAGTAAAAAGGGGAGGTAACAAAGAGTGGTGCGATAACTAAGATAACTCCTCATGGAAAAAGGGGAGGTAAAACAGAGAGGTGAGATTACTACGGTAATATATGGTCTCCCCATGGAAAAATGGGAGGTAACACAGAGTTATAATGGTGGGATAACTAAGGTAATATATGGTCTCCCCATGGAAAAATGGGAGGTAAAACAGAGTGGGGGGATAACTAAGGTAATATATATGGTCTCCCCATGGAAAAATGGGAGTAACACAGAGTGGTGGGGTAACTAAGGTAATATATGGTCTCCCCGTGGAAAAATGGGAGGTAACACAGAGTATTGAATAACTAAGGTAATATATAGTCTCCCAAAATTAAAAAGGGGAGGTAACTCAGAGTTATAATGGTGGCATAACTAAGGTAATAAATGGTCTCCCATGGAAAACAATATTCCTTTGGTGATAGAATATATCCATAGTAACTGAATTAAATATATGGATGACATTTTTGCAATTATCGGTATTATGTGATTCTCTATAGTGACACAATACAGTTCCAGTGATGATGATTGTATCCATAGTAAATGATTCAAAATGGTGCCATTATTAAAATAAACTAAAAATACTGTGGATTCATTTCATTTCATGTGTTAGGTATACCAATTTACATGGTTTGAGCAAAAGTAGCTTCTGTAAGGCTAGCTAATTTCTAGTTTTGTCATTTGGGATGAAATATGGCAAGAAAATAAAAAAGTTTTGTTTTTCGACCGATGCCAGTATTATTACTAATAATCATGGTGGAGGGGTAGAATGTATCTTTAGCATTATTGTGTAAAGTTTTCCATATTGGCCAAATCATTGGTCCAAGGCTATCTTAAACCTAATTTAATTATACTTTTATTGATTAACCAGTCAAATATGTCATGTTGACTATTCCAATATGAATCCAAAACTAGGGTAATATGGGTTTCAGATACTACTGGTAGACACAATTATACCTTTCTTTTTTGACTAACCAGTCCAATAATATGTTATATTAACTAGTCAGTAGAGCATATTTGATGGGTAAAAGTCATATTGACAAGTCAATACAGCATATTGGATGGGTAAATGTCATATTGACCAGTCAGTGCATCATATTGGATGGGTAAATGTCATATTGACCAGTCAGTTCAGGATATTGGATGGGTAAATGTCATATTGACCAGTCAGTACAGCATATTGGATGGGTAAATGTCATATTGGCATACTTTGTGTTGTAGGTTTTTATCATACCATGCATCCTGTTGTCAGTAGGAGTACAGTACAATGACTTGTTGTCAGTAGGAGTACAGTAGTCTCCTATCGTACAACCACTTCTTAGATGTTGTTGTATATTTCAGTCATTCATGTTTTTTTTTGTTTTTCAGATACTGTATGTAAAACAAGCACCTGGTCTGATGTTAAGGGTAAGTCTGATGCAGTATATCACCCAGATTCATGAAGGCGGGAGCTCTGGAGGGGGCATACAAATCATAGTACCGGGCCAACCAATCACACCATCTATAACACAGAGGCCACCTGTCACCCAACCACCAATTATTGTCACCAGACCACCACCTATCACCAGACCACCAGTTATTGTAACGGAAAAACCGAGACCGAGAGTTATTACTCTTTTCCAGACACTATCTATAATACGATCAGGACTCAATATTAATATAAACAATCATATTGATATTAGGTCTGGTGGCACTATTTCATTTAGATTTAGAACACTGGAACCTAGAGGAATCATACTGTTTGCTGGAAGACAAGGGTATACTAATCAAATGTTTTTTACTTTTGAAATTTATGATGGCAAATTGTTTTTTATTTCGGACTTTGGTGCCAGAACTAGGCGTTTACTTATTTCCGATGTCATTGTAAATGACGGAGGTTGGCAAACTGTAAAACTGGAATTTTTGGACCAAAGACTTGTCATCTCTTTGAATGGAATTCAGCAGACCTTGGACCTTACAAGGGAGGAGCTGGCACAGGCTTACTTTAATGATATATACATCACAGGATATCCCAAGGGCTTCAAGTCATGGTACGTTTGGTCCACAGAAGCAGACGGATTTCTTGGCTGTCTAAGTGACCTTCAACTTCAAGATATAGGTAAGATTTCTTAGAACTGTTTCATTTTTCAATCTAATTAAAGCTTGATCACTCATCATTTAGTAAGAGATATGGTACAGGTAATATTTTGTGTGATTTCATGTTGCCATATTCACCTAGCTGCAAAAATGTAGCTCTGATGGTCGCTCTTTTTTTTATCTATTGTCGCACACAAAAAAAGAGCAACGATCAGAGCTACGTTTTCACAGCTACATATTCACCCAATATTGCAGTTTGTAGCTCTCCATACATGACTACACAATTGTCTACACAAACCTTCTCAATTGTTACTCTTGCTCCCTGTTGCCAAAATACAACTTACAAAGTGCTAAAAATGGATTAAAACCACATTTAAACAAATAAACATCCTTTGTATACTCACAAACGTTTTGAGTACACCATAGGTGAAAGCTGGTCATAAATATTTAAAGTATTCATGCTGCTACCTATTGTTATATGATTTCTAATCCTTTATTTTTAGGTACTAATCTTGTTGGACCAATCACCTTACCACATGGTGACTACTTCAGTACCAGTTGTCAGTCACTGATCAGACAATGTGATGTGCAGAGTCCATGTCGGAATGGAGTGTGTTACAGCGGGGTCGGCAGATACTATTGTGACTGTGCTGGTACACAATATGCTGGTTCCCTGTGTAATGATTGTAAGTATAGTAATACCAGTACTCTAGGAAACATATAGTACAAAAGATGTTTTCTGACAAAATATTGTGACACGGTATATTACCTGGAAATGGTGTGACTGGAAATAAAATTTCGTTAAACAAATACTGATATCTTTAATATGGTACATACTATCTAAAAACATGTAATATGTAAAAGTTATGTTTCAATTTCAACATTGTTGAAACTATTTTTTGACAGAAGTATATCATGAGATGTTTTTGAAGTTAACTATTATATGGTATTATTGCATCTACACAGTTATCGGCGCCATTTTCGGTACAAAAATTATGTGTTGACGATTTTTCCAGTCACGATATTTCATTGAAGGCATAGTCAAAATTCACAAACAACTATATATTTAAAATTGTTGTGATCTAACTTAGACTTTGGTATGTTATTTATTTGACAGAAGTTAGGAGAAAGTGTAAAAAATGAAGATTGAAATTTTTTTCTTGCACTTTGACTTTAACATATTTTTGGCGACCTACTTTTTTCTAGGCACGAGTTTATATAGTAAATAAAATTTTTTTTTATCGTTATACCACTCAGATTATAGCTAAAACATTCAAGTTTATTGCTGTATAATTTGTTTTTAGATAGTATGTACTATATTAAAGATATAGGTATTTGTTTAACGAAATTTTATTTCAGTCACACCAATTCCAGGTAATGTACCAAGCCATATTTCCTCTGGTATATCCAAACCGTTTTTTTGCAATGGCCTGTTTAGTACCGGGAACCAGTTTTCCTGCTTTATACACGTTTTTTTTCGACAGCTAAAATTTTCAACTGAGACAACTAATTACAAAGAAAACATATTATGTCCTGTATAAGGTACTATTGTGTTTTATCTTTCAATGAAAAAAACACAATTATGTTTTAAAAATGCTATGTAGGTCATTAGGTTATAAGAAATAAAGGGGTGGGATCTCTTTAGCCAGATCACCTCAGGTCACTTTAGTTGACTGTTCCAAGTCATTAGTTAAAGTAGCTGTACTTTATTAATTGTATTATGGTTTGTTCTCTTTTAGTAATTACTATATTTTGGTTTATTGTTTTTTTAATATATTTAATATTTTAATACCTATTTGTCATTTTATTTTGTTTATTATTGTTTCAGCTGTATTCATTGGAGATTTCCAAGGGTTTTTTTATTTTTATTTTTCATTGTTATTTTTTGTTTCAGTTGCTATCATTGGTGGTTTCCAAGGCGACCAATATATTACATATTACTACTCCACCAGTCAAGAATCTCACACTAATGACATTTCCCTCCGATTTAAGTCATTCCTACGCAACGCCTTCCTCTTCCAAACAGTCTCCAGCACCAGCACTGACTTCCTACGTGGTGAACTTGATAATGGGAGGATCAAGGTCACTATAAAAGTTCAAGGTCAAGCACCACAGGTTTGTCATAAAATTTTAATATTTTATCAATTTTATATGTGAATTTGATATTTTAGTCTTCTGTAATAAAATGTTATAAAATATTTATCTGTGTACACCTGGTACCATAAAAAATAAAAATAAACTAAATTCTCCTGAGTAATAATAATTGCCATGACAACAGAGGCAAACTCAGCTTTTGATTTGATGAATTTTGAAAATAAATTAAATCTCAGTTAAGAATTGTTTTAAGGGCACTGAACACTGTTATTTCAGTTCCGCAGACTAGCAGCCAATTATTTTTCTTATCTATTTTAAGCTGCCTCTTAAGGTAAGAAAATTGGTGGTCATTTAAAATACATGTAACCTTGGTGATAGGAATCACATTTATCATTTACTCCTAAATTAAATAGAACTTTATGTTCCTTACATTTTTTAAGTATCAGAATTGTTGTTTTAAACTAAGTTATTATTTTTTGTAATGCATCATGAGGTCAAAATTATAAAATAAATAAATGTTTTACCAGGAACACTAATATTTAATTGGTTTAATCAGCTGTGACATCAATCTCTTGGGTGGTGCATGTCTGAGGATGATAAAATAACTTGTTTGTCACTTGAACCCAAAAAGACATTATTTATATAATAATGTTGTGTTTAGCATTCACTATGTCTTCAACCCTGGCCACTATTTTGGCATAGTGAATGCTAAACACAACATTATTATAATTATTATACTGACTGTATTGATTTGGAAAATTATAACAAGAAGAAAAATAGGGCATTAATAGAACATTAAATAATACCCCGCCACGTTGTGATGTAAAGTATTCCTTACGAAATTTATTGGGATCGTCCTTCATAAATTAGGTGTCAAGACACTAAAGGGGACCAATCAAATTTGGAACATATAAGAAAATAGTACTTAAAAACAAAATAGTCCTGTTTATCTTAGTGTATATTAAAAACTACTAACTGAATTTTAATGAATGAAAGTTTTTCTGAAAGGTGAATATATTAGAAAAATTTTGAGTCCTAACTTGCTCTGTTCTAATGGTGTTTAGTATGTTTTATGTCACATGCACTACATGACCTATAAACCAAGATTTTCTGAAAAGAAAGAGCTATTTTTAGAGTGGGGTTTACCCCGGAAGCTGGTTTTCTCTTGGAAGGTTTTAAAGTGGTCGAAATTTTGAGAGAACATAGGCCTGTCACGTACGATTCTGGATATATATGATGTCAGTCAAGTTGCACTTAAGGTAAAAGAGCTGTGCTAATTAAAAAAATAACAAATTTAGTAGAAAATCTTAAAGAATTGGATTAGTGTTTACACCCCTAAACCTGGACATTTTCATGGTTTCACCGCCACTTTGTTTGTTTGTTTTTTTTTTTACAGACGTTATCTTCCGTTGACTAGGATAAAAATACCTTATTTAAAGCGCAGCAGTGATCAATCATTGATTACAAGTTAACCCCGCCCATTCACGTGAATTGCAATTGATTGACGTCCAAATCAATAGTTTTCTTAGGCAGGTGGAGAAACTATGAGGGCATAGTGCACGGAGCACAATTCGTTTAGAAATATATGTCAAAACAGAAAAATATTTCAATTAAAGGACATTCTTACAGAAAGTATAATAATTTATTTTAAGGTTTTAAGGCAATAAAATATTAATATCCAGAGTCTATTTAATTTATTTTGGGTGAAATATATATTTCAACATTTTAGGAAATATTCATTGGGCTTATATTGATTTTACCACAGGTTCACCCTTTATGTCAAAAAAGATATGGGCACAAAATCAGTATATATTTATGTCTCCAATGAATTATTTCGATTTTAATAGGACATATAAATTAACTTTATCAACAATGTAACCTATGAGTTGCAGGACTTATTGGCCGTTTAGGACACAAATGATTGTGACGGCATTGCAAAATGGGAAAAATCTTACTTTGACTTCCGTTGATCGTTTATGACATAGATTATGAGTAAATATTTATTTTACCACTGGTGCAGACTGGTTTTAGGCACGTGATATTCGAATTAAAGATACCAACCATTGACCTAATACCTAGGCTTTTATTGAATTTTTTTATTGCGCTGACTCTTATAAAGCTTTTCGATCTTTTTATTTTGGCTCAAACATACTACAGAAAGTGCACAGACTTTGCTTGTATTTTTTTCATGCCATCTTTCGTTCTCATAAAACTTAGCATACCTAAGATTGAAAGATTTCTTTCAATGAAAATGTTACCTTATATATGCATGTAGGTTGGGCTGGTTGTTTTATGAATAGTATATAATGCTTTGAAATATTGGATATGGTGTGTACCAGTAAGTCAACACTGTGATATACAGTCTCATATAATTCATTTTTAAAGTTGTTTCAGATCAGAAATTTGTTTTCCTGTGTAATTATAAGTCTTCTTTGGGAAATGGGAATGAATGGTTATGTATTGCAAGTTTTATTTCTGCTGTCATTGAACCAGATAAGAACAGCTATGGAGTCAACAAAATGGAGTTAATAGAGCAAACATATGGCTTCTGTTATATAGGTATTTTTACATTGGATATCAAAGCCTTAGTCCTTAATGGCGTCTGTTATATAGGTATTTTTACATTGGATATCAGGTATTTTTACATTGGATATCAAAGCCTTAGTTATTAATGGCTTCTGTTATATAGGTATTTTTACATTGGATATCAGGTATTTTTACATTGGATATCAAAGCCTTAGTTATTAATGGCTTCTGTTATATAGGTATTTTTACATTGGATATCAAAGCCTTAGTCCTTAATGGCATCTGTTATATAGGTGTTTTTACATTGGATATCAAAGCCTATGTCCTTTATGGCATCTGTTATGTAGGTATTTTTACATTGGATATCAAAGCCTTAGTCCTTTATGGCATCTGTTATATAGGTATTTTTACATTGGATATCAAAGCCTATGTCCTTTATGGCATCTGTTATGTAGGTATTTTTACATTGGATATCAAAGCCTATGTCCTTTATGGCATCTGTTATATAGGTATTTTTACATTGGACATCAAAGCCTTAATCCTTAATAATGCCTGTTATACAGGTATTTTTACATTGGATATCAAAGCCTTAATCCTTAATGGTGTCTGTTATGCAGGCATTTTTACAAAGCCAAATGTTTTAGATGCTATTAGACAATAAACATTTATTGTTTGTTTCTTTGCCTTGTGCTGATTTTCAGTTCAAACTTTAAAAATGACTTTATTTTTCGTTCATGCAATCAGAGGAAAAAACGAGCAATAATTGATATTGCAAATGTAAGTATGAAACAATAAAAAAAATCCTAAATTTTTGCTGTTGTAAATTTATATTAAATTTAAACAAATGTACCATATAAAACTGTTATTCATTACAACAAAACTTCACATTACAATTTCAGAAAATGCAATATGGCTGCCTGGTGTTTTAGTGTTCTCAATTTGCATTATGTTCTGTGAAAAGCAATGAGTAGTGTGTTACACTTACACTCTGTGTAGTGTACTGTGTTACAGAAGTCAACAACAATATTCATTAATTAATTCAAGATGCCTTTTCAGTAATAACAACAGATCTAACTGATATGGTACAAATACAACCCAAACGTTAAAAGCTATTTATAGACTGTGTTTCACTTTATTTTTTAGGTATTTTATGTCGGGTCTAATTTAAATGACAACCAATGGCATAACTTGTTTATAAAACGTCGAGGCAGCTATCTGGAAATGTTTGTTGATTCAGGACTGCCGGTCAAAAGTAAGTAATTATTTAAATCACAACGTTTCAACCCATGTGTTACAATTTCTTTAGACCAGACAAGGATTAGTCTATATTTCAAAAAAAAACCATATTTGTACATTATGGAACAGTTCTGTGAATTTATTTGATTTCATGTGTGCATTTGTACACAAAAGTTTGCGATTTATAAAAGTTGATGTTATAAGAATTATATTAATTAATTTCCTTTAAATACTCAATAGCTGAGCAACATTGTCCATTTCGTATAACCTAACTTGGTATTTCAGCACGTGACTGTTGACATCATAATTATAAGTATTGATGATGTTGATTAACATGAATTCTTCCGCAAACAACAAGTGATGACACTAATAATTGCTAATTGCAAATATTATTTGACTACTGGTTAAATATTGTTTTTATTATTTCTTTTCATATTATTGAATTTATAATATAAGTATTGTTTTCAATTGTTGGTTAGATTATTGGATATAGACGACTTTGGGTGGGTTTACGCTGTACATAAACCAACCCAAAGTCATCTATATCCAATAATCTAACCCGCAATTGAAAATAATCCTTAAATAAACTTGATGGTGTAATCATTTGTTTTTTGCGTGTTTTTGCATGTCAAAACAAAATCCTCATAAACTAGTATCCCCTGAATTAAATCTTGAGTATGCAGCTGTGCATACATTGTGGTCATTATCCCCAGTTTTGGTTTCATAGATATGCAGAATGCTATCATTTTGTGGTTTACAAGCTCAACACCTATATCTCACTGGAAACCCCTTTGGACTCTTGAATACACTGTTAATTGTACCCCCACGCAAACTTGTTTCGGGGGTATATAGAAATCACCATGTCTGTCTGTCTGTCTGTCCGTCTGTCCACATCCCTTGTAAGTGCAATTCCTCCTAAACCGCTTGATGAAACTCAATGAAACTTAGCATAAAGGAAGTACATTGTAGATGTGCATGAAGGATTTTTATTGACCTCGGATATCATTAAGGGGAGATAATTGGACTCGAAAGCAAAGCGTGGGGTATCCCTTTGTGATCACAGTCCACACTTGTTACTGCAGGATCTGCCATTCAAGTTTTCATTTATTATACATCAACATGTATACACAATAATCCCCCTCCTTCATACCCCCTCCCCCACCAGCCGTTAGGCCAGGTAAATATATTTTAATGAAGGTTAATAAAAATTGATGTCAACCCATGCAAAACATGTTATCCCCTCTCGGATGGTCAGTTTGTACAAGCCCCCTTTCACTGTGAACTGGTGAAAAAAGCAAAGGCACCACAGCTGTAGTGTATTGAGTCCATCAGGTTAGTCCAGCTTCCGCCCCCCCCCCCCCCCCTATAAAAAACCAGATGCCGAAAGATAGCTTTAAAATTGCTGAAAGTGGTGTTAAACAGCATTTATACAAACAACCCATCTGGTTACAGAACATGTACCACTGTAGCAGTAGTTATTTTGTATTATTAGAATATTGTCATAAATCAATGTTTATTTCTATTGTTAAATTGTAACTTTCACGTACATGTAATTTACAATTTTTACGCAACAGATTGATTTGAATGATATTACACTGTAATATTACTTGATATTGTTTATTATGTTTTCTTCAATTTGTTTTAGGTACAATTCAAGGAGAAAATTTCTATCTTCACTATGATAAAATATATTTTGGAGGACTTGGAGATTCTGGAGTCTCTCTGACAGATGTTCACCCTAACTACCTTGGGTTAATGCAGAGTGTTTACTGGGATAAAGTGGACTTTTTTGGAAAATTGAAACAACTTCCATCATCTTCAGTAAAAATTATCTGGATAACTAATGAGGGTGAGATGACTAGGTTTATTTATAGACCTGTCACATTTGCCAGTCGTGAGGTCTATACACAGTTGAGTCCCTTGTATATGGGTCTCACCTTCCGCATAATGTTTAATTTTAGAACCAAGGAAAATTCCGGTGTTATTTTATACAGCAGGGGATCCGGTAGCAGATTTTTAGCTGTAGAGTTAGTTGATGGATATATAAATTTCCGCTTTAACAATGGCTTCTCTACTCAGACTGAGGTCATCAGAACCCCCATCAAAGTCAATGACAATGAATGGCATATGTTTGATGTCAGAGAATTTGAACAAGGAGGAAGAAAATATTTCAAAGTTACAGTTGACCGAACATCACAGGACATCCAGATCCCAGGAAATCAGAGACTCGAGTTGGCAGGTGATCTGTACATCGGTGGACTATCACCTAATATGTTTAAAGATGTAGCTGTCATTTCCAACATAAGGTCACGACATGGATTTATGGGATGTTTGTCCTCTGTTGACCTAAATGGGCAATCTCCAGATCTGATTTCCACTGCCAGTGACAAGACAGCAATCCTAAGAATGTGTACAGGTAATGTTAAATCCAGTCTCCCACTGAGTATCCAGATCCAGTAAAGGGATACAAATTCCACTGAGAAAAACAACGGCAACAACGTAGGAGATTGGTGGATTTCAAAATAATCGGATCCAATTATCATGGATCGATTTGCTCTGTGATAATTGGATCCAAATATTTTGAAATCCACCAATCGCTTACATTGTTGCTGTTGTTTGGTTCTGTATCCCTACGCAGATACTTGGATACTTAGATCTGCATATCTGGTGTTGCCTCTTTTTCACAAGGACAATGAAGAAGTCTTGTTATAAGAAGAATTTTTTTTTGTTTATTCAGATTTTGATACCTAATGTCAATAATACAGGTTAGATTAAAAAGTGTCAAAATACTGTATTGTACTTTGGTGACCATTTGTTTTTGGGTAATTAGTGACATCAGGTTTTATGCTTTGAAATTTTGACACTTTTATCCAGTTGGATTCTTAAAAATTCTGTTTAATTTTGCATACTGGTGAAATCATTACGTCTGTAATATCAATAACTGAAATAATTAATTGTTTGCGTGAAATATAATTACACTAATGGTGAAAATTCCCAACCTAGCAAACATCAGTCAGAACATAGTAGTTGACAACGACCTCTTAATTATTTGCATATTGGGGAAACTATTAACATTTTTTGCTCTGACTTGGGCACCAAGTTTAGTTGAGTAATGAGAGACCCCTCAAAACAAGCGAAATAATTTCAGTTATATCACTTTATTTTCGAGGTGTCATGTCAGATAAAAAATTTTCTCAAATTTAAAAACCCCAAAGGGTACTCAAGGAAACTCACAAACACCCATAAAATAGTCCAGAAATGGGCTTTGCACAATCAGCTGAAAAAGAACCAATACATTTAACTAATTAAATAAATAAATTTATTTATCAATTCTGTGTGAAACTCCTTTTTAAATACAGCTCTAATATCTAAATTCCATTGAATAAAAAATCCACTGTTCATGCTACAAAATAAGAACTAATTTCCTCTCCCTCAGTCAAAGGTCATTTACAGAGCCGTTGTCAGTTGCTAGCCAGAATAGTTAGAAAAAATCATACTTTTCATTAATTTTTATTTAAAAATCCACATTGGTATCTGTGTATAAGTGTTATTTCAGACATTTAATGTTATTTTTTTCATGCAGATATTCAGGTGTGCCCAGCAGATGCCTGCTCTAATGGTGGCATCTGTGTGCCAGGAGTGAACACACACACATGTATTTGTGACATGACTGGTTACCATGGCAAGACTTGTGTTGATTGTAAGTATTTTAAGGTCATGATTGCTTCTTTTGAGTTTTTTGCTACTTTTAATAATATGTCAGCTATATCATGGCCTTTTTTGTAGGGAGAGAAAGTCCAAGTACCATATGAAAACCCCTTACCTTTGACAGGAAACTGGCAATCCTTGTCAGGGAAGTTAGGAGCAAAGCGCATATTGATTTAAACTCATAACCTCATTGGTCAATTAAACAACTAATTATTTAGAATTCTTGGTACAGTAAAAATAGTGTATACAGAGACAATTGTCATCTCTACAAATATAACATCCATTGACCTAATGTAATTAGAAAATCAATAATGCAGTGACATGCTCAAACGTTAAAAATTCCCCACATAAAAATTTGAAAATAGGTAAATTCATTAATTGTTTTTCTTAGACTGATATAAAATATATACTTTATCAGTTGGAAAATTGGCACTGGGAAAATTTATTGATTGCCTTCCCTTGTCTGACAAAGTCCAGGGGATGCAGGACACTTTGACTGAAAATAATTTGTCAATGAATTTTCTTTAAATTCGCCATATAGTTACTTCTTTTATACAAGTACAAGCTGTCATAATTCAAAATAAAAAATAGGGGTTTCAGAGCTTATTTTCGAGGGGCTGAGCACTCAAGTTTCAAGTTTTCTCATAGACTATACAGAGAAGAGAATAAAAAGGCAATAATATAAAAATTACAAAAATTCTGTCCAATGAAACAGTTGGTATAAATTTTAGTGATGAAAAGAAAAATAGGGGTCTCCGAGTTAAATTTTTGTCCATTGGGAAAAAACTGGTCAAAAAGTGCTAAAAATGGTATTTTTTGGTCAAAATTACTTCCTTGTTAAAAATTTCATTTTCATTATTTTTTGTTAATACCGAGCTCATTTATGTGCAGACTTTTTATTTCAACCATCAATAAATTGAAGTAATAATATAGGTATAAGACTTTTATTATTATTTTAAATTTTATGGAAATTTAGAGTTAATAATGACAGAAATTATTAATAAATTTACCATACATCTATCTATTTTGAAATTTTCACAAAAAATGGCTGATGGTGTCCTGCATCCACTTAAGATATGATAAAATAAGTATCTGCAAAGTTTATTTGGTTTACTTAAGGAAGACTTGTTATTTCCTGCTTGTGTGCTACCTCAAAAGGGCAATTCCCTATTTTCGGAATACAAGAGTTACTTCCCATTTGCAAGAGTTGTCTTTCATAACAGCAGGTATCTAGTATTGAACAGATAGGGAAAAATCTTGTTTTTATTTTTTTTTAAATAATGTCTGTGGACTGAATCACGTTTTTATATTTTTTTAAAATAATATTGTGGACTGACTCTTCCAGTACAACTAAAAAAACTCCAGAATTAGTTTGCATATCATAATACATTTTACCAGATGCTTTGCTGTATGTGAATAAAAAAATATTGTAGAAAAACTACTTTTTACTCACAGAAGGTACTATAAAGTACCTGCTGTAAAGAACAGATAACTCTGCAAATGGGAGATAAATCTTGTTTACCGCAAGTAGGGAATAACTCTTGATAACTTATTTGCAGATCCCATTGGTGTATATTTTAATCAGAACCTTCTGGACCAAAAGTTCGGAGTCATAACATATCACTTAAATGGTGCAAATTCTAATAAAGATGAATTAGCATTCGGCTTCATGACATACGAAAAAGATGGTATCTTAATGAGAATCGCTAGCGGTGGTGCCAATGAATACATTGAGCTGCGGTTAGAAAATGGCTACCTTGTTGCCCAGTATGACACAGGAAGTGGTATACAGACCATGAGATTTGACTCTCAGCTTTATAATGATGGGTTATACCACATTGTACAATTTATTCGTACTGCTGATGGTGGATTCTTAACCGTAGATGGAATTCAGAAAACCAATGCACATCAAGGTATTTTTATCACAATATTAGATATTTTAGTTGTTTTCCTTTTTCACTTTATATTCCCATTCAGGCTGGATGATAGGTAATTCAAACAAGACATTAAAAGAAGCATTAACCATTAATTTTTATAATTATTGCAATTTTTCAGGTAAGTGGGGTAACTCCTTGAAATTTGTAGGTAAGGGAGATAACTAATATTAATTTTAAAGTTTTATTATTTGAAACAAATCAGTAATTTTGAATTATGTAGCCTAATATAATGTAAAAAAATTAGGTTCACATGACAATAATGGATCATAAAAGAGGAGAAACAAAAGTTTTGCTTCAATAACTGCAACCTGTAAATTAAAACAAAGTGCAATATTGAGGGTGAGAAGTCTAGTGCATGAATCTGCCTCTTCTTGTACATGTCACAGACTTAAATATTATCTATTATTTCATTGGATAGTTTTCCTAAAGGATTACAAAGGTAAGATGTCAGATAAACCCTCTTGTTTTAAAGCTTATGGAACCAAGGTGTTCATTTTAAGACTACATTCTCAGCTTTTCTACCTCCATATAACTGTCAAAGGTACATAAGGGAAAATGTTTGTCCATCATCACCTCTGTTGAGAATTGAAAGTGTGGGAATGTATATGAAATGTCAATTATTTTTAAAAACATCACAGTTTGGATTATAGTTTTAATAATATTTCGTTGATGAAGAAAATATTAACCCATCAGGAAAAGGCAGAATTTAATGTGAATCAATTGAAAATTATCTTGAAGAATTATGTTTTTGGTTGGTGGGGGTATTTTCAATGATCTGTGATTGGGCCTTTTTTTATTTTCTGTGACTCCATATTTTGGGCTCTTATTTACCATGATTTTTATTTATGATATAAATGATATAATATAAAAGCAAATTTTCTTTTTCATTGACTTACAATATTCTATTTATATTTCGTGAATCATTACAAGACTCTCTCCTCATTTATACTGACAGAAAAGATTTTTTTGTTTTTTGTTTGAATGGTGTTTTAACGCCACTTTCAGCAATTTTTCAGCTATATCATGGCCTCCAGTTTTTATTGGGGGAGGAAGCCGGAGTACCCGGAGAAAACCCCCGACCTGCGGTAGGAAAACTGGCAATCCTTGTCAATTAAGATTGGAGTCGAGTACACCTTGCCTGCAGTGAGAATCGAACCCGCAATCTCAGTGTTGACAGACCACGTGGTCAATAGTAGACGAACTACCTTGACCACTCGGCCACCGAGGCCCCGACAGAAAAGATGTTCTTTCAAGACTTGTTCATTTTAAGTTTTTACATTACCTTAATGTACCTTTGAGCAGAGACACAACGTTGTGAGGTTGTCTGAAACATCAGACTCGGGTGAACTCTTGGAAACATTTAGTTGTTGTATTTATTTCTAAAGAACTTAATGACTTTGATACAGATTGCTTACAGTAATTTTTATGTGTAAACTTCTATGTTGCATTTTTTTTATTTACTTTTCTTAAACTAGTTGTTGTTATTAGTAAGTATGGAATGGTTTTTATTTGTATATTGTATATATGTTATTATTTGGGCTCAGCAATTGAAAGACTTTTTTTTGGCAAAGAGACAACAAGACGTCAAATTGTTTTGTGAAAATTGGTAGTCTAGTTACTTTTTCTTATTGCATCAAAAGTCAAATTTGAATAGTCTTACCATAAAAGTGGTTTTTTTCATGTGGATTTAATTTCGCTATATTTGTGGTTGAATAAAAAAACACAAAATATTAAGAAAAACAATAGTAATTCATTATGATTATGGACCCCAAATATTACATTCAACAAAAATAAACTTGCACATTTTTTTTTAACAAAAATTCTAATTTTCCCTACGTGAAAAATTCCACTTATACGGTATAAGTCAATATAACATGAACAGGAAGTGAGAAATATACATTTGGTCAAGCATATGTGTATAGTTATTTCAGTTTTAAACCTGAAGACTTGTTTTGCAAAGTACAATTAAGATAAATACAGAAATCTACTAAAATTAGTAAAAAATGTCTTTCATTTACTGATTGTGTAAGGCACATGTATTGTTACGATTTTTAAGAATGTAATATTTACAATATTTTGCTATGAAATATTTATGGGTAAAGTTGGTTGATTGTTTGTTTGTTTGAAGTGTACCACCATTTTCAGCAATATTTGAGGTATATTGTTGTATCCAGTGTTTATTCATGTTGAAAGCCTGAGTACATGTAACAGGTGAAACCCTTGACATTAGACTGGTAATCCTTTCAGTTAAGGTGGGAGTCGAGAACACCCTGACCACAGTAAGGCTCGAACACTCAATCCTCAGTGTGACACTTGTGATTAAACCTGAATGACTAACTGCCTTAACCACTCAAACACGGCATCCTCACTAACCAAGGGTAGAAATGGAGTGCAAATTAAGTTTCTGTACTGCACTTTAATACTGTGTTATTGTTATTGTACATTCTGCAGGAGTTACTGCACTTGCCTGTCAGTTTCTTGTCAGGCTTCTTATAACATGTACTTTTTGGGTTTTTTTAATTTTGAAATTTTAGTGTCATTACTTCAAATATGTGTGTTACCTCCCCTGTAAGATGACTATCGGATGCAAATAAGAATGATCTACAATGTTGAAAAATGATATGATTCTTTACTTAAAAGATATATACACATTTATTGTAATAAAAATATAATTTACTGGGATATCCAGATATCTGTATATTACTCTGCAATATACACCAATACACAACTGATGTATATTACAGTACAGCTCAGGGGAATTTTGTTTTTTTCACCTGTCGACAGACTGGAGTGGGCACAGGGTGGATAAAACTTCTAAACTTACACTATGGAAATTGATGTTAACCCCCTATGGACTTTGATGTCAAGCCCCCATGGACATTGATGGCAAGCACCCTGTGGAGATTGATGTCAAGCCCCCTTTGGACATTGATGTCAAGACCCTTGTGGACATCCATGTTAAGCCCACTGTGGACATTGATCTTAAGCCCACTATGGACATTGATCTTAAGCCCACTGAGGACATTGATGTTAAGCCCACTGTGGACATTGATCTTAAGCCCACTGTGGACATTGCTTAAGCCCACTATGGACATTGATCTTAAGCCCACTGTGGACATTGATCTTAAGCCCACTGTGGACACTGATGTTATGCCCCAGTGGATATTGATGTTATGCCCACTGTGGACAGGTGGACAAATCGAAGTCCACCCAAGCTGTAGTGTAATTTGTGTTGGAATGCTGGGAGAAGTCTACAATACAATGTAAATGGTGTTTCTGTGGTGTCGTCTGCAATGAATCTTGTACTCTTATGGTGACAAGGTCTAAAATAAATTCTGTAATTTTATTGTATTAAGGTCACAATTAATTTGATCTTTCATGGTTTTGTCTATGGTGTCTGTATTATTTTGCAGTCAAATGAACAATTGTTATTTTTGTCATTCAGTTATCAAATGAAATTTTGTTTTTAATTAGAGATATGACTTCTAAGCTGAAAACAATTCATCTAGATAAATACTAAACTTAGTCGAAATATGATACTTAGTTAAAAATTGATCAAACTTATTCAGTTAATCAACCTTGTTGTATCTTTAATATTAGCTTTTTAATTGTCTAGATATTTTTTCTTTCTTTCTGTTTTTTTAGATGCCAGAATTTACATTCAATAACTTTTAATAAATTATAATTTATTAGTACATTATATAACAATTTCCTTTCAGAAAGCCATTCTGTGTTTGATCAAGTACAGTATGTATACATTGGAGGTCGAACAGATGCCAGCAACACCATCATGAATCCCTTCACCGGAATAATTGGAGGTTTGTTCTGTTATCCCTCTCTTATATGGCAACCTCTTGTACACAGAAAATGAGGCCTGATGAATAGATTGGCTACTGATGAGAAGGGGCTTGGGGGGGACAGTTTTGTTAATATTCATTATACAGGTGTTATTTGAAGAAGCCTTTTGTAAGGGGAAGGCTTCTTGGGAGAGGACCTTGTAAGAGGGAACTGTATAGTCTTGACAGTATATGTACAATTACCACTATGGCAGTTCAAGGAGTGAGAAATCAATTAAAAAACTGTGGTCTTTTTTAACGGAGTAATTTACCAGTGTTGTTGTTTAATGCCAATTGAGTATTTTTCAGCCATAATGTGGTGAGAACAAGACTTTATATAATCCAGTTTCATATGTCTGATTTGTACTAAACAAAATTGCTGGACTAAACAGTTCTTCAAAGATTGTAGTAAAAAGTGCTGTTTCCACTGACAATCTATATTTGTTGCCAGTAAGAGACCAACGGTTGATTGTTGACTTATCGTAGGGCCCAGGATTTCTTACCAAGAATTCTTTTGGAGATCATTGTTTTAGTATGTAATTGTCTTATTTTAGGTGCATACTACAACACTTATAGGTTCATGGATCTCGGGGAATCTGCAACAGGTGCATCATGGGTAGGGGACTATATAATAATTACTACAGGACGTCCTGGTTACATAATTTACAGAAAACCGTAAGTATTTTATTTTCTAAGGAAACTTTCATTTTCTATGTTTGTTTTCTTATAAGAGTTGTTGCACCACTTTCAGTAATTTTTAATCTATGTCAGACATGTTGTACAGTCTTTGTTGTCAGGTTCATTCTTAAAAACACTCTGATGATTAGTTTGTTGTGAATGGGATTTAATGCCATTTTCAGCAATATTTTGGCTTTCAGTTTATTTCGGGAAGGAAGCCTGACAACCTGTTTAAAACTACTGCCATCATCTGATAATCTTTTGTCAAAGGCTAACTATCTTAATCCAGTTGGACCCTTGAGAGTTTTGAAATTAAACTATAAACTCTAAACAGCACATTATGTTCAATATGGCTAATATAGGGAATAAGTTAGACATTTTACCTTCATCTAGGGACAAATATTTTTGAACTTTTTTCTGTTAATAGACAAACAAATATAGGTAAAATACCAATTTGACTAACATAGATAACTGCAGGCAGGGTGTGCTCTACTCTAACCTTCATTGACATGGATTGTCCATTTTCCTGTCGACGGTTGTGGGCATTACTGGGTACTCTGGCTTTCTTCCAGAAGAAAAACTGGAGGCCATGAAATTGCTTAAAAATGGTGTAAATGGCAGAAAATCAAACAAAGAAGACTCCCTTTTATTACAATCAGTTTTAGGCTTCTTGACAAAGAAATTCAATGAACATGCCTGGAACAAACCAAAAATAAACTCCTGGAATAAATACCGTATAAGTTTTTTTTTCGCGGTGATATAATTTTTGCTATATTCGTGATAAAAGTTGGGACGCGAAAATAAAAACTCGCGAAATATTTAGACAAAGGACAGGGTTATTCATTACGATTACGGACCGCGAAAATTACATTACGCCAAAATAAACTCACACAGTTTTTTAACAAAAACGCTTAAATTTCCCCACGCAAAAAAAACCACTTATACGGTAACTGGTTTGGTCAGAACATATCCTCCCAACATACCTACATAAAAGTCCTTAGGACATTTTTTTATTTAGTACTATAACATAAACAGTAAAGTGAAGATTGGATTATTAAAGTTAGAATTTAGAGATTTTCAGAAATAAATTTTGTGTAATTTTCCTGTTTTAAATTTGTCTTATACACAGGTAGTTTGATTGAAAAGATAAATCAGTTATTCTAAACAACAGAGATGGCTAAAATTTATAAGACTGAACCCATTTCTTTTTTATTACAGTGATTAGAATATTCATGTGTTCCTTTTGTACTCTCTGAAAGAAGAATATCTGAAGAAAATCTTTTTATGATTGTATCTCTAACTTGCTCAGGTTTTTCATTTTGTCCTGACATGGGAGATTGACAAAATAATGGGAGAAAGTGATAGATTGAATTTTAATTAGATTGCCATGGCGACCAACCATTGTCTTCTGGAGGAGAGGTATTCAGCCTTTAACCCCCTTTTTGATTTTTTGTTGTTTTCATTAATTTTTATTTAAGATAAAATTGTATTTATATTATTTTGTTCCTTACAGGAAACCAACTGCCCCTCCCAGGATACCTCCTCCAAATACTGGACCTTATCCCCTCCCCCCTGGCTTAGGAGGTGGTGGAGTAGTTGTCCCAGGAGTTGATGGAGGAGGAGGTGCTGTACCCCCAGGTGGAAATGTTGGTGTTGGAGGTCCAGGTTCTGTGTCAGGTGGTGCAGGAGGATTTGTGGCTCCCAGTGGAGGTGGTGGTCCAATCACGGGAGCTTTAACTGGAACAGGAGGAGGTGGTGGCATTCCTATTGCGCCTGCCGCAGGAGGTGCAAGAGCTGGTGCTGTCATGGGAACCATCTTGGGAACAATGGCCTTTTTGGCAAGTTTGATGTGGGCCTTCTGGGGACTCAAACCAGGTGTGATCAGTCTTGGTGGTGGCGGAGGGGCACCTGCTATGTCAATATCGTCACCAACACCTACAAACCTTCCTGTAGCACAAGCCTTGGGAGGACCAGGAGCTGGAGCAGGCTCAGGAGCTGGAGCTGGTGGAGCTAAGGTAACATACATAGTAACCCTATTAAATCTCTAATATGCAAACAGGGGAAAGGTTCCTTCACCCTTTTCTGAATATTTGAACTTTTTTTGGCAAATTTTATATTTAAGTCCCCTTTTGAAACCTTAAAATATAGCTTGATGCTCTCAACAAGAAGAACTTTAAATAAAGATGAATTATAATGGTATTATTATTTTTTATGTCCCACAAAAGTTGCTTTGTTTAATTGTTTGTTTATCCCACCTCAGGTTTTTCTATGTGTTGAAGCTTTTTTTAATGGCGATGACTTCAAAATGTCATGAAACTTAATACATTGTTTACACCGTGATGAGATCTCATACCATATCTAATATGTGTTTAGGTTGAATACATTACTTTCAGAATTTTTTACATACCATTATTTCATATTATATTATGCTCTTTTTTTACTGTTAAAATATATATTTAACCAATAAAACTGTAAATATGAATAAAGTTTTAATTAAATATGGAAATACATGTTTCTTTTTCAAGTATTTAGTTTTATGGTGAGTGCAGTTTATTGCACATTCTGCAGAAAATACTGTCTTGCTAGTCGGTATAAGTACTGGTATTAGAAAAACTAAAAAAAAATACCTTTCCATTATTCCCCGTGTATAATATGCAATGATGTATTATACACATTCAATCCACTGTTCTTGACTTGGGGTAGTTTTTAACGTCCTATACCGACAACCTAATGCCCTTGGTCAGATGGAGTCCACTATTTTTAAAACTAGTAATTTATTTAATTGAACTTGAACCTTTTGACTTTTTGTATATAATACTCACCTAGGATGAGCATTGAAAATATGAGTATTATCCACATCTGGATATAGTATTTTATATGGTATGGTTAAATCATCAATAAATTACACTTAGTTAAAATTGGCCTGAAAATTCTAAAGGAAATCAAAACCATATCTGTTGTAAGGGGAGTTAACTATTGCATTACAAGAAAGTGCACTGGATTACAAAAAGTGGGAACAGAATCTTAAGGAATATTTAAATTTATAAAACACTGGTGATAAAAAAAATTTAAATGTCTTTTGTTTATATTATGCCACATCAGCTGGATGTAGAAGTAAGTAGTTTGTGGAAAATCATGTTATATTCTAAAACATGTTAAAATTTGTAAAATATCAATTTTCATGGATATTTGTATAACATTTTATATCCTGTTGAAATATTTGTGAGCATAAAGTTAAATTAGGAATATATGAACTATAGTAACCATGCAATTTTTAAAAACAAGACATGAAAATTGGTAAACACAAATTTTAACACCTTTATTGTATTTTTTTCTGGTGATATGGATTTATTTTAGTTAAAAGCTTTAAGTAAAATATGTCTTGCTTCTCCAATTACCCCAAAATTTATTTGTGTTTTAAGTTTTAAGACTACTGTAAAGTATTTCTAATTTGACAAATAAGTGTAAGATGTTTATATGCAGTAGCATATCAAAGGTGATTTAAGATAATCCTAATTTCATGCATGACTTCATGCAGCCATGTTTTGTTGAGTATTTCACCACAGTAAATTTAGTAGCAATCTCTGGTGTTCATATAAGTTATATACTCTTGAATATTTTGCTAAATATGAGCATAGTGTTATTAAAGAAGGATTCGTGTATGCAGAGTGGTCTAGGAACCGGTAGTTGTAATACTGTCAACACTGAGTTACCAGTTCAAGCCTAGCTTCGTCAAGTTGTGCTCAACTCGAATCCTCAATGACAAGCATAGGCTGTTTTCCTGTCAAGGTTAGATGTTCTTGTTGATTACTCTGGTGTCATCCTCAAAGAAAAACTATATACAATAATATTACTGAAAGTTAAGCGATACTTCCTTCCAACAAACCAATCAAAATAAAGTTACTAGTATATTATGATTATTTTGGGCTTTCTAGTTGGAAACTGTTCCATTAAGGTATTATTTTGTCTTAATAATGTAATGAGTCAAAAGACATTGCATTTAAATAATGATCTTTGATTATTTCTCCTATGTTCCTCATTCCATTACCATTGAATCAATAATGGATATTGTAACTTACTGACAAAAAATTGTGGCCAGTTTACTAATTGAGGTTAGTTGGTTTTAAGATGAACCTGTTTAGAGAAGTTTAACTTTATATCATTTGCTTATTAACTCGGCACTAGGTAGTTGGTCTTGTCTTCTTGTGCAGCTCAATAAGTAGCCCATCAGGAACTTCAATGTTAGCACAATCTTGTTTCATGGTTGCTAAAAATTATGGTCTGTCCTTTTGTGTGTGTGTTGTTTTTTTATGAATTTGTGGTTATTTGTTGTTCTGTCTTTGAGTGATAATTGTTAGGTTTGTGTTTGGTTTCTATCTTATACTTTGTATTCACTAAATGATTTTCAGATTATTGACCATTGGTTAAATAAAATGTCAATCAACTGTTTCCACAAGTTATTTCCATTTAACAGTTTACCAATGAGTTGCCATGGGCTTTTTGTGGATATATGAAATACACATAGTCTAAAACAAACAAAAAAGACATATCATCATTGAGTTGACTAAGTTCCTGTTTTTCTTGACCCAATGTCAGTTGTAAACAGACAATAATATACAAGGATACCAGGTTAATTCGTGGGAATTCAGTAATTACTGATTATTAAAAATGGTTGTTTTTGCTAACTCGAATAAAAAAAAAATGGTCAAGGGAGATAATTCTTGTATAAATTTGCATTATAGGTTACAGTTGTCAATGGAGCTGGTGGTGGGGGATTAGGAGCTGGTGGTGGGGGATCAGGAGCTGGAGGAGCTGGTAGTGGATCAGCTTTCACATCATATTACACTAGTTCCGCTGCTACAGCAGGTGGTGCTGGAGGTGCAGGAAGTGGGGGAGCCATTGTTGAAGGATACGGTAGTGGAGGATATGGTGGTGGAAGTGGGGGAGGATATGGAATGTCTGGAGGAGAATATTCATCAACTATGACACGAACTGTAACAAGTGGTGGAGGGGGTGCCGGATATGGAGCAGGCTATGGTACAGGTGTGTCAGGCTATGGTGCAGGAGGACAGTCATCTTACTCAGCAAATAAAATGTACAGCAGCAATACAATGGGAAGTCACATGGATGCAGGGGAATCAACTACAGCAGACTATGATTTGGCCTCTGGCTCAGGCACCATGATGGGAGGAGGCGGAGGCTCTAGTACTATGAATAAGTACAGCACAATGCAGTCTTCTTACCAGGTACTCAAATTTGTGCTTTGCCCAGCCCCATGAAATGCATGAAAAAAGCACCCATTAATATTAAAATTAGTTAACTGTAATTAATAATTTTCTTCCCCTACATGTTTTGAGGCTCCATTGATGTAACAATAAACTGTAAATATGGAAATTTTTGCATGGTGGTAATTTTCACTTATTTCGCAATTACTGTATATTCGCAGAAATAACCGCATCGTGAAGAGTTCTGAGATTAAAAATACATATGAGATATGTGTTTCCATCATGAATATTGCAAAACGATTTGTCAAGCAAAAACAAAAATAACCTCGTTTACTGTCAAATAATATCCTGGAGTAATTAGGACCCGCCACTTAGTGATAAGTCTGTTGGTACGACCATCCATTAAAAATAATTGTGTCTGGGATATAACTTTCATCTTTTGAGGAAGGCGTTTGATATTTTGTATGTGGGTAGATAATTTCAAGGTGATGACTGTCACATACCATGGTTGTCCTTGAACTTTGACCTCAAGTTTTACAGGGCATACAGAGATGGATACCATCTCACAGATATCTAGTACTATAGTATATGACAGTGTATGGTAAATGGAACAATTTTTATTATATTTATCAATATCTTGATACTGTGTTAAATAAAATGAATATAAAAAGAAAATAAACATTCAAAATTTAAGTGTATCAAAGTGATATAATTTTTAATTAAATCTTAACAGGTACAAAATGTCAGAACAGTTCTGATCAATAACCAAGGAACACAACAGCTAGTAACTTATCATTCAGCCAGTGGGGCTGTTACCCCTGGGGCAGCCGGAGATGAGGTCCGTGTAGACTGCTGTTTGATGAATGAAGATGGACGTACAGTCGTAACAGGATCAACACTTGGACCACCACAAGTTTGGAACATGCAGGTTTGTTTTATAAATTACATGTTAGATATACTACATTGAATATAAAAATACATATTGTAAAACAGTGTTGTGGCAACAGTGGGTTATGAACCCTATTTTATTTAAAAACAGCAGAAAAGGGCACATCTAACTCACAACTTGCTTGATATTATAAAGTATATCAATTACTGGTTCCCACTGTATACTGGTTGCCTTGGTGGCCGAGTGGTTTATGTTATTAGTCTACTATTAATCACAACACTGACGTTAATGGTTTGAGTCTTACTGCTGGCAGGGTGTACTCGACTCCTGTCTTAATTGACAGGATTGCCAGTTGTCCTACCTTAAAGGGGGGGGGGGGATTTTCCAGTTACTCTGGCTTCCTCCCCCATTAAAAATTGGATGCCATGATAAAGCTGAAAATTGCTAAAAGTCATGTTACACACCATTTAAACAAACAAATCAACTGTGTACTTTATATAACTGGTACCCACCATCATTCAGCTGAAAAATTCAAAGTTCAAATTATGGATGTGTCTATAAAACACATTCAATCAGGGTTTTTTTTTAATGCATCTTTTTAGTCTCTCTTACACCAAACATGTGTATCTGGACCATTGATGTGTGATGTCATACATCATTGCAGGATATTGGCCAATCGATGTTTTATACCATTAGTTTGCAGCACATTTAACCATTTCTATTTTTATATAAAACGAGATGCTAAATATAAAATTATAGCTGATATTGAGTGACTTAGAATACAAAGTGTCAAAAATATATTTTTTTAATTTAGAAAAATTATTTTTAATGTTTTCTTCAATTCTTCAAAATATGTTTTCATTCTGTACATAATTTGTTTTATTTGTAGACTGGAGAACTCCTCAGAATAATGAAAGGAGACACAGTTGGTTCCACAAATCTCCATCTTGCTTGTAATGATCGGTTATTAGTAGGTGCTGTCCATGCAGACTTAGAAATAAATGAGTTCTCCACAAGAAAAGGAGTCACAGTTAAAAAACTACAGGTACAGAAACACTTAAAACTTCCTTAAAAACTTGATAAATACAGCACAGTCCTCCCTCCCTTGTAAAC
The DNA here is from genome assembly GCA_944474755.1 of Limnoperna fortunei. Taxonomy (NCBI): domain Eukaryota; kingdom Metazoa; phylum Mollusca; class Bivalvia; order Mytilida; family Modiolidae; genus Limnoperna; species Limnoperna fortunei. The sequence continues at coordinate 27,128,822 of OX104125.1, forward strand.
AATTCCATCTTGTTAAATGTAATACTAGTAACTGTTTATTGCAGTAAACTAGATTTAATAAAAAGATTTAGCAAAAATCCAACGTTAAAAGATTCATTTATGACATGTATGCCTTAGAGTAGTAAAGGTGACTGTTTCAAATAGGTGATTTGTCATAACAGAGATATTTACTTTGATTTCGTAACATTACTACTGTAACAGTTGTATTAGACAAATATTTGTAACATATGATTAATGACATATTTTCTTTTTAAATGCAGTATTACACCACAACCTCTTATACAAAATAAACAATGCATGATTCAAAGTACTTCAATTTTCAAAAAGATTTTTTTAAGCCACACATATTAAATTTATATTTAAGACTGTTTTCTTTGGAAATATTTCATTGATTTTGTGGGATTTTTTTTCAGATTTGGGATTTTGTGACAGGAAAACCCTTGGATATGGGAACTGAAGAAACATGTTCTGCATTATGTGTTATGTCAGATCCAGATAAAGTTGTTTTTGGACGTTCAGACAAATTTGGCAATGCTACTAGTATTATAGTTTGGGACTTATTAGGAAATCAACCAATCAAAGAGATGAGATATGATGCACCGGTCGGAAACAATGACTATATAAATTTCTTAGCTTTATCTCAGAACGATCGATACTGTGTAGCAGGATTTACGAACTCCTTTGATAATTTTGCTGAATTTGTTGTCTTTGACATGACATTAACAAGTTTCAACATAAATGATGCCAATATTTTAAGATTGGATGCAAATCCAGAGTGTACTGCTATATTGCCACATGAAGAGGCTTGCACAGGTTTACGTAATGGTGACCTTGTGATATGGAATCTACGTACAGGACAAGCTGAACGTCAGTTGTTAGCCGCAGGTGGACATGCACACAGCCGGGAGGTAAAGGCTGTAACACTTTCACAGGACAATAAATATTTAGTGTCATGTTCAGCAGATAATACAATGAAATTATGGGATATGACGACAGAAAAACCGGTACAGACAATGGCAGGACATACAGATGAGGTAATATATAAATACACTGTGTATTTACAATGGATGTGTATAGTCAGAAAAAATTGAATTCATTTTTACACACATTAGAAACAGAAAGATATGCAAAGCAGTGCTAAGCTGTAGCAAGTATGAGTAACCTCACCAGATATATACTGAAACAAACAGAAAGAAAAATACATCGGATATGGAGCACAAAAATGACTGGGACCTTTGCATTTATTTGTTCATTGCTGTTCACTCATCTGACTATGTGGTTACCAGAAGATATTTTCATTATAAATGAACAAACAAAAATTAATGTCATTCGTCTTGCGCAATTTTAGAATTGACCAATGCTCTACTGTTTTCATGGGGTTTTTGTTCAAACTAAACTGGACACCATAATTTACTTGTAAATTTTATAAAACACCATCAATAGACAAACAAACGATTTACAGAAATCTTCACAATTATGCCATCTTGGTGGCCCTGGACTGGTTACCAGAAAAGTCTTTTTCTAACCATTAAAAAAGAACCAGGCCAGGTAAACAAAGATGTATCTGATGTATATTTCAAGTTATCTTCCTTTGAAATTGTTGTATTCAATAATTGCATTTGAATTATTTATTTTTTAGGTTTGGTGCTCAGCAATTTCTGCAGATAATGAAATAATTGTTTCCGGCTCCCGTGATGGTACGATTCGTCTCTGGCGCTGTAAGAACGGAAGTGAAATCTGTGCCTTTAACACTGGTGTTGATGTTTTCAATGTTACAATGAGCCAGGACAAAGGAACCATTGTAGCCTTGGGAGACAAGTTCGGAGCTCGTAAACTCATCATGTTGCAAGTTGTCAGGACCAAGATACGTCGCCAGACTACATCCTAATTATCAGATCAAACAATTTTTAGAAAAATGAACGTACAAATCTATTTCACAGTGCTTTGCTTACCATTATAACAATCTTGTGTAAAATCCGGAGTTATCTTCCATTAATTATTTTTGTTTTAGATTGCATGACCATATTGAAGTATGTTCACTTCACATAGGCAGTTTATTTTGAATATACAAAACAAAAAATTGCTTTGTAAAAAATAATTTACTACAGCACAGTAGATTTGACTAATTAAAAATTTTAAGTCAGAATTATTATTATTATTCAACATGAAAATAAGAATATAAAAATTTCTGTATTTGTTTGCTTTAACCTAGATTATGGACATTTGAGAATTTAAATTTTATAACGAGCTTTATTGTTTATCTTAATCAAAGCTTTAAGCGATTTTTGCGCATTGTATCTTGTGTTGCATATTTTAAAAATATTTTGTATAGAGTTTTCTAACTTTAATTGAGTGCGGAAACAGTAGATCTGACATTTTGTCTTGCCAAAACAAAGAATATTGAATATCATATTTACATATAATAAGTTTAATATTTTCAAATTAATATTCTCAGATATTATTCTAAATTGTTATTATATTAAACATAACATATTTATCTTTTTGAAAAAGTGAGTTATAGTTAATACGACATTTCATCAAAAATTGGATTAAAAAAAAAATTAATTCTAATTTAAAGAATCATATTTTTGAATTAAATTGTGATTGTAACATTCTTTTTTATGATATGTTAAAATAAAAAAGGTTTCAATTACATATACATAATGTCCCTGGTTTACATTAACAGTCAAGAACCGTTTATGACTTATTATGAAATATGTCTTGCTAAAATAGCATGGCAATTCAATTAAAAATTTTATATGCATTAACTACAGGGTTAAATACACAATAATTCAATATATCTGAGTAATACTCTAATTATTTAAGATTTAAATTTTTATAAACTATTTATTTAAGTGCTTTTAATAAATGTTTATGCTTTGTTGTGTTGAATTCTTTTGAATAAGACGTGCATTACTTCTGTTGGCTGTTCATTACTGTCTATCATTTTTTATTGGCTGTGGGTGTATCTTTCAATATTAGGTCTTCAGTTGTTCCCTCTACACACTGTCCTACCAAATGTCTGGGGTTTTCATCCGGTACGCCAGCTTCCTCCCCAATAAAAACTGGACGCCATGATATAGCTGAAAAATTGCTGAAAGTGGCGTTAAACATCATTCAAACAAACAATCAATATTAAGGCTTCAGATGTTCCTTCTACAACTTGTCCCATATATATTTGTCTTTGAATCGGCACCATTCAGTTCATAGAATTTTTTCTTCATTTTGTCGCAGTTTATTATATACTCTTCTGTACACTATCAAGTGACTCGGCTTTTGGATGTAATTGATACTATGTAGTTATTACACCAAATGATGTTTGGGTACGGTAAATTTGGGTACAGGTACAGGTATGGGATACACAAATTACAACGCACAGATTTCTGGTGTAGTTTATTAAATATGATTTATTATTATTAAATTCATTTTATACCCTAGAGCAGTGATAGCATATAAACAGTAAATATACATAAAAGTAAAGAATACAGTATATAAACATAAAATAAACAATTAGAGAATACATTCTTATGATAGTGGCGAGTCCACTTTCCGCAGTTCTAAAGACTTTTTTTATAAATGGAGCAACCACATGCATAAGAAGTTAAAATAATGTTTAGTTTATTAATATGGGACATGTTGTTAATATTCAGTATTTTTATATCTATATTATTTAGAAGAGTTGTTCTTAAAGATTCATATTTAAGGCATTCAAAGAAGAAATGGTATACATCTTCTACTTTATTTGAATGGCATTTTAGACATATTCTATTTTCTCTCTTAATATTTTTGTAGTGTCCTCTTTCTATTTCTAAGAAGTGGTCGCTTATACGCATTTTAGTTATATTAGTTATATTTCGTCTATTTTCGAAATAATTGTTTTGTGTTAAAATCTCCCTGCAGCAGACAACAAGTATAGTATTTTCAGTGGCGTAGCCAGCCTGCTATGAAGGTGGATGCTTCAGACATAATGCTTCATGGGGTCTGGAGGCCCCTCAAAAACCAAAAAGATGTGGATGATGAACTGCATACAAGCATACAGACATGCTAAGCAACTGATTTTGTCCTAGTCCGAGAACCTCTGCCTCTGCAAAAAAAGCATTGAATGGCGGAGGATTCTTGGGCTAATTTTGTCTCTAAAAAAATGTTCCCATCTGGACTCATGTGTAGCGTATAATGAAAAATAATAATAATCTTTTTGTCATATAAATAACATTCGATTTCGTTGTTTGTCACGCAAGTACAAAAAAGTCATAGAATTTCGTAAAAATCGACCCAGAATTGGACCTGGCGATAATTTGTTGGATTTAAAATAAAGCATATTTTACAGATAAGTTAAATTTATATCGTTTTTATTTTCTTCTATTATACATTCTCTTAAATATTTATCGCTTTGAACCTTGTTTTTTTTTGGATAATTTAGTAAGAAATGGATTTCATCATCTACTTGATTTTCATAACAAAATTTACATATCCTTTGGCTTCTTGGCACTTTTTATAACATAATTTTATTATGTAATAATTATATAAATTGGTCTGATTGTCTACATTTTGTATAAATATTGTTTTCTGTTATCAAAATTGTGAGAGAAAAGATATAACTCTTTTTGAAAAGTCAAACCATATATTTATTTTTGTTTTCTTTTGTAAGTTTGAACAGAACCCCTTTACAATAGACATGGTATTGATCAACGTAAGCTAATTTATATTTTTTTATTTTATTTATTTGTATTTTTATTTATTTATTATTATTTTTAGATCAGCGTCTGTCATCCGTCGTAAACTTATTCAATAATCTTCTCCTCTGAAACCACTGGGCCAATTTTCTCAAACTTAGCCACTATCATCCTTACGGTTCCTAGTTTCAAATTTGTATCCAGAGTGTTTCAACAGACAAAGATGGCCACTGCAACTAAAAATAGAACATTGGTGTCAACGCTCGTTTTTCTCAATAACTCAAAAATGATAAGAGCTATAGAGAAAAGTCTACAATAGTTGCTATTAGTGTGAAAGTGTGTAATGGCTTCCTGTAGGAGTTATTGCCTTTTAATGACGATTTTTAACAAACTTTTAAGTATTTACATTATAACTTGAAACTATAAGAGCTAGAGTAAAACTGCAACTGGCAAAAATGATCAGCAATACAATTCCTACAATTCACTGTTGTGGTCGGAAATTGTCAGATGACTCCTTATATGAGTTATTGCCTTAAATTATAATTTTTTATGAATTTTTCTGTTTTTGTCCTGTAACTTAAAAACTATAACAGAGTAAGACTGTAAATGGCAAAAATGATCAGCAATACAAGCCCTACAATTCACTTTATTGGTTTGAAATTGTCAAATGACTACTTGTTGGAGTTATTGCCTTTGAATAACAATTTTTAATGAAATTTTCCGTTTTTGTCCTGCAACTTAAAAACTAAAACTGCTAGAGTGAAACTGAAAATAGCAAAAATGATCAGCAATACAAGATCTACAATTCACTTAATTAATCTGAAATTGTCAGATTATTCCTTATAGGAGTTATTGCCCTTTAATAAAAATTGTTGGTGAAAGTAGTTTATGCCCTGTAACTTAAATGCCATGCATAACAGCTATATTGAAACTGTAAATTGCACAAATGATCAGCAAAGCAAGGACTACAAATCATTGCTTAATTCAAAATTGTTAGATGAATCTTTATATGAGTTATTGCCCTTTAAGTACGAATTTGGACAAACAATCAGTTTTGTCGTCATAAAGTCTCTAACACCTAGAGTAAAACTGTAAATTACTAAATTAACCTAAAGGACAAAGACTATAAATCATTTAATTTCAGATATAGGAGTTATTGTACGTAACTAAAATTTGTTGAAGAAATGTTTAGTTTTTGATAACTTAGATATAACAACTAAACTGAAATTGTAAATGGCAAAATTTTAAATATAGTTGATGTTTGTTTGTTTGTTTGTTTGATGGTTTTAACGCCACTTTTAGCAATTTTTTCAGCTATATCACGGCGTCCAGTTTTTATTGGGGGAGGAAGCCGGAGTAACCGGAGAAAACCCCCGAACTGCGGTAGGATAACTGGCAATCCTTGTCAAAACCCCCCACCTGCGGTGGGATAACTTGCAATCCTTGTCAATTAAGATTGGAATCGATTACACCCTGCCTGCAAACTACCTTAACCACTCGGCCACCGAGGCCCCTAAATATAGTTGAAGTAATTTGTATTCAAGGTGAGCGATTACAGGCTCCTGGGAGCCTCTTGTTTTTGTTTTACTTCATTAATACCGCTATACATGTGACTCAATCTAATTAAAATAAAATCTTTCACGTGCTCTCCTCCCCACTTCCCTTATTGCTATTTATTGCGACAAAATGGGCTGAGCAAGTGACAGATTTCATTTTAATTAGATTGAAACTGATTGTATCTTCATAATCTGTAGTCTGACAAATCTGAATTTTTTCCAGTTCTTTCGTTCTGTCTTTTCGTAATCCTAAATTAAAATAACAGTTGAATCATTTCAAAAATGCGTCGTTTTTAAACAAAATTGTAGGAATCTGTTATTTTTCCCGGCACTTGTCTGAGCCTTGTACCGTATCTTTTTGGAAGCAGCCCATCTAATATATTTCTTAGTTGCTCAATAAAATAGGCTTTATCAAAAACCAAAGAGTCTACTCACTAAGTTTTTTGAATTCCCTAAAGATTGAATATCGAAATATAGCAAGTACGTGACCATTAATAGATTTTTTGTCAAAACGGACGACGAACAAAAGGTGATCGCAATATTCCCCATGACTTTTAAAAGCAAAACCATATATTCAAAAAATTTTACAGAAAAACAGCAATACACCAATGTATTTATAGACAACCCTGCACCTCTTTGAATCCCGATGCACCATAAACATATTAAGTTATTTTTATTATTATCCATGGTAGCCCTTCAAACTGCTTGCACCAGAATAGCAACGTAATCGCTAAATTATACTGATTTCTCTGATAAGATCTTCTGATGTTTAAAAGCCTGATTGTTTTAATGTAAAACTAACGTTAAAGGTTGAAACATACATTATTTCGTTATATTATATGTTTGAATCAATCTTTATGACTGAATATTTACTACAAGGTGAGAAAAGTCGTTCAGATGTAACCGCCATTCTTGCTATTGTCAAAAATGGATTCCAGTCATGTATGCATTTCATATTGTTGATCGATACATGCCCTGGGGTAGGTGGTTTCTCGAGGTACTGAGGCCCTGGGGTAGGTGGTTTCTCTAGGTACTGAACCCCTGTGGTAGGTGGTTGGTTTCCTCACCAACAACATTGTTTTTTTATATTAAAAGCAGTAATAAGTAAAATATCGTTAGGCGGCAAAACTCGTCTTACTGACGATAACGTCTCGTGTAAACTTTAAACTTACTCGAATATAAATAAAATCTTTCACTTGCTCCCTCTGACAAAAAGTTTGTTGGTCTCCACAATGCCCGTGCCACAATGTAAAAATTGGGGGGAGGGGGGAGAAACTGTGGTTGCAATAATATATATTGGGGGCTTTTTAAGTATTCGTTACTCACACTCTTCCCACAGTCAGATACAAAACGAAACATCAGTACATATACTGAATAAAATAGATAGGAATCAATATTTAATGTCTAAATTTTATGTAAATAGACTGATATTAATTGTATCATTGGTTTTACCGTTGGAAAATGACACAAAAATCAATTTTCGTAAAAATATGTTGCCACAGAAATTTTATCATTGTAAGAGGGGCGCTCAGTCGGGGTTTCTCCGTAAAAATATCACACAATCATTATACATGTCCGCTGAATTGTGCTTGGTTTTGCTACGGTCATTTTTGTGTTTATTCTTGAGAAAATAAGATAACCGTCCGAAGCAAGAACTGAAAGGCGATTTCAATGCCCTCTTGCGGTTTAACATGATCATTATTTCGCATTTCTCATGGATACATTCTAAGCATTTGAGCGTGTATATTTTTTATTCTTTGTGGACTCTTATAGTGTAGTTACATTACCTTTTATTAATTGTATGGAAAAAAATCTCCAATTTAAATACTTTAGATACTCTTTAAAAAAAATGAAATTTTAAAGTTGTTTTAAAATCGACAAATGAAATTCTGCCAGCATCTGTAACTATGATTAATATGCCCTGATAGGCCATGTGATTAGGAAGATATTTGTATATGTAAAGCGATCATTACAAGCGCGAACATGAGGTTTATATATTGGTCAGACTATTTCCTTTTGATACATGATAATGTTTAATTCATGTATGATTTTCTAATTAAGTATGGATATTTTGTTGTGTATTTATTTGTATACCCAATTGTGTTTTATATACATGTACAATAAAGTTTATTATTATTATTGGTGCACATAGGTGACAAGATGTGGCCATTTACCGTGTGGCGTAATTGATATTTTTGATTACTTTTATGTGTATATAACAAAGCAAGCCAGACTGACTGTAAAGGTGATCCTGATAAAAGAATGTGTAAACAAGCACTCATCATTCCAATCTCGCAAAAATGTACAACAGAAGACCAGAATATGGGTCGACATAAAAAATGAATGTATTTATACAATGAACAAAGGAATTCATATCGAGAAAACTGACGAGTTAACGACAGTATATACATGTAGAAACAGATCTACGTAGATGTTAGTCGAAAAATCATTGAATATTTGAGTATCTCTTCTTCAAAGCCTGTCAAGCCATGATAAATCAATTTATTAGGTTAATATAGTAATGAATATTTTTTTCTCAACACCTGGGTTGTTTGGGGCTTAGGAACTGGCAGAAATTTTTGCGGTTGTTTGTGTCTAAGGAACAATTAAGCTCAATATGACGTGGGTGTTATCTTTATTTATATTTAGGATATTTGCTTGTTTGGAGTTGGGGTTTGACGCCATTTTCATCTATTTTTAGCTCTATGATGGCTGCCAGTTTTTATTGCGGGATTACGTCGGAGTATTCGGAGAAAACGCTCACCTGTTATGTTGAATTTACAGACAAGAACAAAACAGAACAACTTGAGATGATATTAAAGCAGTCATCTCTTTAATAAAACATTCATTAGAACTGAGGGGATCAGACAGGCACATGTCATCGACACGTTCCTATGACTAAGACAGATCCCAACACCAGTGTGTCCTTGGGCCTGTCTTTTGATAAATTTTGGACTACTTCGATGACTTGTTCCTTTGTTCAATATTGTATTTTGTGTTGGACATTGAATCTGTGTTTTGATTTTTTGTATTTAGTAATTTTTCTGGTTGTACTACTACGACACCATTGAGCCTTTGTTTGTAGTTGCTGAATAAAGATTATATTCTCTGGAGAAATTATTTTAATTGTGCAAAACAATGAAACCCGTCATTTCAGTGTAACAGTCTGTATCAATAGAAAACTCGTCCCAACTGTTTTATCGACCATTATAATATTGTATCTACAATAATTATTTATTACATGTACCATGTATTTGCTACAGCCGGTTGTGAAAATTGAGAAAACAATTCGATTAGCTAATTGCTAATTGCTTTTACTCTCTTTGCCTAGACGAAATATACTATTGGCAAATGGAGGCTCAAGAGAGATATTAAAAATCGACAGATACTAGGAAAAAATGGGACAAAATAGTTGCCGTACAGTTCAACAGTGAATGGTTTGTTTGATTGCGTGAAGTATTAATGATTGTACACAATTATACCAAACATCTTAACAGAGGGGCATGAACTAAAGAGAAGTTTTTTATTGACTGTACACGACAGGCCATCTTCGCTAGCCGAGTGTTACGATCACGTCCCCCCTCGATTCGGATAGTAACCCTTGGCTAGCGAAGATGACGACAGGCTGGTCATCTTAAAATAGCACTAAGGCCGCAAGAATGTACTTAATTAAGATCACCTGATCATTCTAAAAATTTTCTACCTTCAAAATATTGGGGGTGTATTTTAAGGTTGTACGTAACTTTCAGTATTCATTCAAACATATCATGGCTCTAGGTTTGAGTTGGAAAAGTCGGAGTAACCGGTTAAAAAGCCGGAACTTTGTTGTCATGAAAAAAAAACTGGTAATCATCATCAATAAAAGGTGTTGGCGTCGAGCACAACTTGCTCGCAATTAGTTCGAACAAGCCGATCACTTGTCAATACAGCAACTGACTTGTCGGTCGAGGTGCCTAACATCAATACGCATTAATTGTAACTTTTATTTGGAAACATATTATACTAAGTAAATGACATATATGTACATGTATATACAAAACATCAAACCAATGATACACAATTATGTATTGAACTTTATATAGTCACAAGCCATTGTCGTGTGCGTGTTTCCTTGTTACTGATAATAGATTTACATAAACCCCAAAGGGTAAGCCGATGCGCACACGCATTCATATCGCAGTTGCAAGCCATATATCTTGACGATGACGTACAGTTAGGTGCAGCAATAACTTTATATATTACATATGGTTTATGATTCTTACATTTTCATTGGATTATTTAGCCACGTGGTTCTAAGGATATTTAGTGTATTTTTTTACTTTGAAATCAAAGCGGTGCCTTTTTGGTATATTGACGCTATGTTTCTATTTTTACCTATATTGACGCTATGTTACTAAATTTAGATCCGGATATTCTTCCGTTCCAGACATATTGTATACACATCGTTGTAAACGAATATAGCTGAAAAAGCCTCTCGGCAGACGACAAAACGAAAATTTGTTAACTTAAGTGAGGATGACATAAACAAATTAGTAGAAAATGCTGATTCTGCCAATACCAAAAAGGCTACAATGCAAGCCGTGAAGTTATTTAAAGAGTATTTGACTGAAAATGAACTTAATTCTGACTTTAAAAACAATTGATCCAACTAATACAAAAGCTACATATGTAATATAATAATGATGAACTTTTGACTCTGTCAATATATTATATATGGACCTGTTAGGAATATATTGACCTCGGACTTCGTCCTCGGTCAATATAGGCCTAACAGGTCCATATATCATGTATTGACCTCGTCAAAAGTCCATAATTGATAAACATGCGCAGGATAGGTGGTGCTGATGTTCTGGTCGGTCTAGGCCGGTTCTTGACCTACATCATACGTTTTTACAACATTTGCTGATGACTATATAGGCAACGGCGCGAACTGACCAAGGCGCATTTTTTTATGTATCAAAAATCATTTAGTTAATTTAAATAATCAACATCAAGCGCAGAAGGAAAACTGAAAATATTTACAAGCATACACAGATAATTTATTCTGATATCAATAACCGTCATCAGCGGTTCAGACCGCTTGGCCAAATCTTCTATATAAAGATATAGCTTCATTAATCGAGGTGTATCGTGAACATAGACATATTGTACATGTATAATATAGTGTGTGACGATGGAATTTTCGTAACAAATACGTATTATAATCTGACATTAATATTATTCAGCATTTTTATATGTTGGGCTTAATTTTTAGACGTAAATATATATAAGGATAGATATTATATGGTTATCACAATACTTAGACGTATATATTATTGCTAGCTTCAAAATAAACATCGAAAACTAAACCTCCCTTTTCATAACACCGCTTGGTACTTGGGGGACTTCCAAGTTACGGAAGTGTTAACTTAAAGTAAAAGTGTCAAGTTACGGAAGTGTTAACTTTAAAAATAAAAGTGGGCCTTCTTAAGAAGCTATCGTGCGTTTTCTGTCATTGTTATGAACGTGAAATTGATTGGTTTGGTGATACATATTGTAGTTTACTAACAAAAACCCAGTTTGGTGGTGTGCATGTACTTGTAAGAGAGAAAAGGGTTCTGTAGAATCAAAATAAAAACCTTGAATTTAGATATAACTGTGTCTTGACAAATAACTGACGTTAATCGAAGATTTACTATCGCTAGGATTTTGGTGGCAAATCTAGGAGTACGAATATTTGTGGTCTGTCAGTAGTAAAATCTCAATTTGGACATCTTACTGCCATGACTGCCAAGGGTCAGGACTTCACATCGGCATTCTCCGACGGTAAGAATAGCCGATTATAATGCAATGCAGTCCATTTTACATCCTCACAAGTCAGGGTTTCTGTGTCCTCATGTATTTCGTGGACACATGTGGACATAGAAATCCTGACTTGTGAGGATGTCCATTTTATATCGAATTAACTTTATAATTTTGTTTAACTGGAAACGTCATCAAGTTACGACAGGTAAACAATAGACTTTACGCAGCTTGTAGTAGGTCAGTCTACACGTTACATCGAGGCTGCTTTCCTGCTGATTGTATAACTAGACTGGTGCAATCGGAACAACGTGGTGTCGATTAATACGGAGATACTATAGTCTGCTTTAGCTCAGTAATTATCCTTCATATAGCTAAATAAAATGTTGAACTTGGCGCCAATCAGAGTACTCATTTTCGTTTACAAAATATTAATATTATGACCATGCATACATGTACATGTTTCATGTTGTAAAATGAACAATTGTACTGCTTTGTGGTTATTAATTATGTTTACGTATTCAGTAGCTAGTGATTTCTTCACGTTTAATTCGCATAGTAGTGTTGGAATCAATATTTACGTCTTGTTTAGGGTTTAACGCCACTAAAAGCAATTTTCAGCTTTTCATGATATAGTTGCTAGATTGTCCAAGCTAGCAACTATATCATGGACACCTCATGCGCAGTAATGCTCGAACTTACAAACACATCGAGTTGACACGCTGATGATCAACAGCAGAAGACAAACTACCTAGACTACCGAGGCTTCCGTTCTTGTATTTATAGATTATTACGCTGTCTTTTCCATATCGGCCCAAAAATCAGTCGCTCGAGGTCTGACTCTTCCCAAGTCGGAGGTTCGTCATGATGATGGAGCGAACGCGGATTAAGAACCCCCGACTTGGTAGGATGGAGGTCCGATACAAGAGACGATATGGTACAATATTACATATGGTGTGTTAAGTCCTAATTTTGATTGGTTCGTGTAGACAATGTCCCCCCAAAATATTCTGTGTATATATTCTATTTCTAAAGCATATTAAGGCTTGTTACTATTTTTAAAGCATATTTAAGGCATGTTACTATTTATAAAGCATATTTAAGGCTTGTTTCTAAAAATAGATCCGGATATGTTACTATTTATAAAGCATATTTAAGGCTTGTTTCTAAAAATAGATCCGGATATACTCTTCCGACTCATTATTCTAAATTTAAATAGAGAAAAATTCATATGTAATATAACAATTAAGGACTTTTTACTCTGTCAATACGTAGTTATATGGACCTGTAGAAAAATATTGACCTCGGCTTCGTCCTCGGTCAATATTTTCCTCCACGGTCCATATAACTACGTATTGACCTCGTAAAAAGTCCTTATTTGATAAATGAATTATAGTGTATTTTTCACATATTAATTTCAACCAAAAACTGTCTTAAGCAAAGTAATAAATTTCTTGATACAACTCTTGATATGATGTTAGTACATTGACGGCGGGCAGCATTATATGATCTTTTATTTTGTACTCAGAAGGATAAAACGCAGTGTATGTTAGCAATAACGTTCCATCAGACCCTAGAACGAATAATCGTACCCTCGGTTTTTGTCTTGTTCATCCGACAAATCACAAAACTAACTTCGGATTATAGCGGAATTAAAATTCGGCCTACATCAGACCCGAGCTGAAAGGCTAGAATGCATCTGGGAGTTATCTCTCTTTCCTTAGTAAAGTATTGCTCAAAGGAATTTTATTCTTTTGAACAAAGATATTGACGTGAAACTACAATTTAGATTGTCCAAGCTAGCAAATGTTATCAGAGATACCACAAGCAGACATAAGAAATTTAGAAAATGACACTTATGTGTCGACTGTAATGTAATGTATCCTGCAAAAGACACCAAGGTTATAAAATTGACTGGTCATTGTGATTTAAAATACCTGTACAGTACTTGAATACAAAGCTACACAATCTACCCCTGGCCTCCAATAAAAAACCTCTTCATCAGAAACAGTAACAAAAACTAGTAAAAAGAACAGTTGAGGGAGGACGAAAATTTTATGCATCCTCATTTTTGTTTTTTTTTTATATCATAAAAAGCACATTTTGTTATCCCACATGTGCATCTAATTAATTCTGGTTACAGGGACAGTTACTAAAGCTCCACCCTGAGCTGACCAGCATGACAGGGTATGCCTTATCCATGGTGGATAGTTGGGTTGAAATACTGCACACTTGGGTGCAGACCACTGGATTGTGCTAAAAGCCCCATTTGTAGATGTTAAAATTTGATCAGGAAGAAGTTGCAAACCTTGGTCAAAACATATACTCCTCAACCTGGCTATTTATACCCAAAATGATTGGTTTGTTCACCTACTGTAATTGATCATAAACCCTGCTTTGTAAGAAAACTTTAAAAATGTAAACATGCTTTATGGTTTCATTGTGATCAATATGATGCCTGTCATTTCCATCTATATTATATTGTATAATTGTCCATTTCCACTTATAACACACAAGTGAATGCATATACATCTTAAATCTTGTAAAATAGAAGGCATTGGCCCTGCTACAAATAGAAAAAAATTGTCAGTGTCATCTCAAAACTCGGTACTACTTAAGTATTTTTCCATCAACTAAAATATATTTGTCAAGATAATTTGTTTGTATTCTGAACAAGCTTTGTGGTTCCTATCTGCCCTGAAGTTTTCAGACCAATCAATTCTTAGTAGACAATTGGTTTGGGGGGAGGGGGGTGTCCTTGTATCTTTGTGCTGTGCTCTTGAAGCATTACAGAAATTCTAGTTTCTTTATTTCAACCCCTCCCCCCAAAAAAACCCCATACAAGGGTTTATAATTTTTTCATCAGTTATGCTGCTGCCATATAGAATGACATGTTCAAGTTTAATCATGCGGTCATATGTACTAAATATAGATCTATAATAACACCTTCACACTGAAGTGTAAAAAGCAAATTAACACCATTTCATTTCAGATATAAATTTTCTTTTATTGATGTGCTTTGTAATAACTAGTGTTCAGCTACACTTGACATAATGTAAAATTTACAAGAATACATCCAGATAAACTTTTTACTCCAGATAGAAACAGGTTAAAATCAACAAAAATAATTATCAGCATTAAAATTTATTTTAAGGCAGCACCATATTAAAAGACAAATCATAATTCATGGACTAGTTATATTAAAATACAAAATCCCTGAACAATAAACAATAATAATGCAAGTAAAAAATAAGCTCTATCATACTGTAAAATAATTTCAATATGGAACTAAAGTATACAAATAAAATTGCCTATTATATAACAAACATGAAGGAAGATGAAAGTTCATGAACTGAAAATTAATGGCATTCAACGTTAACAATGAAAAATGTCTATAGGCACGCAATGTAAGTTGACAGGTAACTTATTAACTTGACGCAGTCGACTGTCCCAAGGCAATACACACAATCCATTGATTTCACAGTTTAACAGTTCACATTAAAATATTCCGAGTATTTTCGTGTCGTTTTTCCGTGTTCGAAGAACAAAAGCTCTGCACACTTTAAAACTATCGTATTGTCTATATAATATTACTTACTGTTGAAATCCTTACTTTAGTTTAAAAATACAAAAGGAGTAAAAGTTTCATGCAGTTTATTTTGATTTTTTTCTTATTCTCTCTCAATGGCCATCCCACCTGGGCGAACATCTTGAACTTCTTGGGCCTCTTGCACCAACGCACAAATTCCACAAAAGCACCAAGTAAGTAGATCTCCAAAACAGCTTCCTTCAATTCCTTTTTGTTCTCTAATTTTTCCTCTAAGTGTCAGAATTAAATAAAGGTCCAAAAGAGGAACCAACATTCCGATTCCATACAGCAAACAGCTTTCTCCCATGGCCTCAGCATTTTTTCCAAACTGATAGCAAGGCACGAAGTAAGAAATTATGCATATTCCTAAATTATCAAAGCATCCAAATAGCCCGTGTTGCCATTGTCCTCCTGCCATGTTAACTTTTCTAACCTTGTTTACAAACTTTCAATGCGAAAAATATCAAACGTCTGCCACGCCTTTCCCTCCACACATAAGTAGCAGCCGACGATGCTCAGGTCATGCGCAAACGCTGTTTGTTGTATCGAATGAAAATGAGGGACCCTGAGGGTATTTAGTACTGATATTTTTATGTTAGTGTTTTTTATCATATAATTTGTTTTGATTGTATAATTAACTGTAAATGCATTTAAAAGATCAAACAAACACGACATGAATAAAAAAGAATTGATTAAATGGTATTTAATTATTTAAAAATAGATCTATGAGAATGGAATGGAAAAAAGGGGGTGACTATTAGAGACACTGATAAGATCGATAATATAGATCCGTGACATAATATTTGACAGTTGGGGACATGCCACATAAGATAAATAATAAGATATACAGACAAATCCAATTTTATTAGAACGTTTGTATTCATACAAAAATTTCATTAATTTCAACCGTACTGACATGCAAATTAGTTTAGTCCACTCAAACAAATAACATCTTTTAAGCCAATATTTGTTATTTTAAGTTCGGGTTTCAAGTATGCGTTATGTTTTAGATGTCAGTTTTGTGGTTTGCTTTCATCTGGTGTTGAATTTTACCCGTAAATGAGTAAATTAATACACATATAAATAAAAACACAAATTTGATTCAATGTATCTAGACTATTAAATATCTACTTAAATCTACTTTACAGTCAGATAAAATAAACATAATTGTCGGCCAAATTTAGACATGGCAGAATTTTATCATGCCCATCTGCAGTTCTTGGGACAATGGGGGTGTAGGGGAGAGATATTCTAACTATTGAACAAATGAACAACTTTGGACACATCTCGCGCTCTCTGAACTCGGTATGATTAGGCCGAATTTTACTGCCGTTATAATCTGAAGTTAGTTTTGTACCCAAAACAAAGCGAGGGTACGATTATTCGTTCTAGGCTTGATGAGTTTGGTTTTATTTTTTATAAATAAATTACTTATGATTATTTTTCTGAATTTTCGGTCTCATGTCTCAGCAACGAGTGTTTGGGGAATAGATTTCGGTCCGTTCGATTGTCCATGCCACCTCAGGTTAACCTTGTGCTGTAACAAAGTTTTTTATGAACACACAATTTTCATGAAACTTGGTACGCAGTTACATCATGATGCACGAGATCTCTTTCACTGGCAAAATTCTGTAGTGCTGCCGTGCCAATTATCACACGCCTGCGTGTAATTAGAAAAAGGGGGTATTTTCCAGTATGTGTGTGCCATCAGTGTGGCAGGAGTTCTAGTTTGTTTGCTTTTGTTGTTTATTTGTTGTTTTTATTTTCGCACACCAAGCCCCCGATGGCGCTGGTCACTCGTCAGACAAGTTCATGAGGTATATTTCCAAAACGTGTCCACATTTGTCTAAATGAAGATATTTTTGTGTTATCTTGTTTCTATATTTATGTTAAAATTTCTCGACATTTATGGTTTATTACGCGGTTAAAGATGAGTAATAAGTTTATCCAATCACTAGTTATGAATGAAACAGTTTCAATAGTCTTCAATGGCTCGCACTACTGAGAAGCCAAACCTATAGGGATGTCTTAAACAATCACCCAACCCAAACTCTAAGGGACCAACCATTTAACTTAGAGGGGGGGGGTCTTGGTTTTTCCAAAAAAAAAATATTTTGAAAATAATTTTTGATGAAAAAATATTTTGGAAGCAGATGGTAAGAAAAAACATATTCTGAAGAAGGATTTCTGCTATATAAAATAACGCTAATAATGAAAAAAAAAATTCTGTCTGTCGCTCTGCGCGGAAAAAAATTTTCTGACCAAAACAAAAAACCAAGGCCCCCCTTCAAGTTAAATGGTCTGTCCCTAACTAAAATATCTTTGTTGATCTATTTGTTATCATGCTTTACTGTTGTGGTTCAAATTACACAAAAACAATAAATAAATAAGTGAAAATAAAAAAAACCCAACTATTAAGAACCGTATGCGTTTTGCAACAATCTGTGCACAGTTTAAGCTCATAGACGGTCAGAGTGGGGAGACACTTCCTCATTAGTCCGAGAATCCTCTGCCGTCCAACGCCGTTTTTTTACGTTCCACGCAAAAAAAGCGTTGGACGGCAGAGGATTCTCGGACTATTCTTCATATGAGGGGTATTGAAGTACAGGCCAACGATACACTATCGGACCTATTCTATCGAATTCGTCAACCAGGTATCCGAAGGCCGGTGTCGTATTAATATTTTCTACTATAAAAATCTAACTACTTTTTATTGTTTGGAATACTGATTCAGTAAAACAACGCTGTGTTCCGAAACAGCGTAATGCAAATCTGCTACCCAATAATGGCATGTTTGAATTATTTCCCAGGTTAGACTAACAACACAACCAAATGCATAAATAGGACTTTTTATTATGGTATCAACAAAAAACAAATCAGTTTGTCTTTTTTATTAATATTTCTTTATGAAAACGTTGAATCTTAAATATCAAACATTTATTTACCTATTACAATACAGGAAAATTAGTTCAATAGTTCATCTCGGGATCTCCTATCAACACGTGATTAAGGTAGTATAGTCACTTGCCAAAAATTACAGCCCCCAAAACCAAGTTTTCGAAATATGTAAGTCACAGTTGAGGTTCAAGATTTTATTTAAACTTTTTTACAATTTTTAGTTTCATTGTTACAAGAGGCAAACACATAACATATATACACATCAAGATGACGAAAAAGTAGAAGATATTGACAGTTCAAAGGGACATAATACATAGGCGTATAAATTTACTCCACCTTATGTGAAATGTGTCTAACAAGAACTTTCCTTTCTTAAACTTTCATATAACTCATAAAACAATTGCATTAGGTGAAAAGATAGATAGAGTGTGTATTGCCCCTGTGGCGTAATCAACTTAGAGATAAGCCATGTGACTGTGTATTATTAATATTAATGACCAAAGCGGGATAACTAATGACCAAAGCGGGATAACTAATGACCAAAGCGGGATATAATGACCAAAGCGCGATAACTAATGGTCCTTAGGTTGCTTGATCTGGCCTTGAGTATGACAACCTTGTATGCTCGACTCCAACCATACAAATTGACAAGGATTTGTTTACTTCTTGTCGATTTCTTTACTGGGTACTCCGTCGTCCTCCCCTTTTATGTTGGTGTGATGGGACAGACTTACCTCCCACCCTTTTTTCCCCTTTATATGAAGGGAGGTACACTCAATAACAGCAACTAAAACACATAGCGACTCTTTTCCTCTGTATTAATCTAGTAATTATATTGGACGATGGAAAAGAAATGTGTTTTTCAAACAAGGGTGGTAAGTTATTACGCAGGGAACTCTTCTGCATTTCTTTTTTCTTTATATTGAAGAAGGGTACTCCTAGATGTCTGCTGTGCTTTTTGGTAAGAAATGCAAAAGAGATCCCTGCGTACTAACTTACCACCCTTGTTTGAAAACAAGATTAGCAACATTTCAGTTCAGCAATAAGCTCTCTGGTCTCTGTGGTTTTAACACAGTCGGTTTTAAACTGCAAGTTATCCTGCCTGAATTGCAGTGGCGTAAAACACATAATCGTGTGAGCACTTGCTTTTTTACGTACTGCTGCATGTCAACGTTTCTTTATTTTTTCTTATGACTCATATTCGTGTTTCCCTAGCTTGACATACTTTATTCAAGCATTCTTGAGATGAAAAAGAACAGATATATTTGGTATAAAAGAAATTCCTATTCTCATATTAAAAATGTAATTAATATTTCAAGATACACGTATAAAGAACTGTCACGGGCTGACAGGACACAATACCCGGTATTCGGAAATCCAATGACTGTGTAAGTCACAAGCTATCAATAAAAGTCTGTTAGCCAGTCATACTGTTATCTGACTGTTGTGAAACTTTTGAAATTTAGTATTTTGTTTACAAATCAGTATTTTATTACACAAACTAAAACCTTAAAAATTTCGCTGGCTCATAACGCTTACACATATTTTATCGATGAATGATTTGAAATTGGAAATGCAGAAGATTTGAAAAAGAAATGTGTTATGACATTAAAAAGTACATACGTGAACATTTATATTATGCTTTTTGTTACATGCTTGTCACAAATAGATCCAACAAAATAGCCATTGTCACATCTGAATATATTATTATATTATGTATTTTTTTTACATATATTCTAATTTGATATTAATTTTTTTTAATTTGATTTGGTGTAAAGCGGGCCTTATAGAGAGGATTATGGCAAAGATGTTTGCGTTAATTTTGGTTTTTGTTTCATATCTGCATGTGGCCGAGTGTTAAAGTAGTAGTTCGCCTACTATTGATCTCGTTGTCTGTCAACACTGAGGTTGCGGGTTCGAATCTCACTGCGGGCAGTGTGTGCTCGACTCCAATCTTAACTCACAAGGATTGTCAGATTTCCTACCAAAGGTCGGGGGTTTTTCCTGGTACTCCGGCTTCCTCCCCCCATTAAAACTGGACGCCATGATATTGCAGAAAAATTGCTGAAAGTGGCGTTAAAAACCATTCAAACCAACAAGATCTGCTCCAAATTATTTGGAACGTTATCAATCGGACTTACGGTTGACCGTCGTCTGTCACATTCGAAGTTTTCCAGAACCCTTTTTGATATTTGTTTATGCTTCATATTTGGGTAAACACTTATTTTTCCATAAATAGCAGGTAATAAAGAATATTTAAACATAAGTTAAACAAAAATACATACAGTTTGTTAACTGTATATTAAGCGCATACTCTTTGAAGTTTAGACTGATACATATGTTGAACAGTATATACCCAGTAACTAAAATCTTAGCGATTATATAAACTATTTTAAACAAAAGAATGTTCAGGATTAACAACATTTAATTGTAGAATGTCCATAATAATAATAATCTTGATTTTACACCCATATGGATCACCCAAACACAAATTATAAAAGAAAAGTAAAGAAAAAAAACATGTCCGTATAAAGATATAACAATTTAAAACATAATGGGGAGGGATGTATAAAAGTTAGACTGACAGGACACAATATTCGGAATTCCAATGATTGCGGAAGTAACAAACTATTGATAAAAGTCCTTTAACAAGTCATACTTATCTTGTCTAAAATTTAGTTGAAAAGATTGAGGATTGTGTCAGTTCATATTCTATTGTGATAATTTCACTAACTTAAACATTCAAACGCTTAGATGTTTGTTTCTCCTTGAATGATTTAAATTTAGAAGTTCAACAGTAGATTGAAAAGATAAAGCAAGTGTATAACTATATAAATAACATATAGATGAGAGGATAACAGATAGATCACGAGAAAATATTGTCAAACGAGACGAAGCCGAGGTTGACAATGTGTTTTCGAAGGGGAACTATCTATCACCCTCTCATCTATATATTATAGATGATGTTGCGTGTGTTGTCTTTTCCATGTGCTTTAGCCCGAAGTAATTTTACAATTTTGGATGTCCGCCGTTAAGGAGAACATCATTGTTTTATTCCGAGCAAAAGAACAGAGACCAAATATGCTTCTTTAATGACGGGATTTCTCATAACTCGGTGATCTCATACTGTTCGAGGTCACGTAAATTTTAGCGATTGTCCCCCCGTTTGCGGTTGCTGATCACGTGATTTCCAGGGGGGTCAGTTAAAGTGTTTTCGACAAAAGGTGTTTTCGCTAACAGGTTTATTTTAGTTCTGCTTGTCATGCGCATTACTACTTTCGTATTTATATATCGAAACCAAAACCTAAACACGAGATCGTTGACATATGGGGTACAACTTTAAATAATATTTCCTTTCCAAAAAAGTACACTTTTAATTTATCCTATATCATTTTCAGCTTATTTTCTCACGCCCTTGCACGCTTTGCTAGGCCTGTAGCCATGTGCAAATGTTTGCTTAACATAATCACGTGATATTAAGATTTGATGGAATACGAGTCTAAAGGGGCGGTATTTTTATTTTTAATAAATCACAAGATAAGTTCGTAACCAATCTAATAAAAATTATGTCTTCACTTGGCTTCACCCTGTTTGCTATTAGATTGGTTCGTAACATTCCAAATGGCCATTGACTCAGTTTCAATTTAAGAGGCTCTGTTGTGTATTTGACCATGTTAACTGCATATATTTGTAAAGACAATATTAACCTATCTTTTATTTTTCAATTGTTTCGAATTTGAATTTGTATGGTGACAACATTTGTTTTATTATACCGAAACTTCAGATACATATATAAATAACAAGACTGATGACTTGTATCTGTAAATCGACCAAATAGGTTTTCTCTTGCTGTATTTTCTAAAATGGCCAGATGGAGACAACTTAATTTCCGGTAAGACATGAGACAATAGAAATCCGCCGGTCAACAATTGTATTGTCTCACCCCTAACCGGATGTTGTTTGTTTTTATCAAAATTTTGTAAAACAACTTAATTGTCTTATTAAAGTATATATATGTAAATTATAATAAATTAAAATGCATTTGTTCCGAGAACAAATGCGAGGTCTTTCTCTGCATTTTGTGAGTGTTATGTCTAGGTATATGGTTGCTAATGACTTTACAGTCAGTTGCTATGGTTTTTGAGTACAAAGCAAGTGGTCCCAAGTGAGAAAATGTATGGTTCCTAAGGACTTTTAGTCGGTTGCTATGGACAAAATGTCACTTCCGGTTCGTAACTGAAACCTTTTTTGTACATTTCGATGTGACGAACATTTTTACTTAGTATTGTCTGCTTCAATTTTGTACGGTTTACGTGTTATTCTATAAAAACTTTTTAGGTGTCGGCCATTTTGAAAATGGCGGCCAATAACAATTCGACTTTGGTCTTAAATCGAAGGGCTTGTTATGACGGTCACAAAAAACCCATATGTTTACTATATTATCTCTGACGGTTTAAAATGTTGTTCGCCAAAAACTGATTAGCCGAAACGTGTCAAGGACCATAACTTGAAAACGGTTTGTCACAAAGTTTTTGACCCTTATATCAAATGAAGATCTCAATGAGAGGAACATTTTTCTGATATATTGTCTGCTTCAATTTTTTATGGTTTTTGAGTAATATTGAAAACAAAATTTAGCCGAAACCTGTCAAGGGCCAAAACCTCGAAAACGGTTATTTGCACAATTTTCGACCCTTATATTAAATGCAGATCTCAATGAGAGGAACATTTTGCTCATATATTGTCTGCTTTAATTTTTTATGGTTTTTAAGTTATATTGAAAACAAAATTTAGCCGAGACCTGTCAAGGGCTATAACCTCGAAAACGGTTTGTCGCACAGTTTTCAAAACTTTATTCAAATGTAGATCTCAATGAGAGTTATATTTTTCGCATATATTGTCTGCTTCAATTTTGTATGGTTTTGAGTTATATTGAAAACAAAATTTAGTCAAAATCAGTCAAGGGCCATAACCTCAAAAACGATTTGTCGCACAGTTTTCAACCCTTATATCAAATGTAGATCTCTACAAGAGGAACATTTTTCTAATATATTGTCTGCTTCAATTTTGTATAGTTTTTGAGTTATATTGAAAACAAAATTTCAATGGCGGCCATTTTGAAAATGGTGGAACGAAAAAAAATTTGGATCCGACATATGAACTTAGGACCCTCATATCTACTTGAAAACCAAATTTTGTAGAAATCAAACAACTTTGACATTTTCGACAAACTTTGCATGAAAATAGCGAAAACAGGAAGTTGATCGAAAAATTTTTTTTTGCGTGATTAATCATTGTCAGGAGTCAGGTGACTATTTCACACCTTAGAATTTTGATATCGGTAACGGTTTAAAAGTTTAATTGAAAACAAGGGTAAACAGTGTTTGGGGAGATAACTCCGTTTCTAAAAATAGCTCGGTTTCGCAGGGTGACTCAGGTCGAGCCCAGCTAGTGTCGGTTAAGTGTGCCAAGTTTCAAAGCGATATGTCAAGACACTTTTTTGACATCTGTGGCAGAAAAAAAAATAATCATACGAAATACAGTAAGGTCTTTCCCTTGGAAAGGGGAAAGACCTTAATTAGGACGGTCTATACTAAGTTACTATAAACTGTCCCTGAATGAACTAGAATGTAACCCTCGTCTTACCCAATAAAATTATAGACAATTATGGCAGCTCAGTGCCGACGATATTATGCTTTATGGAACACTTAAAAGAGATATCGACGGAGGCCAACGGCCGAGGTTGATATTCCTTTTAAGTGTCCATAAAACACTGTAAATTTTCCACTTTAACTCTTGGTCCCCTTAATATATTGGTGTTTTTATACACAAGTATTTATAATCGTGCATTTTGTTATCATGGTGAATATATGAATTTTAGGGTTGAATTTTGTCATTATTTTGCTGCATAAAACAATTTTAAGTGAATATTTAAAAAAAAAACATTAACACATTGTTAAATTGCACGACTGACGTTTTGATTACAAGGTAATATCGCATGGCATGTCGTTCTAGTACCAAAATAGCCAGCCGTGCAATATCACTTGTAATTAAAACGTCCCAATCGTTGAATATCCCTCTTATTTGAATCTAATTATTCGAAATCCTCGGTCTATAAATGTGGCCACTGAACAATATATACAAAGGACTGTAGGAAAAAAATTGAATTTGCATGCTAACACAAATACATATTTATATTATTATTTATAGGATAATTAATTGGGCGGAGTGAATATCCAAAATATGATCACGAGTGCCGCATAACGCATCTGATTAAACGAGTGCGCGGAACTTGTTCCGCGCACGAGTTTAATCTGATGCTTTATGCGGCACGAGTGATCATACATGTATTTTGGATATTCACGATGCCCCAATTAATTATCCTATTTATTATATAGATCAAAATTGTTTTCTTAAAATGTTAATGCTTAATCCTAAATTTTATGAACGGCGGATGAAAATCTGTATAGTACAAAATTTTGGCGGGAAAAAACCAGAGAGTGAAAATAAACGATAATTTTCACATGTGATTTACCGTGATTTCTGTCACTCGGAAAATTCGATATTTCATCTCTATCTATATAATAATATCATATCGGGCATATATTTACGTGCCGAATCAGCTAACGCAAAAGAATTAAAGATACAGATAGCTCTATCATCACTATTTAGCCCCTCTGATAGGAAATCTAAGAAAGCTAATACACTGACCAGCTGTTTTGTATTCAGAGGGAGATTGCAAATACTTAATTCACAAGTTTACGTATTTAGAATATGTGAACTGGTGAAATAATGTTTAAATAAAGAGCTCATTGGGGATACGAGACATATATAAGTTGAGGCAACACTGACTCTAGGGGGGGGGCTAGCAGTTCTGTTTAACAATGATTTAGAATTTAAAGTCTTTAAATAAAGAGCCGATGGGGATGTCAACTTTCTTATATTAGAAATAGAAATCGCAAAAATATTTACATTTACACTTGGCCCAAATCAAGATACCCCAATTTTCTATTCAAAGCTTGTCGAAGAACTTGATAATTTCCAAAATTATTTTCATAACTCAAATCATTGCATTGTATCACACATGGGGTTATAAATGCACATTCAATCTGCTTTCATCTGAATTGTTAATTTATATAATTAACGCATAATAAATATGTCCAACAATAATGATCTTCTTGCTACTGTTTTCAATTGTTAATTAAACAATTTTCGTGATGTAAACAGTTAATATTCAATTGCTGTCTCTGCTTCTGCAGCTGATCATCGTGATGAATATTGCTGCCTGTGCTTCTGCAGCTGATCATCGTGATGAATATATATACTGGTATACTAGTAAACAAGATTTGCACATGATCATCTTTGCAAAATAAAAATAACACACAAGTCAATGTATTAAGAATTTCGAATATTTTTAAAACAATTAAGCGATAACCAGTCCTTTATCCCAGTTGGGATTGCAGATTTAACAAATGGTACAAATGTGAATAATTTGGGTGGACGGAACAAAGATGGCACACCGACTTGATGAGGGAAGTATTTCGAATCTGTAATTCCTGGAAAATAAAATGATGAAAACGTTTCTACTTTAGCATTTTCTTTTTATTGGTTTTATGCACTTTTTAATTTTCCAGTTATTTTGTTGTTGTCGCATCAAACAGAACTAAATTATTTATTTTTCTTTAAATACAGGTCTCAAGTGCAATTTCCTGCATCTTTCTTTTACTTTCAATAATTCAAATATCCAAAAATGTTAACTGGTTTATTTACTATGCATGCTTACTATTTTTATACGACCCCAAAAAAATTGCAGGCGTATAATATAGTATGATGCTGTCGTCTGTGTCGTCGTCGTCTGCGTCGTTGCCTGTTGTTCCCACAATAACTTTTGTTCTAGTTATCCAATTGCTTTGAAACTTTACAGTGATGTTTGTTACCATAAAGGGATGGATGGGATTGAATTTAGGGTCCCCACATTTTTCGTTTAGAAATTAGGGACCCAAAAGGGGCCAAAAATGCTACTTTTTTGTTTGTTCCAACAATAACTTTTGTTCTAGTCATCCAAATGCTATGAAAATTTACAATGATTTTCCATACCATTAATAGATGTATGGGATTGATTTTTGGGGTCCCACCTTTTCTAGTTTAAAAATTAGTGGCCCAAAAGGGGCAAAAATGGTTCCTTTTTATTTGTTTCCACAATAACTTTGGTTCTGGTTTACAGATTGCTTTGAAATTTTACAATAATTTTTCTTATCATAAATGGATTAATGAGATTGAGTTTGGGGCTCTTCCTTTTTCCGTTTAGGAATTAGGGGCCCAAAAGGGGCAAAAATGAAACTAGGGTTTTAATATATGTTTTAACAAATATGCCAAAACCTAAATATTAATATAAACATATATTTTACAAGATAACACTAAAAATACATTTAACACGCATTTTTCTGTATTTTATTTTACTTTTTATGTCTTATATCTTATTTAACTCGTTTCCTTAATATCTATATGCATTATTATATAAAAAACCAAATGTTTAGAACTTTGATGCCTCAGATGATCATTCCCTTGTATCAAAGAAGAAAAAGCAACACAAGGGAAAGACAAATCATAAAAATTTGATTGTATTAAATGATCCTGATTTGGTTAAAGCATATTATAGAATATCATAATTACATTATATCTTCACAAGCTGTAAACAACAATTAATCTCTCATATTACATTACAAAATGGGTTCCTGTTTTAATCCTCCAATTACTTTAATTGAGTTTCCCCGATATGGTTACAACCATATCTTTTCTTGTCATTATAATGTGTGGAGATTGGAATTTGGTTCAAGATAACAACTTAGACTAGTTCAATTATGAAAACCTTAATAATCCTAAAGAGGTACTAAAACTAAAAGAAATTTTAAAACTTCAAGATCCATTTAGAGTAAAAAATCCAAAATTTTAAGAGATATATATACATGGTTAAAAAAAAATCCAGTTAAAAAAGCAAGACTTGATTTTCTCCTAATTTCAGAAGAACTTTTAGCTTATGTAGAAAAGGTAGTTATAAATCCAGGATAAAGAACAGATCATTCCTTTGTGGAAATGGAATTGAAATTTACTGACTTCAAAAAGGGAAAAGGTTTTTGGAAGTTTACTAATCAACTCTTACGTATTAAAGGGATTGTTTCTAAAAGCAAAGAAAAAATAACAAGTATAAAGAACACAATTCGCAGCTTCACCTATAATAGAAATAAAATTGATGAAATTGAAAATGAAGATAATTATCCCCTTTTTTCAGCAAAACTAAAAAGGGAGAAAAAAAGAAAAAGAACTATCCTTGATAACACAAATAAAGGTCTTAGATGAAATTATTCAAGATAACGAAAGTACCCTTTTTGGTGGAAGTTTTAGATAAAACAAGAATGGAATAAGAAGAATTGAGGAAAGAGGAATTAAAAGGGGCTATCTTAAGATCAAAAGCAAACTGGGTAGAAAACGGGGAGAAACCAACAAAATATTTTTGTGGACAAGAGAAGCGAAACTATGTTAACAAAACTGTAACTCAAATTGTAAATCAGAAAGAGGATAAGGTAATAGATCAGAAAGAAATTCTAAATGAAATTAAGATGATTTACAGAATCTATACAGCAGTCGGGACGATATACTTATATGCGCAGATCTAAACGAAATTTTGGCAGAATATAACATTCCAGAACTTACTGACTTACTGACTTAGAGGCACATCAGTTAGAACATATAAAGAGGCTTTAGAAGTTCTTAGAAAGATAAAAAATGATAAGTCACCAGGCACTGATGGGTACACCTCTGAATTTTTCAAGTTTTTCTGGAATGATTTAGGTCACTTTATTGTACGCTCCTGTAATTTTTGACTTGAAAATAGTAAATTAGTAAAGTATCTATTACTCAAAGACAAGAGATAATATCAATCCTACCAAAGGGTGATAAGCCAAGAGAGTTTCTAAAATATTGGCGTCCTATCTCACCCCTTAATGTTACTTATAAACTATTATCTGGATATTTAGCAAATAGGTTAAAAACTGTTCTAGATAAGTTAATTCACGAAAATCAAAAAGGCTTTCTGAAGGGAAGGTACATTGGGGAAAATACTCGTCTTGTCTATGACATATTTCAGAGTACCGAAGAACTCGAAATCCCAAAGCTATTGTTGTTAATCGATTTTGAAAAAGCATTTGATTCAGTTTCATGGAGATTTTTATATCAGACCATGCATTTCTTTGGATTTAGTAGCAGCTTTATAAATTACATAAAAGTTTTGAACATGGAAATTTACTTGTGCATTTTACAAAATGGTATATTTTTAGAATTCTTTACCATAGGTAGAGGCTGTACGCAAGGGGATCCAATTTCACCATATTTATTTTTACTATGTGTTGAAATTATGGGAATCTTGATTAGAAACAATCAAGAAATAAAGGGTATAAAGATAAAAGAAAATACTTATAAGATTTTACAGTATGCTGATGATACAGAAATTTTCTTAGACGGTACTGAAAAAAGCTTAAAGAAAACTATTGATCTACTTGAGCAATTTTCAAAATATTCAGGACTCACTTCAAATTTTGACAAAACAAAAGAAATTTGGATTGGTTCTAAAATAAAAAGTAAAGAGAGATTATGTAGGAATAAGAAACTGATCTTCACTAATGAGCCATTTGAAGTACAAGGGATAACTTATAGTACTAATCTAAGAGAAATTATGAAACTAAGCTACAGTATAAGAATATGCAATATAGAAAAAAAAAGAACTGGCAATAAAGAAACATTAGTGTCCTAGGTAGGTTAACAGTTGTTAAAACATTGCTTATTCCTACCCTTACCCACTTATTTAAAGCTATTCCAACTCCTGACGATGTATTTTTGAAGAAATTGGAAAGCATAATGTTTAACTATGTATGGGATGGTAGGGATAGAATAGCAAGAAACCAAATGGTTCAAAAAGTTTCACAAGGATGTGGCATGATCCATCTAAGTACCTTTATAAAATCACTTAAGCTTACTTGGATAAAGAGACTGTTAAATAATGAATCCACTTGGAATAAACTCTTGCTAACCCTAAGTAACATAGATTGTAAAAAGCTTACCATTTTTTTAAAACAAAGTTTTTGCTGTCCTTTCAGAATATTAACAAAGTGACATTTCAAGCAACCACAATGATATTCTAAAATATCCTTTGTGGAGCAATCCTGATATAAAAATAATGCGAAAGACAATATCAAAAAAAGGTTTGAATCAGGAATACTCTATATAGGTGATCTTTTTGATAAAAATGGAAAATTTGTACAATGTCAATCTCTATGTAACATCTACATCATAAAACCTGCAATCACGTTATACTATGGAATAAGAGAAGCACTATTTACAAAATGGGAGAAACTTAAAACTCCTATATCACTTAATATCCCATACCTTCCATTATACCAGTCAAAATGGAACCATTTATTTGGTACCAAAAGGGAGCAAATATGTTTTATCAAATTCGTATTATGAAGTCAAAATTTCCACTAAAGTATAAGGAAAAGTGGGTGGCAAATTAAAACCCTCCCTTTGAAATTAACTGGAAATTGTTCATGATTGTAATTTTTCAACGACAAAAGATACAAAATTAATATGGTTTCAGTTCAGATTAATTCATAGAATTTTAGCAAGGAATCAATATTTGTATAAAATTGGAAAGACCAACAACCTCTTGTGCTCTTTCTGTAAGGCTGATGATGAAACAATTATGCACTTATTTTACGAATGCAATGTTGTTAACGAGTTTTTCGTCAACTTTGAGAGATGGATATATAATTGGACATCTACTTAACATCACAAAAGTTGAATCAGTGTTTGGAAAAATTGGAAATAAATTCATTATGGAAAACTTTATTCTTCTTATTTTTAAATTTTATATTTTAAACAGAGATGAAGAGATGAATTACTCTCTCTTCCTGCTATCAAGGCTACAAGCAAGAGCAATATATTTATTTAGTCAATGGAAAAAAGGTATCCTTTGACAAAAAATGGGAGAAATATACAAGACCTTGTTCGAAGAATAGAAGAGAAATGTATAAGAAAATGTTGCCATTAAATTTTATATATTATACAAGACAAATTTGTTAGAAATGCTCATGCTCTAGCAATTGGTAATACTTAAAATATAATGACTTTCCTGAACGAGTGTAAGTGCGAGAGTTTGTCTGTATTTCAAATATATTGTAAAAAATGTCTGAAAACAATAGAAATTATAAAGAAATAATGTGTAAACGACCATTTTGCGTTTTCTAAATTGTTACTTTCTAGTTGATATGACTATATGGGCCTTGGGAGTATATTCTGGTCAGTTTTTTGGTTTTTTGGTAAAAAATATTGAATATTTTGTTTTTCCAGGTTCGCACGCGTAAATTCATATCATTCCACTAATTTTTTGTGTTCATTTCTGGCCAATTTATAAAGTTACCGCACCCTTAACCTGTAATTTGTAGTATCTAGTCGGTAAAGAAAAAGTCTTATTTATATAAGCATCGGTAATTCAGCAGCCGTAAACGTTGCGGAAAGACTCCGGTAAAACATTGTAAAATCATGGCTATCTGTAAAGGTGGTGGAAACTAGCACTTTGACGTTAACTAATCATCTTTAAGTCTAAGTAGACAAAGATGCCAACTTTAACAATTTAGTTAAATTTTAGAAACTTTTAATGACCCTTTTGTAACATTTATAACAAGTATCTCACTGTTTACTGTACTTTATATTTAAAGCGCTTGTTTGTTTGTTTTTTTATCATTATTCTATGATGATCATAACAGTGTCAGGGGTTCTGACACATATGGACACGTGCTCACCCCCGTTTATTTCGAATATATCATCAGCCTAGGTCAAGATCCTACATTTATCCTACATGCACCAAGTTCCTGAGAGCGACTCGTCAAAACATGGTGATTGTACGGCTGAGCAAAACAAACCTACCTACATTCATCTGTGGTGTCAAAACCACGTCTTTAATGCGAGAGGCATTAAAATTGCAGGCGATGTAGGATGTATACTAGTTGAGTTGTATAGGCGTAAGATATGGCATCCCCACATAGTCACGCTTCTTCTTTCCAAATTGTGAACATCAAGGACGCCGATATAAGTCGATGCCGGCGTCTTAGTAGTTCATTAAGGTCGACTATTTCGGATAGAACGATTGCTGCACCTCAGCTGTTGTACTAGATTGCTGGTTATCTTCCAAGAGTCTGGAAATCATGCTTCGATGACCATTATTATACCGCTTGAAAAGCGCGGGGGGTATATTGTGATGAGGGTGTCCGTCCGTCTGTCCGTACGTTACACTTTCTCGTATTTGCAACTACTCCTACACCACTGAATGGAATTTGATGAAACTTACACAGTATCCTTGTCACATAGTGCCATTGTGCAGGAGATATTTAACATTATGATCAGAATGTTATTTGTGGTTTCTCCATAGAAAAACATGGACTTTGTCATTGACTTAAGGGGATACCCATCTCTTATGTGCAACTCCTACACCACTGAATGGAATTTGATGAAACTTACACAGAATCCTTGTCACATAGTGCCCCTTGTGCAGGAGATGTTTAACATTTTGATCGGAATGATATTTGGGGTTTCCCATAGAAAAACATGGACTTTGTCATTGACCCAATATGTGCAACTCCTACTCCACTGAATGGAATTTGATGCAACTAACGCAGAATCTTTGTCACATAGTGCCATTGTGCAGGAGATATTTAACATTTTGATCGGAATGATATTTGGGGTTTCCCATAGAAAAACATGGACTTTGTCATTTACCTAAGGGGATACCCATCTCTTAACATTTTGATCGGAATGATATTTGTGGTTTTCCCATTGAAAAACATGGACTTTGTCATAGACCTAAGGGAATACCCATCTCTTATGTGCAACTCCTTCTACACCACTGAATGGAAGTTGATGAAACTTACACAGAATCCTTGTCACATAGTGCCATTGTGCAGGAGATATTTTGCATTTTGATCGGAATGATATTTGGGATTTCCCATAGAAAAAACATGGACTTTGTCATAGACCTAAGGGGATACCCATCTCTTATGTGCAACTCCTCCTACACCACTGAATGGAATTTGATGAAACTTAAACAGAATCTTTGTCACTTAGCGCCATTGTGCACCTGATATTTAACATTTTTATCGGAATGATATTTGGGTTTTCCCATAGAAAAAAATGGACATTGCTATTCATTGAGGTGGGGGAGGGGTGGTGGTTCCCATGTTTTATCTGCAACTCTTCCTACACTAGATTAAGTTTCATAATTAAGAACACGTGCATTTTTGAAGAATTCATGAAGCGGGGTATCAATAGTGAGCATTGCTAACAGTTTTTTTTACTCTAGTTAAGTCCAGTTACTTCCCTTTGTAATTTGCCATTCTGGAGACGATTAGTTACAATTTTCCGCATAGCTTTGTTTAGTCTAATGTCGCGAAACAATTTATCGACGAAGTTCAGTTTCTTTTAAACACAATAGACTGTCATGCTGATTCAAAGTTTACACACGCATGTACCATTCTTATTCCGTACGCCGTCCTCGTGCAGCGTTAATCATGGTGCTCACTGTTCATTATCTCCATGTCTAGATGCGTGACCCGCAGATTGTTATTTTTTGCCCGGTACCTAATCTGCACACTGAGCATTCTCTTTCTGTATTTGCATATAGAGAAAAAAGTATGTGCTTATAGAGTTAAATACACATAATGGTGGTGAAAATGTTTTGATTTAATCAGATAATTCTAACAAATCTCTCAATCGTAGGATGACACAGTACCTTACTGAATCTTCTGCTAGAGTAAAATGGAGTTGATTCCATAATTTCAAACGATATTGAAGTTATGTTTTATTAAATATTGCAGAAAAGCTTAACTAAGATTTATACAAGGAAAACTAAACATGAAAAAAATTTGATATTGATAGCAGCTGTCGTAATAGCGGAGAGTCGTGTTAAAGAGAAACAAACTTTATAATGGTCAACGGGAAGAAAATCCTAGAAGCCTTATCATGGTCCCACTTCCCTTGTTCGAAATCAAAATTCACCCTTTTATTTGAAATTCATTTTAAACCATCACACTATGTCAACTTTTAGTTTTATTACCATATTTTGTCATATTTATCAAAGTGATATTCCAAAAGGTATAGCCTGGTTTCCGCAAGAATTTTTACTGTAACGTAAAAATAAATGCTGATACCAGTACAAAGTTGTGTCAGTACCAATCAGAACCAATATCGGCCATTACCGTCAAGGGTCCGGAAAGTGACCTCGGAGGTAAGATATGTCGGTTCTGAACCAGTTTCAGTCTTAGCAGAATTTAACTGCTGTCATAATCCGATTTCAGTTTTTTTGTGATTTGTCAGATTAAGGATCATGTTTAGTCCCATTACTCAAAATGCAGGAAAAAAATTCTAACTTTGATCTTTTTACATACAACTCCCAAATTGCCAAATATTTGGAAACGATCTGTACTAAATTATTTTATTTCTTCTATCAAAATACTGTTTGTTGCCGCGATGAAAAAAAAATTCATTTTTCATTTCTCTATATTTGGATAATTGTAACCTAAGTGCAATAAAATCGTGCTAATTTGAATACTTTTTAAACTTATACGTTATTCTAGATACTAGTGTGTTCTGATTTTCTAGACCGATCACTGCTGTTGACTACCGAACTACTCAAACAAGGGTTTTTGTTGTACCTAAGTTGATGTTATCTCTCCAGAACTTCTATCAAACACGATCGGAAATTTTCGCTGAGTCATATGTTGTGTTTTCTAATCTTGAATTTGACATTTTCCTAGACATGACAATAGTAACTCGACGGGTGTCTAAATTAGAGGCAGGCTCTGCTTACTCGTGCGGAGCACCTGAGTGCACCCATGGTTTTTTTTATTGGGTTTGGATTTCTCTCTTTCTGTTTTTTTGTGTTCTTGGTTTTTGTGTTGCGCTGTGTATGTTTGTCTATATCCAAATTTGTAACTGTTCCTTTACTTTTGGCTTTTGTTGGTCGGTCGGTTTTCTTTGCTGTTTTTCCTACAACAAATATTCCATGGAACAACTAAGTGCATATAAACAAAAGAATGTGCATATAGAGAAAAAGTATGTGCTTATAGAGAAAAAGTATGTGCATATAGAGAAAAAAGTATTTGCATATAGAGAAAAAAGTATTTGCATATAGAGAAAAAAGTATGTACATATAGAGAAAAAGTATGTGCATATAGAGAAAAAAGAATATGCTTATAGAGAAAAAAGTATGTGCATATAGAGAACAAGTATTTGCATATAGAGAAAAAAGTATTTGCATATAGAGAAAAAAGTATGTGCATATAGAGGAAAAAGTATGTACATATAGAGAAAAAGTATGTGCATATAGAGAAAAAAGTATATGCTTATAGAGAAAAAAGTATGTGCTTATAGAGTAAAAGTATGTGCATAAAGAGAAAAAGTATTTGCATATAAAGAAAAAAGTATTTGCATATAGAGAAAAAAGTATGTGCATATAGAGAAAAAAGTAGTGCTTATAGAGAAAAAAGTATTTGCATATAGAGAAAAAAGTATGTGCATATAGAGGAAAAAGTATGTACATATAGAGAAAAAGTATGTGCATATAGAGAAAAAAGTATATGCTTATAGAGAAAAAAGTATGTGCTTATAGAGTAAAAGTATGTGCATAAAGAGAAAAAGTATTTGCATAAAGAGAAAAAGTATGTGCATATAGAGAAAAAAGTATGTGCATATAGAGAAAAAAGTATGTGCATATAGAGAAAAAAGTATTTGCATATAGAGAAAAAAGTCTGTGCTTATAGAGAAAAAGCATGTGCATATGGAGAAAAAAGTATGTGCTTATATAAAAACAAGTAAGGCAGACTGATCATTGTTTTCTGTCGAGGGACACTTAACCTGCTCACTTATTATCATCTCCCGCTCTGAATAACTGACCTGTACATTGATTATTATCTTGACCTGCTGCTTGACATTATCTTCCTGTTGGAATACTGAACCTGCTTACTGACCATTATCTTCCTGTCTAGATACCTGGCTTTCTCATTGGTCATTATGTTTCTGTGGGAGATACTTCACCTGCTGACTTATCATTATCTTCCTGTTGCAATACCTGCTATTTTTTTCCTGTGGGATAGTTAACCGGTTCAATGATCATTATCGTCATGTTGGGATAACTGACCTGCTCCCTGATCATAATCTACCTGGCGAAATACCGGACCTGCTCCGTGATGATTATCTTCTGTCTGGGTACCTAATCTGATCCTTCAACAATATGTTCCTGTCGGGGTAC
Organism: Limnoperna fortunei; assembly: GCA_944474755.1. Lineage (NCBI taxonomy): Eukaryota > Metazoa > Mollusca > Bivalvia > Mytilida > Modiolidae > Limnoperna > Limnoperna fortunei. The sequence goes on from OX104125.1 coordinate 27,164,672, forward strand.
ATTACCTGTTAACTAATTATTATCTTCCCGTCCGGATTCCTGACCTGCTCACTGAAAATTATCTTTCTGTCGGGATACCTGACCTGCTTACTGAAAATTATCTTCCTGTCGAATGACTTGACCTGCTCACTGAAAATTATTCTTCCTGTCGAAATACCTGACCTGCGTACTGAAAATTATCTTCCTGTCGAAATACCTGACCTGCTCACTGAAAGTTATCTTCATGTCGTGATACCTGACCTGCTCACCTATCAATATCTCCTGTCGACCTTTACAGATCATTCTCTCTACTTCGGGATACCTGCCCTGCTCACCTATCAATATCTCCTGTCGACCTTTACAGATCATTCTTTCTACTTCGGGATACCTGCCCTGCTCACCTATCAATATCTCCTGTCGACCTTTACAGATCATTCTCTCTACTTCGGGATACCTGTCGACCTTTACAGATCATTCTCTCTACTTCGGGATACCTGTCGACCTTTACAGATCATTCTCTCTACTTCGGGATACCTGACCTGCTCACTAATCAGTATCTTTATGTCAGAATCCAAGAACAATAAAATATAATAATAATATGAGGACAAAATAGTTTTTTTTATTGTACTGCAATTTCAATATGGAACTGAAGTATACACATAAGCTTCTTGTTTTTTTAAATTAGTTTTATTATATAACATTAAGGAAATTAGTAATTATAACATGGCAGGTCCACTTCAGGAACATTGAAATTTAAATCAAAATTATTTAACAAAATGACAAATCACGTCAACAACGCAAAATGTAAGCTGACATGTAATTTAAATTTACGCAGTCGAGTATCACAAGGCAATACACAAATATTTTGATTTCACACAGTTTTTATAATTCACAAAAACATGGTTTTCTTTTCTAAGTGTTTTCGTGTCGATTAGCTTCAATGGTTCTTCCGTGTGCGTACAATAAATGCTCGAAAACATTTTATAATAAGGATTGTATTGTCTATAGTATGTTACTTACTGCTAAAATCTTTAGTTTAAAAATATAAAAAAGTAAACATTTCATGCATTATTTTTTTTCTTATACTCTCTCAATGGCCATCCCACCAGGACGAGCATCTTGAACTTCCTGGGCCTCTTGCACCAACGCACAAATTCCACAAAAGCACCAAGTAAGTAGATCTGCAAAACAGCTTCCGCCAATGTCCTTTTGTTTTCTAATTTTTCCTCTAAGAGTCAGAATTAAATAAAGATCCAATAGAGGAACCAAAAATCCGATTCCATACAGCAAACAGTTTTCATTCATGGCCTCAGCATTTTTTCCAAACTGGTAGCAAGGCACGAAGTAAGAAATTATGCATATTCCTAAATTATCAAAGCACCCAAATAGCCCGTGTTGCCATTGTCCTCCTGTCATTTTAACTTTTCTAACCTTGTTTACAAACTTTCAACACGAAAAATAACCAACACACTTTGATGTGTCTGCCACTCCTATCTAGTAATGCTGATGGTCATGCGCAAACGGTGTTTGTTGGATCGAATGAATTTTAGAGGTTACGTAAATAAACATTTTTTATTCAAATCTTCTTCTTTATTGCATATTTAAAGGTATTTAAAAGATCGAACAAACGCATAAAGAATTTAACAAAAATGAAATGAAATAACCTTATCTTTTTTTTTTAAACACAAAATCTCTGGGAAAAATTTATTAAACTTATAATATCGATAATATAGAAATCTGTAACATAATAAATGATAGTTGGGACACGTCATGTCACATTAAATGCGATATATACAAACAAATAATCAACTTTTAAGAACGTTTGTATTAACACTTAGAATTTCTTTAATTTCAACCGAATTGACATGCCAATTTATTCAGTGAGAAAATCACACACAAAAAGAAATATCTTATGCCAATATATGGTATTATAAGTCCACGTTTCAAGTACATAAATGTTTAGGGGCCACGGTGGCAGAGTGGTTAAGGTAGTTAGTCATCTACTATTGTCATGTGGTCTGTTTGCGGGACCGAGTCATGCGGGCAGGGTGTACTCGACTTCAATGTTAATTGATAAAGATTGACAGTTTTACTACCCAATGCAAGAGTTTTTTCTCCGGATACTCCGGCTTCCTCCTCCAATAAAACTGGACGCCATGATACAACTGCATTTTTTTTTAAAGGGCGTTAAAATCATTCAAACAAACAAGCAAACAAACATGTTTAAGATGTCATTCTGTGTTTACTTTCATGTATTGTTATACCCTCGCTTCCCATAGGGGATAGGGGTATACTGTCTGTATGTGTGTGTTAATGTGAGCGCGTCTGTTCATAACCATTTTCCATCACAGTTTTCTCAGCAATGAAAAATGATACAATACTGAAATTGTTTACCCCTGCTTCCTATAAGTGGTAGAGGGTATACTGCTTTCCGTCCTTAACCATATTCCGTTCCATTTTTCTTTTTCAGCAATCAAAAATGATACAATACTGAAATTTTGTCAGTAGCTTTGTATGATTATGCCACATTGTGCGTTTCTTTTTTGACCTTTCCGACTCCTACCTCCTATTTACCGACTTTATTTTTTGTTTTACCTTTTAGACACGGTCTTTTAATTTGTGACTTATTGTCCGTCTGTCATATTCGAAGTTTAGAGGAACTGTTTTTTTTTATCTTCTTTCTCTGCTTTATATTTGGGTAAACATATACGTCACTTTTTCCCATTGAAAACTCTTTTTGTAGAGAAGAATATTTTAAATTTAGCATTTATCAACAATTTAAGTGATACATATACATGTATTTGTCACGAATGGCTGAATGTAGTCATTGTCACATCTGAACATATAATTATGTAAATCTTTCACTTGCTTCCTTTTTTTATTACAATACAAAAAGGGGAGCAATAGAAAGATTGAATTTTGATTTGATTGATTTATAGAAGTTAATTTGATTAAAAACAGTGGAAACTGGTATATAAAACAAAAAGTCTTAGTAGTTAAGAAGAAGTAATATTAAAATATGTATTATACTAGTTGTACTAGTAAGTAATAGTACAATTAACCAGGAAGAATTTTAACAAGACATTCAGTTTTTTATGTTGTTTTTTTTTCTATTTAAGCATATAATTCTTCATTGTGACTACTCTTGAATTTTTAGGAAAACTTATTTAATAAAAGCTTTTATAGTTGAAGTAAAAACTAAAAACCATCAGTACTTAAAACTGTTAACTGTTTCATAAAATATATGGGCCAAAAGGTAATTCTACATATTAACAGCTGACTTTGTAGATAATGTGTCAGATCTTAAAAATAAAAGTATTTCTTCGTGGAATGTAAGGGTCTTGCTGACAAAACAAGAGATGATTTATTCATAAATTTGCCGAAAAATTATATAAATGTACTTCTTGAAACAATAAAAGGGATGCCAAGGATAGTCAAATAGCAGGGTACTCATGTATTTCAAAATTTAAAAAGAAAATAAAAGCGCTAAATGGCATAGTTGCGTAATACAATCTACTAGTTTATATAAAAAAGAATAAAAAAATAATTGTTCATTTGACAAAAAAGTTTTGAAAACTGTGTAACAAATTATTGATATCATTCATTGAAATAACTGTTGTGATGCTGTACAGCTAAGATTGAGTACCAAACTGTGCAATATGTAAGATTTTAATTTTGTAGCTAAAGCCAGAATACAAAATAACTCTGTATATGATAAAATGTTTATAACTTTTATCAGTTGTAGAATAGTGAAAAACCAAACAAAGGGAATTATCGTAAAAAGTGTTTTTAAACAAAATCTCTTAACAAATGTAGTTAACGTGTCTGTGTGATTATACAATATTGTTCAATTTAATTTTAGTATTGGGAATGTTTCCGGGGGCTCGACCCACAGATCTGATCAAAGCGTCTCCAGTTTGCGGATAACAGAGGCCCTTTCGTTGGGGCTGTAAGGTAATAATACGAAAGGCCTAACCACAGACCATAGTGGTAACATGTTAAGAGAGTGTCACGTTCTTATGCGATAAAGATCCCATTTTGTGTTCTTCGAAAAAGAATAGGATCATGGTAGCCACGTTTGTGTAAATGCATAATTCTCCCATCCTCCCAAGTCAAGGGTTCTGAGTCCGCGTTCGCTACATCATCATCATAATGATGGAGCGAACGCGAACTCAGAACCCTTGACTTGGGAGGATGAATACTCCATACGTTTCAAGTTGCAGTCAAAATGTTATGCCTTTTAGTCCTAGCTTATTTATTCGCTGTGACGATGTTTTCACTTTGTTTTTTTGCTCGTCTGCTTCTTTGGATTGTTAAAATGCTACTTTTTCCTTGAATTTAATGCCGACTGTCCGTCTCTCATATTTGACATTTTCGGGAGCTTTTTTTTAAATTTATGTTTGGGTTAACATACTAGTCGCCTAATTTTACATAGTGACTGTTTTTGTACGTATAAAAGAATATTTAAAATTAAGTGATTTAAAACATAAAGACATTTTTAAACTTGATAAGCATATACTTTTTGAAGTTTAGACTGATAGATGTGCTAAGCAGTATATAGAGTTTATTTTAACTTTATACAAGAGAAAGAATTAACAACATTTAATTTAATCTTTTATGCATTTTTATGTATTTTGCATCCTTATGGATCACCCACACAAAAATTACAAAAGAAAACTTAATAAAATAAACACGTCAGCAAACATATAACCAGTGAAAATATAAAGGAAAGTTCTGTATAGACGGTCAGAACACCAATCCAATGATTGCGGAAGTCACAAGTTATAAATAAATGTCCTTTAGCAAATATACAATTATTTGAATGTTATCAATTGGCTGATGCGCAACGTTTTAGATTTAGCTGAGAAGATCGAGTCTTGTATTTTATTAATAGCAGAAATTCAAACCTAAAAAAATTCGTTGGCTCATAACGCTTCGTACGGTAAATTTTTTTTGAATACAACAACAATTTAAACAAGTACTATCTTTAAAAAAGATATTCGACGCATATAACTCTTAGAGATGTATGTAAGGTAGAACGGAAACTACACAAACATCAATAAAAAAAACTTGTAAAAAAATTATCAAACGAAAGAGAGAGACAAGAAACATTAACGTTTTCTTTCATTGATGTGTGTGGGGGAGATAAATAATTAACGTGTTGCGAACTGTATCCAATCAAAATAAGGCTATAATATAAGAAGGTTGCTACATTCATGGATTTTAAAAACAATGTTATTAAATCATAGTGTATTATCAAAAAGAGACTTTGCAATTAGAGCTCCATCTCCTGTCTGCGCGTGAATGACGACGGACGCAAAGAAAGAAGATAGGCATTAATGGCTTTAAAAATCATATAGCTAACAATAAACATATTTTAATATCCCCAATGGAAAGCTATTTCAGAAGTAGACCAACATGTTAAATAAAAAACAAACAAACCTTTCTATGTATTCGGAGTTGTAGGTTTTTTCTTGTGATGTATCGTATATATTAACTCGAAAACAAGTTAGTTAACATTTTAAAATTTCAAAACAGCACCTATTTTTTAAAATAAATTTCGATATGTACTTTGAAATTCATGCATCAAGTAAATTAAATATTCATTCACATGTATTCATTACAGTTTGCTATAAAATTTGACAATCTTTTTAAATGGGAACTTTTAAGTAAAATATCTTAACATGAACACAAAATGTCAATTCAATGATTATTGAAATCGGTATTGTGTATGCTATCCCAAAAATGGGGGGGGTGAGATAAACCGTATGGTCCAAATAAATAATTGCAACGAAACAATCAGTGAATTTTACTCTAAATTATATGCGCTGTGTGTATAGTAAACAAAATGTGTTATCGAACCACCGTGTCTCATGCTAGTCACTTGGCGTTCTGACAATTACCATACTTACCTTTGTGTAGGACCATTTGTATGACAATAATTTCAAAATAGGGAAAGAAAGTGCGTGTGTCAGGAGGTCAAATGAAGAAAATATGGTGTAAATACATCACCCGCGTGAGGATTGTGTACAGATACGATGGTCAACAAAGCAAATACAATTCCATCCCATACGAAATGCGCAAAAGTTACAAAACATATGGTTTTATCATGTAATTATTGTTTATCAGTTCTGAATGGCATTCTTTTGGCATAAAAAATAATTCTCTAAAGTAAAATTACGACTACCAATTGTTTAAAAACACCAGTCTGCTGGAATAATTGTCGGGAAATGCTTTTCAGAGAATACTATAGTAGGGTGTTCGAACGCAGAATTTTTTACTATTTTTGTCCAATCAGAATGCAGGCTTGTCTTCAATAACAGTGCGTTACCGTGGGTTAGCGTCTTTTAGTTCAAAGGTCAAAATTCGAAAATATACCGACTGCGTCGGAAAAAGGAAACGCTTATATTTAACAGCAAATGTTTAAATAACAAACAAGTTCGTAGACATAAAAGATAAAGGGAGGTTCTGTATAGAACTTGGACCGACGGAACGTTGGGCCTCGAACCCGCAACCTCGTGATCAATTGTAGACACTTGGCCACCGAGCCCCCTGTCAATGATTTGAACTTGGACTGACGGAATGTTGGGAATCCAGTGATTTCGTTATGAAGTCACTATTGATTAAAGTTTATTAACAAGGAAGCGTATCTACTGGCAGATCTTGTTAGAAAAAAAAGTGTAATGATATAAAACTGTTTACAAATCCGTATTCTATTAATTTCCTAAGTTTAAACCTTAAAAATTTCCTGTTGGATCATAACGCTTGAGCATTATTTTTATCGGTGAATGATACGATTTATTGTTTGTTTTATTTAATATTGTTTCATACCACTTTCAGCAATTGTTATGCTATATGATTGCATCCAGTTTTGGGGGTAGGAAGCTGAAGAAAACCCCGTCGTTCGGTAAAAAAACTAGCAATACTTGTCAATTAACATTGGGATCTAGCAAACCCTGCCCCAAGTAAACCCGCAACCTCAGTGTTGACAGACCACGCGATCAATTCACTCGGCCACCGAGGACCCTGTGAATTATTTGAAAAACGTTTAATTATTTAAAAGCAAAATAATTTATAAAGTTCATAAAGTTCATATGTAAACATTTATATGTACGGTATACTTATTTATCAGTTAAGGACAAGTTATATGATACGATAAGTGACCTGCTCGCTGACCATTATTTTTTTGTCGGGATACTCGAACAGCTTACTGATCCATAGCTTCTTGTCTAAATACCTGACCTTACTCTCTGTCGGATACCTGATTATCTTCCAGTCGATATATCTAGCCTGCTCACTGATCATTATCTTCCTGTCAGGATACCCGATTATCTTCCAGTCGGTATATCTAGCCTAATCACTAATAATTATCTTCCTGTCAGGATACCTGATTATTTTCCAGTCGGTATATCTAGCCTGATCACTGATCATTATCTTCCTGTCAGGATACCGGATTATCTTCCAGTCGGTATATCTAGCAAGCTCACTAATCATTATCTTCCTGTCAGGATAGCTGACCTGGTTTCTAATCATTGTCTTTATGACCTGCGGAAAGATCATATCTATCTGTCGGGATACCTAATTATCATTTTTTTATTTCGAGATTCTTGCAGAACCTGCTCAACTTTCTTTACCCCATTCTTGGGATGAACTGCTAAATAAAATGATTTTCTATTTTATGGGTATTGAGCCTGCTCAACTATTATCATCCGAATTCAGGATACTTAACCTGTTTAATGTCATATTTGAGCTGATAGCAATTAGGAAAAAATGAAACAGTCCACTTTGTTTATGAGGACTATTTAAGCTCATATAATAATTTTGGGAAAATGGAAGAGATGCCTTCCTTACAAATACGTCGTCAGAGAACTATGGCTCTAGAAACATTAAAATAATAAAAAAAAACCTTTAACAATTTGCTTATATGATCTTGTCAGTATAAAACAGTCTAAATATAATTTCAGGTGTGACAATATCCTCATGTAAAATCAACTACATATGGAAAAACAGCTCAGTATTGCGGCTGTATTATGAAACAGCAGTATTCTAAACCTTTCAGGACTGAAAATAGTTTTTCTCTAAGTATCTCATTCAGTCGTGGAATGAAATTGAATATCGGCCTTTTATTTGGAAGGACAATTTTATTCTTTATACCTATTCAGATGTATGCATTCTTTATACTTTTTCAGAATTTTAGTTTGCTTAAACTGCACGTCGCTTTTTCTAGTACTTAGTGTTCTTTTATCTGTGCTTTTAGCTTTGTCATTAAGCATTACATTTTTGCTAGCTTTAATTGTACCATTGCTTTATAAGCCTACAATATAAATGTAGGTCTACCAGCTTTTATATTTACGTCTTATGTTTTATCGTCGTTTTGTCATAGGAGTATATATGTCGTAGGCGTCGTATGTATGTAGAAAGCTCTATAGAGCTTGTGTTATGTTTTATATATTGTTATATATATTCAAAATAAAGCTTTCGTATTCGCATGATTTATACGCGTTTTTGTCTCAAAATTACATGCCTTTTCAATGACCTTGTGACAATTTTCCATGACTGATTCTAGCATGACAGTGTCAATGACACTTGCAATTTTACATAGAATTTGAGTAAATGGTGCAGAAGAAAATGTTTGCCAAGCACTTTGTTGTAATTTTTGTATAATGATCTGAAACAAATACAGCCTTAACATATTTATTCAAATATTAGAACACTTAACCAAAATAGTGAGACGTGAGAACATCGTGACTTTTCAATGAATTTTATCATAGTATTGGGGTCCATCTTGTTTTCGTATTCAATAATCATTAGCTCACTACTAACAATCCTGTAATGTCATTTATCCCCTGTAGTATATATAGAAAGTCAATATTTACCTATCTAACCAAAGGCCTACATATTTCTTATCATTTTATATGTTACTGTTATACATTTTTTTATTTGACCGTCATATCACGCCATCCTGTTTTCCAGTTTTTACTTAGGACCAGCCAACCTCCAGCATTAAAAATGGCAATCCTGAATGTTGGGAATTCTTCCTTGGTACAAGTTTTCACCCAGTAAGTCATGATAAAGCTGTGTAACCTTTGCACAAACTATGGATCAAACTCGGATACATGCTACCAATTATGACACAGAGATTGTCGAGTGATACCACATTTAAATGAGTGTATGTGGAGCCAAGTTAAATTAATCTTTGCTCAACTGTATCATGGTATAACATACATTTAATAATATTTCTGATTTGTACTAATCAACAGCCTGGATATATCTGGTTTGTACTAGTCAACAGCCTGGATATTTCTGGTTTGTACTAGTCAACAGCCTGGATATATCTGGTTTGTACTAGTCAACAGCCTGGATATATCTGGTTTGTACTAATCAACAGCCTGGATATTTCTGGCATAAATGCAAAATAGCCTAACTTTATTGTTAACATTTGCTTTGTTGCTTAAATGGTGTTTTATCCAAATTATAGTGGAAAGAAGCCATAACAGAAACAGATGACCATCAGCAGAAAAAACCACAATTTGTCAACTATAGAGAGTCGGGCACATCCTGTCCACAGTAAAGGCTTTAACACAACCTCGGTGTTGACATGCTGGTGATCAAAAGTGTTTAGCACTGTGTAAAAATAAAACACAAACTATTGATATGCCTCTATGTTTATTTACCTAAACCTACCAAAAATTTATAAAACAAAATTTTAAAGTCAATGAATAATTTGGAAGCGTTAATTGTGATGTACAACATACATATACCGGTATATGAGGAAAAGGATGTACAACATAAATTCCACATGGACCAGCCATGTGATAACATTTAAAAAATATATTCATAACAAATAGTGGATGGAATGTGAAAGTTAAAAAAAAGTGGACGGAAAAAACAACACATCACTACAATCTATACAAAGAAAAACTGCATCTGTTTCATTTTGGTCCATATGAAAGTCTATAATGTTTATTTCTAGCTTTTAAACGATTCCAAAAAAAAAAAAAAAAAAACATTTGTCTGATCAGTTGTATAAATAATTTTGTAACAGCAGAACGTTTTGTTATTAAGGTAATACATAAGGTCAAACATAAATGAACGTATATTTACCTTTTAAATGTGAACATTTAACTTGAGTACTGAACTTGTCAAATATTTTTTAATTGCAAATTATAAATCAATTTTATAATACACAAACAACCCCTAACATTGCCATTTTACTTTAAAACTTATAAAATTTTTATTGAAAACAAAATATTTCATTTAAAATTTTTAATATACAAAAATCAAATACTGCCATTTTATTTGAAGTCTTAAATATTCATACTCTTTTCCACTCATGAATATTCATATATTCCAAAATAAAACAACAACAAACTCATAGTGAGACAAGGTTATATTGCAGTTATAAATATTGCAGTTTATAAACATGTTATTAATTATGAATTGCACAAGATTTACAGGCTAATTAACACCTTTCGTCATTTGTAGAAAAATAGAACAATGTTAGTACGGTAAAAATTACATTTTGATTGTTAATAAATTGATTCAGAACAAAACGTACAAAATTTTGATATTAAACAAATATTTGTTGCCTTATAAAAAAAATTGAGATAAGTACTGGCAGATATTGACAATTTTTTTTAAATCGGGAAGATATATTTAATTGTGCAAGCTGGCAAATATTTAACAGAGTAGGTTGTCTGGTTTTACAAAAATATCTGTGACTTAAACTCTCCCCACAAGAGTTAAAATCAGAAATATTTAATATTTCATTTCTTCCTCCTCTGCTCTTTTTCCTATTATTTCGTATATTTAGGATAGTGCACGTATGATATTTGATTATCACTGTAATTATATCTTGAAAATATTAATTGTAAAAAAAACCTGTACTTATCTCCTCATTGTTTCATAATATAAGGCATTTATTATAAAAAAAAAATCATGTCTTAATCTCCTCAATATTACATAATATAAATCATTTATTAAAAAATAATTTTCACTTATCCCACTATGTTTCATTATATAACAAGTTAATTAGAAAAAAATCTTTACTTGATCCCCTTAATTTCTCATACATAACTCATGTATTAAAAATCTAAATAGCAATATTAATCTTAGAATTTCTACATTAAAAGAATGTAAAATGTCATTGATATTTGTATAAATATATATATTTGTTATAAAAATGGACGGGAAAATTTGAAATAAAATACAAATATTAAATGGTGATTGAATTAAACATTTTATCACAGTAAGCTTATTGGAATCACTGCTAAAATAGCCAATCCCACATTTTTTGAAAAATCAAGTTTTCCAAATTTTTGACAGTCATCTACAGATCATGTGATCAATTCCCAGTTTATTTGTGTTTCGTTTTAAGTTCCTTTTCTTTTTTTGTGATGTCAGCTTCAGTATAAGCTATTCTTTTCATCAAATCTTCTTTCTTAGCGAGAAGGTTGACAAGTTTTTCTTGCTCCGATGGAAGATGGCTGTCATGGGTTTCTGTCATGTTCTTAATACCTTCTCTCAACTGGGCTTCAAGTTTTAATGTCTGAAACCAAAAAATAACAATATTGACTAAAGAAATAATAATAATAATAACCAGAGGCTCTTAAGAGCCTGTATCACTCACCTGATTTTATAGGCAATGAAGATGGCATTTCCCTGATGTTAAACTAAGTCCTGTAATTTTCAATAAACTTTAAAGAGGACCATCCAAACAATATTGCTGGAAAGTTTTGTTTCCATTGGTTAACCAGTTTTATAGAGAAGAAGATTTTTTTTTAATTTGCCCATAGGGTCCCGTGTTAAACTAAGTCCTGCGGTGGTGGCCATTTTGAATTTCTAATTGGCAATAAAAAACATTAACTTTAAAATGACCATCCAAACAATATTGTCAGTAAGTTTTGTTTCTTGTTTCCATTGGTTAATCAGTTTCAGAGAAGAAACCTTTTAAAACTTTTTCCCATAGGGTCCACTGTTAATCTATGTAATGCTGTGGTGGCCATTTTGATTTTCCTATTGGCATAAAAAAACATAAACTTCAAAGAGGACCATCCAAACAATATTGCTAGTAAGTTTTGTTTCCATTGGTTAACCAGTTTTAGAGAAGAAGCCTTTTGAAACTTTTTCCCAAATTGTCCTATGTTAAACTAAGTCTTGCAGTGGCGGCCATTCTGATTTTCCAATTGGCATAAAAAACACAAACTTTATAAAGGACCATCCAAAATAATAGTGGTAGTAAGTTTTGTTTCCACTGGTTAATCAGTTTCAGAGAAGAAGCCTTTTTTAACTTTTTTTCCCATAGGGTCCAATGTTAAACCAAGTCGTGTGGTGGCGGCCATTTTGAATTTCCAATTGGGATACAAAACATGACCTTTATAGAGGACCATCCAAACAATATTGTTCATAAGTTTTGTTTTGATTGGTTAACCGGTTTCAGAGAAGCCTTTTAAACTTTTTCCCATAGGGTCCATGGTTAAACTACATCCTATGTTGGTGGCCATTTTGAATTTCCAATTGTCATAAAAAACATAAACTTTATAGAGGACCATCCAAACAATATTGCTAGTAAGTTTTGTTTACATTGGTTAACCGGTTTCAGAGAAGACGCCTTTTTAAACTTTTCCCCATAGGGTCCTATGTTAAACTAAGTCCTGCGGTGGCGTCCATTTTGAATTTCCAGTTGGCATAGAAAACATAAACTTTATAAAGGACCATCCAAACAATATTGCTAGTAAGTTTTGTTTTGATTGGTTAAACGGTTTCAGAGAAGAAGCCCTTTTAAACTTTTTTCCCATAGGATCCTATGTTAAACTAAGTCTTGCATTGGTGGCCATATTGGTTTTCCAATCCATATAAAAAACATAAACTTTATAAAGGTCCATCCAATGAACATTATGGCCAAGTTTGGTTTCAATTGGCCAAGTGGTTTCAGAGAAGAAGATTAAAATGTAAAAAGTTTACAGACGCCGCCGCCGACGGACGCAAAGTGATAACAATAGCTCACATGACCCTTTGGGTCAGGTGAGCTAATAATTACAGTGGGTTCCACTTAATTGCATATTTCTCTTAATTGTATAAGAAGTTTAAACACCAAACCATTTCCTATACTCTCCATGTTAAATTTTTTTCTGTTAATTGCATAAAAAAGTTGATTAAGAAATTCAAAAATTACTGTTTATTGCATAAAATTATCCAGAAATGGACATATTACTTCTCAAAAATTGACATTTTCCTAGCTATGTAATAACAGTATCTTGCACTACAAGTATCAAAACATGTTTTGACAACCTTGTTATATATTATAATTGTTGTTACAAGAATTAAGGTATTAGAAAAGAATCACCTGAATTGTTTAATGGATTAGCACAGCTTTTAATTAGACAATTTAAGTAAACAGTTTGATATTTTCTGTTATAAATAAGCCTTTATGTTAATTGCATATTTTCCTCTGACAAATTTGTTATGCAATTAAGAGGAATCCTCTGAATACTTAATTTAAAGATTTAACATTCCTCTTGTGTCAGCAGTATTGCAGTATCAAAGTTACTATTGTAAAAACATTAAAAGGAATCTAATGTGGTGTCAATTTACCAGTTAATATTATAGTGTGTTTTTATCTTAATCATATTATTACTTGAATAGAATTTTGAGTGTTTTTGATTGTTCTAAAAACAACTTTGGTCACGATAAATAACAAATTCAAATTCAAATTTTATTGTCATATAAACATCTAAACAGAGTTTGTGACAAAAACAAATAATTAAACAATATAACAGTAGAAATACACAATTAACATATAAAACATAGTATTTTATGAACAATGTATGTATTGGCTTTGCAAGTATTTAATTAAGAGTCCCCCATCCTCAATACTAATGATTGTTTTAAATAGGAACTTATAACATTAACTTGTTTATAGCTATTTGGATTTAGAAGTATTTTTAATTTTTGAATGTCACTATGTTGTTCGTATTGATCAGTATCTTCAAAAAATTCTTCGAGTAAAGTTTTTCGCAAAGAACAACAGTACTGCAATTGCATCAAAATATGGAAAATTTTGTTTGCTGCATGATTCTGCTGCACAGTGGTCAAGTGGAATCCAATATTGACCTGGTTTTATATAAAAATGGATCGAAAAGTATAATTGTGAGGTAGCAGCCTCTGCTTTTCTGATCCAGGATTATGGTAATTTTATTCATGTAATAAAATGCTGACTTTAATATACCATGACTATATCAAAGTCAATAATTGTATATTATTACATGATTGTAATTAATCTAAGTTCTGATTAATTGAAAGTCTCATTAGACGTAGGAAGTATACATGATAGTACATGATAGCTTAAGTCCAAAAATAAAACAACTAGATAACTCGGAATCTGATAGTTATCTTTTTGTTATCTAAAAATAGAACAGAGACTTTCAAATACTAATGGACGAATCTTACTGGTCTTCATTGTTTTCCTTAGCGATTGAAATAGTTCGTAACAAACCATTCCCAGAATTTGGTTTTTCATTGTCAAAATAAACAAAATTATAATGTAAATGATTTTCCTTTGTGCCATTTAAGGAATAACTGTCTTTTTTTAATTGGGATGTAAAATAAATAGTTAGTGTTCACAACTGTATAATTTGCTAAGCAGATTATACTAAGTGTAAACACCAAGAATTTATTTTACAACCTAATAAAAAAATAAAAAACCTGAGTGATTCCTTATAAATATTAGAGAAGTAAAGGAAACAGAAACTATTTAAAAAACCAAACTGTGAACAATTTTGAGCAATTTTTAACAAGGATTTTAATGAATGGCATATTAATTCGTACACAGTAATTTCCTGACAAGGTGGGTGTGTCCCATGAAATATAACTATACTACAACCTTCGTTAGTGCAAGTCGTCCAAAAATCAATTAAAATTTGACACCTTTTAAGCACACAACATTTGAAACCTTATAAATATTTAATGCATTTACAATACCTGGGCTAGTTCCTCATTAAGACTATCATTTTTACTTTCAAGGTCCATCAATTTGGAGTCTAATAAATCCTTTGTAGACCCAACTGGTGGTGGGGCTATCTGCTTTCTTGAACTGCAAAACAAAATGGTGTATTAATAAAGCTTCTTAACATGGAGATTTTGATAGGATACATGTGATTAGATAAGGTACAAAATCAATTTAAGGTATCCGGACCACAATTGACCACGTGATCATATTTGGTGTCCCGGATGTCTAATGTTTTTAAATTGGCACAGACCTCGGTAATCTTCGGCAAACATCGAAAATACTATTTGAGTAACTAACTTTTTTGCTGAAAAATGTTAATGTTGACTCAAAGTAAAACAATATTTTCAATGTGTATCATTAATTAGCAAAACATTCATTTAATAAAGTTGTATTTCTTGAGTGTAAAAAAAAATTAAACGGTAACTTCTATTATGGGTCAGATACCTTAACAGTACAACAACATAAACATTAATTATGCAACATCATCTGAAACCATGACCACACAAATCAAAGGTAGCCCTTTATAGGGTGTGATTAATATGCATATGGGTACTGTTTGTATAGGTACAATGATCTTAACTATTAAATCCAGGCTTTTGTGGTTCAGTTGAAGCATGAAGAGTTTATATTTTGCTGATGACCATAAACTATTGGATTACAATTGCATTTAGTTACAGTAAATGACAATAAGAAAGGGGAGGCAAAGTAGAGCTGTTCAAGATACAGTACACTGGTTCATGTAATTAAACGTTCCCACAATCGGAACTAATTTTCACAAGCATATGTTGACAGGTACATGGAATCTGCAGTGGTTTCCTTGTACTTAAGCACCTGCAACATTTCAGAAAAAAATAAGCTGTTGATGAATGAGTGGCAAGGACACGAATTTACTTTTGTTTATCTACAATTTCTATTGGAATTTCTTTAGAGAGGTTTCATTAGATGAATGGTAACTATTTTTTACTTGCCTTGTCTTACAAGATTTCAGTTTTATAATAATTGATATTAGATAAACCATAACCTACTAATTAGTGTACACACTCCAACCACATATTACGGTACATTTGTTAACAAAAAATGCTCTTGGTTTTTGACGAAGGATTTGCAAGGACAACACAATTCACTTTTTGTTCCGTCTACAATAATTATCAATTTGAATTTGTTTTGAGAGATTTCATTGGATGAATTATATGGTAACTATAAGTTACAAACCTTGCTTTAGGTGTTTTCAGTGGACTCTTGAGACCTCTAAGTTCTGCCATTCTGACACTAACAAAATCACTTGTAGTCATAATCCCTCCCTTGGACATAAGATGCTGGCGTAGTCTGGCATTACTAGCGAGTGCCTCTGAACCGTAAAGTCGCTGTGACATCCTCTGGTAATACAGAAACAAATCAAGTGTCAAAGACTGTTGTACAGTGTTTGCATTTTTATTCCACTTTCAGCAATTTGTCAGCTATATCCTGATTTCCAGTTTTTATTGGTGGAGTGGAAGCCAGATTTTAATGCAACTCTTGATATAACATTGATTCTGATTAGACAACATGAATAATTTGATGGCATCAATGCCATCAGAAGTTAACGTTATTTCTGGTAAATAAGAAATTCACATTTTAGTTTTTTATTGCAGTAGCATTAGAATGGAGATAACCATAATGTATTGAAGATTTGCCTGCATCAAATCACCAACTGATGCTGGGAAATCTTCAAGTATAATACAGTTATCTTCTAAGTAAATCTGGAAGGATATCGAGGGGGGGGGGGGGGGGGAGGAGGAGCTGGAGTATATCTGGAGTATACCTAGCAATCTTTGTATTAGAAGGTAGCAGTCGAGCAGACTGGCAATCTGGTGACTATGACTAACTACCTATACAAGCTGGAGTATACCTAGCAATCTTTGTATTAGAAGGTAGCAGTCGAGCAGACTGGCAATCTGGTAACTATGACTAACTACCTATACAAGCTGGACTATATCTGGAGTATACCTAGCAATCTTTGTATTAGAAGGTAGCAGTCGAGCAGACTGGCAATCTGGTAACTATGACTAACTACCTATACAAGCTGGACTATATCTGGAGTATACCTAGCAATCTTTGTATTAGAAGGTAGCAGTCGAGCAGACTGGCAATCTGGTGACTATGACTAACTACCTATACAAGCTGGAGTATACCTAGCAATCTTTGTATTAGAAGGTAGCAGTTGAGCAGACTGGCAATCTGGTGACTATGACTAACTACCTATACAAGCTGGACTATATCTGGAGTATACCTAGCAATCTTTGTATTAGAAGGTAGCAGTCGAGCAGACTGGCAATCTGGTGACTATGACTAACTACCTATACAAGCTGGAGTATACCTAGCAATCTTTGTATTAGAAGGTAGCAGTTGAGCAGACTGGCAATCTGGTGACTATGACTAACTACCTATACAAGCTGGAGTATATCTGGAGTATACCTAGCAATCTTTGTATTAGAAGGTAGCAGTCGAGCAGACTGGCAATCTGGTGACTATGACTAACTACCTATACAAGCTGGAGTATACCTAGCAATCTTTGTATTAGAAGGTAGCAGTCGAGCAGACTGGCAATCTGGTGACTATGACTAACTACCTATACAAGCTGGAGTATACCTAGCAATCTTTGTATTAGAAGGTAGCAGTCGAGCAGACTGGCAATCTGGTGACTATGACTAACTACCTATACAAGCTGGAGTATACCTAGCAATCTTTGTATTAGAAGGTAGCAGTCGAGCAGACTGGCAATCTGGTGACTATGACTAACTACCTATACAAGCTGGAGTATACCTAGCAATCTTTGTATTAGAAGGTAGCAGTCGAGCAGACTGGCAATCTGGTGACTATGACTAACTACCTATACAAGCTGGACTATATCTGGAGTATACCTAGCAATCTTTGTATTAGAAGGTAGCAGTCGAGCAGACTGGCAATCTGGTGACTATGACTAACTACCTATACAAGCTGGAGTATATCTGGAGTATATCTAGCAATCTTTGTATTAGAAGGTAGCAGTTGAGCAGACTGGCAATCTGGTGACTATGACTAACTACCTATACAAGCTGGAGTATACCTAGCAATCTTTGTATTAGAAGGTAGCAGTCGAGCAGACTGGCAATCTGGTGACTATGACTAACTACCTATACAAGCTGGAGTATATCTGGAGTATACCTAGCAATCTTTGTACGTATTAGAAGGTAGCAGTCGAGCAGACTGGCAATCTGGTGACTATGACTAACTACCTATACAAGCTGGAGTATACCTAGCAATCTTTGTATTAGAAGGTAGCAGTCGAGCAGACTGGCAATCTGGTAACTATGACTAACTACCTATACAAGCTGGAGTATATCTGGAGTATACCTAGCAATCTTTGTATTAGAAGGTAGCAGTCGAGCAGACTGGCAATCTGGTGACTATGACTAACTACCTATACAAGCTGGACTATATCTGGAGTATACCTAGCAATCTTTGTATTAGAAGGTAGCAGTCGAGCAGACTGGCAATCTGGTGACTATGACTAACTACCTAGTACACAACTCTGTCAAGGCGATTGTTGTTTAATACTGAATAAAATCAATTTAAATGTATATATTTAGATTGGGTAAATATGTTATTAATACATGCTGTTGTTGTCTGGCTATACACCAGCTGTGAGGACAAGACAATATAATTAGATTTAGTTACTTATCAGCTCATATTACATATATCTGTCTCAGGTCACAGTGGGAGACTTCCTGACATGATAGATCATATCTCCATTGGTCAAGTCATTAACATATGTAACTAATTAACACATGGTAGTCACATGGCCCTTTGTGCTGCTTCCTACATTTGAGCAGTCAGTTAGTTTTAAACTGAGAGTTCACATTGACAGTCACATTTGATCTTGCATCCCGAAATTTTCCCGCCCACCACACCCTTTTGCTAAAGGGTATTTACTATACAATGTACATAGAATTTTCCTTGGGGGGAGGGTATTTTGTTTGTAGTGATGTAGTTAGCATTTTCGTTCTCAACCCAGTTTTGTTATTGTAAACTTTTTCTGTTTATGTATGTATCGTTGCCTTTGTGGGAGCACCACAGTAGTACATATTCAATTTTGTAACTTTACATAACTATTATGTAATATGTTTGCTTTTTTATCTAATCAATTAAACTGTGGTTGAATTTGCCCAAACCTAACTTGTGTCTTATTTTAGTTCTCTAGTTAGTGTTGGAGTTTTCTCATCAAATTCTGAATACATGATACAGACAACTATGGTACTTATTCTATATGATTACTCAAACAGGCTTATAGGGTTAGAGGTCAACATGGCTTGCTCTACCCTATCATGCCATTGATACTATGTGCCTAAACTGGTATACATAGAGATCCACCTAGTTTTTCCTTTTATGTGGGAGGGGGGAGGGATACATAAGCTTGGATTAATACTGTAATGTCATTGGTTGAAAGTAGTTGGTATATAGTACAATAGACAAAAATTTACATGGAAAGATGACCTCTACATCAGTATTTATTAATTTAATTAATAAATTATTAATTATTTGTGTTTTGTTTTATTCTAAAAATTACTTTTGGATTTAAATTATAAACTGAATAAAATATGATTTATGGAAATCATCCCTATAAAGATTTTTCTAGAAAACCTAATGCCATTTTACAAAGAATATGAACCGATTATTTAATAAATTAAGTGGTCTGCTTACAAATAAAACTTGTTGTCTATGCTAAAATCTGACACAAATGCTTGTTATACAATTTACAGGGAATTTCATGACTTTTCCATGACCTCTATGAGCCTTGTGTAAGCAAACATTAAACCTGTCAACCAATCAATTGTCTGCAACCATGGAAACAGCATTTTGCAGAAACTGCAGCATTTATATTACACTCCAGGAAAAAATGCCTGTCAGGTATTGATCACAGAGAAGATTTTCACATCTGCAAATAATAAAAAAAATAATTTGCCTGAAAGCCATAGTACCTGTTCTGAGAAGTCGAGGTGTGTTGGACCATCAACCTTCATATCTACCAAATCTCCAATCACATTCACTTTCTCATCTGCACTCCTGGTTTGACCCAGTGCTGCTTCTAGAGCCGTACGTGAACCTACAGATGGCGCACCTATCACAGACTGGGTGGCTGTTGCGTTATTTGTCCTGGAGAAGAACATGTCCTGACAAACCACCCTCAATGCCTGAAAGTACAAATTTAATATCATTTCAAGGTCACGTCATCTATTTCAAGGTCACGTCATCTATTTTCGTTTCTTGCTTTCAATTTCATTGCAAAATACCTCTAATTTGAAATAATACAATCGCACTAGTCTGAAACTGCTGAGTTGCAAAGCATGTGCCTCAGTAATTAGAGAAGTTGATTACACAAAAAACCTGTGGATTTGCACATTGTGCATTCCGGCAAATTATTCCTCCTTAAAGAATTTGTATCCTTGGAGTCCCTTTATTCAAAAGTTTGTAAACAACAGTTAACATTATTCCTCCTTAAAGAATTTGTATCCTTGGAGTCCCTTTATTCAAAAGTTTTTTTAATTGTCTAACTTAAAATGTCAATAATACCACCAGTAATCATTACATATGAACATTAAACTGTTCTTTGCTCATACAAGTAGGTTCATGCTCAACAGAATGTGATGGTTGGTAAAAAAAACCCCAAACTTATTTTTTATTACTCATTTCTTCTTTAAAAACTATTAACCAAATTTTGCTAATATTGTCTTTCTACTGAAATGTAAGAAACATACCTTGTAGAATTCCCGTAAGAACATGGCGTTAGAGTCATCTGTCATGTCGCCAACCTTGATATGTGCTAGTGTATGTAGAATGACAACGACAAATTCACCAATCGATTCCATCCTTTCCCGACGTACAAATATAATCTTTCTGCCATGTTCATAGAATACAGAATTTCTAAAGGCATTCTTGCCATAGTTGTTTGGCGGCAAGTTGGAAGCCAGAAGAAGACTGACATCAGGTGTTCCGATACTTTGGTTGAGCAGACGTATAATAAAAACACCGTAACGGTAGATGACAAACTGACTTGGTGTTATGCTATTGATGTCGACAGGGGCAAGGTCTCCCTTGCATTGCCACTGTGCATCTTTGACATCCATGTATGGTGTGCTGTAGTCACCTCCTATAATGTAATAACAATTTTGTTACTAAAATATACCTTTTTATCCTGCAATCAGTACATTTACTGTCCAATAAAGGTAGCTGAATAAATTTTTTTTTCTCCTGGTACCCTTGACCTCACTTCTTACGACATTTAGTACTCTGTTCTGGTTTATGATGTTTGTGACGTCAGTATCACTAGAATACGCGCCGAAAATTTTAACTGAGAAATCATCTAAAAGTGAACGTTTTTCAGTATTATAAAACATATTTAAGGGTTGCAGGATAAAAACAATATTCGTACAGTGTCAGAAAATATATAATTTATTTGTACTCGCCGCGAAACAGGTTAGAAATGCTCAGCAGAGCCTCGTATTTCTACCCATTCTAAGGCTCGTACAAATAAATTTTGTATTTTCGGACACTGTACGAATATTGTATATTTATTGGTCGTTATTGAACATGCAGACCAGACATTTCTCCTTAATAAATGATATAACAAATAAGATATTCAATGATTATTTAGCTGGATACCACTGTTCGAGATTTAAGGAAAGGTTGCTGTTTAGAGGATACTTTATTTCTTTACTTTTCTTTCTTTCCAATGGGGACAGGGGGAATACTGTTTTCAGTTTGTGGGTGTGCGTGTGTGTTTATCCGTAACCCTTTTATGTCGAATTGTATTTTGTTGAACATAGGAAATTCATTGTTTTGCTAGTCCACAGAAAATACAAAAATAATAAGCAATCCACAGTAACTATGTATGGCTATTGTGAAACTTGGAAAATATGTTTGGCTAAAAAACAACTAAACATGTCCAGAGAAGATAATTATTTTGTATCCAATTGTTTTCTAGTAGATTTCAAGTAAAATAGCTAAACAATTTTCTTGAATCTGTCATTTCTTTAATTATGTTTTAATGATTTATCCTTTTTGCTTCTCTTAAATTTCTGCTTTTTAAAATTTAGCTACAATTTATATTTGAGCTTCAAATTTCAGGCAATTTTTACTCATTGAATTCTGTATTAATCATGTTTCAAGTCCCAAATATTGTTTGAAAAATTACAATACTGCCATACCTAAAATTCTATCATTTGACATAGCCCCTTCAGGTGTCTTTTCCAACATCTCTGCTAAGTCATTGATTTGTTTGAACAGTGGTGAATTCATCAACATATTGACCCAGTCTTGTTCCTGGTTCCCTGTTGATGTAAATGAGCTTGGGGTACTAGTTACACCTGCAGAATCTGGTCCCCCATAAGCACTGGTACCTATGCCAGGAAGTTTACTGGTCAGGTCATCTTCTGCTTGTTTCCTAGCAAGGTCTTCACGATGTTCTGCATTAAGGTCTAATAATGCTTCTTTCTCTAATTTAGCCTTGTTGGAATTAATACGATTATTTCGTCTGGCTTCCAGCCTAGCTTGGAGATTAGCCTTGCTCCTGGCTTGTTCGCTCTCCATGTTGGACTTCATTTTGTCTATCTGATCCTGGTGTTCTCTAAGCAGCCTCTCCTTTTCGTCTCCAGCAACATTCATTTTCTTGATCTCTTCCCTTTGTCTACGGTCCCGTTCCTCTAGTTGTTGTTGACGTAAACGCTCTTTCTCAGCCTCACGGTCTTTCTGTCTTTGTATTTCTCTTCTATGTTCTTCTTCCATCTCTTTCTCCATAAGCCTATCAATACATAATTCATTATGCTTTAGTATGGTATATTTTATTTAAAGAATTATTTCAATTTTTGAATGCGGGGCCTCTGTGGCCGAGTGGTGAAGGTAGTTCGTCTACTATTGATCACGTGGTCTGGCAACACTGAGGTTGCGGGTTCGAGTCTCACTGCGGACAGGGTGTACTAGACTCACAATCTTATAGCGGATCACATGAAACCTTTCCCGAGTTTAAGTTGATGTTGGTCAGGGTATTAAAATTTTTGGAAGATGAACTGTCCCATTGTTTGAATATAATACCTATTGTTCTCAGTGGAATTTACTCAATGGGTACTTTAAATCTGACAGAGAAAAGTCAATCATTCATTGATTACTTTTGAGTGTGGAAAAAATTGAACACCCTTATGAAACTATATATGCCTATATTTACTGGTAACACTCGAAGTTAGAGCAAGTTGTTATAGCAGCAATTAATGTAAATGACTTATGAAAATTTGATATTTTATTTGATGCAGCCTAGTGTATAGTCAGCTAAAAGCTCTACAAAGCTTTGTATAGTCAGCTAAAAGCTCTACAAAGCTTTGTATAGTCAGCTAAAAGCTCTACAAAGCTTTGTATAGTCCGCTAAAAGCTCTACAAAGCTTTGTATAGTCAGCTAAAAGCTCTACAAAGCTTTGTATAGTCAGCTAAAAGCTCTACAAAGCTTTGTATAGTCAGCTAAAAGCTCTACAAAGCTTTGTATAGTCAGCTAAAAGCTCTACAAAGCTTTGTATAGTCAGCTAAAAGCTCTACAAAGCTTTGTATAGTCAGCTAAAAGCTCTACAAAGCTTTGTATAGTCAGCTAAAAGCTCTACAAAGCTTTGTATAGTCAGCTAAAAGCTCTACAAAGCTTTGTATAGTCAGCTAAAAGCTCTACAAAGCTTTGTATAGTCAGCTAAAAGCTCTACAAAGCCTAGTGTTTTGTCAGCTAAAAGCTCTACAAAGCTTTGTATAGTCAGCTAAAAGCTCTACAAAGCTTTGTATAGTCAGCTAAAAGCTCTACAAAGCTTTGTATAGTCAGCTAAAAGCTCTACAAAGCCTAGTGTTTTGTCAGCTAAAAGCTCTACAAAGCTTTGTATAGTCAGCTAAAAGCTCTACAAAGCTTTGTATAGTCAGCTAAAAGCTCTACAAAGCTTGTGTTTTGTCAGCTAAAAGCTCTACAAAGCTTTGTATAGTCAGCTAAAAGCTCTACAAAGCTTTGTATAGTCAGCTAAAAGCTCTACAAAGCTTTGTATAGTCAGCTAAAAGCTCTACAAAGCTTGTGTTTTGTCAGCTAAAAGCTCTACAAAGCTTTGTATAGTCAGCTAAAAGCTCTACAAAGCTTTGTATAGTCAGCTAAAAGCTCTACAAAGCTTTGTATAGTCAGCTAAAAGCTCTACAAAGCTTTGTATAGTCAGCTAAAAGCTCTACAAAGCCTAGTGTTTTGTCAGCTAAAAGCTCTACAAAGCTTTGTATAGTCAGCTAAAAGCTCTACAAAGCTTTGTATAGTCAGCTAAAAGCTCTACAAAGCTTTGTATAGTCAGCTAAAAGCTCTACAAAGCTTTGTATAGTCAGCTAAAAGCTCTACAAAGCTTTGTATAGTCAGCTAAAAGCTCTACAAAGCCTAGTGTTTTGTCAGCTAAAAGCTCTACAAAGCTTTGTATAGTCAGCTAAAAGCTCTACAAAGCTTTGTATAGTCAGCTAAAAGCTCTACAAAGCCTAGTGTATAGTCAGCTAAAAGCTCTACAAAGCTTAGTGTATAGTCAGCTAAAAGCTCTACAAAGCTTAGTGTATAGTCAGCTAAAAGCTCTACAAAGCTTTGTATAGTCAGCTAAAAGCTCTACAAAGCTTTGTATAGTCAGCTAAAAGCTCTACAAAGCTTTGTATAGTCAGCTAAAAGCTCTACAAAGCTTTGTATAGTCAGCTAAAAGCTCTACAAAGCTTTGTATAGTCAGCTAAAAGCTCTACAAAGCTTTGTATAGTCAGCTAAAAGCTCTACAAAGCTTTGTATAGTCAGCTAAAAGCTCTACAAAGCTTTGTATAGTCAGCTAAAAGCTCTACAAAGCCTAGTGTTTTGTCAGCTAAAAGCTCTACAAAGCTTTGTATAGTCAGCTAAAAGCTCTACAAAGCTTTGTATAGTCAGCTAAAAGCTCAACAAAGCTTTGTATAGTCAGCTAAAAGCTCTACAAAGCTTTGTATAGTCAGCTAAAAGCTCTACAAAGCTTTGTATAGTCAGCTAAAAGCTCTACAAAGCTTTGTATAGTCAGCTAAAAGCTCTACAAAGCTTTGTATAGTCAGCTAAAAGCTCTACAAAGCTTTGTATAGTCAGCTAAAAGCTCTACAAAGCCTAGTGTTTTGTCAGCTAAAAGCTCTACAAAGCTTTGTATAGTCAGCTAAAAGCTCTACAAAGCTTTGTATAGTCAGCTAAAAGCTCTACAAAGCTTTGTATAGTCAGCTAAAAGCTCTATAAAGCTTTGTATAGTCAGCTAAAAGCTCTACAAAGCTTTGTATAGTCAGCTAAAAGCTCTACAAAGCTTTGTATAGTCAGCTAAAAGCTCTACAAAGCTTTGTATAGTCAGCTAAAAGCTCTACAAAGCTTTGTATAGTCAGCTAAAAGCTCTACAAAGCTTTGTATAGTCAGCTAAAAGCTCTACAAAGCCTAGTGTTTTGTCAGCTAAAAGCTCTACAAAGCTTTGTATAGTCAGCTAAAAGCTCTACAAAGCTTTGTATAGTCAGCTAAAAGCTCTACAAAGCTTTGTATAGTCAGCTAAAAGCTCTACAAAGCTTTGTATAGTCAGCTAAAAGCTCTACAAAGCTTTGTATAGTCAGCTAAAAGCTCTACAAAGCCTAGTGTTTTGTCAGCTAAAAGCTCTACAAAGCTTTGTATAGTCAGCTAAAAGCTCTACAAAGCTTTGTATAGTCAGCTAAAAGCTCTACAAAGCTTTGTATAGTCAGCTAAAAGCTCTACAAAGCTTTGTATAGTCAGCTAAAAGCTCTACAAAGCTTTGTATAGTCAGCTAAAAGCTCTACAAAGCTTTGTATAGTCAGCTAAAAGCTCTACAAAGCCTAGTGTTTTGTCAGCTAAAAGCTCTACAAAGCTTTGTATAGTCAGCTAAAAGCTCTACAAAGCTTATGTTTTCTATTTGTTGTAAAATCTGACTGAATAAAACTATTATGCTTTTGCTTTATATATAAGTATGAGCAGCTCTCTCCAGGAGTGGGGTGAGGCCTGTCCAGTTATATACAGAAAGCATAACCATAGATCATTAAAATTTCTATAGATATTAAGTGAAATTTAATGACAATGTTTTCATTTTTCATCTGTTTCAATCTTGTTATTTGAAAACAATGCAAAATTATGAAATTTATAAAAAAATTTCTTCAAAACATTTTATAGACAATTTTTCTTCAAATGGCACATATCAAATAATACAGTTAAGCTTATTTTGGTTCAGAATTGCACAACAATTCCTCCCTACAATCAATGTAGGTTCATGTATTATCATCAGTAGGAGTTTTGTTTTTGGAATAGGAAAATTAATCAATGGACGATTGATTTCTCCTGGACAAATTTAAAGCTCCCACAGAATAAACTGCAGAGAGAACAATAGTTATTCTATTTAAACAATGGGACAGTTCATTTCCAAAAATTTAAATAACCAGACCAACACCAACTCATACTCGAGAAAGGTTTCATGTGGTCCGCTATATTTGACAAGGACTGCCAGTTTTCCTAACGAAGGTCAGGTGTTCTCTCCAGGTAATCTGATTTCCTCCACCTAATAAAAACTGGACGCCATAATATAGCTGAAAAATTGCTGAAAGTGGAGTTAAACAACATTCAAACAAACAAACAATTTTTGAATATGTTATACAATATAATATGGTAATGGTCATTTTAAGCTGAGAATGTTATTTTACTTCCAAAAAATAAACTGTCTGAAACCCATTCATTATTTATAAACGTAAGCATTTGAACTACAAATAGATATCTCTGAATCCCATAAAATTAATATTTTCTTTAATTTAGTAGTTACCTTTCTACTACAGATTAGTAGAGAGTGTTTTACTTAAAAATCCAACATATATAGTAAAGTCAAAGTTTGTAATAGACTGAGTATTGTGTTAGTACATTGACATTAATGTATTCTGTTATAAATAATCAATAAAGAAATGAAAACATGAACTTTTGGTATAAATCATAAAAAATCTTTCGAAGTGGGACAGAAACCAAGATAGATAAACCTTTAAAGATTTTATTTATAAACAACTCCGTTTCTTAGCAAATATGGTTTCTGTCTTTATGTGTGAACATATCATAGACTGACATTTGATAAGTTGTAACTCACTTGAATTGTTCCATCAACTTTTTCTGCTTTTCTTCTTCTCGTTGTTTTTGATCTGCTTTACGTCTTTCAAACTCTTCTTGCATCTTTTTCCAGACACCGTCACGATAACGCTTGGCCTCATCGCTGGCTAGACGAGCATCCTCCTGATATTTTTTGTAGAGGGCATCTTTTGGAGAGTATTGTTTCATGGCCTCCGCAAGCTCATTCAACTGTTTTTCCTTCAACTGTAGTCTGGCATGTGTTTCTTGTATTTTTTGTTGTGGTGTAGTCTCCTTTTCAGCTTGTTCCAGCAATTTTGTAGTTACATTATCAAAGTCTTTCAAATGTTTCTGCAAAAGGATAATTTTTGAAAACAGGAAGTAGATAACTGACTGACCTGGAAGGGGAGGCATGGTACAACTCATCATGATAAAGCTGTGCACCAAATTTGAAATCAATCCTTTTAGTAGAAGACGAGAAATATGTTACGAAAAAATTTTCCTATTTTGACCCTTGAAACAGTCCAAGTCGGCTCGGAAAACAGGATGTAGATAACTGACTGACATGGAAAGGGGAGGCACGGTACAACTCATCATGCTAAAGCTGTGCACCAAA
Source organism: Limnoperna fortunei (assembly GCA_944474755.1). Lineage (NCBI taxonomy): Eukaryota > Metazoa > Mollusca > Bivalvia > Mytilida > Modiolidae > Limnoperna > Limnoperna fortunei. The sequence goes on from OX104125.1 coordinate 27,192,425, forward strand.
TTTGCAATCAATCCCTTTAGTAGAAGACGAGAAATCTGTTACAAAAGGACAGATGGACAAGGTGATGGCAACATAGCCCCCTCTCTTACTAGTTGAGGTATAAAAATGTTTACTATACCTCATACTGTACATTTTTATACCCCAACTAGTAAGAGAGGGGGCTATGTTGCAATCACCTTGTCCATCTGTCCTTCTGTCTGTTGATGGATGCATATCCCTAGTACATGTATATCAATGGAATAGTCCTCTGAGAGTTGATGCTTTCATTCTTGGTATATTCAATGAAATAGTCCTAAATGAATGGATGTCTTACAACCCTGCTTAATTCATGTAAATGGAACAGTCCATAATGAATACATATATGGGATAAGTGATGGTATATTCAATGGAATAGTCCTAAATGAATAAATGTCTTACAACCCTGCTTAATTCATGTAAATGGAACAGTCCATAATGAACAGATAAAGGGGATGAGTGATTTGGTTCAATGCTGTACAAGAAATAATCATACTTCTTGTTGTTTTTTCAGCTGCTCCTTCTTCAATGCCAATTCTTCTGGTGATAGGTCACTGCTATCAGCAATCAGGTCTTTCATTTCCTGAAAATCAACCGAAAGGATTAAGCTTTTAACTAATTATGGTTCTCATTGAAAGGATAATCATTTTTGAATTGGTTAAATGTAAAAACAGTCCTATATAAAGTATATGACATTAAATTAATATATGAAATGTTGTAATTTTTATAGTTCACACAATGATACTAAATCCTGCTTTACCTACTTTAAGTGTACAGGATTTTGTCAAACATTTCACAATGTCTTGAAAAATTGTGTGTATACTTCAATAGTCAAAATTTGAGTTGTCATGTTGGCATGTGCATAGCAATAAAGATTAATGTATAATTCTATGACTTTTATGCCAGTTTGAAGTGTTTTTTAAATATTATTGTCAATAAAGAAAATGTTAAATAATTTTATTATAATGACTGACAGTAATTATTTGTAATAAACAAAATGATGTTGTACACACTAAAATTTAAATTTTACAATTAAAAAATTCAGCTGATGCAAAAAACCTTTAAAAAAAATGGAAAAAACAAGTGTTGACTGTCAGCTAATACTCACAAGAGATACACACTCTTTCACAACTATGACTCTCATAAGTATTAGGTAAACAGGAGTAGCATAAAATCGCTATACACTATATGGTACTATAGGATAAAGCAATTAGTTGCTAAGAAAACTGACAGAAATTTTTGTTACGGATGAATGGATGGACGAACGAACGGAAGGATGAGTAAAACAGTATACCTCCCCCCCCCCTTTTTGAAGCGGGGGTATTAAAACTGAAACAAATGTTATTGCATATAACCCTTTCATTGTACAGACAAAAGACATTAGTTTTCTGTGAAGCCTTAAGTTAATGGATTCAAAATTTGTGGGTGCGAGAAACTTTCTGTGTGAATTCATCTATTATGTCAGACTGCTATTTTTAGATCCTTTTGCAGTGAATATCATATCAAGTAAACCTGTCTTAAAAGACCACCTGTCTAATAAAACCCCTTTGTTGACTCCCTCGAGGGTTCTCTTAAAAAAGTTCTTACGGTATTTCTAAAATTTCTGCGATCCCATTTTGTTTTACCTGTTCATGTTGTGTGTTCCCGTTTTGTTTTACCAGTCCATGTTGTGTGTTCCTGTTTTGTTTTACCAGTTCATGTTGTGTGTTCCCGTTTTGTTTTACATGTTCATGATGTGTGTTCCAATTTTGTTTTACCTGTTCAAATGCTGCTAATAATCTATCTCTTTCCTCGTTTCTTCTGGATTCTATTTCTGCACGTGCTCTACGTCGAGCAGCCTCCAATTCACGAGCAAGCTGATCCTCAAGATGAATCGCTTCTTTGAGATGTCTTTGTCTTAGGACAGAATATATCATGTTTTCAGCAGTGTCGTCATCTTTGTTCTATAAATAGAAACAACATGTAACATTAATTTTTCTAAAAATAATTTTTATCATATTACGTAACTAATTTCTGGTGCCAAATTGTAGAACTAAAATAATTTTTAAGATATACTGCACCAATTAAAACCTAAAAAACTACATCTAGATTTCAAGGAACCAAAAACCTGCCAAATCCTTCCAATTAACATACAACAAACCTTGACATTCTCTACGAGAGCAGACTTCTCTATAATTCTAGCGAGTTTCTCGTTCAGTTTATCTCTCTCTTGCTGCTGACGAGATAATTCCTGCTCTCTTTCTATCCTGTGTTTCTCTTCCAGGGTTTCAGCCCTCTTTCTCTGTCTGTGTTTGATCTATAAAATATGTAACAATTATTGTATATATTCAATGTAAATACTATACAAATACAGACTAGTGTCGATACTATACATTTATTGATATCCAGTATCAGCATATGTAATAGTCAATAAATGTTTTATCACGTGAACAGACATCAATCAAAGTTTCATTAAAACAAATTATGGTACATTTACATAGCTAATGAGAGGCAACTGGAATTCTATTTTTAGATGTTTCAGATTGTTAAACTTTCCAAAATAATTTTACTTGCAGATATTTTTAGGTTGCTATCAAGCTGGATAAGTATTTTAAAGGCAATTTTAGCCAATTAAGGAAATTTTACATTTACATAATAAAATTATTATTACATGAATAGAATTTTGAGTGTTTTTGATTGGTCTACAAACAACTTTCGGGTTAAAATAAATAGCAACAGTACTAAAATCACATAAAAACAGGCTTAAACGGGTCATAACCAGGTCAATATTCGATTACGCTTGACTACTGTGCAGTGGATTCCAATATTGACCTGGTTTTTGCCAGTTTAAGCCTGTTTTTCATAACTGTTCCAACTATAAATGTCAATGTTAGTGGTCTTTGAATCATCTGTAATTATAAAATATACTGTTAAAAAATGTAAGAATAACATAATTGACTTTTTATACCCTTTTCAATATTTGAAATGTGATGAAACTGGAATTTCAGGATTATCAGCAAATCAATATCGTATTGCAGTTTTAACAGAAAATATTACGGGTAACTAGCATTTCAATTCTTGCACAAATTCAGACATTCTACAACAAGACAAGAAATGATACCTTTTCTTTCAATACATTGTTCTGTCTATTTCTTTCTTCGTCTAAATTCTTCTCCAGGGCAGCTAATTCTGCTTTGTGACTGGCTAAGAGTTTCTGATACTCAGCATCAGTAATGTTTGGATGATGCAGGGCAATATCTCTTTCAAACTTGGTCTTGTGGGTCTCAAGAGCCTAAAAAATAAATAAAATATTATAGTCAAACCTGTTCATGAAACCACCTGTTCTAAGCAAACCTCTTGTTTAGAAGACAATTTTTTAGGTCCTTCTGCAGAGAATTTTGTATAAACTGAAAATGTATTCATAGACCACCAGCTTTATAAGACCTTAAGGTATCTGACCCATAATTAAAGATACGATTTAATTTTATTTTTTGACCAAGATATACAGCTTTATTAAATCAACATATTGCTAATTAATGTTACAAATTAAATATATTGTTTTTCTTTGAATCAATGTTAACAGCTTTTAGTTAAAAAAGTTAGAAACTCAAATAGTATTTCAGATGTTTGCTGAACATTACCGAGGTCTGTTTTAAAAACAATGGAGATACGGGACACCAAATATGACTACGTGGTCAATTGTGGTCCGGATATCTGAAGTGGTCTTTGTTATGCATATTACATCCAAAACAAGGTCTTGAAGGTTAAACTTAAGGTATCCGGATGTCCATTGTTTTTCAATGGAACACACTTCGGTAATGTTCGGCAAACATCGGAAATACTATTTGAGTAACTAACTTTTTTTGCTCAAAACTGTTAGCATTGACTCAAAGTAAAACAATATTATTTATTTTGTATCGTTAATTAGCATTACATTAATTTAATAAAGCTGTATTTTTTGGTCGAAAAATAAAATTAAACGGTGCCTTAATACCACAGGTACAATATCATGTGTATTCAGAGAAATATCTCTTAAGTACCTTAAATGGATATAGAATAATATATTTAAAGATTAATTACACAAAATATTTTCTCTTTCGAGAGATAACAAAATTTCTGTTGTGCACATTCATATAATCTGCGTAGTTGATTATATTAAATATGCACAATAGAAATTGTTATCCCTCGATATAGAAAATATTTTTTCTAGTTAATATTTGTAAATAAATTAAAAATTAGAATAAACTCAACAATTTAATATTTGTAATTTTCATTTTTTGAAAAAATAACACGAAACAAACTGTTCCGTGGAGTAATATATGATGTAAAAGGGTGCATGTCCCCATGAAGATAGTTTTCCATTTTCTGATAGAAAATATTTTCTAGCCAATCAAAAATCAGTATTCTCTACAATTTTTTATTTAAAAAGGAAAAATACTTCACATATAGTCATAAAATTAACATATAACCTAGAGAGGTTAAGAATGAAAATATATTTCCATGGAAACACAAGTCAAGATGTAGCACCCGTTCATTTTTTTAATTTTCTTTAAAGTAAGCAAAAAAAAGTTTGAAAAGTCAAATAAGTTACAATTAAATCAATTGAATCACTTGTTTAAAGAACATTTGATTGGGCGAGTATAATAAGTCGATGTGAATCATACACTGTAAACTTCTTTAGAATTAGAAATTCATCTACAGATATTGACAGCCCACATTTAACTATTAATGCAAGTCACCATTTAATATAAAATTACTCTAAAAAATTCCAAACCATTATAAAAAAAAAAACAAATATAAAAACTTAAGGAGTCTATCATGCCTAGATAGACATGTACTGAAAATGATGCAGTACCCATTTGTTACAAAAATATCTAGCTAGCTTAGAGGGCAGGTCTATCAAAAGGGACCTTAGATGAAGAAACAATGACTAAAATTGGAGAAGCATTTTATCTGATTTTTTAAAAGTAAAATGAGTAATCTTTGTAAATGATCTCACTTCTTGAAGATGTACTTGCAAAGTTAAAGATTTTTTAATTCAGCCAGGAAGAAGCAAGAATAGACCATGGTGGCCTAATTTTTTGCCTGACCAGGATGAAAATGAGGAACTTTTTCCAAGGACTTTAGCATCCTTCCTGCAAAGTATGGCTTCAGTTTTTCTATGGAGAAAATGTGAAGAAAGTTTAAAGACTGATGATAATGAAGGGATGACGGACAAAAAGTGATGGTAACAGGTAACCAGACAAAAATTGATGGAAACTGGTAACCAGACAAAAAAGTGATGGTAACAGGAAACCAGACAAAAGTGATACATGTAGTAACAGGTAACCAGACAAAAATTTATGGTAACAGGTAACCAGACTTTAATCTGATGGTCTAAAAAATGAAATTTTATAAATCAACATCCTCGGACATATGGCATGATGGGTAAATCGGGTCCGTTACATGTTAGACATCTTTTACACAGAAGCAACAATTAAATAAACATCACAGATTATATGGTGTTGATTATGTCTTTTACTTCATATTATTGATTTTTTGCTTAATTTTGTTAATGTAAGACTTAAAATAACAAAGTTATATTTTTTGAACTGATTTGCAGTTGAACATTGAAAGATGCATATCTTAAATTTTGGACAATATTCATTGAGCTGTTCGAAGTTAACACATTTTTTAATTTACCCAAAATGTGGGAAATGTGTTATTTTTCATATTTTTGCAACAGTTTCATAACTTATAAACTTTTATGGAGTATAAGATGTATATAACCCTTCTCCCATGTTGTGTTGTCATGGGAATGATCAACAGCACATGAACCTTAACCTCTCAGCAGTCAAGGTTTCTAATTTATTCATGAAACTTTAGCAGTGTTAGCTATTAGTTAAGGTTGGAGTCGAGCACACTTTGAATTAAAGCTCAACTCATAACCTCAGCAATGACACGTCAGTGATCAAGCCAGTTTGACCACTTGACCACCATGGTGTTAATAATACACAAACTTAGTTCTTACAGCATGTTAAACATATACATATCCTACTTACCATCTGAAAAGAAAAATAGAAAACAATATTTGTTAGAACTCAATATTAGAAAAAAACATACTGACATTTTGATGTCCGCAAAATGTCCTTGCTGATTTCTCAAAGAAACCTCCCAGACTTAAGTAGAAATTGTTCACAGTCCCAACCAAATTTGTTTAAAAACGACTCAAGTTTAAGTTTTGGCTAGAAATTGTGGCCTTTAGTTAAAGACGGACCAATAAAATTAACATCATTTGATGCAACTTCCAGTTTGTTTGATTGACTGCAACTCTATGCCACATTCAACAATTTTTTAGCCAAACTCTTGCATCCAAGTTTTATTGAGAAAGGAAGCCATGCCCCCATTTCACAAAAATTTCTTGAACTTATGATCAGTCTTATGTTGCATGGTGTAATCTGCCACCAAGTTAATTGGACTAGCAACCTTTTTGTCATGGAATCATTACCATACTTTCAGGACTGTCTGTGTGCACTACAAGTCAAATTGGCTTTTCTCCATAGGGCACATACGAAAAATGAACCCATTTAGAGTTAAAATGTCTTGACCTTTGTGTGTAATTATTTGTAAAATCATTTAACTAGTAGACATGCTCAAAATTACCATCATCACACTTTATGAGAAAAATCAATATGCATGTGTATTACCACATATTTACACAAAATATGAATTTTGTTTGGACTTCCTGCATAATGGAAAAGAAAGGCTGAATATTTCTTCATTTCCTTAAAGCTTCAACAAATGTCATGTGACAATTTTATATGTTTTTTTGCAAATATTTTATTGATAATTTAACGTACCAATTTCTTCTGACTAGCCATATGGCCATCAATATTCTGTCTCTCATTCTCAAACTCTTCTTCAATACTTCTGTTCATTTTTCTTGCCTCTTCCAGTTGTTTTCTCTCAAGTTCTTCTTGTTTTGCGATCTGTTCATTTAGAAGTTTCTCCTGATCTGCTGTCATTTTCTCACCATTTACCTTTTCGTTAATCTGCATGATGACATCAGCGGTATCTGCGTCACCCTTGGCAACCTGTTCATAATAAAATGGTTTTACCAATGAAATAAAAATCAAAATGCTGAACTAGAGATGTTTTCCAAAATTCTAAAAATCCCTCATAGATACAGTTTTAAGATTTTATTTATTTAATGAATTTTTGGTGCAATTATGAAATACACTTGTCCTGAAAGAAACCTTGCCACCTTTAAACTTTTTTTTGCATCATTTTATCAAATTGTGCTTTAAAATTTCATATACTACCATATAATTATGATTTTGAAAAAAAAACTAACATGTGATTTTGTGATTCTGTCCAATTCTTTAGAGACAGCTTTCTCCTTTTCAAGTTCTTCTTTCAAACGTTTCCTTGCAGCTAGTTTGGCTTTGACCTTATCCTCCATTTCCGTCCTATCATCATCTATGCGGTTGTTCAACTTTCTCAACTGACTGTGGAATTGTTCTATTATTCGATCACGTTCCTGCGCAGATTCATTTTTCAGAATTTCTCTCAAAGCCTCTTCCTCAGCACGTCTCTTCTGCTCCTGTAAAAATTATAATCAATTAGTTGTCGTGTGCTGTAAAGACACTGCCATTTGTTGTGAAATGTTATCTTCCCTCAACACTGCCATTTGTGATGTTACCCACCCTCAACACTGGCTTATGGTTAGCATAAGATAAATCAACAAATAAATACACAAAAATGATAGTACCTTGTGTTTACCCCCCAAAAATTATTTTTAGAATATCTCCAAAAATGGCATACCTGTTCTAATAACTTTAATGTCTCCAAAATAGCTTTTTCCTCCATCATCCTGTCTGCATCATTCTGCATTTCTCTTGCTTCCATTAATTTGCGTTTGTCCTCGTCACTTAAATTTTGTTCCTCGTCTGATGTCAGATTGCCAGGTTTCTTTCTATCTTTACGCTGGCGTAATTTATTCTTCATGTCATCAATCTGTTTTCTGAGTTCTTTTGATCTTTCATTAGCCAATTGAATCAATTGTTCTTTCTGAGCTTTTGATAAGTCCATGGCTTTGATTTGCTGCTCCAGTTCTTTGTCAATATCTAAAGGTCTTGATTTGTCACCTTCTTCTGCACTCTTCTTTCTCATTTCTGCCATCATTTCTTCCTGTTGTTTCTGAAGACGCAGCAGATCTTGCATTAACTCTTCATAAGATGGGTTCTGGATGCTGGGCACTGAATCTGCAGGTAGACCTTGACCCTGAGCCTCTCCAATGTGTTTCCTATGAAGATCTTTCTTTCTCTGTCTTCGCTGCTCAAGAAGTTTCTGTCGTAATGAGTCTAACTGTTTGTGTTTATTTTTCTCAAATGATTCATTCAACTTCTGCATGTTGTTAGCATAATCCATCATCACTTTTTCACGTTCTTGATCAGTTTTCACTTTAGCCAACTTCTTTTCTAAATCAGCTTGTGCTTCATCAATAGCACTCTGTTTCTTTTTCTCACATTCATCCAGGGTATCATTTATTGAGTCAAGTTCGGTACGTTTCAAGTCATTTTCTAGTTTGGCAGCTTCGTATGCCTGTTTTTCAAACATTGCTCTCTGTAGTTCTGCTTGAGTGCCTTGTGTTTTATTGCCAAAAATATTTCCATCCTCCACTGATGAAGTCTGTCCTGTGGACCCAGGGATAACAGTTTTTCCTGTCATACTAGATGTGACATGTTTCACTTCTTCCTTTTCTTTTTTCTTTGACTTCTTAGAGTCTTTGCCGTCTTTGTCCTGATCTTGTTTGTATAATTGTCCATCTTGACTCTGACCTTGACCTTGTCCTATATTTGTTATGTTGGTTGTGTTCTGAGAACCGGCAATGTTTCTGCCAGCATTAATCAAATTAAGCAACTCCGATGAAAGATAGAATGGCCCACCCGATTCCAACATGGCAATCAACTGTTTAAGAAGTGGAACCAATTCTGAATCTTTTTCGCCATTATTTTCAACATCTCCATACACACCAGACAACTGACAGTCATAGTCCCCAGCCAATAAAACCTCGTGTGTCAAGACTAATTTGGACTCGACTGCACACAATTCTGATCTTTCCCTTGCATATTCTAATGCAGAGTGGGCCTCATCAAGTCCATGCATTCTCATTACAATATGATCTTGAAGTTCTGTCTGTAGTCTATTTTTAGCTTGGCGATATCTTTTCATAGCAGTATTCTCAGCATCTGGGTTCATGGCACCTTCTAGGTCTCCTAGCTTATCCTTGTACTGTTTCTCCTCTTGCTGAAGCTTGGTATAAAATTTTCGTACCACATCACACAATTTGATATGAGCAGCAGTATGTCCTTCTTCGTGACTATGTTCATCTGCATCACCTTGTGTCAAGACAGCAATGACATCTGGTGGCACAACCAATGAATATTCCTGTTCTGCACCTCCACGTCTCTGGAATTCTCGTTTGGCACTTTCTGACATGTTATGAACCTCAACATCAATATCCTCCAAGAATTTCTGAACCGTCTTTGATGTGACAGAATCCATATCATACAAAAGTTGTTGGGCCATCTGGTGTTCTTTGAGTGTCACCTCTTTCTCGTGTTGTCGTTGACGTCTCCAGTATGTACGACGAGCCACCAATTCTTCCTCAAGCATGGCCAGGGCACCAGGAGGAGGTTTACGTTTCCTTGGACCACCAGATGACAATGTTACTGGTACAGCAAGACCATTGTCTGGATTGCTGCGAACACTGATAATAGGGGACATAACTCCAGTCACAGGATCAACTGCCTTCTTACCAATAGAAATTGGAACAAGACCTGAAAAAAGTGTTAAAAGTGTGTGAGAAAATGTTCAGCAACTAACTGTGAACCACAAAATTAGCAATTATTATTCTGAAAATGAACTAATTATAGATAGGCAGCTTCTTATACATTCTGATTTATTTGAACTTTCATAGTTTTAAACTACAGTACTTATATGGTATGGAAAGTTTCTCTAATAATACAGGGGCCTCGGTGGCCGAGTGGTTAAGGTATTAATATTTATTGATCACGTGGTCTGCCAACACTGAGATTGCGGGTTCGATTCTCACTGCAGGCAGGGTGTACTCGACTCCAATCTTAACTGACAAGGATTGCAAGTTTTCCTACTGCAGGTCGGGAGATTTCTCCGGGTACTCCTGCTTCCTCCCCCAATAAAAACTGGACACCATGATATAACTGAAAAATTGCTGAAAAAAAAAATTGCTGATTTTGTTAAACAAAATCAAACAAACAAACTAATAATACAGGTAAAGTGAAGAATTAGAGATGTCTATTTTTGTATGTTACTTAAGACCTGTAAATTAGTTGCAAGAGACAGTTTTGCTAGTATCTTTTGAAATTTGGTTGAAAACTTTAAATACACGAGTCAAAATATTGAAATCCTGAAAACAAATGGGAGTTTGAAATGACCTAAGAATTAGAAAAAACATATTAATATGTGTTTAAAAATTGTGGTGTGATCCTTATGAAAATATAGAGCCTCTCAACACTACCTCCTCCCTCAGGATCTTCCATTGTGCCACCAAGTGGCACTGTATTTCCAGTCTTCTTGTCTGTGGAAGCTCCAAGAATAGGAACTTCTTGTTTACTTCCTGCCGGGTCCATCATGTTTGTACCAACAAGGATTGGTAGAAGTTGTCCAGTCTTTGAATCCTCATACATACCTTAAAAAAACATGTTTTGGGGGATTAAAAATAATGAAGAAACTGGTATTTTCAGTAATACAATGGAAAAAACAAGAAATGCATGTTTACATTTTTCCTTGTATCATATTGTATTTTATTAGCCGTGGCTTAGTAATTTCATACTTAGATTTTGTTCTTTTACAACTCAGTATCTTCCTATTGTATTGTATTAGACCATCTATGAAGTAGCATTACAGATCAATGAAGTAACTACCGTAATTGGCTGTCTATAATGCTCATTACTGTAATAACTCTTATCTTACATCTGTTTATGTTTATAATCATTTTTGATTGGTCAAAAAGCCTTAAACCAGTACTTCCCAGATCCGTTCATACACTGATGAACGACTTTTAGGGAACTACTTTTTTGTTGCTAAAAGTAAACAAATATGGCCGCCATGTGTCGTGTATGCTTCAGACAATAAATTAAGCCAGTACACTCGAATTGTGGTGATACAAATATCTTGAGTGATGTATCGCTTTTACAGAAAGTTATTTAGTTGAAGCAGCTGTATATTATTATGAAATCATGTGTTTTATAGAGAAATACACACTGTTTTAACAGTACACTTCGTTTTAGATTCATTGTTCACATCGCTGATTGACGGGAAATAGTCGAATTCGAATGTTGACGAAATGCGAGTGTGAAGGCATATATAAACGATACTTAAAAATTGTGTTTCTTGTAATTTCAATTATGAATCATTTCAAATACACACAATAGCCGTAGCGGTAAAACTACCTTCTATTTTCTCAGTGCAACAAATCAACGAAGTGAGCAAGATGCAGGGATTTGTCACCAACTCCATGTTTCAGCACAGTTCCATCAATTATCACTGATAAAGCCATCGAATAATCGACAACTATAGTTTTTCCTGTTCATATTTAAGAAAGAACGTCTAGCTAAGTTTACTTTGCGTTTGAACAGATATGACGTCACATATGACGTTACATATAAACCGCCGGTACATTAGTATACGGAATATTGTTTTTTGTTCAGTTCTTTAGTTTTTAGTAATAATCTTTTCGGCAAAATGTATCTGTTGTCAATGCCAGTTATTCCCTTCAAACCGAACACATCTTCAGTTTGTTGTGTATATTCCTACGCGTCTCACACTTATAATGAAATTTTATTTTGGGAAAAGAATATAAATATATATAAAACAAATTTTGGAAGAATAATAAGGATTAAACACTTATTTTCGGTAATTCATCGATGTATGAACGAGGTTGACTCACTCACAAATTTATCATTAACAGCCTTTGGCTGTTTATTTTTTTGTGAGTGAGTCGACCTCGTTCATACATCGATGAATTGCAGAATATAAGCGTTTAATCCTATATTATACCCACCCATTCTTAAACAAATGATTCAATTTATTAAACTGTAACCTAATTAAAACCTTGTGTAATAATGATCACTCATGCTGATCAGATCATCTTTTAAGTAAAACAATGAGTATTATGATAATAATATCCTTTTACTGGCTTTAAAATGCAAAGAATTTCACTATACCAGAATCTAGGTTTTAGGTGTGATGTTTTTTTATTTGTCTCAGCATTTGTTCTTTTCTGTTTTTTATTTGCAATTGTGTTTTTGTTGTATATACTATTTGTCCACTTTTAAATACTAGTTCTCATACGGACAACTCTTTCCAACCGAACAAGTTAATCAGTAGCCACGAAATAAACCTACTGTAACTTGTGGCATGGAGTACAAACAGACTATTAATTTGTACTCACCTGCAATTAACCATAGCAAAACATTGCATAAATTAAATCAACCATATCAACTGCACTTAATCCTATACTCTAGTATGCCCCTGTCCCTTGAATTAAAACACCCTTCATTGTTTATCCATAAACACACATACCCTATAGGCAAGCCTGTCACATTAACACCTTCATTGTTTATCCATAAACACACATACCCTATAGGCAAGCCTGTCACATTAACACCCTTCATTGTTTATCCATAAACACACATACCCTATAGGCAAGGTTGTCACATTAACACCCTTCATTGTTTATCCATAAACACACATACCCTATAGGCAAGGTTGTCACATTAACACCCTTCATTGTTTATCCATAAACACACATACCCTATAGGCAAGCCTGTCACATTAACACCCTTCATTGTTTATCCATAAACACACATACCCTATAGGCAAGGTTGTCACATTAACACCCTTCATTGTTTATCCATAAACACACATACCCTATAGGCAAGCCTGTCACATTAACACCCTTCATTGTTTATCCATAAACACACATACCCTATAGGCAAGCCTGTCACATTAACACCCTTCATTGTTTATTCATAAACACACATACCCTATAGGCAAGGTTGTCACATTAACACCCTTCATTGTTTATCCATAAACACACATACCCTATAGTTAAGCCTGTCACATTAACACCCTTCATTGTTTATCCATAAACACACATACCCTATAGGCAAGCCTGTAACATTAACACCCTCATTGTTTATCCATAAACACACATACACTATAGGCAAGGTTGTCACATTAACACCCTTCATTGTTTATCCATAAACACACATACACTATAGGCAAGGTTGTCACATTAACACCCTTCATTGTTTATCCATAAACACACATACCCTATAGGCAAGCCTGTAACATTAACACCCTCATTGTTTATCCATAAACACACATACACTATAGGCAAGGTTGTCACATTAACACCCTTCATTGTTTATCCATAAACACACATACCCTATAGGCAAGCCTGTCACATTAACACCCTTCATTGTGTATCCATAAACACACATACCCTATAGGCAAAGGTTGTCACATTAACACCCTTCATTGTTTATCCATAAACACACATACCCTATAGTCAAGTCTATCACATTAACACTCTTCATTGTTTATCCATAAACACACATACCCTATAGGCAAGCCTGTCACATTAACAATCTTCATTGTTTATCCATAAACACACATACCTTATAGGCAAGGTTGTCACATTAACACCCTTCATTGTTTATCCATAAACACACATACCCTATAGTCAAGTCTGTCACATTAACACCCTTCATTGTTTATCCATAAACACACATACCCTATAGGCAAGCCTGTCACATTAACACCCTTCATTGTTTATCCATAAACACACATACCCTATAGGCAAGCCTGTCACATTAACACCCTTCATTGTTTATCCATAAACACACATACCCTATAGTCAAGTCTGTCACATTAATAACAATAGGGTTAGCTTTCCAATTGCAAGGTGTAGATAGCTTTTTGGAATTCTGATGATAAAGGCTCTACAACATCTTAACTGTTTGGATTTCAAATATTTTTGGGTTTAAGTGCCACTGACGAATCTTGATTAAAGGAAACACTTTGTATATTTGATTACATTTCATTTCTGGCCCTACAATGTATAACACTAAATCCCCAAACCTTATAACAAAGTAGGTCATATGATTACCTGGACATCCTCCAGTCACTGCCAAGACTGATGCTCTTTCAAGTCGTCTCTCAACATCATGTTGATTTCTCAGTAGGTGAGCCTTCATACGAGCTCGTGACTTCTCCAATTCTACTAGAGCAGCAACCATGTTGCTTTCCTCCAATCGGACATTAATGTTGGTACCCGTCTGATTGAACACCGCCTTCTTGTAATGTTCTATTGCATCATTGACACGAGCCTCACAGGCCATAACACTAGAATCAAGAAGTGCCTGGAATCCACCAGCTGATGGATACACAACTGTATCTTTGAGGTATCCACTATGAACCCGAACGACCTTGCCACTGAGGGGGTCTACATATAGGTCTCCAACAATTATTGGAATAGATTTCCTATCTCCTGGTTTGACTCCACCTACTGGTACAACATCTCCTATAATTATAAAATAACAGTAATTTGAACTGTGTTTTATTTTAGTAGCAGGCATCAAATAATGATTTTACTGTCACAAATTTAGTTGTGCATGTGACGCATTAGAGAAGTCAGCAAATGAAACATTTGTGATGGTAAAATGTATGCTTGACGTCTGCAAATTTTCAAATACAACACGGCTATTCCTATTGTTATGCAAATACTTGAAAGCATAAAATAACACTTTTTTATTTTGAAAGCATTAAAAATTACACTTTTTAATTTGAAAGTTCAGTCTGCAGCTCTACATAATTAAGACAGTCAAAACATGTATTTTACCTTTTAAATTGTGATCATTATCCAATAAAAAAAACAAAATATAAAAGTTTCATTAGAATAACAATTTTATGTGCAACATGTAACTGGAAATGAAGGACTTTACATTCAACCTGTCTCACAAAACATCATAATTATCTGTTTATGTTATAAATAAAATTATCAACCACCATTAGGACCAGCATTTGTATTGGGCATTTCCAGTTAAACACACATGGTACCACACTATAAGTGAGGGAAGGCATGTTGAAAGTAACCTGAACACCTATAACAGCCATTTAAATTTGTATTGGGCATTTCCAGTTAAACACACATGGTACCACACTATAAGTGAGGGAAGGCATGTTGAAAGTAACCTGAACACCTATAACAGCCATTTAAATTTGTATTGGGCATTTCCAGTTAAACACACATGGTACCACACTATAAGTGAGGGAAGGCATGTTGAAAGTAACCTGAACACATATAACAGCCATTTAAATTTTTCTGTATTTTACTATTTTTATTTGGTAAAGATGATTTAGACGTCCAACTAAAGAACTGCTTTCAGTGTGCCTTTCTTCTGTGATTATACAGTTTAATGGAACAGCACTGAATTCAATAAAGAAAATTACTGAAAAACCCAACTGTGAGCACATCACTAATTGTTATGCCCCCCCCCCCCCAAAAAAAAAAAAAAAATTCAATCAAAATATGAAATGTATCATGTGCACAATGGTAGTATTTGACAAAAATTTTGTGAAAGTTTAATTCAATTCCATGTAATGGTTTAGAAGAAGTTGCAGATAGGAGATGGGTACCCCAAGTGTAACAGACAGAGGGACACCCCATCACGGTAACCCCACTGTACAAATATCTGTATAGGGGTCTCCAATCTTATTTTGAGGTTTAACCAGGAGAACACAAACTGTTATTAATAATGCATTAAAATCAGAGAAACTGATGAATACAATGAACATAGGTTACAAAAAAATTTAAATAAGTGAAGTTCTGGCCTTCCCATGTAAGTACTTCTAGGATATTTGTATCTTACCTGATGCTGAATCCAATGAAACAGCTAAAATGGGAACTGCTTGTCCAGAATTAGCATCAACCATTACTGAACCAACTTCTACTGGGCTTGGTAAGCCAGTGACTGGATCAATATGGGTACAGCCAATTGGAAGAAGAGCTCCAGTCTGGGGGTGTATTGTAACACCTAAAATGGGCACGTGAATTCCTGTTTCAGGATCAGGCATGGGAGCACCATATTTCAAATCATTTTTGTGTTCCATTGGTCTTAGGTTCGTTTTGATTGGCTGGTTGTCTCTGACTGGATAAGGTACAAAAGGGATAAATGGCTCATCAGCACGAGCAGCTTCACCTACAAATTAAAATAGAAATATAATTGGTATGTTTTAGTCCATTTCTGATGTGTGTGGAATTGTAAGGATGATCATGGTTGAAATATCCTAAATTTCCTAAACTGCTGCAAAATTAATGCAGAAACAAAATCAATTTACTTCAGTGAAGTCTAGTGATATTAGACATACTCTTTTAAGCAAGTGTTTGAACATCAGAAAAATTGGTCATACATATAAAACAATATTTTTAGTAGTAACCTAGTTAAGATTTCTTTAAATATACAATGTAATATTTTAACATAAAAACTTCAAAGAACGCATTCAATTCTTAAATATAAATAGCAGATATTATTAAAACAATAATTTGCCGATTTGTAAAAAACAGTTGGGCATAGCTGTTCCCAAACTGAAATACTATAAAATGAACAACAAAATGATAAATCTTGAATAAGGAAAAGTAATTTTGCTTAAAATTGGAAATTAAAATCAAAAGGAATGTTTTGTACAAATTATTAATAAAGTGAAAAAACTCTTACCTGTTGCAGTATCCACAATAAATACCAGACGAGAAGTGACGGGGTCATAGGCAACATTGCCCTGTATAGGTAGGACATGTCCTGTCTGTGGATGAACGCAGCAATCTGAAGGTACATCAGACAAACTGCCATCTGCCAGGAGAATCTTGGTACCAGGTTTTGGACGAATCAGTCCTGTATTGTTGTCAATGGCAACAAGGTCTGTTGCCTTTATACTCATGTCAGATCCTGTCAGTGACAAAAAAAACCTCTAAATATGGATTCGCTGAACATGCTATAACGATATTTTATTACAGGTACAGTTAAACCTGTATCAATATAAAACCTTCTCTGCCAAAGTCTTTCAAACAAGGCTTTAAAACAAGGGAAATTGAGTCAACCTTACAAAACCTCAATATTAAAGTACCATAGTTAGCTGTGTATAATAATTATGTTTTTCCTAATTAGGTCTAGGCTCGGTTTCAGAAAAAATCACAAATTTGAAGATTTCCTCAAGTTCTCCTCAACTCCAATATGGACCAATCAGATCCCTGGAAACTTTAAATTTGAGTAAAAACTAAAGGATTCAAGGAAAATCTCAATTTGAGAGGTTTTATGAAACTGGGCCCCTACTAGCTTAGAGGAGTATTATACAAAAGAAGTCAAATAGATTTAAATTAAATTAACTTGTCGTAGGAACATTAGACTTGGTGAGTCGTAGGAATATTAGACTTGGTGAGTCGTAAGAACGTTAGACTTGCTAAGTTGTAGGAACATTAGACTTGACGAGTCGTAGGAACATTAGACTTGGTGAGTCGTAGGAACATTAGACTTGGTGAGTCGTAAGAACATTAGACTTGCTGAGTTGTAGGAACATTAGACTTGACGAGTCGTAGGAACATTAGAATTGGTGAGTGGTAGGAACATTCGACTTGGCAAGTCTTAGGAACATTAGACTTGGTGAGTCGTAGGAACATTAGACTTGGCGAGTCTTAGGAACATTAGACTTGGTGAGTCGTAGGAACATTAGACTTCGTGAGTTGTAGGAACATTAGACTTGGTGAGTCGTAGGAACATTAGACTTGGTGAGTCATAGGAACATTAGACTTGGCGAGTCGTAGGAACATTAGACTTGGCGAGGCAATACACATTATACACAGCCAATTATGGTAACTTCTCATAGCATACAGGGCCTCGGTGGCTAAGTGGTTAAGGTAGTTTGTCTACTATTGATCACGTGGTCTGTCAACACCGAGGTTGTGGGTTCGAGTTTCACTGCGGGTAGGGTGTACTCGACTCCAATCTTAATTGACAAGAATTGCCATTTTTCCTACCACAGGTTGGGGGTTTTCTCCGGGTACTCCCGCTTCCTCCCCCAATAAAAACTGGACGCCATGATATAGCAGAAAAATTGCTGAAAGTGGCAGTAAACACCAAACACCCAACACACCATAGCATACAACCCTTGTGATGGGAATTATATTCATGTAAACAAAAAAAAATTCAGGATAATATAAAGCAAATTTTATGAAAACACTAAACACAGAAATTTCATTTTCTTTTCATGCTTAAAATAGGCAAGATGGCGAAGAATATGAATTACCGAATAACTCCTCTCTCTTCATTGGTGTATTCTTGCCTGCTCGTACCAATCTTCCACCAGTACCCTCTCCCATAATGCCCCAGGCTCCAACACGTTGACATTCTGATTTACTCTCATCCACCATGTTTGATAACAATAGGGATACACGAGAGCTGTTAGCAGTGTGAGCTTCGAAATCGATGTCTCCATCTTTGTTGAGGCCTCCTTCCTGAATGAGTTTGATGTGTTCCTGTAAGGTACGCAGTGCTTCCCTGAGAGAAGCTTGATAGTGAACCTAGAATAAAAATAGAAAAAATCCTTCAAAGACAGAAATGGCCGGATTTGGTTAAACAGGAAGTAGGTGATAGACAGACCTGAAATAGAATCCCACGTTATGGGAGGCCATGCTGATGCTGCATATCAAATTTCAAGAGAATGTGATTAGTAGTTGCTGAGAAAACTGTTACGAAAATTTTTTCCCTGCCCGCCCGACATTCACCACATTATAACTCTGATTTTCACTCTGTGAAATCCTGCCAAAAATGTATTTCGAAGCAGTTGGAATGCTCCATGTATTCTTGGAATAGTTCTTGTTTAAATCAATGGTACCTAAATGCAGCCATGAACATAAATGTATTTTTGCAATAGTTCTTATTTCAATAAGATGTAGCTCAAAGCAGACGTGAATGTTCCATGTATTTTATAAATAGTTTTTATTTAAACCAACGGTAGCCCATAGCAGACGTAAATGCTCCATATATTTAGGGAATAATCATTTTTATATTGTTTAGAAATAGATCTTTCTTAAAATTATTTTAACAAGAATTGATGATAGTCATATTGGATTGCAAAATTATATATTTTAATCTTTATTTTTGATGATAAAAGTTATTTAAACTGAATTTTATACCATTTACTGAGTATGTTCTGTATTGTCTTTCTTTGCAAAGCATACATTATTATGCATATGAGGAATGTCAGATAAAATATGTGTCAAATTGGCTGATACATGTCAACAACATTAAATTTGGGTGCCAACTTAAGACTTTGGCTGACTCAGATTGGCTGAGATACATGTCAACAACATTAAATTTGGGTGCCAACTTAAGACTTTGGCTGACTCAGATTGGCTGAGATACATGTCAACAACATTAAATTTGGGTGCCAACTTAAGACTTTGGCTGACTCAGATTGGCTGAGATACATGTCAACAACATTAAATTTGGGTGCCAACTTAAGACTTTGGCTGACTCAGATTGGCTGAGATACATGTCAACAACATTAAATTTGGGTGCCAACTTAAGACTTTGGCTGACTCAGATTGGCTGAGATACATGTCAACAACATTAAATTTGGGTGCCAACTTAAGACTTTGGCTGACTCAGATTGGCTGAGATACATGTCAACAACATTAAATTTGGGTGCCAACTTAAGACTTTGGCTGACTCAGATTGGCTGAGATACAACATTAAATTTGGGTGCCAACTTAAGACTTTGGCTGACTCAGATTGGCTGAGATACATGTCAACAACATTAAATTTGGGTGCCAACTTAAGACTTTGGCTGACTCAGATTGGCTGAGATACATGTCAACAACATTAAATTTGGGTGCCAACTTAAGACTTTGGCTGACTCAGATTGGCTGAGATACATGTCAACAACATTAAATTTGGGTGCCAACTTAAGACTTTGGCTGACTCAGATTGGCTGAGATACAACATTAAATTTGGGTGCTCACTTAAGACTTTTGCTGACTCGGATGTGATCAGTTACAAATACTTTAATCTTATGCGTAATCACGATGACTTGTGTCAGTCACAATGTAGAAGTATATGAAATATATAAATCTACACATCTACCTAGATCATCAATTTTTAAAAAAGAAATCACATTATAAATGATTTATTTTATGTAATAATTGTAAATTACATACATAAATTTATAATGACTTTAAATGGTAATAAATTTTTAATTCCCTTCATTTGTGTTCAATGACATTTAATGATTCTTAATATTTAGGACGGTAGCCATCGTTAATGTGAAAAATTACATTAAAAATGAGAAGAAATTCGCTGGTTACTTCTGTGTGGGAGGTAACCCGTAGCTGGAGATTCCGCGTTTTAGCACGGAAAATTTGAGCGCGGAGTATTCGGACTCCGCGCTAACAAAAAAATATTTTCATAAAAAAACCCTGAAAAAAACACACTTTTCCGAGCTATGTTGGAAATTTGGTTGGAAAATGTACACATTTCCGACAGATTTTCCGACATTAGCGCGGAATTGGTTACCAATTTCCAAGCTAAGCTCGGAAAATAGCTTGGAAAAGTCCGAATACTCCGCGCTTAGTCGGAAAATAGCTTGGAATTTGTCCGAATACTCCGCACTAGGTCGGAAAATTGATTAGAATTTTCCGAATACTCCGTGCTATGTCGGAAAATAGCTCGGAAATTGGCTTGGAAAATTCTGAATATTCCGTGCTATGTCTGAAAATAGCTCGGAAATTAGATTGGAAAATTCCGAATACTCCGCACTATGTTGGAAATAAGCTCGGAATTTCAAGCAACCGCGGAATTTTTTTCCATGCATGTGTCGGAAATTTAGCTTGGAAAGTTGTTGTGGAATTTTTCTCCGAGGGGCTTAGAATTTTTTTCCGTGGGGTCTTATATTTTGGTTCCTGGGATGTCAAAATTTTGTCTCTTGCTTAGTCTGATTTTATGCCAGCAAAATCATAGTTGATCTCATCAATGCTCATAGCTAGATCATTTTTAGTGGAGGATTGCATGTAAAATCTGTACAAGTGCCACTGAGTTTTCTGAAAAGTAAAACAATTGTTAATAAGATTCTATCATTTATTTCTTATTTAAAAAGGATAAGCACTAACTGCATTATAGCATAATAAATATTCAAAATTCAATAGAAAATTAATAAATTAATATTATTTGTTTTCCCCTTCATTCTGACAGCAAGGGATACTTGTCAAGTTCTTTGTTGCTTCTGCTTTACATAGAAGCCTGATATCAAATTCACATGTCCATTTTCCATTTTTGCTTATTAATGTTATCATGGAAGAAAATAAAATTAAACAATAACATACTTCCAGAGTAAAAGATGAATCAGTCAAAATTATTAAGGTCAATAAATAGATGATTTTCTAATGCTTAAAATGTTCATACACATTTTATTTTATTTTTATTTTATTCATTTTATTTACAGAAAAATTAACAAATATTGCTATTACATGTATATTAATTAGAACTTTAAAATTTCTATAAGTAGAAATCAGTTTGTTTAAAACATCTGCAAACACAACAAATCAACTGTTTTTACACATTCAATTTTACTTTGTTCATAAAAAAAGAAACACTAACTATTAAACAATTTGATCATTTTCAGTTAGCTTGTATGTTGTCATAGGTAAATTGCCTAAAGAAATAAATACATGCACTTGTTTTGATTACACACTTTATGTAATTATTAATGAACTGTATGGGCATACAAACATAAATAGATAATGTGCACAATTTTTATACTAAATAAAATGTTTAACAATTACCTTAAATATCTATTAGTTTTATTATTGTTATGATATATATGTTTGAAACCAGTGTGAAAATGAAAGATAATTTTTTTCAAAATGGCTGACCTTATATAAACAATATTGAAAAATTTATTGACAATATTTCCTTTGTGAAGTACTGAGACATATTATTGGATCAAAATTTGTAATGTTCTAAAAATTTATTATTTTTATAAATTAATTTCAGGAAATTTAATAGAAAACACATACCTTATCTTAGGTTTTAAAAATGTAAACAAACTCCATTGAGTTGTCCTCCTCAACATCCATTTGAAAAATGTGCCAAATTTTTTGATTGGCTAATGATTCTCCATTTTCATTGGTCAATATTTGAAAACTGATTAATTAAAAAACAAATTTGAGTTGTATTAAAAAAAAATTAAGCATTTCAGAAAAAAATCATTTTAAACTCTTTTGAGTAATAAAACATTTATTTTAGAAATAAAGTGTTTTTGTATTGATAGCAAATAATTATTTCTATTTATTCACTTGTAAAACTCTGAATATTTTTAGTTTTTCAGTGCTTATACATGTAAACTAGTTTAATAAATTGAATGCTAATATTTTAACATGTAACTGTCAAAGTTTTAAATAAACAATAATTGCTGTTTGGTGACCAATGTATATATATATTTTCAGCATAATAATTTTATTTTTTAACCATCAAGATATTCTAGTGAAATTCTAACATATTTAATGCAATTGTAAATCCCCATATCATTGAGCAAAAATATTAAAAGATATTAAAATATTTAAAAAATGACAGAGTCCCAATTTCCTAGCTAATTCTGAGCTGAAAACTATTAAAGTCCAACATTCAGCACATTTTCCAAGCTAAAAAATGACAAAGTCCACATTTCCGAGCTACTTCCGTGCTGAAAAATATTAAAGTCCAACTTTCCGCGCATTTTCCAAGCTAAAAAATGACAAAGTCCACAATTCCGAGTTAATTCTGTGCTGAAAAATATTAAAGTCCAACTGTCCGCGCATTTTCCAAGCTAAAAAAATGACAAAGTCCAAAATTCCGAGCTAATTCCGTGCTAAAAAATATTAAAGTCCAATTTTCCGCACATTTTCCAAGCTAAAAAAATGACAAAGTCTAAAATTCCGAGCTAATTCCGTGCTAAAAAATATTAAAGTCCAATTTTCCGCGCATTTTCCAAGCTAAAAAAATGACAAAGTCCAAATTTCCGAGCTAATTCCACGCTTTAAAATATCAAAGTCCAAAATTCCAAGCCTTTTCCGCGCAAAAATGCGGAATTCCAAGCAAAACAGTGCGGAATTCCGAGCACAGGTCGGAATCTCCAGCTACGGGAAAGAGGCCCCAGAAGCATGTCCTTCTGGTACATACCAGGTATGATGACTGTAATGGGTACCAGTTTACAAGAATGTTGTTTAATGCCACTTTCAGCAATTTTTCAGCTATATCATGGCATCCATTTTTTATTGGAGGAGGAAGCCAGAGTACCTGGAGAAAGCCCCCTACAGGGATATAAATGACGGTCCCTTTTATTTGGTCAAAATTATATAGAAGGAATTAATTTTCACAGTTAAAATATTCATGATTTTTATCTGGTGTTTCTCATTAGATTTTTCATTGTCTTACCTGGTGTTTCTCTCTAGATTTTTCATCGTCTACCATCAACTCTTTTTGCCTTATCAAGATTTCTTCAAACTGTCTTCCAACATCTTTCCTTCTTTCAAGTTCATTTTCCAAAGCAGACAATTTCCTGTCATAATTTGCAAGGTCATCATCAGTGGCCAATACAGCTTTTCCTTTCAAATTCATCTTGGCTGCCCAGAGTCCTTTAAGAGACTCATTTTGATTTGCTACTCTCTGATACATGTTTTTCACCTACAAATCATTTTTAAAGCATTATTATGATCAAAGCTTCAACAAACAAAGTACTGATAGAGCAAGTAAAACAAATACATTTACCTGGCATTAGCAGTAGTAAAACCACAGATTTACATCATCAACTTCACAAATTTAATAAAGGTATTTTCTAATGTAACAATGTTTCATGTGTTAATTTTATTTTTTTAACACAGGACAAAGTGGTCTTAAAATTACAGTTTTAATAGTTCTTACCTCATCCTTCTGTCTTCCGATGGTCTGAGTGACCTTATTGGACTGCTTGGACAGTGTTTCATATAATGTTTTGGTGTTGAATGCCTCAAGGTCAACCTGTCTGTCGTAATCCCAGAATTCATCATTTTTCACCTCTATGGCATTAGCTATGATAGAATATGGTGACATATTAATTCACTGTTTTGTGGATTTTGTAACATTTTTATTATTGAAAATTGTCTTTATTGTTCGTTAATACCACAACTTTTTCCTATTATTGTTCTTCATAACAAAATTTCATCAATTTACCTTCTGATTGGATAAAAAAATTAATATGAAATCATAACTAACATGGTTGTTAAAAGTTAAAAAATATAGCAAAATAAGTTTCTTCCGTTTGTCTGAACTGGGTAAATAATGCCCAATTCTAACAAAACAACAGTCTGCAGATCTAGAGAAATTTTATTGAAATTGGTCATCCGACAAATTAACTTTTGTTTGAAAATTTTTTATTGAACCGTGTTGTGCTACATTGAAACTCAGGAAAAAATGTGGCTTCAATTACATGAAACAAATGCAAGACAAATCTAAGACTCAAGTTTCTGTTTTCTCAAAGCTACCTAGCAGTATCAAATTTCTTGTTTTGATTGGCTAAAGCTGGGATTAATGCCTTGCTATGATTTCTCCAAACAATATTATCCTCGTTTAAGTTAAAATCCCAGTTTGTATAGGAGGAGGAATCCCAGTACCTTTGACAGGAAAAGTCCAGTGTTGACACACCGGTGATCAGTAGATGGCTAACGTCTTAGACCACTCTGCCACCAAAAGAAAGATTTGTTTGTCTGAATGGTGTTTAATGCCATTTTCAGCTACATCATGCGTCCAGTATTTATTGGGAGAGTAAGCCAGAGTACCCATAGAAAACTCGACCTTCGGTAGGAAAACTGACAATCTGTGTCAAGATTGTAGTCGAGTGCACCCTGCCCACAGCAAGACTTGAACCAGCACCTAAGAGTTGACGGACCACGAAATTAATATTAGAGAAACTACCTTAATCACTCGACCTCCCAACCCTCTCAAAAGAAAGAAGTAGATAAAATGTATAAAATATTTAAACATTAATCCTGCTATCCAAACAGGCATTTTTACCACTCTTGCTCTTAAAAGGTTTTTATTTTTTTAAGGCTATATGCTATTATTAGATCTCTACTTTTATTAAGGGAGGTAATCAGAGTGCCAGGTAAGAGCTATCAACATTTTGCTATATATGACACCTACCATCCAAAATGGCAAGTCTTTCCTCTGGATGTTGTCGATCATCTGGGAATATTGCTCCTCGTAATGCTCCAGCCTCCATGTTTCTATGGAATTTACGAGCAGGATGCACTGTAGAGCCTTTACTGGAATAATCATCGAAATTATATTTTCTGGTTCTGGCACGGTAGAATGGGAAGAGATACGATGTCTTAGTCCAACCATACTTACGGAACAATACCTGAAAAAAAAATTAAATGATATAGTTTTTTATGACATTCGATGGGTACAATTTAAACTGGCATTTCCAAAAACATTATTTCTGCAAAAGTATTAGATGCATGGCCATTAAAAAAAGTAATGTTTACCTTCATAAATACCGTATAACCGGTAATTTTTGCAGTGTGAAATTTTTGCGGATTGGGATTAAAATTCTGATATTTTATTTTTGCTGATTTTAATTTTTGCGGTTTTACATCATTAACAAAAAAATGTCGAGTTTTTATTTCTGTTGTCGTTTATATTTACCGGAAGTAGATAGGGTGAATCAAAAGTACACATTTTTTCTATACATTAAAATCTTAAAAGCATTAAAAACAATGAGTTTTTTATTAATTGGTATTGCAATAACATATAGAACTTGGTCAATACACACGGACAAATGACAGGTAGGTGTTTTAATTGGAAATCGATATTTACAGGTAATAATAACGGTTAAATAACGGATTAATCACAGTTTCTTGTATAAACATCCTTTGTTTTATACGGGTAGACAATAACAATAAACTAAGGAAAATTTTTTGGTGTTTTTGTTTCTTGTAAAAACATCTTTTATTTTGTATCTATCTGATGGACAATAACAATAAAGGAAAAATTTATTGGTGTTTTTATAGTGAATGATTTAGGTTGAATATTTTATTACAACTCCGAAAACGAGAAAACTATTCACTTCGCTTCAATGATTTTTATTTACCACCGAGATAATTAATAATCCGAAGGGGTAACAAAATATCGATCGACACAAGTTTGTGAAACTTTACCATTATTTGCGGATAGGAATACTTCATACTTTTTTATGTGATTTTAAATTTTGCGGTCGAGTGTCAACCGCGAAATAACGCAAAAATTAAATTACCGCAAAAATTACCAGTTATACGGTAAGTCACAAATTCAAAACTTCTAATAGACTAAACAGAGAGAGGTGTCCTCAAATTAGGGGGTCTGCTGTGCTACAATTTAACTTACCAGAGCTATTAGCATGATAACCATTGCTAATAATGCAGCACCAAGGATGATAAAGATTATAGCCCAGTCTGGAGCCTCCAGAATGTCGGAGGCTATACCCACACCATTCTGTATAAAGTATCGAGATGTTGGTGGGAAGAAAGGTCCATCTTCTGAACATACAGAGTTTTGAGCCATTACTCGAATATACTGGAAAATAAAAAGTTTCAATTATTTTAAAAGAAATAAACTGTTCTTCATACGAAACTCAGATCTATGATGTGTACACCATATTGCTGGTGTCTGTTAAAAGTAAAGGATGTACCATAGTCATCATGTAACTACAGTTACCTTGGCTGCATTGACTGAGGTTACCGTGGTCATCATGTAACTACAGTTACCATGGCTGCATTGACTGAGGTTACTGTAATCATCATGTAACTACAGTTACCATGGCTGCATTGACTGAGGTTATGGTAGTCATCATGTAACTACAGTTACCTTGGCTGCATTGACTGAGGTTACCGTGGTCATCATGTAACTACATTTACCTTGGCTGCATTGACTGAGGTTACCGTGGTCATCATGTAACTACAGTTACCATGGCTGCATTGACTGAGGTTACCGTAATCATCATGTAACTACAGTTACCTTGGCTGCATTGACTGGGGTTACCGTAGTCATCATGTAACTACAATTACCTTGGCTGCATTGACTGGGGTTACAGTAATCATCATGTAACTACAGTTACCATGGCTGCATTGACTGAGGTTACCGTGGTCATCATGTAACTACAGTTACCATGGCTGCATTGACTGAGGTTACCGTAGTCATCATGTAACTACAGTTACCATGGCTGCATTGACTGAGGTTACCGTAATCATCATGTAACTACAGTTACCTTGGCTGCATTGAATGAGGTTACCATAGTCATCATGTAACTACAGTTACCTTGGCTGCATTGACTGAGGTTACCTTAGTCATCATGTAACTACAGTTACCATGGCTGCATTGACTGAGGTTACCGTAGTCATCATGTAACTACAGTTACCTTGGCTGCATTGAATGAGGTTACCATAGTCATCATGTAACTACAGTTACCTTGGCTGCATTGACTGAGGTTACTGTAGTCATCATGTAACTACAGTTACCATGGCTGCATTGACTGAGGTTACCATAGTCATCATGTAACTACAGTTACCTTGGCTGCATTGACTGAGGTTACCGTAGTCATCATGTAACTACATTTACCTAGGCCGCCATTGACTGAGGTTACCATGGTCATCATGTAACTACAGTTACCTTGGCTGCATTGACTGAGGTTACCATAGGCATCATGTAACTACAGTTACCATGGCTGCATTGACTGAGGTTACCGTAGTCATCATGTAACTACAGTTACCTTGGCTGCATTGAATGAGGTTACCATAGTCATCATGTAACTACAGTTACCTTGGCTGCATTGACTGAGGTTACCGTAGTCATCATGTAACTACAGTTACCATGGCTGCATTGACTGTGGTTACCGTAGTCATCATGTAACTACAGTTACCATGGCTGCATTGACTGAGGTTACCATAATCATCATGTAACTACAGTTACCATGGCTGCATTGACAGAGGTTACCGTAGTCATCATGTAACTACATTTACCTTGGCTGCATTGACTGAGGTTACCGTAGTCATCATGTAACTACAGTTACCTTGGCTGCATTGACTGAGGTTACCTTAGTCATCATGTAACTACAGTTACCTTGGCTGCATTGACTGAGGTTACCGTAGTCATCATGTTACTACATTTACCATGGCTGCATTGACTGAGGTTACCAGTATTGTGAGAACCAGTGAACATACACATTTTGAAGCACACAGATACATCAGGAGATGAACAAACACCACAAAAACAATGTCTCTCCCAGGAGGAATGATAGGGATTTCTACACATTTAAGTGACTTTTGAATGCAGAACATGTTAAACAAGCAGGTTTTTTTCTGCAACTCTCCTTGCATGCTTTTATAAAAATGAAATATTAGTACAGTAGTCCCCCTCTTATAAGACCACCACATCTGAGTCATGAAAGTGGTCTTATAATGGGGGTGGTCTTTCTTGAGGGGATATATACAGGTTTATAGAGCTTGGTTGGTTGATTAGCAGCAAGAACTATTAAATGATCAAGAATCACACAAAATAAATATTTGTATTTTATTTTTCCGTATAAATAAAAATTTAAAGAATTCATGTAGTTTTTATCTGTTAAAAATGTGTAGTGATAATATAACAATTCCAAGTCTTCATAATAGTGAATGTTTCTGTTCTTGTTTCATATGCATTATCATTGTTTTTATCACTTTTATTGTCTACTCAGGTTCAACTTGGTAGTTTAGTTTGGAAAAATCCAGGTTTTTCTCTGTTTCCAGTTTCCCAAATTTTTGTCAATTTTGACATCGTTTGTTGTAAATTTTGATTTATGATTATGTTGGTACATTGTACTATTATCTCCCTGTTGAATATTTCAGTCTTCTTGTAATAAACCCGATTTCCGTAATGCCGAAATCAAACTGCTCTACAATATC
Organism: Limnoperna fortunei; assembly: GCA_944474755.1. NCBI lineage: Eukaryota > Metazoa > Mollusca > Bivalvia > Mytilida > Modiolidae > Limnoperna > Limnoperna fortunei. The sequence continues at coordinate 27,221,484 of OX104125.1, forward strand.
CTACTTGTTTTTGTCTTTAATCCAGCTGAAAAATCGTTCTTTTACGCAATTACGACATTTTGTTTACTGGTTGTTGAACTGTTTCCGAACTGGTTTACGATAATAAAACCAAATCTTGTTCTATTCTAGACTTCCAAAATAAACATCCGGTTAGTGGAAATAGTCGTTCGTGAGGGGAATTTACCTTTGTTGTGTAAAAAAAAAATGTGGTCGCTGGTCCCATTTGAGGGGTGGTCTTTCCCGAGAGGTAATTTTACGTTAGAAACACTTGTTTCAGGTGCATCAGGGTTTTGGCCGGATAGAGCTGGTGGTCGCTGGCAAAGGGATCGTATAAGAGGGGGACTACTGTACTCATAATCGTAGTCTCCTTTGGTACTAATTTCAAATGTAAACTTTAATACTTTCATTGTTAAAATATAAACCTACCATTTTCTTGTTGCTATTGGAGCTAAGATAGAAAACATAAACTCCAGGTTCACTAAATTTGTAGAAGAACAAGGTAGATGTGGATGTTGATTGCACCATGCTCTCTACGAGCAGACGGAATCCACCATAATCGAAATTGGTATTGGTATTGAAAAGGTTATTTCTGAAAAACAGAAAATATACATATCACAGTAATAAATTTGTCTGCTTTTTTACAAAGGTATATATTTTTATTTGGTGAAAAATCTTCAATAATTTTAATCCATTATTTTATGTCCACACTGTTAGTACACAAGAATTGTGCAGACTCATTAAAACATAGGAGCAATGTTACATAGAATTTTCTGAGTAAATAAGATTCAAGTATTTTCCTGAGTAGGAATTACTTCTTTTACTATCATGTCAGTTTTCTATAATTTTTACAACAAACATATTCATGCCCACACATAGCGAAAAGTGATAGCAATATCAACCTTTCAATGTTTATAAAGGGGAGTAACTCTGTTATCACAGTTATAACATAAAAAAACTTACACATCATATACTGGGTAGTATGAATTGCTGATGGACCATGCTATTGTTTGCCCATACAACAAACAGGTCACAGGATTTTCAATTCCAGTAAACGTTGAATTCAGTGATGACGTAGCTAGCAGACGACGCCTGCCAGTATACTGCTTACTGTCTTTTTCAGCAATATATGTTTTATTCTTGTCCTTGACATTGTTAATAAACAGGTTAAGAACTGCATCAGTGGGAGGATTGTACACTCCCAAAAATCCAGAAGGACCAGCCTCACACAGATGAATAGTACTTTCAGAGCCATCAAGTGCATCACATTGGTCTTGTGTGATTGCCTCCCTTGAGTTGATAGATCCAAGCAAGTTATCTGATATAATCTCATGCTAAAAAGACATAATTTATAAGACTAAATTTCTAACAATCTTTTACCAAGTGTTAAGGTTTAGGTCCAGGTTCTCCAACAGATTGAAAATTGAAGGCCCCACCGACTGAAGTTTAGCCCAAACTTGTGTTTTATATAATCAAACATTTCTATAGTTTTGACAGTATTGGGGTCAAAAGACACCAAAATTACCTGCATATTTTGGGAACTGTGAATGAGAAGCTACAAATTTTCAGTGTTTGTGTTGTAATCTTGCTTACAAATGTCTGTCTAGTACTAGTGTCTTAGTCAAATCAAGAAAAATACTTAGCAAAATGTACTAAATCTAATGTTAATCCCTTACTGAACAGCAAACTAAACACCTACCGAAACAGAATCATTTTCATTTCGTATAACAATATGGACATCCACCGGAGGTTCAGAGCACACTAGTCCTAATCTATCACGTTGGGCAACTCGGCACTCCAGGTTACAAATATCCTCCAGATAGTCAGTCTTACACAGGCATATTCCTAGGTATCTGTCGTATCCAACGTAAACATCACATACCTACATACAACAATAGAACGTTATTTTCTACAATTAGAAATTTATTTTTTATTTTCATTAAATTATATTTCCTAGTCAATAAGTCTATGTGACTATAGGTCTTTTCTGGAAAAATCACTAAGTCCTGTAGACAAAAATATAGTTGTTAGTCAGGCACAGTAGTGGAAACTAGATAACTCAGTAACTAAGCTGGTCATTACAAGGAGAACCCAATCTCTGGTTTTTTATATTTATATGCAAATAGTTATGGTGTCACCATGGTAACCATCATATGACACAGGTGGCTATAAATGTTACAATGACTTACATAATTAGTGCAGTAATCCTCCCATTGTAAATCTGTCAGACATTCTCCATTCTGAGCTCTAGTTGTTCCTGACAAACACAAGTCATATACTTTCTTTGTACAGTCTGCCAAATTTGAATTTTCTATGAATCCTGCACCACATGGACAAGTACGGTCACTTTCCTGAAATTTTTTTTATTAATAGTTATGAAGGTTCCGGTACTTAGCAGACAATAGGATAAGAACATAACTGGGAACCTGTACATAAATGGTACTACAGGATAACAATACAGTCAATAGTCTAACAATACAATAGGATACCAGTGCAGTAGTTTTTTAGTATGACTGCCTAGAAATACATATGGGTACCAGAACTATAGGCTAATAGTAAAACAGGCCACAAGAGAAATAGAATACCTGTACAATAGGCTACTATTCCAAGTAAAATTAAAGTTTGTTTTTGCATACAAAAACAATGTCTCCCCCCCCCCCCCTGTTCCCCATGTGGATTTTCAGCAAAAATCGAAGTTCAAAGTCCCATAACTCCCACAACAGTTTGAGGAAAAAATTTCCTGGTAATATGCACAACTACATATGGTGTACTTGCTACATACCAAGTTTCGTAAAATTTGGTTCAGTAGTTTCAGAGAAATTGAGCGGAAACCATGATTTATGAGGACTTTTTGGAAAATTCTAAGTTCAAAGGGCCATTACCCTAAAAAATTATCAAGATCAGAATTTCCTGGAATATGCACAAATACATATGGTATAATTGTTACATACAAAGTTTCTTAAAATTTGGTTGAGTAGTTTCAGAGGAGTTGAGCGGAATAACTTTGTGATGGACAGACAGGTGGACGGCGCGACCGACAGATGAACAGGACAATATGTCTTACCATGAAGTGGGGGGAGACATAATGTGCTAGACACATATTGAAGGATCTGAATGTCATCTTGGTTGCTAATGATGCAGAAAATGCTTAACATTCTGGGGCACATGGTTTCTGTATTAAAAGTTTCATCTGCTTCTACGTCTTCAAGTAACCAATATGCTAACTTCTTATCTTTTACTTTTTTATCAGAGAAATAATGCTATAATGCCACTAACTCTAAACCTATACACAATATATGTATTGTTCTGGAGGGTTTCCAAGAAACTTCATGTTTCTTGGTCATTTAAACACAATTCATTGTGCACACATCTTTATTACCTAAATATCAGATTCCTGTAAAATACCAATTTGATCAAAGTCAGCCCTTAAAATTGTCAATCAAACTTTAGGTAAAGCACAGTAAATGTAACATATCTGGTTAATAGCTTATACATGTATATACAGAATATAAGGCAATTGTTTTTGGTAGTGGCTTTCTCACAGTATCTTAGGTGAGCCCGTTAGGGCAAACCCGAGATATCACCGTGAGAAAGCCACTACCTAAAACCAATTGCCTTATATTTTGTTTATGGTAATTTATAACCAAGAATATATCTTTATGAAATCCATGCAAAAGTTTGAAAAAAATACAGAATCAATCTGTTAAAAACGGTGTGCTACATTATTTAGTGTCAACGTCATTCAACCGTAATGTGGCGTAATGAATGGACGTTTATTTCATTGATCCTGTGTAAGGTTACAAGGTAAGTCATTTTTTATCGTTTATGTAATAGTTTGTGAATGAGAATCTTTTATTTTACTCTTAATTATAATATGGGGTGGCATATTTATTGTTTTTAATATTTTGCTCCTTGACGAACAGTATTATTTCAAATTTATGTTGCCAACTTTTCTGACCGATTTCCCAATGGAGTGTGATCAGTTTCACTTTTTATTGTTTTCTATATTTTGTATTTTATATCGTTATCATTTCTGGTAACTGTTTGGTGCTGTGTTATTTTTAATTTTCAGTACTTTGCAGTAGCCATGGGTTTACACATCATTTATTTAGAAATTCCAATTGTAATTACAATGCGTATGTGATGAGTTGTAGGTTCTTGTGTAGGCGGAATTTTATTGCCATAATGATCCTATAATAGTTTTGTGATTTGGCGGATTAACCAAAAAAAAAACATGGCGAGGTTATTCGCAAGTTCTTCTGGTGAATGAACAGGAATTCGGGATTTGTCAGTCACTTGCTGTTGATGTTTGTGCAATTTGAATTGTTTAGATTATTTAAAGTGTATGATTAATGGAAGGTAGCTGCTAAAACGTAGCTTACGTGGTCGAGAACGGAGGGCAGAGAATATTGCACGTCATTTTTGAAATTGTTAAAACATTGGGTGCTGTACAGGGTCCATAATACAAGCAGATGTATTTAAATGCAAGTGCTATGAGGGCTAGAATGCTATATTTCTATAGGAAAATGTGTAATATTTGATGTTTTCTTTTTTTTATTTGTTCGTTTTCATTGGGGGGGGGGGGGGGGGGTGTTAGATCGTGTTTTATTTTATCTTGCTTTGTTTATTTTTGAACATTCTGTTAGTTACTGTGACATAATCATTTTTAGATTCCTACGCCATAGTCATGCATGCCCGGTAATGAACTGCCTGATATTTTTTGTATCACGGCTAGTATGCTGAGACAAGCATTATCAGTTGACACACATCAAAGGAAAATAACACAAATTACTGATAAAACATAATATCAATATTACATTTATCATTTATTTTACCTGAAAATCTCTGCCAGATCCTGTACAAATACAAGTCGTCTGCCCTTGCTCTGGTTGTGTTGCGGCACCACCACAGTAGAAACATCCTGCCTGTGCCTCCCATTTATTGAAATGATTGACTGGGCAGAGAGCACAATCATTAATACTCTTTCCTTGTGTATTTGGATTGGCACGCCCAGCGGGGCATGGTGTAGGGGCAGAACTGTTCTGAGGGCAGTAATAACCTACAATGTTTATTTCATTATGAATTTGATTGGTTGATAACAGATGATTGTACTAGATAAAGGAAAATGTCAATTCTGGTACTGTAGTCCCTCCCTCTACAAGGCCACCCCTCCTGCACAGAAAATGTGGCCTAATTAGGTCTGGATCCTGATTAGGGCGATATTTCTGTTAAGAAGCATTTAATAAATGTTATATTTCTGAATGTCGATTTTGGTGAGGACAAAGTGAAATGGACCATATAAGAGGGGACTGTATAATTTCAGAGGTGGATCCAACTACATTTATGGGATCTAAAAAGGAAATTCCTACAGCTAAAAACAACTGCATATTACCGGTATATGTAAACCTGAAGTAAACAAACCATAAACTGTGTATTCATCATTTATTTGAAACTAGATAGCCCATTAACTGAGGTGGTAATTAAATGGAGAAGCCAATCTCTAGTTTTATATTTTTATATGCAAATAGTTATGGTGTCACCATAGTAACCATCATGTGACACATGTGGTTATGAATATTTTTAACAAATAAAACTAAATTGGTTTTACAGTAAAAATTGAAACTTGATAAATTCTTTACCTATTGGACATAAGTAGGAGTTGGTAACATTTGGTCCATAAATGTCTGCCAAAGAACTGGAGTTTGCAACTGGTTGGTCAGTTGTTGCCATGGCTTTACAAACCACGCCTGCCCTGCATGCTTCACAGACAGCTCGTTTTGGATGGGCACCAAATGTTCCCGGTTTGCATGGTTCACAGGTGTCGTTGAATGTAGCTCTTGGAGAACCATCGTATTCCTTATAACCCAAAGGACACATAATAGGTTCAATTGCACCTATGAGAAGTAGTATTATCATTATTAAATGTAATTTTAAATCAAAGAAAATAAATACATCTGCGGAATCTCAAAAAGACAAATATTCATTAATTCTAAACAAACTTTGATGCATGAAAATACAAATTAGCACTCTGGTAAAAATTTGCCTAGTAAATCTTTAATTTGGTGTATTAAAGCTTGCAATTAATTTATGAAACCTTTATATAATCTGATGAGACTGATGGCATTTGAAATGGTAAAATTAAAATAAATTTTTGCCTTTTACCACCATGACTGAGTACTATACAAAGTGAAAAGACTTTGATTTACTCCATACAAGAACAGTAATTTAATAAGGTCCACATCACATTTTCATGTGTATTATACACAGTGAGTTGCCAGTGAACAGGAAGTAGATGACCAAAAAGCATGAAATCGCGATACACTATATGGTACTATAGGATACAGCAATATGCAAAATATCTGGATTCTAAATGCTGTAGTTGCTTAGAAAACTGTCACTGAGAATTTTGATACGGACAGACAGACAAGGGTAAAAATAGTATACCCCCTCTTCTTCGAAGCAGGGTTATACCAAAATGGGTTCAAACATTAAACTGTGATGTAAACAGAGCACAACAGTTACATACCAGCATTAGAAACATTACAACTGTCCAGTTTACCACAGTAATGTCCGGCGGGACATGGTATAGGGTAAGCTGTTCCATTTGGACAGTAGTATCCAGGTGGACAAGGAACTTGGGCCATGGAGAAATTACAGTAATATCCTGCAGCACAGAGGACTTGGATCTGAGCTCCCGCTGGACAGTGGTATCCTTCATCACACTGGATGCCAGGGTAGGTCATACTATCGTTAGGACACCTGTATCCTGCCGGACATAGATGACAATCTGATTCATTTGCTGCTGCTACAGATTCTCTGCAAATAAAACCAATAAATAGTTACACAGCTGCTTTGAGCAATTTTGCAAAACTTTATTTTTATGGCAAAGAAGAATACAATAAGGGTAAGTTTAAAACTTTTTAACAGTAAAAACTGTGAATTTCCTATTATAAGCTGGGAAAAACTTTCAACTTTTCTACAAGTCACAGTTTTTTGGTTAGAGTTTTTGTGCGACAAATTAAAACTTCTTCCTGCATGTGGTCCAGCTTAAGCTCCTTTTGTAGATCATACAAGATATATTTTGAAATCAACAATTATTTTTCCTCTCGATATTCAGCATTTTGAAATGCGGCGTTTTTTTCATTTTGATAGGGCTATTTTCAATGGTAAATTATAACCTAAACAGGTGTGGACTGTGAGCACGTTCACAAAAGGATACCCCCGCTTCGCTTCAAGTCCAATTATCTCCCCTGAATAATAACCGACAGGGATGAAAATTCTTCATGCAAATCTACATATGATGTACTTCCTTCATGTAAAGTTTCATAAAAAACTGTCAAGCGGTTTAGGAGGAGTTGCGCTTACGAGGTCACGCACTGAATACTATATTTAAAAAGTCTAAGTCCAATTATCTCCTCTGAATAATATCTGACAGCGACGAAAATTCTTCATGCACATCTACATATGATGTACTTCCTTCATGTAAAGTTTCATCAAAATCTGTCAAGCGGTTTAGGAGGAGTTGTGCTTACGAAGTCCCACACTGAATACTATATTTAAAATTCTAAGTCCAATTATCTCCCCTGAATAATATCTGACAGCGACGAAAATTATTCATGCACATCTACATATGATGTACTTCGTTCATGTAAAGTTTCATCAAAATCTGTCAAGCGGTTTAGTAGGATTTGCACTTACGAGGTCCCGCACTGAATAATTTATTTAAAAAGTCTAAGTCGAATTATCTCCCCTGAATAATATCCGACAGCGACGAAAATTCTTCATGCACATCTACATTTGATGTACTTCCTTCATGTAAAGTTTCATCAAAATCTGTCAAACAGTTTAAGAGGAGTTGCGCTTACGAAGTCCCAAACTGAATACTATATTTTTAAAGTATAAGTCCAATGATCTCCCCTGAATAATACCCGACAGCGACGAAAATTATTCATGCACATCTACATATGATGTACTTCCTTCATGTAAAGTTTCATCAAAATCAAAATCTGTCAAGCGGTTTAGGAGGAGAAGCGCTTACAAGGGATGAGGACAGACAGGGTGATTCCTATATACCCCCCCAAACTAGTTTGCGGGGGGTATAATTAGATGGAAGTGTAACCTAGGTGCAATGGATTTGATCAGTTTGAAACCTTTCAGGCCTTGTCATTTGTGATTGACAGGGAAAAGTCTCATGGTTTATCTGAATCCCACTGTATGTCACGAAAGCAGACAAACATTTGTAAAAAAACATTGGATCCCTTTAGAAAAAAACATGGCCGACTTATAATGTAAAATTCCCGTAGCAAAAGTCATGGATGATTTGAGACATTTAAACAAAAGAGGCATAGTATTAGACATGGACAGGTTATTGTGACTAAATTTTTTCTACTGGATTTTCGTAATAAAAAAGTAAAATATGGAATTATAATCAAATGCAAGCAAAAAAATGCACTCCACGGGGGTGTGACTTATAGTATAGACCTATAGTCATGAGTAGCTCTCACCAAGTAATAATTCATACCATGTGGTACATTTCTGGTCTATGTACAAGAGTTGCCAAACACATTACTGTGTGTAAATTGTTAGTATTCTCTTTACTGAGTAATAAATTTAAAAAAATAATTTTCATCCATGTAAAATGAGTAAGTTGGCCAGAATTGTTTGCTGGCAAGAAAATACTCACTAACTAGTAGTTCACAGACTTATAGTGTAGACAATTTGTTTCTCATATATTTGTCAAATGGCACGTGTCTCCATGATGATCAAATTTGTTTTCCATCCTCTGATAGAAAATATTTTCCAGCCAATCAAAAGTCAGTATTCTCGCAAAATTTATTTATTTACAAATAACTAATAAAATTGAAATCTGATACAAATTGCAGGTATAAATGTGCTACAACTGTAGAGTAGGACCTGTTCCATTGCTCATTAGTTCTCCTCCAGCTTTGGCAGGGTTCGGGTTACTTATCTGGGGTCACTGTGTTTGTTTTCAGTGAGTTTTTCTTGTACTTGTCAGATTTTTGTTTTTGTTGGTAAATTATTTATCTTCCATATTGATTTATGACTTTTTTCTCACATAGTGTCATCTGCCTCTTCTACATACCTGTATGTTCCAGCAGGACATGGCTGAATATCCAAAGTACCATTAGGACAATAGAAGCCAACAGGGCATGGGTATAACTTATAGTTGGCCATGCCTGTCTCATTACAACGATAACCACCAGGACAGGGTTTACACCACCCTTGGTCAGTGGCTCCTTCAAGGTCATTGTAGGTCATCACTGGACATGGAACAGGCCCTGGATCGCCAAATTTGCAGTAATAACCTTTGAAGCAAGGTTCCGAAAGTGTCGAGTTTGGTGCACATACACGTCCTGCTGGGCATGCGTTACAATCGGCCGAACTGTTAGCACCCTCAATAGCAATGAATTTTCCAGCTGGGCATGTCCGTTTGTCTTGTGTTCCTGTAAACAGAAACAGAACTATACCAGAAATGCCCTCAATAAAAGTTAAACATAATAGCAATTTTTATTTTTGCAATGAGTAACTGTTATCCACGGTGTTTCAAGCAAATAAACAGTTTTCCTCCATGAAATTCATTTTTCATTCATTGTGAAAAATAAAAATTTATTCTAATTATTTTAATTATTATACATTATCCCTATAATTTTTTTAAACACTTTAAAACGGGAAAGAAATTATAAATGGAGAGTGAGCATAAGGTTACAAGTTCTGACAATGTGCAAGTTGTGTTTAACTCTACTGACAGTTGCTAACCTTCAATGACCTTGATACCAACCTTCAGGGCAATAGTAGCCATAGGGACAAAGTCCACCATCAGGTCTAAGGGAGTTAGGTGGATTGGGTCTAGACATATTGACGACACAGTAATACCCTGCTGCACATGGTCCAGTGATTCTACCTCCTGTGCAATACCTTCCTGGAAAACAAATAATAATTCTACAAAATTCTTATCTATAAAAAATAGATTTACCATATTTTGTGTACTATAAATTATAAAAGGAAGCATATACTTTTAAGATACACAAGTTTTAACCTATATAATAAAAATTTATGGTAGTAATTTATGTCAGGGGCCGCGCTGGGCTTCGCCAATGTCGCCAATTGCGATTTTTTTTTTCATTTGGCGACAAAATATTGCGTCTGGCGTTTTTTTTGGCGCCAAGGTTTTATAGTGTTAAACGATGCATGCATGTTTTAAATTTATCGGTAATCGGCGATTGCATCATTAAAGATCCTTTGTCGGCTTCTATGGTCGTAAATACACATGTATTGTGTAGTATCCAGTGACATGTGTGTTATTTGGAGTTATTAAACGGAAATCGGCAATAAATGAATCAACAAAGTTGTCTGATGAAAAGCTTTACCTGCATCACATTGAGTAGACGTTGTCATAAAACAATTGATGCTGTTAATTTATAAAAATAACAAAAACAAACATATTTTTGTAGTAATATTTTTTTTTATAATGTAATTAATAAAATACAGGTATGAAAACTGACGTCGTTGTTGAGTGATTTCCGGACCGGATGTCCGTCTTAATTTCGTAATTAGAAAACTCTTACACATGCGTAGTTCTATTTTCAGTATTTCCGGTTTTATGTTCATTCACGGGAATAGATGTTTCTAATAAATTACTGTAAAGTTTTGGTTTTCTGCCAACAAGAAATCACTCACACATCTTTTCATGATTAAAATATTAAAATACAATTAGTGTACGGGCTGCTCAGGACCAAACTTTTGAAAAATTGAATTAAGAGTCCGGCAAACTTGGATTTCGTCCGACGTTACAGAATATGTCACACATAATTGTTAAACAATTTCGCCATGTCATATAGTGATCTAGTGATTTCTAATATGGCGACTCTTTTACAAAACTGGCGACGGAAAATTGCAGTTGGCGATTTTTTTGGCGCCAGCTTTTTAGAAGCCAGAGCAGCCCCTGTATGTAATCTATAAATGTCTGTGTTTTAAGGGTACATTGTATTAAAATAAAGAGGATAAATTGGGGGATCCCTTGAAATGGTTTTACTCCATCACATGTTTTGTGTCGCTGTTCCAAATCAGTAGTTTATGCTATCCTATGCGTATTTAATGTTATTTATTTTTTGTGTTAACTTTTGGTGTTTTGTTGTTTTGTCTTTTATATAATTCCACTGCCCTTAAATGAGGGTGTTACGGTAGATTATCACATGAAGAAAAAAACCACCTGAGACATCAAGGGAAGATAAACGATAATCTATTCATTGTGAAAAACCATATAACCGATAGATATTGAACCGGAATACGTGTTCAATGGAAAATGCTTTTTAGTCTTGCATTGTTTGGGTGTAAACAGATGAAGTTTACAGGTAAACTTCATCTTGAGCAGGTGATAATTTCCGTGTTTATGCACTTTCCATTCTCAGGGGTAATAATTTTTGTTATCTCACAAGGGTGAAGCAAGAAATAATCTTCCAGATCAACAATTTCTAGTCTGAGCTGGCGATAATTTTTTATATATCACCAACTGGGAGCAAAGCATGATGAATTAATACCCATTGCTATAATGGGCGGGACTAAAATCTGAATCAGTAGAAATTAATACATGGTTAATGTCCAATAAAAATACAGCATGTTTGCATGAAGTATAATAAAATTAATTAATTTGAGGTTTCTGATTGGTTTGTTTATTTGGATGAGTTTAAACAATTAGGGCGTGTCCAATTTGCCATAAAACATAGTCTTCCTGTGACTAGTTTTCAACATGTTTGCCTCATTCTTTACCATTACCATATATGTGTGCTATATATAATAATAGAATGACTTGCCAGCCGGGCATGCTGAACAATCGTCTGCTCTCTCTAGGCCTCTGGTATCATTGTCTGTATATGATCCATCTTTGCATGAGATGGGATTGACAGTTCCTATTGGACAGTATGAAAACGGTGAACATGGTTCCGGTACACTGGAGTTCAACATACAGTAGAAACCACTAGGACATTGTGTACAATTTATTGATCCATAATATGGCTGATAGGTTCCTACAAAAAAAAAATTATGTAATATTAGAAGCACTGATTTAAAATTGTAAAGAATACAGTAATCCCTCTTTTCTAATGCACCTTTCACCAGAAGAAATCTGTAACCAAAGGCAACATAACTAAATATATGTACAATGGTTTTTAATTCAAATATCAACTTTACTACAGACCAATGATAAAGCTACATTTGTATTAACAATAACTACAAGTGTGGACACAGAAAAACGTCTCGCCTGCATTCCGCATCAGTAACGAAAATAAATTTCGTCATAAGCATTACATAAATAGCATTAAATATCAGCAGCGGCCTGTATACAAAATATTGTCACCATACCCTGCATAGTTACAGGGGAACAGCCGTAACCCAAAAACTTTAACGTAGTCGCTGGACCATGAAATTGAGGTCAAGGTCAGGTGGAACCTACCAGACAGTCATGTACTATTCATCAGCAACCTATACACCAAATATTGTCATCCTACCATGCGTAGTTACAGAGGAACTGTCATAACCCAAAAACTTTAACGTAGTCGCTGGACCGTGAAATTGAGGTCAAAGTCAGGTGACACCTACCAGACAGTCATGTACTAGTCATCAGCAACCTATACACCAAATATTGTCATTCTACCATGCGTAGTTACAGAGGAACTGTCGTAACCCAAAAACTTTAACGTAGTCGCTGGACCGTGAAATTGAGGTCAAGGTCAGGTGACACCTACCAGACAGTCATGTACTAGTCATCAGCAACCTATACACCAAATATTGTCATTCTACCATGCGTAGTTACAGAGGAACTGTCGTAACCCAAAAACTTTAACGTAGTCGCTGGACCGTGAAATTGAGGTCAAGGTCAGGTGACACCTACCAGACAGTCATGTACTAGTCATCAGCAACCTATACACCAAAAATTGTCATCCTACCATGCGTAGTTACAGAGGAACTGTCATAACCCAAAAACTTTAACGTAGTCGCTGGACCGTGAAATTGAGGTCAAGGTCAGGTGACACCTACCAGACAGTCATGTACTAGTCATCAGCAACCTATACACCAAATATTGCCATTCTACCATGCGTAGTTACAGAGGAACTGTCATAACCCAAAAACTTTAACGTAGTCGCTGGATCGTGAAATTGAGGTCAAGGTCAGGTGACACCTACCAGACAGTCATGTACTAGTCATCAGCAACCTATACACCAAAAATTGTCATCCTACCATGCGTAGTTACAGAGGAACTGTCATAACCCAAAAACTTTAACGTAGTCGCTGGACCGTGAAATTGAGGTCAAGGTCAGGTGACACCTACCAGACAGTCATGTACTAGTCATCAGCAACCTATACACCAAAAATTGTCATCCTACCATGTGTAGTTACAGTGGAACTGTCATAACCCAAAAACTTTAACGTAGTCGCTGGACCGTGAAATTGAGGTCAAGGTCAGGTGACACCTACCAGACAGTCATGTACTAGTCATCAGCAACCTATACACCAAATATTGTCATCCTACCATGCGTAGTTACAGAGGAACTGTCGTAACCCAAAAACTTTAACGTAGTCGCTGGACCGTGAAATTGAGGTCAAGGTCAGGTGACACCTACCAGACAGTCATGTACTAGTCATCAGCAACCTATACACCAAATATTGTCATCCTACCATGCGTAGTTACAGAGGAACTGTCGTAACCCAAAAACTTTAACGTAGTCGCTGGACCGTGAAATTGAGGTCAAGGTCAGGTGACAGGTGACTGACTGGCAAGTACTCATCATAAGCTACCTCTGGACCAAATTTGATGGACCTAGGGCTTGGGCTCACAAAGATATGAAGCAAGATGTCAAGTGTTTACGCCGCCGCCGGATTCCCATACATATGTCTCGCCTCCAGCGACTTTCGTCCCAGGCGAGACAAAAACGGGGCTGTCTTCAACAGTGGGACGCCTGTATGATATGTAAAAAAATCGATCAAAGACAGATGTGGCCGGATTTTGTTAAACAGGAAGTAGGTGAGCGACAGACCTGAAATCAAATCCCACGTTATGGGAGTCCATGCTGATGTTGCATACCAAATATCAAGAGGCTGTGATTAGTAGTTGCTGAGAAAACTGTACAAAAATTTTTTCCCTGACCACCAGACATTCACCATTTTTGATTTTTGATTGAAATTCGGCCAAAAATCGGCTTTTTAGGCAAATAATTGTACAAATCTTTATTTAGCCGACTATGATTGTATAAATCTTTATTTAGCCGACTATGATTGTACAAATCTTTATTTAGCTGACTATGATTAAACAAATCTCTATCTAAAGAAAGACTGTACCATTATTTAAACAAAATTTCTGTTTTAGACAAAAGATTATACAAATTCCTACCTGGAGGGCAGGCAATAGGTGATCCTGATCCTGCAGGGCAGTAAAATCCAGGAGGACACAGGAAGCTTGAAGGCATAGCTGTCTCAATTTTGGCTACATCAGGACAATAATAGCGCTCATCACATTTTCCTGTGGGACGTAGCAATCCTTCATTGTCACAGTAATGACCTGGGTCACATGGCCAACAGTCACTCTCTGCGGCACCACGGGTCTTGTTCCTTTGGGTTCCACGTGGGCAAAGAGTTGCCGAAATAGCTCCTGTAATAAACCAAAAATAATTATATCTTGTATTAAGGACATATCCTACTATTCGACCTTCATATGATATTTTCTTAATATTTTGCCTTAACTTTCCTTATGACAAAATCTTTAAATAAAACTAACAAAAATTAGTGGTCACCGACCGTATTCAAAAGTTATGACGTCATCTGTATCATCTGTTTTAGGGTACTAGGATTATGTGTTATTTTAGTTATATTTTTCCCATAGTTTACTGTTAGAATCAACTTAAATTGTTTTGAAGGCTTCATTGCATGTAGAAAACAACTATACCATAATCTATTTAAAAATACGGAAGTTTCGAGCATAAATGTGGAATTAATACGTTCCCGCCATTTTTCTATGCACTGGGAATACACAAAATCGCAAAAAATTGACCTATGATAATGAAACTATATTTTCACAGAAGAAAGATGATAACTTACTCTCCAAATTGAATAAATAAAAAAATATGGTCACCGAATCAGGGGAAAAAATATTTGAGAAAAATAAGTGTAGGCAAGAATTGGCGGGAAGGAAAGGGCGCGTTTTTCTTCGTATAAACTGCAATATCTTTTCTAGGATTTGTAGCGCAGAATACAATCACGAAAGTTAAATAGTTATTTTTTGTGTATGTTTGCTTTTGCAAAGTGATTAATTTTGTTTTTTTCCAAATTCTAAAAGGATGTATTGCTTTTTTACTCATAAACAAACCTTTAAGTTGATCCATAAAGAGTACGGTAATTCAAATGTAAATTTCGCGGAATTTTGACGACGACGACGTCATAAACGAATACGAAACAATAATGTTTAAAATCAAAATGCGCAGAAACAATAGTAGGATATGTCTTTAAAGAAAAGATGCAAATGAGTCTAAGAAAACTTGATGGAAATGGGCAACATTAATGGTAATAATATAATATTATTTTGTCACATGGTTCAAACCCCTTTTTGGGGCCTCAGTGGCCTAGTGGTTAAGGTAGTTTGTCTACTATTGATCACGTGGGCTGTAAACACTGAGGAAGCGGGTTCAAGTTTCACTGCCAGCAGGGTGTACTCGACTCCAATCTTAATTGACAAGGATTGCCAGTTTTGCTATCGCAGGTCGGGGGGTTTTCTCCAGGTACACTGACTTCCTCCCCCAATAAAAACTGGACGCCATGGCATAGCTGAAAAATTGCTGAAAGCGTCGTTAAACATCAAACAAACAAACAAAAACATACCCCTTTTTGGTCTCAACATTCCATGAACCTTGTGACTATTTTCCATGACTTTTCAAGAACCTTGTGACTTTTTCATGGACCTTGTGACTATTTTCCATGACTGATTCTAGCATGACAGTGTCATTGACACTTGCCATTTTATATAGAATATGAGATAATAGTGCAGTAGATATTTTTTGCCTGGAACTTGGTTTGGCTATGACAACAATGCTTGCTATACAATTGGAAGGGAATTTCATGACTTTGATCATAATTTTGGGATTCCATGACATTTCAAGGACTTGAATTTCATTTTTCAAATTCTGTTACTTTTCCAAGATTTCATGACCTGTTGTTTGAATTCTAAGGTTTCTAGTCACATGGTATAGATAGATATCCTGATTTGCCGGTTTCTTGCACTTTGATGTATGAATTGTCTTTTTTTGCATTTCCTTGGTAATTATTATTTTGTTATTACCTTCATTTGGTATAATTTTAACAATAAAAACTCTTCAACATATTGATTATTAATCTGGTATGTTATATATTTAACAATGTTTTCAAATGGTTGTAACAAAATTTACATGAACTTTGGTACATAAACATAAATAACAATAATATGCTTATATTTGATATTCAAGCAATTAAAATTTGGTGGAAAACAGGTGTCTCCGGATTTTTCATTTGTTTTTGAATGTTCAAGTTTTGTCTCTAAAAATAAACTGATGAAATATTTAGGATTTCATTCAATTTCATCAGCTGGTATGTTCGCATGTTTGTAATAACATTGAGAAAATAAAGTAGAAGGGGTGTTTAAAATAGTTCAAACCTGAGGGATTATAAACTGATATCAAAAACATGATCAGAGAACATCCATATTTTAAAAAGTACACAGTAACAGATTTTATTTAACAGGGTTACACTGCATATACTTTCTCACTAGTGTGGAGGTCTAAAGATTAACAAATGATCTGAGGCTTAGCAGTATTCGTACCTTCTAAACAGTAAAAACCTTCAGGACATGGCCCATTGACTCCATCATTCGGTGCTGCCACTGTAGCATTACCCAGACACAGGTAACCAGCAGAACAGTTACCAGAAGGAGCAGATAATCCAGTCTGTTTACAGTACAGTCCAGGTGGACATGGAAGACATTGACTGGACAATGACAAGCTTTGATAGGGATTGTAAGTACCTGTGAAAAGATAAATAACATAGGGTTAGCAGTTGAGAAGGATGACCTTCACATTCTTAGGGTTAAAGGTTAAGTTTATTAAAGAAGCTCAAGTCTTTTACTTGAATGTAACTATTATTTTGATATCTAATATTAAAAAAACTTTAAGAAAGAATAAGACAGATGTTTAACGGTATTTTTTGTAATCCTAATGCTTTCTTTAATAAGCTTGTAACAACCCTTGACCCCAATCATCATCAATCAAAAAAGCATTTGAGAACCCTACCATGCACTAATAATAATGCTGTATTTATAAAGGGTATCATATTTAGTACAAACTTCTCTTCCCTCAGACCCTCAAACTCTATAATGAAGTAACATGTTGGACAGCTTCTGTAATATGAATGAAGAAATTGAACATTTGTTATGGTAAACAAAAGAATTAAAAAAAAACCCAATATCCAAAATACCAAGATGCTGTTTAATAAAACATTTACTGCCTAGTATTAGTATATAATAAAGCATTTACTGCCTGGTTCTAGTAATGAATACAACGATTTCCTTCGAGGGACATGACCTTCTTGCTATATTTAACTGGAATTAGGATGATAATAGTATAAAATATACTGACCCATGGGACATGGTACACCATCATTGTAAGTTCCATTTGGACAATAATGTCCTGCTGGACATGGTAGGGTGGCATTCATTCCCATAGTTGGACATGTTGTTCCTTCCAAACATACAAGACATTTACCTGAAGAGGAAAAAAAAAAGAATATTGAAGAAGAAGTTTAGGTGTTTGTGTTTTAATGTTCAAGCTAGTATACAACAAAATTAAAATATACAATCTCATGTTGACCTGTTATCAGAGTAAAAGTATAATAATATTATAAGCATCCAAGATTTCAGCAATTTTAACATATTCTTAATGCAATGCCTTCAGTTAACTAGGTCATTATACAATATTTATTTTACACCAATTGTAATGTATTCTTACCCAGTCCAGTGCTAGGTGCATACGTTCCAATGTCACATTTGGTTTCCATGACAGCACCTGACAAACAGTAATGTCCGACTGGGCATATATAACCAATAACATTGTCGGTGGGATTTGGAATGTTTGATCCAGTTAAACAGATGAATCCTGCATCACATGGTAGACTGTACCCTATAAAACACACAATTAACTCTGTATATTGTTTTAAAAAAATGGTTGGCAAATTTCTGTGTTTCATGATAATCTGTATATTAAAAAGTTTCAGCTTCTTATAATAATAAATATATTTGGTTTTTGTTTGTTTGAATGGATTTTAATGCCACTTTCAGCAATTGTTTAGCTATATCATGGCGTCCAGAGTACCTGGTGAAAATTCCTGACCTTCGGTAAGAATCTGCTACTCCATATCAATGAAGAGTAGAACACTTGAACCCGAAACCTCAGTGTTGACAGGCACATGATAAATAGTAAGTGACTATCTACCTTAACCACTCTACCTCCAAGCTCAGTATTTTTGTAATTTTGAATGCTTGTAAGTGTGATAATTGAAATGTGCATAAGATTGCTCTATATTGGGTAGATATTAAATATCTGTGTTATGTCATAATTCTGTAATCTGCTAAAATGTTAATGTCACTCATAGTTAATTACCATGTTTAGAACTAGCAGGAGTGCAGTAGTTTCCGGGTTTACAAAGCTGACAGTCGGTAATATTGCTATTTCCTGTAGATGTTGCTATTGTGCCATCTGGACAGGCAATTGGTTGGTAACTTCCTTCAGGACAATAATTTCCAACCGGACACAAGCCTTCAGTAGGATTAGGATCGATAGTACTTCCATTGCAGTAATATCTGAAAATTTTATTGGTTCAGTAAATATCCCAGCACATCAATCAAAATCTAAAAAATTGTTGGGTTGGAAGAGAAATTTACAAAAAAAAACAAAAATAATTCAGCATTCCGTAAATGAGGCAAATTTAAAAGCTTAAACAAAAAAGTTTCAGTTTGAAATACTCACTTTTTTACTTCAAACATCATGGTATGCGACTTAAGTGTCAATACTATACACAAGACAACATGTTAAAGTTAACTGAATCACTTGAAACAGAACATTGAATTGGGTGGGTATAATACATTATTGCATATTATACACAAGCAATTATGGTACTGTGAAAGTATTTTTCTTCATGGGCATCAAATTTCGTGGTTTGTTGAAAAGGTACATGTTCGTGGGCTCTTAAATTTGTGGATTTATGTTTTTGAAAATGCCCAGAACTGAAGTAGCCATCAAAAATAAACTAGACAAAGTCGATCTAGCGATCACTAATACCCCCGCATTTTGTAAAAATTTCTAACGTTTTTCATGGACTGTGACCTTGAAATTTGATAGATTTCCACCAAAATCAATAGGCTTCTTACCAACAAAATATATAACAATATTTTACAGTTTCATTAAAATCGGATGCAAACTTTTTGAGTTATTGTCCGGAAACAACTTTTTTGTAAAAATTTCTAACGTTTTTCGTGGACTGTGACCTTGAAATTTGACGGATTTCCCCCAAAATCAATAGGCTTCTTACCAAACTGATATATAACAATATCCCAAAGTTTCATTCAAATCACATGCAAACTTTTTGAGTTATCGTCCGGAAACAACTTTTTTGTAAAAATTTCTAACGTTTTTAGAGGACTGTGACCTTGAAATTTGATGGATTTCCCCCAAAATCAATAGGCTTCTTACCAAACTGATATATAACAATATCCCAAAGTTTCATTCAAATCACATGCAAACTTTTCGAGTTATCGTCCGGAAACAACTTTTTTGTAAAAATTTCTAACGTTTTTCGTGGACTGTGGACCTTCAAATTTAACCGATTTCCCCCAAAATCAAAAGGCTTTTTACAAACCTGATATATAACAATATCCCAAAGTTTCATTCAAATTGAATGCAAACTTTTTGAGTTATTGTCCGGAAACAACTTTTTTGTAAAAATTTCTAACGTTTTTCGTGGACTGTGACCTTGAAATTTGACGTATTACCCCCAAAATCAATAGGCTTCTTACCAACCTGATATATGACAATATCCCAAAGTTTCATTCATATCAGATGTAAACTTTTTGAGTTATTGTCCGGAAACAACTTTTATGTTAAAATTTCCAACGTTTTTCGTGGACTGTGACCTTGAAATTTGATGGATTTCCCCCAAAATCAATAGGCTTCTTACCAACCTGATATATAACAATATCCCAAAGTTTCATTCAAATCAGATGTAAACTTTTTGAATTATCATCCGGAAACCAAATGTGGACGGACGAACGGACGGACGGACATGAGGACCACTATAAACCCCAGACTCTGTCGAGCGGGGGTATAAAGATGAACACAAAATCCTTTGAATTGTACAATAAATATCAACTTATAAAGTAGATACAACAGTTACATAAGCTGCTGTTGTTTACGCACGTGGTTACGATTGTACACTAAAGTGTTCATTTGTGGTCATGATTGTGTTTATTTTGCAATCAAAATATATCATATTTTTAAAAGTTCACGAAAAAGTAATTTAATGTTAATTATTTGCATCTAAATAATAGCCTTAACGAGGAAATCAATAGCTAATTATAAACTAGGTATTAAAATTAATGGTTTAATTACACTACAAAGAATACTTTGAGTCTTTTTAATTTCCTAACTGTTATCAAACCAAGCACTCCTAGCTGAAGGGTCATTATATCACTACAGGTGTTAAGTAGCAATAAACCATTGTTAAAATGTGTAACTTTAATGTCCTGTAATTAAACATGCATTGCTATGATCAGTATCATGTTATCACAACAAAGCCGCTCTTTCAAATATTCTGTTTTATTACTTATGTTCAGAGGAGCAACATAACTGATTATTCTGATACTAATTTGTCACTTATTAACTTTGAAAATGAACACTTTACATGTCCGCTCCATGACCAGAACTAAATGTTTCTTTGTACTCTTTACCTTTATTTAATAAAAACACAATTCGAACACAAAACCAGCTTACATAGTTATTCAAAATTGATACTGAGCTAAAAAAAAAAAGAGGTATGGAACCACATAAATGATATATTATGTCAGTTATATCTGTTAATGAGGATTTTTCTTCATTGGATTTTTAATTTCGTGGTCTGAGGCCTCCACGAAAACCACGAAAATACCCCACAAATAAAAAGTATTTCCAGACGGTTTTGTACCATACATGTTACAGAGGATTCACAGAAGGCTTGTATACCTCATTTAATTGTGATATGTGGAGATGATCAAAATAAATTTTATCTCTTACCCTGGGAAGCACAGTCCCTGTGGCTCTGGTAGTCCTGTGTTCC
Source organism: Limnoperna fortunei (assembly GCA_944474755.1). Lineage (NCBI taxonomy): Eukaryota > Metazoa > Mollusca > Bivalvia > Mytilida > Modiolidae > Limnoperna > Limnoperna fortunei. Next base: position 27,242,877 of record OX104125.1, read on the forward strand.
TACAGTAATATCCTGGTGTACATTGTTGGCAGTCAGATGAATTGGACATTCCTGTCCTGTTGTTAAAGGTACCAGATGGACAAGGATACTGTTTAGCAGTTTTGGTCATTATTGGACAATAGTGTCCACGAGGACAAGTGTAATTGGTAAGATCTCCAATGGCTTCAATTGTGTTGTCACAGTAGTAACCTTGAAAGAAAAATTAAGATTAACATGCATATCCAATACAATAACCAGAGGCTCTTAAGAGCCTGTATCGCTCACCTGATTTTATAGGAAATGAAGATGGCATTTCCCTGATGTTAAAGTTAGTCCTGTAATTTTCAATAAACTTTAATTAGGACCATCCAAACAATATTACTAGAAAGCTTTGTTTCATTGGTTAACCGGTTGTATAGAGAAGATTTTTTTTATTTGCCCATAGGGTCCAATGTTAAACTAAGTCCTGCGGCGGTGGTGGCCATTTTGAATTTCCAATTGCCATAAAAAACATAAACTTTATAAAGGACCATCCAAACAATATTGCTAGTAAGTTTTTGTTTCAATTGATTAACCGGTTTCAGAGAAGAAGCCTTTAAAAACTTTTTCCCATAGGGTCCTATGTTAAACTAAGTCCTGCGGTAGCGGCCATTTTGAATTTCCAATTGCCATAAAAAACATAAACTTTATAGAGGACCATCCAAACAATATTGCTAGTAAGTTTTTGTTTCCATTAATTAACCGGTTTCAGAGAAGAAGCCTTTAAAAACTTTTTCCCATAGGGTCCTATGTTAAACTAAGTCCTGCGGTAGCGGCCATTTTGAATTTCCAATTGCCATAAAAAACATAAACTTTATAGAGGACCATCCAAACAATATTGCTAGTAAGTTTTGTTTTGATTGGTTAAACGGTTTCAGAGAAGAAGCCCTTTTAAACTTTTTTCTCATAGGGTTGAATGTTAAACTAAGTCCTGCGGTGGCGGCCATTTTGAATTTCCAATTGGGATAAAAAACATTAACTTTATAGAGGACCATCCAAACAATATTGCTAGTAAGTTTTGTTACCATTGGTTGACCGGTTTCAGAAAAGAAGCCTTTCAAACTTTTTCCCATAGGGTCCTATGTTAAATTAAGTCCTGCGGTGGCAGCCATTTTGAATTTCCAATTGCCATAAAAAACACAAACTTTATAGAGGACCATCTAAACAATATTGCTAGTAAGTTTTTGTTTCCATTGATTAACCGGTTTCAGAGAAGAAGCCTTTTAAAACTTTTTCCCATAGGGTTCTATGTTAAACTAAGTCCTGCGGTGGCGGCCATTTTGAATTTCCAATTCCCATCAAAAACACAAACTTTATAGAGGACCATCCAAACAATATTGCTAGTAAGTTTTGTTTTGATTGGTTAAACGGTTTCAGAGAAGAAGCCCTTTTAAACTTTTTTCCCATAGGGTCCTATGTTAAACTAAGTCTTGAGGTGGCGGCCATATTGGTTTACCAATCAAAATAAAAAACACAAACTTTGTAAAGGTCCATCCAATGAACATTATGGCCAAGTTTGGTTTCAATTGGCCAAGTGGTTTCAGAGAAGAAGATTAAAATGTAAAAAGTTTACAGACGCCGACGACGACGACGACGCCGACGGACGCAAAGTGATAACAATAGCTCACATGACCCTTTGGGTCAGGTGAGCTAACCAGAAAGGACAGCTTTATGGTTTATACAGGGTAAACTGCCCAAAACAAGTTTAAACTGCTTCACAGATTTTAAAGGTTTTCAGTCGATGTTTTTAAGGGCTTTCAGTGAATCATGGATTTTTTTTTTCCAGTGAACACAGCCTTTAAAGGCTTTCTATAAATATGGGTTTTTAACGGAGGGATGAAACCAGCATGATGAATTAAGAAATCTGTGACAATGACAAAGTAAATGATAAGGTAAACAAATAAGAACTACTTTAAGATAGTGTTGAAAAAAGCATGATAACATATCATTTAGTTATACCTGCTGTACATGGTTTACAAGATGACTGGCCAAGTTCGTTCTGGAAGTATCCATTAGCACATCTTGTAGGAGTCCCTGTGTTGGACAAGCAATAATGTCCCAGTGTACAACGGTAGTCATAAGGATTGGGCTGTGTCTGTCCCAGGGGACAGTAGAATCCTAAAAATGAGAGAAAAATAAAATGTTCTGTGAAGGAGATTAGAATTATAAATAACACACAAATAATCATAGGTACATGTACCTTAATGGATCTCAAAAATGCCCAAAATAAATAAATGTTTATCACCTTGATAAAGTTGTGTCTGTCTTGGGGGAAGACAAAGTGTTAAAAATAACACAAACAAAATCATAGGTACCATGGAGGATAGCTACAATAATGTAGCTCCTTTGAAATTTTTTGTCTCGGAAGAGCTACAAAGAGGTCCCTTTACTCATAATAAAGCACCCTTGGGATTTATACATATTTTTCACTATTAAACTGCTGTCTTGGCTTAATAAAAAATTTCTCCTTTCTCTGCCATTCTGTTACAATACCTAATTAATTAATTTAAACACTTTTTAGTAATCATGGCATTGTTGATAAAATTGAAATTGCAGAGTGTACAATTGTGGAATCGTACCTGTAAAATCGGTATTTCAGATAGTGCAATGAATACGACAAAAATCACACAGAATGCCACTATTAAAAAATCCATACCAAAATAAAGCGAGACTGGAATTCAAATTTTGTCTACAATGACATGACTGCAAATAAAGAGTTAAAACTACTGAATAAGTTGTTGTACAAATATCAATTAAACATCGAAGACATAAAAAAGTATTCAGCAAACCAGAAAACAACTAAATAGCAGATAATATGCATAAAACAGCTGGGTGTGAATCATGCCAGGCTGCTCTATTACAAGTAATGGGACCTCTTTTGTAGCTCCACAGAGATGAAAAAATATTCAAAGGAGCTACATAATTGTACAGTAGAAACCTAATAAGACTGCAGATAACAGTAGGAGTTAGGGGAACAGCTTATCCTAAATATAAAAAAAAAAACCAACCGGTAGATAAAATGGGACTGTGTCTTTGAGGCTGTAGAATGAAAAAACAAGAGAAAAAGTTAATAAAATATGTTGGGCAGCATTTGTTGGAGGAAACAGAAGAAAACTGTTTGATAATATTCGCCATGGCAACAGAAAGGATACAAGTGATGTTTGGCATGTTTTGACATGGGGCAGTAGAAAATCTCACTGTCAAATTAGTATACCTGCACTACATGGTCCAGATACTGCACTCAGTCCTGTGCCATTACAGTAAGATCCTTGAGTACAAAGAGAACATTCACTGGCAGCCTTTAAGCGAATTATTGGGCCAAAGGTTCCATTTGCACATGGTTCTGGTAGGCTACTGCCTTTGAGACAGTAATGTCCAACAGGACAATCCAATTGTTTTTGTGATGTTGAGCCAATTGGACAGTAGTAGCCGGCATCACAATCAGCGACAGGTGCAGCCAAGGCAACGGCTGGACAGTATTTTCCAGCAGTACAGTTTTGCATTTGATAGGAACCTGAGGGACAGAAGTATCCAGCTATGCATTTTCCTCCTTTTACTGTGGGCTGGAAAGAAAAAAAAATAATGCAAAATATCACAACACATTGTACATGTTTTCCAAACAGTTCACATCAGGAAAATAAAATGATTTGTTCAATACCGTACATTTCGGACTATAGGTCCACATTTTTTAAACTAAATTTGAGACATTTCCATAATACATAAACATATAACAAAAAGGCCTGTTAGAGTTATAGTATAAAATTATGGCAATATATTTGGAATTTTCTCAGTAAGATTTATAGCAAAAATGAGCAAGTGTACTAGTTAATAATTGGCCCAGAAATGAATTTACAAATGATGCTAAAAATAGCATAATAAAATTATATTTTAAAAAAGGGAGAATATGCCATATTATACATGTATGTACATGATATATTCAAATAAAATTATGAATGTTAACAATAAACTTTTCCCTACCTGAGCTACGTCTGATCCATTGGTGCAGTACCATCCTGCTGAACAGTTTCCTGTAGGGTAGGCATTTCCGTAACCTTGACAATACATTCCTGGTGTACACGACTGGCATGCTGCTATGCTGTGCTGCTGCGTAAGGTTGTTAAAGGTACCAGGTGGACAAGGATACTGGTGTATATCTGTTGTATTAACTGGACAATAGTAACCACCAGGGCAGATATTTGGTGTATAGTCTGATGTGTTGGCATAGCAATAGTGACCCAGTGGACAGGGCTTACAGTAATCCTGATTGGTTAGATCTTGGTATGATCCAGCTGGGCAACCAATAGGATAGACTGTACCAACAGGACAATAATGACCTGATGGACACTTATGGCCAATGATTGGGTAAACTGTCCCAGTTGGACATTGTGTGTCATTCAGCATGAGAGGATTAGCCCGGTCAACTCCAGAGACACAGTAATATCCGGCCATGCAGGCTCCTGTTGGTGATGTTAAGTTTGTTCCTAAAAAAGAACAAGCTATTATTAACTTTTCCCATCACAAGATTAGACAATTCCCTTAATAACAAGATGGCTACCACATGCCCTGCAGGAGATGCTTACTCTTCCACAGCCAGAAGGAATTTACAACTTACAATTTAACCACTCAGCCACCGAGGCCCCTATATGAAGTTGGAGAATGTTGTTAAACACAATCCCAAAGAAATATTAATACTATCTGTACATCTATGAGACATGAAAAAGTTTAAATAAACTTAGTGTGAAAACTTAATATAAATTTAGACATTATTGGGTGCATTTATTATTGTGACTGGTCATCAGCAGATGGAAATACGAGTTAAAGTTTGAAGGATTGAAATGTGAACTCTTGTTATTGCGAATCACATCCTGAAATTTTTTTAGCAATTTTCAGTATTTTGGTATGTACACAAAGCTGCACTTTACTATTCTGAAATTGACAGGTTTGTAAATATTTGAAATACAGTGTATAACCACATGAAAATGAAAAATGAAAAAAGTTTGTGCTCCAGTTTTCATTGGGGGAGGAAGCTGGAGTACCTGGAGAAAACCCCTTGGCATTCCTTGTCAATCAAGTATGAAGTCAAGCACACCCTGCCTGTAGTGAGACCCAAAACTGCAACATCAGTGTTGTAACTGATATTTAAGTTAAATTACTATTTAAGTGCTAAATACATTAGGTGAGCACTACACATAGCAATTTACGGTAATTATTATCAAGTGTATAATATATTTCTAATCACTAAACATTGCCATATATGGTAATTACCGTACATACTCGCACATAAGTCGGGAAATTGGGAGTTAAAATTTGGTTTTAGAGAAGGGTTCCGACTTTTAAGCAAGTCATACCATAAGAGGAAAGAATTCCGGTCGAAGTTTGAAGGCCGTTCATAGATCGCCAACTATAAAGACGAAAATAGACAGATACTTGATTAGTTATGCTAAATAAAGTATATTAAAGACATTAATAAAGATTGTTTTTACTTGTGTATTGTTTATTTTATCCAGTTTCCATATTTCCATTCGTATTTACCACTGTTTACACAAGTATCGATTTATTTTTTATGTATTGCATAATACATCCGGTGATGTCATGATACAACTAAAAACCGAAAATCAAGATAAACTAACAAATACGTATATGGTACAGAATTCGTTTTTTCATCAATTAGTATTGATTTACAAACCATATTCCTTTATATATTGTATTTTAGCTTTCATTTATTTTAAAAACTCTACTTTAACTATTAAATAATTACGAAAATTAATATTTGTATATTTACTTCTGTTTGTCTTTTTTAAGGTTTTTAGTCATAGCAAATTCAGGGAGATAATTACGTTTACATTTTCAAAACACGTGTACACTATAAACAAACCATTTAGGATAAATGACAAGCGATATTCAACTCATAAAACACGAGAAACAAATAATAAACAAGAAGTCTTACTGATATAATGATTTTTATTCACAACTTTGGAATTTTTATTTGATTCTGACCTCATGTCAACACGCCTGTCTTCCGACCGACTTATACGAGGGTCAACAGCAAAATACCAGGTTTTTAGGCCCAAAAAGACCCCCCGACTTATATGCGGACCGACTTTTAATTGAGCATCTACGGTACTGCTAGTGAGTATAATACATTAGTAACCACTATATACTGCCATATATGGTAATTACTGCTAGTGAGTATAATACATTAGTAACCACTATATACTGCCATATATGGTAATTACTGCTAGTGAGTATAATACATTAGTAACCACTATATACTGTCGTATATGGTAATTACTGCTAGTGAGTATAATACATTAGTAACCACAATATACTGTCGTATATGGTAATTACTGCTAGTCTGTATAATACATTTGTAATCACTATACACTGTCGTATATGGTAATTACTGCTAGTGAGTATAATACATTAGTAACCACTATATACTGTCGTATATGGTAATTACTGCTAGTGAGTATAATACATTTGTAATCACTATACACTGCCTTATATGGTAATTACTGCTAGTGAGTATAATACATTAGTAACCACTATATACTGTCCTATATGGTAATTACTGCTAATGAGTATAATACATTAGTAACCACTATATACTGTCATATATGGTAATTACTGCTAGTGTGTATAATACATTAGTAACCACTATATACTGTCGTATATGGTAATTACTGCTAGTGAGTATAATACATTAGTAACCACTATATACTGTCGTATATGGTAATTACTACTGTGTATAATACATTAGTAACCACTATATACTGTCGTATATGGTAATTACTGCTAGTGAGTATAATACATTAGTAACCACTATATACTGTCGTATATGGTAATTACTGCTAATGAGTATAATACATTAGTAACCACTATATACTGTCGTATATGGTAATTACTGCTAGTGAGTATAATACATTAGTAACCACTATATACTGTCGTATATGGTAATTACTGCTAGTGAGTATAATACATTAGTAACCACTATATACTGTCGTATATGGTAATTACTACTGTGTATAATACATTTGTAATCAGTATACACTGCCTTATATGGTAATTACTACTGTGTATAATACATTTGTTATTCGTATACATTGCCATATATGGTAATTACTACTGTGTATAATACATTTGTAATCAGTATACATTGCCATATATGGTAATTACTACTGTGTATAATACATTTGTAATCAGTATACATTGCCAAATATGGTAATTACTACTGTGTATAATACATTTGTAATCAGTATACATTGCCATATATGGTAATTACCACTGTGTATAATACATTTGTAATCAGTATACATTGCCATATATGGTAATTACTACTATGTATAATACAATCATAACTACTATAAGTTGCCGTATATGATAATTACTATTAAGTGTATGATACATTAGTAATCACTATACGTTGCCATATATGGTAATAACAATCAATGTATTTATTATATCAGTGAGAAATTTACAAAATATATAAAATAAATACCTTCACAATACTGTCCAGCTTTACAAGGAGTACAATCTGCAGCTTTCTTAAGTCCTTGACTTTTACCATAGGTACCAGATGGACAGGGCTGCCAGTCATGTCCTGTACCGTTAGGGCAGAAGTAACCAATGGGACAGACGTTCTTGGCCGAGGCAGCATTTCCTTCTATAGATAATTCTGGTACACAGTAGTAGCCTAAAATACAGAAATATTTAAACCATGGATTATGACTACCTGGGGTCACCAACATGTTTTAGTCGATGGCATAATAATACAGAATGTGAAAAGACTAGTGAATCGTTGAGCTAATGCTTACTAGTGAAACCTCCGCTTTCACAAAAAGTATTCGGTATTCTGTAAACAGAAAGTATCTTTTCTTGTGCATGTAACACCTGTATCATATCATTACCACAATTTTGTAATAAAAAATATGTGCATTCGTTTCTATTCTCAAATTGTTGAATTTTGAGGAAAAGTGTACACATAGATAAAGAATAATAGATGCTTTATTAAAGTAATAACGTGTTGAAGAACAGATCCCTCTCTTTATTACTAATATCTTAAAAATTGACATAGTCTATGGAAAGACTAAAACAGTGCAATGTTTATCAATAAAATTTACTTTTTAGCAAAGATAACTGTTTATCTCTTTTTTTAAAATTTGACTCTGTATTGTCACATATTCGTATTATCTATCAATTTTTGATCTATGTGGCAAGATTGATTGAAAATTTTATGGTCGCAATCATGACATAGTTGTCCATCTGTGTCACAAATGACCACTGTTTTGTTTTGTTTGCAATAACCATTTTGAATTATGACTAGCTCTGGATACGACTAATAACCAGATTTTAATCCGATATGACAGGTACCACACATGGAGAATGATTTGCTTACTGTTCCAGAGCACCTGGACCCCCCCCCCCCCCTTTTCTCAGTGGGGTTTGTGTCACTCAGTTGTTTTGGTTTTTGAGTTGAGTGTGTTTGTTTTGTTGTTGTACCATTTTTTGTTTAACCTTGGTTTTGTCTCCCCTTAAATCATATTGTCTACTGAATACTCCTCAATATCTTTGATTCTTATAGATTATTTATGTTTTTTGAAACGAGATGCATTATCTCGTCCATATCTCATCGAAGGGCAACAGCCCTGAGATGAGATGACGAGAAAATGCATCGAGTTTCATAAAACGTAAATAATATGTTTATCGTTGTTTTGTAACGCCACAGTGTTTACTTAACGATGTCTTGACAGCGAGCTGAGATAGGCCCATCTCACGATAGTAGAGTGAGATGCAATAATATCGAAAATCAAAGGAAAATACTGCAAAATAGCGATAATGTTTGTTTATCATAATTTCAAATCACCATATTTTATTCAGACACTCACCTTCTGGACAAACAGAGCAGACGGCAGCTCCAGTATACCCTACATACATTCCTGCTGGACATTTCTCTGGCCTAGCACTTCCTGTTGGACAATATCTAGCTGCTGGACAGATGATCTGGGTTTCTAGACTGGAACTAGTAGGACAGTAATAACCTGAAAGAAATCATAATAATTGTAGTTATCTCCCTTGTAGGGAGTCTTCATTGTTTAAAGCAAAGAAAATGATTTTCATTTCCAAAAACTAACCTTAATGTTCCATAATGTCAAACTAGTTTTACATGTACAAATTTCAACTAATATACCATCCCCATTTATTAAAACAGGTTTTAAAGCTTATTCATCCATAAAATTGTTCGTACCTGCTTTGCATGGTCCAGTGACGTTTGTCAATCCTGCAGTCTGGCAGTAATATCCTTCTGTACAGTTTTTGCACTCAGATATCATACTAAGGCCTTGGACATCAGAGTATTTACCAGCCGGACAGGGTTTTGGTGTTTCTGTTCCAAGTGGGCAATAAAATCCAGCAGTACAAATAACCTCTGTTGCACTCTTAGACCCCACAGGACAGTAATACTGTGGGAGACACTGACCTACAACTGCTGTCAACCCTGTAATGAAATAAAGTTCATGTGACCTTTAACTAAAATTGTTATCAAACCGGTCACAAAATAAAAGTACACAAGTATAGCATGAAATAAATGAAGTGGTGACTTCTAAAAGTGTCTAAAATTAGGAACATGTGACCTTCAGCTAGAATGAGCATAAAGAAAGCCAAGTCAAATTTTAAAATCAATTTTATTTTGTTTTTCCTAAGAAACAATAGTCAAATATCACCAATTATTACTGGGTGAGATCTAGGGGTTACTTTATCACAAATCATTTATAGTGTGGCCTTCCTCTTCGGGCAAGTAAACTCTTTCAAGCTTGCTCCAACTTGTACGGCTGTGCTATAAATAGAACTCATTAAAATAATAACCATGAATATTCATACTTTACCTGTATTATTACAGTAGTAGCCACCTGTACAGTTAATACACTGACTTTCCTTCTGAAGCCCTTGGGTGGGGCTGTAACTTCCCTCGGGACATCCAATAGGGTCAGCTGTTTGCACAGGACAATAAAAGCCAGCTGGACACTTAGCAGCATAAGGAGCTGAAATTGATATAGACATAACAAGCTATTAATTGATACTTAATTACTACAATTGGCTGTTTATAATGGCAACTAATGTATTATACCCACCAAATCCTATGTTCCTACAACAATTGACTTTGACCTATTTGTGTATACATGTAATACTCACCAGGGATAATCAAATAAACTTTACTTTGAAAAATATGTCAAACTACTGGATTTCATTAAACAGTAAGTAGGTGAGCGACAGACCTGAAATCGAATCCCATGTTATGGGAGGCCATGCTGATGCTGCATACCAAATTTCAAGAGAATGTGATTAGTAATTGCTGAGATAACTTTTAGGAAATTTTTTTCCCCGCCCGCCCACACGCCCGACATTCACCATATTATAACCTGGATTTTCACTCTGTGAAATCTGGCCAAAAAATGTTATGCTTTTTCAATCAGGTATTCTTTATCCACCATTTAAAGGAATAAAAAAAAAAGAAATTAAATATTGCAGTCCCAGAAACTTTAAGATTTTCAAAATTTAGAATTCTATTTTGTTTAAAAATGATTATAAAACCCACTGAGCTTAAAATACTTGAACTGTCTTCAATTTTTTCCTTTAAGCTGATTGTAAACAGCAGGAATTCTTCTGACTTCCATATTAACAAATGCAAATATCCCTACTTAGCATTTATCATTTGCAAATTTTTCTATATGACAAGCAAGTAAGTTCAAAGTAGTATTACAGTTTTGTAACATATTTTAAATCTAAGATACATATGCATGTAGATTAGATGGAAACTTGTTGAAACATGTTGGTATACCCAAATAAATTATCACCTAAATTTGGTGTTGTTGAATCTGCACTCTGTTTACAATAGTATCCTGCAGAGCAAGGCCTGATGGGAGTGGTCAATCCTACTACGTCACATGCCATTCCACCAACACATTTAGTGCATTCTGACACACTGTACAATCCTGTTAAATACATGTAATGATGGATATATTAAAACATACATGCTTGTATCTATCGTACTGTATGTAGTAACTTATAATTCATCAGATACAAATGTTAATTAATTTTGTAGAACAGCCAAACCATGAATTTCAGCCCACAAGCAATGCAATGCTTGTGGGCACTTGTATAAAAAATCTAGAAATTATGAATGCTTTAAACTGTAATTTTTTTTCAAACCATGAGAATTAATATCCACAATTTTTTTCAATGGACAGCAGGCTGGCAGATCTGGAAAACTTCTATGTTTATGCACAACAAACCACAACATAAGTCAACTGAACTATTTATGAAAGCAATTTTGATGTCAGATTTTTTACATACATTCACTGACAGTATATACCTAAAAATATATGGTCAATGCAAGCTGCTGTAATAAGACAATAGCAGAATCCATATTTATGTTTATTTTGAACAACTAACCTGTTATATTATTGAATGTTCCTTTAGGGCATGGGTATTCTTCTGGGAATCTGGTACCATTAGGGCAGTAGAATCCCTCCGGACAAATATAGGTGGCATAGTTTACAACAGGACCAAATGTAGCATTACAGTAGTAACCTCCAGGACATGTCTTACAAGTGCTTTTAATTGGTTCGTCCTGAAATCATAAAAAATTATTTATTAGACTTTTCAAAGACAGGTGACGCAGTTGGCCAAATTGATGTCTCCATTGCTAAGTGGTCTTGGCTTATCTTTTATTGGTCACTGGAGTTCTACTCCAACCCTATGAGTGATAAGGCACAATGTTTGCTAAAGGTTGTGTTGTCTTCTGGTACTTAGGATTTCAATGATATAGCTGAGAAATTGATGAGATGGCATTCAATCAAGACAGTCTGCAATAGTAAGTTAATGACACAGTTCAGGAGTTAGGAGAGCATAGCAGTTAAAATACTGTTTTTATATGCCATGTCAAAAACCATTATACAAACTTACTCTTGTAAACTGGCTACCAAAATTAGGGGGCTTTCTCCAGGTATTCTGGCTTCCTCCTCCAATAAAAATTGGATGCCATGATATAACTGAAAAATTGCTGAAAGTGGAATTAAACAACATTTTTATAAACTGGTACCCATTACAGTCATCATACCTGGTATGTACCAGAAGGACATGCTTCTGGGGCCTCTTTACCTCCCACACAGAAGTAACCAGCAGCACAGCTATAGTTGGCAGGTGTGGCTACAGTCTGGCCAGCTGGGCAGTAGTAACCTGGATCACAGCTGCCTGATATTGCACTTAGTCCATAGGCTCCGCAGTATTTACCTGAAATCAGATATTTGAAATTATTACACTGCTTTTCAATGACAATAGATCAAATAATAAAGTTGTTTTATTAAAGTACATCTAACCTTTTGCTCCAATAAAAACAGGTTAAATTTATGTAAGTAAAACCTTTGTCTTTATTATATAAAAGTACATCTTACATTTGACACAAAATAAGTAATAAGATCAAAGTATATGACTTTGTGGCACAAATTTGCATATTTGAACAGGTATACCAGTATGAAACAAATCAAAACTGTAAAGTACACATTTTGGAACCAAGCAGAACATGTATTAAAGTACATTTTACCTTTGGCACTATGAGTAGTAAAGCTAATAGTACACATGAACTTTGACTTTTGCAGGTATTTTTTGAGATATAACAATTGACCTGTTCAGGTTAGAGGTATAACATTTCAAATAACCACCTGAACTTTGACCCATACAGGTCAGAGGTATGACATTTCACATAACCAATTGAACTTTGACCTAAGTGCAGGTCAAATGTATAACATTGAAGTACATGGGTAAACTTACCTTTAGTACAGATGATACAATCCGACAATTGCTTTGCACCATCCAAACCATAATAATATCCGATTGGACATGGGGTAGGTGCACTACTTTGTGCTGGACAATAGTAACCTTTTGGACATCTGTTACCTGTCAGTCCTGGTGGAGGGGTCGACACAAATGCACTTATATTACAGTAGTACCCTACAAATATAAATATAGTGTTATTTGATTTTATGGTATCCAGTTTTTATTGGGGAGGAGGTTTATGGTACCCTTTGTTCTTCAGGAAACTGGCAATCCATGTCAGTTTAGGTGGAAGTCTAGCAAACCCTGCCTGAATTCAGGCTTGATCTTGCAACCTGTGGCAACACTTAACATGTTGGTCATCAGTTTCACAGATGGCTTTCTTCCTTAACCACTTAGCCTCAAATAGTAGTGTCAATCTTGTAAGTTTTAAAACAAATAGTCCAGAATTCTCATGGGCTTAAAATGTTTAATATTTACTATCCTGCCAATGACAGAGGTCAAATTGAAACAGATGTATTATACAGAAGTTAAGTAGGATTAGGTTTAATTAATTTAATCACTTTGTCTTAAGAACATGGGATAGGGTGGGTAAAATACATTAATGTACATTATACACAGCCAATTACCTGCTGCACATATTCCTGTAGGACTAGAAAGTCCAGTGGTCTGACAGTAGCTTCCTCCTGTACACTCAATGGGTGCCTGGCTACCCTCTGGACAGAACTGACCAACCTTACATTTACCACCTATGGCTGCACTGGAGGGCATCCTTTCTGAGGAACCTCTTGTACAATACCATCCAGCACTGAAAGTAACAGGAAAAAGTTAGGACTCAGCTACCTTAAGGTATCCGACCCACAATTGAAGTTACCGTTTAATTTTATTTGTCGTCCAAGAAATACAGCTTTATTAAATTAATGTATTGCTAATTAATGATAAAAATTAAATATATTATATAACTTGAGTCAATGTTCACAATTTTCAGGAAAAAAATTCAGTTACTCAAATAGTATTTCCGATGTTTGCCGAACATTACCGAGGTCTGCTCCATTGAAAAACAATGGACATCCGGGACACCAAAAATGATCACGTGGTCAATTATGGTCCGGATACCTTAATCTACTATAGGACTAATATGCATTTTCTCCTAAAGTTTAGTTGGAAGGCATGCATTTAAAATTAAGGTATCTGGACCACAAATGACCACATGGTCACATGGTCATAGCTGATGTCCTGGATGTCCATTGATTTTTAATGGAGCAGATCTCAGAAATGTTTGGCAAACATCCAACATACTACATGAGCAACTATTAAATTTGTACTCAAAACTACTTTTCTGTTAACATTGACTCAACCAATATATTCTGTGTCTTTAATTTGTAATCAATGTAATAAACACAGCTGTATTTCTTTGTCAAAAAAATAAATTTAAGGGCAACTTCAATTATGGGTCCGATACCTTAAGTGATGTCTTTAACATCAAAACGTAATAAATAAAATTATGAAATCTTAAAACAATGTACTGTTTTTTTCTTCATACTATAAGTAGACTATGCAATTTCTCCATAAATTGGAGAGCATCAATTAAGATTGTCAGAAAAAATATTGTACTCTTCAAAAATAAAATGTGGACAAATCCTAACTTTTTTTAAAAGTTGCCTGCAATGTAATTAAAAAATAAAAAGTGACATTTTACCTGCAATTTCCAGTAGGTAGCTCTGCACCAATAGACGGACAGTATTTTCCACCATCACACTGAATACAAGATGAAGAATTTATCTGGCCTTGTGCTGGATTGTACGTTCCCTTGGGACACGGATATTGATGAGCCTGGGTAGTCCCATCAGGGCAGTAATGACCAACTGGGCATGGTTTGTCAGAGAAATCAGTTGAATTTACAGTACAATAGAAACCTGCTGGGCATGATTTGCATGTGCTCTGGCCTTCTTCATCTTGATAAGTTCCTGCTGGGCAACTCGTTGGAAGTACACTTGCAGTTGGGCACTTGTAGCCCTTTGGACAAATATCACCATACCCTTAAAGAAAATGATAATATATTTTCATGATATTGCAAATAGTTATCATTATATAAAATCTTAATTGTTTATACATTTATTTCTGTGATTTTCTGACTAGAGCTCAAGATTTTTCTACAGCAAACTGACATTCATTCCACACATAAGCCTATGTAGGATATGCAAATCAGGGTGCCGTTTCATAAAACGATCGCTAATTAACATGCTCGTTATCCCATGCAATTTAAATGGGATAACGTGCACGTTAAGCCAACGATCGCTTTATGAAACGACACCCTGACCTATAGTCCATAAAGACTTATAGTCCTGAAAATGTGGTAAAATTAAATCTGGTTACAATGTAGGAGTTGATTACACAAAAACAGAACAATCACATATAAAATGTGCTAAAAGGTTCCCATGTCTAGAACAATTTCATATGATCAGGTGCACAACTTCAAAAAGTTTGCAATTGTTCTATAAAGTTTCAATAATATGGGTTGAAAACTATAGAAGGAGTTGTTTACACAAATAAGGTACTCTCTTCTGAAAATTTGTCTGAAAAATGACTTTTCCTTAGATTGGAAAAATGGGAATAAATTCCTCAAACAATTTCACAATAACAGGTACACAACATCAGATGTGTGCAATCTTTTTGTGAAGGTTCAGAGATATGGGTTGAAAACTGTAGGAGTTGATTACACTGAACAGTTATCGCCTTCTGAAAATGTTCTGAAAAATGGTTAAGTTCCCAAATCTGGAAAATTTGCAAAAAAAATCCTTGAACAATTCCATAACTGAACCTGCTCAACTTCAATTCATGTGCAATTTGTCTGTGAAGTTTCAGAGATCTGGGTTTAAAACTCAATAAGTTGATTACACAAAAAAGGTACCCTATTTTCAGTGCCTGCCTGCCTGCAGGACTTTACAATTGATAACAAGTGTGAACTTTCAGCACGCTCACAAAGCGATACCCCCTGCTTCGCTTTCAAGTCCAATTATCTCACCTTAATGATATCAGAGGTCAATAAAAATCCTTCATGCACATCTACATATAATGTACTAAGTTTTATTAAATTTCATCAAGCGGTTTAGGAGGAGTTGCGCTTACAAGGGATGTGGACAGACATGTGGACAGACGGACAGACAGGGTGATTCCTATATACCCCCCCGAACAAGTTTGCGGGGGGTATAATTATCATTAATTTGGTTCCATATTCTAGACACCCCAAAAGTTGAAAACATCTGCCTAACATATGGAAAAGATAATTCAGGTCTTTATTGACAGATTTCTCTTTAATGATCCAAAATATTTTCTTGAAATGTCAGCTGTTTTCATGACATGACCTATAAACTAACCTGTATGACCTCCAATGAGAGGACATGTTGGTGGGTATGAGCTGTTTGTAGCAGAATTGTCTGGATTTGGCCGGTCTACACCAGACTGACAGTAATAACCAGCACTGCAATCTCCTGTAACACTTGTGGCTCCCTCTACTGAGCAATATTTACCACCAGTACAATCAGTACACTGGGTCACCTGAAAGAAAAAAATATTTAAAATTATCCTTCAAGAAATTTTTTGAGTAAAAATTCTCATCCATTGAATGAAATCATTTTAATCCCAGTCATGACTTTCCAACCAATAAAAAAAAATCCAAAATTTCTGTGCAAGAAAAATCACTAAAATAAAGAAAGAATAAAAGAAAGATCTAGACTGGAAAAAGCTAGAAAGAGTTCATGCCTGTAATTAGATTTGTTTAGAAACAGTGACCCTGTTTTACAAAAAGTTCTATGGCTAATGATCGGTCTAATTTTGCATGGGTTTGTACAAGATTGAAGAGGAGTTTTAAGTCGTGCAACTTTTTGTAAAATGGGACCAGGTCAATAATATTCATTTTTTAAATTACTGTGAGCTCATTCTCTCTGGTGAAACACTCCCTCCCCACATTACCGTTCTATCACTTCAGAGAGGTCAGAAATAAATCCTACAATATGGCATGATCATACAAAGCTGTTGACAACATTTCAGTATTGTAGTATTTATCACTGTTGGAAAAAATGTTTACGGGCAAACAATCACACGCACGCACGCACACGCACACACACACACACACACAGTATACCCCTATTGGTCTATATCTATCAGGAATCATCAATCTGATCTAACCTTCATCGCATACCCCATATCATATATCCCATATCTTACCCCTCTTGGAATGTTTCTAGTTTATCATGTTAAATAGTACAATACATGGCAAATCTGTATCGCATGCTGTATCTCTACCTGCCTAATATCAGCCTTTGAGTGTGATAAACAGGTCTTCAACATAGTGTATTTGATAGTTGCAAACAATTTATAAAAACTACTTACCATGTAAAGATTTTTCTTGGTGCTGTATGTTCCTTTAGGACATGGTTTCCAGTCTAATCCAGTTCCATTTGGACAGTAATAGCCTGCTGGACAAGCGAAATACCCTGATGTTGGCACGCCTGCTGTTACATTGGTGGGTACACAGTAGAAACTATCAAAACAAACATTGCCACGTTTAGTTCACAATATTTTTATGGACACTGGATTTTAGGGTTTTTGAATCATTATAAAAATCAAAATGTTTTCAAATATATACAATTATAATTTTTAAAATTGTATTAAATACTGCAGATTTAATTAATTTTGTAGATGCATAATTTAGTAGTTTGCAACTGAAGATAAATTACTTTATAATTTGTAATTGAGGACATAAATATATATAGCTTTTGTCAGAGGATACCTGATTGTGTAGTTATCGTTTGAGAAAATAAAATTTTGTAGTTTGCGATTGAGGAAATATAATTTTGTAGTTTGCGATTGTGAATGAACAATTTTATAGTTTATGACTAAGGAAACATAATTTAATTACTTCCTATCAAGTAATTGAGCTATAGTTTTTTTTTTGAGTATGTGAGTGCTGAAATTTTAATTATGTCCATGATTACCGATGTAAAACATGTTTCCAACATAAATTTCATGTTCCAGGGATATAGTCTTGTTTTCTTACCCATTTGGACATATTGCACACTGCCATTCTCCTGTTCTGTTAGTAAAGTATCCAGGCAGACATGATCTGGGTTCGTCACTTCCTTCTGGGCAGTGGAGAGCACTAGGACATATGATTTTGTTAGCTCTGTCAGATCCTACAAAAATTCAAAACATGTCAAGATTTTATTGTAATACATGCAATCTCTGTAATATCAATTGTTCATTCTCAAACACCAATTTGATATTATACAATTTTAGCTTTGGTATGAGGTCATTACAAGAATATATATAGACCAAACAGATTTGCATATTGACTGAGGACGCATTCTGAGGTCGATATTCATCTGTTGGTCGATATATTACCATAATGACCGAATCTTTTTATAATTGTTATATTATTAATATAACCTATTGTCATGATTGTTAAACAATATTTCATTTTTTGTGTGCACACCATTTGTTTGACAGATTTTTAAAATGTAATATGATTACAAGTCTACATACATAATAAATGTATAATTGTTCTATGACAAGTATTCCACATCACAAAATACAACAGACCTCTTTTTCTACATAAAATTTACCAAAATAGAACCAAACTGTTAACCATATAATAAACATGTTGAATAAAACTTTAATTTAACTTTTTGAATTTTTTAAAATCTATTTTTAGTAATGTGCTGTATAGGTATGCAGCATAACAAAATATCATTGGAAAATTCTATTTTTAGGTATATTATATGTACCCAAAGAAATACAAAATGACCATGTGGTATCGTTAGACAAATCAAAATAAAGAAAATATCCAATATTAATAATATTTACCAATATGCATCTTGGGTAAATAAATTCTTGACAAGTATTAGCCTTGGTATAATGTTTTGGAATTTTGATGAAAAAAAATCTTCAACATCTTAATTATTAGGATTTCAATACTTTGGGTGTGAGCGGCACTGATGAGACTTGATTAGATGAAATGTGAGTCTGGTGTGCTAAATTTTATAAGATTGGTATCTTTGACAACATTTTATTTGGGACTGGTTTACTTTATTATGATTTTAAATATTATGACTAAATTTAAGTTCTGTTAAGACAGGATTTGCTAATAATTAAGAGTTTTGTGTAGACACGTTTTTCTATTTATTCTGAGTTCATTTAGATAAGTTATCCTACATACGCATTAATGCATTTTTGGGTGAATTTCTTAATAATGACAGGATAATGAACATGCGTGTATATAAATCCTCTCCAATATCATTTCAATGGTGCCAAGTGGGATAACTCTGCACAATAGCTTTTTTGTAACTTGTACTAACCTGTAGGACAATAATATCCTTGTGTACACAATCCCTGCACGGCCGTCAGTCCCATTTATTAACCTTGTACTAACCTGTAGGACAATAATATCCTTGTGTACACAATCCCTGCACGGCCGTCAGTCCCGTTGATTGACAATAGAATCCCTTTGTACAAGAAGAACATTCTGAAGCTGCTTTCAAGCCTGTAGTGTTGGAAAAAGTTCCACTTGGACATCTTGTTGGTGTATATGATCCCTGAAGGCAATAGTTCCCTTCTGGGCAGATTATTTGGGCGTGGTTGTCCGATCCCTCAATGCAGTAGTAACCAGAAGTGCAGGGTCCTTTTGGAGCAGTTAGAGCTGTGTCATTGCAATAATATCCTTAAGGAAAAAAAATATCTCAAGCAATACTTTTATCGAAGCATACAACCCTTTCACCTTTGCAGTTCTGATCTAAGGCATTTAAAATTATTAATTTTTTGTCTTGTACACTATTGAACTTGTTTGTTTTCCAATGTGTTCAATGAAGTAAAAACAACAGTAACTTGTGTGTATGACCGTATCAGAATTATGGACTTTTGAAGGACCAGACACGGGACCGTTTATCTGGTTACAGCCCTTGCCTTTGGCTGGGGCTATAACAAGATAAACGGTCTGTATCTGGTCCTCCATCAATCTATAATTCTGGATACAGCACTACACCACACAAGTTACTTTTACATTACTAGAGCCCTGTATCTAAAACGAATGATCAAATTCCAATTTTCTATGGAAAAACTGAAAACAAATATTACATCGAAATGGTTTTTTTTTAAATTTTGAGTTCAGAAATATTAACTGCCTGTGACTATGTATGTACTGGTTACCTTTAGTGCATGGAGTACAATTTGTTTCATTTATCAGTCCGACTTTGTTGGAGAATGTCCCACGTGGGCATGGCATTGGTTCCGTTGTTTGTCGTGGACAGTAATAACCCACTGGACACTGGTTAGCATTGACATCCTGTGTGGGGTTGGGTGTTTTTGATCCTGACCGGCAGTAGTAACCTTCACTGCAAGGTAATGATGGTGTTTTTGTTCCACTTAAACAATAGTAGCCACCTGAATGCAACAACAAAATGCATATGTCAAGGAGATTCACTGGACACCAGTTTTCATGAATTTTTATGGTTCTCAAATCTATGAGTACTAATAATGAAAAAGATGTACACTAACATACTTTACAAAATCCTTCAGTTCTCTTAACAAAACACACTTACTCTTAAATAATGAAATTTTCAAAGGTCAGTGGTTCTTACTGTGCATTCCCACTGTCTCCCCAATACAAAACAAGTGTGGACACAGAAAAACGTCTCGCCTGAATTCCGCATCAGTAACGAAAATAAATTTCATCATAAGCATTAAGTAAATAGCATTAATTATGAGCAGCAGCCTGTATACCAAATATTGTCGCCATACTATGCATAGTTATAGAGGAACTGTCCTAATACAAAAACTTTAACGTAGTCGCTGAACCGTGAAATTGAGGTCAAGGTCAGGTGACACCTACCAGACAATCATGTACTATTCATCAGCAACCTTTATACCAAATATTGTCATCCTACCATGCATAGTTACAGAGAAACTGCAGTAACACAAAAACTTTAACATAGTCGCTGGACCGTGAAATTTGAGGTCAAGGTCAGGTGACACCTACCAGACAGTCATGTACTAGTCATCAGCAACTTATATACCAAATATTGTCATCCTACCATGCGTGGTTACAGAGGAACTGTCGTAACCCAAAAACTTTAACGTAGTCGCTGGAACGTGAAATTGAGGTCAAGGTCAGGTGACACCTACCAGACAGTCATGTATTAGTCATCAGCAACCCATATACCAAAAATATTGTCATCCTACCATGCGTGGTAACAGAGGAACTGCCGTAACCCAAAAACTTTAACGTAGTCACTGGACCGTGAAATTGAGGTCAAGGTCAGGTGACACCTACCAGACAGTCATGTACTAGTCATCAGCAACCTATATACCAAATATTGTCATCCTACTAGTGTAGTTACAGAGGAACTGCCGTAACCCAAAAACATTAACGTAGTCGCTGGACCGTGAAATTGAGGTCAAGGTCAGGTGACAGGTGACTGACTGGCAAGTACTCATCATAAGCTACCTCTGTACCAAATTTGATGGACCTAGGGCTTGGGCTTACAAATATATGAAGCAAGATGTCAAGTGTTTATGCCGCCGCCGGATTCCCATACATATGTCTCGCCTCCAGCGACTTTCGTCGCAGGCGAGACAACAAGTGTGGACTGTGAGCACGCTCACAAAGCAATACCCCCCGCTTCGCTTTCAAGTCTAATTATCTCCCTTTAATGATATCCGAGATCAATAAAAATCCTTCAAGCACATCTACATATAATGATGTACTTCCTTTATGCTAAGATTCATTAAATTTCATCAAGCGGTTTAGGAGGAATTGCGCTTACAAGGGATACGGACACGAACAGACAGGGTGATTTCTATATACCCCCCCCCCCCACCCCCCCACCAAACACGTTTGCAGGGGTATAACTAGTCAGTCTAGACAGCCTGCATCACACACATCATTTATTTATGTCCAGGACAAAATTGTTCATGCTGTCAATCTTGAAAGTTCAATTGGGAAGACAAATTTTATAAGTGACCCACTAACGTGCATTATTATCGCTATTTTGCAGTATTTTCCTTTGATCTTTGTGTGCGATATTATTCCATCTCATTCTACTAGCATGAGATAGGCTCATCTCAGCTCTCTGTCAAGACGTCGTTTAGTACACACTGTGACGTCACAATGTTACAAAACAGCGATAAACAGATTATTTACGTTTTATGAAACTCGATGCATTTTCCCGTCATCTCATCTCAGGGCTGTTGCCCTTCGAAGAGATATGGACGAGAAAACGCATCTCATTTCAAAAAACGTAAATAATCTATAATTCTTACAAAATTACACTTCATTTGGCCCTGTAGAAGAGTTTTTAAATTACAGTCAATAAGAAACTGTGATTCCTAATGCCAGCCATTTTTGAAGCTCAAAGAGCAGAAATTAAAGACTATTTTTTATAAAACCTATAATATTATAGGTTGATTTAGTTCTGTAGCTATAGATGAAACAGAATTAAAAGTATTATACAATCGAAATAAAGAAGCCTTGTCTGAGGTCCAATTGGCAGCGAGGATATTTTGAAAAGGACGGAGTACCTCATAAGTGATTTTTCCATGAGGGCTATCAATGTTTAACCTCTAAAACACATTTAAAAATATTATACAATCGTAATAAAGAAGCCTTGTCTGAGGTCCAATCAGCAGCGAGGATCTTTTAAAAAGGACAGGATAACACATAAGGGATTTTTCCATAAGGGCTATCAATGTTTAAATTGTTATCAGCACTGGTGTGGCTTTATACAGATATATAAATAACAGTTATATTTGGATCCTGAAATGTATTCATTCAAGTCCAAAAGAAAGATGCTTAAACCCTAATCAGTTCACAGTTTACTGGAAACCAGTTGTAACTCTCAGCTGCAACATTGCTATCTACACTAACAGTCACCTAACCAATGCAAAACTAGCTAGATTGTTGAATTTAATAATGCTCACTAATGATACCCTCAGTTTTACAAAAAATTTGGATGTAGGTCAACTATGTGTAAAAATCTAAGTATTCAGTAAACAGGAAGTAGATGACCAAGCAGCATACCATATGGTACTATATGATAAAGCATTATGAATATCAGGCTTCTGCATCTTGTGTTGTTAAGGACGGATTAATGTACGGACAGACAAGGGTAAAACAGCATACCCTCTATTCTTCAAGGTATAATTAATCTACACACCTAGACAGGCAGTACATTCATTTGCCGAACGTAGTCCAGTTCCGTTATTAAATGTGCCTGCAGGACAAGGGTACTGTGTGGAGACTTTGGTACTGTTAGGACAAAAGTAACCTGAAAATTTTTTAAAATGCATATTAGTAACTGATGCAAGAAAAAAATAATCACCAGTCTTATTCTTCATTTTTTAAATAATTAAAATTCTTTTCTTAATATAGAGAAAAATAGTAAGGCTATTTCAGTAAATTTTACTTTGAAGGCACAAATGTATTTGTAAGTGATAGAGTCATGAAGAAACTTTGAATGGTGCTTGTAGTACCAAATTCTACTGGGTAGGGTATACATTATGCCTTCAAACATTTCCACAGAATATTTTGTAGAACAACCATTATATTAACAACAACAAAATTAAATTTTTATCTGAAAATTTTCATGAAACAGAAGTTCTACTCGAAAAAGAAATGTCAAAGTTCTAAGTTGATTTTATAGCATAAGAAAATATATTTCAATATTATTAATTGATATTTTTTGGATAAATTTGATTTGTGTAAACCCTGTCACATGACAGGCTGTATTTTGAAAGGTTCTTTGAAAACGGCTGATAGAAAAGTGATGTTGCACGGTTATATTTAGAAAACATGATGTTGCACGGCTATTTTTAACTTTTTGGAATTCCCCTTTAAACAGTATATCAAAATTAACTTGTGTCTATTTCCGGTTTGAAAGTTAGGAAAGTATATACATTCTGAAAATTTTCAAACAGTTTAATATGTTGCTTGTTTATTGCATTAATATATCTTTTGAATTGAAAGTTTTCATAATTTCTGCTGATATTGAAATAAATGTGAAATTTTCATACACTAGACAAACCATAAAAACAGTAAACTAATCAAAAGAAACATTGAACTAAATTCCTTTACAATTCCAGTATATACAGATGTGCATAAAACTATCAATTAATAATATAACAATTGTAGCCTTTAAATACGGTCGATATGAAAAATATCAACATAAGATAACATATCGACCTCCAACTTCGTTGTCGGTCGATATGATCTCATGTCGATATTTTTTCATATCGACCTAATTTAAAGGCTATAATTGTATAATATCACTTAAATAAAAAAAAGTAGCAAATGAACACATTTTTTTTCAAATCACCTTCAGGACAGAGGTAAAGTGTGTAGTTGACAATAGGTCCCAGAGAACTGTCACAGTAGAATCTTTCTGGACAATCCTTACACACAGACTGTCCTACTTCATCTTGGTACATCCCAGATGGGCACATCTTCTGACTTGGTGATCCCTTGGGGCAATAGTAACCTGCTGGACAGAGGTATGCAGATGGATTTTTCACTGCCTGGCCTTGTGGACAATAGTAGCCTGTAAAAAATTCAATAAAGATGATTGTTTAGTGGCAGATTTTTTTTGTGGTGCATAAAATCAAAGAATGAAATCCAATAAAGATGATTGCTTGGTGGCAAAATAATTTTTTTGGGTGGCATACTATCATTGAATGAATTCTAATAAAGATATTTGTTTGGTGGCAGAATTTTTTTGTGGTGCATAAAATCAAAGAATGAAATCCAATAAAGATGACTGTTTGGTTTACTCCCATCCAAAGTTTGGAAATTCATTAAACAAGTGTGGACACAGAAAAATGTATCGCTTGCATTCCGCATCAGTAAAGACAATAAATTTCGTCATAAGCATTACGTAAATAGTATTAAATATCAGCAGCGGCCTGTATACCAAATGTTGTCAGCATACCATGCATAGTTACAGAGGAACTGTCCTAATACAAAAACTTTAACGTAGTCACTGGACCATGAAATTGAGGTAAAGGACAGGTGACAACTACCAGACAGTCATGTACTCGTCATCACAACCTATATACCAAATATTTTCATCCTACCATGCATGGTTACAGAGGAACAGTCGTAACCCAAAAACTTTAATGTAGTTACTGGACTGTGAAATTGAGGTCAAGGTCAGGTGGCACCTACCAGACAATCATGTAATATTCATCAGCAACCTATATACCAAATATTGTCATCCTACCATACATGGTTACAGAGGAACTGTCGTAACCCAAAAACTTTAACGTAGTCGCTGGACCATGAAATTGAGGTCAAGGTCAGGTGACACCTAGCATGTACTAGTCATCAGAAACCTACATACCAAATATTTTCATCCTACCATGCATGGTAACAGAGAAACTGCCATAACCCAAAAACTTTAACATAGTCGCTGGACCGTGAAATTGAGGTCAAGGTCAGGTGACAACTACCAGACAGTCATGTACTAGTCATCATCAACCTTTACACCAAATATTGTCATCCTACCATGCATAGTTACAGAGGAACTGTCGTAACCCAAAAACTTTAACGTAGTCGCTGGACCGTGAAATTGAGGTCAAGGTCAGGTGACAACTACCAGACAGTCATGTACTAGTCATCAGCAACCTATACACCAAATATTGTCATCCTAACATGCATAGTTACAGAGGAACTGTCATAACCCAAAAACTTTAACGTAGTCGCTGGACCGTGAAATTGAGGTCAAGGTCAGGTGACATCTACCAGACAGTCATGTACTAGTCATCAGCAATTGAGGTCAAGGTCAGATGACAGGTGACTGAATGGCAAGTACTCATCATAAGCTACCTCTGGGCTTACAAATATATGAAGCAAGATGTCAAGTGTTTACGCCGCCGCCGGATTCCCATACATATGTCTCGCCTCCAGCGACTTTCGTCGCAGGCGAGACAAAAACACAAAATAACATGCTTACTAGTATTTCATTGAGTTCTCACCTGTATGAATGGGAATATTTTGTGTGTATTTTAGTCAAATGTGTTGAAGACTTTACCTCACAAGGTAGGAGAAATTGTCATGCAAATTTTCATAACCCTGCAACAAAAAAAAATAACAAAGACAAACCTGCATCACAATCGCCATCCTCAGCCGACAATCCTGATGAATTGCAGTACTTTCCTCCAGTACACAGTAAACACCATGAAATATTCTCTGCTCGGTAGCTTGGTTGGAAGTACCCAGGGGGGCATGGACTCGGGGTGGCACTTCCAGACACACAGTAGTATCCTGGTGGGCATCTGTCTCCTAAAAATTTAAAATTAAATGTTAATAACAAATACAAAAGATATCAGAAACCAGAGGCTCTTTAGAGCCTGTATCGCTCACCTGATATTATAGGCAATGAAGATGGCATTTCCCTGATGTTAAAGTAAGTCCTGTAATTTTCAATAAACTTGAAATAGGACCATCCAAACAATATTACTAGAAAGTTTTGTTTCCATTGGTTAACCGGTTGTATAGAGATTTTTTTGTTTTCTGCCCATAGGGTCCTATGTTAAACTAAGTCCTGCGACAGTGGCCATTTTGAATTTCCAATTGGCAATTAAAAACATAAACTTTAAAGAAGACCATCCAAAAACTATTGTCAGTAAGTTTTGTTTCCATTGGTTTATCAGTTTCAGAAAAGAAACCTAATAAAACTTTTTCCCATAGGGTCTACGGTTAATATATGTAATGCTGTGGCAATTTTGATTTTCTTATTGGCATAAAAAACACAAAATTTCAAAGAGGACCATCCAAACAATATTGCTAGTAAGTTTTGTTTCCGGCATTGGTTAACCGGTTTTAGAGTAGAAGACTTCTAAAATTGTTCCTAAAGGGTCCTATGTTAAGCTAAGTCCTGCTGTGGTGGCTATTTTGATTTTCCAATTGGCATAAAAAAAACACAAACTCTATAAATGACCATCCAAAATAATATTGGTAGTAAGTTTTGTTTCCATTGGATTCCAACAGTTTCAGAGAAGAAGCCTTTTTTAACCTTTTTCCCATAGGGTCCAATGTTAAAACAAGTCCTGCCGTAGCGGCCATTTTTGAATTTCCGATTAGGATGAAAAATTATTACTTTATAGAGGACCATCCAAACAATATTGCTAGTAAGTTTTGTTTCGATTGGTTAACCGGTTTCAGAGAAGAAGCCCTTTTAACTTTTTCCCATAGGGTCCTATGTTAAACTACGTCCTGCATTGGTGGCCATTTTGAACTTCCAATTGTCATAAAAAACATAACTTTATAGAGGACCATCCAAACAATATTGGTAGTAAGTTTTGTTTACATTGGTTAACCGGTTTCTGAGAAGACGCCTTTTTTAAATTTTCCCCATAGGGTCCTATGTTAAACTAAGTCCTCCGGTGGCATCCATTTTTATTTTCCAATTGGCATTAAAAACATAAACTTTATAAAGGACCATCCAAACAATATTGGTAGTAAGTTTTGATTCGATTGGTTAACTGGTTTCAGAGAAGAAGCCATTTTAAACTTTTTTCCCATACGGTTCAATGTTAAACAAAGTCCAGCGGTGGCGGCCATTTTGAATTTCCAACAAGCAATATTGCTAGTAAATTTTTTTTTTCCACTGATAAACCGGTTTCAGAGAAGAAGCCTTCTAAAACTTTTTCCCATAGGGCCCTATGTTAAACTAAGTCCTGCAGTGGCGGCCATCTTGACTTTCCAATTGCCATAAAAACACAAACTTTATAGAGGACCATCCAAGCAATATTGCTAGTAAGTTTTTGTTTCCATTGATTAACTGGTTTCAGAGAAGAAGCCTTTTAAAACTTTTTCCCATAGGGTCCTATGTTAAACTAAGTCCTGCGGTGGCGGCCATTTTGAATTTCCAATTGCCATAAAACACACAAACTTTATAGAGAACCATCCAAACAATATTGCTAGTAAGTTTTGTTTTGATTGGTTAAATGGTTTCAGAGAAGAAGCCCTTTTCAACTTTTTTCCCATAGTGTCCTATGTTAAACTAAGTCTTGCAGTGGCAGCCATATTGGTTTACCAATCCAAATAAAAAACACAAACTTTGTAAAGGTCCATTGAATGAATATTATGACCAAGTTTGGTTTCAATTGGCCAAGTGGTTTCAGAGAAGAAGATTAAAATGTAAAAAGTTTAGACGCCGCCGCCGCCGCTGACTTTATGCCCCTGCAGAACTTGAGATCAAAGTTCAAGGTCAAAGGTCATCAACCATTGTATGCAAAATATTGCCTTGAGATTATCTACCCATATAAAAAAAAGGTATAGCCTGGAAAATGTTCAGGTGGACTGACGGATGCATGGACGGAAAGACAGACTGATTACTATAAGGCACCCACCATTTAGTGGCGGGGCCCTAACAAAAAAACAAAAAACAAAAAACAGAACATACTTATGAAACAGAATTATAAATAATTGGGTATTTATCTGTAATCCTGGTAGCCTGTATTAAGAAGATATGACCCTAATTTTGAAATAATTAATGGTATTAAAAAATTTCATTTAAACATAACCATAGAAGGAAGATTTTTTTCATATATCACTTAATGTTATGTGCCACTTAAATTTATAATTATCTAAATAATTAAACCTTATAGTTCATTATAAATACTACATGTACAAAGACCATATTTGGCATGAAAATCTGTTTTTAAAAGGAAACAGAAAAATTTTTCTTACCGCCCATTCCTGTTGGTGTCTTTGTTGAGGAATTACTGCTACAGTAGTATCCAGGGAAACAGTTTCCACGGGGACTGGCCATCATGTCAACATCACAATACTGGCCTGGTGTACATCCTGTGGGGGCATAGCTACCCTTGGGACAGTACTGTCCAGCAACACACTTCCCGCCCTGTGGTGAAGATGGCTGTGCCAGGGATGACCCAATCGTGCAATACCATCCAGGATCACACATTCCTGTTGGTGTGGAAAGACCTGGAGAGGCGCAGTAATATCCAGGAGTGCATTGTTCACATGCCGATTTATTGGCTATACCTGTAATACAAAAATCAAAGTACTAAATGCATTGTTCACATGCTGATTTATTGGCTATACCTGTAATACAAAAATCAAAGCACTAAATGCATTGTTCACATGCAGATTTATTGGCTATACCTGTAATACAAAAATCAAAGCACTAAATGCAATGTTCACATGCAAATTTATTGGCTATACCTGTAATACAAAAATCAAAGCACTAAATGCAATGTTCACATGCCGATTTATTGGCTATACCTGTAATACAAAAATCAAAGCACTAAATACAATGTTCACATGCCGATTTATTGCTATACCTGTAATACAAAAATCAAAGCACTAAATGCATTGTTCACATGCTGAATTATTGGCTATACCTGTAATACAAAAATCAAAGCACTAAATGCATTGTTCACATGCCGATTTATTGGCTATACCTGTAATACAAAACTCAAAGGACTAAATGCATTGTTCACATGCCGATTTATTGGCTATACCTGTAATTCAAAAATCAAAGCACTAAATGCACTGTTCACATGTCAAATTATTGGCTATAACTGTAATACAAAAATCAAAGCACTAAATGCACTGTTTACATGTCGATTTATTGGCTATACCTGTAATACAAAAATCTAAGCACTAAATGCACTGTTCAGATGCTGTGTTATTGGCTATACCTGTAATATAAAAATCAAAGCACTAAATGCACTGTTCACATGCTGGTTTATTGGCTATAACTGTAATACAAAAATCAAAGCACTAAGTGCACTGTTCACATGCTGAATTATTGGCTATACCTGTAATACAAAAATCAAAGCACTAAATGCACTGTTCACATGCTGATTTATTGGCTATACCTGTAATACAAAAATCAAAGTGCTAAATGCACTTTTCAGATGCTGAGTTTTAGCCTGACAAAATGGAAACTGCTTACCACGTTTGGTCGAGTTTATGGCCCTTTTGTAGATCTCAGATTACAGTTTTTGAAATCAACAATTATTTTCCACAGTTAACGGCGTTTTGAAATGTGGCGGAATTTTCATTTTGATAGATCGAATTTCCATAGGAGGTCTGCCATTTTTGTTTCTAATGGGGTCTAATGTTGTTTACAAACGTTCGTCTGCTTTCCTAACGTACAATGACATTCAGACAAACCGCGAGACTTTTCCCGCCACAACTGCAGACTACATTACCCGAAGGATTTTGAATAGACAACAATGGAAATTTCCTAACGAACACTTCCGTTCAAAACAAGGTCAAAATTTAGTATGGAAAATCACTTTATCAAAATGAAAATTTAGTCGCATTTCAAAATGCCGTTTAACTGTGGAAAATAATTGTTGATTTCAAAAAACTGTAACCTGAGATCTACAATAGGACCATAAACTCAACAAAACGCGGTAAGCAGTTTCCATTTTGTCAGGCAAAACCCAATCGCACAGACACTGTAACATTTACTATAAGTTTGCCCAAGCATGAAATATTTAGCACACAGCCCTACAGAATATTTCCATTGATGATATCTCAACAAGTTGTAACTGTGTAAAAACTTCAGAAAGATGTGAAGTCATCTTAATGAAAAAAAAGCTTTAACACAAAGGTAAACCCTAAGTGGAACAAACGAACCGACAAAAATCCACATTGGTGGGACATAATTACAATTAATGTATTTTTAAAATGTTATTACACTGTGCTAACCTGTAAGGTTATTAAAGGTACCAGCGAGACAGGGATACTGAGTGTCATATCATGTAGATGTAGGACAGTAGTGACCTACTTACCTGTAAGGTTATTAAAGGTACCAGCGAGACAGGGATACTGAGTGTCATATCATGTAGATGTAGGACAGTAGTGACCTACTTACCTGTAAGGTTGTTAAAGGTACCAGCAAGACAGGGATACCGAGTGTCATATCATGTAGATGTAGGACAGTAGTGACCTACTTACCTGTAAGGTTGTTAAAGGTACCAGCAAGACAGGGATTCTGAGTGTCATATCATATAGATGTAGGACAGTAGTGACCAACTTACCTGTAAGGTTATTAAAGGTACCAGCAAGACAGGGATTCTGAGTGTCATATGATATAGATGTAGGACAGTAGTGACCTACTTACCTGTAAGGTTATTAAAGGTACCAGCAAGACAGGGATACTGAGTGTCATATCATGTAGATGTAGGACAGTAGTGACCTACTTACCTGTAAGGTTGTTAAAGGTGCCAGCGAGACAGGGATACTGAGTGCCATATCCTGTAGATGTAGGACAGTAGTGACCGGATGGACATGGTTTGTCAGAGTAAGTTGTACTGTTTGAAATACAATAATATCCGGCAGGACAAGCCTTACATGACGATTGCCTTTCTTGGTCCTAAAGTACAAGAAAAATTAAACAATTAAATGTTTGGCATTTAATATGTTGGGGCTTTTTTGTTTGTTTGTTTGTTTTTTTTTGTTTGTATAAATGATATACATTTTTGCTTGCGATTTTTGATAATTTTTTTTTATAAGGAGTACATAACAGAAATCGAAGCAGGAGTTTTAAAACAGTAAAAACAGTTACTGTGAGCTACTGCTCCATGATGATAGCTCCAGAGAGGTCTGAAAATCCCACAATATGGCATCATTGTATCATGTATCATTGCTGAGAAAAATGTGACAAAAATGGTTACAAATGGGCACAAAAATACACACACACAGACAGAAAACAGCATTCCCTATCCCCTATGGGGGTAATGTTATGACAAAAGGAAGTTATTGGTACCTGGTATGTTCCAGGAGCACAACCTTCTGGTAAGACTGTTGTCCCTGGACACATGTATCCCAGTGGGCAAATTCCTCCACTTCCTGTATGGTTCCCTGTTGGAGTCGGAGTATTTACTCCAATGGTACAATAGTATCCTGGGTCACATGACCCTGATGGTGCTGTTAGATTGGTTCTGTCACAATACATTCCACCAGAGCACTGTTTGCATTCTGATTGATCTGTTAGTCCTAGCTGGTTGCTATATGTTCCGACAGGACAAGCAGATTGATTTCTACCTGTGCCTGCGGGACAATAATATCCACGGGAACACAATCTGTATCCTGATGTTGAGTTTCCTACAATATAATACATACGATAACACAATTTCATTTGTGAGTACTTATTTTCTTGTACCTGATGGTTAATGATTTTGCATAAATTTATTTTTCCCATTATAATTCGAAACAAAAGTAAAAATATGTAGTGATTGATGATTGATATTGACGTTTTTGGTCTCTTTAAAGCAAATTTAGAAGAAAAAACAATGTGGTGATTAATTTTGACATTTTTGCCTCTTTCAAGCAAATTTAGAAAAAAATATTGATGATGAATAAAAGTTTGTTTACAGAAAGAAAAAATAAATACAATAAGTTATATACATGTCAACCCCACTGAACCCCAAATAACATGCATACTAGTGAATCCTCAACAAACAAAACAACAATCCTAAATAAAATAAATACCCATAATGCACCCCAAATTATCCAAGATAACATGTCAATCGAAATGCATCCTAAATAACATTTCAATCAAAATGCACCACAAATCACATGTTAACCCACAAAACACGAAAAATACAATGTATACCCCAAAGGCACCCCAAATTACATGTTTACCCACAAAACACCCCAAATACAATGTATACCCCAAAGGCACCCCAAATCACATGTTAACCCACAAAACACGCCAAATACAATGTATACCCCAAAGGCACCCCAAATTACATGTTAACCCACAAAACACCCCAAATACAATGTATACCCCAAAGGCACCCCAAATTACATGTTTACCCACAATTCAGTATAATAGTTTACCTTGTATCACCTCTTCAGGTACACAGTAGAAGCCAGCGGGGCATGTCAGACACTCAGACTGTCTTGTAAGATTTGTGTAACTTCCTGGAGCACAAGGCACTGGTGAGCCACTTCCCATTGGACAATGCAGACCAATAGGACAAGGTGTAGCAGTGGGGTTTGGTACTGAATTACCACCAGGACAGTAGTATCCTGGACTACAGTCTCCAGTAACTGTAGTCAAACCTACAGAAAAATTAATGTCAGCATCAGTTACAAATGTCTTTGAGTATCTGACACAGGCCCAACAGTAAACATGAAAATTAATGT
The DNA here is from genome assembly GCA_944474755.1 of Limnoperna fortunei. NCBI lineage: Eukaryota > Metazoa > Mollusca > Bivalvia > Mytilida > Modiolidae > Limnoperna > Limnoperna fortunei. The sequence continues at coordinate 27,275,902 of OX104125.1, forward strand.
CAGCATCAGTTACAAATGTCTTTGAGTATCTGACACAGGCCCAACAGTAAACATGAATATGTTCCTGTGGGATAAATTTTAATTCACTTTCTGGTCATAACCATATATCAGCAATAAAATCCCTAAACTGAGATCTGTATAAGTTTACTCACTCATCTCTACTCTGCAGTAACCAATCAGAACAGATGTTGAATGTAGTGGATTCCCCTTAATTGCATATATTTTAATTTCATACTTCCTTTTATTGCATAAAACTTCAAAAAATTAAACCAATTCGAATACTTTTCCATGTAAAGATTTATGTTATTTGCATGAAAAGTACTGAGGAAATAAAATATTCCTTTTAATTGCATATAATTTTTTTATTCAAAATTGATAAAGATATTTTCCTCATGAGATCATTAAAGCATATTTTTACTTACTTCTATCAAAACATTGTTTACAATCTTGTTGTGATTGTGTTTACAAAAATTAACAAGAACAAAGTAGTTAATGAGATATTGTAAGTGAAAACACAATATTTTATTTTGGAAATCTGTATTTGTTTGTGGAGAGGCTATAGGAGATTGCAATGTAAGATTTGTTGGTGCAAGGAAGAAACAAGTAATTTCATGCATTTTAAGATAACAAGAAACCTGACAAGGAACCAGTTTCCTGAATTTCTCACCTGTGCTGTTGCAGTATTTTCCAGGATCACATGGAGTGCACTGAGTAACATTAGCCAATCCCTCTGTGTTTGTATATGTTCCACTGGGGCATGAGGTTGGGGCACCTGACCCTTCAGGACAGTAATGGCCGACTGGACAAATAGCCCTCATTGAGTGGTTTGATGATATTTCGCAGTAGTAACTTAAAAAGTAAATATGTTAAATATCAAATTAAAATTGAATTAAAGGTCGTTTTTGACATAAAAACATGCAAAGGTTCAAAGAACTCCCTTTAAAAATGTAGGAGGAGCTGCACGTGATTATGTAGGTGACCAATTAAAATTCGAACATAAAACAAGACACTGAGTAAGTCAGTTGTGATTTTTTTAAATGTTTTTGTCTCCCACTAAAAAACTGAAAACAAATTGTGAAGAGTTCGTTTAGAGTTACTGTTCTTACTCCCTAAAGACAAAATAAGTTTAATTAGATCATGGAATCAGGAATAATGAAAAAAATAATAAAAACTTACCCTGCTGTACAAGGACCACTTGTGCTAGTCATTCCAGTCTCACTACAGTAACGTCCTGCAGGACACAGTACACAGTCTACCTCAGCTTCAAGTCCAGTTCCGTTACTGTAAGTACCCTTGGGGCAAGGAATGGGGTTGGATGTTCCCACTGTACAATAATAGCCCTGGGGACAAATATTGGCATCAGCTCCTGAAAGATGAAATACTAAGTTAGTTTTTAATTCCAAAGATTTGTTTTGACACCAGTTTAAGCAATGTTAAGTTATACCTTAGTGAATGTTCAGCTAAATCTAGGGAACCATTTGTACTGAAAAAACATAAAGTTTGAAGGTACCCTAAGGAACCAGCTTTACTATCAAACATAACGTTTGTAGGTACCCTAAGGAACTAGGGTGCCGTTTCATAAAGCGATCGCTAATTAACGTGCTCGTTATCCCATGCAATTTAAATGGGATAACGTGCACACTAAGCTAACGATCGCTTTATGAAACGGCACCCTGCTTTCCTATCAGACATAAAGTTTGCAGCTACCCCAACTGAATGTTTAGCTAAATATGGGACACCAGCTTAACTAACATAAGGGTAGTAGGTACTTTAACCAAGTAAAGTATACTCAGTAACTAAAAAACTTGATCATTTGAGATAAGATACCATAAAAGGGAGATAATAAATACAGATTCTTTTTTAAGCTTTGTTGCTATAGCAACAAAATCTTTGTTTATTTAGACTATTTTTAATTGACCTACCTTGGTTAGGTGTTGAAATGTTTGCATACTGCTTACAGTAGAATCCTGAATCACAAAGGTCAAAGGGTGTAACCATGCCAACCATTGGACAAAAATGACCACTGAGACATGGTGTACATTCAGTAATCATTTTCAGACCTAAAATAGATGCAATAAAAATGGAAAATTCTTAAAATGGCAGGTCACATGATACTTAATCATTCCTATAACCGGCAAAAATTGAAACATAACAAGTATCTTCGTGAGATAATGCTCCCTGAACTATATTCACACTTATGCAATTAAACATACTAACACATGGACCAGAAACTATACCTCCTATTCCCTGTAGGGAGCTGGGGTATAACAAAAACATCTTAACATATACCATCCGTACTTACCTGTTTTATTGTTGAATGTTCCTATTGGACAAGGATATTGCAGACTGTACCTCGTTCCTTCTGGACAATAATATCCCATGGGGCAAATTGTAGTTGTGTTGTCAAGGACAACAATGGAAACTGTGTTATCACAGAAGTATCCAGATGGACATATTTTACATAAACTTTGTGTTGCCTGGTCTTGATATGAGCCATTTTCACATCTGATGGGTGCATCTGATGCTACAGGACAGCGGTGACCAACAGGGCAGCTGAAAATAATTATTATTTGATTATGTACACATATTTACTAATATTCATTGCAACCAAGTTGAAAATCATTAAAAAATTTGGAAAATTACTGTGGTTTTCAACCATGTTACATACATATTTTATTCGAAATATTTCAAGTAACCAGCAAAATTCTCTTTGAAACAATGCAAAACAAATCTAACCAGGTACTTTTTCTCCCAATAAAAACAGTATGTCATAATAGTTGAAAAATGACTGAAAGTGGCATAAAACACCAAATAAACAATCAATGATCAATTCCACACTCAGTGCGAATAATTCAAACATTGATTCTCCATGGAAAGTTGATGCCTTTTCTGAAAAAAAAATCACTTTTGAATGCCTGGAGAGTGATATCACCCATTTATACTGACTTACTTGTAATTTGTTGGCATAGACATGTTTTGGCCTCCAGGGCAATAGTATCCAGCTGAGCAGTTTCCTGTAGGAACTTGCAAACTGGATCCTGAGCAGTATTGCCCTCCTGGGCACAACTTACAATCAGAAAGGTCATCTTGCAAAGTCACATCAAGATAGTAGCCCATGGGGCATGGCTGTTTGTCTGAGCTACCCAGTGGGCAGTAGTGACCAACGGGGCACCTGTTCCCTGTCACACCATCAGTGGGGTTAGATACACTGGCCTTCAGTATGCAATAATATCCTGAAAGGTTAAAATGTCAAATGAATACTTATCCTTCAACTTTTCATACAGTCTCCAAGCAAGGGTTTCTGGGTATTCTATATCAACCACAATCACGTCTGCCACACCAATGGTTGATACCATGAGAGATATCTCTCATGGCAGATAAGCATCAAGTACAAACACATTACTTTTTATGTAGAACTGTATCAAAAGTGTGTAGAGAGATTAAATAAACATAAATAAGATCTTGTGTATTTTTTTACAAAGGTCTGTCTATGTATACAAACATCACAGGCAAATGAAAAATGAATTCACACAATAAATGTGGGATGACATATGGCAGAGGATATATCTGGGAACCAGCTGTGTTTTCTGTGCCGGAGAGTGTTTTTCATAATGTCCTGAAATACCAGCAGCGATGCAAACACGAAATTTGTAAGGCTATACCTAAAACCTTAATATAAAATTATCCTAAAAGAGTAATATCTAAAATCCTACTTTAATAAAAAAAATAACCAGAAACTACGCATTTTTAATAAGAAAATTTCCAATAGAACACTACATACCTGCAGAACAGTTGCCTGTGGGCATGGCTAATCCAGTCGTCTGACAATATTGGCCCGGTGTACATTGTAATGGCGAGTCTGATCCCTGAGGGCAATAATATCCAGCTTGACATCTCCCTCCTTGTGGAGAAGATGGTGTTGATGAGCTTGAATTACTGGTACAGTACCATCCTGACAAAGGTCAAAGTTCAAATTAACTAAAAGTTTTGGTTTGACTCATGGTAATGTTTATAGAAAGGACAATTTTTTACATTCCAACCTGAAAAAATACTCAACTGTAAAATGCTGTTATTTTAAATGACCTCAAAGATTATTGAACTGATATTAGTCCTGTCTGTGGTATAAACTGACATTTGACCTTCAAGTTATAAATAGAAAACATCTTAATATATTTATAATACCTGGTGAGCATTTTCCTGTGGGATAAGACAGTCCACCTGTAGCACAGTAACTGCCACCTGGGCAAGGAAGACAATCTGTGATACTCCTGGCCATAGTCAAGTTGTAATAGGTACCAGCCGGACAGGGATAAAGAGTGGGAGATGAAGTGCCTGAGGGACAATAGTATCCAGGGTTACATGGAGTAGCTGCAAATTCCTCTGCACCTGAAAATGAAAAAAGGAATGTTTTATATTATAAGTCAACTGACAGCTTTTTTTTACATGATGAAAAATTTGGTTAAAACAATAATTACTTCTTTAATGACTGTGAAGTCAGAGACATTTGTCAGATTTTGATTTCCACAATTTTCTATCCCCAACAATATGTGTGGCATCGGTGGACACTGAGGTTGTAATTGGCATGGATTTTTAGTTTCCTACAGAAGGTCTGGGGGTGTTTACTGCATGGGTACTCAGGCTCCCTACCCCAATAAAAGCTTGATGCCATGATATAGCTGAAACACTGCTAAAAGTGGTGTTAAACACAATTCAACCAACCCACAAAATATAGAAATCTGCTAGTTATTACTGTATTATTACTGTACTGATTCATCAGTATCTCTTGGAAACTAATTTTCCTGGATTTCACAGCCATAGATAAAACCACAAATGTATATACTCAATGAAATTTAATGTATCTGCAGACTTTAAAATATTAGCTACAGTTCATATTAGTTAACACTCATCCGAAGACCAAAATTTCTCAACATTGTCTTAAATTCAATATTATTAATTTTACTTCGTGTTATCATCACATTGGCTTGGAAAATGATTTGATGAAAATAACCAAACAATCAGTAGAGTAAACGGTAGTGAATAATCGGATGCCAAAGACCAAAAGTCTACTGATATATAGGTGGGCATACATTTTAGTAAGTCATTAAACTGGTAAACAGGTGGTGAATAATTGGTTGCCAAAGGCCAAAAGTCTACTGATAAATAGGTTGGCATACAGGTAAATAAGTTAATAAACTGGTAAACAGGTGGTGAATAATTTGATGCCAAAGGCCAAAAGTCTACCGATATACAGGTAGGCATACAGGTAAGTAAGTCAATAAACTGGTAAACAGGTGGTGAATAATTGGATGCCAAAGGCCAAAAGTCTACTGATATACAGGTAGGCATACAGGTAAATAAGTCAATAAACTGGTAAACAGGTGATGAATAATTGGATGCCAAAGGCCAAAAGTCTACTGATTTACAGGTAGGCATACAGGTAAATAAGTCAATAAACTGGTAAACAGGTGATGAATAATTGGATGCCAAAGGCCAAAAGTCTACTGATTTACAGGTGGGCATACAGGTAAGTAAGTCAATAAACTGGTAAACAGGTGGTGTGGAAGTAAATAGGTGAGTGAGTCAGCCTATAGGCAAACATGTCTGCGTAAAGGTAAATTGATCATTTTAATATGAAGTGCCTAAAACGCTTCGAGTCCAATGATAATATATTCCTAAACAAAGTCATAAACAATCAACAATCTTTATAGCAACATCATAGTTAGATTTTTCAAATATTTTAACGACGTCACAATAAAATTTGTGTCCTAAACCAACAAGTCCTGCAACTCAAAGGTTACGTTGTAAAAAAAGTTAATATATTTGTCCTATAGTATTACAATTGCATTGGGTAAAATATTGGACATAAAGGGACAACCGGCGGTAAAATCAGTATATATTCGTGCCCCAATGAATTATTTCTTAACTCTACAGGTATCCAGGTCAGCGTACAGGTAAGCAGGTCAGTGTAGAGGTAAATATGTCCCTGTACACATAAACAGGTCACTGTAAAGGTAAACAGCTCACTGCACAGGTAGGTGAGTATACAGATACGTCACAGCAAAAGGTAAATGGGTCACTGCACAGGTATACAGGTCAGTGTAGTGGTAAGTGTCAGTGTATGGGTAAAAAAGTCATTGTAATGATAAATAGTTTGTTCATTTAAAAAGGTCATTGTACAGTTAAATAGGTCTCTGTAAAGGTAAATGGCCAATGTACAGGTATACAGGTCAATGTACAGGTAAGCAGGCCAGTGTACAGGTAAACACATCAGTTTAATAACACTAGGGTCTATACTTCAATAAACCAATACCTTGTAGGCAGTAATATCCTGCTGGACAGCTGATACATGTAGACAGCCCTGTTATGTTGCTGAATGTTCCGGCAGCACATGGTATGGGATGTGCTGTTTTCACTGGGCAATAATGACCTACAGGACAAATTCCTCCGACTCCTGTCTGGGATCCTAAAACGATAATTACATACATGTGACAAGTCATAAAGAGATAAGAGTGAAATTTCAGGGTCAGCAAAGAGCTTAATTTACAAAGAAATCTAGAAGATGAGAAATCAGGTTTTAAATATGAAAAACATAGTTTCTGAAAAAATTAGCATGATTGACTTTATTTTACACTAACAGTTTATATTATTTGTAAACAAAAGCAGTTGTACAGCCTGTCAATAAATATCCAATCAAATGTCTGTCTGATGAACTGGTTACCTACCTGGACCTGTGCAGGTTCCATTTCCACTTGGGTTAGCTCTATCAACACCATATTCACAGAAGTATCCAGCTAAACATACACCAGTTGAGGCTGATAATCCCATAGAGTCACAGAAATAGCCGCCTGGACATGGATTACACTGGCTGTAGCTAGAAAGTCCAGTTACATTATTGTATGTCCCAACCGGACACTTTTGCCAGTCAAAACCAGTTCCAGCCGGACAGTACTGACCTACTGGACATTTACCAATAACAGAACCTTGCTGACAGTACCTAAAATAGAATTACTATTAGTAGAATTTTCAACAGATGTAACAAAATTGATACAAATCAAATTTTGAGTCCTTGCAACAAATTTCATCTGCATGAAAATGAAAAAATGTTATACACTTTACCTCAGTTACTTATATGTGGTATACAAAAGCAATAAAGCATAGAAGCTTTACAACAAATTCCTAAATGCAGAAATATGGTAATACTACTAACACCTTGCTGTAAGTAGACTTTGTGTAAGCTGAAAGTTTCTGCCTGACATTCATTAAGGTATATCAAAAAACTTTAACCAAATATTTTACCCAATACTAATGCAATTTTATTGAGAATTTTAACTTTTTTGACAGGTAGTTTTAAAACTTTGCTTGATGAAACCATAATGTTTGTTTGTTTGAATGAATGATGTTTAATGCCACTTTCAGCAATTTTTCAACCATATCAGTTTTTATTGGGGGAGGAAGCCAGACTTCCCAGAGACAACACCCAACCTTCGATAAAAAAACTGGAAATCCTTGTCAATTAAGATTGGAGTCAAGCACACCCTGCCCACAGTGAGATTGGAACCCACAACCTCAGTGTTGACAGACCACGTGGTCAATAGTAGACAAACTACCTTAACCACTCTGCCACAGAGGCCCCAAAATTATAATGACAGGTCAGGTATATGTTGTTCATGCTGGAAAGTAGATGGGTTAAAGTATAGAAGCAGTTTGAATTTGGGAAATAAAAGTTAATTCTCAATTATTGCAAAGATTTATATAGAGAAACACAATAACAAAGTCCTCAAAATCAATCAAATTCTGTAAACATTGAGAAAACTAAATTAACACAACTACAGATTTTTTTTTCTTTCAAAGTTTAATAATTTAATTTGCTTCGTAAGCTGAAATCTGATTGGTCAATTCAAATCGGGCAAACCATATTATAAGAAATAACTTGCGTGACTTTTGACCTATTCTAATGCCGTTAAAATTCAAATAGTTCCACGACGTAATCGACGCTTTTACCGCAAAATTGATAAGATTTATAGTTAAAATTAAATTATAAGGAATACTTCGCGGTTTATTAGGCATAAACAGACCCAAACCATATTATATCGTATAATCTGTTCAGAAATTTGAAGTATTCCTTAAATATCTACAACCACTCAATCTGTACCAGAAATGGAAACCCTTAGGGGAAATAACTCTTACCATCCTCCAGGACATGTGTAGCATTCTATCCCCATGGTGTGATTCATGTAAGTTCCGTTGGCACATGGAACTGGTACTGAGGAGTTAACAGGACAATAATAGGTGACTGGACATGGATAAGATGATGGTCGAGAAGAGTTCTGCCCTTGTGGGCAGTAATATCCAGCTTCACAAGGCCCAGACGTGGCATTCAGTCCTTCATTTCCACAATACTGCCCTACAGTACATGCAGTACACTGGCTAGAACTATTCAGTCCAGAATAAGGATTAAATGTGCCCTGGAATTAATACAAATTTTTGTGTAAAATAACAAAGCTAGCATCAAATGTTCAGAGCTCATAGAAGAAATTCCTTTATTTCTGTTTGTTTAACAACCTGGCAAGGTCTACTCATTTGTTTTTTGGTCTTGTCCAGCTGGTCCGTTATGATTGTCACCTATTTTTTAGCCGTTAAATCATTGATTGTTTTCAAAACATTAAACAATGACCTTTAACTGATGTAATACCACCTTAAAGTGGACTCAAAGACCGTAGTTTTCCAACATTGCTCTTTAAATTTTGGTGATTTATTTGCATAGTTTGAATGATGTTTAATGCCACTTTCAGCAATTTTTCAGCTACATAATGGCATCCAGTTTTTATTGGGGGAGGAAGCCAGAGTACCCGGAGAGAACCTTCGGTAGGAAAACTGGCAATCCTGGAAAATTAAGTTGAAGTTGTGAGACTTGAACCAGTAATCTCAGTGTTGACAGACCATGTGATTAATGATGATACTGTAGACAAACTGCCTACTGGTGATTTGTTGTTCTGTCTTTAACATAATGTTTTTGTTTGTTTTTTTTTTCCTCTCTATAAACATGTATAACAAAATGTTCTACAAAATCTATTTACAGAATTGATTTAATACTAACCGTTGGACATCTTTTTGGTGAGCCTGTACCCAGAGGACAATAATGGCCTGTGGGACAAATTTCTTGTTTTGGCGAGTCAGATCCCTCTAGACAGAAATATCCAGCATTACACAGTCCTGAAATATTAAAATCAATTTTATAGCGGTGCATTATGGGATAGATTGATTGTTTGATGATTAACGTCGTTTTAACAATATTTTAGGTATATAAAGAATGAAAACAATAAAGAACATTGTAAAACATCTACAACCTTGTTTGATTAAGATCAGTAAAAAAAGTTGTTACCAATAAAATTTCAATAATTTTTAAAAATCCTTCAAAGAGACAGAAATGGCCGGATTTCGTTAAACAGGAAGTAGGTAAGCGACAGACCTGAAATCGAATCCCACGTTATGGGAGGCCATGCTGATGCTGCATACGAAATTTCAAGAGAATGTGATTAGTAGTTCCTGAGAAAACTGTTACGAAAATTTTTTACCCGCCCGCCCGCCCGACATTCACTATATTATAGCCCAGATTTTCACTTGATGAAATTAATCTATTGATTTATTGTTTCTGCAGTTTTATTAAGGATATTTAATGTTATTTAAATTATCCCCATAAAACTTTTTTTATGACATTTTTTCTCAATTATACCTTTTGAAGCTTGATGGCACCTTTTCTCACCTGGTTATTGTCATTTCAATTAGGAAGCCAATTATCTAGTCCACTTATCATTCACAACTGAACTTAAACAAAAATCTAGAAAAACTGTGGGCAATGCTCACTAGTTGATACCCCGCAGTTCCCTTATGTCAATGACAAAGTCCATGTTTTTCTACGGGAAACCCCAAATGTCATTCCAATCAAAATGTTAATATCAGGTGCACTATGGCATGAAATGACAAAGATTCTGTGTAAGTTTCATCAAGTTACATTCAGTAGTGTAGGAGGAGATGCCCATTCGAGAAATTGTAACAGACAGACGGATGGACACCCTCATCACTTTATACCCCGGTTAAAGTGGGGTGTATAATAAAGACAAACATCAGCTGGTAATTACCTTCATTGTTCAGTAGCCCAGGAGTTTGACAGTAATAACCTGCTGTACATGGCGTACATTCAGTAACATTCCTTAGACCAGTAGTGGCACCAAAGGTTCCTGCAGGACAGGCTATTGGAGTTGTCGTACCAACTGGACAATAAGATCCTGTAAATAAACCAGTGTTTGTCAGAAAAACTCAAAATGTTGTGTTACTCTATTTCTCATAAATAGGATAAGTTGTTTACTGTGAAAAGTCTTAGAAATGAAGGTAATAAAGTATTAACACAAAAAAAGACAATTTACAAATCAGTCAGAGAAACCGGCAAACTTCAGAACCTACAACCACAAACATAGCATCTAGTCATAAATGTCTTTTGAAGGGAAATTGTAAAAATGGTCACATAAGACAGGGGGGTCTTTATACAGAGGTCATAATGTTTGCATACCAGTCAACATAGTCATGTTGTCAGCTTGTGAAAGAGTGAATTGTAGACTGTATTGTTTGTTTTATTGAGTAAAAAGTAAAATATGACATTTATGTTATGTTCAAACGAAAGTACAAAATATAATACAATTATGAGGGTTTTGATTTCCGATTGAATTAATGCAGGTCAACTTTATTTCCCGTTTCAGTTGTATTTTTCCTTGTATCGGTCTTACTGGTTCCTTGTGTTTTAACTATGCACTATATGCAGAAAGTGCAAGTCATTTTATAACCAGTGTACACCGGTTGGTATTGATTGTTACCATTTGTAAAACAAAATGGTGTGAGCATACAATTAACACGATGTTTTGAGAAACATCACCATTTACAACCCGATTGGGAAAAAAATCGAACAAGTGTGGACTGTGAGCTAATTCTCACTAGTGATACCCTCGCTTTCCCCAAAATTTTGCATGTACGTCAACTATGTGAAAAAATCTTAGTATTCGGTAAACAGGAAGTAGATGACCAAGGAGCATAAAATCACTTTACACATATGGGACTATAGGATAAAGCAATATGCAAAATATCAGGCTTCTGCAGCCTATAGTTGCTTAGAAAACTGCGACAGAAATTTTGCATGTATGTCAACAAGGTGTAAAAATCTAAGTATTCAGTAAGCAGGAAGTAGGAGACAAAGGAGCATAAAATTGCTTTACACCATATGGGACTACCGGATAAAGCATTATGCAAAATATCAGGCTTCTGCAAACTAAAGTTGCTTAGAAAACTGCGACGGAAATTTTGCATGTATGTCAACTAAGTGTAAAAATCTAACAATTCGGTAAACAGGAAGTAGAGGATAAAGCAATATACAAAATATCAGGGTTCTACATGCTATAGTTGCTTAGAAAACTGCGACAGAAATTTTTGTTACTGACAGATGGACGGACAAGGGTAACACAGTATACCCTCCTCGACTATTCAAATTTACAGGGCAATCAGTACTTCGCTTCTAAGATGAAAAACACGGTCGCATAAGACAGGGAGTATATATAAAGGTAAAATGAATGGGAAATCCTGAGGAGGAATAAACACGCTAATACAGGAAGTCGTTATATGGAGGGGGTCACTAAGACAGGTTTGACTGTACAGCAATGGTCCTAACTTGGTACAGGCATTTCAAAAGAAATGGTGGGTTTTATGGTATCAGGCACTTTTTATATCCGTACTCTTATCTTAAGGCATTTGGGTTGGTGGAACTATATATTGCTTGATTTTTCCTTGATGAAATTGCCCGTCTCTATTGGCAACCAATATGTAATGAGGATAACAGAACTTTCAGTACCTTTATGCCATTGTTCTGCAACCAGAAAGCATGAGAAGACAGAGCACCAAGAACCAATGAAGTATTACAAAACCTGAACAGGTATTCTTGTAAAAACAAGTTTGCCAGTTTCAGTAAATATTATACTAAATTTATAAAAATATTGATATATAGATATGGGACATAACTCACCTTGTGGACATTTGTTGGCATCTGTTGTCTGATTTGGTGTGGACATACTGGCATAACGTTTACAATAGTATCCAGCATTACACAGAGCAGTAGGTGCAGACTGTCCCACAATTCCACAGTAATACCCTCCCGTACAAGGTGTACAGTCAGAACTCTGGTTTAGTCCAGTCTTGTTGTTAAATGTTCCTAATGGACATGGCCACTGGTCAAATCGTTTAGTACCTGGAAAAATTGTGACAAGTTACATCTTACGTTAAATCATTTTCATTGGTCAATCAAAAATACAGTGTACCGTCAATATATTATAACCTATACTGACGAAGAACTTTATATGAAAACTACATACATTTTGGAAAACAGAAAGATGCTGAAGGGGAAAAAGCCTTTTAGTCTTTTTGCTGTCCGGAATGGCTCTGATAACAGGCCCAAAATAGTCCTTGGAAAATAAAGCTTTATATTATATGATTTAATTAACTCAATAGTAAATAGCATTATTAAGATAAAAGTTTACATGTAGATAATTGAATACACATTAGAATTCAATTTCATACATACCAGTAGATAATTGAATACACATTATAATTCAATTTCATACATACCATCAGTAAGTTTATCAATTCTTATTATTTAATTATGATTTCTGATTTTGAATATGTATACACATGTATATATGCACAAATATTATACAGTTATTAAATGTCTAGTTAGACAAAAGCCACAAAACGATTTTCCAGCAGCACTCAGAACAGCTCAGTACTTTGAAATATTTTGATTTGTTACATTTTACAAAATGTGGTCAAATAATTAAAAAATAGATCATCTGCTTTGATAGAACATGTAAAAACCTACTATTATAAAAGTTCTGTGGACCAAGAGCCTTAAGAAAAACCCCAACATACCTGGTGGACAATAGTAGCCTTCTCGACATTTGATGGTGTCATTCACTATAACTACACCTGCTGTGTTGTCACAATAATACCCATCTGGGCAAAGCTTGCAATCTGATTGGCCAGTCAAATCTTGATAGAATCCACTGGGGCATATTGTAGGAGTAGCCGTTCCCTTTGTACAGTAATGTCCGACTGTACACAAAAATGGCTTATCAGTTATCTGCCCTTGGGGACAGTAATAGCCAGCAGAACAGTTTCCTGAAAAAAAATTAACATTTTTCTATTTTTTTTATGTAATATTTATAATTAATGGTAAACTATGACAACTATCAACAACAAAGAATGTGTGGATAAGATATCAATAATATCCACACTTTTGGTAAAGTGGATTTTTAATTTTACCAATTTTCCTAGATTTTATCCGGACAGACAAACCTTGAATATCCTGTTGTTCTGATTGGAGCAAATGATTTTAAGTGAGTGATTGAGTAACAGCGATGTCTTATTAAACCAACAAAATTTAATGAATCCAGAGCAAAGATTTATCTGGCACTGAAATTTTTTTCTTGATTTCATCCATCTTGATTTCGTTTTAGCTGCTAAAAATTCTAAACTTTCCACCCCTTTCCAACTTAGACATGGTTAAAAGTAGTCTCATTTTGACAATGGTTCAGATTTGACATTATTGAGAATTGTACTGCATCAAATGCACATTTAATGACATTGGATGTTATATCAACCAAAAGAAGTACTGCCCACCAAACCTCTAAGGCACCCACTGCCCACTAATCTTCTAAAAAAGGCACCGCATGAATATTGCCGGCCCATCCTCTAAGGCACTCCATGAATACTGCCCAATAATCCTCTAAGGTACCCCATTAGTACTGCCAACCAATCCTCTAAGGTACCCCATAAGTACTGCCAACCAATCCTCTAAGGTACCCCATAAGTACTGCCCATCAATCCTCTAAGGTACCCCATGAGTACTGCCCACCAAACCTCTAAGGTACCCCATGAGTACTGCCAACCAATCCTCTAAGGTACCCAATGAGTACTGCCCATCAATCCTCTAAGGTACCCCATGAGAACAGCCACCAAACCTCTAAGGTACCCCATGAGAACAGCCACCAAACCTCTAAGGTACCCCATGAGAACAGCCACCAAACCTCTAAGGTACCCCACGAGTACTGTCCACCAAACCTCTAAGGTACCCCACGAGTACTGTCCACCAAACCTAAGGCACCATATGAGCATTGCTATCTACATTAGCAGTACCTGTTGTTACTGTCAGATTATAACTGCCACAATATGCTCCAAAGCTGCAGGGCAGACAATCTGTGTCTTTAGTATTACCAACACTGCCACTGTAGGTTCCAGGACTACATGGCGTCGGGTAGGAGGATCCTGCTATACAGTAATATCCTGCTGGGCAACGGTTACCAGTGGTGCCATCTGTTGGTGTTGAAGTTTTGGCTCTTGCTGTACAGTAATATCCGGCTGAACAGTTACCAGAGGGCATGGCCAGGCCATCAAGCTGACAATACTGACCTCCAGGGCAGGGCTGAGGATCAGAAGAGTCTGAAAAACATCAAACACATTTTAAAATAAAAATGTGTTTAAATGGAATATCTTGACCAAGGCTTTGGATTTAATGAGGTACAGTAGAACTTCTGTGCTTTGAACTTGGATTCTTGATCACCATGGATTTATTGAAATTGTATTGACCACACACAGTGGAACAAAATTAAGTAATAGTCAAACCTGTATTATATAATGATTACTATACATGGATGCACATGGGCAAAATGCAAATTAGAATATAGTGCCCATGAGAAAATAGAAAAAAAGAACTACTTTCCATGGCCACAGAGGTTCTACCACCACATAGTTATATAATTAGCAAAAGTAATTCAGCTATTTATTGTTCTTTTCCAAATTTCTTGCAGTGCTTTAGGTATATCAAGACAACACATTTCCACTCTAATGAAAACATTTAGACTCTAGTCAAAACACCCAGACGCTTATCAAAACATTTAAACCCTAGTCAAAACACCCAGACCCTTGTCAAAACATTTAGACTCTAGTCAAAACACCTAGACCCTAGTCAAAACACCCAGACCCTTATCAAAACATTTAAACCCTAGTCAAAACATTTAGACCCTAGTCAAAACACCTAGACCCCTGTCAAAACATTTATACTCTAATCAAGATATATAGACACTAGTCATAACACTTGGACATTAGTCAAAACACTAAGACTCGAGTTAAAACATTTAGACCCTAGTCAAAACACTAAGACTCAAGTTAAAACATTTAGACCCTAGTCAAAACACTAAGACTCGAGTTAAAACATTTAGACCCCAGTCTAGACCTTAGTCAAAACAAAAATTAATCCACTTGTATTCACTAGTATGTTTTGCACTCATATTTGTTTATGTTTTTTGTTATTTTTTTTACTGATTTCCTGTTTTCTTTATAAGTAATTTATTGAACTATGAGGTTCTGTGCATCTTCTCTTTATATACACCAATTTCCTTCATTAAAAAGATGATCTAATATGCAGACTAATATAAATCTACTCATGTGAAACCCTTACCACAGCCTTCTAAATTCTTCATATACTGACAAACAACTGCATTGTTTATGTTTCCAGGCTATTTCTACAAATATTTACTGTTTAAAATTAAAAAAATAAACATACGTTCTGGACAATAATAGCCTGGTTGACATTTTCCTCCATATGTGGTTGTATTAGGACTGTCAGACCCGCTGGAGCAGTACCATCCTGCCGAACAGTTTCCAGTAGGGGCAGAGTTACCTGTCCCTTGACAATACTCTCCTCCAGGGCATTTGATACAATCTGTTACTGATGTTCTCTGCGTCAGACGATTGTAAGTTCCGGCTGGACAGGGGTATTGTGTTCCATACTTTGTACCATTTAAACAATAGTATCCTGAAGTTTGTAATGAAACTAAATTAGATTTTTGGAAATAATGTCTCTGTAAAACTAATTATGACTAATTCTCTAATTAGTTAAACTAGTTAGGTTACTAGTCTATAAAAAAAAATAAATAAGACTTGCTTTGCTCTGTTTTTTGTTTCTTTGAATGGGGTTTAACATAACTTTCTACAACTTTTCAGCTATATAAAGCTGTACAGTTTTAACTGGTGGAGGATGCAAGAGTACCTTTAATTCTTGTCCATTAGGGATCACATATGGTTATTACAAGATAAAACATGTTGTAAATTTCCCTCATATTCTCAATTTCTTAACAAATCAATTAAATACTGTTTTTTTTCTCATGTTTATATCAAACACATTGTACACAAATGTTAGTGACATAACAAAAATTTTACTTTTGTCGCAGAGGATACAAGAGACATAAAATGCTACTGCAAAAATGGTTTGTTTGTTTGAATGGTGTTTAATGCCACTTTCAGCAATTTTTCAGCTATATCATGGTGTTAAGTTTTTATTGGGGGAGGAGAAAACCCTCTACCTTTGGTAGGAAAACTGGCAATCCTTGTCAATTAAGGATGGAGTTGAGTACACACTGCCTGCAGTAAGACTCAAACCCGCGATCTCAGTGTGCAAAAATGAATACCACATTACCAATGTTATGCTGTAATCAGGTGTCCATAGTGTTCACATTGTAGTAAAACATCATCTGATCAGCCTGGGTAGGTAGTATACACATAAACATATCAATTAACTGAAATACTTGTGCTAAGAACATTAGATTGGGTGTGCATAATACATCAATGTGCATTATACATTATACACAGACAACTACGGTAAGTGAAATACATACCCACTGGACATGGTGTGCTAAGATATTCTGTTGCATTGGTTAGACAGTAGAAACCTTGCTTACATGTTGCACAGACAGACTGACCAACCAAGTCTGTGTAGGTGCCTGCTAGACATCCCTTGGGTTTGTCTGTACCAGTGGGACAATAATGACCCACAGGACAGATTCCACCTACACCAGTAAAGTAAACAGATAGTGGACAGGAACAATTTGCCAGACTGGTATCATTACTGGATCCTGGTTTTGGACGATCTACTCCTGATGTACAATAATACCCTGAAATAATATAACAAATGAGGGATTACCAGACTGGTACCATGACTGGATCCTGGTTTTGGAAGATCTATGCCCGATGTAGAGTAATACCCTGAAATAATATAACAAATGAGGGATTACCAGACTGGTACCATGACTGGATCCTGGTTTTGGAAGATCTATGCCTGATGTAGAGTAATACCCTGAAATAATATAACAAATGAGGGATTACAAGACTGGTACCATGACTGGATCCTGGTTTTGGAAGATCTATGCCTGATGTAGAGTAATACCCTGAAATAATATAACAAATGAGGGATTACCAGACTGGTACCATGACTGGATCCTGGTTTTGGAAGATCTACGCCTGATGTAGAGTAATACCCTGAAATAATATAACAAATGAGGGATTACCAGACTGGTACCATGACTGGATCCTGGTTTTGGAAGATCTATGCCCGATGTACAGTAAATACCCTGAAATAATATAACAAATGAGAGATTGTAAGAACAAATTAATCTTTATCAGCAGTATCATGATAAGACTGTTTATTTGTTGGAATGATGTCTTTTTACTTTCAGAGTTTTTAGGCTATATCACAGAGTACAGTTTTTAGGGGAGGAAGGAGGTAACATTTTAAAAAAAAAAACACAAATTTTATTTATTTTGACTTTTGGCAGACAAAACTGGACAAAAATTTAAAAAGTGTCTGTTTTCACTGTCTACTAGACCATCAAAACTTGTTAGCTGTTGTAAAGAAGTCCCTTTATTATAAGCCAACCCCCACCCCTGGCCACTATAACTACACCTTTATTATTAGCCAACCCCCAACCCTGGCCACTATAACTACACCTTTATTATTAGCCAACCCCCTCCCTTGGCCACTATAACTGCACTTTTATTATAAGCCAACCCCCAACCCTGGCCACTATAACTGCACCTTTATTATTAGCCAACCCCCACCCCTGGCCACTATAACTACACCTTTATTATAAGCCAACCTCCACCCCTGGCCACCATAACTACACCTTTATTATAAGCCAACCCCCACCACTGGCCACTATAACTACACCTTTATTATTAGCCAACCCCCTCCCTTGGCCACTATAACTGCACTTTTATTATAAGCCAACCCCCTCCCTTGGCCACTATAACTACACCTTTATTATAAGCCAACCCCCTCCCTTGGTCACTATAACTGCACCTTTATTATAAGCCAACCCCCTCCCTTGGCCACTATAACTGCACTTTTATTATAAGCCAACCCCCTCCCTTGGCCACTATAACTACACCTTTATTATAAGCCAACCCCCTCCCTTGGTCACTATAACTGCACCTTTATTATAAGCCAACCCCCTCCCTTGGCCACTATAACTGCACTTTTATTATAAGCCAACCCCCTCCCTTGGCCACTATAACTACACCTTTATTATAAGCCAACCCCCTCCCTTGGCCACTATAACTGCACCTTTATTATAAGCCAACCCCCACCCCTGGCCACTATAACTACACCTTTATTATAAGCCAACCCCCACCCCTGGCCACTATAACTGCACTTTTATTATAAGCCAACCCCCTCCCTTGGCCACTATAACTGCACCTTTATTATAAGCCAACCCCCTCCCTTGGCCACTATAACTGCACTTTTATTATAAGCCAACCCCCTCCCTTGGCCACTATAACTACACCTTTATTATAAGCCAACCCCCTCCCTTGGCCACTATAACTGCACCTTTATTATTAGCCAACCCCCACCCCTGGCCACTATAACTACACCTTTATTATAAGCCAACCCCCACCCCTGGCCACTATAACTACACCTTTATTATTAGCCAACCCCCACCCCTGCCCACTATAACCGCACCTTTATTATAAGCCAACCCCACCCCTGCCCACTATAACTGCACTTTTATTATAAGCCAACCCCCACCACTGGCCACTATAACTACACCTTTATTATTAGCCAACCCCCACCCCTGCCCACTATAACCGCACCTTTATTATAAGCCAACCCCCACCCCTGGCCACTATAACTGCACTTTTATTATAAGCCAACCCCCACCACTGGCCACTATAACTACACCTTTATTATTAGCCAACCCCCACCCCTGCCCACTATAACTACACCTTTATTAAAAGCCAACCCTCACCCCTGGCCACTATAACTGCACTTTTATTATAAGCCAACCCCCACCACTGGCCACTATAACTACACCTTTATTATTAGCCAACCCCCACCCCTGCCCACTATAACCGCACCTTTATTATAAGCCAACCCCACCCCTGCCCACTATAACTGCACCTTTATTATAAGCCAACCCCCACCCCTGGCCACTATAACTGCACCTTTATTACAAGCCAACCCCACCCCTGGCCACTATAACTGCACCTTTATTATAAGCCAACCCCCACCCCTGGCCACTATAACTGCACTTTTATTATAAGCCAACCCCCTCCCTTGGCCACTATAACTGCACCTTTATTATAAGCCAACCCCCTCCCTTGGCCACTATAACTGCACTTTTATTATAAGCCAACCCCCTCCCTTGGCCACTATAACTGCACCTTTATTATAAGCCAACCCCACCCCTGGCCACTATAACTGCACCTTTATTATAAGCCAACCCCCAACCCTGGCCACTATAACTGCACCTTTATTATAAGCCAACCCCACCCCTGGCCACTATAACTGCACCTTTATTATAAGCCAACCCCCACCCCTGGCCACTATAACTGCACTTTTATTATAAGCCAACCCCCTCCCTTGGCCACTATAACTGCACTTTTATTATAAGCCATCCCCCACCCCTGGCCACCATAACTGTCCCTTTATTATAAGCCAACCCCCTCCCTTGGCCACTATAACTGCACCTTTATTATAAGCCAACCCCCACCCCTGGCCACTATAACTGCACTTTTATTATAAGCCAACCCCCTCCCTTGGCCACTATAACTGCACCTTTATTATAAGCCAACCCCCTCCCTTGGCCACTATAACTGCACCTTTATTATAAGCCAACCCCCACCCCTGGCCACTACAACTGCACTTTTATTATAAGCCAACCCCCACCCCTGGCCACTATAACTGCACCTTTATTATAAGCCAACCCCCACCCCTAGCCACTATAACCACACCTTTATTATAAGCCAACCCCCTCCCTTGGCCACTATAACTGCACCTTTATTATAAGCCAACCCCCACCCCTGGCCACTACAACTGCACTTTTATTATAAGCCAACCCCCACCCCTGGCCACTATAACTGCACCTTTATTATAAGCCAACCCCCACCCCTAGCCACTATAACCACACCTTTATTATAAGCCAACCCCCACCCCTGGCCACTATAACTGCACCTTTATTATAAGCCAACCCCCACCCCTGGCCACTATAACTGCACTTTTATTATAAGCCAACCCCCTCCCTTGGCCACTATAACTGCACTTTTATTATAAGCCATCCCCCACCCCTGGCCACCATAACTGTCCCTTTATTATAAGCCAACCCCCTCCCTTGGCCACTATAACTGCACCTTTATTATAAGCCAACCCCCACCCCTGGCCACTATAACTGCACCTTTATTATAAGCCAACCCCCTCCCTTGGCCACTATAACTGCACCTTTATTATAAGTCAACCCCCTCCCTTGGCCACTATAACTGCACCTTTATTATAAGCCAACCCCCACCCCTGGCCACTACAACTGCACTTTTATTATAAGCCAACCCCCACCACTGGCCACTATAACTGCACCTTTATTATAAGCCAACCCCCACCCCTAGCCACTATAACCACACCTTTATTATAAGCCAACCCCCTCCCTTGGCCACTATAACTGCACCTTTATTATAAGCCAACCCCCTCCCCTGGCCACTATAACTGCACTGAAAATGTGGCCTTGTAAAAGAGGTGGCCTCAAGTAGGAGGGATATTATAGTACAGTGGATTCGTCTTAATTTCATAACCCATTTGTCAGTATGTAATTGACAGAAGTCAACTATAAAGACTGTGTTGATACATAAAACAATTTTGGTGACTCTTATCAAATACCTTAATTCTTCAAACAACAATTATAATACAAAAGAAGGTTGTCAACGCATGTTTTGATAATTCTAGTGCAAGACATTGTTATTACCTCGTTCAAGAAAATTTTATACAATAAACAGAAATTTTTGAATTCCTTAATATTTTTCATTCAATTAAACGATAATTTTTTTTAATGGACAGTATGAGAAATAGTTTGGTGCTTTAAGGTCTTATGCAATTAAGAGAAATGTACAATTAACAGATATGCAATTCAGTGGAATGTACTGTATTAATAAGTAAACTGTGACTATGCCTTTAGTGAGTGGTTGCTCATTGTAAGGCATTGCCCCTTGTGAGGGTTTGCTGATTGTGAGGGGTTGCCCATTGGAGGCATTACCCCTTGTGAGGGGTTGCCCATCGTGAGGCATTGCCAAATTGTGAGGGTTTGCTGATTGTGAGGGGTTGCCCATTGGAGGCATTACCCCTTGTGAGGGGTTGCCCATCGTGAGGCATTGCCCATTGTGAGGGTTTGCTGATTGTGAGGGGTTGCCCATCGTGAGGCATTGCCAAATTGTGAGGGTTTGCTGATTGTGAGGGGTTGCTCATTGTGAGGCATTGCCAAATTGTGAGGGTTTGCTGATTGTGAGGGGTTGTCCATCGTGAGGCATTGCAAAATTGTGAGGGTTTGCTGATTGTGAGGGGTTGTCCATCGTGAGGCATTGCCAAATTGTGAGGGTTTGCTGATTGTGAGGGGTTGTCCATCGTGAGGCATTGCCAAATTGTGAGGGTTTGCTGATTGTGAGGGGTTGTCCATCGTGAGGCATTGCCAAATTGTGAGGGGTTGTCCATCGTGAGGCATTGCCAAATTGTGAGGGTTTGCTGATTGTGAGGGGTTGCTCATTGTGAGGCATTGCCAAATTGTGAGGGTTTGCTGATTGTGAGGGGTTGTCCATCGTGAGGCATTGCCAAATTGTGAGGGTTTGCTGATTGTGAGGGGTTGTCCATCGTGAGGCATTGCCAAATTGTGAGGGTTTGCTGATTGTGAGGGGTTGTCCATCGTGAGGCATTGCCAAATTGTGAGGGTTTGCTGATTGTGAGGGGTTGTCCATCGTGAGGCATTGCCAAATTGTGAGGGTTTGCTGATTGTGAGGGGTTGCTCATTGTGAGGCATTGCCGAATTGTGAGGGTTTGCTGATTGTGAGGGGTTGTCCATCGTGAGGCATTGCCAAATTGTGAGGGTTTGCTGATTGTGAGGGGTTGTCCATCATGAGGCATTGCCAAATTGTGAGGGTTTGCTGATTGTGAGGGGTTGCTCATTGTGAGGCATTGCCAAATTGTGAGGGTTTGCTGATTATGAGGGGTTGCTCATTGTGAGGCATTGCCAAATTGTGAGGGTTTGCTGATTGTGAGGGGTTGCCCATTGGGGAGTGGGGCTTAAAATGCAAACAAGTGTACACTGTACTTATTATAAAATGAACAATGACATATACTTTTTTGTTGATTTTGTAGTTCATCATTATTTACATATTAAATATAGAACAAAAAAAATGTCAAGGGTCATAACTCTTACCAGCAGCACAATCCCCCGTAAATGTTGTCAATTGAAGTCCAAGGCAGTATTTACCAGCAGGACAAGCCAAACACTGACTTTCCTGGTACATTCCAACTTGATTTAAATACGTTCCTGCTGGGCAAGGCTTCCAATCCCTTCCTGTACCTGTTAACAGAACACAATCTTATTAATTATTTGTACATGTAGGGACATTTATCACACAGTTAAACCTGCCAGAACTAAATTGGAAATCCTGACCACAACCCATGTATAGATAGTGCTATAACAAATATCCATTTTATAGTTTTTGAGAAAAATTAAATGTTTTGTAGCCACTACAAAGGGCTAAATTTTCTGCCCTGCTCAATACTATATATTTTTTTTTTTTATTAACAGTAAAAATTTGTCTCCCTTTTGAAATATAAAATATCATGAGTTTAAATACCACTACAACAAGTAACCCTCAAAATAAAGTAGGAAAACTGACCTATAGTGCTATAACAAAGACCCCTTTTATACTTTTAAGAAAAATTAAATGTTTTGCAGCCACTACAAAAGGGCAAAATTTTCTGCCCTACTCAATACTAAATTAATTTTTTTATTAACAGTCAAAACTTCCCTCCCTCACTCCTTTCCTCTTGAAGTATAAAAAATCAAAAGAATTTAAATCCCACTACAACAAAACAAGTAATCATCAAAATTGAGAAAAACTTACCTGTTGGACAATAATAACCCTGTGGACAACTCTTAATGTTACTTGTGGAGTTCGTCAGCATGACAGGCAGACAGTATGACCCTTGTGGACATATAGCACATTCACTTTTCCCTGTTGTAGCTGTGTATGTTCCGTCAGCACATTGCTGTAAATAAGATCAAATTGTTTACATGGACAAGAACTATATCAAGATACCACTACAATCAAAATTTCAACTTTGCCTCATATGTTTCAATTTCAACTTTGCCTCATATGTTTGAATAAACTTTTCCCGGATTCATTTCTTGTCTATCATAATACATCTTTGATATGGACGTCTTTCATTGTTGGTTATTATTTTAAAATACAGTCTATTTTCAACTCTTGTTTAATAATAATTAAATTTGTAGCAATCTTTCTCTCCATGGTTAAATTCAATCATTTTAAGGGTGTCAGAGGCAGAGTGGTTAATATTGTTAATCATCTACTATTGATTGATCACTATTCTGTAAAAACTGAAGTTGCAGGTTCGTCTCACTGCAGGCAGGGTTTGCTTGACTCCAATCTTAAATGACAAGGATTGTCAGTTTTTCTTCGAAAGTTTAGATTTTTACCAGGTATTTCACCAGCTTTCTCCGCAAATAAAAACTCGACGCCATGATATAGCTGAAGAATTGCGAAAGTTGCCCAATTCAACCAACCAACATGAACTGTTTTCCTCTCTTGAGCTCCCCAAACATACCTTGTATATTTCACTTCCATTAGGACATTGCATGCCCTGTGGACAGAGGTACTGCACAGGGTTTGGAACTGATAATCCAGTCGGACAATAATATCCTCCCCAACACTTGTATCCTGTGCTTGTCATTCCTAAAATTAAAAAACTAACATGTATATAAAATGGACTTTTCAGGAATACAGGATGAACTCGGAGCAAATGAATTCCACGTTGTGTCAAGAATGAGATTTGTTTTTTTATGTTTACAAAAACAGTCACATTTGCTATCTACAATATATGTATGTACCTAGTTGGAATATACCATTCACAACAAGTATGAACACAATCAATATTTTCCTAAAATTGTGTATAAAATATTTTAGATAATTTTTAGTTTTCAGGTGTAGGATGCTTGAAGTCTTACTCTGTGCTGCGTTTACTGTGCAGGAAGGGGAGACAATTATTTACCTGCATCAGGACAATAGTAGCCTCCACTACAGTTCATACACTGGGCAAGCTGTGTCAGTCCTGTCATGTTGGAGAATGTTCCTGCTGGGCAGGGTGTTGGCATGGAACTTCCTGCTGGGCAATATGATCCTGCTGGGCATTCTATAAAATCAGCCTTGTCAGCTTTGCCTGGGCAATAATAGCCTGAAAAATGACAAAGAAGTGACATGTTTATGACCAATACAGTGCAATTAAATAAGAACAAAAAAGACTAAATTGTTTGTATTCGAAGTGTATACTGATAAATATTTTTCTAAATTTTAATCCAATTGTAAATATTGTAAAAACAACAATGCTGGCGATACTCAATAATAATCATATTTATATAGAAACATACCTCAAAATATAAACAGTTAACCCTGTTTTGAATTTAAAAAAATTAGCACAGATAGGTGCAAGTCAACCACATGATCAAAGTTTGCAGTAGCTACAAAAAAGAATTTAAAAGATTGTATCAGCAATTTAATAAAATTACCAATATAAAACATTTATCATGTAACAAACACTATACACATACTGCCTGCAGTTTAGGGCGGTATACTAGATTACCACACGAAGGAAGAATACAGCCTCGGAAGAAGTCGAGGGTGGTATTCTTTTTTGAGTGTAGTGATCTAGTATACCACCAGCCTCAATTGGAGGCTGTATGTGTTATATTATACTGAATACTGTATAAACTACATGAGTTTCTTTCGTCCCTTTTCCCCAGTAAGGCTGCAATATCATCCTCGTCGACGATTGTGAATGACATTTTGTCATTTGATACAATTTTTGCTGGGCAGAAGTAACGTTTAATCAAAAGACTGTGCAACAGAAATTGTCATTTCCAGTCTGAGCGGATGGTATTCATCGAGAGGGTGGTATTTATTGAGGTGGGTGGTATTTATTGAGGTGGGTGGTATTTATTGAGGAGGGTGTATTTATTGAGGAGGGTGGTATTCATCACAGACGTGTAGTATTCGTAAAGGAAAGGTGGTTCACAGAGAAATGTGATGAAATTCTGGATTAGACTGGAATAATGCACTTATTTTAACCAATGAAATGTCTAGAAATTTGTATGAAGTATAATATAAATACATACCAGCACGACACAAATCTGTTGCAGTTGTCATGTTATAGTAAGCACAATATCTTCCTGATGTGCAATTTGTACACTGGTCAACACTCTGTCGTCCAGTTGTTGGATTGTAAGTTCCTGGAGGACAAGATTGTGGTGTCACTGTACCCAGGGGACAGTAGAAACCTTTTGGACAGATATCTGCATTTCCTGGCTGAGAAGGTGTAGAACTGTTTGCTCCGTACAAACAATAGTAACCTGGGAGACAATATCCAATGGGCTGACTCAAACCAACTTGGTTACAATACATTCCACCAGAACACTGCTGGCAATTGGTGATGCTCGTCTGATGTGTAACATTATTAAATGTACCAGCCGGACATGGGTACTGGTTAGCCATTGTAGTGTTTTCAGGACAATAATAGCCTGTTGGGCAATACGAATTATTGTACAAGACAACTGGTGCCATTATGTTGTCACAGAAATACCCTGCTGGGCATTTCTTACAGCTTGATTTTCCAAGTTCATCTTGATATGATCCAGAAGCACATCGTAATGGTGTTGAGCTGCCAGCAGGGCAATAATAGCCCAAAGTACAATTATATCCTGTTGGCATGCTATCATCCTGACCACCGGGGCAATACCATCCTGCACTACAAAGTCCATCTGGTACCCTATTTTTACTGCCAGCACAATACATTCCAGGAGTGCACAGAATACAGTCTGTGATTGCATCGTTTCCCGTACTATTGAGATAGTAACCAGCCTGACAGTTGACGGGTGAAGCACTACCTAATGGACAATATGCTCCCTCTGGACAAATGTTTCCTAAAAATAGCAACAAAAGCATCGTTTTCATACATGAAAACCATAAAATAGTAATTACAGAAAATTTAGGAATTTATTTTCATTTAATATGCTTCAATCATAACATATACCAGAGCAAAATTTTGAGAAATTAAGGTCTGTTCAAGATCTTAATTTCTCAAAAAAATTTATAGGTGGTTTTTAGTACAAACCAGCTTACATTTAGTTAAAAAAAACAAATAAACTTTCTTCTGAGCAGAAGAAGTAGATCTGATCATGAAATTTAGTCTATAAAAAAAAAGACTTTTAATAAAGTAACATGTTTTTTTACTTAATATTATCTTATAAACCAGCTTTCACGTTAGATAAAACTTAACAAAAGTTTCCATTTCTGCAGTGTTTTTTACAAAAAGTCTCAAGTGTAAAATACATCGTAAGTACTGATGTCACAATGTATTTCCCTTTAATCTTCCAACACTTACAATAGATTTTACACCTATGACTTTTTGTGAAATCCACTGCAGTTTTTCTGTTGCTTCCAGGGGCGGATTCAGAAAATCTGGCTAGGGGGACGAAATTCGGAAAAGGCGTCTGGGGACCGCAGCGCCCTGGCGAACGTCTCCTCCACCCCACCCCCGGATCCGCCGCTGGTTTCTAAAGCTATATCAGCAAATTAACTGGCAAAAAATATTCCATATCCTACTGGAGTTTGGGCAAACTACATCATTATAAAAATGTAAGCAGATTTTGTTTTTGAGACAAACTAATCACTGATCTACCAGTGTGGTTCTTTTGTACTGATCTAAATAAACTGTTAACAAATTTATTTTCCCTCCTTGTATGAACTGTTGATTAACGTGTCAATGTAAATAAACTGGTTACCTGTTACTCCATCAGTTGGGTTAGCAACAACAGCTAGACTGGTACAGTAATAACCAGGATTACACTGCCCTGATGTGGTATTGAGTTTATTATTAGCACAGTAATGTCCTGGGTCACATGGTATGGCAAATGCAGAGGCCTCAGGACAATAATAGCCTGCAGTACATTGATTTCCTCCAGCACCAGATGGCGTAGCAGTGGTAGCACCACCACTACAATAGTAGCCACCAGCACATGGACCAGAAGGGGCAGATAACCCTGTTTGTCCACAATAATATCCTCCTGAAAAAAAAAAGATTTTTGTCAGATTTGTGAACCCCATGGTTTTTACATTTCAAAGAATTGGTATTTTGGCTGATTGAAAGTCAACTTTTTTAATCAAAATGTTATTATAAACATCTCAAAAGGTAAACTAAAAAATATAATGAAAAACTTGTTATTTCTTAAAAACTTTTGAGAACAAATTTGTCTATACAAAACCTATGAAAAAAATCCCAGATAAATTTTTGTAAACTATGATTGGAGTCGTGTTTACAGGCAACTAAGATTGGAGTCGTGTTTACAGGCAAACGATCAATAGTAGATGACTAACTATCCTAACCAGTCAGCCACCAAGATCAAAAAAGAATAACTAACTACCTTAACCACTTGGTCAGCAAGGATACTCATCTTGAAGAAGGTAACTATATGAAAGCTTAGAATACTAGATGGGCATTAAAATTAAAGGATCAGCAAATATTTGTTCCAATGAAAATATTTTTAAAAAGTCTTTAAAAACGTGTTCATATTTTATAGTGTCATTGTGTTACCCCTAGATATAGACTGAAAGAACCTTATAAAAAGAATCATATGAAACATTTATAAATACATGTACCTGCAACAGCAAAAATTTCTTTAAATCAAACAATTTAAAAAAAATTCAAACAAAAGGTGGGACGGATGAATAGGCGAACGAACAGACTAAAATCTGTTTATTATGCACCAACTTTCGTTGGCTAAACTTAAATTATAGTGTTACCACTACATACCTGTACAGCTAAGACAGTCGCTACTAGAGGTCCTCATTGTCACGTTGTTAAAGGTTCCTACACTGCATGGACGCTGGTTCCAGTTTAGAGTACCGGCTGGGCAATAATAGCCAGTTGGACATGGATAATCAGTATAGTTAGCCGTTCCTTGAGGGCAATAATAGCCTACAATACAACAGAATAGTTAAAACTGGTGTTACTAATGCTCTCTAACTATATCCTGTTCTACAACTTCTAATGCACCCTAATGATACCCCCCACCCCTCTATAAATTCAGAGATGTCTGAAAATAAATTCCACAATACAGCATGATCATACAAAGCAATTGGCAAACTTGAAGTATTGTATCATTTATTATTGCTGCAAAAAAAATGTGACAGAAAATTTTTATAGATGAACACACACTGAGCAGGGGTATTATAAAATGGGTTTAATGTTCCTCATCATAGTTAAAGAATCCAAAACCAAGAGAAATATGGTGATAAAAGTCATCAAAGATACAAAGGTTTTTTCTAATCAAGACACATTAGTGGCCCTCAAACAGAAATAACTGGAAAACCATATAATTAAGACATTG
This sequence comes from Limnoperna fortunei, assembly GCA_944474755.1. Taxonomy (NCBI): domain Eukaryota; kingdom Metazoa; phylum Mollusca; class Bivalvia; order Mytilida; family Modiolidae; genus Limnoperna; species Limnoperna fortunei. The sequence continues at coordinate 27,304,770 of OX104125.1, forward strand.
ACCCACTTTTATTGATAAAATTTAACAAAACATTTTAAAGAAAATTTCATTTCCCTGGAAGGTTAAATTCCTTAACATACCTATTACACATTAAACTAAGTCAACAGTTGTCTGTTTCTTCCAAAACGACATGGAATTAAATTTGATGAACTCTAAAAGAAGGAAAAACAGTTCATTTCTTGACATAGGGCAAGCCAAGGGATTTAGGTGTATAAATCTACCTAGCGGATTGGGATGGAACACGGACTATACCTTGTGGACACTGATCGCATGATGACAAGCCTTCAACATTTGCATATGTTCCGTTTCCACATGGAATGGGGTAAGTTGTTCCTTTTGGACAATAATAACCACGGAAACACAGTCCACCATAGCCAAGCTCCCGATCGTCATAACAAGTGTTATTGAGAGGGCTAGACTGGTTCAATCCATTTGGATATGCTCTGTCTATACCCTGCATGCACCAATGTCCTGCGGCACAATCACCTGTAAATGTAAAGTAATACAAGTTTCAGAAATGTTCAGTTCACACTATCCTGCCATTTTTACCTTACCAGATGACAGGTGCAAATGAAAAATTGCCAAAAAAAGAACTCTTTTTTTCATTCTCAATTTATCTAACTTAAACATTAGATTGCCACTGTTGTCCTAGCAATTAAGAATCTTTATGTCACCAGTGCCTGGTAAATAAATAAGTGTATGCTGTTTAACACCAAGCCAGTAAATCTTGTTATGTCATGGAAGGAACAGTTAAACAATATCAAATGGCTGATTTGTCCTGGGCAACACCGTTGGATTGATTTTTTTTCAGTAAAGATCTGCAAATGGACATGTTACGTAATTCTGACACATTATTCCACTTTAAGCCAAAAGTTTCTTACACTGTCTCCTTAATGTTGTGTGTAATTTTAATGTATTAAGTTTGACCTGGTTAAAAACAGAACAATGATCTGGCCCCATTTTCATAAAACTTCAAAAATTGAGATTTTCTTCAGATCTTCAAAATTAAATTTTCAAACAATCTAATTGGTCAATTTTTGAGTGGAGGAAAAGTTGAGAAAAACCTTTAAATTTGAGATGTGTTTTTAAACCAGACACTGATGTCAGCAACATGCATATGCTGCTTGTATTTAAGCTTCCATAGTACAGTAGACTCCGGGTAATTGGATATCAAGTTTGTCAAGAAAAAATATCCGATTAGGCAGGATATTCGATTTGACATTTCGAGAAGTCAAGTATTGATTTTGATGACGTAATAACACGTGTTCCAGTTTTTGGTGCCCCTACAACAGTTGTACGTTGTATTGCCATGTTTGTGTTTGATAATAAATGAATTGAATTGTTTTTAATTGTTTATTTGTTATAATAAAGAATTTTGACCATTATTGTGTTCTTCTTTTTCCCCAAAGATACGTGTATTCTTTGTTCAGAACTCCATTTTTGTTGTTTACATTATTTTTAAGGTTACAGTGAAACATGACTTATCTGTTTCTTTGATCGTTTAAGAACTTCTGTGTGGACCATTTTATTTTTTTATTTTTAAGTTATATTTCTTCGTAAGATAGAAAAGGCTAACGTTTTTTTCATTAAAACAGATCTCACGAATGAATAAAGATAAATTAAAGAAATTATTTTGTTTTCAATTTCCTCGTACTGCAAGTATCGGTTAATCTTTTTTTCACTGTACGATAAATTATAATCTCTAAACAGTTTCATTCTTATTTATCTTTTTATCCGAGTTTCAATGGTTATTGATAAATGTGGTAAATATAAACAGAATAATAATTCGTTGCATCAAAAACATTTACATTTCGATTTCCCTCTTTAATCACAAAAGTATATTTTGAATTTCGAGACGAGTTGATTGTAATGGCGTCGTAGTAAATCATGTAAAAATCATCAATGACCGTCTCATCTTTTCATCGGTTGGATCGTTTAAAATTTATGATAAATCAGCGTTATATTTAATAAATTTGGAATCATTGTAAATATATGTACAGTTTGTATTTCTACATTCAGTAGGTGAAGAAATCGTTATGCAACAAGTTTGTTTACAGTCATGACGTAATATGTACAGCTGTGCACATACACACCACATACATAAACTACGCTACAAACAAACAAATCTGCCTTTAACCCAATAACTTTTATTCATTTATGATTTTTTTATGATTTTTAGAGACAGTAAAATGTACGAAATGCTCATATATCTTACTTTTAAAAACTTTACAGAAAATACGTTCGAATGACTTCCGGCTATCACGATTGGAAATAAAAGAAACAACAACAAAAGATAAATATTTAATTGATATAAAACACACCATTCTGAAAAAACTTTATTGATAAATACAATATACAATTCATATAAAACATTACAATTCAAAAAGGGTAACAGAAAGTGACAAAGTACAAAAGAATGTGAATGAAATTCCAAACTTCCGGTCCATACGATCTCCTGAAATACAAAAAAATATCCGATTAGTATACAAATTGACAATATTTTGGGCGAATATTCTATTCTATTCGCCGATATATCCAATGTTCCGATATCCTAATTCCCGATAAAAAATACATAGAAGGAATAGGAAATGGTTTGGTGTTTTGAAATTCTATCCCATTTGCAGATATATCCAATTGGCCGATATCCGATTTCGTGGAGTCTACTGTACTCTGAAAAAGGGTCTATTCTCTTTACATTTTATTGAATTCCACAACTCCAATAAATAATTGCTAATATAATTCTTCATTTTGAACTTGAGTTAATTGCTTCCTGTCAGTATTTAAAAGATCTAATCTTCTTTTATACTTGTTTACCATGAGATTGATATTCATAAAAAAAAATATTACAAAACAGTTGAGAGATGTTTCCAACTAGAGTTTACAAAGTTACCCGAAACACTTGTGAGGTGTTCCCCATCACAGTATTTTCCAGCAGAACATGGTTTACACTGACTTTCTGCATACAATCCCTTTACATTACTGTATGTTCCTCTTGGGCATGCCTTCCAGTCTAACCCTGTTCCTGCAGGACAGTAGTATCCCATAGGGCAAATCTCACTCTGTCCTGATACAGCACAATAAAATCCTGCAGGGCAGAGGTTACACATAACTGCATGGGTGTGGTTAACCTAAAGACCAAAAAGAACAATGTTATCTTTTAGATTTTTATTTACTGTAATTTCTTGTTGGTTGCAGAGAAAATCACTATTGAGACATGCAAACATTATTATATTATTTTCAGCTGTAGTAGTAAGCAAGATATTATACTAAATGTATGGATTTATTTTCATAGACCAAAACACTTGAAATGCTAATCCAGCGCACCCGAGTGCACCAATAGTTTTTATTGGGTTCGGGTTACTCTCTTTCTGTTTTTGTGTTTTTGGATTTTGTGTTGTGCTGTATATGTTTGTCTTTATCTGGATTTGTAATTGTCCTTTGACTTTTGGCTCTTGTTGTTTTATTTGCTATTTTTTTTTAATGGTTGCAAACTGAAATGATTTTTGTTTAAGTGGATTTAACACCAACAGTTGTCATGGTATATAGTTTTTGATGTGGGTGAATCTGGAGTACCCTAAGAGAACCCTTAATGTTCCACAATAAAACTGACAATATAAGTTATTTAAGTCAAGACTTTAAAACAGATATTCACGTTAAATTTAAACAAAAAAACCTTTAACAAAGTGATCTAAAAATATAAATCTCCAATCCAACAACACAAGTAAATGTAGTAACAATTGTAGGTACAGAACATATATATATACTTGTACAAATTAAGCCCAACACTGTTAGAATTAGATTTTCATACTGTCAAATTTTGTGCTTACCCTCAACGGGATTCGAACTCACACGATTGTGACACTGTGGCACCCATTCTCCTGCATTATGTCTAGTGGTCTACACCCCTTGGCTAAATCCGCTATATAAAAATATAGCTTCATTAACCGAAGTGATTCGTAGACATAGACATAGTACATGTGTACTAGTGTGTGACAATGGAATTTTCGTAATCAATTAATCTGACAGTATGTCTTGTACAATATTAATTGCTTAATAGCATTATTATTTTATGCTTTTGTAATTTGGTGTTGAAGGGACATTTCCTGGGCTAATTTTTCAAAAAGAAAGAGTTTTGCAAAATAATGACAAAGAAAGTTATTTTTGGCAATTTATTACAAGGCATGTTTGATATTTGGATCACGTGATATTTGACACTTTAAAAATTTAAGTTGTTTTCATTTTTTTGTTGTTGTTTAGTAATAGAAGATAAACAAAAATAATGTTCTGATAAAAAAAATGTTGTTGTATTTTAATTTGCAGTATGCATGTTTATATTTTTCGTTCACCTGGATATTGATCAATAACAATACCACCCTCTAATGAAAATTGGTGTGACTTATTTCAATCATATATATTCTACCAGAATGATTTTCGCAGGAGGAATCCTGTCAGTGATTATTACGTACTGTTTTCATTTATTTTATTCAATTAGCTCAGTTTGGTTTGTTAAATACCTTTCTGTATAGATCTTACCGGACTTGGTTTTGTTTTATAGTTGCATTGAAAACTTCCTGTTTATAAAAACATATTCTTGTTCGCAGTTGTGCATTTTATGCATACGAAAAGAAAATATTTAAAGTATTGTGATATTTATTGTATTAAACACTTAGTATCTTGATATGGATCCCATGAAGAGATAGTGGAATCATTACTGTGTGTGTGAATCATTACTGTGTACTGTATACTCTTGCATATATGGCCAGATTTTTTGACAAAAGTATTTTTTTAATTTTTTACCCACACAGTCTCATTTTCTGATCCTTTCTCTTCACTGTTTGAAGTTCGCCTTATAAGAGGTCAAGACGAAAGTTCCTAAGTTATTTTTTTCATTTGGGTCATCTTAGCCTGCAGTAGTCATATATCAAGGATATATATACAGTTTTTAAAGAATTTCCTATTTATATTAGACACAAACCTGTGAATTGTTTCTACATGGTATCGGTTGTGACACTCCTTCTGGACAGTAATGGCCGACAGGGCAGTAGTATAAAGCTGGTTCCTTGCTTACTGTTCCCTCACCACAATAATAACCTTGAATACAAAAGAGGTGATGAATGGAATATCGAACAATCAGGTCAGGGGTCATTCAGAGTTCATTTAAGGAACACTTCATATTTTGGAAAATGTTACAGGATATAACATGGTTTGGGTCTGTTTACGTCTAATAAACCGCTTTAGGAATGGTGTAAACATAACAAAACCATGTAGAGTATAACCTGTTTAGAAATTTGAAATATTCCTTATAATTTAATTTTAACTATAAATATTGACAATTTTATTGGTAAAAATAGCAATGATGTAATGGCACTTTTGAGTTTTAACAGTTTCTCCATTTGGATTGGCCAATCAGATTTCAGCTTACAAAGCAAATTAAATAATATGTATATAAAAGCTAAGATTTACAGCCTTTTACAGTAGTCCATTGTATTTTGGCAATTGCATCTATTCATATGAAAGTTGGTTCACTTTTACCATTAAGTCATTAGGTGAGTTTAGGGTTAAAACGAAGGTATTCACTGATGACCCTAATATAATTGGATTAGGATCTCACTGTGAAGATGACCCAGAATAAGATATTCATTCTGCTCAAATTGTAACTATCCAAGAAAATATATCATAAATGCATGGGAAATCAGTTGGCACCATAAAATATGATACAACTTTAAAAGTTGTTGATTAATTGGTTTAGCTAAGTAACCAAAACAAAAAAGAGGATGGATGACGAACTGACCAACAACAAACAATGAACATCAAGTGACGACAATAACTGGGTGATAAGATATGAATGAACACAGAAATTTTTAATTTGTACAAAACTTTCAGCTGCATTTGACTTTACTTCGGCAAATGTAGTTAACATATATAAGACATGTTCAATACCTTCTCCACACAATCCAGTAGGGGCAGACAATCCTTCCGTCTCACAGTAATATCCTCCAGGGCATATTGTACACTGCGATCTCTGATACAAGTTAGTTACGTTGGAATATGTACCTGAAATACATTATCAGAATGTCAGTTAACGACAAACACATGACGACATTTAAAAAAGTGGTCTGCTTCATATTCAGGGTGTGAAATGATCTCTAATACAAGTTAGTATCGTTGGAATATGTACCTGAAATATGAAAGCATCATAAGTATATAGAATTATTATTGTCTGATGTTGACAAAAACATACCATTGGGACAGAGTGTTGGTATAGCACTTCCTGTTGGGCAATATGCTCCCATTGGGCAGCTAAGGAATGTGGCTTCAGTGGCACTCTCTGGGCAATAATATCCTGCTTGACACAGGCCCTCTGGTTCTATCAATCCTAGAGATTGACAGAAATGTCCTGAAAATAAAGAAAACACCTAATTGTATCTGAATTGTTTAATTATACCATTATTTTGTTTTATTTTGCACAATCAGGTTTTAAACTAAGAATGTTTATTTGACATGCTGGACTGGATATTTTTTGTAGCGGTACAAAATGGTATATGTTGGCAGAATGAAATATCAAACCTCTTTCACACTTTTACATCTGAAAAGAAACATCACAGATCACATCTGACTGAAATAAAATGTTTGCAACACAAATAATGCAATTTTAACATATTTGTGCTACTTGTGGAGTCCGACAATTTAAAATTATTTTGGACAAAAGCAGATATTGTGAGCAGACACATTTTGGGATGGCTATTATAGGTTAAGTCACAAGATACTTGTTTCTTGATCTGTGATGTTTCTTTTCAGATGTAAAAGTGTGAAAGAGGTTTGATATTTCATTCTGCCAACAACGTCATGTCGTTGTGAAATCATGAAAATTAATGAAGACTCTTGTAAGGTGGATTGTATAGCATATATAGCACAATTTTAAATGTGGATAGTATTGGTTGTAAATCCCCAACTTAATTCGTTAATTAAGGATTAACTACAAAAAATATTTTCTCCATCGAGGGATAACAAAATTTCCGTTTTGCACATTGTATAATCCATGTAGCGGATTATATTGAATGTTCACAACGGAAATTTTGTTATCCCTCGATGGAGAAAATGTTTTTTGTAGATAATACTTATAAATAAATTCAAACAATAGAATAAACTCAATTTTATTTTTGTAACTGGAAATTTTTGAAAAAAGAGATCAACATGAAAACTGTTAGTTTCCCCCAGAGTAATATATGATGTCAAAGGGTGCGTGTCTCCATGACGATCAATTTTTTTTCCATCCTCTGATAGAAAATATTTTGCAGCCAATCAAAAGTCAGTATTCTCGCAAAATTTATTTATTTCAAGGGACATCCTATTAAGTAGATCGTATGGTTTGTCAAATCCGTAAGATGCATGACTGACTAAATACTTTAATATTAATCCTAATAAGTGGATTGTTTTTCAAATCCTTAAATTTTAACGTGAAGAAAATCCTTTACTGCAAATCTGGATATTTTCTTCAGGATTTTATTTTTTGCCATTTGCTTGTCAAAACTTTACACTTGAGGGAAATATTCATGACATAGATACATATCTGGTTGTCATAATAATCTCAAAACTGTTAGCTTGGGTAGTTAGATTCAAGCATTTACAGCGATTGCAAAATAAGTTATAATAACCCCCATTGTTAACAGTATAGATTTTGAAAGAGCAACATACCGTATTTAAGAATTAGAAGTTTGTTGATTAAATATCTTGTTTTCCAGTATAAATATATTATAGACCTGTTTACCCCTTTTATGTGTCATCAAAAGTCTTAACCCAATTTGTTGATTTGCATGTTTGTCAGTAGTCACTACAACATGTAGTTTTTCAATGAAACACCTGTAGACATTATTTTGACACTGACATTGTAGAAGTAAACAACCCCACAAACGTCTTAACTCTAAATCATACCAGCTGTGCAGTTTATGCATTCGTTTGATGCTTTAAGTCTAGTCATGTTAGAGTAAGTTCCCTTGGGGCATTTGAATGGTTCTGATGTCTGAATGGGACAATAGTGCCCAGCCGGACATTCATTGGCATTTACTCCTTGTGTTGGTGTTCCCGTCTTGGCTCCTTGCCGACAGTAGTACCTGTCAAAATACCATACAACATAAGTACAAATTCAGGCTTACCAACATGCCATATTCTTGGCTTTTTTTGTTTTACTAGGACCATAATGGGAGAGTTCTGAGTGCTAGAGAAAGGTTAAGAATAGGGGAAGCACTCTCACTAAAATGTTGTCAGGTCATAAAATGGTAAGCCTGGCCAGATGACCACAGTGGGTAATGTTGGAGAGTACCAAACTTCTTATAGAATAAAGAATTCTTAATAAGATTTAAAAAACAGTCGGTTCTTTGCAGCCACTATACAAGGTTGAATTCTCCATCCATATCGAATTCAGTGGCAATTCTGCTTTCATTGGTACATTCATCCCTCTGTTGATTTAATCTTTGTACACTTGTTTTTGTCCTGAATATTGCTGGACATCCAACCAATTAATCAATTATTTTTGACTAAATCCAACAAACAACTATGGAAACTTTTCACCAACAAAAAAGCTAAAATCAGCTGTGAAGAAAATCATTTCAAGACTGTATTATAAATACAAATACTACGAAAACAGGGAAAAAAACAAACAAAACCTTAACTACCTAATAAAATGTACATCTGTATAAAGGAAATACATGTTTACTTAATACTTACCCAGCGTTACAAATCTTGGTATAATCTGTCTGAGCCTGTTTGTCACAGAAATATCCTCCTGGACATGGTAAACAGTCCGACTCCATCTGCAGACCGGTATAATTGCTGTATGTTCCATTAGGACAAGGATACTCTGTACTGTATTTAGTTCCATTTGGACAATAATAACCTATGATGAGGCAAAGGATTAATTAATCTTTGTTAAATGTTCAGGCCCATGTTTCATAAAAAGTTGTATAACTTACGACCCATTTGTAAAACTTGTACAAAAGCAACAACTTCGACGTAATCGTTAGTCGTATGTCTTTTTTGTAAAAAGAACGCAACTACATGTAGTTTATTGTTCAATCTTAAACATTTACCAAAATTTTAAAATTATAATAAAAAAATTGTGTCAATAGTAACTTATAATAAGGCAAAAAAAAAGCTTGATCAATCAATTTTTAATATCCATGGGTTTAGAATTATTGTCCAAACTTAAAAGTATGTTTACCAAAAAAAAAAAAAAAAAGGTAATAAAAAAATCATTGACAATAGTAACTTAAGTCAAATAAAGGCTTGATCAATTGGTCCAAGAGTTTGTGGAAAAAACCAAAAAACTTAATCACGGATTCATTGTGTTTCCTTCCTGGATTTTATTACAATAAATCTGTGCCAAGTTGAAGATAGAAACCTACCAATGTATATAATAAGGCAACAAAAACAGGGTGACCACTAACAGTAGCATTTTCATTCAATAATTATTGGTTCAGATAACTAATTATGGAACTGATTTTAAAGTGTCTTCCCCAAGGTGCCTTTTATATTTTTACAGAACAGACTTAAGTCAGCCTAAGGTCAACTACTAACAACTTAACGTCAAACAATGTGACAAAGCCAGGTTGATATGCGATATTGTCGGTAGTTTTGTTCTATACTATATCTATATTGCATAAACTACTCAAATTACAAACCTTCTGGACAAATAGAATTATTGAACAAAACAACTGGTGCCTTGGTGTTGTCACAATAGTAACCAGCAGGACAAGTCTTGCAGGTTCCCTGTTCTGTCTCATCTTGGTAAGTTCCTGAATTACATCGGATTGCCTGGTGACTTCCTTGTGGACAATAATAGCCTTAAAAAATAATTAATCTATCATTGATCTTTAAACAATACAAGACAACACAACACACATCATATTTGAGAATAATCTCAACAGCATCCATATAAATAGCACCTGCATAATAAGATTACATATATAAAAGATAAATATGGAAAATAGTCTACTTGGCAAATTCTCTTAGTTTCTAAACACAGTCCAAATCAAGTACACTTACAAGGTAATTTCTCATTTTATTTTACATTTTAAAAGGTTGTTGCTCCCCTGTTCCTTTAATTATAAATTCAAAATTAACTGCACCTGATCAGCGTTGAAAAAACACATTTATTTTACTCACCTTGTGGACATGTGTATTCTCCAGGTGTGGATACATTCCTTTGATTTACTCACCTTGTGGACATGTGTATTCTCCAGGTGTAGATACATTCATTTGATTTACTCACCTTGTGGAAATGTGTTCTCTCCAGGTGTGGATACATTCAATTACTCACCTTGTGGACATGTGTATTCTCCAGGTGTGGATACATTCATTTAATTTACTCACCTTGTGGACATGTGTACTCTCCAGGTGTGGATACATTCATTTGATTTACTCACCTTGTGGACATGTGTATTCTCCAGGTGTGGATACATTCATTTGATTTACTCACCTTGTGGTTATGTGTACTCTCCAGGTGTGGATACATTCATTTGATTTACTCACCTTGTGGACATGTGTATTCTCCAGGTGTGGATACATTCATTTGATTTACTCACCTTGTGGACATGTGTATTCTCCAGGTGTGGATACATTCATTTGATTTACTCACCTTGTGGACATGTGTACTCTCCAGGTGTGGATACATTCATTTGATTTACTCACCTTGTGGACATGTGTATTCTCCAGGTGTGGATACATTCATTTGATTTACTCACCTTGTGGACATGTGTATTCTCCAGGTGTGGATATGTTCATTCCTGATGGACAATAAAATCCAACTGAGCAAGGTCCTGAAGCAGCAGGATTACCATATCCAGCACAGTAGTATCCTTGGAGACAGGTATGGCAGTCTGTGATAGCAGTACCTCCCGTTGTATTGAGGTATGTCCCAGGCATGCAGTTAATCCCACTAGAACTGCCCTGGGGACAATACTGACCCATAGGGCACAAGTCACCTGAAACACAATGATTAATATAATCCTTACTCAAAAACTGAATAAAGTTAGATTGATTGATTGTTTGAATTTTAAATGTGTTTTACTGTAATCATTGGACAACAAAACTAATGACCTTAGACATGCAGATTGGTCACACTTTTACATATAATTAAAGTAAAGAATGAATTTATGTTAGGCAATTATACAAAAAGGGTGCATAACTCACCTGAGAATTGAGAAGCTACAAGATGTATTGACTGATTGATTGATTTGTTGCCTAATGCCCAGCATGCAGTATTCCAGCTATATTTAACATAAGAACAAGAGAACCAAGAATAACCCTATTGGGGATATAGAACAAACCAATGGAAATTAAATTTGACCACTACTGGAAAAGTATGGAGTGTTAGAATAATTTAGCATTTTGTAGCAGCTACAAAGATACCACTCTTATCATGATCTACAAGTGGTCTGTTACATGCAAGACTACCACCCTGCCCAACAAAGCAAAAACTACAGACCATGACCACACTTTCCATATTATACCCCCACAACCTCAATGATGGGGCATACCCTTTCTACCACCTGAGGAAAGGCAACCATGTTGGGAAAGCCCTAAGAACCCCTCCAGTATGGTCCCAGAGCTACAAAAGAACGAAGATGAGACATACCACCTAGCCTGCTAAGTTAACTGGGTTTAGTGGACTGTTATACATTATTCAAAACCTACATACCATATGTCTTGCCAACAGGTGTCGCTGTAGGTGATCCCCCACTACAATAATATCCTGCATTACATTTTCCCGTTACATTTGATAATCCTATAATACAACAAAAAACAAATTGTTACAAACAATTGATCCAATTGATTCATAGATTTGTAGTCAATAATACACTTATTAAAGAATATACATTGTAATTATGTTTCAATATTCCGTGATCATTTTCACGGGACATAACTCAGATAAAAATGATTGATTGTTTTTGCTAATTTTTGACCTCATCCAGTATATTGCTGGTATAAAAATTTGATTGATTTCAATTTAATTCCTTTTTTTAAAGAAATAATAGCACTTCCAGGACAAATTGCTATAAAATTTACAATTTTAAAAGGCATATCTCCTACAACAATCAATGATCAGCGCTAATTGGCATACTTATTCAAACTAGAGTAAAAACACCTGTGAGCAATGCTCACCATTGATACCCCTCGCTTCACAATTACTTTGAAAATTCAGGTTTTCTTAATTATGAAATTGAAACTTTATCTAGTTAAACGTGAAGGCGAAGTTGCAGATAAAACATGTAACCCTCCCCAATCCCCCAAAGAATGGCATCCCCTATGTCAATGACAAAGTCCATGTTTTTCTATGGGAAACCTCCAATAATATTCTGATCAAAATGTTTAATATCCAGTGCACAATGGCAATATGTGACCAAGATTCTGTGTAAGTTTCAACAAATTCCATTCAGTGGTGTAGGAGGAGTTGCAAATAAAAGATGGGTATCCCCTTATGTCCATGACAAAGTCCATGCTTTTCTATGGGAAACCCCAAATATCAATCCGATCAAAATGTTAATATCTCCTGCACAATGGCACTATGTGACATGGATTCTGTGTAAGTTTTATCAAATTCCATTCAGTGGTGTAGGAGTATTCGAGTTGCACATAAGAGATGGGTATCCCCTTATGTCAATGACAGTCCATGTTTTTCTATGGGAAACCCCAAATATCATTCCGATCAAAATGTTAAATATCTCCTGCACAATGGCAATATGTGACAACATTCTGTGTAAGTTTCATCAAATTTCATTCAGTGGTGTTGGAGGAGTCGCACATAAGAAATGGGTATCCCCTTATGTCAATGACAGTCCGTGTTTTTCTATGGGAAACCCCAAATATCATTCCGATCAAAATAATAAATATCTCCTGCACAATGGCACTATGTGACAAGGATTCTGTGTAAGTTTCATCAAATTCCATTCAGTGGTGTAGGAGGAGTTGCACATAAGAGATGAGGACCCCCTTAGGTCAATGACAATGTCCATGTTTTTCTATGGGAAACCCCAAATATCATTCCGATCAAAATGTTTAATATCTCCTGCACAATGGCACTATGTGACAAGGATTCTGTGTAAGTTTCATTAAATTCCATTCAGTGGTGTAGGAGGAGTTGCACATAAGAGATAGGGACCCCCTTAGGTCAATGACAAAGTCCATGTTTTTCTATGGGAAACCCCAAATATCATTCTGATCAAAATGTTAAATATCTCCTGCACAATGGCACTATGTGACAAAGATTCTGTGTAAGTTTCATCAAATTCCATTCAGTGGTGTAGGAGGAGTTGCAAATAAGAGAAAGTGTAACGGACGGACACCATGAATACTATATACCCCCCGCTTTTCAAGCGGGGGGTATAAATATTATATGAAAATTTGATTTAAATTTTTACAAAATTTACAATTCCAAGTACCATAACCGGCCTAAACATGACAGATTGTTTCTGCTTTTTGAAGTTGTCCAAGATATTATTAAAAAATAAACATTTCATTTATATTTCATCAAAATCTGACAGAAACTGAGGCATCAGAGTGTTAACAAGACAATTTTGTAAAAAAATATTTACAAATCTAATGTGCTTAACAAAAAACATTGATCAGTGCTGATTTTCAAACTTGTCAAAGATCTTGTTGATATTCACATTTTATTTAAATATAAAAAATATAGCCTCATTAACCAACTTCCATAAAAAAAATCATTGCATCTGCTTTGCATAGTTAAATGGAAATTAAACATAGGAAATTTTAAATTATAACAATTAATTAATAAACCATGTTACATCAGGAATGAAACTACATTCAGTTTTAAAAGAATAGAAGAAACCTTCTTGTTTTCTGATAAACAGAGTATTGAACTAGTATCTATTATCAGAATATTATAACCCCTGCAGGATCAGCATTTGACTTTGATCAGTATTCAGCAACCTACCATTATTGTTACAATAATATCCTGGTGTACAAGGGGTCTGATTAGAACTTCCATTGGGGCAAAAGTTTCCTGCCTGGCATTGTCCTCCCTGGGCAGAAGAAGTAGGCCGAGCAAACTGTGATAATGAAATACAATACCATCCCCCATCACACTGTCCGGTGGGCGCGGCAAGTCCTTCTGTCTCACAATAATACCTAATAAAAAGATAAACAAACTGTTCCAAGTATTAAAAAAATGTGAAAAAACTTATCGGTACCATATTTTACAGAACAACATTTTGATTTTATATAAAGTAGAAAATATAAATTAGAACTATCATACTTTGCAGTAAATACATTCTTACTGTTTCCTTTCGGAAAATTATCCTGGGTCCTGGGGTTATACAAAAATGAGCCTTATGGGTTTAGGATCAACATAAGTAAAAAAATATTTCTACCTTTTTTATTGTTCATTTTTTTAATTTTGAACAGTCAATGTAAAATATACCAAATGAAATGAAAACAAAGTTGTGCTCAACGTATGCTAATGGCTCATGAGTTGATATTAAAAACTAAGGCCTACAAAATTACCAATGTAAGGCAATATGACATATATCTTACCCAGGTGGACAGTCAATACAATGACTATCTGCACTCTGCCCTGTAATATTATTATATTTCCCTGTTGGACATGGATATTTGTTTGGTATTTCCGACTTCAAAGGGCAGTAGAAACCCATAGGACATGGCACAGGGTCAGCAGTTCCAACCAGACAGTAGTACCCGGCTGGACAATTCAGACAACCAGACATGCCTGTCTGATTGGTGTAGTATCCTGCACGACATGGTGTAGGTAATTTAGATCCTACTTCACAGTAAGAACCTAAAAAATATAAAGAAACCCACATTTTATACTTGTTAATGAAGTAATCCTTTTAATAACTACATACATGGTAGACAATTAACAACTATCCCACCCTCCACTTCCCCTCACCTTCATAGCCCCTTTTAAAAACATTATGTCTAACCCTTTCCTCTGCTGAGCAAACTTTCATACGTCTCTCTAATGTGTTGGTAACATCACAGAAATGTCACTTTCAGAGACTGCAATAAACTTTTCTGACATTTTTGTTGTTTTTTAATAAATAAAAATGTTAAAGGTGTCAAAAATTATTTGTGCACTTTTAAATTAATTTCAGTGCTCTTTTACAATATTTTCTTCGTATAGCTCATACCATCTGGTATGTTCATATGGATCACATAACTTTTTTACACACACACATCTAACCGTATAGCTCGCATCTGCGATGCTCGCTATTATGTAGTCCTTTTTTACTGGATGAAAGAGCTTAAGTGATGGTAAAGAACCTTAGATAGAAAAACTGGCATGGTAGGAGTCTGGCACACCATGTTTGCACTTGCCCCCACCCCCACCCCCCACCCCCCAGTGTAGTCAATGAGATAATCAATAATAGATTAACAACTACATAAACCACTACAATAGGCCACAAAGATCACTCCCCCCCTTTCCACCCCCATTAATATTCAGTGGAACTAACCTGCAGGACAAATGTCACCATATGTCTTGTTGGTGGGTGTAGCTTCTGGGGACTTTCCCCTACAGTAATACCCAGCAGAACACTGTGGTCCTTTGTCTGTCATATTCTGACTTGGACAGTAATATCCAGGATCACAGGACGTACAGGCCGCCTCAGATGCAAGCTTGATTGAAAATCTGAAATACATTTCAAAACATTGAACAAACTAGAAAAACTGAGCAATGCACACTAATTGATACCCCCACTTCCCAATTTTCAAAACATCTAGGCAGAAAACTTTACGAGAAGTTGATTACACAAAATAGGTACCCTTTATATGTAAAAGAATGGGAGTCAATGTTTTTCTTAGTAAAAACCCCAAATATTATTTGGATCAAAATGTCAAATATCAAGCACAAAGCAAAAGACAAAGATTCTGTTTAAGATTCATTATATACATTCAGTAGTGTAGGAAGAGTTGCCCATAAGAGAAAGTGGAAGAACGGATGGACAGACATCCCCATCACTATATACCCCCGCCAAAGCAAGGGGTATATTAAAATACCATTTGGTATATTGATTCTATGGAATAATTCCAGCTTAAAGCCTTTGAAGTTTAACCAGTATAATTTCTAGTAGGTCATACTTACCCATAAGTCCCTGCAGGACATGGGGTAGGAGAAACACTCTGCTGTGGGCAATAGTGGCCTTTGGGACAGACACCATACTGAATTCCAGGGTCATCACCAGGTGTCGCTGTACCAGAACCATATTTGGAGAAGTGGCCTGCTTTTATTGGTCCTGTTACATTTGTAAGTGCTAAAACAAATACAAACTTGGGTTGAATTATATTGTTAAGTAATTAATGATTTTATATTACCGTAATTAGGGTCGTATTGTCCACGGCCTTTTTCTTTTAATCTTAGTTGGAAAGGAATGGTGCGGATTATACTTAAATATAGACTCGATAGAGTTTTTTTCGCCCCATTGATTGTTGTCAATGGCGGTCGCCATTTTGTTGTTGTGTTTTATGCAGTATTTTCGTACTATTCTAACATTATTCTTTTACAAACTTCCATATATATATATACGTTGTAATGATATGAATTTTTACTTAAATTATGTTTAGGAATATTATATTAATTTTTATAGGACGAATAAAACTTAAAACAGATACGAAAATAAGGGATGTGTAACCTGTATTGCATAAAATGCAAATGGTGTCGTTTATGTAACCTCAAGTGTTTGAAGATCGATGTTTTGATTGCAATCATTAAGGGATTAAAATAAAACGTGTAATCTTTTTGTTTTCTTTGTTTTCGTTGATGAATGAAAGTTGACAAATTGTTTTGGTTTTGAAATGTGTTATTATCCTTTTGAACAATGATCAAAATATACGATATGAGAATGCACTATTTTTTATTGAATTTATTACAATCAATAGAAATTATAAAAAGTATAAACATAAATGATATTTGGAGAAAATGCATCAAGTATCAAAAAGCGTAAATAATCTGTCTATCGCTGTTTTGAACATTGTGACGTTAGGTGTTTACTTAACAACATCCTGACAGAGATGTGAGATGGGCTTTTCTCACTAATGAGACAGCATGGTACCTATTTTTAGCCGGTTGAGATATCCTTATCTAAAGCCGTGGGTGAGATAAGAACTTCACGCTCCTTTTCCCGTAAAAATGTATTGTGACGTCAACTGTCAGTTCAGCAATAAAAATTATAAAATATTTGCTTTAGTTGTGTTTTAATATGTTTTTTTTTTAAATATTAACATGAAAACAACATATCTCAGCTTCCATGACCCAATTTATACCACAATTTGATAGCGGTAAACATCAAAACAAACACTGTGACGCAACATGTGTACACTGGAGATTACGTTCAGGGCAGATAACTCTATTTGTTGAAATCTTCCAACAGAACAGATTTTTTTTAACGAATTAGTGAGAAATAAAATCAAACACCGATGGTAAAGTAAGACGGGAAAATCTCAACAGAGCCTTGTTGGAGACCAGAAATCTTTTCACTTGGATGTCTGAGATTTTCCCGTCTTGCCCTCCCACCGGTGTTAGATTCTATATATCTCACACTAGGAGGAAAGGAAAATACTGCAAAATAGCAATAACTACTTACCAGTCGTCTCACAGTAGAAACCACCATCACAAATAGTACAATCTGTTTCCGCTTCCAGACCCATACGATTTCCATATGTCTCAAGAGGGCAGGGCTTAGGAGCACGCAGTTGGTTTATACCTGTACTAGCAGGACAGTAGTAACCTATAGTAGATATACATATAAACATGTTTATCACGCAATCATAACCTTTGTTGTGTAATAAAAGTACACATATACAGCAGTGGTGTAGCTAGCCTAAAATAAAGTGTACGCAAAATATTACAATAGATTAAAAAAATAGTCACTAAGCAGCCCTTACACAGGGTGACAGGAAAGCTTTGACATAAATCGTGCATGATAGCTGTTTCCTGGCACTAAAATTCTTGTTAGGAAAACCTGGTTTTCTGGACCAACCAATTGACTTTGAAATTTTCTCTCTTTTTTTTATTTATTATGTGACATGTGCATAGCTTCGTTTTTTAGTTGTGGGTTTCAATGCCCCTGCATACAGACCTGTTTTCTTCTTTATGTGTCATCAGTAGTCTTATATTTGTCAATTTAAGATAACTGGACCACAACTGACCACATGATCATATTTGGTGTCCCGAATATCCATAGTTTTCCAATGGACAAATGATGGATGAGGACCTGGGTGATGTTTGGCAAACATCCGAAATTCTATTTGAGTAACTAACTTTTTTGCTCAAAACTGTTAACATTGACTCAAAGTAAAAAAATACATTTAATTTGTATCATTAATTAGCAATACAATGATTAAATAAAGCTGTATTTCTTGGTAGAAAAATAAAATTAAACAGTGACTTATGGGTTGGATATCTTTAAATGCATTATATTTGATCACAAACTCACTATTGTTCCAAGCTGCATGAGTTACCATTGCTTTTGGCCATTGATATATCCCAACTTTCTGCCTTGCAGGATCACTATCAATGAGATGCTTGATTTCAATTAAATTTCTCTTCCATTTAAGTGTCGACTGAATTACACATTTCATGATTTTGAGGTAAGACATTTTTTGTTAACAAATCTACAACAATCACAGTTTTCAAAGCTTCAACAGGTTGACTGCTACAGAGTCAAACCTGCTATAGTGACCACCTCTCTTAACCACTGACATTTCTTAAGTGATCTCAGTTTTTATCCCTTTGGAGTAAATTGCTACCATAGTAACAAAAGATTTACTCACCCTGCGGACATAAAGCTGGGGCAACACCAGGATAACAAATATACCCAGCTGTACACAGACTACATGTTGACAATCCAGTATTGTTGGCATAGTAACCAATACTGCATTGCTGTGGTGAATCACTTCCTGCTGGACAGATGTTATACAATGGACATATGTTGCCCTGTGTGCTGTTGATATGGTCTGGTATCCATGCTCCTCTAGTGCAGTAATAGCCTGCTGCACAATTACCTGTAAAAAGAACAACTTAAATCTGAATGCATTTCGGCATGAGTGATCATATTTTCAACATTCACGATGTGTGCATGATTATGCTGTTTATTCTACTGAACAATATTTGTTGTCAAAAACTTAGAGGAACTTAGTATTGGATGTTCCTGCATGTCAGTATTTGCTAGAAATGTCAATATGGACATAAAGATTGTGACATCACTTCCAGGGAGTGAAAGAATTCACATGTGAATTATCAGAATTTATTTCACCGAGAAATCTTTTTTATTGTAGTCCCTTTCTTTTTACACCATCCGTTCAGCACTGAAAATGTGGTTTAATTAAAGAGATTGCCTTTGATGCAGGAAGGCATATTAACACAATACAAATATTATGTTTAAATGATGGTGTCAGTTGATATTAGCCCTATCAGCCTTGTATTGTACCATTATAGATTATTTACGTTTTTTGAACGAGATGCGTTTTCTCGTCCATATCTCATCGAAGGGCCACAGCCCTGAGATGAGATGACAAGAAAATGCATCGAGCTTCATAAAACGTAAATAATCTGTTTATCGTTGTTTTTTAACATTGTGACGTCACAGTGTTTATTTAAACGACGTTTTGACAGCAAGCAGAGATGGGCCCATCTCACGCTAGTAGAGTTAGATTGAATAATACCGCACACAAAGATCAAAGGAAAATACTGCAAAATAGCGATAATTATAAATATATAATGTTCTGTTCATATCTTTATAATAGATGATGGTACGACTAACTACCTACCTCTGACATTAAGGCCCTAATATAGTTTTGCTTGAAACTTGCATGAACCATTCAAAAAATTTAAAAAAAACATTGCAACAGTAAACGTAGGAATTCTTTTTGAATACTTGCAGACATACATTATCAAGTTAGCTTTTAATAACACATTTTTTAAATACATCAGTGTTTCTTATTTGATACAAAAACTTCAAATGGTTAAAAAAAAGCAATTTTACACAGATTGTAAAGTTTACAAAACTCAACTTTGATACCTTCATATTGGATGTTCCAAAAATATGATAAATGGAATTCACAAAAGAAGCTTTAGAGATGCATATTACTTAAAAATAAGTCTAATAATAACAAACCTGTAACTGCTGTCAGACCTGTACCATTACAGTACTTCCCAGGGTCACATGGTAGACATGATGCCACCGATGTACCTCCTCTGTCAGGATTGTAAGTTCCTTGTGGACATGGAATCATGAGGGCAGTACCAGCCGGGCAGTAGTAACCTGCATGACAAGTGTCACCATAAGTTATTATGGTCTTATTTCCAGCAGTGTCATTGTTGAAGACAGGGTCATTTGAGAGGGCATTCCCATAGCAAATGTGGCCAGCCTTACATTGTCCTGTTACGTTCACTGACCCACGATCTTGGCAGTAGTACCCTGCAGGGCAGTCAGTACAGTTCAAAATGTTGGTCATATTCATCCTAAAATGAACAACAAGATTATTGTATAGCTTTATAATAATTTGATTTGCATTGTAAGCTGATTGGCTAATTTAAATAGACCAATACAAGTTTTATAAAATAACTTGCACTGATACGATTTCCCAGGTCCTGCTTTCTTAATAGTCCAACAAGCAGATGTTCACACATTCTCTGGCAGAGAACATGACTGGCTCCCAGATATAACCTTTGCCACACTTCATCCCCATTTACTGCGGAACTACATTTGTCGTCTGCCTGTGATGTTTGTAAACACAGACAGATGTTTAAAAATATAGTCTATTTAACCAAAACCAAATAAGGAATTGTACAAGAAATCATTCAGTTATTCCGGATCTCAACTGTGGTACCGTTTATCCAATTTTACGTGTAATGCCCAAAATGTATACAACTTTAAAGACAAATTTAAAGACCACATTCTTGGACATATTTAGGAATATTATACCAATGTACTGCATTATTACTCTTACTGTTAATGTTTGATGAAGTCATAAAGTTGATAAGTTTGTGTTCTTTATAAAAGGTAAATTGTACTGTTTGACAAATGTATATCTTTTTTATATAATCTATCTACATGAAACTTCAATGAGGGCCTCAGGGAAGATTAGTTATATACTAACTGTGTTACTGTCTATAAATAAAGTAATATTATTATTATTATTTATACACTTTTGATATGGTTTAACATAAATATTAATGTGTTTGTACTTGATGCATATTCGCCATCAACCAATGGTGTGGCGTAGAATACCCACAATCCTTTCTGTAAAGATAGATGTTTACTAGTCGATACCCATTTAGATTACATCATTTCTAAACACTTCTTTATATATTGCATATTGTAAAAATTTTACATTTAATTATTTCGTT
This sequence comes from Limnoperna fortunei, assembly GCA_944474755.1. Classification (NCBI taxonomy): domain Eukaryota; kingdom Metazoa; phylum Mollusca; class Bivalvia; order Mytilida; family Modiolidae; genus Limnoperna; species Limnoperna fortunei. The sequence continues at coordinate 27,326,152 of OX104125.1, forward strand.
TTGAGTAGAATTATTATATAAGTAAATTTCTTATAACTATTCTTCGGTCAGCAGTAAACATTAAAAAAAAAAATGAAGCAGAACTTAAGATCAACACCTCATGGTAAAAATTAGAAATGGAAATTAGAGAAAATCAGGCAAAGATGCAAAAAATTTATAAAAAATGTAACCTGTAACTTGGTGAATGTGATTTAATTTTGAATTTTGATTTTTTTTGTTCTGATAAAAATTATGAAGTTTTAGTCAATTCATAATATTGTTGGTTTAAATGATGTTTAATGCTATCAATGTGGGATATACACAGTTAATTCCTGTACTATAACATACCTATCTGAATAAGTCCCAGGTGGGCAGTCCTGAGGTACATAGGTACCATTTCCACAATATTTGCCAGCAGGACAGATATAGAACTGGGTCATTGCCTTATTTGGACAGTAGCCACCTGGTGGACATTCAAAACACTCAGCATAACCATGGAATGGCATATACGTTCCAATCTGGCATTCCTCTTGGGCTGTTGATCCATTCAATGAAAAGTGACCTAATTATAAAAAAAAAAGGAAAATATTATAGAAATGTTTTTGTTTGTTTGGGGAGAAAAGACAGTTTTATGATATAACCTCTTTCTAACATACCCAATACACTTTGTTATAGTACTCATTATATGCAGGAATATTTCTCTGTACTGAAAAATAACAAATCTGACCCAGACCAATTCAACAGAAAATTAGCACTACCATGATATTTAATTACTATTCAGCATTGTATGAGAGTGTTCCAACAACACAGTCAGTTGTCCCCTCCGCCATCATATTGCTCCAATAACAGATGGAGGAACAACAGGACTAATTTAGGTCAGTTGTCCGTTCCCCCAATCTTTGCCCGACAGTTCTCCAGTATCAGATAGAGGAATATAACAACAAAACTAATTTAGGTCAGTTGTCCGTTCCCCCAATCTTTGTCCCACAGTTCTCCAGTAACAGATGGAGAAATAAAACAACACGACTAATTTAGGTCAGTTGTTCGTTCCTCAAATTTTTTTACCACAGTTCTCCAGTAACAGATGGAGGAATATAACAACACGACAAATTTAGGTCAGTTGTCTGTTGCCCTAATCTTTGTCCCAAAGTTCTCCAGTAACAGATCAAGGAATATAATAACATAAATTACCTGGTTCAGTTGTCCATTGATATGGAACTTTGGCACTTCCGTTACAGAAATGTCCACCCCAACACATTCCAGTTGGGGCACCTCCAGCAACAGATGAACAGTAATATCCTTGATCACAATCCGTACAATCGTAATCATTTACAGCTCCGGAAGTGTTACTGTAAGTTCCAAGTGGGCATGGCTTAGCAACCCAAGATCCTAAAAACAGATTACACTTTGCAAAAGTACAACTACAGATAAATCAACAATCCAAAACTATGGCTAACAACAATGTTCTGATGGTTTAGAAATTGTAACAAATTTTATCTGTTCCAGGAAGCTATGTTGAATCTCGGATAAGGGATACAACTGTAGACTACTTTTGCACATTTTTTAGTTTTGTTCTTGTTTAAAAAGTAAATAGCATCACAGAACATTCCTAGGTCACGTTCAAACGATGGAAGACAATATATATTATTATGTCGTCCTTTTGGGCAGTGTTCTAATTTGGAAGAATTGGCAACATGAGGTTAAGAGAATACAGGGCTTTGATTTGTGAGGGTATGAGAATATTCAGTGCTTTGATTTGTGAGTGTATAAGAATATTCAGTGCTTTGATTTGTGAGGGTATAAGAATATTCAGTGCTTTGATTTGTGAGGGTATAAGAATATTCAGTGCTTTGATTTGTGAGGGTATAAGAATATTCAGTGCTTTGATTTGTGAGTGTATAAGAATATTCAGTGCTTTGATTTGGTTTAAACTTTGTGCTTAACAGTAACTTCCTTACCTAGTGTACAATATCCTCCTGCTGGACAGAGTTCACCGGTGATGCCATCTGTAGGTGCAGAACTAGTTGCTCCCCTATAGCAAAGGTAACCAGGGTCACAGGGAGCTCTTGGCTGGAGCAGACCTGGAGCATCACAGTACATTCCTAGGTCACAGAGAGGACAACTTTCCAAGGAAGGAAGACCTGATATATTACCATACCGTCCTATTGGGCAGGGTTCAGGTTTGGAAGAATTGGCAACACAGTAATAGCCTCTGTCACAGATGACCTCTTTACTAGATGCTAATGGACAGTAGTTTCCTGCAGTACAAGGTTTACAGCTGCCAACATTAGGGGTTCCCGTAACATCTGTATATGTTCCCTCTGGACACTGAACCTGTCGTGGACCATAGGATCCAATCAATGCTGGTACAGATCCGTACTTGTTAGTTATATTCGTAGGACAATAGTAACCCACCTCACATGGCCCGGTGGGAACTGATGACCCCTCTAAACAGTAATATCCAGCGTCACATGGAGCACAATCAGTTATTGCTGCAGCACCGACAGTCTTCCTTACTGTTCCAACTGGGCACTTGGTTTCTTCAACAGTTGCTAAAAATAAACAAATAACCAAACGAAATAAAATGGCCCTGGACGCATAAACAATTCTTAGATGATTATTTTATATTGACTTTGTTGTCATGTAATGGAAATATTTAAAAATAAAAAAATTATTTTGAATAATCCCAGGTCCATACACATTCTTAGATGGATTTGTTTTTATGCACAATATTTAGAAACATAATTATTTGTGTTAGTTTAATTCCCATGTTTAGATTTTACTTCAGCATATATGATTTGCTACAACATGCTACATGAACTGTAATATATGGTTAGAATTAACTGGAAAAAAAATAGCGCTGTACATGGAGAAGTTTTAACATATATACAACTGGAACAAAAAACAAATATTATCGTAGTCAAACCGTTCTTAGGCGACCTTTGAAAGGAAACTTTTAAAAAGGTCACATAAGACAGGAGTCCATCACACTAAAAAATCCCAGCACAAGGTAAGTCAATGATAAGTCAGTTACAGCCCTTTATATGCCATACAGGACTATTTTTTAACATGTTCTCATCTATCAGATGCATCAATTCTTCAATATCAGGTATGCGTAACACATTTTAATCTATTGGTTTTTAATTTGTTAGAGCACAAAACACTGTCATTTTTAATGAACAACTTCAACAATCAATACAGAAAAGTCATTTCTTACAAAACAAATAAAACTGAATATGTTTCGGAAGTCTTGTATATGGCAATGCATCACTAAATATCCGTTTGTTTGGAGGAGGTTTAACACCACTTTCACAATTGTTTAAGTACACACCCAGCCAGCAGTAAGGCTCTATTTAAACCTACAACTTTTGACAAGCATGTGATCAATAGTAGATGACTAACTACTTGGCCACCAATGGCTCTTTATAAAGTTGGTACATTTATGACAAAAAATTACCTTCTAGACAATACTTTCCAATAGTACAGGGTGTTGCATCGTTGACTGTTGTGAGACCTGCGACACAGTATTTACCAGCAGGACATCGCTTGGTCTTTAACATAGCATCTTGGGATGTTGTAGCGTTGTCACAATAATGTCTGAAAAATGAAAGCATTATTTAACTATGTATCCATTTGGAATAATGACAATCTGTTCTATGTATTGAAGGATATAATAAATTTTAACTATATATCAGTGAGACATGATTAGTTTCAAACAGACGGAGGCCTGGATGGATGGACGGACGGACAGACTGATCACTGTTTATAACTCACTTTGACCTTTTTATAACTCATTTTACACAATATAGCAACAGTTTGAACTTACTTCTTAAACAACAACTCTTAATGTATGAAACTGATTGGCTTCATGACAAAGAATTGGCCTAAGATCGTTTGTTTGTTTGTTTGTTTGTTTGAATTGTGTTTAATGTCATTTTCAGCAATTTTTCAGATATATCATGGTATCCAGTTTTTGTTTCGGATGGAAGCCAGAGTACCTTGAGCAAATCCTGCCCTTCAGTGGAAAAATTGGCAATCCTTGTCAATTAGGGTTGAAGTCTAGCACACCCTGCAGACAGTGAGAACCTGCAACCTCAGTATTGACAGAACACATGATCAATAGTAGATGATTAATACCTTTACCACTTGGCCACTGAGGCCCCAGAATTGGCCAATGATGATATATTTTTGTATTTTTATTTGGCTAAAGTGTTCTACATACCCTATTTCACACACTTTACAGACAAACTGCCCAGGTTCCGAATAATAGCCAACAGCACAGTTTATGGGTGTGGTTGTCCCTGTACCTTGAGGACAATTAAACCCTCCAGGGCATGTTATACAGTCAAATTGTCTCTTTGCTGGAGTGCCTGAAAGTCAAAAATTATTCATAGCTTAAATTCACAAATACACAATTTTGCGAATTGGTGGTCAGATTCATATTGTGTTGTGTTGACTATAGCAACTGCTCATGTGAAAGAGGCTGACTATGTTATTCTTGCCTAACACTGGATGTATCGTCAGTTTTTATTGGAAAGGGTGAATAGTTTTATGACATCATATTTGCTAATAATGCCATCAAACATACAAAAAACGGATGCCATCCCCAGTAAAAAAACAAGTATCTTGTTTTAGTCTGATTTTTATTCCAGATACACAATGTTTATTATTATGTTTATAAGACGTTTTTAACTTAAGTGTAACTTGGTTCCTATCTTACTTTTACTTAGTATACAAAGTGTAGCACGAAAATATGAACAGATCCAAGTTCTAAGCAAGAAAAAATATGAAAATTTCCAGAGCAGATATGAACTTAGTGCCACAGGGAGATTGCAAATATGATGCTGCTAGGATTGAAATGAGTATTACAAAACTTAATTATAATAAAATTTAATATTTTGGCAGTCACTTTCAATCAAAAAAATGTATTTCAATGTGTTTAAATATTTGTAATAGTACATTGTACATTAAATACCTAATATTATATGTTTGACAATGAAGTGTACTTCTACTTCTAATTCTACTTCTTTTATTATTCAATCAACTTGTGTACTAATGACAATGAGAAATTTATTTTATTAAAAAGTTTTGTTGCAGTTGATTTTTGTTTTCATTGAAATGTTGAATATTTATATAAATGTGTGGTATCAGGAGACTGAAAAATTAACTGTTGGCATAGTAACCAATACTACATTCCATTGAGAATGTGGTATTCAGAAAGACAGGTGTTGTACAGGTTTTACCAACATGGATGACATTAATATCCATTACTGAAAAAAGCAACTTTGATTTAATTAGTTCAGTATCACAGGATGAGTAAGTATAATGGCAACGCAGTTAATGAATAGCAATGAATTTCATGTCAACTCTGTTACATTGGTGACACAAACATTAAACCCTCTAACAAATAAAGATGATTTAGTGATTCTTTCATACCTAAAACATTTCCCGTGCCATCATCTCCATACGGCATGTATGTTCCTGCAGCACATTCAGTTGGTTTATAGACAGCAAACTCACAATAGTGTCCTGAAATGAACAGCATTCTCTTCAATGTTCTAATATAAAGTGTTCATTAGAATGAATTTAAGTTAAATGTATGATAAAGAAAACTGTTTATACATCTGAAAGAAAATGAAGTGTTCAGAAAAATACAAGACATTATACTCTCAACAGTCATCATTATTTATTATGTATTTAAGAAAGGACTCCAATTTAACATTCTTTTATTGGGTTGTAAAATATATTTTGGATGTTCACAAATGTATAATCCACAAGTGGATTACGCTAGGTGTGAACCCACAAAATTTATTTCCTAAACGATTAAACTTGGATTATAATTCGTTATCAGTATATTAAATGTTTACAATGCAGTACCTAGTGTGCAGTTTTTACACTGATATCTTGCAGACAATCCAGTGACATCATTATATGTGCCATTAGGGCAACCAAACTCCGTAGCAATCCTTGTTCCCTGTGGACAATAATATCCTGGAGGACAGATTCCAGACACTTTACTTTCTCCTCCTGTAAAGTAAAAAAAACAATCAAATACAAAAATGGCTGGATTTCATTAAAAATTTACAAAGTCGGTTAACAGGAAGTAGGTAAGCGACAGACCTGAGATGGCATCCCAGGTTATGGAAGGCCATGCTAATGCTGCATACCAAATTTCAAGAGAATGTGATTAGTAGTTGCTGAGAAAACTGTTACGAAAATTTTCTACCATTGAACATTAATTTTAACAACAATTAACTAAGTCGGTTAACAGGAAACAGGTGAGCGACAGACCTGAAATCTAATCCCACGTTATGGGAGGCCATGCTAATGCTGCATACCAAATTTCAAGCAAATGATACGAAAACTTTTCCCTGCCCGCCCGCACAACATTCACCATACTATAACCCGGATTTTCACCCTGTGAAATCCGGCCAATAAAAGATCATCTAGACAGGTAGCCAAGTAAACTCAATTTGCAACAGTAAAACATGGATTGTCAGATATACCCAATTAAACAGTAAAACATGCACTGTTAGTTGAGACAGTAAAAAATGCTTTGCTAGGTTCTCAATTTGCTACAGAAAAACTTGTATTGCCATGTATACTCAATTAAACAATGAAAACATGCATTGATGGGTAAACTCCAATTTGAGACTGTAAAACCTGCTTTACATGTTAATATCAATTTGCAACAGTAAAACATGCATTTCCAGTTAAACTCAATTTAAAACAGTAAAACATACATTCCAAGTAACTCAATTTAAGTCAGTAAAATATTCAATGTTACAAAAACTCAGTTTGAGACAGTAAAACATTTATTGCCTGGTAAACATAATTTCTGAAAGAAATCCCATGATTTGTGTCTGCAACCTTTATGAGCATATGGCTGTCTATTAACTTACATATCAAACATTGGTTAATAACAATAATAAGAAATCCTTGCCTAGAAAATACAATACATAAATAACATACCGTTACAATAGTATCCTGGTGTACATGGAGTACACTGCGATGCATCATACAAGTCAGACCTAGTGGAAAATGTTCCTGATGGACATGGATAAGTACTGGACGATGGAGTCTGTAGTGGACAATAGAAGCCAGGCATACAGGGTTGTGGAGGGTTGCTCGGCCAGCCTAAAACAGAACATTTCTATTAGTAAGTTAAAAATCAACAACATAATAAAAAAGTTACATTCAGTAGTTGCTAACTTTGATCTAAACTTACTAAACTTATTTTAACTTAAAGTTCTCAGACCTACTGTTAATAAGCAGCACTAAAAATTATGTGCAAATTAAAGATCTCAGGAACACTTACCAAATTATTTTGCTTGTGCCAAAATTCATACTTGTGACATCAAAAAAAAAAGGTTGTTGTTGTTGTTTGTTGTTTGATGGTGTTTAACGCCACTTTCAGCAATTTTTCAGCTATATCATGGCGTCCATTTTTTATTGGGGGAGGAAGCCGGAGTACCTGGAGAGAACCCCCGACCTGCGGTAGGAAAACTGGCAATCCTTGTCAATTAAGATTGGAGTCGAGTACACCCTGCCTGCAGTGAGAATAGAACCCGCAATCTCAGTGTTGACAGACCACGTGATCAATAGTAGACGAACTACCTTGACCACTCGGCCACCGAGGCGCCCCAAAAAAAGGTATATACGTGTGTTAAATAAAGACTTAACATATACAGCAGAACTTTGATAGCTAGGACTCAAAGAAGTTGTCAAAAACAGTTGGACATTTGCTATCCATATGCCGTATTTTTGTAACCATGGGAATGATTTTTATAATAGATTTAGCTTTGCAAATGTAAATATGCTTTTGTCATACTAAGGGCTTAGGACGAATATGACAGAACTTACCAGAGGCCCAGCCACAATACATCCCTAATGGACAAGTGCTACATTCATCAGCAGACGTCAGATTTGTACTGTTAGTGTAGGAGCCTGGTGGACATGGAAACTGGTCTTTGGCTATAGTACCTGCTGGACAATAGTGGCCTACAAAATAAAACAAGAAGAATAAAAGTATTGTCATACCTGTTTAATAGAAAAAATCATTAATGCTTCAACTAGAGCAACAAGTGAGGATACAGAAAGATGTCTCGCCTGAATTCCGCATCAGTAACGAAAAAAAATTACGTCATAAGCATTACGTAAATAGCATTAAAATGTTATCATTTAAAATATACAATGCATGGTTACAGAGAAACAGACCTAATCGTAAAACTTTAACTTAGTCACTGGACCATAAAATTGAGGTCATGGTCAGTTGAAACCTACGAGACAGTCATGTACTAATCATTAGCAACCTATATCAGGGTTCACCACAGGCTGTTTTAGCGTGGAGGGCCGCCACGCTTGATTTTTTCCCCGCCGCGCTTCATTTCCAAGCGCCACTTTAAAATCCATGTACGCCGCCACATTCTCAGTTTCACTTTTCAAACCACGAGTGTAATTACCATCGCTTAATTTTCAACTATAAAGGGTGACCATCGGCCATGACACGTTTATTGTTAAATAAACATCCTAATTAGGCATATTTTCCGCCCGAGTGATTGTTACCTGTGGATAATCGGATGAAGAAACACAGGTAACATATCGATCGCCATTTGTGAGAATATTTAATAACGCATCGGAGACGGAACAAACTAGACGGAAATCCGTACGCATACGATAGCTTTAACCTACGAGAACAGGGATGCGTTTGATGTTGAAATAGTGTGGCAAGAACTGAAAACATGCGTACAATATGCATCTAGAAGCGTTACATGGATCCCCGAGTCTACATCATAATAAAAACGGATATAAACAAGAATTAAACTTATAATATTACATGTGAACATTTTATTGAATTTGTAACATTTTAATTGACATTTTATGAAACTGAGATCAATTCAGTCATAAAATAAAAACAGCAATTATTCTGTATGTTAATTTCAGTAATCCAAGGTCAGTTGCACTAGAGACATATAATTGCATGTCTCTGGATGCACAATTTTTTTTATGGAAGTACTGAAATATTCTTTTAAAAAAGGCAATTATTGTGGACATAGAAATCAAATACTTCTTTAGAAAATATAAAAAGTGTCAAGGGTAGAAGGTTTTCACCATGATAAGATAATAACCCATATCCAATCCCAAATTACACTGCAAGGAAACACAAAATTGTATTTTATCAACCAAAGGGAAGACTATGATAAGTAAGATGTAGGGCAAGTTTTGTAAGCTCTTCAATTAATTAATCTATTCACAAATATGGAAAGAAATTAATTATTGAATAATATATGTTGAACATTTACCATCTAAGAATGCTGGATAAAAAAAACATTAAAAACATATGGTGAATATTTATATATTTATTTTTTGCATTCAGTTGGTATTAGGGAATCGACATGTCTGACGAGTACATTTCCTCCACCCTTGAATTTTTTTCTGTGGTGAACCCTGCTATATACCAAATATTGTCATCCTACCATCCGTGGTTACAGAGGAACAGCCATAAACCAAAAACTTTAACGTAGTCGCTGGACCGTGAAATTGCGGTCAAGGTCAGGTGACACCTACCAGACAGTCATGTACTAGTCATCAGCAACCTATATACCAAATATTGTCATCCTACCATGCAGTAGGAACTGGCGTACCCCAAAAACTTTAACGTAGTCGCTGGACCGTGAAATTGAGGTCAAGGTCAGGTGACACCTACCAGACAGTCATGTACTAGTCATCAGCAACCTATATACCAAATATTGTCATCCTACCATGCATGGTTACAGAGGAACTGCCATAACCCAAAAACTTTAACGTAGTCGCTGGACCGTGAAATTGAGGTCAAGGTCAGGTGACAGGTGACTGACTGGCAAGTACTCATCATAAGCTACCTCAGGACCAAATTTGATGGACCTAGGGCTTGGGCTTACAAAGATATGAAGCAAGATGTCCAAGTGTTTACGCCGCCGCCGGATTCCCATACATATGTCTCGCCTCCAGCGACTATCGTCGCAGGCAAGACAAAAAACATTCCAATTTTTAAAACATACCATAAGTAGTTTTTCTCCTAATATCACTAAAAAGAACAATTTAAACTGATTACAAATTCCTTATGCAGTTTAAAAGCTAGATAAAGGAACATCTGACTAAAAAAGCATAACATGTTTATAATTTATAATATAATATTATAAATATTTATATTAGCATTTTTAAAGTCCATTCCTTTTCATTGTGTTCCTCTTTATTAATTAATTAATTTATTTATTTATTTATTTATTTACTTCACTCTCACCTTTAGGAAGTATGTTTATTGTAGCATTGTTAGTGTTGTTGTTATTGACATGACACCAATACACCTTTTTTTTCATTTGTGTATATGCTTTGAGACAAGATGGCAGTGGTTGTTGAAGCATTGGTTTAATATTTAAGGAATATTTCACATTTCTGAAAATGTAATAAATTATTAAAAATAATGTGCTGGGATACCAACACAGAAGTCGCCCAAAATGTACATGGATATTATTGCGTTCCACTCAGGACATTAAAATGTACCTAAACATCAAATTTCATTAAAATCGGACATTTAAAATTTGACGCGTTTTTGGCGGCCATTTTGAAACGCCAGGTGGGAAAAATAAATTTGAATTTGGATTTGCAGTCGGGACACTTAAATCCACCTCCACAACAAATTTTGTTGCAATCGGAGCTCGTTAAATATCATCGAGGTCGGATAACGTTGAAAATTAAACACGTTTATCGCCACCATTTTGAAACGTGATGTCGGAAAAAAATTTCAAAGGTAGCGTTTCACTCGAAATACTAAAATCTACCTCCATACCAAATTTCGTTGAAATCGGACAACCGGAAAATTTTTGCCATTTTTTTCTATCTACAACTGTGCCAAGTTTCATTTGATTCTATTAAGACGTCTCTGAGAAATGTGTCGGACAAGTTCACGGTCTAGAAAAAGTGGAAACCGAAATAATAATAATAATAATAATAACAAGTGCTGATTGTGATTGCAAGCAAGTCACAAAAAAATCCCCTCCCGTGCCCACTTTTGTCACAATTCGGACAACTTTTCAATTTTCGCACTTTGGCGGCCATTTTGAATATGGTGGCCATCTTGGACTTTGGCAGCCATCTTGGATTTGTTCGACATGTTGTTCGTAATATCAATATTGACCTAAATGCCAATTTTTGTTGAAATCAGACAACTTTTCAATATTCGCACTTTGGCAGCCATTTTGAATATGACAGCCATCTTGGATTTGTTCGAAAGTGTCGCCATGTTGTTCGTAATATCAATATTGACCTAAATGCCAATTTTCGTTGAAATCGGACAACTTTTCAATTTTCGCACTTTGGCGGCCATTTTGAATATGGCGGCCATCTTGGACTTTGGCGGCCATCTTGGATTTGTTCAAACATGTCACCATGTTGTTCGTAATATCAATATTCACCTAAATGCCAATTTTCGTTGAAATCGGACAACTTTTCAATTTTCGCACTTTGGAGGCCATTTTGAATACGGCGGCCATCTTGGACTTTGGCGGCCATCTTTGATTTGTTCGAACATGTCACCATGTTGTTCGTAATATCAATATTGACCTAAATGCCAATTTTCATTGAAATCGGACAACTTTTCAATTTTCGCACTTTGGCGGCCATTTTGAATATGGTGGCCATCTTGGATTTTTCGGAAAATGGTCCCATATTGTCCGGGACCTTAATATTGACCTATAAACCTATTTTGGTTCATATCCATATTGTTTGTGATTTTTTATGATTAATTTTGTATTTTTTTCAAATTCAAAATGGCCGCCAATCCAAGATGGCCGCCATTTTCAAAATTTCGAAATCGGAAACAACATTTCCTAGTGGTGATCTATCTTTCTGGTAAGTTTCATTGACCTATGTCTTTTCGTCTTCGAGAAATCCTACGGACAAAGTTAGGTCCAGAAGAAGAAGAAGAAGAAGAAGAAGAAGAAGAATAACAAGTGCTGATTGTGATTGCAAGCAAGTCACAAAAAAATCCCCTCCCGTGCCCACTTTTGTCACAATTCGGACAACTTTTCAATTTTCGCACTTTGGCGGCCATTTTGAATATGGCGGCCATCTTGGACTTTGGCAGCCATCTTGGATTTGTTCGACATGTTGTTCGTAATATCAATATTGACCTAAATGCCAATTTTTGTTGAAATCAGACAACTTTTCAATATTCGCACTTTGGCAGCCATTTTGAATATGACAGCCATCTTGGATTTGTTCGAAAGTGTCGCCATGTTGTTCGTAATATCAATATTGACCTAAATGCCAATTTTCGTTGAAATCGGACAACTTTTCAATTTTCGCACTTTGGCGGCCATTTTGAATATGGCGGCCATCTTGGACTTTGGCGGCCATCTTGGATTTGTTCAAACATGTCACCATGTTGTTCGTAATATCAATATTCACCTAAATGCCAATTTTCGTTGAAATCGGACAACTTTTCAATTTTCGCACTTTGGAGGCCATTTTGAATATGGCGGCCATCTTGGACTTTGGCGGCCATCTTTGATTTGTTCGAACATGTCACCATGTTGTTCGTAATATCAATATTGACCTAAATGCCAATTTTCGTTGAAATCGGACAACTTTTCAATTTTCGCACTTTGGCGGCCATCTTGGATTTTTCGGAAAATGGTCCCATATTGTCCGGGACCTTAATATTGACCTATAAACCTATTTTGGTTCATATCCATATTGTTTGTGATTTTTTATGATTAATTTTGTATTTTTTTCAAATTCAAAATGGCCGCCAATCCAAGATGGCCGCCATTTTCAAAATTTCGAAATCGGAAACAACATTTCCTAGTGGTGACCTATCTTTCTGGTAAGTTTTATTGACCTATGTCTTTTCGTCTTCGAGAAATCCTACGGACAAAGTTAGGTCCGGAAGAAGAAGAAGAATAATAATAATAATAAGAAACGGTGCAAAAACAATAAATCCCCGACACTTCGTGGTCGGGGATTTAATAAGAAACGGTGCAAAAACAATAAATCCCCGACACTTCGTGGTCGGGGATTTAATAATAATAATAAGAAACGGTGCAAAAACAATAAATCCCCGACACTTCGTGGTCGGGGATTTAATAAGAAACAGTGCAAAAACAATAAGTCGCCAAAACTTCGTTTTGGACGACTTAATAACATGGTTTGGGTCTGTTTACACCTTATAAACTATGAAGCAGCTTATAAAAGGTAAAGATCCAAGCCAGGTTATAGAGTATAACTTGTTCAGAAATGTGAAATATTCCTTATCATTTAATTTTTACTATAACTCATGACAATTTTTATGGTAAAAACATTGATGATGTTATGGGACCATTAGAATTTTAACAGCGTAAGAAAAGGTCATATGACGATTGTAAGTAATGTCATATAATATGGGTTTCTATATTTGAATTAGCAAATCAGGTTTCAACGTACTAAGCAAATTAAATATAGTTTTTTTTATATTACCATGTAGTATTTAAAAAAAAAGACTAAAGTCTCACCATCTTGACAGGGTTGAGTAGAAGAAGTCTGGTTTATCTCTGGACAAGCAAACCCTTTATCACAAGCATGGCAGTTCAATGGGTGACCAGTATGTTCTGTGGGATTGTAAGTTCCTGGTTCACATGGTATTGGAGAAGTTCTTGGTTCTGACTGGGTCCCTGCTGGGCAGTAGAAACCAGCAGGACATGGAGTACACTCGCTAGCATCTGTAAATATTTTTACAGTAATTATTTAATTTAACACTGAAAAAATCTTCTTTTTTTGTTTGCCTACAACATTTAGAATGATAGAAAAAGGTCAATTGACAAGTTATAAGTCCATTTCTGAATAATTGTATGCAATAAACATGAATTTTTGAATTTCTTAATATTTTTCATGCATTTAACAGACATTTTACCATAGAGAGGATATAGTAGTTTAATGTTTTGATGTCTTTTGCAATTAAGAGAAATATGCAATTAAGAAGTGGAATCCACTGTATGTACCTGTACAGTCAGAGTTGCTTGGCATAATGTAGCATTCTAATTTCTGTTAACAAAATGTCCTTACCACACACTCAAAGTGGCACATTAAAATCTGTCCTTAGCATTCCCCTACCCCCCCCCCCCCCAAAAAAAAACAAAAAAAAACCAAACAAACTAAATGCAATGACACATTTGAATGTGACCTTAATCCTCAAATAAACAACAAAAAATGATTCAAGTATCAGGACCAACACAATGACAATTTCAAAGTGTACGCAAATGTTGTTTCAATGAAACGGTCCTTATACAATCATGTAATTTTCTTGGTACAGCTGATGCACTTATAGTCTCTTGGTAGAAGACTTTTGTATAGGGGTAATACAATTTTCTACCCAAACAAAAACTGAACACCATGATGTAGCTGCAAAAATGTTGAAAAACTAACAAAAAATATTAAAACAAACAAATCAACAATCTCTGGCTAGTCCAATCCCTATGAAACAAGGACAACAGGTGGTTGAGCTGAATCCTCTATGTCTCGTTTCTGATCTAACACAATGATTAGATATAAATATCTGCAAATCACAGTTTATTTAAGGATTGTTATCAATTGTTGGTAAGATTATTGGATATAGATGAATTTGGTTGGTTTAAGCTAATAAATCGCAAAGTTGTTTATGTACAGCATAACCGATCCAAAGTCTATATCCAATTATCTAACCAAGAATTGTAAACAATCTTTATACTTAAATTCAATATTATGAAAAGAAATAACAAGAACAATATTTAACAAGTAATCAAAATATTTACAATTCGTTATTTGAGGAAGAATACAAGTTCATCATCAACATCATCAATCAGTCATACGCTGGAGGCGTGGCTAAAATACCAAGTTAGTTTATACAAAATAGACAACGCTGCTCAGCTATAGAGCATTTAAAAGAAATAAAAATATTTTCAAATAAAAGGAAAGACATACTTCTATATCCAGTGCTTGGACCATATGTTCCAATAGGACATGCATTCTGGAATCCTGAAGCCTGATTTCCCACACAATAGAATCCAGCTGGACAGTCAATTCCAGCCGTCGTGGAACCTTGTGGACAATACTTCCTCTCTGGACATGGCTTGCAGTTCTGAACTTTAGTGGCATTAGTTTCATCCAAATATGTTCCACCTGCAATTAGTATTACAGAATATATTAGTCTTAGTAAATCACTGCATTTAATTAAAATAGAAAATACCAATAACAGTCTGCAGTCAAACTTTAGAAAAAAAACATTCCACTTTTTGCAACATGCCCTAAAGCATTCTATGTTATATTTTTCATTAGTCACACAAAAAGAACAATTTAAAATGATTTTGCCATCTTTGTCTCTACAGGATTTTTGGTACTTTTACAGTTTCTGTCTGTTAGTCCTTCCCATTATGCTAATTAATTTTTTGTTTGTAAACTTGTTCTTGTCCTGAATATAGCCTTGCCGGACGTGGAGCAACCATTCAATCAATGAATCATTATTTTTTTCTGTTTTTAATTGTCAATTTTTTAATTATTTTTGTCCATTCTGATTTAGGATATAAAGATCTTGTTATTCTCTGCTGTCGGGACAAATTAAGTTACCTGGACAAGGATACTGGACACTCAATGTGGTTCCTGCCAAACAGTAATGGCCAGCAGGGCATGGATAGCTTTTATAGTCTACTTCTCCCGGTCCTTGACAGAAGTAACCTGGAAAAAAATTAATCATAATTAAATATTATGTTACTCATTGTACATGTATCTAATCTTTGGTCTAATAGCGTTTAAAAACTTTCAGCAATTTTTTGCTTTATCATGGCATACAGTTTTTATCGTGGGATGAAGCTGGAATACCCAAAGAAAACCGCAGACCTTTGGAAGGAAAATTATCAATCCTTGTCAAGTTTGGAGTCGAGCACACCCTGTCAACAGTGAGACTTGAACTAGCAACCTCAGTGTTGACAGGGAAATAATTAATAGTGGACTACATTAACCGCTCTGCCACAAAGGGCCATCATGTCAATAATAAAACACTAAAATTGATACGTGTGTAAAATGAGGATTATTGCATTAACAAGTGTAACTGTGAGCTCCCTGATGATATGGCACAATCATACAAGCTATTGAGAACAAATTGTATGATTTATCTGCTAAGAAAAATGCGACAAAAAATGGTTACAGACCAACAAACTAATTAACACACACAGACTGAAAACAATATACCTGATAGGTGTAGGACCACCAAATACCGGGAACCAGTCCAGAGGTTGTACGTAAAAGTAGTACATGTACTAGTCAACAGACAGGTTCACTCTTGCATCATATAGAATTCGAACCGCACATGATACCAGAATAAATTTGGTATTTTTGGAAAGCTGAATATTCTAGGAAACTTGATGATAAAGTTTTATTGGTTTTAAATGAACATAAAAATGTTGAGAGTCAATTAGGGACAAGCACTATTTTTGGACTGAAATAGAAAGTGAAAGTAGATTTTTAGACCACATGGACTTCAGGTTGAGCGTTTTTTCTTATATGCAATGAAACATATTGTGAAATTTTGACAGAATGTTCGGCCAGTGCGTTTTTATAGGGGACAGAAACAAAGGTAAATTTTCTAGGATAAGTCAAAATTATCAAATTTTAATATAGCCAAAGAGTAAAAAATCTATGGTGGTCCTACACCTGATATAGTGACTAGGGATATAATCAAATTTCCTCATTTACTCATTTATACTTTTGAATTAGGTTGTATATAACAGTTGTAATACAACAATTATGTACAATGATGAAGTCTACAGAATTTTAACTATACAGGAAACCAGAATTTCGCATTTCTGGAAATTTGAATATGCATGGATTTCTATATTTGAATGAAAATGTTTTGCTCTACTATGAGGGTTTTTAATGGTTTTTTATTTAATACTGCTTGTTTTCCATAGAGTACTGAAGCTAATAACTGTGACTGCATTAGTTCTGAACAGAATGCTATAAATTATTATGAGTGAGCATCCACAAATAAAACACAATTTCAATGTATAGATATATAATTCTAATATGATTTGCATATTTAGAAATATGTTTATTTCATTGGTTGAGATTACTTCCGGTAGAGGTTTTCAACGAAATTATTTTTCGATAAATGAAGTTGACTTAATTTATTTTTGGATAAATGACGTTGACCAAACTATTTTTACCATAACCAACGTAAACAAAGATGGCGGCTTTCAATATCGAAAGTAGCGATCAGTTTACAAATTATTTGTTTGATGAATTATCATTAATGATTTGTTTTAATTGACAAGGATTGCCAGTTTTCCTACCGCAGGTCGGGGGTTTTCTCCGGTACTCCTGCGTCCTCCCACAACAAGTGTGGACACAGAAAAACGTCTCGCCTGCATTCCGCATCAGTAACGAAAATAAATTTCGTCATAAGCATTATGTAAATAGCATTAAATATCAGCAGCGGCCTGTATACAAAATATTGTCACCATACCCTGCATAGTTACAGGGGAACAGCCGTAACCCAAAAACTTTAACGTAGTCACTGGACCGTGAAATTGAGGTCAAGGTCAGGTGGAACCTACCAGACAGTCATGTACTATTAATCAGCAACCTATATACCAAATATTGTCATCCTACCATGCATAGTTACAGAGGAACTATCGTAACCCAAAAACTTTAACGCAGTCGCTGGACCATGAAATTGAGGTCAAGGTCAGGTGACACCTACCAGACAGTCATGTACTAGTCATCAGCAACCTATACACCAAATATTGTCATCCTACCATGCATAGTTACAGAGGAACTGTCGTAACCCCAAAACTTTAACGTAGTCGCTGGACCGTGAAATTGAGGTCAAGGTCAGGTGACACCTACCAGACAGTCATGTACTAGTCATCAGCAACCTATACACCAAATATTGTCATCCTACCATGCATAGTTACAGAGGAACTGTTGTAACCCAAAAACTTTAACGTAGTCGCTGGACCGTGAAATTGAGGTCAAGGTCAGGTGACACCTACCAGACAGTCATGTACTAGTCATCAGCAACCTATACACCAAATATTGTCATCCTACCATGCGTAGTTACAGAGGAACTGTCGTAACCCCAAAACTTTAACGTAGTCGCTGGACCGTGAAATTGAGGTCAAGGTCAGGTGACACCTACCAGACAGTCATGTACTAGTCATCAGCAACCTATACACCAAATATTGTCATCCTACCATGCGTAGTTACAGAGGAACTGTCGTAACCCAAAAACTTTAACGTAGTCGCTGGACCGTGAAATTGAGGTCAAGGTCAGGTGACACCTACCAGACAGTCATGTACTAGTCATTAGCAACCTATACACCAAATATTGTCATCCTACCATGCGTAGTTACAGAGGAACTGTCGTAACCCAAAAACTTTAACGTAGTCACTGGACCGTGAAATTGAGGTCAAGGTCAGGTGACACCTACCAGACAGTCATGTACTAGTCATCAGCAACCTATACACCAAATATTGTCATCCTACCATGCATAGTTACAGAGGAACTGTCGTAACCCAAAAACTTTAACGTAGTCGCTGGACCGTGAAATTGAGGTCAAGGTCAGGTGACACTTACCAGACAGTCATGTACTAGTCATCAGCAACCTATACACCAAATATTGTCATCCTACCATGCATAGTTACAGAGGAACTGTCGTAACCCAAAAACTTTAACGTAGTCACTGGACCGTGAAATTGAGGTCAAGGTCAGGTGACAGGTGACTGACTGGCAAGTACTCATCATAAGCTACCTCTGGACCAAATTTGATGGACCTAGGGCTTGGGCTTACAAAGATATGAAGCAAGATGTCAAGTGTTTACGCCGCCGCCGCCGCCGCCGCCGCCGGATTCCCATACATATGTCTCGCCTCCAGCGACTTTCGTCGCAGGCGAGACAATAAAAACTGGACGCCATGATATAGCTGAAAAATTGCTGAAAGTGGCGTTAAACACCATCAAACAAACAAACATTAATGATTTGTGTTAAATTTAAAACTTTCATTGTGTTCGATACAGAAAATAAGGCTATATATTGATGTAAAACTTAATGGTTATTAAAATCAGAAAATGGTTAATGGAATAATCCTACGTAAAAATAAAAACAATATTTTCATACGTTCAGTCAATCCCGCTACCAAATACACAAGAAATATGAAGTTGAGAAACATGTTAGATAAATTAATTTCTTAATGCAATTTTAAAGAATTATAAGGATTAAACACTGCTTTCAATGGATTTATCGGTATATCAACAAGACCATCTAATTCACAAACATATCGTAAAAGTCCTTCGGACTTTTATTTCTTTGTGAGTGAGTTGGTCTTGTTGATATACCGATAAATCCATTAAAAATGGTGTTTAATCCTATAATAAAGAAAAATTGTCTACAAGAAAATCAGTAACACTTGGAATATAATGGTAAACACCCCATTATTCTTAAATCACTCAAACATGAAGCACTGACACATTTTAACATAGAGATCTCATCCCATTGTAACTGTGTTCAAAGTTTTGTGAAATTTTGAAGTCATCTTCATAAAAAAAGCTTCAACATAAGGAAAACCTTAGATAGAACGAACTAACCAGATATCTATACATAAAAATGTGGGACATAAAAATCAGAAAAATGTCATATTCTGGTAAAATTCAAGATTTATATTTGGAGATGGCTAACTATGACACACACAAAAACACTACACTGTAACTTTACCTGGTGGACATATTACACAAGCACTCGCATCGAATGATCCATTGTATTGATTATAACGTCCAGCTTCACAACGATAGAAATTCTTCCCATCACACCATCCGCCTTGTGGACATAACCCATCTGCTGGAGAGGGACTAGTTGATCCCATGGCACACTGGTACCCCTCGTTACATTTACTACAGGCTGTAGCTCCTCCATTTGAGTAGGTACCAGGTGGACATTCAGATCTTCTGGAATCTAGAATATGTAGAGTCAAAATAGTTTCTCCAATTGTTTTCAATTTGTGAAGAACTTAAGTAACATATTTTTGCCATCCCTATTGCCTAATTTTAAGTATACGATACAGAATGCATTATAAATGTTGTTTAACAGGAAATAACAGTTATGTATTTAAAGATGTTCTGGCATCAATTGGTGACTTGATGGTCATACATTGAATTATGGAAGACGTGTAAGTGGAGCCAGAAAACATTAGCAACCATCATATCACCAACTGATGCAGACAAATCTTCAAATACACTTCAGTTATCTGACTTTTAATGTAACTGCAGTACAAATCTTATATATTGAATAAAATTAGAATTATTTCATGTACTATAATAACATCTGTGCTTGCAATAAAGTTTGACAGCATCAATCGTGGAATGATGCCATGAAGTTATTCATATTGTCCAATCAGAAATGATGTTACAGCCAGTATTACATTAGGATTTTTTTATAACCTGTAATGTGTACAACATAGTAAATGTTTGATTAGAATCTGAAGTAAACAAATTTACATATAATTTAGGGTTAGGGCATGGTTAGGGTTATAGTATGCAAAATCTGAGTAAAATGAACTTTTTTATTCCATTAATCTAGAAAGCATTATGTACCAATTTCTTCAAACAGACTTTCCTTTAACCAAAGGTGTTTTTTTTCTTCAGACCAAACCAAAACAAACAACACAAAGAGGCATAATTAGAATTTCCTATAAATGTGGAACAATTTGTTTTATACAAAATTTATCACAGCAAGTATTAGGTGGGGCAAACCTGATATGAAAAGACATGTTAAAATCTTTATCAAAAACAGAAAGTCCTACATTCCTTTTATCGTTAATTTATCTACTGACCTGATAAATTTGGTGATAAATGCCAGTACGTTGTTACTGACTTTATCCGCAGTAGACAACAAAGGAAAAATGTACGAATTACAGACAAATATCTGGGCTAATTAGACTCCCATAAAGGAACTAAATATATAAGCTTACATTCTGGTTCAGGGCAATAGAAACCAGGTTCACATCCTGTACAGTTTGTTGATCCTGCAGCACTGTAGAATCCTGGTTGGCAAAGTGTCTGGCCCTTTATTGTTTCAGGACAGTAATAACCTTCTTGACATATTGTGCATTCTTTCTGGTTGCCAAGAGAATACCATCCAAGTGAACAGTTTTTACTGAAGATTAAAAGGTCAGAGAAACATTCAAATTACAGTTTTTAGCAATTACCGTAGATGCTCGCTTAAAAGTTGGTCTGCATATAAGTCAGGGGGTTTTTATAGGCCTTAAAATCTGGTATTTTGCTGTTGACCCTCGTATAAGTCGGTCGGAAGACAGTCGTGTTGACATGAGTCAGAATCAAATAAATATTCCAAATTTGTGAATAACAAGTGTGGACACAGAAAAACGTCTCGCCTGTATTCCGCATCAGTAACGAAAATAAATTTTGTCATAAGCATAACATAAATAGCATTAAATATCAGCAGCGGCCTGTATACAAAATATTGTCACCATACCCTGCATAGTTGCAGGGGAACAGCCGTAACCCAAAAACTTCAACGTAGTCGCTGGACCGTGAAATTGAGGTCAAGGTCAGGTGACACCTACCAGACAGTCATGTACTAGTCATCAGCAACCTATACACCAAATATTGTCATCCTACCATGCGTAGTTACAGAGGAACTGTCGTAACCCAAAAACTTTAACGTAGTCACTGGACCGTGAAATTGAGGTCAAGGTCAGGTGACACCTACCAGACAGTCATGTACTAGTCATCAGCAACCTATACACCAAATATTGTCATCCTACCATGCGTAGTTACAGAGGAACTGTCGTAACCCAAAAACTTTAACGTAGTCGCTGGACCGTGAAATTGAGGTCAAGGTCAGGTGACACCTACCAGACAGTCATGTACTAGTCATCAGCAACCTATACACCAAATATTGTCATCCTATCATGCGTAGTTACAGAGGAACTGTCGTAACCCAAAAACTTTAACGTAGTCGCTGGACCGTGAAATTGAGGTCAAGGTCAGGTGACACCTACCAGACAGTCATGTACTAGTCATCAGCAACCTATACACCAAATATTGTCATCCTACCATGCGTAGTTACAGAGGAACTGTCGTAACCCAAAAACTTTAACGTAGTCGCTGGATCGTGAAATTGAGGTCAAGGTCAGGTGACACCTACCAGACAGTCATGTACTAGTCATCAGCAACCTATATACCAAATATTGTCATCCTACCATGCGTAGTTACAGAGGAACTGTCGTAACCCAAAAACTTTAACATAGTCGCTGGACCGTGAAATTGAGGTCAAGGTCAGGTGACAGGTGACTGACTGGCAAGTACTCATCATAAGCTACCTCTGGACCAAATTTGATGGATCTGGGGCTTGAGCTTACAAAGATATGAAGCAAGATGTCAAGTGTTTACGCCGCCGCCGCCGCCGGATTCCCATACATATGTCTCGCCTCCAGCGACTTTCGTCGCAGGCGAGACAAAAATCATTATATCAGTATTTCTTTTTGTTTATTATTTGTTTTTCGTGTTTTATGAGTTAAATATCGCTTGTCATTTTTCATAAGTGGTTTGTTTACAATAGTGTACACATGTTTTGAAAATGTAATCGTAATTATCTCCCTGAATTTGCTATGTCTAAAAACCATAAAAAAGGCAAACACAAGTAAATATACAAATATTCATTTTCGTAATTATTTAATAGTTAAAGCAGAGTTTTTTAAATAAATGAAAGCTAAAATAAAAAATATAAAGGAATATGGTTTGTAAATTAAAATAATAATTGATTAAAAAACTAATTTTGTAGCATATAGGTATAAGTTAGTTTATATTGATTTTCGGTTTTTAGTTGTATCACGACATCACAGTATGTATTATGCAATACATTCAAATAAATCGATACTTGTATAAACAGTGGTAAATACAAATGGAAATATGGAAACTGGGTAAAATAAACAATACACAAGTAAAAACAATCATTACTTTTAATGTCTTAAATATACTTTATTTAGCATTACTAATCACGTATCTGTCTATTTTCGTCTTTATAGTACGATCTATGTACGGCCTTCAAACTTCGACCGGAATTCTTTCCTCTTGTGGTATGACTCGCTTAAAAGTCTGAACCCTTCTTTAAAACCAAATTTTAACTCCCAATTTACTGACTTATGTGCAAGTATGTATGGTATAATGACAGGTAAAAAAGCAGAAAGGATGTGTCAAAAATAAAAAAATAATAATTGTGTGATCTATATTTAAAAAAATTAACTAATTTAAGGTATCCGACCCATAATTGAAGTTACCGTTTAATTTTAGTTGTTGACCAAGAAATACAGCTTTATTAAATCAATGTATTGCTAATTAATAATAAAAGTAAAATATATCATATAACTTGAGCCAATGTTCACAATTTTGAGGAAAAAATTTGGTTACTCAAATAGTATTTCCGATGTTTGCCGAACATTACCGAGGTCTGCTTCAATGAAAAACAATTGACATCCGGGACAAGAAATATGATCACGTGGTCAATTATGGTCCGGATACCTTAATATAAAGAAAAAAATGTACAGAAATGATAGTCTTACATCGTTGCATCTGTATCTGTATCTGGGCATTCCTTCCCGGCAAGACACTCCGTACAAGCAGTTTGGTTTCCAATGGAATATGTTCCTGGATCACATATTACTTCTATTTTCTGATTGGTCGATGGACATGCTCTGTTAAAAAATGTATAATACAGTCAGCTTATGATTTTATGACCAAGTTAGCAATTTTTCAGAAATTTCATAGCAAAAAACTAAATCTCTCTCCTCCCCTATATTATTTTATGTGAATTTCTATATGGTAATAAACATGCATGTACAGATTTATGGAAAACCATTTTTAAATTCAATATAAAATAAAGAACAATTAAAAATTTTTGGAATATTTTCCACATAGGTCATGCTCCTAAATTCTAGAGAATGCACTATAGACATTTGTTAAAGGGAGATAACTTTATACACATGTAAAATATTAAATGTACATTTGCTTCTATGAACAAAAGAATAAAATAAAATATATTCATTTTTTTTTATTTATATCTATCATACCAAATATGTAGCCTTTTATACAATGTAATTATTTAAAAATCTGCTCGATGCTTGACTTGGTGCACCAAAGCCTGAATAAAGGATAAATTTATCATTTTTATCAAGGATAAAGTTATTGTTTTCATCAACAGTTAAATATCTGACATACTTTCCTGCAGGACATGATGTACAAGACGTTGATACTGCTAATGAATAGGTTCCAGGTGGGCATTTGTCTGTTTGTGTTGTAGTCGTCAGCGGACAGGCATACCCAGCAGGACACTGGGTACAGACTGTAGCCCCTGCAGTAGAGTAGGTACCTGGCTTGCAATCTTGTATTCCTGTTCCATCGGTATTTGGACAGATCTTTCCTGGCAAACATTTTGTACAAGATGTAGCGTTGGCACTAGAATATGTTCCACTGGGACATGGAATTTCCACTTTTGAGCTGCAAAATTGTAAAATTTGATAGGTTATATAAGTTTATTGAAACTGTTCATGGGCAAGCATAATAGCTAAAACCAATACATTTTGTCAAAAAAAAAAATTTGTGCCAGTTAAAAACATATGTTGTACAGCAACCTTTTTTATTATTTGTATTTGTTTATTTTCTGTCTATTTCTTTCAAGGAAATTATTAAGTGCTTATGATAAGTATCCATTCAAATAAGTTGACAATAATTAATAAATATTGTAATCAAATTTATAAACTTTATTACGAAATCATGGAAAAAAAAGAAAGCACTCATAAACTTACAGTTCTTAAGCAATAAATGTTACTTAATTGAAAACAATATACAAGTCAAATAAAATAACGAACAAAACAACATAAAACATAATCAAGATGAAATTCAATTAGAGCTTATAATTTCACTAATTAATGCTGTATGGATTGCAAAAATTCATCGAGTTAAGTGAAATATCTAGACAATCGTGATTAACACATCCATAGGTTGGGCATGTTTTGCCCACCCTGTACCCCATTCTATAGGCTGGGCATGTTTTGTGCCCACCCTGTGCCCCACTCTATAGGCTGGGCATGTTTTGTGTCCACCCTGTGCCACAATCTATAGGCTAGGCATGTTTTGTACCCACCCTGTACCCCACTCTATAGAAGGGCATGTTTTGTGCACACCCTGTGCCCCACTCTATAAGCTGTTCATCTTTTGTGCCCATCCCTATAGGCTGGGCATGTTTTGTGCCCACCCTGCGCCAAACTCTATAGACTGGGCATCTTTTGTGCTCACCCTGTGCCCCTGTCTATTGACATGGCATGTTTTGTATCTACCCTAGCCCACACTTTAGGCTGGGCATGTTTTGCCCACACTGTGCCCCTCTCTTCTGGCTGGGCATGTTTAGTATCTACCCTGCGGCCCACTCCATAATCTGGACCATGTTTTGCCCACCCTGTTCCCATTTCCACTCTGGACGTGGCAAAAAGTGATATTTCAACTAAGATGTAATTCAAACAAAATGATCCAGATATACTAACGTTATACTGATGCAAAAGAATCCAGCTGAGCATGGTTTACAAGTCATGTCACCTGCCAGGGAGTACCACCCACTAGCACACTGTTTAATCTTTGTTCCATTTGTAATATCTGGACATTCAAATCCGGCTGGACACTGGGTACACTCTGTGGCTCCCTTATCACTGTAGTAACCTGAAAGTGACCTCATATATACCAAACCATTTAATATTTTCTGATTGACTAATGCTGTTTTAATGTCAGCAATATTAAAAATATCAACATATGCCCATTTGTTGTCCTATGTTTTTTTATGGATGTATGCACTGTGGCAGCCATTTTGGATTTTGAATTAACACCAAAAAAACTCAAAATTAGTAGAAAGCAATCTCATATTCATTTCTAACATATCACAATTCCTTACTTATTAAAATAAATAATTATTATTATATGTGCCTCTTTCAAAAACTCCAGCTTCCTCCACAGCTGATGCTGTGATATAGCTGAAAAATTGCTGAAAATATCATTAAACCATATTTAAACAAAGGTGCAGATAATTGGTGTATATACATGTCAGATATACCTCCAGGACAAGCTGTGGGCGCAGCTGTTGTTGTCGGACAGTACATTCCACCAGGACACTCAGTGCAGTTTGTTAATGAGCCAGCTATGTTGTACTCGCCGGGGTCACATGGGTTGGGGTTTGTGGTCGGATCTAAAACTTCATATCCTAAAAAATAGATGGTAAGACTACACTAAAAATTACTTTTACAAACTATTTTTTTCTTATTAGTTTATTATATTGTAAAAAAATTCAGATTTCAACATTCTGTGCAAGACAAACAGACAAAATTATAAACTAAAATTTCCTGAGAAAGGACATCCACAAAGTCCTTTCCTAAAAACCAATCAAACGAAGTAAATGTTATCATACAAACTAAATTACACACCAGCATTCTAACTTTTTACAAAGTCATTTTAAACAATCAACAATTTTAACTATAGAAACAATATTTATAGATTAATTAAGTTTTTTTTAACAAGACACATTTTCTCGTCATCTCAGAGATGTCTCCTTCAATGAGATAGGGACGAAAAATGCATCGAGTTTCATAACTTAAATAATCTGTGTATTGCTGTTTTGTAACATTGTGACATCAGTGTAAACTTGATGACATCTTGACAGCAAGGTGAGATCGGCTCATCTCACCCTATAGAAGAGTGAGATGGGATAATACAGCACATGAAGATCACAGGAAAATACTTCAAAATAGCAATAATTATTATTTATAGGATTTATTTTAAAGAAATATACTGAGGTGTAAATCTGGCCAACTGAATAAAAATCAGAATGTTTAATGGCCTTTGTATCCTATGTTAGTAAAATTACAAATTTGGACTAAATGAGTAAAATCAAAATGATTTTTGTACACGATGTCATGTAAATTACAAATTTAACCAACCTATTTACAAAATGACAAAAATCCACATAATTTCTGTGTAAATTTAAACCATAAATTTAGCTAACACTGTCACAATATAGGGTAAAATAAAAATGATTTTGATGTTACCAAGTAGATTTATTAATGTGTAAATATTTCAGATTGACCAATAGAAACACAGTTAACAAACATACCAGCTGGTGCAGCTGTACAACTAGTTTGTTGCCCCAATGAATAAGTTCCTGGACCACAATCTACAGAGGCTGTTGCGGTTGGACACTTTTTTCCCCTTTCACAAGCGGTACAAACTGACATTCCTGCAAGTGCATAGAATCCAGTTGGACAAGGTGTTTGTGCGGCAGCGCCATCTGGACAATAGTTACCAGCCGTACAGGCAGTACAAGTCATTGCTGGAAAAAAAAATAATATACACCGAACCATCATTGTTTTATCATTATTTCAATTTCTCAAGTCCTAATGAGGAATTAGTCAGTAACTCTGAAATTACAATGGTGAAATCAGTCAAATTTCCATTTGATCTGTGTTTTAAGTTGTCCCAAAAAACATTTCCAAAGTTCAAAAAATTATTTAGTCAAGTTTCACGAATAAACTAATGTCATGACATACAAAGGACCAAATTAAATATCTTTAATTACCAGTACTATTTACAACCACACAAATTTCTAAACTTTTGATATAATGAATCAATAAAAAATTCCCATCAAGGAGTTTTTAAAAGACACCAAGCAGATCAAAGTTTTATAAACTTCTCAAATTGAGATTTTTCTCAAATCATTGAGTGTCTTCAGATTTTAATTTTTCCAGGCACCTTATTGGTCAACATTTGAGTTGAAAATATGGCCAGATTGTGCCCAATATGACATGGTTGATAAAAATGAGTACTCAAATTAAGTACTAAAACTTACATGCTAAAGGACTATACTGGCCTAGTGGGCATTTGACTGGTACCGCTGAAGCAGATGCACAACCATATCCAGCAGGACAATCAGAACAGGCTGTCGACCCAGCTGCAGAATACTTATCTGAAAAGGGAGATAATAAATAAATTACCAAAAAATGTTTGGTTTATTATTTATATACAGAAAACTGCATCATACCTTGTTGGTGGGGGAGAGTGGGGGGATGGATGTTGTTTTCAAGGAAACAGATCAAGTCTATGATGCACACAATGTGCAATCGTCAACTTATAAAATATATATAATTAGTTTTCAATAACACCATGTTGTTTAGTAGATAGTGTTGCCATGTTTTATCCAACTGACATGGTGCATTATGGGATTGAATAACTGATTTTATTACCATTTCTTCTGCTGTTATTTACTGCAAATAATGGGACCACATTGATGTTGAAAGTAAAACTATTTTCAAACTAAAATATATAAACCTGAGTACTGGTAGTTTTGTTTAAGATGCATTTATGCCTGAACAAGACATGACCAAACTAGGTTGGGGAGACTTTAGTACAAATAATATGATTGGTGGATATTGTTTTGTGCCAATAGATCATAACAAATCAATCAGTGTAAATTTTTATGAATGGTTCAGGTCTGAATATTTCCCCACAACTTCCACCTCCCCCTACCAATTTCAGTGCAATAATTTATGGAATAACCTCTAATAGTATATATTCCATAAATTTATAAGTAGATAAGAAATGAAAATATGCAAATATATTATGTACATTGTGACAAAAAGTAAAGGATTATGTTTGTTTGCATATACAACAGTATTTGAAGAAAATAAAATTCAGAAAATGTCTCACCCTCTCCTCCCCCACTAGAGAAAGACACTTTTTTGAACCCACATCACCTATGTAAATAAATGAGTAAAAATGTTACATCAAAAATTTCTGTCCTACCATGCACATTTAAACATTAAAAGGAGAATGAAGGCAGGGAAAGCGAGGGGGAAACATGGAATCTTTTGGAACAACCCTTCTATTACAACAGATTGATTGAGATAAAAATATCTGGCATTACTATGGCAACTTACTTGCAGGACAAACTACTGGAGCAGCTGTAGTAACAGCACAGTAACTACCAGCGGGACATTGTGTACAGATAGCTGCCCCGAGTACTGCATAATACCCTGTAGTACATGTTGTTGGAGAAGATCTATAAATAAACAAAATTATATTATAGGTTTTTTTTAAATAAAAAAAAGATTTTGTTAAGATAACTATGCCATACTAAATTTTCAGGTTGTCCACATCTCCTCCCCACCCCAACCCTCACATTTACCAACTAGTAAAAAAATTAGTGTCAAATTATGAAACACATATGTTAATGCTTAGAAGATAAAAACACATTTTTTTACATGTATTTCTTTTTTTATAATTAACTTGAATAGGCAAATCAAAATACAAAACAAACACACTGAATGTCACCTCCTAAATTAAGTGTAACAAAAGGAAAAAGAAAAGGTTTTCAATCATTCTGTTTATTTTATTGGCAACCACATGCTTACAAATTGATGTAAGCAGTATAACCTACAAAGATCGATTTTGATTTTCCCAAACTGAACGGTTGTTAAAACAATACTAAGTGGGGTCAAAACCCAGTTTATTAATTTTTTATCCAGATTGGATAGTAAAATATATTGTTTTCTAAAAACAACCGGGCATGATTCTTGAAAGTCTTGTAATGGTACCCCACAAGTATCCAAACTGCACTAGCTATTGTTTTCTAGTGCTGGAATTTATAGTATCATCTAGACAATCAACACACTGGGTTTGTACACACTACCAGATAAACAATCTACTCATCGTTAGGATCAGACTTTAGATATGACATACTCACGTTGGGTTTGTACATGCTTTACCGGCTGGACAATCTACACACACACCTTGGTTAGTATCGGTTATCTTATCTGAAAATAACAATTAACATCATTAAAATTAATGATGCACTCGACGTAAATGTCATAGAACTTCTTGATTTATGCTCAATCAAATTTGTTTAAATAATGAAAAAGAATATATACTAAGTCTATACTGTATTTATATATTTTATAGTGATTTTGTTATGTTATAAAACTTTTGTTTGGTGAGCACACATTGTATGGGCTAATCAGAATGCAGAGTTTATGAAAACTGTTTTTAGCCAGTCAATACTAGAAATCATAAACCCTGAACCGTATCAATGACACTGTCGACATTTACACCAGTTTTTTTTTTTTTTAAATTAAACTGGAAACCTGTGCCAGAACTATAGATAAAAAAGAATTGAGCAACGACAGCCACTTTTCATAGTTCATCAGGACCCTTACATACAACAAAAATATCAGACCAAGGCATTTTTGGCAGTCAGGATCGACAATTTTCACCAACTCTGAGAATGAAGTTACTTAAACAATTAATGTGAGTAAAATATGACAAGATCATTCTGATTAAAGTAGATATTCATTTACAAAGATATAGAGTGGATTTTATACATACTGTTAGCACACAGAGTACAAGTGGATGACCCAATAGGTGCCACATATCCAGCAGGACATTTTTCTGGTGACGATGTGGCATTCACACATTTATATCCAACAGTACAAGTAGCACATATGGTGGCTCCTAAAAACATAAATTTAAAGTAAATTGTAATTTCATTACAATTTTAATCATATAATGGCTGAAAACCCATGGCTGATATAAATTTATAGTACATAACATGTGAAAATACTAATTTTTCATTGACTGATTAACACTATCTGTTGAAAGTTTTCACTCCACCTTGATGACTAGCAACTGTAACTAGCAACTGGAATATACTTGGTTATACCTGTATATTTATTTAGATTTTAAGTGCACACACCTATTTTACTGAATGTTTTCTGCATTAAGGTTTCATTTTATACTTACCAGCTGTACTACTGAATAAACCAGGTGGACATGCTGTGCATCCTCCATCTCCTGCCTTACTGAAAAATCCTGCAGGACACATGACCGCTGACCCTTGATTTGGACAGTAATATCCTGCTGGACACTGGACACATGTTGTTTGTTCTAAAAAATTTCATCATAAACTTACATAAATCTTCATTAGATATCTAATTTAAATTTAAAAAATAATAATGAATGAGTCATGGTAACCAGTCCAATAATTAAAATGAAGAAAAACTAGGTATTAGTGAGATGGTATCAATCATTGTGGGCCCTGTTGACCTTGAGGTCAAAGTTCAAGGTCAAAGGTCATCAACAATGGTATGTAACACATCACCTTGATATTATCTTTCCAAATATCAAAATATCAAAAGCCTATCTCAAAAGATAACAAGAGGCTCTCAAGAGCCTGTATCGCTCACCTGATTAGCTGGCATAAATAACATTATCTTTGTTGAGACCATCAATGAATCTTGCTGTCTAGTTTCAACTGGTTCAATAGTTTTAGATAGGAAGCTATTTTAACACTATTCTGTAGGTTTCTATGTAAAATTCATTTCTACAACAGCAGCTATCATGGATTTTTTATCAAATAAGCAAAGATAAAGTTTTAAGTGAACCAACAGATAACAAAGTTTCAGAAAAGATGGCATTTCCAAATAGAGTCCTTTGTTAAACTTAGTTTGAAATGATGATGATGGCCATTTTTACTGTCTTACTATTATAATTAAATTTGGAGAGGACCATCCAATAAATATTCCTAATAACTTTTGTTTTTAATTGGTTAACTGGTTTCATAGCAGAAGCCTTTTTAAACTTTTTCACATAGGGTCCTAAGTTAAAATAAGTCCTGCAATGGTAGCCATTTTGAATTTCCGATTTGCATAAAAAAAATACACTTTTTTGTAACTTTTATGGGAAATAACCTCTAAAAGGGGTCATTTGCTGGCTGCAGTCCAATTGAGACTTTTGTAGATTTTAATAAGCTGAACATTTCAGCAAGCAATAGCTTTTTTCTTTCTGCAATAGTTTTCATTCAATAAACAAAAAACAGGATTTTTAATACTTTAAAGGGGCAAAACCCCTAAAAGGGGTCATCTGACAATTACGATCCAATGGAGACTTGGAGCCTGATTTTTCCTATCTGATATACTTTTTTGATTCTGAAGAGCCTATTATCCATTGGATTTTTCCATTCTGTTATAGTTTTTGATTTATAAGCCATTTTAAATATTTTTTCTATGTTTAGTAACAGTGGCCATGTTTTTTGTTGAATCCAGTCAAAATAAGAATCATTTGTTGCCAACATCCCATATATCATTCTTGCAAAATTTAAGTCAAATTGGTTCAATAGTTTAAGAGGAGAAGATTTTTTAAATTGTTTACTGACGACAGACAATGATGGACACATAGTGATGCAATAGTCTCAAAGTTAGAGCCAGGACAGATCGATCACTATTGGGCATCATCCACTTTGTGGCAGGGCTCTAATTACTGATGGATAAATAAAACTTTAAACCTGTTTAGCTGTTCAACTGGTTACCAAGGCCATAAAACAAGGATTGTCATTGGTGATAATCTAGAAGACATATCAGAAAGAAATAAGGAAATTCTAAAAATAACTCCCATCAGAGAACTTCAAATGTCAGAGATTAGGTAAATCTGTCAGCTAATGCCAACTAGTGATACCCTCGCTTTCACAAAAGTATTCGGAAAACAGGAAGTAGATGACCAAGGCACATAAAAATTGCTATACACCATATGGTACTATAGGATAAAGCAAAATGCAAAATATCGGACTTCAGTATCCTATAGTTGCTCAAAAAGATGAAACAGAAATTTATGTTACAGACGAACAAAAGGACAGACAGATGGACAAGGGTAAAACAGTAAACCCCCTCTTCTTCAAAAGGGGGGTATAATAAAAAGGAATTATTTTACATAGTAGCCAAATTTGACTCTAGTAAGGTAAATAAATAAACATATTTGTAAAGGACCCTCAATTTATTAACTGTCATAGTTAACAATCTTTTTTGCATTGTAGTTTTAAGAGAAGAGTTGTTTAATTTCTGCTATTTTTCAGCTATATTATGGAATCCAGTTTTTATTGGGAGAGGAATCAGGAATATTGTAGAAGATCCCTGCTAAGAAAATGGCAATCCTTGTTAATTAAGATTAGAGTCCAGCATGCCCTACCTGCAGTAAGACTTGAATCCGCAATCTAAGTGATGACAGGCACATGATAGAAGACTTAACAACTCTGCCACCGAGGGGCCTGCTGGATGGACAGCAGATGATGGATGAAAATCAGGGTAACAGCTAATGCTGACTATCAGTCTGCTTAGCTAATACAAGAATCAAAGGATAGTACCCAAAGTACAATATTGTCTAGTAAGTCAGGAAAAATGGCAATTTTAAGTCCAAAATTATTGGACCAGAATGAAATTCAAACTTGATCTGTAACTCATTGTAGTTGACATTCATACCATATATCAGCTCAATATCTGCAACCATTCAGAAAAAAAGTCAGAAAAACATTTGTGTGACATGTGTAATGCAAACGAATAACCCGTTTTGCATTTGGATAATAAAAATAAACAAAGGGCAATGACTTTACTTTCGAAGGAGGTATGGTTATAACTCTGCACTTTTCATTGATATGTGTCTCCAACCTCCTACTCAGAACTCTTATGTTTAATAGTTTTGAAGAGATGAAGAGAACTATAAATGAAGGACAGACAAAGTGACACTTCAATGCACCCCCTATCAGGAAACATATAACATTGATGATGCCGACATCCTCTTGCAGATGCATTAAAATTTCACACAAATTTGCACTATATTTTTGTGGATTTGAGGAATTTGCAAATGCTTTCTCAAATTTCCAACATGCATCAACTATAGGATTTATTGTTCAGACAGACATTTGTTTTCATCCCAGACATATTTTCCCAAATTTATACAGAATACATGTACATGTTTATCAAGAAAAGGAAGGATACACAGTCAAAATATTGTTAAGAAAATCCCATGCACCTTTAGATATGAAAGTAGTTGGTGCCTTAAAGACAAATCCTACTATTGTTTCTGCGCATTTTAATTTTAAACGTTTATTGTTTCGTAATTGGTTTATGACGTTGTCGTCATCAAAATTCCTTGAAATTTCCGTTTCAGTTACCGTACCCTTTATGGATCAACTAAAATGTGATTTTATAAGTAAAACAGCAATACAGCCTTTTAGAATTTAGGAAAATCAAAATTAATCACTTTGCAATAGCAAACAAACAAAAAAAGAACTATTGTACTTGTGTGATAGTATTCTGCGCTACAAATCTAGAAAAGATATTGCAGTTTGTACGAAGAAAAACGCCCCCTTCCTTCCTGCCAATTCTGTCCTATAAATATTTTTCACGAATATTTTTTCCCCTGATACGATGACCATATTTTTTTATTTCTTCAATTTGGAAAGTTAGTTATCCTCTATCTTCTGTCAAAATATAGTTTTATTATCATAGGTCAATTTTTTGCAATCTGCGATTTTGTGTAATCAGAGTCCATAAAAAAAATGGCAGGAACATATTAATTCCACATTTATGCTCGAAACTTACGTTTTTTTAAATATATCATGGCATAGTTGTCTTCTACATGCCATGAAGTCTTCAAAACAATCTAAGTTGTTTCTAACAAGGAACATTGGCAAATTATAAGTAAAATAACCGACATAATACTAGTACCCTAAAATAGGTTACAAAGATGACGTCATAACTTTTGAATATGGTCGTTAACCACTAGTTTTTTTTTAGCATTATTAAAAGATTTTGTCTTAAGGAAACATAAGACAAAATATTAAGAAAATATTATATGGAGATCGAATAGTAGGATATGTCCTTAAACAATCAACAACAATCAGTAACCACCTTTTAATTTTATCAGCATCACAATGAACAAGAAAACCTCTTAAAATATTTTGTTTTGTTTACACATACTTGTACTAGCGGTATAATATCCTGGAGCACATTGTATTGGTGCAGCATTTGGTGATGTACAATAACTTCCTAATGGACAATCCGTACAGCTGCTTGCTCCGCCCGTTGAGTAGGTACCAGTAGCACAGGTTGTGGGGGATCCTGTACCAGCAAGGCAGTATTTTCCAGCAGGGCATGATAAACATGCGGTAGCTCCAGTAGTACTGTATGTTCCAGCAACACAATCCTGAAAAAGACAGGTCCAAATTGCAAATGTTTGTTTGTTTGTTTCAATGATGTTTGAATGCCACTTTCAGCAATTTTTCAGCAATATGGTGTCCAGTTTTTATTGGGGGAGGAAGCCGGAGTACCTGGAGAGAACTCCCGACCTTCGGTAGGAAAACTGGCAATCCTTGTCAATTAAGATTTGAGTCGAATACACACTGCCTGCAGTGAGACTCAAACCCACAACCTCAGTGTTGAGAGACCACATGATCAAAAGTGGACTAACTACCTTAACCACTACCTTAACCACTTGGCCACCGAGGCCCCCAAATTGCAAATGATTAAAGTACTGGAGTATATGACAAAAAGTATAAATGGTTACAATTTAATTTGCTTGTAAGCTGAAATCATATAGAGTAACACTAGTTATATGAAATAACTAATGCTTTGTTCCATGACCTATTCTTACGCTGTTAAATTTAAAATAGTTCCATGACAACATCGCTGTTTTTGCCTTTAAAATTGTCAAGGCAAAAACAGCGATGTTGTAATTATACAGAATATTTCTGAACAGGTCATACTTAATCTTTTCAGAATTCGAAATATTTATATCTCTCTCATTATTTTATTTAGAGTACGTACAATATAATTTAATGTTTTGTAACATAAACATTATAAGTTTAAGTTATCAAGCTTGACAATAATTTGTACTTTGCTATAATAAAAAACACCTGCTTGAAGAATTAAAAAAGAATAGGCAAAGAGTAGCTGCTATAAAGCAAGTCTTCCTGCTCATTGCCAACCTTTCAATAATTTTCTACTTAGACCATACTGAGAGGGTTCCAATGTCTCAACCCACATAGTTGACAAGTGCATACCCAGGTGCAGAAAGGGATTCCCTCTTGTTTGGGATTGTATTTTGTTTGTTTGTTTGAATGGTGTTTTAATGCCACTTTCAGCAATTTTTCAGCTATTTCGTGGCGTCCAGTTTTTATTGGGGGAGGAAGCCGGAGTACCCGGAGAGAACCCCCGACCTGCGGTAGGAAAACTGGCAATCCTTGTCAATTAAGATTGTCCGACAGGTCTGAAAGTCGCTTAGGACGTACAACTTGTGATACTGAACCACCCTGCCAAATTTCAAATTGTTCTTGTGTACGGTTTCTGAGAAAAGCTTGACGGAAATTTTCATACCCATGTTAACAAATTTTCATATCGGCCCAGTGGCAAACAGGAAGTAGTTGTCCGACAGGTCTGAAAGTTGCTTAGGACGTACAACTTGTGATACTGAACTACCCTGCCAAATTTCAAATTGTTCTGATGTACGGTTTCTGAGAAAAGGTTGACGGAAATTTTCATTCTCATGTTAACACATTTTCATATCGGCCAAGTCCCAAACAGGAAGTAGTTGTCCGACAGGTCTGAAAGTCGCTTAGGACATACAACTTGTGATACTGAACCACCTTGTCAAATTTCAAATTGTTCTGATGTACGGTTTCTGAGAAAAGCTTGACGGAAATTTTCATACTCATGTTAGAACATTTTCATATCGGCCCAGTCGCAAACAGGAAGTAGTTGTCCGACAGGTCTGAAAGTCGCTTAGGGCATACAACTTGTGATACTGAACCACCCTGCTAAATTTCAAATTGTTCTCATGTAGGGTTACTGAGAAAAGCTTGACGGAAATTTTCATACTTGTGTTAACACATTTTCATATCGGCCCAGTCCCAAACAGGAAGTAGTTGTCCGACAGGTCTGAAAGTCGCTTAGGACATACAACTTGTGATACTGAACAACCCTGCCAAATTTCAAATTGTTCTCATGTACGGTTTCTGAGAAAATCTTGACGGAAATTTGTACATACAGACGGACGTATTTACGTACAAATGAAGTCCCAAACAGGAAGTAGTTGTCCGACAGGTCTGAAATTCGCTTAGGACATACAACTTGTGATACTGAACCACTCTGCCAAATTTAAAATTGTTCTCATGTACGGTTTCTGAGAAAAGCTTGACGGAAATTTGTTCGGACGTACGGACGGACGGACATGAGTAAAACTTAATGCCCCCCGACATGTCGTCGCGGGGGCATAAAAATGTAGGTGCGTTGTAGCCGCCATAAAAGGCTAAATTCTCTATCTGTACCCAATACTCATTACTATCCCAGTGGCAGACAAAATTGTGCTCCTGTTGCCCATTCCTTTTCCCTGTTGATTTTTTGTATTTTAATTTATTCTCATCCTGAATATAGCTGAAATACTGCTCGCTGGAGGTAAAGCAAACATCAGTCTATCAATCATACTTTTCTAGTGGCAGTAAAATTCATGTCAATCAATCGATAAATTGACACAATTTTCCTTATATAACTTTGTAATACTGATTAACATTTGTACATTGTACATTTGCTGTCTGCCAAAATATTGCAAACCAGAGGCTCTTAGGAGCCTGTATTGTTCCCTTGATTGATAACTATGCTTTAAAGATTGCATTTCCCTGTTTGGTTTCAAATGGTTCAATAGTTTCAGATAGGAAGCTATGTTAACATTTTCTGATAGGTTTCTATGTTCAATTGATTCCTACAATTGCAGCCATCATGGATTTTGTATCATAAGCAAGCATCAACTTTTAAGAGCAGCATCCAATAAAATTTCACAATCAATGGCTTGAATCAGCTTTTTAGTTTTAGAAAATATGACATTGGAAATTATCGTATCAAGTCCTCTGTTAAACTTAAGTGTGTAATGGTAATGGTGGCCATTTTTACTGTATTATTGGCATAAAACAAATGTGTAGAGGACCATCCATTAATTTTGCTAATAACTTTTGTTTCCATTGGTTAAGCTTTTATTACATTTTTCCCATAGGGTCATATGTGATGCAAAGTCCTGTGATGGTGGCCAATTTGAATTTCCGATTATCATAAAAAATCAAAACCTTATAGAGGACCATCCTATGAATAATGGTGATTAGTTTTGTTTCAATTGGTTAAGTGTATTCAGAGAAGCCTTTTTAAGACTTTTTCCCTTTCGATCCTATGTTAAACTTAGTCCTGCATGGAAAAGCATTTTGAATTTCCTATTGGTAAAAAAACATGAACTTTATAGAGGACCATCCAATGATTCTGGTGACAAGCTTTGTTTCAAATGGTTAATCGGTTTTAGAGAAGCCTTTTAAAACTTTTTCCAACAGTGTCCTATGTTACACTAAGTCCTGCAGTGGTGGCCATTTTGAATATCTGATTAGCACAAAAAACATAAACTTTATAGAGGATCATCCAAGCAATATTGGTAGTAAGTTCTGTTTTGATTGGATAACTGGTTTAAACAAAGAAGCCTTTTTTAACTTTTTTCCCCATATTGTCCTATGTTAAACTAAGTACTGGTTTTCCAATTAGAATAAAAAACACAAACTTTGAAAAAGACAATAAGCCCATCCAATGAACATTCTGCCTAATTTTAGTTTCAATTGGCCCTGTAGAAGAAGAATAAAATGCAAAAATTTTCAAAAGCTAACGATGAAGGCAAACACAAAGTGAGGACCAAAGCTCATATGACCCTTCTGGTTAACTTTGGTGAGCTAAAAAAAATATTTTTGGACCTCTACTTCCATATATGGTCAGAATACATGTATTGCTGTAATTGCAACACATCACATCAAACTGTCTATTAGTGATCTGGCTCTGAAAGAAGTCCTCAAGAAAAAAAGCTGTTTGTTAGAAACTACAGATTGCTCAAAATATTAAAAAATTTCAAAGTATAGTTGCCATATACTGGAATTTTTATTTTACACACAGTGAAGATTAAACCTTTTCCTATTTTTCCTGTAATAGTCTCTGTTCACTTCCACCACGTTGCTATGGAAAATGAGTTTTTAAAATTAGTTACATGTATGCATGATGAGGCCCTTACCTGGCAATCGGTTAATGCCGTTTTACTGGTTCCCGCATTAAATTTTCCAGCAGGACACATTGTCTTTGGACTGGATCCACCTAGACAGCTGAAATAGAAAAGGTCAAGTTCAAGTTTCTGTTCGCAACCCATATAAAACCATAATGCCAATGGACAGAAATCGCCATCGGAGGTAAAATGTATCATTATGAACAAATCAGATAAGTAACTAAAGAGCATTATATGAAATGTCTAACTAAATTTGTTTAAATTTGGTTTGATGTCACTTTCAGCAATTTGTCCCCTATATCATGGTGTACAGTATTTATTATATGAGGAAGCTGTTGCTACCCTGTGAAAACCTCCAAGCTTCAGCAGAAATTTAAATAGTGTTCTCAACAAAAGACACATGCACATAAAATAGTTTCTAATTACAGCATTCTGTAAAAAAGTTATTTGGAACATTTTTTATTTGTACAATATAAATTTTAAATTTTCGTTTGTTTTTTTTTATATGGTGTAACACCACTTTCAGTAATTTTTCAGATATTGGTATATCAAGGTGTATCAGTTGTTATTGCATAGCCACATAGCCTTATTTTTATCAAAGTTTAAACTGTTACATCCAGCACAATCAGGATTTAGACCAAATCATTCATGCCAGACAGCCCTTATTAACATTATAGATAGATGGCTACATGAAATGAATGAGGGTAATGTAAACCTTGCTGTGTTAGTTGATTTTAAGAAAGCTTTTGATGTTGTAGATCTTGATATTCTTTGTAAGAAACATGGTATGTATAGATTTTCTGATAACTCTGTGAATTTTTCAAATCCTACTTATCAGAAAGGACTCAACAAGTTAATTGTGTAATGTTTTCTCAGGAAAAAAAGAAGTGAAATTTGGAGTTCCCCAAGGATCAATACCAGGCCCCTACTGTTTGTTCTATTTTTAAATGATTTACCCTTGTATCTTGATAAATGTATAACTGATCTATATGCAGATGATACCACATTACATTTATCTGGAAAATGTACCCAGCTTTTGCAAAATGAAATGCAAAAAGAATTAAATTTTATTGAAAATTGGTGTAAAGAAAATAATATATCTATTAATCCCAACAAATCTAAATGTATGGTTATTGGAACAAAACAGAAACTAACTGCTCAAGTTATTCAACCTAAATTGGAATTGTTCTCAGAACACCTTATGAATTCTTCCTGTGAAAAAAGTATTAGGAATTAAAATAGATGAAAATCTTAACTGGAAAGAGCAGATTGATACAAATTGTAATAGCATCTCATCTAGAATCTTTTTGTTATCAAAGATCAAATCTTTCCTTAATACTGAAGCAAGAAAAACTTTTTACAACGGGTATATTTTGCCACTTATTGGATACTGCTGTGTTGTATGGGGAGGTTGTTATAAAGATGGTTTAAATAGAATAATAAAATTACTAAAAAGAGCAGCAAGGTTAATACTAAATGCTGACCCACTGTCCCCATCTACTCCTCTTTTTAAACAGCTGGGTATAATGCCAGTCCACCTAAGAATCAAGTATCACAAATATTTACTCTTTCATAAGGTTTCAAAAGAGGAGGCTCCAGATTACTTAACACAAAAATTCAGCTACCTCTCTAAAAATAACCCATATGCATTGAGAATTTTAGCTGGTAATCTTTTTATTCCAAAGGCTAAACCTGAATTTTACAAACAGTCATTTGTGTTTTCAGGACCAACGTTATGGAATGAATTGCCACATGATTTACAAAGCACTGAAAATACACAATTTTTAAGTATGGTGTCAAAAAATATCTGACTCAAAGTAGAATTTATAGTGATATGTAATTTATATGATTTCAATTGTACTGTATATATACACTTTTTCATTTTGAATTGTAAACTTTTAATAGATTGCTTTGTACTTGTTTTATGCATGAGGGCCTCAGGGAAGATTAGTTATAACACTAACTGTGTAACCCTCTTTAAATAAAGACTTTATTATTATTATTATTATTATTATTATTATTATTATTATTATTATTATTATTATTATTATTATTATTATTATTATTATTATTATTATTATTAGGGGAAGATTAGAAAGAAGCATGAGAGTACCCAGAGAAAACCACAAACTGTAGCATGAAAACTCACAATCTTGTCAATGAAGGTTAGAATCTAGCATACCATACCCTTGGAACCTTGTGTTGATAGGCACGTGATCAATAGTAGATGACTAGCTGCATTATTTACTTGGCCACTTGTGCAAGGCCCCTAAATTACAAAATCCATTCATTGAAACCTGTCTGGGGGATGGAACTTTTATTTGAGAGTGATTCAATTTTACTTAGTTTGTGCACAGTACTAAAATGAGAACATCAAATGAAGTAAACTTTTTTTTTCAAATGTTGCATATCCATGGCAACATGGACAAAAAAGAAAGCAGTATAAATCTTTAAATTGTGAAAATAAATTAAGAGGACAATAAGTAAAATATGTGAAATAATTAGTTTCTGCGATAAGTAAAGGAGGACAATACTAACCAATATTTAAAAGTTTTCATTGTGACCTAAATATAAATTATAATTTGACAGTATTCCAATTTATTCAAGTTTTTAATATGTTTTTCTTTCTTGAACATTTTCTTTTATTTAACGTCAACATTTAAGTGCAAATCGTCTTAAAATATACATGAACATATAGTAATAAATTTCCAAATAATAAAATACATTTTAAGGACCTTCAAAGGACTCCTGTTTGCTGAGATAAACAGACTATGATTTATTAGTATATATACCACAGGATATTAAAATCATAAATAACTAAAGATTTTCATTTCAAGCATGTGAAATTTACCTTTTATTGCAGTGAAATAAAATGAACCAATGTTCGGCACAGTTTGTGGATAGACTAGATAAATTTATTATTTCATTTACATGACACAATGCTTTGATTCATACATGTAAGGCCAATATACATGTATTTTGTGTGTTAAATAAACATTACAAAAAATGTATCCTATTTATCTTGAAATTTTTTTTATTTGAAAGCAATGCACTGATTGAAACCAAACTTGATCACAATGTTCTTTGGATGGATCTCTACAGTTTGTTTCTTTTACCTGTCATAATGCTTTTACAAATATGTAACCCCAATATATATTTCGTGTGTTAATTAAACATGAGAAAAATGTTTCCCTGCTAGAAATTTGTTTTTCCATTCACCTTAAACCATGGTTTTACTGACAGTTAAAGCCAATATATTTCAGGTTTTTAATAAAAATTAATTTACAAATATCTATCATCAAAGGTTGTTTTGTGATTTACAGGTGTTCCAGTTTAATAATAAAGATAGTTTCATTTCAAAACTGCTTAACCGTGACCATTTTCAATTTTCAATTAATCACCTAACTGAAATGCCCCATAACAAATTATGGATTTTCTTTTCAAGTTTATGCTCTTAGATTTTGTTTGCAGTTCATTTAATAACAAACCAATACAAATGTTTTGTTAGGAACATTTACAAGTTATCATGTCAGGTAACTAGGAATTTCCATAACAGAAAATGTAATACACAACAATATTTATAAATTATAACTGATTTTAATTTTCAGTTAATAGACACAATTTTAGCACATTCTGCATAGTCATCGAATAAAATTGTTTTGATTAATGTTTAATATGTCTTTCAATGGACCAAACTGTACCCCGCCAATCAAAATCCTGGCCCAGAATTTTTATTAAATCATGTAGATGGAATGACTTCAATAAACATTTGGTCTCTAAAGGTTTACTTATGTTTTGCTCAATCCATGAAACCTTGGAATTTAAAACGTTTTTGAAATTTCATGGGCAGTTAATTTAGACAACTACTTTTTCATTGAAGAAATCAATGATATTCTTATCAGCACAGAAGCGAGACTAGCTACTGGGCTGGTGATACCTCAGGTATCACCAGACCAGTAGAGGCATCAACCTTGTACTTGCATATAAAATGCCACCAGATAACACGTTAAAAAAGTTACCATGTTTGGTCTAGTCATCTAATTAACTCATCATTCCAACACAAATAAACATTACTGGAAGTCGTCAACAAAATTCAGAAAAGTTATATCAAATGCAGTAAAGGCAATAAGTGGAATCTGTCATACTCATTTTTTAATATGATAAAACATTTTGGCTGAGTCATGGGTAGTCTTCCTGGTTCTATACT
This sequence comes from Limnoperna fortunei, assembly GCA_944474755.1. Taxonomy (NCBI): domain Eukaryota; kingdom Metazoa; phylum Mollusca; class Bivalvia; order Mytilida; family Modiolidae; genus Limnoperna; species Limnoperna fortunei. Next base: position 27,369,329 of record OX104125.1, read on the forward strand.
CTTCCCTGGGTGTAACAATGAGTGAATCAAATGATATTTAATTAGAAGCAGGAAGTGTAAGAAGCACCTGATATCACCCATGGTTTGATAGAGGATTTGGTTACACCTGATATCACCCATGGTTTTATTGAGGTTTTGGTTACACCTGATATCACCAATGGTTTTATTGAGGTTTTGGTTACACCTGATATCACCCATGGTTTTATTGAGGTTTTGGTTACACCTGATATCACCCATGGTTTTATTGAGGATTTGGTTACACCTGATATCACCCATGGTTTTATTGAGGATTTGGTTACACCTGATATCACCCATGGTTTTATTAAGGATTTGGTTACACCTGATATCACCCATGGTTTTATTGAGGGTTTGGTTACACTTTTGTGTTTTGTTTTTGTTTTCTGTTTTGTGTTGTGTGTGTTTGTCTGAATCACGATTTGTAATTGCCCCTTATTGCACCCCAGAACACACTAATCTATTGAGGAATTTCCCATGGTCCATATCTGTACATGTACCGTTACATGTATTATATGTAAATTTGACAAAATCCTACAAACCAGCCAAAATAGTTTACTTAATTTGATTGTTCCCTGGTCCTTAAATATACAGCACATGTTGTTTTTACAATGAATTAAAATATTGTCATTAATTCAGAACATTTTAAATAATTTAATTTCAACAAAATGAATGCTAGATTTCCAATTACAATGGAGTTTTCCTTTTTCTCACGAATGTAAATAAATGCAAATTATTTTCGTTTAATTTTTAAACATATACTAGCATCCAACTTATATCTTTACAATGAACACAAAGTCTTATTTATAAATTACAAATTTCTATGGATGTAATTTAAAGTCAATCATTAATCATTGGATATACAATTACAATAACATGTAGATACATGTATGAATAATTTGTTTATTTGTACTCATGGGATATGGAGGCACAAGACAGGGGGAATTTTTTTCTTTTTACATAGCAACAGAGCACAGTGTGTTTATAAACCGGGTGGCAAATATTCCAGCTTGTCTACTATGCTTAATCTTCAAGTAGACAACCTTATTTCAGTTTAATTTCCAGTGGGCAATTACTTTGTTACCTGTAAGACTTAGAGTGGGCATCCTTGCTTCACTGTAAGACTTGGAGTGGGCAACTTTACTTCATTGTAAGACTTTGAGTGGGCAACTTTATTTCACTGTAAGACTTTGAGTGGGCAACTTTACTTCACTGTTAGACTTTGAGTGGGCAACTTTATTTCACTGTAAGACTTTGAGTGGGCAACTTTATTTCACTGTAAGACTTTGAGTGGGAAACTTAACTTCACTGTAAGACTTTGAGTGGGCAACTTTACTTCACTGTAAGACTTTGAGTGGGCAACTTTACTTCACTGTTAGACTTTGAGTGGGCAACTTTATTTCACTGTAAGATTTTGCGTGGGCAACTTTATTTCACTGTAAGACTTTGAGTGGGCAACTTTATTTCACTGTAAGACTTTGAGTGGGCAACTTTGTTTCACTGTAAGACTTTGAGTGGGCAACTTTACTTCAATGTAAGACTTTGAGTGGGCAACTTTACTTCACTGTTAGACTTTGAGTGGGCAACTTTATTTCACTGTAAGACTTTGAGTGGGCAACTTTATTTCACTGTAAGACTTTGAGTGGGCAACTTTACTTCACTGTAAGACTTTGAGTGGGCAACTTTACTTCACTGTTAGACTTTGAGTGGGCAACTTTATTTCACTGTAAGACTTTGAGTGGGCAACTTTATTTCACTGTAAGACTTTGAGTTGGCAACTTTATTTCACTGTAAGACTTTGAGTGGGCAACTTTACTTCACTGTAAGACTTTGAGTGGGCAACTTTACTTCACTGTAAGACTTTCAGTGGGTAACTTTACTTCACTGTAAGACTTTCAGTGGGCAACTTTATTTCACTGTAAGACTTTGTGTGGGCAACTTTACTTCACTGTAAGACTTTGAGTGGGAAACTTTATTTCACTGTATGACTTTGAGTGGGCATCCTTGCTTCACTGTAAGACTTTGAGTGGGCAACTTTACTTCACTGTAAGACATTGAGAGGGCAACTTAACTTTACTGCAAGACTTGGAGTGGGCAACTTAACTTCACTGTAAGACTTTGAGTGGGCAACTTTACTTCACTGTAAGACTTTGAGTGGGCAACTTTATTTCACTGTAAGACTTTGTGTGGGCAACTTTACTCCACTGTAAGACTTTCAGTGGGCAACTTAACTTCACTGTACTTTGAGTGGGCAACTTTATTTCACTGTAAGACTTTGAGTGGGCAACTTTATTTCACTGTAAGACTTTGAGTGGGCAACTTTATTTCACTGTAAGACTTTGAGTGGGCAACTTTATTTCACTGTAAGACTTTGAGTGGGCAACTTTATTTCACTGTAAGACTGAGTGGGCAACTTTACTTCACTGTAAGACTTTGAGTGGGCAACTTTATTTCACTGTAAGACATTGAGAGGGCAACTTTACTTCACTGTAAGACTTTGAGTGGGCAACTTTACTTCACTGTAAGACTTTGAGTGGGCAACTTTACTTCACTGTAAGACTTTGTGTGGGCAACTTTACTTCACTGTAAGACTTTGTGTGGGCAACTTTACTTCACTGTAAGACTTGGAGTGGGCAACTTTATTTCACTGTAAGACTTTGTGTGGGCAACTTTACTTCACTGTAAGATTTTGAGAGGGCAACTTTACTTCACTGTAAGACTTTGAGTGGGCATCCTTGCTTCACTGTAAGACTTTGAGTGGGCAACTTTACTTCACTGTAAGACATTGAGAGGGCAACTTAACTTCACTGTAAGACTTGGAGTGGGCAACTTAACTTCACTGTAAGACTTTGAGTGGGCAACTTTACTTCACTGTAAGACTTTGAGTGGGCAACTTTACTTCACTGTTAGACTTTGAGTGGGCAACTTTATTTCACTGTAAGACTTTGAGTGGGCAACTTTACTTCACTGTTAGACTTTGAGTGGGCAACTTTATTTCACTGTAAGACTTTGAGTGGGCAACTTTATTTCACTGTAAGACTTTGAGTGGGCAACTTTACTTCACTGTTAGACTTTGAGTGGGCAACTTTATTTCACTGTAAGACTTTGAGTGGGCAACTTTATTTCACTGTAAGACTTTGAGTGGGAAACTTAACTTCACTGTAAGACTTTGAGTGGGCAACTTTACTTCACTGTAAGACTTTGAGTGGGCAACTTTACTTCACTGTTAGACTTTGAGTGGGCAACTTTATTTCACTGTAAGACTTTGCGTGGGCAACTTTATTTCACTGTAAGACTTTGAGTGGGCAACTTTATTTCACTGTAAGACTTTGAGTGGGCAACTTTGTTTCACTGTAAGACTTTGAGTGGGCAACTTTACTTCACTGTTAGACTTTGAGTGGGCAACTTTATTTCAATGTAAGACTTTGAGTGGGCAACTTTACTTCACTGTTAGACTTTGAGTGGGCAACTTTATTTCACTGTAAGACTTTGAGTGGTCAACTTTATTTCACTGTAAGACTTTGAGTGGGAAACTTAACTTCACTGTAAGACTTTGAGTGGGCAACTTTATTTCACTGTAAGACTTTGAGTGGGCAACTTTATTTCACTGTAAGACTGAGTGGGCAACTTTACTTCACTGTAAGACTTAGAGTGGGCAACTTTATTTCAATTTAAGACATTGAGAGGGCAACTTTACTTCACTGTAAGACTTTGAGTGGGCAACTTTACTTCACTGTAAGACTTTGAGTGGGCAACTTTACTTCACTGTAAGACTTTGTGTGGGCAACTTTACTTCACTGTAAGACTTGGAGTGGGCAACTTTATTTCACTGTAAGACTTTGTGTGGGCAACTTTACTTCACTGTAAGATTTTGAGAGGGCAACTTTACTTCACTGTAAGACTTTGAGTGGGCATCCTTGCTTCACTGTAAGACTTTGAGTGGGCAACTTTATTTCACTGTAAGACTGAGTGGGCAACTTTACTTCACTGTAAGACTTAGAGTGGGCAACTTTATTTCAATTTAAGACATTGAGAGGGCAACTTTACTTCACTGTAAGACTTTGAGTGGGCAACTTTACTTCACTGTAAGACTTTGAGTGGGCAACTTTACTTCACTGTAAGACTTTGTGTGGGCAACTTTACTTCACTGTAAGACTTGGAGTGGGCAACTTTATTTCACTGTAAGACTTTGTGTGGGCAACTTTACTTCACTGTAAGATTTTGAGAGGGCAACTTTACTTCACTGTAAGACTTTGAGTGGGCATCCTTGCTTCACTGTAAGACTTTGAGTGGGCAACTTTACTTCACTGTAAGACATTGAGAGGGCAACTTAACTTCACTGTAAGACTTGGAGTGGGCAACTTAACTTCACTGTAAGACTTTGAGTGGGCAACTTTACTTCACTGTAAGACTTTGAGTGGGCAACTTTATTTCACTGTAAGACTTTGTGTGGGCAACTTTACTCCACTGTAAGACTTTCAGTGGGCAACTTAACTTCACTGTAAGACTTTGAGTGGGCAACTTTATTTCACTGTAAGACTTTGAGTGGGCAACATTATTTCACTGTAAGACTTTGAGTGGGCAACTTTATTTCACTGTAAGACTTTGAGTGGGCAACTTTATTTCACTGTAAGACTTTGAGTGGGCAACTTTATTTCACTGTAAGACTGAGTGGGCAACTTTACTTCACTGTAAGACTTTGAGTGGGCAACTTTATTTCACTGTTAGACATTGAGAGGGCAACTTTACTTCACTGTAAGACTTTGAGTGGGCAACTTTACTTCACTGTAAGACTTTGAGTGGGCAACTTTACTTCACTGTAAGACTTTGTGTGGGCAACTTTACTTCACTGTAAGACTTGGAGTGGGCAACTTTATTTCACTGTAAGACTTTGTGTGGGCAACTTTACTTCACTGTAAGACTTTGAGTGGGCAACTTTACTTCACTGTAAGACTTTGTGCAGGCAACTTTACTTCACTGTAAGACTTTGCGTGGGCAACTTTACTTCACTGTAAGATTTTGAGTGGGCATTGTAAACTTGTAAGACTTCAGGTGGGAACTTTACTTCACTATGTCTTAGAGTGGGCAACTTTACTTCACTAAGACTTACAGTGGGCAACTAAACTTCACTAAAACTTAGAGTGAGCAACTTTACTTCACTGTAAGATTTAGAGTGGGCATCGATCCTTGCTTAACTGTATGCCCCAGAGTGGAATACCATTCTTCACCGTAAGACTTCAGGTCTGAACTTAACCTCACTAAGACTTACAAGTGGGTAACTTTACTTCACTGTAAGATTAAGACAGGGCAACCTTGCTTCACCATAAGACTAGCAAGTGAAATCAATTTAATAGACCAGATTAAGCATTTACAATGTCTGTTGGTTTTTTTGACGTGATTTACTGAAAGTGATAAACTATTTACTGTGTGCAACATCCATATAAAAAGAAACAACCAAGATGTTATAATTGAAGGCCATTTGTAAAAATGACCTATACACTGTACATGTAACAGTATTAGATTGAGACAGGTGGCACGTGAAAAAATTCATCTTTGAAATAAGTTGACAGAAAAAAGGTAGCCATATTTAAGAAAACTGTATCTCCAACAAGCAGCAAGAATGGATCATGAATAATTTTGTTTTTACACATTCTGTCAAAAACAAAGCCAGAGAAATTTACACTGCTTAATACTTGTTGAGAAAATCTACACAAGCGCTGTTATAACCCTATTTAAATGGACACATACAATTATACCAAAATATTTAGCCTTCCAGGCCCTTTAATAAAATAAAAAACTGTAAAAGTACACAGTCCATATAAATTAAATTTTTCTATTTACACAAAAGATTTGGGATAAATCTCTGGCTTCCAATTTATTTTAATAGTTTACATAAATGTGTTTGTTATATGTTGACAATTTTCCAAGGGAATTTAAACCATTTATTACAAGAACAAACTAACTGAAGTCATAAAATAACATTACGAAACTAACATTTTAAATTCATTTTGCAGCCATTTTGAATCCCTTTTATCTTCCTTTCTTTAAATTTATTGCAATAAAATTTTTATCAACTTATACATGTAGATTGAAATTTGAAATTATTTGTGCAATATATGTAAATCTAGCATTAACTAAAAGGTAATGTTTTTTTTCATTACAGAGTCCATAGTTCATTCTACAAGTACATGGTATGTAGGTGCCTACATGTATATACAATATACTTATTATGAACTAGTACTACATTTATTTTTACATATAATACTACTCCTAAAAACTGGATGGTTTGTTTGATTCACATTAAATTCTAAATATTTAAAATATTTTAATGTTTAAAAATCTTCTGGGTCAACACATATATAACCATAAAAACCGTCTGTGTAGTTTTGTATTTATAATAATAACATACTATAATTGCTGGACTCAAGAATAAAGGGCCTGGTCATTTAGCAATAAGACAATTACTGTAAATTCAGAACTTTTTCGATGTTTTTATTATTGCGAATAATGTGATCATTCTGTGATCGCAATAATTAAACCTAGCAATTCCACTTTCATTTATCCATTGACAAAATTACTCAACCTAGTAATCTAGGTTAAGCACTATCATAGCCGTTAAATTTGAATACCATAATTAATTGGGCACAACATAATGGATTTTTTTTTATGTAAACAAATAACCGTTTTAATACCCAAGCTGAACCTCAATATACACACATATCATCTCATTATAAAAGACACTTTACAAGTATTTCTGATCTTCAACAGAGGTAAATCACTTTGGAAAATGAAATGTGTATTCGATTGGTGTAGAGCGATTATTTACAGAAGACAAACATTAAACAGCCTACAAATTGGTTAGGTTATCTTGTATAACCTAAAATGCTCCATCTGTACTGGCCAATTAAATTTCAGCTTACAAATCAAATTAATGATTAAACAATAAAATTCAGAATTAGAAAGTCTCTGACAGTATTTTTTAAAATTTGGCTGTTTTATGTCCTCATATTGGACAGGTCTGTTATTTGTGTTCGGTAATATTTGTTGTTCTTTTATCCCTAATTATTCTTAACTGAATTTAGATTTGAGTTTATTGACAGTTATTTCATCCTTGTATATAAAAAATATATGATAATATTTATAAAAACTCTATATTTTGCAGACATTGTATTAATACGTTTTTTTTCATTAGTGTATACGCCTTGAATAAATGAAAGTGGTTGTCAAAATGTCTTATTTATATAATATAAAGTGACCATTTTTTATGCTGTTTTAAACAACACTAAGTACACAAAAAATTTCAGAATTTTACTTTGAAAGAAAATTCATGCTGACCCATTAAGCATTTAAATTGGAAATTATGTTTAACTAAATGTTTTAATTTCAAGGTTTCAAATATTTTTAAAAGCCAACATTAATGCCCCACGTCTATTTTGTATTGTATGAACACTTCTTTTAATTTTCTAATGACTTTTTTCCTTTTAAATTGTGAAAATTGGTCCATAAAATTTGACTTTCAAAATAGTTATACAAATAAGATTAAAATCTCTAACTTTTAATTAGCAACAAATGTCATCTGCACATGTAGTTAGAAGTATGTACTGGTACTTATTTTTTTTAATGAACAACTTTATTTTTTAGACTTTGTTTATTTTAAATACTAGTAAATGTATTTCTCTTTACAAGTCCATGGTAAAAATGACAGTTTGTAATATATATTTCACACAGGCAAAAATATGTGGGTTTTTTGTTTCATTTTATGGTTTTTTTTTCGTTTTTTTTTTGGGAGGGGGAATGGATTTCAGAATTTTGACATCAAACAGACATACAGACTGTACATGTACAGTACTTTTCAATCAATATGATTTTCATTTAAAAAATGTCTGTTTTGTACATGTAGCTTAATTACTAGGCATAAATTGAAGGGATCTAACCATGTCTTATGTTATATGCATGTACTACCACTACATTTATCATTGTTTATGGAAACCATAATGGTTGACAACATAAAAATGTTAATTTCTATTACCATTAAAACTGCACAATTTTAAATAACAAAATTTTACCTAATTTAACATTAAGGGGCCTCTGGGATAGAGTGGTTAAGGTAGCTAGTCATCCGCTATTGATCCCATGTCTGTTAATACTGAGATTGCGGGTTGGAGTCTTACTGTAGGCAAGGTGTATTCGACTCCAATCTTAACTGACAAGGATTGCCAGTTTTCATACCGAAGGTCAGGGGTTATTTCCTGGTACTCTGGCTAACTGACCCCAAATACAGATATAGCTGAAAAAATGCTGAAAGTGGCACTCAATGCCATTCAAACAAACAAGATTAATCATTGTTTAAAATATACCTTTTTAACATTCATGAATTTTTTAATTATTTTAATTAAGTGTTTGTTGACAATCAACAATTTTGGCATCATGCCAATCCATAGGGTAGTAATCTTTTTCAGAAAGTAATAGATCTTTGTAAGGAAGTTTAATTACTAGACCAATAAGACTAGGAGTAATTCAAGACAACCTTCCAAGGGTTTATATCTAAAAGGTAACAGACACAAAAACTAAAATACATGTACAGGTATAATCAAATGTAGCTTGTTTTATATACAGTGTATATCAAGATTAGGCAATCTATAAATTATGTAATGGATACCAAATGGTTCGACAGAGATATTTTGGGAGTTTTCAGAAATTTTTTTTAACTATATGTACATTAGGCCTTTTTAAGATTTTTTTTTCGTGTGTCTTATTTTGTACCTTGAACATTACAAATTGCAATCTTCCCAAAAATGTGCCTGACCATGTACAGGACATGACAGGAAAATGTTTAAAGTCTAAGTTAAATGGCATTAGAGTCTGGCACAATATTGTTCAGTCAGACAAATCTTTTTATATGCCACACCTGATTTTCAACCTTAAGAAAGTCTGATCTTGGCTACCAACTTCTCAAATTATGGGTCAGAAAAGAGAAAAAAACTAAGAACATGTACTTCTAATAGCACTTTGCTAGAGAATTTAATTTAAGGGTGCAATAGATTCTATAGACGCTCCATAAATCATAAAAAATGATTTTGTACATGTTCAGGGTACATGTAATAGTATTTGGAAACCATAGACAATTTAGTATGGAATCTGACAAGGATACATGTATGTTAATTAGAGCAACATGGATTTAAAAATAACAGAAAATTAGATATGGAATCTGTCAATGACATGGATTCCAAATTAAAATCATAGATAATTTGCCAAAAATATGTCTTGAAACAGAACATGTTGATATAAATACATAACAAAACAGTGATAGTAATTAATTACAGCTAACAAACTTTTAGTGGTGATGATGGTAACACTTACTAGTATCCCTGAGGACACACTGCACATGACCCAGCATCCCAGTACTGACCAGCAATACAGGGTTGGGGTCTACAGTATAACACTTACTAGTATCCCTAAGGACACACTACACATAAACCATTGTCCCAGTACTGACCAGCAATACAGGGTTGGGGTCTACAGTATAACACTTACTAGTATCCCTAAGAACACACTGCACATGACCCAGCATCCCAGTACTGACCAGCAATACAGGCTTGGGGTCTACAGTATAACACTTACTAGTATCCCTAAGGACACACTACACATAAAACATTGTCTCAGTACTGACCAGCAATACAGGCTTGGGGTCTACAGTATAACAATTACTAGTATCCCTGAGGACACACTGCACATAAACCATTGTCACAGTACTGACCAGCAATACAGGCTTGGGGTCTACAGTATAACACTTACTAGTATCCCTGAGGACACACTGCACATAAACCATTGTCCCAGTACTGACCAGCAATACAGGCTTGGGGTCTACAGTATAACACTTACTAGTATCCCTAAGGACACACTGCACATAAACCATTGTCACAGTACTGACCAGCAATACAGGCTTGGGGTCTACAGTATAACACTTACTAGTATCCCTGAGGACACACTGCACATAAACCATTGTCACAGTACTGACCAGCAATACAGGCTTGGGGTCTACAGTATAACACTTACTAGTATCCCTAAGAACACACTGCACATGACCCAGCATCCCAGTACTGACCAGCAATACAGGGTTGGGGTCTACAGTATAACACTTACTAGTATCCCTGAGGACACACTGCACATAAACCATTGTCCCAGTACTGACCAGCAATACAGGGTTGGGGTCTACAGTATAACACTTACTAGTATCCCTAAGAACACACTGCACATGACCCAGCATCCCAGTACTGACCAGCAATACAGGGTTGGGGTCTACAGTATAACACTTACTAGTATCCCTGAGGACACACTGCACATAAACCATTGTCACAGTACTGACCAGCAATACAGGGTTGGGGTCTACAGTATAACACTTACTAGTATCCCTGAGGACACACTGCACATAAACCATTGTCCCAGTACTGACCAGCAATACAGTTGGCTGCACAATCTGTTCCACAATTACATTGTCCTACAAAAATGAAAAATAATGTCATTATCTAAAGTCATAAAATAAAAAGGACAAAAAAATGTGCCTCTGTTACAATGATACCAATTGATTGGCACAATTGGTAAACTACTAACTCAATCAAACCTGAAATATACATAATTTTGCAAGTCAAGAGGTCTCATTATGTTGTACATGTAACTACTAGGTACTGTGAAAATTAATTTTTTGTACAGTCCCCTTGACTTCTCCCTAATGTCTCCCTGAAGTCTCCCTATCAGGGCCTCACTGCTCCCTGTTTGGCTGCCTGGGAGAAGTCTTCTACTTTTTTAGAGTAGTAGTTTCATTAAGATGTTAAGTCAGCTTCATAAAGAATGCTTCAATAAAAAGGCAAACCTGAGGTGTGACAGGTGAATGGACCACAAACAGACTTAAAAGCTGTGTCACCCAACTTTCATTGGTTGGACACACAAATTCTTTTTAAGTACAGGATAAATAAACTAAGCATTTATTCCAACCACAAGTAAGAAAGAACTGAGTGACTGTATACATGTATCTGCTAAAACTAGCTGAAGTTTGTTTGTTTGTTTGTTTGAATGATGTTTTAACGCCACTTTAAGCAATTTTTCAGCTTTATCGTGGCATGGTTTTTATTGGGGGAGGAAGCCAGAGTACCCAGAGAGAATCTGCGATAGGAAAACTAACAATCCTTTTTCAATTAAGATTGGAGTAAAGTACAACCTGTATGCAGTGAGACCTGAACCCGCAATATTAGTGTTGACAGACCACGAGATCAATAGTAGACGAACTACCTTAACAACTCGGCCACCGAGTCCCCAACTAGCTGAAGAATATTTTTGTATCAGATTTGTCTAAGAAAACAAAGTTCTAGGCATGCTGTAACTACAAATGTAAAATATAAATTTTCAAATATGCATAAAACAGAAATAAGTGTTAAAACATAGTCTGCTAAATCATACTTACATTAAATGACCACAGCATGTGCACAAAAGCAGAAGAAACCAAGAAACAGTGAAAACTGAAGACGCTCATTAAGAACCCTAGCTAAGCTGTGGGAAGGGGGACTGGTGTGATGAAAAAACTGGTCAACAATTCCTGCTTAACATGAGGCAACTTCATGTTACTGGTACTTATAGTGATTTACCGTATGGTAGAAAAAGATTTCATTTTTGAAAATACATTAATGCCAAGCAAACAACCTGGTAAGAACAAGACTGTTTTCTATATATTTATAGTATTCTACAAACATGATGGTTTGAACTCTAAATTGTTCAAGATAAGATTTGAAAATATAGGCCAGGTGCATTAGAAGAGCTCTTTTTGTGTGTTTGCATTTTTTTGTGTGAGACTTTGTGGGGATAACTTTTTTGTGAGTTGATATATGAGGCAACGAAGAGTGATAGGTTGAGCCGATAACTAGCTATATACTAGTGACACACAAATGCTGTAATTTGAGGGAGAGGGTGACAGCACCCCTTTATTATTTCCCTAGCTAGAACACTGCTTCTGTAGTGTGAGTAAACTGAAATACCCCAGCTAGACATGTCACCATTATTTGACACAGTATCAAAGTCCTTGCTTATTAGATTGTTGTTAACAAACTGAATTGTGGGAACTAATGCTACATGTACATGTATATGTATTTACAAAATAATGTTGCAATCAATTTTATATCATTTTTTTAAATTACCATTTAATCATCTTTTTAATTGGATTTTGTGTTTTTTTAATGGTATCTAATGCGGCTTTCTGCAATTTTTCAGCTATTTCATGGCATTCAGTCTTTATTGATAGCTTACATTGCAAGTCTGAGTAATCCAAGAAAACCCCCGACCTCCAGCAGGAAAACTGATAATCCTTGTTAATTAAGATTAGAGTCAATCCCGAATTGAGACTTTAACCTGCAACCTCAGTGTTGACAGACCATGTGATCAATAGTAGATAAACTACCTTAACCTTAACCACTCCGTCATCGAGGCCCCTCTTTTTAACTGAAAAAAAACTCAACATACATTTACTGTAATTTTCTTGATGTTCTAAATTTTGATACTTAAATTTCATGAAGACTTCAAGTGCTCGAACAAATGTGCCCCTGTCTGTAGTTACTGATGTGTGTGTGTGTTGGTTTGTTTGTTTTTGCTTTTGTTTTTTTTTTTTTTGGGGGGGGGGAGGGGGGGGTGTTTCTTTATAATTGGGAAATATATAACATATGTATTTCACATTAAGTAACAGTATTATTGTCATATGTATATTAAATTGTATATTTATTTAATTGATATGGTCAGTCATTAATTTTCTGAGATCGTGTTTTTAATCATGAAATTGCACCTTCATATCATCCAAGTAAACAATATTTATAAGACAAAAATTTACGTCTTTAAAGTCAGAATATTCGAGGTCTTCTAATTTTTATTTAAACATCTTTAACAAAGAAGGCATATTTTAAATTACTTGGACAAATAGCTTTTGTTTGACTTAATATCTCTGCTAGATTTTGTGTAAATAGATTTGTTGAAGTTATGTTGGGGATATATTTTTAAAAATAATTACAGGTAAAATAAGAAATAATAACAGGTAATTACAGGTGGACTAAATAATTACTTGTTAGATAGGATTGTGAAATACTGCTTAAAATACCTGTATATTATAAGGAAATAGACTTAATATTTTCTAATCTGATTTTTACTTTATACACAATAAACTGCCGAAACTAGTCGAACAAAATAAACATCAACTTTGCATCCTACGAAGTGTTGTTGTCAATTCCTTAATAGTTTATACACAATAGTTTATTACATTTTGTGTACATACATGTACAGCATAAACAAACAAATGTCAAAGTTTTTAATCATTTATACAAATTAATATCCAGTCTATATTTGTTTGTTTATTGGATTGAGGTTTTACCTAACTTTCAACCAGTTTCATGGTATCTAGATTTTACTGAAGAAAGCAGCATGGATTTACTGATAACCCCACTCCCCTCACTCCCCCCCCCAACCCACACACACAAACCATTGACAGAAAAACTGCAATTAGTATGCAGAAACAATTTACTTACATTGTATTTGTTCACAGAATATTACACAAATGAAACTTTTTTCCTTTTATTTGGTTAATTTATAATGTGATTATTAACTTCCCAACAAAAACAAAAATCTAATTAATTTTTAATAAGATTAATGAATCTATTCATTAGATACTTTTCCTGCATTAGTTTTGTACTTTGAAAAAAAACTTACATTTAGATCTAATGATAATGTATCTGTAAGTAATTTAGATGGATCCAGTAAATGTGTTGATTTATGGAAAATTTGTTTCCATGTTATGTGAAATGATGAAAATTTATGTACTTATGATTAAAGTACTTGTCACATTCTTAACGTGTGAGTAGAGTATAGGCCGAAGATAGTTTTGTGATACCTCGCCAAAAAAGAAAAAAAAAGCTAGGGTACAGTTTTTCGTTCTAGTTAGAGTATTACAACACCAGTACCGTACTTTTTTTATTTTGTTACAAATATCAAAATTCTTATCAGTAAATAACTGCTCCACTCCTTCATGAAAATTACATGAAATGGACAGAAAAAAATTACCACTCTGGCAGATTTACTGCTATGCAATTTTACAGAATATTAATATATTATTTGTTTTAACATTGGCATACGTTCACTACAAAATAAAAAAATATCCCAAAAATTTTGACTTCTGCTGGTCAGCAAAAAGGTCTCACCATCTACAGCTAATAAATAAAACATATGTGACCTATGTAAGGTATTTTAGGAACTTCTATGTCACGTGATAAGGCATAAAAATACCAAATTTCTGTCGTCTGCTAATTGAAAGGTTGGAAAAACAACACAAACAAAAGATGGGGTGGAAGAGTCATGAATTGTCAAACCATGTTAAGAAAATGATTGTTGAGCTATTCCAGAATGGATTTTCACGACGGAAAATAGGATTAGTCTAAAATATTCCAAAAATCTACTGTTGGTAAGTTTTTGACTAGCGGTTCTGTAGAAAAAAGCCTAGAAGTGACAGACCGGCTTTGGTGAAAGAACGGGTGTATCAGAAGTTGGAGAGAATAGTAAAAGATGCATTCAACATCATTTAAACAAGCACGGATACAATAGATGTGTAAGCAAGAAGAAAGTTGTGGTCCCGGAAACTGTTGTCTTGGAGCTAGGGAAAGCAGCATTGGACAGTTCAGCATCACTGGAATCGAGTAATTTTTTCAGATGAGAGCAACATAGTTATTGGACAAGATCTTCGTGTTCACATCTGGAGGAAGCGTGATGAAGGTTGGAGACCAGATCTTGTTGAACAACACTCAGCCTAGCTGAAGTACGAGGTTATGATCTGGGGCTGCATTTGTTGTCACGGAGTCAGCACAATAACTGCAGTAAACAGGAATATTAATGCAGCTATGTATATTTCTATTCTTGATGTTAATCTTTGGCCTGTTATCGCTTGTCATTTTTCTGCAGGTGGATATTATTTTCAAGATGACAATGCGTCAGTCCACCGCGCTAGGGTAACCCAAGAATACATAACGGCAATCAGGATAAATGGTATGAGCTGGCAAGCCCAGTCTCCAGACATTAACATTATTGAGAATGTGTGGCTCTACATCAAAAGGAAGCTACAAACATTTATTAATTTGATAAAATCTAAAGACGATCTGTTCAGAGGAATTGAAACAATCTGGATGAACATTACAACTGCCTACGTCCAAAGCCTTGACATGTCAATTCCTAGGAGGATCTTAAATGTAATTAAACTTTAAGGACACCTGACAAAGTACTGAAAGGTAGGCATATTTTACACAAAACATAAAACTTTTTGATATTTTAGCCATTTAATTTTCTACTTTCACTTTTACGTTTTTTAACGGCGGTCATTGTGACTGAATACTTTTTGCACGTCACTGTTGGTATATTTGGTAAAAAAAATTCGAGACAAGTGCCTGTTGACGTTTGGCAAAAGTGTGGGGGTAAATGTTTATAGATCGGTGATAAGTCTTTTTAAAACTTACTAAATGTGATTTTACTTACCTTTTACAATACTTATCTGTGACCAGTATAAACAAATAATTGCAACAAAAAGAACTTCCTTGTTCATCCCAGACCCGGGTAACAGAAGCTAGGACGCTAAAACAGTAACTGGATGACGGGATCCTTTTCTTCGCTTCCTTTAGAAAACACTTTATAAAGAGGCCTGCTCTTGTGTCATAAAAGTATATAATATAATCCAATACACATTCACATTTTAATCTTAAGTTTTTCCTTGAGTTTTCGAAATCATTTAGGACTACTGTTGGCCTGCGAAATATCAACTTTCATATGCTAGTTCCTGTGTGCTAAAAACGCATGCGCATCACGGTTACTTAGATATTGTGTCAACAATTTCTCACCTGTAGTACAGGTACAGTAGAACTCAAGTTGGGCAATATATCATGTATTTTAATGTTCTCACGTACACATGCATTAATTAACGATTGAGTGCTACAAACAGAGAAATACTTGTTTGTTATAAGAGACAATAGACACAATGGTTAGCACAAATTAAGTCGCTCTATAGAGGGGGCCCTCTATGAACAGAAGAACACATGAACATTATAATTTAAAAAAAATGTACTGTATTCTTGATAATGAGCTTTTGTTTCTTTGATAGATGAAATGTTACATGAAGCAAGTGATCAAAAGCATACTTTTTATTGGTCTACGCTATAAATAAGTGAAATGTACCCGGCAAAGAGGAAACATTTTTAAGGCAAATTTAACGTAACGTTTGTAGAAGCTTAATGGATATGAAACCTCTTTTGTTATTTTAGAGTTCTAATAAGAAAAAGGATAAATTAAAAATAAATAAAAGTGATAACTATTAAATACTTAGAAGAAATTCATAAACACATATATGTATTTCCATAACTGTGCTTTATCAAATAAATTAAAACTGGGACTAGTAAGTGATATTTAGGTTTCTGATTAAAACAAGTCGATACTGATGCAAACACTAATTCTATCAACTTATTTTACAAGACTGGCCCGGGATCATACTGGGAGGGTGCTCACCACAAGGTGCCTCTAAAATTGTTCAGGATAGGGGAGGGTTTGGGGTTGTCAGTAATAATACAGAAAGCCTAACTATACGGACCTATAGTGATTTGAGAGCTCCACGCTTTTTGCAAGATAGACCCCTTTTGTAGTTTTCAGAAGTTGACGGAATGTAGCCGCTACAAAAACTGGATTTTTCGACCCTACCCAACACTCCATACTTTTCCAGTGGCAAGCATTCATGGTCAGTTACATATTCCCAGTTGATTTATTGTTTGGTAACTTTCTCTCGCCCAAAATATTCCACCCATCTATATCCATCCAAAAGGGATTAAAACAGACGTCTCGTTTATTAGGAATTTAAATTGCTCATTTCTGTATAAAACGAAGCGATCTTTATTTCGACAATAAAACTTAAATCATAATCTATAGACATACCTCCTAGACAATAGACTTACGTCAAATGTTTTGTTTGTCTTTAATTGTTTTTGTTTGTTTATTTATCTTTTCAACAGGCGCTGTGTTGATGGTTTTAAGGATACCATATTCTGAAAATTCTTGCGTTGGACTTGGAAGCAGAACTGGTTTTACGATTTTAGAGTTATTTAAGAAGAGATCTACTTAGATGATTAATTAGAGTTATTACCTCATCATACAGCGCTACAGGAGCTGTTTGATAACAATAAGATCATAACAGGCAGTTCATATTTTCTAAGTAAAAAAAATGAAAAAAATTATTATTTTATTATGCCCATAATAATAGTTACCATCTTGTTTTGACAACGGGCGATCACGATCAGATTAATGATCGCAAACTCACACGGACGTGCTTTCTTTCCACTAAAAACTAATTAAAATTAAATCTTTCACTGGGTTCCTCCTTGTTCTATTGTCGCCGCGGAACGCCTTTAATCTGAGTGCCTTTCCACAACTTGATACAGGTACAAATGAACATAAAATTTTGACTGTCTTTGATTCTTTAAATAGGTAAACGAAAACCGTAAACATGTAAGCGTTACGTTCTGTGTTCACCGGTTCGTTATTTTTTCCGCGTCATCTATTACCGCGTTAGCGGTATAAAGAGACGATTAACCAAACGCAACCCACAGTTCCGGTGTTGACTTAAACGACAGAACGACAAATCACAAACAAAAATCACCGAAAACATTTCATACGAGGGCATAACATATAGACTTGGAAAAGCAACATAATACATTACAGGTGGAGGTACAGAACCGGTTAATTGGACTGTTTTTACTGGAATCTGACAACTTCATGGAGCAGCAGATTCTTTTAAATATTTTTCTGCTTTTGGGGCCATTTATTTTATTTTGACGTTTTGCAATATATGTGGAGAATTAATCTATATACTCAGAAATGTTGCTGAGAATTTTTTACACAACTCCCGATATGTGCGTAACATGCAAAGCAGTTAGTTGGTATCCGTGAGGTCTTGTTTCGCCGAAAGGAAATTGTAAATATCAGTGGAGACAGGGTCGACAACTCTATTGTTATTGGTTAAATAAATTATTTACAACGTAAGCCATACGTATTTCCCGTGAAATAAAAAATCTTACGACTATAATTACATAAGTCAAACATATGTTATTAGTATATTTTCAATGCAACAAGTTAATATTTCCAGCGATTGTTAGTACCTCTTGACCAACTTTTTGTTAAATAATATGCATCTGAACGTAACATATTTATAGTAAGCGAAGCAACGGCGATTTGATTATCATAGCACAAATAAAAAGCAAGAATATCAAACAGAAGAAATATTTGTTACTGCTGTAAAAAACTTATGTACTGTTCTTGGCTACAAATATTTTCTGCTTTTGGGGCTAGTTATTTTATTTTGATTATAGACAGGGGATAGCGCGAACGCAGTCCCCCGCACTAAAGAATTGCGTACCCGAGTTGCCCACATTTGGGGCAATCGCAGGCTTCAGCCTAACCGGAGTGCAATGGAAAGGCCTCGACCTGGGGAGACCGCCTTTTTGATCACGGTGCTCCCTGTACCAGGTAAGTATGCTTGGAGATAATTTTTCACCGCATTTACATTATTAAATAATTTCCTACATTACGGTTTTATTCCTAGACGTTTTGCAATATATGTAGAGAATTAATCTATATAAACAGAATCGTGCGGCGAATTTTTGACACAACTTTGGATTTGTGCGTAACATGCAGAACAGTTAGTTGGTATCCGTGAGGTCTTGTTTCGCCGAAAGGAAATTGTAAAAATCAGTGGAGACAGGGTCGACAACTCTATTGTTATATTGGTTAAATAAGTAATTTACAATGTAACCCATACGTTCCAGTGAAATAAAAAATCTTAGACTTTAATTACTGTTACTGTTTGTGCCTATATCTGTTTTGGTCATCATTTTGCCAGGTCTTTGTCATATCATCTATCTATATATTTATATCTTTTATGATCTTATATCTTCAGATTCTCCTTCATTTGAATGGACTTTTAATCGCCATCTTAATTACTCCTCTAAAATAATAGAAAGGAATTGTCTTTTAAAGTTTTCTCATCAACATATCCAAGTAAAAGAGTTGCGTGATTTGCATGAATTAATGTTCAGAATATTTAGGATTATAACTAAAACCGGTATGTTTTTTGACGAAAATGCACAGTGCGAAAATGTTCTTGACCAAAAAGTTTTTAAAAGAAACAAACTTGACATCATTCATTGAAATAACTGTTGTGATGTTGTACAGCTAAGATTGAGTACCAAACTGTGCAATATGTAAAATTTCTATTTTGTAGCTAAAGCCAAAGCATTATTATAGTTTTAATATGATAAAATGGTTATATAATTTTTATCAGTTGTAGCATTAAAACCAAACAAAAGTGAAGTATCGTAGACATAACAAAAAGTGTTTAAACAAAATGTCTAAACAAATAAAGTTAACGTGTCGTGTGATTACACAATGTTCAATTCAATATTAGTTCTAGGAATGTTAGCTGCTCAACGCGTCCCCAGTGAGTGGATATCCGAGGCCCTTTCGTTGGGACTGTAAAATAACAATACGGAAGGCATAAGCACAGACCATAGCGGGAACATGTTAAGAGAGTGTCACGTTCCTACGCGATAAAGACCCAATTTTGTTGTCTTCAGAAAGGATCATTGTAGCCACTTTTGTGTACATACATAATACTCCACCCGTTTTGAGTGGCAGTCAAAATGTTCTGCCTTTTAGTCCAAGCTGATTTATTTCTTGTGACTTGTTCTTTTCTGTATATACATATAAGTGAAACACTGCTTCCCGGATGTCAGGAAATCTTTAAATGAACCAATCAAGTATTCCAAGTTTTACAATGTACCAATCAATGCATAACACAAAAACCTGTCATAACGAAGCAACAACTCATCTATAGCTTACACGTGTGTTATTTTTGGTAAATAACAAATTTGTAATTATAACAATTACCAATAAGTATACTTATTATGTCTATTAGCAACTAAATTAACTCTTTTCAAAGTAGAGAAGTTACATCTGTGTATAACAGTAATAATTCTTATAAAGGCAGGCGCGTAGCTAGCCTATAAAGAATGTGGATTCAAAATAATCTAGGGGGTCAGGGGGCATGCCCCCCCCCCCTGAAAATTTTGAAATAAATGGTGCAATTTGGTGCGTTTTGGGGCCTCCGGAGAGCTTTCTTGACCAACGAAAATCCATTTATTTTAGCATAAAAATGGAGATGAATAGCTTTACTTTCGTTTATTTCAAAAAAAAATTTTTTGTCAAAATAATGTGGATTCAGCTGCGTACTTGCGTATAGGCAGCTACGCGCCTGAAAGGTAAACGTTAGATAATAATAATAATAAGAGCGAGCAATGAAAGCCAGAAAGATGGCATGATTCTCACTGCAGGCAGGGTGTACTCGACTCCAATCTTAATTGACAAGGATTGCCAGTTTTCCTACCGCAGGTCGGGGGTTCTCTCCGGGTACTCCGGCTTCCTCTCCCACTAAAAACTGGTATAAAATAGGTACCATCTGCAAATGTTCTCCTACAATTTTCGCCCACATCTCTGAAAATTCATTGAAAGATTGCACATGTATTGAAGTTATGCACCTACTAATATGGAATTGTTAAAACTAAGTCATTTTCCAGAACATTTGCAGAAGACGGTACCTATTTTGTGCAATCAATTCCTCCTACATTTTTTTTACATTTAGGGTAATTTGCATTACGTTTTAATCTATATACATATAGGTAAAACATTTTAAGCTACGACGGGTGTGGACACGGACAAATGTTTCGCCTGCATTCCGCACCAACAACGAAAAAAAAATACGTCATAAGCATCACGTAAATAGATTAAATTGTTATCATTTAAAATATACAATGGATGGTTAGCAGACAAACTGACCTAATCGAAAAACTTGAACGTGCATGGTCACTGGACAGTACAATTGAGGTCATGGTCAGGTGACACCTACCAGACAGTTATGTACTGGTGGTATCATCAGCAACCTGTATAACAAAACATTTTCATTCTACCATGCATGGTTACAGAGGAACGGCCTTAATCCAAAATCTAAAACATAGTCGCTGGACCATGAAATTGAGGTAAAGGTCAGGTGACACCTACTAGACAGTCATGTACTATTCATCAGCAACCTATACCAAATTTTGTCATCCTACCATGCAAGGTTATAGAGGAACTGCCTGAACCAGAGACCTTAACGTAGTCACTGGACAGTGAAATTGAGGTCAAGGTCAGATGACACGTGACTGTCGCGCAAATACTCATCATAGGCTGCAACTAGACCAAATTTGATGGACCTATGGCTTAAGCTTTCAAAAATATACAGAAGTGCTGACGCCGCAGCCGAATTCCCATATATATATGTCATGCCTCCAGCGACTATCGTCGCAGGCGAGACAAAAAATCGTTCTCTTGTCTGGCCTAATCTCTATGTTTATCTTAAAGCAGATTTAGGTTAACTGTAAGTCCAAAATGTTTAAGCAGAGGTGGCTGTCTTGCTGAGCAGGTTGGTGGATTTTCGTATGACAAACGTAGTTGATATTTATCTGATATATCTTTTGGAAAACACAAACAAACCGAGCAAAACCTTCAACATATTTTGTTCTAAACTCATCAGGGACCTTTTCTCACTGAACCGGTCTTCCTGTTTGTTGCGTTCATATGCAAAGATAAGATGTCGATTGTCTAAATGATAGAACCTATTGTTTCAATGCAATATCGACAGAGAAGAGACTTTTACGCTATCACTTTGAACAGAATATATTTCTGTATAAGTCTTATTAGTACGTAATTCGTACATTTTATTGGATTACATTTGTCACAACCACTTTTCCGTTCTTACTGAATAATGTCTATCCCGGATATGACTAGTTAGCGGATTATAATTTGAGTAATACGATAAGTTGCTTACCCTTCCGTAAATCCTTGACTTACCCCCTGTTTTTAGCGGTGATCGTGTTACTACATTTTTTTGGTTAGTGTGATGTGTCTACTTGTTTCGTTGTTTTCCACTTGTTTTGTTAAAACATGGGTTTGTCTGTCTTTGACTTATCTTTTTATGATCATTCCTATAGATATCTTCCACCCTTTGTTCTTCAACAGAAATAAATAAAAGATATCAAGGCAAGTGGTCCGATTTTATGGTATTGACTTCAATACCACGATATTCGAACAGCCCTCGTGAAACTGATATGGACCTCGCTTCTAATCGGTACATATCAATATTTCTGGTCCACACCATTGCTTAATCCTATTCCGTTCAAAAGGATGGAATTATACCTTAACCAATTAATCACTAGCTAAGATTACTGGTCCATCTTATCTCCTTTGAGGGATTAAAGTTATACGTCAACCAACCAATCACAAGTGACAAGATTACTGAAGGGGCTGTACTTTATACATCAACCAAATAATTACAACTCGAGTCACTGGTCCATCCTATACCAAGTGAGGGGATGAATGTTACACATCGACTAACTAATCACAAGCCAAGATCACTGGTCCATCCTTTCTCCTTTGAGGGGCTGGAAGTTACACATCAACCAACCAATCACAAGCCAAGATTACTGGTCCATCCAATCTACTTCGATGGGCCGGACATCATTAACCAATTAATCACAAGCCAAGATTACTGGTCCATCCTTTCTTCTTTGAGGGGCTGAAGTTACACATCAACCAAACTAGGCAGAACAAGATCACTGGCCCATGCTATCTAATTTTGAGGGAATGGAAGTTACATATAGACAAACTAATCACAAGCCACAACACAAGGGCAAGATTGCTACATGTTGCCGAATGTCCCCCCTCCCCTGCCTCTGCAGTATTGAATTGTCTAAGAGGTGTTAGAAACTTAAATGAACATAGAAAATAATTTTTTTGTGATACATTTAGTTATGGGACAAACTAATAAGCATGTAATAGTAGAATTGTTTGTATGGGTATTCGGGGAAGAGCTGAGCAACTACATCAGAATGTACAAACTTTAGTAGAGTGCTTGATAAGATTTGCTTTAAATATTGTTCAATATTGCTAAAATGGTCAAAGTCCCATAACTCATAAAACTTTGACAAATCAAAATGGTGGTAGAGCATGCACATCTACCCATCACATTTAAAGTCTCACAACACCTACAAAATTTGACAAAATAAAAAAAAACATCTAAACATCATAACAATTAATCCTATCAAATATCAAAGCAATCATCAAGCGGTTTTAAAGTAGATGCATTCACAAAGTGCCTGCTGACGGAAGAAGAGCAAAACAATGTACCTTCGCTGTGGGGCACAAAAATACCATATTCTTTGCCCCTAATTATTGCTCTTTTATTTTTCCAGTTGTATTCAAATTGTCTTCCCAATGACCTTCCCTTTTTCCAGTTGATTTTTGTTAACTTGTTCTGGATACAGCTGAAATATTTATTGCTGGATGTTAAGCAAACATTAAATCAATTGACCAATCACAAGCCATGATCTGTATATCAGTATATCAATCAATCGGCCAATCACAAGCCATGATCTGTATATCAATCAATCGACCAATCACAAGCCATGATCTGTATATCAGTATAACAATCAATCGACCAATCACAAGCCATGATCTGTATATCAGTATAACAATTAATCGACCAATCACAAGCAATGATCTGTATAGCATATCAATCAATCAACCAATCACAAGCCATGATCTGTATATCAGTATAACAATTAATCGACCAATCACAAGCCATGATCTGTATATCAGTATATCACAAGCAATGATCTGTATATCAGCATATCAATCAATCA
This sequence comes from Limnoperna fortunei, assembly GCA_944474755.1. NCBI lineage: Eukaryota > Metazoa > Mollusca > Bivalvia > Mytilida > Modiolidae > Limnoperna > Limnoperna fortunei. The sequence continues at coordinate 27,393,184 of OX104125.1, forward strand.
ACCAATCACAAGCCATGATCTGTATGTAGTATATCATGTCACTAAATAATTTTTTTAAAAGTTTTGTGCAACTTAAACCAGCTATATCATGGCATTTAATTTTTTACCTGCCAGTTCCAGCAACCTTATCAGTAAGCCATACCTTATCTAAAGTCAGACTCGAGCTTGCAACCACAGTGTGGACAGGAGTGTAATAAATGGTATGACAAACTACAACTATGGAGTCTTAATTCAATAAACACAAAGTTAGGAAAATGTACATCTATTTTATAAAAACATATTTTTATCAATAGTTTAACAGGTCTAACAACTAAGCACCATATGTTGTAAACTAAAATGTTAAACACACAAAATTGATCACATGACAAACTTGCAAGGTCTAAAAATATTAAATTTATAACATGATCACCAGGTTGAAACGCAACATTAAAATGCATGCAGTTTTTTTTTCCAATTAACATGTAAATGGATTTTGAGTTCACAAATTTCTTTGATAACAAATTTTTACCGAACACTTCAAATATAATTATTTATTTTACAACAAATGTAAATAAAAAATACAACAAAGTTCCAGGCAATAAATGTGGCTACACCTGACGCATGTTGCATCTATTCAAGACTCATCAGAGTCAATCTACCCAAAAGATTGAAAATGCCAAACATGGTTATTAAAGCATAGAACAATAAAACCAAATATGCCGAACTGGAAACCAAATTATAACTAAGATCAACCTATGCCTGGGGTAGGAAGAACCTTAGGGTTTTGACAATTTTGTAATTTACACAGACAATTTATAGCTTTGATGTGAAAGGCAGGGTTGTCTTGATTGCTAACATACTAAGATCATGACTTCATATCCCAGACAGCCAGGAATAAAGTTCATAATAAACAGTAAGACCATGAAAATCTAACATATACAAGGAAAACAACAAAAATTATATCACATCTCATTCAAATCAACAGTTAAATGTAAAATAACAATAAACAAATAATCTTTCAAAATTATCAATTTTGTACTATATACAAGTGAGAATACACGTAGCGTAAGAAGATCTATGATGGAAGGGGGGCATCAGTGGCCGAGTGGTTAAGGTAGTTCATCTACTATTGATCACGCGGTCTGTCAACACAGATTTCAGGTTCGAACCTCACTGGGAGCAGGGTGCACCTGACTCCAACATTAATTGACAAGGATTGCCAGTTTTCAGACCGAAGGTCATGGGTTTTCTCCCGGTACTCTGGCTTACAGCTGAAAAATTGCTGAAAGTGGCATTGAAACAACATTCAAACATTAAACATCTATCATGGAAGCAGTGGAAACCCAAATTATACTGCATTCTGGGAAGGCTAATACAGAGCATACTACAGTGTTGTACACTAAAAGAAATATGGTAGATTTAACCTACGTAAATGATTTAAAATTTAATTTTTGTTTTAGTCTAATTAAAAATAGCTCATGTGTGTTTACTATTTCTGCGACACAACGTAAATATTAAACATGCATGGGCTAATTTTAATTACACTGATTTTTGTTTGAATTGTATTTCGTGCCACTTTCTGCAATTTTTCAGCTATTGTCCAGTATTTATTTGAGGGGAAGACTAAGAACAAAGATAAAACAAGAATCCTCTGGTAGGAAATCTGGCAATCCTTGTCAATTAGGAATGGCGTTGATTACACCCTGCCTGCAGTGAGACTTGAACAGTCAACCTCATTGTTTACAGGCAAGGGATTAATGTACTCAATACTCTGATATAAAAGTGTTCATTTTTAAAGATAAGGAAAAAGTAAAATAAGAAATACATTTGACCTGTGGAAAATTATTTTTAATTTTTGAATGAAAACAGACCCAAGTTGTGTTGAAACATAAACATGTACAATATACCTGCTGTGATAACAGAAAAGTCTCTTTAGCATGTAATATTCTATTGTTTTGTTTGTATGTTTGAAGTTTAATGCCACTTTAAGAAATGTTTCAGCTATTCCATGGCGTCCAGTTTTTTATTGGGGGAGGAAGCCAGAGTCCCCGCAGAGAACCCCGACCTTCAGTAGGAAAACTGACAATCAATTAAGACTGGAGTCAAGGACACCTTGCCCGCAGTGAGACTCTAACCCGCAACCCGATTGTTGACAGACCATGTGATCAATAGTAGACGAACTACCTTAACTACTTGGCCAACAAGGCCCCTGTTATATTTGATGATGTTATGCCACCAATATTTTTGTACAATTATATGTATATATTATTAATTGATATTTTTTTTAATTTGATTTGTGTACTGTAAACTCTGTCATTTTGAGAGTTTTGAACAATATCGACATAACATATTAACCTCCAAATTCAAGGTCGGTCATCATGTTCTTATGTCTATTTTTTTTCCATATCGACCCAATTTAACGGCAATAATTGTATAGTAAAAGCTTTTGTCTATATGATTTCTAGTTCTCATGCATAAAAATTACAGGTAACCAGTTGAATCTAGCAGTTCATTTTGTGTTATAGATTCAGCTCAAACAAGTTCAACAATTTCAGACGGTGATAAAAATAAAAAAGTTGAACATGTTTATAAATTACAAACAAAAACATTTCAGAAGTGAACGCAAAACAAATGCCAATCAATTAGAATATATCACAATGAACAATGTAAAATTAGTACAAATATAAAATCACAGTTTACAGTGGTTTTTTAATCATAAACACTGTATGCCCTATACATCCATTGCAAACTTTCCCCAACACTGGTAAGTTTTCAACTGAATAGATATAAAAATAACTCACTATCCCTCAGATGGATTTTGCTTTCTCTACCTGTCTACAGTCAGCTGTCCACTGATTACTACTGTCTACAGTCAGCTGCCCACAGATGTGTACTCTAGTCAGCCATCCACCAACCGATGTGTACTCTACAGTCAGCCGCCCACCAAATGTGTACTCTACAGTCAGGCACCCATGGATATCTGCTCAACTTCAACAACTTGTTTTGTAAAAATAGCACCGTAAGGTATGGGACCAAAACTGACCATGTGATCATAGCTGGTGTCCAGGGTACACATTGATTTTAATTGAGAAGGCCTTGGTAATGATTGACCTACATCAGAAATTCTATATAACTATGCACTTTTTAGTCAAAACTACATTTAACATTGACTCAAAATATACTTGGTAACAGTAGCAATCAATTGATTTAATACAGCTGTATTTTTTTGGTCAAAAAATAAAAAAACCGTAACATCAATTAAGGGTCGAATAACTTAATTCTAATCTGGTTTTTCCACAGAATTATACTGGCAAGTCTTATGATAAAGAAACAGAAACATAATTTTTCCCATAAAAAAGGCGAGTCGCGTAGTCAAGCCTGACGTTTTGCCTACTGCTTACAGGTTGATGAGTAGCATAGTCAAGCCTGGCATTTTTGCCCACTGTGGACAGACAGACAGACTGAAAGAGCAAAATCTCCCCAAGCTGACATGTAAGTCCAAACAAAAAAATATGTGTGTTTCCGGTTACATAGAATTATAAATAGGTAGGTAGGTCGATTTTTTATTTTTTATTTTATTTATTTTTTTTTTTGGAATCGTGAATCGTGTTGGTTAAATTAGTAATTTAAATCTTGACCTTTATCTTTTATACCTTTGTAGGTGTAAAGCTTGTAAGTTTCAAGAATTTACCATAAAGCCTTTAAAAGTCTAGACTAATACAGTCATTAAATGAGCTATCAATATCGTTACAAGCGTTAATATGTATACATTTAGCCGCCATGTTATTTTCTTTGTTTAAACAAATTATCATTGGAAAGACTTCCATTTGAACCCCCCACTAAAAATGCATTATTTCGAACGTAAATAAAAGAATTTGGCAATGGTTGGAAGCCTCTGGTGAACCCCAAAGTGGACACAGTCATGCATTGCCAATTGGGCAAGTGCGAGTCGTGTCAACTCCATGCATCTTGTGATGGGGGGGGGGGGGGTTCATATGGAACCTATCATCAATTATAAAATTGTAAACAATAAAATGAAACTTATAAAAAGTTATCCAAAAAATTCTGCTTTCGAAGTAAAGATCTATGCAGCAATATTTTCCTTTTATATACTTATATACTATGTACAAACAATTATATGTACAAACCGGTAAATAATCAAAACATTATACTTTGTAGATCTTATTTTACAATTCAAAAGACTTTTTACGTTTCCATGGTGATTTCTTTGGTGTTCTTGGTCTTTTCTTGTTGTCTGGTGATCCTAGCTCTCCCTCTTTCTTTTCATTTGGAGAGGTAACCAGCAAATTACTCAACCAATTACTTTCTTCTACAGTTAGGACTTGGAATCGTGTATGTAAGATTAAAGCTGCTTGTATTGACAAAACCCTTTCATGATTTTTTACGCCATCAAACTGGTCCCAGTATACACTGTGTTCCCAAATATGTTTAATGAAACACACTCGACTCTTATATAACTTTCCTGAAAGTAGAAATCATCTTGGTAAACAAAAAACATGGTTCAACATTAACTTTATTTACTGCTAGACCAGTGGACTTGACAACTTCAGAATTTACTAGACCCAACCTAATGTAAAATAGACCACATACAAAGAGGCCAAACATAATTAATCTGGTACTTCCATAAGTGTGAGTACTGCACATGGAGATCAATAACTGCATAAACAAACATTTTTTTTTTAAATCTTTACATTTATATATGCCAGCGTATTTATAAACTTTTTACTTTTTTTTTAAATTTTAGTTAATTTTTGCCTATTATTTAATCTTTGGTGTTGTGTTTATTTTACAGTCAGTATATAAATTATTACAAAAAGCAAAGCAATAAATAGTTGCAATAACAGGTACATGTATAACTGTTAATACAACAATAATCAGCATCAATTAGAATAAATCAATCTCTGAAATGACCACCACTTACCTGGATTTGCTTGTCCAGGTTATCAATACACCAAAGGATTATGCATGCAAATTGAATTACATGTACAATACACATATGGTGTCTTCAACCTATGCCAACATCAAACCTATGGGTGTGACTCACTCACAGGCAGCTAAGGGATATATGAAAAATTGTCAATGGGCTAAATGTACTCAGGGAAGACAATACTTGTGCCCCTTGAGTATATTATTAAACCTATTAAAAATAAAACAACAAAAGTATTTCACCAAAGCTATGTATTTACAGAGCTAGCTACTATACAAAAAAAATATAAGTACCATGACATTCTGACTCATAAATTCTTCACTAAAATAATAAACATATATAGATCTGTTATAATCACTTTCTCTCTGAGGTAATGAGGTTCACTTACAGGTGACAATTCAAATCCGGATAATTTACCGAACTTGTTCAGGGTAATATTTAATGCATAACACATGCATCCGGTTGAACAAATATTCGATCTTCAAGTCTACCGGCACATTAAATCATAATTGATCATCAACAAATAAAATGCATGTGCAAATTATTCTTAAGCACTGTTTAAAAATGTTCTCTTTTCCTTCGGGTAACGATGTTTAAACCCGCAATCAATTAAATGACAACGTTTATGTTGTCATTGACCACCGCGGAGATATCGTGGCCGGACCCCTGTGGCGACATGCCATGGTAGACTGAACTCCCTCATATGCATCCACCGTGGTAAGATTACCTGAGAAAATTCTTAACCACGATAGTAGGCGTGGATATACCATGGTGGGTGATACAGGAAAGGATTAACTTCCATGGTGGGTTAGTGTTTTTTATAAAAAACACGTTGTTCCCTCTGTACTAGACCCAACCTAATGTAAAATAGACCACATACAAAGAGGCCAAACATAATTAATCTGGTACTTCCATAAGTGTGAGTACTGCACATGGAGATCAATAACTGCATAAACAAACAATTTTTTTTTAAATCTTTACATTTATATATGCCAGCGTATTTATAAACTTTTTACTTTTTTTTTTAATTTTAGTTAATTTTTGCCTAATATTTAATCTTTGGTGTTGTGTTTATTTTACAGTCAGTATATAAATTATTACAAAAAGCAAAGCAATAAATAGTTGCAATAACAGGTACATGTATAACTGTTAATACAACAATAATCAGCATCAATTAGAATAAATCAATCTCTGAAATGACCACCACTTACCTGGATTTGCTTGTCCAGGTTATCAATACACCAAAGGATTATGCATGCAAATTGAATTACATGTACAATACACATATGGTGTCTTCAACCTATGCCAACATCAAACCTATGGGTGTGACTCACTCACAGGCAGCTCAGGGATATATGAAAAATTGTCAATGGGCTAAATGTACTCGGGGAAGACAATACTTGTGCCCCTTGAGTATATTATTAAACCTATTAAAAATAAAACAAAAAAAGTATTTCACCAAAGCTATGTATTTACAGAGCTAGCTACTATACAAAAAAAAAAAGTACCATGACATTCTGACTCATAAATTCTTCACTAAAATAATAAACATATATAGATCTGTTATAATCACTTTCTCTATGAGGTAATGAGGTTCACTTACAGGTGGAACGTTCAGTACAACGTGACCGGCCGTATTGCATTTCCGAAAATTTTAGGAAATTTTAATATTTCATTTCCGAAAATTTTTTTTTTCATTTCCGAAATAATAGTAAATTTCTTTTCCGAAACTTTTAATTAACACTTCATGATTACCTGCGCAATAACGGCCAGCGGCAATAACATAGGTAAAAACCAGGTAACCTTCAATTACTTTAACCTTTGACTTGTTGTGAGTTGATCTCTGGTCACTTTTAGCTCACAAAATTTCAAATATCTGTCTTACGTACATGTAGTTGAGAAAACATGGAGATAATACATACGGAAACTAACAGAGGCAAGAAAGCTATTATTGTGGATGGTTACACATATAGGAAGATAAATATTCTTAAAAGTGGTGATGTTGTTTATATATGCAGCGTGGATAAGAAATGCACAAAGTCCATAACAACAAATAAGAAATAAGAGAACAAATAATGGACCTGAGGCCTTTCATTCTCACTTTAATGGACAATTTTACACCAGTCACCCTAATATCTTCGTATTTTTGGACGTGTTAAAGCAAATACAAACGACAACCTATGTAAAGATGCGCTCATTGAACAACGAAGCTTTGGTGAGAAGAGCTGAAACAGAAAGACTGCGATACAGCATTGACAAATATAATGACTTCAGGACTGGATCTATCTCAAGACTGAATTACATTTCGGCACTTGGATACAAGTTTTCAGCTGTAACAGATTTTTAAGGATTTTAAGACTGTTTTTAACTCCAGTGTAAATATACATGACTTTTAGTGCTACCAGAAGATGTTAAAAGACTTTTACAAACATTTCCTGCTCGAAATCCTACTTCCACCTCCCCGTGGTGAGCAGGGGGCAACAGGTTTAGCCTGGCTAACGGAAGAGGTATAGGTATTAAATATTAGTTTTCGGAAATGCAATAAAAAAACTTTCGGAAATGATATACTAAAAGTTTCGGAAATGAAAAAAAAAATCTTCGGAAATGATATGCTAATTTTCGGAAATGCAAAACAGCGACGTGACCCGGCCTCCCAAGCATACTCAGATCATTTGTATGTCAAATTTCTCTTAAACTTACCGTATTTACTTTTGTCTAAGATTAAAAAATCTTACACTGCTAACTCCTAAACTTACCACAAACTGTACAATTAACTCCGCCATCGTAGTTTTCGTTCTCTTTCAAAATAGCCAGCACACCGGGGTTGGTCTAAAAGCAGGACGGAGAAAAAAGGACGGGAAATTTTCTATATATAAATGGTCATAACTTTTGAAGTAATAAAGATATTAAAAAACTTAAAACTGATTATTAAAGAAGAAATAATAAGCATTAAATTGAGATATAGTTTTTAAAAAAATAATGAGTTTAAAGGCAAAAATTCTTGACAGGACGGGATTTGGTGACATGAAAAATCGACCGAAAATTCATAGGGTAACCATCTTTGACGATAAATAATTTACATAAAAACTATTGTCTGTCAAGAAATGTTTATATATTATTCAAGCTTAGAGCATACAGATTCTAAAAATATAAAGTTTTATGCATTTTGATAAAGGTAAAGTAGAAAAATCTTGACAGGACGGGATTTCGTTCTGATTGACATACTGACATTTTTTTCTAGATTTCAAAGTTTGAGGCCTTGTATCTTTTTAAAAATACATGTCTGTCAAAAATTTTTTAGTTTCTGCTAAAGCTGAGATCATGTAGTTTACAAAAACATAAAGTTTGAATAAATCAAGTTTCCGTAAAGTGAAAAAATCTTGACAGGACGGGTTTTCGTTTCGATGTGAAAACGGCCATATTTGTAGCCATCCCTTTGAAAGTTCATTAATCCACACAAGAGTTAGCAAATATAAACTTACCTTTTTTTTGAAATTTATATTCCAACAAATAATTTATCCTGGCAATTTACATTATGCTCTAGTATCACATAAATTCATAAAATGAAGCATAGATATTTTTTGAAAAACTAATTTGAAAGATATATAATTTAAATTAATCTAATTACTGGTGAGTACCGTTAACGATTGTTGTCTTAACAAATTACAATTAACTGTTTGATCTATTGCTGATATGACAGGTTGAACAGTTGTCAATTAAGGTGAATATTATTCATAGCATTACATATAAAGAGGGGAATTTGTTGAAAAGGTCATATACAATCATAGTGCTCTCAATCTCAGATCAAACTTTATTAGTGCTATTCATATTATATTTGTGCTTTTTATTGTGTTGTATAAAGTTGTCTGTTATTAACTTGTGTATATAGCAAAATCATAGTTGGTACATTAAAGCAATCAGATAAAATGCTAATCCTAAATAATCAATGGCTTTCTTCAGATATCATGGGTTGTGTTCATTCAATTTTATCTAAACAGTTTCCAGCTATATCTGGTTTCCACACGGGTTTCCAAAATACATGCTATGCACCTGTTTATAACACGAATGAATGTAAGTGGCCTTCTAATAAAACATTTGCTTATATATTTGGTCCATCAGTACAAATCCACCACACTGGTCATGATCACTGGGTAACATCAATACAAACACAACCAAATGAGGTATATGTGTTGGACAGCATGTTTGAAAAACTGACAACTTCATTAGAAATACAATTATCACAAATGTATGCACATGGTAAAAAACGTCTGCTTATTAAACTTCCCCAGGTTCAAAAACAGACAAATTCGTTTGATTGTGATATATATGCTATTGCAAATACTGTTGAGTTTTGTATTACAGGTTTTGTGGGTGGTTTACATATTACATTTGAAGAAAAATACTTGAGGGAACATTTAATATCTTGTTTAGAGAAGGGCGAATTCAGGTTGTTTCCGAAATCAGTTTTTGACAAAAAAAGGTCGGGTGAAATCAAAGAATTCGGTTGTCGAAATGAATTGTGAATGTGGTTTGGCTGATGCAGTTGAAGATATGGTGGGTTGTGATTGGAAAAAGGGAATACAATCTTGTAATGTTTGGAAACATAAATCTTGTTCTGGTGTCATCAATAACTTAAATTGGTTCTGCTCAAAACATAATTCATCAATTTTACTTAAAATGTCTTTACAAAAATTGTTATATATTATATAAACAGTGTAATTACTTTTCATGTCTTTACAAAATTGTTAAATATTATATAAACATTGTAATTAGTTCTTATAACTAATTAACTGTGCTTCTTGTTATATTATTAAATAAACTTGTCAAAAAATGGCGTCTTCCATCCAGAATGAATTCCCGTCCTGTCAAGATTTTTTCACTTTACGGAAACTTGATTTATTCAAACTTTATGTTTTTGTAAACAACATGATCTCAGCTTTAGCAGAAACTAAAAATTTTTTGACAGACATGTATTTTTTAAAAGATACAAGGCCTCAAACTTTGAAATCTAGAAAAAAATGTCAGTATGTCAATCAGAACGAAATCCCGTCCTGTCAAGATTTTTCTACTTTACCTTTATCAAAATGCATAAAACTTTATATTTTTAGAATCTGTATGCTCTAAGCTTGAATAATATATAAACATTTCTTGACAGACAATAGTTTTTATGTAAATTATTTATCGTCAAAGATGGTTACCCTATGAATTTTCGGTCGATTTTTCATGTCACCAAATCCCGTCCTGTCAAGAATTTTTGCCTTTAAACTCATTATTTTTTTAAAAACTATATCTCAATTTAATGCTTATTATTTCTTCTTTAATAATCAGTTTTAAGTTTTTTAATATCTTTATTACTTCAAAAGTTATGACCATTTATATATAGAAAATTTCCCGTCCTTTTTTCTCCGTCCTGCTTTTAGACCAACCCAAAGAAACCCAGCACACCGCGGATATCCAAATGCCTTTCTGTCACTCCATTTGAATCAAAATGTCGACAGGAGTCGTGACGTATTCTTCTTGGTCTTGAACAATACGGGTAACAATCACTATTGTTTATTTCTAACGAAATCATTGCAATAAATACACAAATCCAAACAATGTGTATTTCCCGCAAAATAGTTGACCTCGTGGTCTTTCTGATCACAACAATTACACGTGACAAAAGCTAGCCAATCAAAATGCAAAGTTACGCCTATTTATCTTTGCCAACATATGTCACGTGCCAATACCGCGGGAAACGATTCCCGCATTATTTTGAAAATAATTTATACAGAATTAGAATTAGAATTAGAATTAGAATTAGAATTATTTATTGTCAAAACACATTTACAATAAATGGTTATAACACATTAATACATAAACATACATTCTTAAATCAAATGAAAGTAAAGACTATATATTACAGTAATAAACCTTGGGTGGTGGCAACTCAAAAATGGATCATGCATTAATTCTGCATGTATATATAATTTTAATCATGAAAGCCTTTCATTATTTCAATATAAATATAAGTGGTTTTTTTTTCAAATTACATACAAATGAAGGGTGACCATAATGATTTAATTTTTTCCTTGACAATTGTTTATGTATTTAATTAAAGCTTTATGTACTATTAAAGAACTGCTATTTAGAATCAAAGGTATTTTGTAGTCAGTTAATGAGTCTAAATTCTTAAAACAACATTTGAGTTTAATAATTAATTCTTTTCTAAAAGTTGTATAAGCCGGACAATGAACAAAGAAATGCATTTCATCTTCAATTGCACCGGTGTCACATTTTGGACATATTCTGTTGTTTTGGGGAATATTTTGATATCGGCCTTTCTCTATTGCTAGAGTGTGGGCACTTATTCTGAATTTACAAATTGTTGTTCTATCTGACCTGAATCTACAGTTATCTACATAGAAAGGTCTCTGGTTTTGTCTGTAAATAGTTTTATAAAAAGACAGCTTTTTACTTTCAGCTATACTGCTGTTCTGAGTTTGTAATGTATGGTCATAGAGTCTTTGTTTAATTGATGTTAATGCAGATTTGATATTTTCAGTATTATTAATTAAATAGCCAAAGCCTAGTTTCTTAACCCACATTTTTATTGTTGTAATCCATTTATTGTTATCAGGAATATTATTATAGACTTTATTAACTAATGTATTTATTGAATTTGAAATATGATCCCAAAATTTTATAGCTAGTAATTTTACTTTTTCTACAAGTGGGTGTCTATTAAGCTCTGATAAGCATGCAACATTTGTTGCTTTGCTGTGTATTCCTAGTATTTCTTTAATAAATTTTAGATGTAAGTGTTCAAAGGGGTCAGTATCTTTTAAGTGACAAAATGCTCCCCATAATTCACATCCATAAAGTGTTATTGGACTTACAAGAGAATCAAAGAGTTTTTCCATTAGACAACATGCATTATCCAGTCCAATAGTTTTCTTTATTTTGAACCAGGCCTTGCGACCCTTTTCCATTAATAATTTGGTTGAAACATTTATATTACCATTATATTTAAAAGTTATTCCAAGGTAACAATATGTTTTTACTGTTTCAATGGGGGAGTTATTAATTTTAAAACTATTTATATGGGTTTTTCCATTGGAATTAAATACCATTACTTTTGATTTTTGTTCATTTACATCTAATTTCCAAGAAGAGCAAAATTTGTCTAGTATCTCTAGAGATTTTTGTAGACCATTAGCAGTGCTGGACAACAAAATAATATCATCAGCATAAAGTAAGGAATTGATTGTGAGATCACCCAAAATAACGGGATCGTTATTGCTTTCATTGAGATTGGCTATCAGGTCATTGATATATAAATTAAAAAGAATGGGGCTTAAGACATCTCCTTGTTTTACTCCACACCTTGAAATAAATTTTCGGCCTAGGCCTTCTTTAAAGTTAATTCTGCAATATGGATCTTTGTACATTGAGTGAATTATATTAAAAATTTGGGTGGGAAATTTATTTTTACAAAGTTTATAGAAAAGGCCTTCCCTCCACACTGTGTCGAAGGCTTTTCTTAGATCTATAAAAGCTGCAAACACTTTCTTTTTCTTTGTTTTATATGTATCAACAATTGATTTAATTGTAAATATATGATCAGTGGTTCTGGATTTTTCTTTAAATCCTATTTGGTTTTCACTTATAAGATTGTTATTGTTAATAAATTTAATGACTCTTGCTAATATTATTTTATTAAATAATTTACCTACGTTTGAAGTTAATGAGATTCCTCTGTAGTTTGCCGGGTTGGTTTTATCTCCTTTTTTATGTATTAGAGAGATGTAACTCTCATTCCACGCTTTAGGGAAACAACCTTTTTCAAAAATAAAATTAAAAAGGTTTAGAAGTGGTTCAATAAGTTGATGTATGCCATATTTTAGCATTTCATTTGAAATCAAGTCCCTTGATGTGGACTTTCCATTTTTAAGAGTTTTGATTGCTTTCATGATCTCCTCTTTGTTTATAGGTTCATCAAATTCAGTTTTATTTGGATTTTTATAATTATTAATGTGGGTTTCCAGTTTATCTTTGATGGAATTGTGAAAGTTGTTGTTTAGTATTTGATTAGAATGATTATTTATTTTTTCAAAGAAATTGCTAAATTCATCCATATTTAAAATATCATCATTGTTTCCACTAGAGGAATTCTGCATTCGGTTTATCATGTTCCAAAATGTTTTTGGGTCTTTGTTCATGTTTGAATATATATCATCACATATTTGCTTTTTAAAATTTTTTTCTTCTATTTTACATTTTCTTCTATATTTAGAAAGGAAAGAATAATACTTAGTTCTATAGGTTTCATTATTAGGGAATTTATTAACAAGGGAAAGATAACTTTTAACAGTAATTCTGAGGTCTCTACAAGAATCAGAGAACCTTTCTTTCTTTTTTTTCTTCTTATTTTTTTTGCTGGGTGATTTACCTTTAACAAATTTAGCAGACATTGAAGCTGTTTCATGTAAGATTGAGGTGATATTATCTACGGCCAAATCGCTGTCGCTATAATTATGTGTTAAAAATTTCTGAAGTTTACATTTTATTGTATCACTTAGTAAATTGGCTTTATAATTTTCTATTGCTTCAGTATTCCATATAAATTTTCCTGGTAAAGTATCCAGATTATTTTTATGATTATTAGGATTATTATAAAAACATGTCAGTAAACAACAGTTTAACAAACAATGATCTGACAAGTTTGTTAAATCTCCTACTTTAAAGCTGCAAATACCTTGCAGCAATTCATTATTCACCAGAGTGTAGTCAACTACACTACTTCCATTATAGGTAGTACAAGTATATTTACCATTGAGATCTCCAACTGTTCTTCCATTTAATATACTTAGACTTGTTTCTTTACAGAGGTTTAGGAGGAGTTTACCACTTTTATTAGATGGTTTGTTATCCATATTATTTCTAGGGGAGGGGGAGTCATAAATATAATATTTGTCGTCAGAGTTGGGGTGTTCAGATTCATCAAATGTGACATAGTCTGGATTTAACTTTGTGTAAGCATTGAAGTCGCCTTGGATTACAATATCGCCCTGAGAACTATAATTTTCAATATCACTCAAAAGTTTGGAATATAAAACATTTAAATCTTCGTTGTTACCAGTTGAACCTTCAGGTGAGAAGTAAATAATTCCCAGAAATACATCTTTTTTTAAATTAAAAAAAGATTTCAACAATTTGACCCAAACGATATCGGGATTACTAAAGGGTAGTTTGGAAACACCAGTTTTTAAATTATTTTTTACATATATTGAAATACCACCGGAGAAGCGTCTAGCTTTTTTATGTTTATTTCTAGTACTGCTAGTTATGCAAGAAAATTCAGGAATATCAATTTGTGGATTGTCACCACCACACCAAGTTTCAACTAAACTTAAAACATCTATATTACATATGGCTTTAAGAAAATCATCGTCGGTTGCTTTATTAAGGGAAAATCCATGTATGTTCCACATGGAAATGTTTAAATTTTTGAGTAATTTTTTAGACATTTTGAATTTGTTTCAAAGAAAATCATAGAGTTGTATAAAATGGGTTCCTGAACAAGTGCATTAATGTGAAAATATCATGGTATTACAAAGCTCATAACTGAATTATTAAACAATGACAAATGTAGACATGAATAAACATATAAAATTAATTGAGAAGGAAACCTCTTGGTCTTTTACATGTATCTGAATTGTTCCTGATAGATATACAAGGTGAATAGAAATAAAATAAAAGAGATCTTTTACAAACGATATGTTGATTGTTTTTACTTATGACTTAAAATTCCTATTTCACAAATTAACATGTGCAAAAATTTGAGAATATTAAAATGTTGTTTTGTTCTGAAGTAGTTTGACAAATTAAGGAAATACATAGAATTTACTTACAATTTTATCTTTGCTTGTCTTCCTAATTTTTCATGTCGTTTTGCGTGTACGAATTATGTTTTTACATCTAACGGATTTATTTTGACGAATGTCCGTGAAATTTATAGCAGGGGCGGATTCAGGTGTGGGCGTGGCGGCGTTCCCCCTCCCCTTAAATAACGGTAAATTATTTTGCAAATTATTTACGATTTCGAAATCCCAAAACCTCGCTCACGATGGGGGGGGGGGGGAGGGGTGGTGTAGAAATATTTCTGTGATGTATTTTGTATATTAGATATGTAGATTAGATACGGGTGTTACTATATATTGAATACAGATTAAATTTCAATTCAAATATTTCAAATATATGTAAGAAAGCTGCAAGGCAGCTAAATGTTCTCAAGCGAATTGGAAAAAAACCAAACTCGTTATCATGGCAAATTTTAGTTAAAGGTGAGCAAAATTCTGCAAAAATTGAGAAATGCAGGAACGTGCGCTTCGCTTTATTTACGAAGAGTTTGGCAGTACTTATGACACTCTTTTGGAAAGATCTAAACTTCCGGATTTAAAAACTAGAAAATGCTAACGATTGCCTTGTAGTCTTTCAAAATTATTAATAAAATTAGTCCTTATTATTTACAAGATTTGATTGTAATAAAAGACAATTCTTATACTTTAGGTATGTTTATACAGCAGTGATTCCCCAACTCCGGACATTTTTATATGGTATTGGTCATTCAGGTATGAGGCAGCAACAATCTGGAATTCCTTTACTTTAAACATATTTTATTGTCATAAACAATAGACAAATGGATGAGACACAAGTTTTCAAAACTTATGAAGTCTTCTCCATTAAATTGACAACGTTACACATGGACAATATGTAACAGACACAGTAAATTGTAATAAATATGAATGATGCATAACAAAGAAATGACGAGTTGAAAGACACAGAAATATATATATATATATATATATATATATATATATATATATATATATATTTAAAAACTATACAATAATTTTTTAATTTCGTTTAAATGCTCAATACATGAGCAAAGTTGGTTATTTCCTATAACCTAACTTGGTTTTTCGGCAAGTGACTGATTGTGACGTCATAATAAGATGTATTGATGACGTTGACTATACATGAATTCTTCCGCAAACAACAAGTGACGACACTAAAATTGTGAATTGCAAATATTATTTGATGACTTGTCAAATATTATTCTTGTTACTTCATTTTTACTATTGAATTTAAAATATAAGGTTTGTTTTCAATTGCTGGTTAGATTATTGGATATAAACGACTTTGGATCGATTTACGCTGCAACATAAAACCGCTTCGCGGTTTATTCAGCGTAAATCGACCCAAAGTCGTTTATATCCAATAATCTAACCAGCAATTGAAAACAATCCGTAAATAAATAAAAACTCCATATTTTGCCGACGTTTCGACGACCACTGCCGTCTTTATTCAAGGCATATATACAAATGAATAGAATATGTATATGTGAAGTCAATAACAACAACAACAACGTTATAATACAATGACGTCATAAACGGGTAAAGTAAAGTACAAGTGAACATTGGCAGTAATAAGAACAGTAGAATTTGGGGGGAGGGGGTACAAAACGAACGTTACAATACAACGCCGTCTTAATGGGTAATAAAATATCAATACAGCTTTACATATAATGTAGTATATTTTTAACAGTGTTATCCTTTTTTGTTCAGTCCTTGTTCATTTAAAGTTCCAATTTTCTTCATCCAAAATTTTTCTTTTTCTTTACGATATATCCATGATTTGTTAATTTTCTCAATTCCAATTATTTTAAAGTCATTGATATAATGGTCCTGTTGGTTGAAATGTATTTGGAGATTGAATAATATAAGTCCACTGGGATCGTGTAAATACACAATACAGGCAGTTCAAAATATTATATAAAGTGTCTAAAAGAAAACTGCTGAACCAGTACACTTATTTAGTATCGGATCGACAAACATGACGATACAGCATAAACAAAAAATAATAATATAAAAGTCTAGAAGATTATGCAACGATACAAATGACGATGTTTCTTGTCAAAAATTTAGACACAGACTGACCAACGAATGGCCTTAGTCATTGAGTGTAAATATAAATAAATACCGTAAACAATCATAACATATTGATCTTAAACTTTCTCTTTTCAACTTAACCCAAAACTTTTTTATAGTTGCTTCTCAGTCCGCTAACCGCGGACGTGCCGTGCTGTTTCTTGGCTTTGCTCAAATATTCCAACAAGATGTAATCAAAATTACCAAGGTGACAAATTCAGTACGCCAGACGCGCGTTTCGTCTACTTAAGACTCATCAGTGGCGTTTAACTCTAAATGCTTAAAGTATTTTTTCATTTGGCGATGGAATAATATAAGTCCACTGTGATCGTGTGAATACACAATACAGGTAGTTCAAAATATTATATAAAAGTCTAGAAGCATTAGAAAAGGGCAAGATGGCGCCAGAGGTAAATGTCAGCGTAATATTAATAATACTTTTTAGTGTTTTTCAACGTTTGGCACCAAACGACAACATTGTAACTCATCAAAATAATTTCAACCACCATGTCAGCTGCGGAAATTATGTATCAAGTATAAAGAAACACATTATTTTGAATGATTTAGTACTTCAATCGTTTATACCCCGAAACAATAACAACAAATATGGCGTCCATCAAGCGAATGAGACCAAGCTTTGTATAAGAAAACACAACCTGTACATTTGTCTTTTACTTCTTTTATGTGGAGACGTGTCACTCAACCCGGGTCCCGTTAAATATCCATGTGGGAATTGCAACAAGCTAGTAAAAAGCAACCAGCGAGGGATTTTCTGCGATGGATGTTCCTTTTGGTATCACGCTAAATGCATACAGTTATCTGTAATAGATTACAATAAACTTTCAAACTCTACTGAAGATTGGTTTTGTAATTTATGTACTCTACCACATGTCTCAGATTTTTATTTCGAACAAGATGACATAGACTTTTTTGAAGATGTGCCAGTAAATAAATCGCTAAATATATCTTCTTCATCAGAACAAGGTATTGGTTTTCAAACCCTGAGGGACACACGTACAAAGTACCCCAGAAATTTCACAGCAGCATACCTCAACATAAACAGTATAAGATACAAGTTTGATGAACTTAAAGAACTACTACAAGACAAACTAGTTGATCTCTTGATCGTAGCAGAAACTAAAATTGATCAAACTTTCAATGATAGTTTATTTTATGTTCCCGGGTACAAGCTGCTGAGAAGAGACCGAGACGAGACAAAGGGGGTTTAATCCTTATGCTGATAAACTCCGACTTTGCATCCAGCAGACGCCAAGACCATGAATGTAAGATCTTAGAAAACATCAGTTTAGAAATTTATATTAACTGTAATAAATGGTTAATAATGGGAATTTATAAACCTCCATCTATCTCTGATCTAGTTTTTTTCAGAGAACTTTACTATAAATTTGGATAAATGTTATGTAAATTATGACAATATATTAGTACTAGGTGATCTGAATTTTGATATGATAACTGAGTCTAAAAGTCAGACCTTAAATGATATCTGTGATATTTTTGACTTATCACAACTAATAGGCAATCCAACTTGTAACAAGAAAGGCTGTATTCCATCTCTAGTAGATGTAATTCTAACTAACGTAAAAAATTTGTGTTTTAACATTCAAAATACACCCACTGGTATAAGCGACTGTCACAACATGATATCTGTGTCACTGAAGGGTAAGGTACAATTTCAAAGACAACAATCAATATCATACAGGAGTTATAAAAATTTTGACATAGACAAATTTAGTAATGAACTGCGACAAATAACACCTACAGAAACATCTGATAAGACAAATGTTAATGAGATATACCAGCAGTATGAAAACAATTTTACTGAACTACTAAATAAACATGCTCCAATTAAAACAAGAAAACCAAGAAAACGGCCATTGCCTTGCATGAACAGGGAGCTGCGTAAAGCCATTTACAAAAAACATATGCTTTACACTCAGTACACAAAAAACCCAAATACAAGAACCTGGGATACTTATAGACAACAACGAAATTTAGTTACAAAGCTTAAAAAGAATTCTAGACAATATTTTCTTGAAAGGTGTACAGGTGGTGCCAAAAATTGTGATTTTTGGTCAACTGTCAAACCATTTTTTTCGAATAAGTGCCATAATGGCGATCAAAAAATTGCACTACAAGAAAATGATAAAATTTTTAACGATACAACTGAAGTTACAAATCATTTTAACACATTTTTTGCTACGGTAGCGAATAATATTGGTGAAGGCGTGCATTATGATAAATTCACACACTCTAGTATATTTCATATTATATCAGATAGAAATGATAATTCATGTACTTCCTCTTTTGATTTAAAAACAATTAATGAAAGTATTGTACACAAAATTTTTTGTAAAATGAATGCTAAGAAAGCTACTGGTGTAGATGGCTTTCCAGCAAAGATCGTTAAAACTTTAAAAATGAAATTGTACCTCATTTAACCTCACTTATAAATATCTCTGTTAAAACTGGAATTTTTCCAGATAGGTTAAAACAGGCACAAGTCACTCCTCTGTTCAAGAAAAATAACTCGTTGGAAAAGTCTAATTATAGGCCTGTTAGTGTTTTGTCTATATTTTCAAAAGTATATGAAAAAGTTTTAGAAACTCAGCTAAGTGAATATTTTGATGCTATATTTCATCCATATTTATGTGCCTTTCGTAAAGGCCACGGTTGTCACACTGCTAAGGCTACTAGAGGATTGGCGTGCAGCCCTAGATAAAAACTATTACATTGCTGCAGTTTTAATGGATTTATCTAAGGCGTTTGATTGCCTCCCCCACGAAATTCTGCTTGATAAATTATCGGCCTATGGGGTTTCCCAGCATTCTGTATCCCTCCTTGAATCGTATTTAACCAATCGTAAACAACCGATCAAACTTAATGGTATTCTTAGTAGTTGGGCTGACATCTACAAAGATGTTCCCCAAGGATCTATTCTTGGGCCCCTTTTGTTCAATGTGTTTGTCAATGATATATTTCTATTTATTAAACATGGTACATTGTATAGCTATGCAGATGACAATACTTTGTCATTCTGCTCACCTGATTACAATTTATTAATCTCTACTTTGGAATCTGAGTCCATGAAGCTCATTGAATGGTTTAAAATTAATAAAATGCAAGCAAATCCAGACAAATTTCAGGTCTTAGCTGTTGGTAAAAAAACTTTTGAAAAACAACTATGTATTAATATCCACTCTGCCAGTTTATCATGTGAAAGTACTGTAAAACTATTGGGTATTGAAATTGATTATAAACTTAACTTTGATATCCATATTAGAAATTTATGCAGGAAGGCATCCCAGCAGCTAAATATTCTAAAACGTTTGAGACCTTTTTTAAACAGACTCACCAGACTTACAATTTTTCATACTTTCATCCTAAGCAATTTTAACTTTTGCCCATTAGCGTGCCATTTTTGTTCAGGCGAAAATTCTATAAAGCTAGAAAAAGTGCAGGAAAGGGCACTGCGTTTTGTGTACGATGACATGTCCAGCTCTTACGAGGAACTTTTGGAACTAGCTAAGATTCCCTCCCTGCATATTAGACGTCAAAGAACAATGGCAGTGGAAACTTTTAAATTACTAAATAGTTTAGCTCCTGTTTGTCTACAAGATCTTGTCATTTTAAAATCTCATAAATATGCTTTCAGGTATAATAATGTATTAGAATTACCTCAAGTTAAAACCAGCACTTACGGTAAGAAAAGCTTTCGCTTTGCTGCTGCCACTCTCTGGAACAGTATCCCAGACCATTTCAGGACTGAAAATAGCTTTTATCAGTTTAGAAGCTTGATTCAGTCCTGGAATGGTTCTGTATGCCGCTGCTCTGCATGCAAATAGCTTGATCTGCTTTTTATATCTGCTATTCATGTGACTTCTCTTCTAATATTTTTAAAATTTGACTGTGTCTACTTTAAGTAACTTTTAAATTGCTGCTCAATAGTAACCCTGCTTATGCTGGAATTATTATATTCTTAGTGCTATATTAATTTATGGAATTACTTTATATATTTTTAATACACTATATATATTTTATTCATAGTATATCATCATCATTAATGTAACTGTATGCCTCATGCTCTTATTGCCCTAAATTGTTTTTAAAATGTCTTAATTTTGTCTTTATACTAGTATGTCTTTATCTTAAAATTGTCTTAATTGTCTTAATGTATTTTTCTTTTAAGTATGTACTTATTTTGAATCTTACTGTCTTAATGTGTGATACTTTTCAAAAAATGTGATGTTTGTTTTTTTATGTTTGCTTTGTATGTGCTTTGTATGTGCTGCATGCTAACTGTTATTGTTTGCTTTGCATGTATATTCGGTTAAAAGCTCAATAGAGCTTATGTTTATTGTTGTAAAATGTACCGAATCAAAATAAAGTTTTCGTATTCGTATATTCGTATTCGTATTCGTATAAAGAATGTACCAACTAGTAAGCTTATTAAGTATCGGATCGACAAACATGACGATACAGCATAAACAAAAAATAATATATAAGTCTAGAAGATTATACAACGATACAGATGACGGTGTTTCTTGTCAAAAATTTAGACAAAGAATGACCAACGAATGGCCTTAGTCATTGAATGTCAATATAAATAATGACGTAAACAAGTCAAAACATATTGATCTTAAACTTTCTCATTCTAACTTAACCCAAAATAATTGCTTCCTAGTCCGCCACCTGCGGACGTGCCGTGCTGTTACTTGGCTTTGCTCAAATATTCCAACAAGATGTATTCAATATTACCAAGGTGACAAATTCATTACGCCAGACGCGCGTTTCGTCTACTTAAGACTCATCAGTGGCGTTTAACTCTAAATGCTTAAAGTATTTTTTCATTTGGTGATGGAATAATATAAGTCCACTGGGATCGTGTAAATACACAATACAGGTAGTTCAAAATATTATATAAAAGTCTAAAGAATGCACCAACCAGTAAGCTTATTAAGTATCGGATCGACAAACATGACGATACAGCATAAACAAAAAATAATATATAAGTCTAGAAGATTATGCAACGATACAAATGACGGTGTTTCTTGTCAAAAATTTAGACAAAGACTGACCAACGAATGGCCTTAGTCATTGAATGTCAATATAAATAAATGACGTAAACAAGTCATAACATATTGATCTTAAACTTTATCATTTCAACTTAACCCAAAATAGTTGCTTCCCACTCCGCCACCCGCGGACGTGCCGTGCTGTTACTTGGCTTTGCTCAAATATTCCAACAAGATGTATTCAATATTACCAAGGTGACAAATTCATTACGCCAGACGCGCGTTTCGTCTACTTAAGACTCATCAGTGGCGTTTAACTCTAAATGCTTAAAGTATTTTTTCATTTGGCGATGGAATAATATAAGTCCACTGGGCTCGTGTAAATACACAATACAGGTAGTTCAAAATATTATATAAAAATCTAAAGAATGTACCAACCAGTAAGCTTATTAGACATTAGTATCGAATCGACAAACATGACCATACAGCATAAACAAAAAATAATATACAAGTCTAGAAGATTATGCAACGATACAAATGACGGTGTTTCTTGTCAAAAATTTAGACAAAGACTGTGTTGTACTATATATATATATATATATATATATATCTTTATTCTCCAAAACCAAATAAGGTACAGAGAAATCAAAGCATTGAAGTACAATAAGCAAAACAAGTAAATGATGAATAAATTCAAGTTCAGTGTTACATATATATAGATGGAGGTACATTAATTGAATTCATGTACAATAAACATACAATTCATATACAATAAACTTACAATTCATATACAATAAACATACAATAATAGTAATAAGAATAAGAATGAAGAATTAAAATATAATAGGTTTACCCCGGAGGTTCTAACGTTTTGTTGATAATGCGAATAAATTTACAAATATTGTTTAAGTCTGATGGCTGATGACTGTTCATCAATTCCTTAAATCTAATGATATTAGGATGGTTATTAATGTTTGGTTTAACGTATACCTTTCTCTCATTTTTAAAATATGCGCAAGTAAGTAAATAATGATATTCGTCACCAATATCTTGAGATTGCACAATGTACATTTTCTATTTTCCCTGGGAGTATTTTGCCATCTGCCAGATTCTATTGTTAATTTGTGATTCATAGTCCTGATTCTACAAAATGTTATATAATTTCTGTCATTCATAATTCTAAAATAGTCCTCAAACTTCACCTCGTCCTTATATATTTTGTAATTAAGAGCTTTGGGTGATTCCTGAACCTTGGAAAACCATTGCTGCTTAAAATGATCTATAAATGTTTGTTTGACAGAGCAATACAACCATGAAATACTAGAAAAATATTGATTATTCCACACATTAGATTTACCACAATCATCCAGTATTGATTTTACATATTGGATCCAAGGGAGGCTATCATATTTTTTATGAGACATACGGTATAGAATATAAGGTAGTTTATTCTCTTTTCCGCAAACAAGTTTACCCCACTATTTAATTACTCTTAGTTTTATGTTAATGTCGAGTGTGTATCTCCCCAGTTCACCATAGACCATGAAATCGGGGGTCGATTTTTTAGCATTAATCAAAAGTTTACAAAATTTAAGGTGAACTCGCTCTATAACTAAATTGTTCCCAGTGCCCCATACTTCGCACCGGTATAATAAGATGGGTTTAATAATCTTGTCAAATAAATCTAGTTCACATTCTAATGATAAATTATGAAGTCTTCCTTTGCGCATTACATCATACATTGCGCGACTGGCCTTATCTACATTGTATTTCTTGGCTTTCAGAAAGCTACCTGATCCAGAAAATATAACTCCCAAATATGTAAAATCACTAACAATATCTATTTCATATCCATCATAGTAAAATTTCATATTGTTATTCAATCTTCCCTTTGAAAAAACAACGATTTTACTTTTATCTACATTAACCTTTAGTTTCCAAAAATTACAATATTCATTAAGTGTATTAAGTTGTTTTTGTAAATCTTCTTCGGATTCTGACAATAAAGCAGTGTCGTCAGCATATAATATAAGGAAGAGTTTGACAAATTTATCAAGTTCTATTTCTAATTCATTTGAAATGCATTGAAGACCAGAAATGTTATTATCTGACAGAAAGCTTTCCAGATCGTTAATAAACAAGGAAAACAATATGGGAGAAAGATTTTCACCCTGCCTAACACCGATATTACATGGGAAAAACCCAGAGTATTTAATACCATTAAAAATTCGTGACTTTATATTATTATACATATTTACAATAATGTTCTACATCTTTCCATTAATAGACGAGTTTAGCAATTTTGACCATAATCCTGGACGCCAGATGATGTAAAAAGCTTGTGCAAAGTCAATAAATGCACAATATAACTTTTTCTTTTTTCGTTTAAGCAATTCACATAACAAGTGGAGCGTGGAGATACTATCAATCGTGGAATATCCATGCCTGAAGCCACATTGATTTCCATTTAATAACATTGAATCTTCTAGAAAATCATTTAGTCTTGAATTTAGTACTGATGTGAATAGTTTACCCATACAGCTAAGCATTTGGATCGGTAATTTCTCACTTATTTTTATAGAATATTTCCTACTAACCATATTTCTGGTATTATTCCAGAATCAAAAATTAAATTAAAAAGTTTTACATAAACTGGCATAAATGTATGACACGTATTCTTGATATACTCATTTATAATGTGATCATTTCCACTTGCTTTTCCATTTTTTAAATTCTTTATACATTTCATAATTTCATATTCAGATATCTCATCATTGATAATTCGTTATAAACGTTATTTTCGGTGTCCGTGTTTAAGGTTTGTTCTTCATTTTCACCTCCGCTGTTAATGTCTTTAAAAAGTTATATAAAGTGTCAATTGAAATTTCAGGCATACTTTTATGACGTTTGAATTTATTATGTTCCAATACTCTTTACTGTTATATAAAGTTATATAAAGTGTCAATTGAAATTTCAGGCATACTTTTATGACGTTTTGAATTTATTGTGTTCCAATACTCTTTACTGTTACTACCTTTGAGAGATTTTAACTTCTTTCTCATCTTAAGTCTATGCTCCGAGATTGCTTTATTCATTTCTTGCTTGTAATCCTTTTCTTTGACTTTTAAATTATTTTTGCTTTCGGCGGTTCTTTTTTTCTTATGATGTGTTTTTGCTACACGGAATGCTTTACGCTTTTGCCAGCACTCTGTGCTAAACCAAGGTTTATTGTCGGTCGGTTTGCTGTTAGAATAAGTACAATTTTTGGAATAGTATGTGCCAAATACAAGTTCTGCAGGTTCTAGCAAAATTGTATTAATATCGCTGACTAGAGCGTTTAATAACTCGTCCGATAAGTTTTCTTTATCGATATTTCTTATTTTTCCGAAGTATCTTATCGACCTTTTGTATATCAACATTTTCGTTATATTCTTCCGTTTTCTCGTTGTCATATTTCCTGATCTTCTTTGTGCCATTATTGCCACTCAGACGTGATTTGATTGTGTCGTGAGTAGCAGGCCTGGCTTTCAGGGACAAGGTAATAGGACAGTGTACATCTGAATATAATGATGAGAAATCCCGAATATGCAAGGATTCAATGAAGGGTAGTAAATCAACAGTACATATACAATAATCTACAACACTAGACTCTCTACAAGTAAGATTACCATTTGTGTCACCATTAACACGCCCATTTAAGATGAATAAATTGTTATTTCTACAAAATTCTAACAATTTATTTCCATAATTTGTTTTTACAGTATCCATGCTATTTCTGACAGATAACATATTATATTGGGATAAAACATTCGAATAATTTACTAAGTTATCAAAAGGGCTATGGTTTTCTCCAATAATTTCAATAAAATCTTTGTCTATGCCAGTCCTACTGTTAAAGTCTCCATTGAGGACAATTAAGTTATAGTTTTTAGAAAATTTCAAATATTCTTGTTCAAGTTCATTAAAAGCATCCTCAGATTTGTAAATTGAATTTTCAGGGGGTATGTAAACATTTCCAATAATGAGATCCTCATTTGTATTAAAAAGGGATTTCGAAATCTTAAACCATGAAACTAGTTTACTTTACGTTTCTAAAGACTGGATAAATTTACTATATTCCGTTTTATATCCAAAAGCTAATCCTCCAGATTTCACTTTACTATGTGACTTTCTATTTTTAAGAATAAAATTATACCCAGGAGGTATCAAAATTTCATCTAACTCACCAATTTTGGATTCTACAATACAGATAAAATCATGACATTTTACTAAATCAATGAATTCTGGATATTTAGATTTTTTCAATAAACCACCACAATTTAAAGTTAACAATTTTGGTTTAAAAACATTGATAGTTACAGAGTTATCACAGTCCACAGTTTGTTCCCCATGGGTGTCCTATCGATTCCGTTGAGGTGTAGAGGATATTCGTCGGCGTTTGTTTCCGGGTCGGTTCACGGGCGTTGTTCAAGTTGCTTCACTGTAAGTTTTGCGATGGGTATATACGCTATAGTCTTCAACGACTTGATCGTTATATATTTCCCCGTCCACATAGAGGATATCGCGAACCAGTTTGACTCGGCATCCTTGGTTTCTCTGTTCTTTCATGATCGGATAAAGGCTGCGTCTTGCCTGTTCGATGGCTTCTGAAAATTGGCGATTTATTCCGAAAGGTGTACCTTTTAATCTGTAGGCATTGGACAAAACTGCATTGAGATCTTTCATGTAAAGAAAACGTGCTATGATGGGTCTCGGTCTACTCCTATGTCCACGTTCTGAGGTATCTGTATCTGTATCTGTATTTGTACTCAAAACTGGCTCACTAAAGAGCATTAATCTTTGAGTGGAGGGGAGTGCGCTGATGTTAGTCGCGCTGAGCAGATATTGGATTCAAAGTTAATAATTCTGATTTAAATTGAGATAAAGATTTCGCTGTAGCACACTGATCTGCCAAAGAGTTCCAGTCTTTAATTGTTCTCGGTACAAATGAATTTTTAAAAGTATCAGTGTTACAATATGTATAATTCAATGCTTTTGAGTTTGATTTCCTTTGTTTACGTGGGTTTAGATATAAATCAAGTGGGTCAGTGGGTAGCACTACCAGGTCGTTCAAGATCTTAAAAAGTAGAGTGAGACGTAATTCTCTACGGCGTTCAGCTAGAGGCTTCCAACCTAGGCTGTTCATCATTTCGGTGACACTACTTAAAAGTTATAATCATTTTTGACAAGTCTGGCGGCCCGACGCTGCACACTTTCTAGTAGAATGATATCTTTTTGAAGGTACGGGTCCCATACTGTGCATGAGTATTCAAGTATCGAACGAACTAAAGACAAATAGGCCGTTTCTTTAAACGATACACTACTGTGTTTAAGATTTCTACGAATAAAACCTAAGATGCTATTTGCTCGATTACAGATTTTGGATATATGTGTGCTCCATTTGAGATTTACATTAATTATTACGCCTAGATAGGGATTTTCATCGACCTGTTCTAAAATATGATGGTTTAAAGAGTATTTAAATATTGACGGATGTTTTTTACGATGGATTGTCATGACGTAGCATTTTGTTGCATTAAACTTCATCCCCCAAGTATTTGCCCATTTTTGCAGTGAATCTAAGTCGCGTTGTAGGTTTAAGTGATCATTCCAAGATTTTATAGTTCTGTATAATAAACAATCATCCGCAAATAATCGGACTTGGGACTTAACACTTAGGGATGTCGTTTATGTGACATAAAAATAAAAGAGGGCCCAACACAGTTCCCTGCGGGACACCAGAGTTGACTGTACAAGGAGATGATGATATACCGTCGATGACAACACGCTGATGTCGGCGCATGAGAAAATTTCTTATCCAAAGATTTATGTTTCCTCGTATTCCGTAATGTAAGAGTTTATGGAGCAGTTTACGGTGTGGAACAGTGTCAAACGCCTTGCTGAAATCCAGAATCACAAGATCAATTTGTTCTTTATTATCATATGATTTCGTTAGGTGGAGCCACTCCCGAAGCGATGCACATTTCCTAGCTCTATATGATAGTTTATACGAAGCTCTCTTTTAACAAAATTGCGTATGATAGATTATGTGTCCTCGTTTGCATGTTCTGTGTGGCCTGTGAATATCAGATTGTACTTCATAGATCTGCATTGTAGGTCTATCACAGTGTTTCTCAGTTGTTCCGTTTGCTCTTGGGCATCGCACAAAGCCGCCTTCATTTCTTGTTTTATTTCATGAGCATGATCTTCGAGGTCGTGTTTTGCATTATTAATAGAGGTTCCAAGTTTCCTTATGTCTAGTACATTGGTTTCGTGTTTTTGTTTTAGATCGTCGAAAACATTGCTTATACCCTGTAGGTCATTACTGTGAGATGTGATAGAGTTTTTAATATTCCCAATTTCTCTATTTAATAATAAATTATCAGTTTTTACTAACTGCAGCTCTTGTTCGTGAACCTGTTTCGTTTTCTAAAGGTTTTCCACTGATGATTCGATTTATCCTACTTTTGTTTTCATCTGCACGAAATTGGTCGTTAAATTATTCAAAGCTGCACCGAGTTCGTCAATTTTTGACACGTTGCTTTCTATTGTTGATAATCGATAGTCAATTTGCACCATAAGCATGTACAGCGATTCAATAGTAATTTCGTTTTCACCCTCACTTCTGTTATCGGATTTATGTTCCATATTACCCACTCCTCTAGACCCTCACAGAACTTAGTGAGTACTTGTCAGTCGAATTCGCCAAAGAAAGTATGTTCGAGAGTCTCGGGACTTTACTTTAACAGGACGGGTCTGTTTACGGAGTCAATTACAAACAATTTCTTATACAAATTATATTTTCCGTATTATATTCTGGAAGATCGAAATGATCGGAAACCAAAATTATATTAAGAATGCATTTCACAACTTATCATAATCATACGGTATTTCATATAGATTATAATTAATGACTTATCTTAACGGTCGAAAGCGTACCTCCATGGTACATTCGGAATCCTCCTCCTTGGCATGTGCCAATCAAATATTCTATATCTCTCTTATTTTGAAAGACTTCTTTTTAAAAATAAGATTTTTGTCCGAATATGTCAATATCTTTCATATAAAATATAAAAAACAACATAAAAAACTGAGTCTTTTATTGGCTAGATGCATACCGTAGATGGTGCTGTTCAATTAGCTGGGGCTAAGCTGTATTTAGACGGACCGACAGGCGACAGAAAAGGCAAAAACGTGTCTCCGTTGTAATTTACATATTTTTAAATGGGAATCTTGGATCTTTAAGCTGTATGCAACTAAAACAAAGAAAATAAAAAGGTTTTGATCGTATTTCAATGTATATGGAGTTGTTTATTCTTTTATATGCAGACGATAAAGTGTTGCTAGAAGAAACTATAGTTATAATCTACTTTAGCTTAAATATATTCTTAGTAGAGTTCTTAGTCGAGTTTTTGTAGTCACTAAAAAGGTTCAGGCGTTTCAAGTTGTTAACAATGCATGACGAAGTATTGAGGAAGTGTATGGTTTTTCTAATATATAATCATAATGGTGCTTTTACGAAATTAAGATACAAGTTAGTCGATCAAGCCAAAAGCACAGACACTTGGGTCAGGATAAGGTTTTATTGAATAAAATGCTAATCAAAGAGTTTAAAGGGTTTCATTGTAAAATATTGCCCTCAGAAAAATCATACATTTCTTTGTGTTCTCTGACATGTCAGACTGGT
This sequence comes from Limnoperna fortunei, assembly GCA_944474755.1. Lineage (NCBI taxonomy): Eukaryota > Metazoa > Mollusca > Bivalvia > Mytilida > Modiolidae > Limnoperna > Limnoperna fortunei. The sequence continues at coordinate 27,422,842 of OX104125.1, forward strand.
CACCAAACAAGTGAATACACGCTGTAATCTCATGTATTGGCCTGTGGGCAAAGGGGCTTTATTTGGTGTATATAAAAGTATAACACAGTAAGGTTTGTTACAATTGATTTACAGGTTACAATTTTCGATAGTCTTGTGAAAACCCAATATTAAATGTATCTGGGTTTGGAGTTTTGAACATGTTCATATTATATTTATATGAACATTAATAATCCAGTAAATTGTCTCATCATGTTGTCTTATGTATAATTATGTGTATCCAACAATTATGTTCTTTTCCTCTTTTTTGTACAACTCTCATTGCTCCAAGTGGGCTCCTGATTTGGAAATAAAAGATATGTTATGTTATATTATGTTATGTATCATCTCTGGACAAAATACATTTACATTTTTGTAACAATATTTATAAGTTAGAGACTCAACAACTAGCTGTATGGTGAATAGTGAACATAGGCGTTCACCCGTTCACCATTATCAATTTAAGTGAAAATAAGAATATTTAAATGAACTATAGATTTTTTTAAGTTGTATAAAATTATGTATTATTTACAGTGTAACTGTTTGTATAACGTCAAGTGGATATCATATTTTCAGTCTAATTTTAACGACACCGGGTTTAGTTAATTTACTCTAATATACCCTCTTTTATCTTCTACTTTTTATACGAACACAACAAAATAGTTTCCGGACCTTACGACTCCACCTAGTGAATTTTTTTAAGGTAGTAAAATTGATTTTAAAATAAAAAATATCTTATTTGATTATGAGATACGGGTATAACCTATATATTAAAAAACATAGAGGGGCAAACGTATTAAAATTAAAAATCTAATTAAATCAAAGCATGTAATTTTTGTATAAAAGGAATCACATAGCTATAAAGATCTTTGATTCTGCACATCTTGTGACAACGGTATTGGTGAAGAAGTTCATATATTATTTAATTGCAATAATAGAAAAATTGTTGAATTTAGTCGAATATAGATCTCTAAAATATTTTTCGGGGAATCGACAATTTTATGTTACATGGAGGGTATATTCTCATTATGTAATACCCAAATTAAGACGAAGGTCTCGCAGTATATAAACAAGATTACTCCGCTTTTCTCTGTTGACGTGTATGTTGTATATTGTTATATCATGGTTACTTACTGTTTTTATGTTATGCTCTCTGGTTACTTCACCGTTATCATAGCCGTCGTTGCACCTCATGAAAATAAATCGCAACGAATTTCTGGATGTGGTTTCTTCGTGGTGCCAGGATTGTAGGCTGCAAATAAACTCGTCAGAAACTAAAATTTCTCACTTTAGAAATCTGCCTATTTTGCCGATCAAATTTTACCTTCTCGTGTGGAGGTTTCGACCTTGAATACACAGACTCCTATAAATACTTAGGATTACGGTCCAACGAATATCTAAACATGGCACAGCGGTACGAGAACTAGCTAAATCAGCGAGTAGGGCACATGGGGTCCTTATCGCGGTAAATTCGTCTCGGCAGGAGAAATGACGTAGTCAGTCTACTCAAAACTTTACACTTCGATGATCGAACCATTTTTAGTTTATGGAAGTGTTATCTAGACAATGTCCAAAATAAGGCAGCAAAATATGTCCTTGCTGTATAGGAACGCGAACTTCAATTACAGCTGTACGTGGTGATCTAGGACTTAAAACGTACTTCAATAAACAGAAACTCTCGTGTATTAGACTCAAGTACAAGTTTCCGAATGGAAACAAATTAATGACTTATCGTCTCTATAAAGAAACAGTGGAACTAGAACAATATATTCAATACCAAACACCATGAAACGTAAGGCGAACAATGACAGTATTTTGCAGCGGTGCTCTACCTATAGCTTTCGAGACGGGGCGATACTCCAGACCGCAAACACCACTTGACAGGAGACTCTGTACTTTATGCAACATGAACGTTATTGAAGACGAGAAACATTTTTTAATCGACTGTCCTTTATATTCAGACATTAGATACGAACTTTTTAAAAAAAGCTGCGGAACAAATTGATAGTTTTTATATGATGAACTCAGATAGTAAATTCACAGAACTATGACTTTAAGAATAGTCAGGTCCAAATATCTGTTGCTTTTACTTTGCATCATTTTTTTTTCAGAGAAGAAAGCGTGATATTTCACCCAATGAATTTTAATTTAACATATATATTTCTACAAATTATTTCAAGAAACCTCTTACTCTTGATTAATCTGAAATTAAGTATTGACACTTATTTTAGACACCTAATTTTCCTTTTTTGATCTTTTATTATCGATAACGTAAATGCTATTTAAAGTTTCTTTTCGTTTAAATAAATATGTTTTCTAGATGCTTACAAATCTTTTCTTTTATTTATTTTTTTTTTATATTTATTTTTATATCTTTTTATGAATGTGTGTTATTGAATATATAGTGTCTAGTAAGTCTGTATAGGTTGAATATTAATCTTTTATTACATTTTAATTAATTGTATTGTACGTTATTTGTTGATCAATATGTGACACTTTAATAAAATTAATATTTTTTTAATTATTATATTATTATAGTATCAATAAAGAACCTCATACTACAGTTTATTGTAGAAGACATGACGTAACACCTAGCTACATTATTGTAGCTTACGTAACACCGTGTTTACTTAAACATGCCACAGATCCTTTGACTCATTTTGTTACGAGAGCATTAACATCTACAATACTATCCATGTGTACACAAATGTATACATGTGATTAGTGGAGGAATAGTACAAACAATAAGGGACTTGAAAAAGATCAGGTGTTTGCTTAAGATTTGTTTGTTTGTTTGATTGGTGCTTAACACCACTCTAAGCAATTTTTCAGCTATATCATGGTGTCCACTTTTTATTGGGGGAACAAACCGGAGTACCCGGAGAAACTCCCCGACCTGCGGTAACAAAAGTGGCAATCCTTGTCAATTAAGATTAGAGTCGAGTACACCCTGCCTGCAGTGAGAATCGAACCCGCAATCTCAGAGTTGTGTTTGCTTAAGAAATGGCAGTAATACTATATTACGGAATGAACAGGTGAGAAATTAAAATGATAACATAAATAAAACACAAATTTAACCATGCCAAAAGGTCAAACCTGTACTTAAAGGAGAGAAGCAACTTGTAGTTGCCATCTTTTATATAAACTGCAACATTACAGTACGACATCAAAGCTTCTGTTTGAGTAATAGTTGGATTATAGTATGACGGTAAATATTTGTTTCTCGATCCAGCAATGCGGTAAATATTTGTTGCTCGATCCAGCAATGTTGAATAGAAAAAACAAATATTGACCGTCATACTATATTCGTTATAACTATAGTGCCTTTGTGTAGTGCAAAAGTCTTAGGCATATAATGACACGTAAAATGTTATCACTGGAACAATTCAATTAAAACTGGGAGATGGCAAAATATAATCAAGGAAGATAAAAAATGTACCAAAGGTTAAGAAAACATATACTTGGAGATGAGTTCTATTATTTATTTATATGTCCTCATGTTGAAATAAAAAACAGTATAATAGAAAACTACATAGAAAATGCTTGTATTGAAAAGATGACCGGTATGTCTGCACTATGTAATACTGAGTTGTTGAATAATTTATCACTTTTTCTAAAAGATTAAGTAAGATTTTCTCCTGATATTGTGTCCTTGTTTTTGTTTCTTGTTTCTCGCGAACTCTCATTCATATTTTGAGCTATATTCACATATAATTTGTTTAGTTAATGTCACATAGTTTATCATTTGTATTTTCATGTTGCACTCTGTGTCTGTGTTAAATAAAATCGGAATACTGAAAACCAACAGAGTTTGGTGAATAAAAAAATCAAAATCGGGATAAACGGTAAGATATAGTCAATTACAAATGAGAATCTTTGTAGATATTTTTAAACAGTGACAATATGCCTTTCTTTCAGGTCGAGATGTTTACAAAGAGCTGGGGCATGGTGCGCACTCGACTATTTTAATTGACAATGATTGCCAGTTTTCTTACCGAAGGTCGGAGGTTTTACCGGATATTCCGGCTTCCTTCCCCAGTAAAAACTGGACGCCATGATATAACTGGAAAATTTCAGAAAGTGGCGTTAAACACCGTTCATGATATAGCTGGAAAATTGCTGAAAGTGGCATTAAACACCATTCAAACAAACAAAGAAAGAGCTTTAATGTCCGCGCCCTTAACTTAAGTTTTACTATAGATACAATTTCCTTGTTGAAAATAACCTTTTTTATTAAATATAGTGATTGTGATACACCTATTAGCGGTAGATTTCATCAACACACCAATTCACACACTACAGTAATGGATGCGGCGGAGGTTTAACACACAATTTCTTTTGAAATGCCTGTACATGTACCAAGTCAGGATCATTGCTGTAGGTTTTTGCTTCTCATCTTAGCCAGTTTCTTCGTGTTTGAATTGTGGATTGTTGTCTTGACCGCTTCCTTGATGAGGGTGGAGGGTCCTTGATATTCTTTATGTTGAGTATTTGTACCTCCATGCAGGAACCTATAAAACAAGTTATTTACACTAGTCACAGCTTTAATGTTGTTCTTCCAAAATTATCTGTTTTTGAAACCACATCGGGATAAGAGAAAGTTAGTCTGTAAATCAATATCAACAACACATTATCGTTCGCCTCGTATGTCACACCACCCAGTTACCTTTTTTAAAACTTTTTTTAAAACTATCATTCCGCCCCTCCCCCTTTTTCCCTTTGTACACAGACCACACTTTGGTCGTGGAATTATTACTAAGGAAAACAAACGCTTAAATCACAAACACGAAGTTTCCAGTAACACTTACAAATAATATAAAACCAACTTTTTGTAAAATTTATTAATTTTTAGTGACCAATATTTTAATGTCACATCCGGGAAGTTTGGACATTGAGGTTAAAGGTCACATACAAAATGGCGATGTGGAATCGAAGAAAGGTTTGTTGTCAGACTTATTATCAAATTATCTTAGGCTTTTTAAAAACGCACAAAAATTCAGGTCCCTTAAAAGCTGTTGAATTTAACTTTCATGTTCTCTATAAATGCTTTTTTTCTCAAATTTTTGGTCAATATAGCACGCACAGTAGTAGGTACGTGGGTAGACATAATCCGATGACAAATCGGTAGGCACGTTATAATCTATAAACTAGCGGAATTTCTAAATGCACATCGCTGTCGTGAAAAATGTCATGTAAACGCCAAAATAATTGAGAAGAGATTCGATAATTGCCATTATAGCTCAAAAACAGACTGTCTTTTTTTATACAAAAACCGGAAGTAAAGGACGATTTGACCTGTCACCTACAGAAGCTTGTTTAACAAGTGTTCCTCATCAGCCTAATACACAAGAGTTCAGTCAATAGTGACCTTCCTGAGTTCAAGTGTATTTTAAGTTTAATTGTGCAACCACTTGGAAAATAGTCTTCAATATAATGACACATTTATCAATCTATCTATGTAAAAGAGGAAGTGTTTCTTATTACGATTACATGTTAAACACCATCAAACAAACAAACAAACATATATGTACATAATAGTTAAAGGCAAAATATAAATTTAAATGGTTATAACAAATGTTTGAGTAGGTACAAATCTGAGGGTTGGCAATATACCTTAGGTCAGGTAACCTGGACCACACCTGTTATTGGGTTTGGTCGTGTCACGTAATTTAAGGCTTGGTCATTCATAGACTTTTGTAACATTCCTGCCAAATTATATAAAGATGTTTCAGTTTTTCATTTGTGTGTATTAACTTAAATGATTATAATATTGTCAGATTAAAAAATTGGAAATTATGAAAACTTGAATATCTTGTTAGAGAGGTCTTTTCACATTCTTGTAAATTGGGCTCATGTTATATTGACCAACAAAAAAGTTTTAGGATGCTATTGAGCCATAGTTGCATTAAAATAACTGCTGACTAATACTGAGTGTAATAGGTGTATATAACATGTTTCATGTTTAAACAAAGTTTTATTCATGTTGAGGGACCTTGGTGAGTGGTTAAGGTGGACAGGGCTCACGCTGGGTCAAAATTATAGGGAGAAGTCTCTTCTCTTTTGTGGGGATGACAGGGAGAAGTGAGGATAGAACAGGGAGAAGTGGGTGGACAACAGGGAGAATTTGCATTATATGTCGCGAAAGCGTCTTATTTTGTTTGTTTTTTTTAAATATGTGTTAATTTGGCATTTGAATTTTTTATTGTTACATGTTTTTAGCAGTTCAATTTATTGAGGATAAAGTAAAAGATTTGATTAACTTTTATCACAATTTTCATAAATACATGTAACATGTATTAAACATAACTTTAAAAAAAATATATCAACTGTCACAAAACTGTTCATTAAAAAAATGTTTCTTTGTCATTGGTCTACAAATTGATTGAATTATAATTAAGTACTATTAGAACTAGAAGTAGATTTGTTTGTTTGTTTGAATGGTGTTTTAACGCCACTTTCAGCAATTTTTCAGCTATTTCATGTTGTCCAGTTTTATTGGGGGAGGAAGCCGGAGTACCCAGAGAGAACCCCCGACCTGCGGTAACTAGAAGTAGAAAATTACATCATTGTGACAAATCTGTTAAAAGTATTTATACATATTTAACTTAAATTTGTTTAAAGTAAATGCCTAAATACAATTTTTGACAATGTTTCTATCATTGCAATACTCATTTCAACACTATCAGCATCGTATATTTGCAATCTCTGGCATTAAATTTGTATCGGAAACTTTCACGTATTTTTGCTCTGAACTGGTTTTCGGTCGTATTTTAAACCTACGCTTTATATATCAAATAAAAGTTAAAGTAAAGGGGTACCAGTTGACTTTCTGGCACGTAACATAATAAACATGACGCTGTATCAAAAAGCGAAGATTTCTTAACAAAATGGGAATAAAATTTGAAATGTGACATCAGGCGATTCTACAAATTGGAAGGACGACTTCACTTCGCTTTTTAAGATGATCGAGGTTGAAGTGGGACCAAGATAAGGCGACTTCTTCGCCCAAGTCGCCCTCCAACGGGAGCCCTGGTGGGGCCTCGGTGGCCGAGTGGTTAAGGTAGTTCATGTACTATTGATCATGTGGTCTGTCAACACTGAGGTTGCGGGTTCAAGAATAATCGCAGGCTGAATGCGCTTGACTCCAGTCTTAATTGACAAGAATTGCCAGTTTTCCAATCAAAGGTCAAGGTTTTTTGGTTTTTGCGACTTCCTCCCCATAATAGAAACTAGATGCCATGATATAGCTTAAAAATTACTGAAAGTGGCATAAAACAACATTCAAACACAAAATATTTATGTTGAAACTGTTTTAGTTTATATTGGAGCTTAAAAGTCTAAAACTCTAATATGATTTAAATAATGGTATATTTTATGGTGGTTGAAATTGATTGGTTTGTAATGTTTGAGATATAATGCCACTTTTAGCAATAGATCAGCTGTATCAAGATTTCATTTGGCTAGGTAGATGGGGTATCCAGAGAGAACCAGGAAAATGACAATTCTTGTCATTAAAATAATTGAGAACTTGGTAAACGTGATTATTCTTATTACTTCGTAATATAAGTAATTCTTTATATAGGCATCAAATCGGAATGTTATATTTGAAAATGATATCATGTAGATAGTTTGAAACAGTAATAAAATGAATATTACACTCATTTTTTTTTTTAATTTAGATTTTTATTTTCATATCTAAGTTATTCAAAATGGCAGTATTTGTTGTCAATTTTGAAATGCAGCTCCAAACAATAGAATCATTCTGTTTTCAACAGTAAATTTGTACATGTGAAATAATTGTTGTGGTACAATTGATATTTTTGACCTACTTTGACCTTTACTGTGTGAGCGCTATAGGTCGCCAAACTCACCAATGAGAATTTAAATCCGTACTGGCGATTTATTTTTCATTCCCGTTCGCCAAATGGCGAAAGTGAAAGTAAATCTAAATGTTGAAAAGTAAAAACGTTCGGGTTCGGAAAAGATAAAAATCAGGAATTTTGAATGTGAAAATTACCGATTCCGCGTGTGTAACATCCGAACCGGGGTTCGATCTCAATGTTAGACTGGTCGAACGGTTTCCCGATATTTCCTAATCGTTCGAACCTGGTTATGATTATGAAACATGGCGAAGCGGCAACTCTTTTCAAAATTGAGTTTCTTGCATAAAATCTCAGGGCTCACCACAATGAGCGAAGTGGTACCTGAAGTAGCCCTACGGCGCCTCAAAGTCGAAGTCGTCCTGTTATGGCCCTCAAGTCGCCCCGGTTCACAGAAGATTCTTGTATATGATCTGGTCCAAATAATTCACCAAGACTTCAAATGTATCTGTAAATGTGTAGTTCCAATAAAAAAACGCCAAACAATATGCGTATTTATCATTTTTTCAAAGGATTTACGTCTTCATCTGGATTACGCACCATTTGTTTATTTACCGGATGTGACTAATTACCGGAAGTGAACAACGAAGAAAAGTAAAGTACAACGACCCATAATGAAAAATCGTAATTTTTTTTGATAAACAAACACTTTCCATTGTTATAACAACTTCAGTTCTTTCAAAGTGTATTGTATTTTAACAATCTTCTTTGATAAATATATGAGCTGAACTTGAAATTATTGACATCATGATAAGTTCTGTAGATGGGTGTCCCATGAAGCAATTCTGATCAGCACAACTTTGTCCAATTGGAAGTGTGCTGAACAGAAGAATTATTTCTGGGTTTTATGTTATGTATGTTATTTTATCTATCTTCTTTGAAAATTTTGCTCTGATAAACATGACATGTTCATAACAAACTGTTAGAAATATTATGATGTATACAAGAACTTCATGAATGATGTTTATGTCTACACCTATACAAATATTTTAGTTGATCTATTTTTATTTGTGAATACCTTGTATGGCTACAAGTACTGAAATAGATAGAAAAATAATCGCTATATCTGGTGCTGTTTTTCATTGATTTTATAATGATAAAGGTTATGTGCTATTTGATATTGGATACCATGAAAAATAATGAACAAGAAAGAAAAAAAACTGAATCTAAGTGTGTTATGGTTTTAAAACACAAGAGAAATAATCCTGGCAATCCACAATTATTAAAAAAATGATGTAAATAATGAAAAAATGAATGCAACTACTGCGAAAATTAATTATTTGTACGGTCCACCTGACTTCTCCCTAATGTCTCCCTATCAGGGCCTCACTTTTCCCTGTTTGGCTGCCAGGGAGAAGTCAGAAGAAGTTTCTGGCTAATTACATTGACATTTGGCTAGGCCAAAAAAGCTGTGATTAGCCAAATTGGCTAATAAGAATTTTGGTCTACAGCTAACACAGCTTTAGTTATTGCTTCTGCCACCCTTTTTTTGCTCAAAATATCATGATTGTATATCTTTTTCATTTGTTTTTGTTCGAGTTACTTTATAATATTTATATTATATTTAAAATGCTACATTGTTTTTCAGATGCATTATTTCTTCTATTGTTTCCACCAATTTTAGACAGTATATATTATTTTGAAACAATTTTAAACTCCATTGGAACAGCCGCAAAAAACCTCTACCTATGTTTTGAGCAAAATTCAAAATAATCTATGTTTGCCCATTTTTGATTCATTATTTAAGTATAATACTCAAGGCAAAATATTCATGAATAGAATGCATGCGCATTGTTAAGCTATCATTAAAATATGGGCAGCCATGACTTTTTTTTCATAAGTGTTAATAGAATAATCAGACCAGTAAAGATGACAGTGATGAAAATAATTATCACAAATATCAAGTTAATTTATTTATAAAAATAAAAGTATTTATGACTATGTTTTAAGCAAGTCCATAGAGTCCGTTAAGTAAAGGAATAATGTATATATGTAATATAGAATATAAAACTTGAACATACTGTATATTTGACTTTGATGTGTCAAAAATGAGACAAGGCCTTGTAATAGGTCAGTAACCTGCATATCCTACAAATACACTTATCTGTTTCAGTGTTGTGATAATGTTTGCTTTTTATGTACTTACATGTATTTTAGAAATATTTAAATACCAGCTTCATTATCGTTTTTTTCAATTTTAGATCTAAAGACAGCAAGCAAAAAAAGAAACGCAGAAAAATGTGATGAAGGTATTATGTATTTGTTCAACCATTTGTAAAATGTACATAACGATAATAGAAGGTCGAATGTAGCCAGAATTTGGAATTTCACTTAAAGTCTTAACTTATGTACATAAGATCTGATAAATTTTTTTTTCTCTAGTTTTAAATAAATATTGTTTAAATTTTGTCAAAAAGATAAAGGGAAATGCTGGAATGATATACATGTAGTTTTGTTATCTATCATTTGATATCTGCATGCACAATAACCTAATGTTTGTTACATATTGAAATCATGTTTATATCCTGAATGACATGTTAAAAACAAAATAAAAAAGCCATGTTTATAATCACACCAGATTTTGTCAACATTTGCTTTGTGTAACTGGTAACTCCGTGGGAAATTTAACAAGGCTATCAAGAAAAAAGAAACCGCATATAGTGTAAATGTGCATGTATTTCATATAGATTGTTTGCATTAACCTATTCTAAACTAATTTTAGGCTCCAATCATTTTCTTGTGTGATAGAATTTTTAGTTCCGACTTGAAATAGTTTGCATCCTGGAGTCCACACATTTTTCAAAATTCATATAAGGTATATATATACTGTACAGGCCCCGCGAATTTTAATTTCTCCACCCATCGCGGTGGGGGTGGAGGAAAGTGGAGAGACAGTATTCTACACGATCTTTCAGTTCTATGTGTTTTGAAGGATAACATATGAAACTGATCTGAAACAGGTTCACAAAAGTGTCATATATTTTTAAAGGTGAAAGATCAGACTTATGATAAATTCACATCATTTATACGATAGTTACCGAAAGTGCCAATATATCCCCAAATGTTTGCAGAGTGGATACACCGCGAATACACTGTGGAGTCGTCGGCTCTCCACCGGCAATTCGCGATCGCGAGTCGCGGTGGAGATGACCACGGAGAGGCAGCAGAGACCTGAATTTCCTCCACCGGGATGCGCAGAGAAATTAAAATTCTTGAGGCCTGTACAGTATAGATAAATGGGAGATATCAGAACACTACAATTTTTGTTAAGATAAGAACACCCCCCCCCCCCCTTCCCCCCCACCCACCCTATTCTATTTTGTCAGAATTTAAATGTTTACCAATTAATATTAAGTTTTTTGTATCATTATCTTCTAAGAAGAGGGGTAAACTGTTTTACCTTTGTCCGTTAGTTCATCTGTTCATTTTTCCGTTTCTAAGCAACTATAGGACGCAGAAGCCTGATATTTTGCATATTGCTTAATCCTAAGTACCATATGGTGTATAGCGGTTTTATGCTCCTTGGTCATCTACTTCCTGTGCACTAAATACTTGGATTTTGACACAGCTGACATACATGCAAAATATTTGTGAAAGGCTGGGTATCACTATTGAGCATTAGCTTACAGTCCACACTTGTTACACATAGTTTTACTATGTATTTTTTTATATTTGTAGACGGGTACATAGACTTACATGTACATGCCAGCATCATCAAAATGTGGAAGTTGAATTTAGATTCAAAATCGGACAGTCGTTCTCATTTTTGAAAAAAATACCAGTGATATTTTCTTAGTGGTAAAGGGCAAAATTTATCTGGTGACAAGAAGGCTGACTGAATATAATTTAATCATCACTAAAAGAGGTTTCAAAATATTTCTGGAAATTCATGATTATCATTGAAATTAACTAATGGAAAAAGTACATGTTATACAGTAGCGGTTGCCATTATTTTGGGATTACTCCAGAAAACTAAGATTTTATCATGGGGACAGTAGCAGACCCAAGAAAAGAAGTATTAACAGCAAGCAGGTTTCGAGGTGGAAGTTTACTCAAAGAGAAGCCAGATAATTTGCCTCCTTCCTTACAACCTAGACACAATGATAATAAGAACGAATTGTCTCAGAGATACACAGCTTCAGCTGATAGTTTGGCAAACAAGCCTCATTCTCGAAGTAATCTATTTGGGTCAAATGTCAGTAAAATTAAAGAAATGTTTCAAACCAACATCCCTGCCCCCAAGTTGGAGACACTTCACCAAACTTCTGAAGTAGAAAAATCTCCCGAAATAAAACGGAAAAAGACTGAAGTTGTAACTCGGACTAAACATGTTGCTGTGCCTTCCGAGCATGGGTTACTTGATGCTACAAATCATGTTCAACGTTTTAATTACACACGGGCTTTGTTTGCTCGCTTAGAGGGAACCGTTCAAGCACAAACAGAACAGACGCAACATTCAGTAAAAGGAGTAGCAACTCCTTCGCCAGTTTTATCTCCCACCACGAGTACTCCAACAAGTCCCATCTCGAATCATTCCTCAGATGATCATTATCAGCAAGGTCACAAAAAGAGCAGTGAAGCATTGAAGAGTAAACATGAACCACGTGATGAATCTTCCAATGTGACAAAAGGAACAAATTCAGAACAAAGGCCCACAACTCTTAACATACATTCTAGAACAAATCTTAACATGTATAGTAATGCACCAGGAGGGTTACTATGGAAAAGGAGACAGCAAGAAAATACCATAGGTAGTGGCATATATTCTGGGAATAAAAGAAATGTTGAGGAAAAAATGGATGTTGATGCCAACAGTGAGGAAGAGGGGGATAGTAGCAAGTACGACCTAAGTGTAACCTCAGGTTATAGGTCAAGGTCAGCAGATAGCAATAAACGTGCATTTCATTGTGACCGTATTCGTTCAGTGTCAAATGATAGAGGTCAAGGTGTACCACATTCCAAACCAAACATGTCATCTTCTGTAGAACAGATAGATGACAACACAGAGGTTGTGATGCGTCGTCAAAGGAACAGTTCAACTGAATCTGCTAAACGTTTGTCCAAACATGAAATACAAGCTGCTTTGGATAAAGCTGATAATTATTTGTCTCATATGTCTGCAGGGTCAGACTTTCAGTCAAAAAGGCGTTCATGGGAAATTAGGGAACAAATGTCAGAGTCAAGTGATTCAAAAATAAGTGGTTTATCAAAATTAAATCCAAAAACTCGTTCACTGTCAGCTGATACTTTAGATAATGATGACATCGCTGACAAGAACAGGAATCGTACCTATTATAGTGATCGTTATCGTATTAGATCAAATAGAAGAACAAATGATAATCATTTAGAAACAAAATCCTTGGAATCGATTGATAACAATCATGATTTTTCAAAGAATTCAGTGGACAGCCATCTTGACATTCTCTCCACAGATAAATCCAGTGAGCCATCAGTGAACGAAGTGCCTGTTTCAAAATCACCAGTGCCATCAAAACCTCCTATTCCAGTTAAACCATCCACTCCAACTCGTCCAGCTACTGTTGCAAGACCAACTCCAACTCCACGAAAACCATTTAAAAGTGATTCAGAATCTATTGTTGTTAGACCAGATCTAGTTAAACAAGAGGTGATTAGGCCAGATCTTGTTAGTCAAGATGTCGTTAGACCAGATTTAGTTAAACAAGATGTGATTAGGCCAGATGTGGTCGTCAGCACTGAACAAGTTGTTTTTGAACCACAGCTGTGTTCCTTGCATGTTGAAACTGAAAGTCAAAAACCCACGACACCTAGTAGTGTTCAGATTGAAGTGATTAGCTCCCTTCTGACAGATGACATCCGACCAGACACACCTTCTAGCATGACTTCATCCCCCAGGGACAGTCCTCCACCTCCGCCAATGTCTCCACCCCCTCCGCTTCCACATGTTGTAAAACCTTGTATTGAAATTGAACAAGATTTAGTTACTTCTGTTATTGCAGCAGGTGTAAACATTTTAGATGATCGGCCACCACCACCACCTTATCCAAACGAAGACCGTGAACCGCCACCACCATATTGCTCAACCAGTCATCAGAAAGTTGATGAACCCCCTTCTCCAGCCCCACAACCAGGTATTGATGAACTGGTTCACCGTCCATTTGATGGTGCTTCACATTTTGGTGTACAGATGAGAACAAAATTTGGTGCAGATATTTCTTCAGCAACAGAGGAAGATGACCCGATTCCACCATCACCAACAGCAAAAATTGTTAAGCAGCTGTCTACGGAACAGCAGAGCATTCCACGGTAAGAAGTTCCTTTTTTTTTTAAAAATGGCATTAAAGTTTCCATGATAATGGTGCTACCCATATTTAGGGAATGCTACAGCAGTTGTTAGAAAAGATATTTTTGATGGGATTTCCTTAGCTTGTTCACTGTGGACAAGTAAAAAAGTAACATCTGGTGGCAAGGCTACTTCAATTGATCACTAGCATGGCTCTGAGTTTGAGCTCAACTTGGGCAAGGTTTGTGCAACAATAACCTTAAATTGAGATTTGTGCAACAATAACCTTAAACCCCCCCCACCCCCCCCCCCCCAAAAAAAAAAAAAAAAAAATTCTCCAAAACTGAAAAACTGGAAGCCACAATAAACGTTGAAAATATCACAAAGTGGATTAAAACCCCATTCAAACAGTCCCTCAGTGGTTTCAAGAAGAGTAAGGGGATACTTATGTACTAGAATGACCTCCTTCTTACGTTGACTATATGATCATACTTTTGTAGACGTGTGTAATAGTATATGGGGGTCTTTATTATGTTTGTTTTTTGTGTATATTGATATCATAAACATGTTATATAAACACCTGCACATTACAGAAATGTAGCCCATAAACTGAATTCCTTTGATGTCTACCTGTACTGTATACCTGTACAATTATCACCTGTGTAAACATCACTTCAAATGAAGACTTAATCTTGTCACTATATAGGAAGTAATTCTAACATACATAACCATGTTATTTAACAGTCCAGGAATATTGTTGTATATTAGATTGAGATGACAAAAGTTTGATTTGGGCAATGAAAATGGAATTTTTACATGTACATATGTTAGGACAGTTAGAATTAACTTATTAAATGCAAATTTAAATAAAGTTTTAAGACAAAATGTGGGGCAGTCCTTTCTTTTGTCGCCTTCTCCTTTGGTCCCATGTTTTAAGTGAGGGGGCTGTCTATCTCTTATTTGAAATTGTGTGAAGAAAAATGTTTGTCAAAATAATCCGACTTTCTGATAAAAAATGGGGTACAGGTTTTTTAAAGCATGTTATCTAGTTAAAATTAACCTACTAGTACATGTAAATGTATATTTAAGAAACTGATTTCATGTATGTACCCTTGTTTATTTACATGTAGCTTATTTTTTATTGATTAACAAACATGCATATAATGCATACACAAGTGAAACATACTTACATGTAAATGTATTTGCTGTAGACTAGATCTAGATGTACATGTTTGGTTGGCCTCTAGCAATCAATCAGTAATTAAAAAAATGGAAGAAATAAAAACATGCAGGAAAATATCCCTGGAAATAAAAAAGGCTATTATTTGGAGTTATCTCCCATTAAACTTGTGGGAAATTATAATAAGTGTCAATTATATTCAGTATTTCCTCTTCTAATTAGTTGAGGAAAGAGGTGTACAGTTGGGAGGAAATGGTCAATTAGCCAGCCTGAGTTAACTTCCCATGAAATTAACGAGATTTTGTTTGATAATAAACATTTGTAATAAAATTTTTATTATTAAAATAGGCAAATATACATGTAATTTCTTTTTACAAAGGTATTGTATTAAAAAGTCTTTTGAAGTATTTAGTATATACATGTAAATTGGTAAAGATTGTTATTAATACTTACTGTTTTTAAATTCTGTTTAAACACTTTCTGATCAGTTTCACTTACATGTATATAGACAATCTCGTGTAATATTAGTCATGGGAAATTGGATATTGCTTCCATTGAAATTTTTAAAAACTTTTGCCTTGGACATCAGATTTATGTAACTTTTCAGTTTCTCCAAATCAAATATATTTACAGACCATGCCAAACTTGAAAGTTTTTACATTACAGGAGGTCCAGTAATAGGAGAATTTTACTGGACCTTCATTGCTTTAACAGGGCCTACTATTTTGAAGGAAAGAAATGCAATTTAAAATGAAATATTATTAATCAGTTACAACATTTCATAAAGGACCTCTGTGCTGTACCTCGTTCTCAATGGCAGTTATGTGTGATTAAATTTATCCTGGAAGTGGAAGTAAACAAATAGCGTGTAATCCATTTGGAAAAAAAAGAACGTTTGGAAAAACAAGTGAGATATGCACAATCTTTGCCACTATTATATTATTGTTAATTTTATAATACTACTGTTGGCTATAAAGTCACTGGTCATCATGTCCTGTACTTGATTGGAAAAGTCTGACTTATAATTTTTTTACTGGTCATGACCGATAGTCCGACGATATTTGGCTTGGTCTACATTTACATGTAGCATAGTCATACATTTAAAGAAAGGAGACAGACTGATCCAGACATGTTTGTCTCGTGTGGCTCTATTAACAATATGTCCTGATTCTTTATCCAGTGAATTTAATAAATAATGTGATGAGAATATTAAATTTATAAACTTTTTCATGGAGTTCCTTGATCAAGATTGTAGATGTTTTTTTGGTATGTGTCATTTCTATCATAGTTTAAATGATAAAAGATACAAATTTTTCCCCTCCAAACAATGTCCAGAACTTTGCACAGTGGTTTGCCCACCAATGTCCAGTCTGAATCTCATTGACCTATTCTTGTGTAAAAATTAGTGAACAAAATTGCTAATGTGATATTCGCAAAAGAAATAGCAAATTTTCCCCGAAGATTTGTCATTTTTGACTAGTTAGGAATTTTACGTATGTTTTTCCCAGTCCTGTTGAAGACCGTTGAAAATGTCAAAATCCAACAGGTCTGTAGTGTAGGTGGTGCTATTTACATTGTTGTGTTACTAACTATTGTACATTTGACAACTTCCTTCCAATTTTTCCCAAAGGGGATAATGTTAATACACCTAGTTTCCTAGGGTATATTTGTTTGTTCGCTGGATGAAAGGGACATCCAATCAATCCTTTGACACTGAGATACACATAGAAACAAGCAGAATCAAACAACCTAATTTACATTAAATTTTCAGGTTGTCATGGCAGACCCCTGGCAGAAGTGTTTTTTTTCTTCACAAATTTAGAAACCAAGAATGGTCTCCCAAGAAATGCATGAACATACCTAAAATAGTCCAGGAGTAGATTCATAATCGGGTCAAAAACTAGCCAATTCATTTTATGCTCCTTTGTACCTTCTATTATTTCATCTTAATAGTTGCTCGTAATAAATTTATTTCCAATTTTATAAGACACCTTCAATAAAGCATAAATATTCAAATTCCATAGAATGCAACTTCATGTCCATTCTACAATTTGGTAAAGCTGAATATCAAATTAAAAACTATTTGTCTGTCCCTCAGTCAGAACAGTGCCATCCATGCATACTGATTAAAATGGTATAAAACATTGTAAGAAATAAATTATATTAATCATTTGCAATCAAATGTTTCCTTTGGGAGGGAACTCTTTGACAAATAACCCCCAAGGATGTAATGTAGATAATACTTGAATGTTCATATAAAATTATAGTATATATTTGTCTGTGCCTGAGGAGGTTAATTAAAGTGTAATTGAACCACTCCCCTACTCATGTAGACACGTGTGTCGGCACAATACAGCTACAGGATGAGTCAATGTGCATCAAATTATTTGTTGTGTTTGTCCAAAGACTTAATTGGCCAGGTAGGCAATTAAAGTTGTGTTATAAGCCACATGCTAGATATAAGTACAACATGGCATGAGTAACATACATCACAAAATTACATGTGTTTGTCCTTCGAACATTTTTACTAAGGAGGGCAATTAAAAGTTTTGAGTGAGATGTGATTTATCCTTTAGTTCTGTGTATAATCTTGGTAATGCTGGATTTATCTATGGTCATGTCAGGCATATGGTGAAAAATCACTTTTGCTTCAATCATGTTTTGTTTGGTTTTGCCGATAAAAAGATTATAAAATTGTGTTTAGTGCATTGGATTTACAACTTGAGGATTAATTTTAAAAAAGTTTTAGGATTCATTTGATACTTGAAGGAAGTAATTGATTTTAATCTATAAGAATTTATATTTGTGAAAAAGACAGTTATTTCATGATTGTGGAATAATCGTTTCTGTTGAAACTTTATCAAAAGGCGAAAATTGTGTGCACATTGATGTGCATTTTCTGACACTTTGGAATACACATTTATGGGAGTTTGTTAATTACCATTATTTTCACATCATATATTATCTTTGAAAAGAACAGAAATTTGGCAGAGATGAAATGTCACAGATACACCTGACAAAATTACAAAGTACAAAAGTTATATTTTAGACAGGGCACTACAAATTATCATCCAAGTGTTTGGTGTTATAAGAAACAAGGTTTTTAATGATGTACGGTTGCTGATGCAGTTCTTTACATAGAGTTTCTTATGGATGTGACTTCTACTTGCAAATTAAATAAGTTTTGGCTGATTTTAACCAGATAAAGTTATTAAACAGTTAATGACATCTTTTACATGTATTTCTGATAGTAAGAAGAAATAAGAAATAGACAGCTCTAGTTACAAGAACTTGTTATTGTCTGTGTACTATTTGAGGCTAATTGCACATGAATTGTTTGGGTAAAAGGCAGTTGTTATCAACTTTGTGTAGATTTTGGCAAAAGCTAAAATTTAGCACACATCAGATTGTTTTTTAAATATGCAACTAATTTAGAAATATACATTGATTTTCCACTTATTTTGAAAGGATATTTTGTTTATTCAACAAATATGGAGGATTAAAAATATTGGGAATTAAGAAACTGTCAGACATTGATAATTGAGAATCCTGCAATAATATATCTGTAATAGTTTCCTATTGTTATTTTATTTCACTTGTGACTGCAAGGATTGTTTGGACTTTAATGAGCTTTGAAGTGTTGCAACTAATTTTGATTTATTACTCAAACATGCTGGAGTCATCCTGAACATCTGGTTTTTGTGCTGATGATTTCTCCATTATTTGGTTGACATCATCCTGAAATAAAATAATGGTACTTCTGTTACTGAAGGATTTCATTGAAGTTTCAAGGTAGGGTTCTTAGTATATTGTTTGTATGGATGATTGTAGTAAATATAATGGTGATAATAGCATATTACAAGACTTGAATGGGCCTAAAATTCTGACAGGTTTGAGACTGAAATCATAACATTAAGACAGTTTTGAGACTGAAATCATAAAATTTAGACAGGTTTGAGACTGAAATCATAAAATTCTGACAGATTTACGACTGAAATCAAGAAATTCTTACAGGTTTCAGACTGAAATAATAAAATTCTTTTAATTGCAGGTTTAAGACTGAAATCATAAAATTCTGACAGGTTTGATACTGAAATCATAAAATTTAGACAGGTTTGAGACTGAAATCATAAAATTCTGACAGGTTTACAACTGAAATCAAGAAATTCTGACAGGTTTGAGACTGAAATAATAAAATTCTTACAGGTTTAAGACTGAATTCATTATTTCTGACAGGTTTGAGACTGAAATCATAAAATTAAGACAGTTTTGAGACTGAAATCATAAAATTTAGACAGGTTTGAGACTGAAATCATAAAATTCTGACAGGTCCGAGACCTAAATCATAAAATTTAGACAGGTTTGAGGCTGAAATCATAAAATTCTGACAGATTTACGAGTGAAATCATAAAATTCTGACATGTTTGAGACTGATTCTGACAGCTTTGAGACTGAAATTCAACAATATTACATTACCTGCCATTTTGGTAAGTGTCAGTCCTGCAAAAATATTTAACAATAACAAGAATTCAGTTTCTTGGTTAAAATTCCATGCCAGAATTCATAAATTAATTCCATAAATCCCCATTTACATTAGAAATTAGAAAATGGGTGGAGAGTTTAAGTAAACTATTTGGACATATTTGCACTGGGCTGCTGGACCCTTAATGGTGAAAAATTGCCTGAAGTGTAATTTTTCTATTATACTGGTCTGAATATCTGGTTAAAATCATTTGGGATCTTGCAAACGTTTTAAGTGTCAAAGGGTACCTTGTATATGAAAACAAAAAAGACTGTTCAAAATTAACTTAGAAGATTTTTAAGTTAAGAACCACTGTGCAAAGTTGTGTGATGTGGGCTTTGGCCGAGTGAGTAGCTAATGGTATGATAGGTATAATAAGAGAGAGATTAAAAAAAATTCATTAATTTATTTGAAAATTGTATCACATTCTTGCTGAAACCATTAAAATATAATATTTGTATTTCTGTACAAGGATGATACTAGATAAAGAAGATGGTATGAACAACTTTAAGATTGTTCAACAGGACAGATGTTTAAGTAATAAGTTATGCTTGCTGAAGTTTTTTTATGAGGATGGATGCCATTTCCCAGATGCTATTGTATGTATGAAAGCTGTGCATTAATGTGTGACTTCAGAGGAAATCAATTAATTTTACATCTGACAAAAGTTTTGGTTGGAAAGTTATTGTAAGAGATCCACATAAAAATATAAAAATCTTGATTTTTTGGCAGCATGGGGGTTATTTAAAAAAAAGTTCAGATATTTTTCTTATCTTGTCACAGACAGGCACAACCTAATTATCTTTTAGATTTATTAGGACTAGTAGGAATGCTTTGTTGTGTTGGGGGTTTGGGGAGAGGACTATTTAGGGACTACTCTTTTACTAGAAAAATGGGAAAAGGGGGTAAATGGATAATAAAATGCTTTCAGTCTTGTGAAAATTACACTATATATGTCACCTGTAGTTTTTCCATGGAATATAAGTTTGTGGCATCTTATAATAAAATATTATATTAAATAAAAAAGACTGAATAATTTGTGTATTTTTCTTTTAAGGTGCAAATACATTGGAGATCAAAGACGGAAATAATGATAATATCAAAGGAAAAAGTTTGCAATAATTTCACTCACATAAGATTTAATACACTTTAAAATCGACACTTAAAAACTGTACCACTACAATAAACTAAGGCTAAGGTAGATTTAGATTTTCCCACCTGTCCGTAGTGGGAGTGGGCTCATAGTGGCTTGCTTCTCCTACCTAATCTGTGGAGTTGTCTCTGTTGCCTTCTCATTGTAGTTGTCTCCCCTGCAGACTCTCTTGGAGTTGTCTCCCTGTGCATTCTTTGAAGTTGTTTCCTCTACCTACTCCTTTTAGTTGTCTCCAGTGTCCTCTCCTTAACATTTCTTTTGCTTTATCCTTAACTTGCAAGTGTGATCTATGTAAACAATTTTGGAGTAGGAGGGTCAAATGGCTGCCTACTCAATTTGAACTTTAGATGATATACATTTTATTGTGGTATTTCAGCATGGTACCTCCAGCAATTCTGTTACAATAGTCCCTATATGACCCTCTTCTGCCTGCACTGAATATATGACCATGTGAGAGGGGCGTAAACTGTGGAGGGGGTTATTTGGTCTATGTTGAGGTGGTGGTTTATGTTGATTGGTGGCTTATGAAAAGTGGGTGGCATGTGTTGTGTCCTTGAAGGGGTGGTCTATGTTGAGGAGTTGGCATATAGTTAAGTGGGGATGGCCTATGTTATGAAAGGGATTACTTTATCTCTATATTGTGGACAAGGAATTGCAAATTTAACAATAATATTGAAGTACATGTACCAGTTAATGGTTGCTGTTTTGTGCCTCCAACAAAGTCATCTCTAAATGTGCCTGACTACATGTACATGACCTCCCAATTAAATTTTGCTTCAGTCATGAAAAAGTTGTCTGACCAAGTGTCTTGCACCATGATGTTAAGTTGCAGTAAAATTGCATTATTGTCCAACAAAAATTTGTGCGTAAGACATTTTTTTAATATGATGGAAGTCTTTTGGTAAGTCTGAATGATAAACAGACAAAACTGTACTGTAGTTGAGGTTGTTTACTACTCCAGCTTAGTCTAGGCTTTATTTAACAGATCCAGGGCAGCAGTATACGTTGAAGAGAAGAAACAGGATACCAGTCCAGTAACAGAGGAGATTCCACCAAGAGAAGCAGGTGATGGCCATGAGGAACCAGATACTATTCTGAATGACACGGCAGACATTGAAGGTAAGAAAAGAAAGGTGGGAGATAAAAACATGAATGGACTCTACAGAAGTCTTTAATTGGTTTGTGTAATTTACTTGATTTAATGAAAGGGTTCCAGTTGTTTTCAGATTGGCTCAGCATCATGTCACACTACTGCTTGGTGACTTGTGATTTGTTTGTTGACCTCCCCAAATCAACAAAATGTGTCCCATTAGTAATACATGTACCAGTAAACATGAAAGCTTTATTGAGCATTTCTAAGGTGACTTCATTGAGGAGTTAGTTGTACAGTATTTCTTTCTGATAAGACCCAGCCTATAAAGGTGACTTCAGTAAGGACCTCAGTAGCCATTGGTTAAGACAGTTAAGTCATCTACTATTGATCACTTGCCTGTCAACACTGAGGTTGATTAAGCCTGATTGGAGGCAGTGTTTGCGTCAACTCTAATCTTATATAACAAGGACTGCCAGTTTCCTACTGAAGGTCGACAGTTTTCACCAGGTAGTCTGGTTCCTCCCTCCAAAAAAACTACTGTTCAAAGAAACAAACAACACAGCCGACATCACTTAAAATTTGTGTAATGCTTCAAAACTTTAATGTCCCCCCCCCACCAGAAGCCACTCTTCATGGCAGTTATTATGACATAGTGACTACTGTATCTACTAACTAATCACAAATGTGTCAACAATGGACTGTGAATTTTTATTAAGACTTACAGAAATTAGTTGGTGGGTGCAGATTAACAAGTATTGGTAGAAAACTGAAGAAAAATTGCTGTAAGTTGTGTTTGCCTATGGCCAAACTGTTTGTTTGTTTGAATTTCTTATACCATTTGAATATCATTTCTTACATCCAATTGACAGTGGTCTATATATGTTATCTGTCTACAAACCTACTTTTTCAGACCCACCAAAGCACGAGGACGAAGAAGTTGAATATATAGAGATATCTGGTTTAAGTAGCAGCGAGGAGGAGGAAGACGACGATTTCTTTTATAAACCGGCCAGTAAAATTAAGTTTAGTAAAGAACCCATTAAGGTAACTATGAACTTTAATTAGGCGCCCTATAGTGATCAGTCCGTCCGTCCTTCCGTTCGTCCGTGCGTCCGTCCTAACTAATCTTGTCCGGGCTGTAACTTTTTTCTTTTGAGGTAGGCTTTTGATATTTGGAATGTAGGTAGATAATATCAAGGCGATGTGTCGCATACCGTGGTTTATAACCTTTTGACCTTGAACTTTGACCTTAAGGTCATTTTATTGCTTTCTATATGACAAATTCATGTCCGGGCTGTAACTTTTTTTATCTTTTGAGATAGGCTTTTGATATTTGGAATGTGGGTAGATAATATCAAGGCGATTTGTCGCATACCGTGAGCTTTGGCCTTAAGGTCACCTTATTGCTTTCTGAATAACAAATTCATGTCCTACTAGCGGCCGGGCTGCTCCAATGTAACGTTGGCCTACTCCAGTACCCCACATATGTAGGAGAGTTTCTGCACTCTGACCTATCGTCAAGGTCTTACATCTGCAGAGTGAATTTGCAAAAATACAATAGAAAATTTTTTCCACAATAGCATGTCCATATTTCATACTATGCGTTTGTTGTTTACATGACAGATATTGTTCTTGTTTTTTGCTACAGTCAAGCCACAGAACCCCGTGATTTGTCATAGAATGAGTTTGTTTGTTTGAATGATGTTTAACACCACTTTCAGCTATATCATGGCGTCCAGTTTTTTTGGGGGAGGAAGCCTGAGTCCTCGAAGAAAACCCTGATCTTCGGTAGGAAAACTGGTAACCCTTGTCAGTTAAGTTTGGAGTCGAGTACACCCTGCCCTCAGTGAGACTCGAACCAGCAACCTCAGTGTTGACAGACCATGTAATCAATAGTAGACGAACTACCTTAACCACACGGCCACCAAGGCCCCTTAGAATGAGTTTGACTGTACTGTTAATTAACAGTTTGGAATAAATATTTGTTTACCAGTGCACTTTGTATTTAACCATTAGCTTATCCCAAACTTCATTTATGTTATTAAATATAATAGTATTAAATTTGTTTAACATTGTCACTTGAAGCAGTATGCTAGCACAGATTTGTGGTTAGTCTCCTTAATTTCCCACGTTTTTAAATTTTTTTTTTCTTGCCATATAAGTTTTAATGGATAAGACTTGACAGTATAACTGGGTTCTCATACAACCTTAAAATGGGAAAATAACCAGGAATTTCATTTGTTCATTTTCCTTGTCATGAAAGTCTGTGAATTTCATTAAAATTGCAAAAATCCTGGAAATAAACTGGAAATATTTTCATTTAAAAGATAATGCTGATCGTATGTTTACCTTACCCATTTATCTTAAAAAGTTTTCATTATCATTGTTTCTTTTAAAGGGGTAATATAATTTTAGGACTTGTGAAATCACTTGAGGGCTTTAAGTAACAGCATTTCAAAGTATTTCATTTTGGTCATTGAAACTGACAATGTTGTGCCATTCAAAAGGATCTTGAAAATGGTTGAAAAACATTAGAAAATTCTTAAAAAGTCCTTAAAAAATTGGAATTTGTCAATCATGTTGAAACAAATAATTATTAAATTTTAATGTGGAAAAAGGGAGATAATTGATAAATTTCAACTTATTTTCTAGAAACCCAGGAATTTATTTAATTGATTTTTACATATATATGTAGATTGAATGATTCAGGAAGTCAGAATTATTTATTTTCCAATGAGGAAGATAGACGAAGTTTATTTCTTTTTCCAAATTTTATCGTATCTTTCTCTTTAAATTAAACAAAGTTAGTTTTCAAAAGAAAAATTCATATTGAAATCCACTGATACTATACATTAAGTTTAGTGACAACATCTTGATATAAATTTGTACAAATGTTTATTATATTTCAGGTTTTTCCTACGTTTTCCACAGAAGAGTACGATCGTCGTAACGAAGATGTTGACCCAGTAGCTGCATCAGCTGAATATGAACTCGAAAAACGGGTGGAAAAAATGGATGTGTTTCCTGTAGATCTTCAAAAAGGTCAGTATCAGGGTTGTTACTAAAAATTCAGAAAAATTGTACATAAGAAGCTTAATTTTGTTTTTGAAGAGTTATAAAAATAGTCTGTAAAGAATATCATATTGATGGACCTTTTGTCTTTTCAGGACCAGAGGGCCTTGGACTGAGTATTATTGGTATGGGGGTCGGAGCTGATTCTGGACTGGAAAAACTTGGCATCTTTATTAAGACCTTAACTGAAGGAGGTGCTGCTCATAGAGAAGGAAGGTAAATAGATGGTGTACTGTATGTCTATGGAAGTGACAATTTTTTATTGCTGATTGTGCACGTTTTGACTTTTTGGGCTGAAGGTTATTCATCTCTTCTTGCTAAATGCTCTTTTGATATGGAATATTTCTGGGATTTCATAGTAGAACCTCTAGAAACATGCATTATCACTGTATTTCATCAACCAATACAATACCGGGGCATTTTGCCGTTTTCAACGAGAGTGTGAAAAAGGTAGGGAAAAACTGTTTACATGCCCATCTTATCCATCCTTTGGAGTTTGTTAGCATGTTTACCCTGTCCATCCTTAAGAGGGACATGCAATTGTCCTCTGTCTTTTTATTACACTTGCAAGTATAATACACTAAAAACAGCTAATACAGGTTGTTACAGGTGAAAGTAATGGACCAAGCCCAATGTGGATATGTGGAAAAACATATATCTAAAGGATTGCCAGTTTTCCTACCGCAGGTCGGGGGTTTTCTCCGGGTACTCCGGCTTCCTCCCCCAATAAAAACTGGACGCCATGATATAGCTGAAAAATTGCTGAAAGTGGTGTTGAACACCATCAAACAAACAAACAAACATATATCTAAAGGAACTGTATTGAGGTTGTATTGTAGTGAAAAAATGACATATATATTCTAATATGACATGCCTATAACAATTTGAGTCCAGACAAGGTGTAAAACCAGTATATATTCCTAAAGAATCAACACTCTTTATGGTGACGTGATAGTAAGATTTTTCATATATTTTAATGACGTCACAATCAAATTTGTGCCTAAATGGTCGACAAGTCCCACAACTCAAAGGTTATGTTGTTAAAAATAGTTGATATGTATGTCCAATCGGAATCGAAAAAATTCATCAGGGCAAGAATATATACAGATTTTACCACTGGTTTGCCCTTTATGCCCACACTTTAAATATTGAAAATACTAAAATATTGGACATAAAGGGCCAACTGGGTTAAAATCGGTATATATTCTTACCCCAATGACTTATTTCTTAATTATACACCAGTCCAGTCCAAAGTCGTAGAGCTACATTGAACTTTTGTGTGCAATAAACTTATAGCAATGTCTAATAATCTTGTAGTAATGTCTTATATTCTTGGGACAATGTCCAATAAACTTTAAGCTTGTAGATCTGTTCAATAAACTTTACCAGGGATACTGTGTTTGATCTGATCATATGTTGGACTGATTAATTCATTTGTTTTGAATTGAATGTCACTAGAGGGCATGATTTATCACTGACTAATGCCTTATTATCTGTTTGAGCAATAAAGGCTTAGATTTTTGTACAGAAACAGCTCTGGAGGGAACTATCTGTAACCTTCAGAATAAGTTAATAGGAAACAAGAATTCAGACAACTATATTAAAATACTCATTTAAAACTGAAGAAGAAAGTGTTATTTTGTGATAATCACTCCTTTGTCACCTTAAATAAAACTTTAATTACATTAATAAAATTATATATCATTGAAGTATTGATTTTGTGATAAAAATTCTGGTTTGTTGAGTGGTATTTTACATGTTAAAGAGTAACATTTTTCTACAGATACCTCATAGCAAAAGCTATTTGTAATATTACTTATGTTTGGCAGTTGGTAAATATCCCAGCAGGTTATTAGGTAATAGTGGATATGTATATTTTGCAATCAGTTAAAGACTAATTTCATGATTACAATATACATTTCCATCAATCATTTGTTTTAATGTTGTGATTAGTATTAACAGTCAGCATTATAAATGAGAAGTGCTTATTTTCTATATAATACTTAACTAAAATTAGGCCATGACCACATCTAATTCTTAAAGAATATAAGAAACTGTCCAATTTCTTGTTTAGGAATGATAGTGTACAGAATATTATTTAATTATCAGATTACTTTCAGTTGTAATCCACTTTAATATTATAGCACAAAAATTGTGTAATAAAACAAATTCATTTAAGAACTGCACTGGAAACTATATAAATTTGATTTCAATTGATCGACTTGTAAACGTTTTTCAGGTACCCTATTATACTATTGATAAGAGAATTAATGAGACATTTATTGCCAAGCCTTCTGTCATTTTAAATTCTGTTAGAGGACCAAATTAAAGTAGATAAAAAATGTACACAATTTAGTTGCTCTAACAAAGTCCAAGGTCAAAGTTGGTGCATGATAGCTACATAATATGATCTTTTAGCTGATGGTTGGTGCCACATAGAACCACGTGGATGCAATTCTGTTCTTCTGAGCTAATACAACACCCTTATGGCCTTTGTCTCTGTTTATTGGTCTTAACAAAGTCATCTTAATATACCAAGGTTAAAATTTACAATGCTATAACGTGGATGAAGTTTCGTGTATATGTGTGGACACAGTAACACTGACTTGTGAGGATGGCATGATGAGTTAAATAATAATATTGAAAATATTGTAAACATTCTTATGAAACATTGCTTGCATTAATAAATCAGAAATATGTTAGACTAGTTATGCAATAATATGAAATCCTGTTTCACATGTGTTAAAACAAACAGCTGTGTGGTTCCATGTAACTGTTTGGTTACTGGTCAGGGCTCACGCTGGGTCAAAATTATAGGGAGAAGTCACTTCTCTTTTGTGGGGCTAACAGGGAGAAGTGAGGATAGAACAGGGAGAAGTGGGTGGACAACAGGGAGAAGTTGCATTATATGCCGCGAAAGCGTCCTATTTTGTTTGGTTTTTTTTAATATGTGTTAATTTGGCATTTGAATTTTTTTTTGTTACATGTTTTTTAGCAGTTCAATTTATTGAGGATAAACTAAGAGATTATCACACATTTTCATAAATACATGTATTAAAAATAACAATAAAACTAGACAAAGTCGATCTAGCGATCACTAATACCCCCGCATTTTGTAAAAATTTCTAACGTTTTTCGTGGACTGTGACCTTGAAATTTGATAGATTTCCACCAAAATCAATAGGCTTCTTACCAACAAAATATATAACAATATTTTACAGTTTCATTAAAATCGGATGCAAACTTTTTGAGTTATTGTCCGGAAACAACTTTTTTGTAAAAATTTCTAACGTTTTTCGTGGACTGTGACCTTGAAATTTGACGGATTTCCCCCAAAATCAATAGGCTTCTTACCAACCTGATATATAACAATATCCCAAAGTTTCATTCAAATCACATGCAAACTTTTTGAGTTATCGTCAGGAAACAACTTTTTTGTAAAAATTTCTAACGTTTTTCGTGGACTGTGACCTTGAAATTTAACCCATTTCCCCCAAAATCAAAAGGCTTTTTACAAACCTGATATATAACAATATCCCAAAGTTTCATTCAAATTGAATGCAAACTTTTTGAGTTATTGTCCGGAAACAACTTTTTTGTAAAAATTTCTAACGTTTTTCGTGGACTGTGACCTTGAAATTTGACGTATTTCCCCCAAAATCAATAGGCTTCTTACCAACCTGATATATGACAATATCCCAAAGTTTCATTCAAATCAGATGTAAACTTTTTGAGTTATTGTCCGGAAACAACTTTTTTGTTAAAATTTCCAACGTTTTTCGTGGACTGTGACCTTGAAATTTGACGGATTTCCCCCAAAATCAAAAGGCTTCTTACCAACCTGATATATAACAATATCCCAAAGTTTCATTCAAATCGGATGTAAACTTTTTGAATTATCATCCGGAAACCAAATGTGGACGGACAGACGGACGGACGGACATGAGGACCATTATATACCCCCGACTCTGTCGAGCGGGGGTATAAAAAGTATCAACTGTCATTAAAAAAATGTTTCTTTGTCATTGGTCTACAAATTGATTGAATTATAATGAAGTACTATTAGAACTAGAAGTAGAAAATTACATCATTGTGACAAATCTGTTAAAAGTATTTAAACATATTTAACTTAAATTTGTTTAAAGTAAATTCCAAAATACTATTTTTTACTACGTTTCTATCATTGCAATACTCATTTCAACACTATCAGCATCGTATATTTGCAATCTCCGGCATTAAATTCATATCCGCTCCGGAAACATTCACGTTTTTTGGTCTGAACTTGTTTCCGGTCATATTTTATAAACTACGCTTTATATACCAAATAAAAGTTAAAAGGGTACCAGTTGACTTTGTGGCGCGTAAACATAATAAACATGACGCTGTATCAAAAAACAAAGATTTCTTAAAAAAATGTGAATAAAATTTGGAAGGTGACATCAGGCGATTCTAAAAAATGAAAGGGCGACTTCACTTCGCTTTTTTAGATAATCGAGGGCGAAGTGGGACCACGATAAGGCGACTTCTTCGCCCGAGTCACCCTCCAACGCGAGCCCTGACTGGTACCACATGGTTATTTTGGGTTCTTGGCCCTTAGTTTTTGTCCAAACATATTAAGGATAATCGGGTGGTGGCGTTAACTCTTGACATTTTGCTTTATATCTTTGTAAGCTTAAGCCCTAGGTCAATCAAATTTGGTCCATTGGTAGCTTGTACTTGCCAGTCACCAGACCTTGACCTCAATTTCATGGTCCAGTGACTACCTTAAAGTTTTTGAATTAGGGCAGTTCTTCTGTAACCATGCATGGTAGGATGCCAATATTTTGGTATATAGGTTTGCTGATGAATATGTACATGACTGTCTGGTATGTGTCACATGACTTTGACCTCAATTTCACAGTCCAGTTACAACATAACAGTTTTTGGATTAGGTCAATTTCTCTGTAATCATGAATTGTGTATTTTAAATGCTATTAACATGTTGCTCATGAACTTTTTTTTTCACTACTATGATAAATGCAGTTGAGACATTTTTCTGTATCCACACTTGTCTTCTTTGTCACAAACACTTGGTGCCCCGTGTGGGATCCGGGTGGCTAAAAGAATAGACAGCAGTCGCGCTAGCTTGTCGTAAAAGGCGACTAAATAGGGCCCAGTACCCTGACCGGCGTGTCAGGTCGGTTTGCCTAAAGACCGACTGGGATGTGTGCCCCAAGTGGTTGAATGGGGTACCCCTGGCAAGCTGGGGTTGTCAGGCCATAATACGGAAAACCTGACCGCAAACCATATTAGTGCACCGTGTTGGGAAAAATGCCACGTTCCTCGCACGTTAAAGAACGCTGCTGTAGTATTCGCTATGAGTAGGGATTTCGATCCCGCTACAGGAGGCTAAATTGCCCGACCCTATCCATCCTCCCATTTGCCAGTGGCAATCTAAAATCCGTTACCCCTATTTTTCCTTGTGTCCCATCCCATTTTCATTCATTATCATTTCATGTTCATTTTATCATCCATTTCATGTTCATCGCCTGAATATAGCTGAAATATTGCTGCTCGGGCGTTAAAAACCATTAATCAATCAATCAACAAACACTTGGTAGAAAATATTGAATAGGTATTACCTCAGAAATCCATTTTGATTTTTGTTATAGCAACACTAAATGGATTTATTTACAATATGAAATATGGATTTCTGCAGGATTTCTCACCAAATTCTTAAAAAAATTGACAAAATTATCTTTCTCTTGTCATAACAGAATTAGGAATGTTTGTAAAACACACAAAAGACATGGATGGCTTGATCTTCTATCACCAGGCAACACCTGTTGTTTTGATTAGAGTGAATGATTTGGATACAAATTATTTTGACCTTGCTTGACCTTTGCAGCTATCTGCTGCTACTCTTCATAGATAAAGATCAAAGATTATAGCTAAAATATAAGGGGCTTTTAAGGGAATAATATGAAAAAAATATTAGGTAAAAAATTATTTAGATTGCATGGTCAGTCCTGCATTAATTGAATAATTAAAAAAAATCATTGGTGCAGTTTCACTGGGCATTGATATAAAACAGTCTTGGAGTTTTCAAAAATAGCAAAAAATTTGGGAACAAATTGTTTCTTATGAGGAAGTAAATTTTATTGAATTTATTTATAATATATTTGATTTTACCTGAAACCACTAACTTGTTTTTGTTCTTATTTTAACAAAGGGTTACTACATTTTTTGTATATCTAAAAGTTGTTATCAATAAAGAGTAATTTTAAAATTGAATAAAGTATGTTTTTAGATTTTATATTAATGTATTTCTTAAGACTTCTTTTGTTTCCCTCAAACAAAATAAGTTTTAAATCACATTAAAAGTAACACAGAAATCCAGGTAATTTATTTGTATAGGTTGTTTGTTTGTTTGATGGTGTTTAACGCCACTTTCAGCAATTTTTCAGCTGTATCATGGCGTCCAGTTTTTATTGGGGGAGGAAGCCGGAGTACCCGGAGAAAACCCCCGACCTGCGGCAGGAAAACTGGCAATCCTTGTCAATTAAGATTGGAGTCGAGTACACCCTGCCTGCAGTGAGAATCGAACTCGCAATCTCAGCAGTGTTCTAGGATTCCCATTTCCCGTCACCCGTGGAAAGTGATTTCTCAGAACGGGAAAGCCAATTTTGTTGTCCTGGTCACCCGTGGGCAAGTACACATAAAAAGTCAGGATTCTTGAAAAAATGTTCATACTTGCCCTGGCAGGATACAAAAATACATTAATTTTGTTCAATAGTTTATTTTTTTTTAAATCAAGATAAAAAAATCAAGTGTGGATATTTGTTTTCGTTTTTATTTGATCAATGTTATACAGGTGCTTGTAATTTGAGTTTTCACCACTGCTGCAAAACATTTTTAAGATCAAGTAAGTACCAAATCAAACCCGGTAAAACGGGCAAAATCCGGTTTTTGGGGGAAACAATTTTATGTTTTGTTTTTTTTTGCGTTTTCGTTTTTTTTGTAAATTTGGTAATGAATTAAATAATATAATATTAATGTTTTTTCTTACTTTGACTTGTACAAAAATCGACAAGGATGAAAATTTGTTATGTACAAATATGTGTAAATTATATTTTGAGATGTAATATATGGGGTTTTGTACTGTTAGTTTCCTAAAAATATGTACAACAAGAAACCTAAGCCAGCTTCTTAGACAGAATTGCAAATAGTTGTTGTTTCCAAATATAAATGTAGAATACAGTACATTTATATTTGGAAACAATAACTATTGTGCAATTCTGTATAAGAAGAAAATCTTCAATTGGTACATATCTGTATATTTTTTACTTAAAAATTAACACTTCATTAAAACTTTGTGGGAAAGTTTACTTGAGATGTGGGAAAGCCAGTTTATAGAGGACTCTTTCCCGTGTAAAGTTCAGATAAAAAAATCCTAGAACACTGCTCAGTGTATAGGTGATATAAGTATCTTAGAATAACATTTACACCTGTCATTCACCAGGAATTTGATATCTATAAAACCCTATCTGGAACCCCAGACAGCAAATGGATGTGCCATGTAAACAAAATAGTGTATTGTGTTTATAAATAAAGACAAGACATAGTTATTATAAGTCAAATCAGAACAACATTTCATGACTGTTACAATGTCAACAATTGATGGAATCTCTCTGCTGGGTTGTTTCCCCTGATGTATGCAGTGGGATTGCATTGCTATCTTTTGATGTTTGCCAACTTTTGGCATGGCCAGTCTGGCATATGTTATTTGAAAATATTCATGGAGTTATAATAGAGATTTAGGTATACCAGTAGATGTCTTAATTTGATTGTAAATGAAGTGAAGTGGGTAAGTTTCATTGATGTATTTTCTTTGTTTCTTTACTCTGAATTACACACTTGGTTGCCTTGAATTGATAGCTTTTGTTTATCTTTTTTTCTCTCTTTTTTGTGAATTGTAATTGTAATTTCAACTAAACTTTACATGTATCTGATCAGTCAAATGGTATTTGATTATCATCCTTTGTAGTATTCACAGTTAAAATAGAAAAACTTAAGTTGAGGGAATGATTCCCATTTTGAAATTCATCTTTTTGCCAATTGTTCGATTCCATTCGTTAGCACTGTTAACTAATGACGATGTTGTCAATGTTACCCAAGTCTAGTATGAACCATACAATGTACCCTCTGTATGTAGCCACTGTGTAATGGCAGTCCCTTTTTCTTGCCAAAATTAATTTAAAACAATATAATTTTGTATACAATATGGTCCTTACTTGGTTGAGTTAGTTAATAATTAGTAAGAACCGTAACATTAGGTAGAATACATCAAGTATTTTATAAAAAAAATGAAGATAAACACAAAAAATATCAGTCACTTGAAATAACTTAAAATACTGAATAGTTTTTGAAGTGAAAAATCACAGCATTAATTGCATTTAATTTCATCCTTTGAGGTGCCTCATATTTCCTCAATTAAGGTGAGTCGCTAGTGCATTTTAGATGCATGCTGTAATATTTGATTCAAAGGATTAAAATTAGCAATTTCCTGATTTCTGATTCTGAAAAAAAAGGAGAAAGTATGTAAGTAATATATATATTTGAAATATGTCTTGTTTAAAGGGACAATATAACCTGCATGTTAGGTGTCATTGGTGGGGGGGGGGGGGGGGTGGGGGGGAGTAAGGGGACAACAAATGATACCAATGATATCAACAGAAGTATTTACAATGTTTTATCCTGAATATTGCTGAAATATTATTCATCAGATATAAATAATAAATATCATATATATATAATATGCTGCTGAAATCACTGCTCAGTGGAGTAAAGGAGACTCCATAAATATGTTTTTAGATGTTATATAGAATAGGACAAATAGTACTTAAAATGCCTATGTCTTACAATGAACAAAACATTTCCATAGTCCAGTTTTAAATCTGACTTAATAAATATTTGCTGGATTTAGGTTTCTTGACATTTGTTACATCAATTGTATGCTGGATGTAGGTTACTGGACATTTGTTACATCAAGTTTATGCTGGACGTAGGCTACTGGACATTTGTTACATCAAGTTTATGCTGGATTTAGGTTA
Source organism: Limnoperna fortunei (assembly GCA_944474755.1). Lineage (NCBI taxonomy): Eukaryota > Metazoa > Mollusca > Bivalvia > Mytilida > Modiolidae > Limnoperna > Limnoperna fortunei. Next base: position 27,457,114 of record OX104125.1, read on the forward strand.
CTGGACATTTGTTACATCAAGTGTATGCTGGATTTAGGTTACTGGACATTTGTTACATCAAGTTTATGCTGGATTTAAGTTACTGGACATTTGTTACATCAAGTGTATGCTGGATTTAGGTTACTGGACATTTGTTACATAAGTGTATGCTGGATTTAGGTTATTGGACATTTGTTACATCATGTGTATGCTATATTGCATGTATTATGAATGATACAGACAGCTGTTGAAACCATACATATTATTAATCACTTCAAGATTGTCTGTGCCATTGAAACATTTTCTATAATTGCTGTGCAGTGATTGATCCCTGGTATCACATCCTCATGATATGGCACTGTGCCAAAAATCGCTCATATTATTCATTCATTAAATTCATCATTTGATACAGCTATTCATTTCTTTATGAACTTAAATTTAGATTAAAAAGAAATACCCTGTTGAGATTTCAGAGCATGGTTTTACTATGCTGCTAAAATACTGGAACATATACATTGTAACTATGGTTTATTGATACCTGTTGTATTCCTGCTTCTTTGGAAGTAAAACTTATCAAATTTGGTAAGGCAAAAACTGCTAAAAGTACAATGTAGTATTCTCATTCAATCAGTAATAGGAACATGTATGATGTCATTTATGTCAATCCTTCCACACACCAGCTGGTAACATGTATTTGTTTTATAGAATGCAAGTCAATGATCAGATCATAGAAGTTGATGGTAAAAGTTTAGTTGGTGTGACACAAGCCTACGCTGCCTCGGTTCTACGTAATACTACTGGAACTGTCAAGTAAGTTAATAAAGTTCTCTGGTGTTACATAAGCCTATGCTGTCTCGGTTCTACATAATACTACTGGACTTGTCAAGTAAGTAAATAAAGTTCTCTGGGGTGACATAAGCCTACACTGCCTCGGTTTTATGTAATACTACTGGAACTGTCAAGTAAGTAAATAAAATTCTCTGGCGTGACATAAGCCTATGCTGCCTCGGTTCTACGTAATACTACTGGAACTGTCAAGTAAGTAAATAAAATTCTCTGGCGTGACATAAGCCTACGCTGCCTCGGTTCTACGTAATACTACTGGAACTGTCAAGTAAGTAAATAAAGTTCTCTGGGGTGACATTAGCCTTCACTTCCTCGGTTCTACGTAATACTACTGGAACTGTCAAATTAAGTAAATAAAATTCTCTGGCGTGACATAAGCCTATGCTGCCTCTTTTCTACGTAACACTACTGGAACTGTCAAGTAAGTAAATAAAATTCTCTAGTGTGACATTTATAAGCCTACGCTGCCTCGGTTCTATGTAATACTACTGGAACTGTCAAGTAAGTAAATAAAATTCTCTGGCGTGACATAAGCCTACGCTGCCTCGGTTCTACGTAATACAACTGGAAATGTCAAGTAAGTAAATAAAATTCTCTAGTGTGACATAAGCCTATGCTGCCTCGGTTCTACGTAATACTACTGGAACTGTCAAGTAAGTAAATAAAATTCTCTGGCGTGACATAAGCCTACGCTGCCCCGGTTCTACGTAATACAACTGGAACTGTCAAGTAAGTAAATAAAATTCTCTAGTGTGACATAAGCCTACGCTGCCTCAGTTCTACGTAATACAACTGGAACTGTCAAGTAAGTAAATAAAATTCTCTGGTGTGACATAAGTCTACGCTGCCTCGGTTCTATGTAATACTACTGGAACTGTCAAGTAAAATGGCATGAGAACACAAATTAAGAAAATTTTATTGAACAGAAATATTTAAATTGGTTACTACAGTACTTGTTGATAATTCTCTGCTCTGTATAATCTATTAGAAAATTTGAAATTCAGTGCTCAGCCACTTGGAAAGTATCTCAGAAACTACAAATTCTGAAATTGTGAAGAAAACAAGTGTGAAGAAATTTCATTGAGAACAATGTGTATGTGTGTGTCCTGAACCCCTTAAATTGTTTTTATAGCAATTACCCCTTATGTATCCTCTGATTTATTATAGTAGTAATGCATATTGGTACCATTTTATTTATTATAGCAGTAATCCCTTATGTACACTCTTCATTTATTATAGCAGTAACCCCTTATGTACCCTCTGATTTATAGCAGTAACCCTTCTGTACCCTCTGATTTGTTATAGCAGTAACCCCTTATGTGCACTCTGATTTATTATAGCAATAACCCCTTTGGTATCCTCTGATTTATTATAGCAGTATCCCCTGTGGTACCCTATGATTTATAAAAGCAGTAACCCCTTGGTATCCTCTGATTTATTTTAGCAGTAACCCCTTTGGTATCCTCTGATTCATTATAGCAGTAACCCCTTTGGAAACCTTTGATTTATTATAGCAGTAACCCCTTTGGTATCCTTTGATTTATTATAGCAGTATCCCCTTTGGTAGCCTCTGATTTATTATAGCTGTAACCCCTTTGGTAGCCTCTGATTTATTTTAGCAGTAACCCCTGTGGTACCCTATGATTTATAAAAGCAGTAACCCCTTGGTATCCTCTCATTTATTTAGCAGTAACCCCTGTGGTACCCTATGATTTATAAAAGCAGTAACCCCTTTGGTATCCTCTGATTTATTTTAGCAGTAACCCCTGTGGTACCCTATGATTTATAAAAGCAGTAACCCCTTTGGTTTCCTCTAATTTATTGTAGTAGTACAAATAGATACAGTAAAATCATTTTTATCAGGTTTATGATTGGGAGAGAAAAAGACCCCAGTAAAAGCGAGGTTGCAAGGCTAATCCAACAGTCCCTGGAACAGGACCGACGTAGGGAAGAAATGAAGAGACTGGAACATGAACGACTTGTTCAGTTACAAGACAGCATCAAACCAAGGGATGAGATAATGGAAAGAGAGCATCGCCGCCATTTGTCCGAGTCTGAGACTGGAAGAGAGTTGGATGATTCTGAAGATGAAGTAGAAGTAGTAGAAGATGAGGTATTGTCATGGGTATGATACTTACTGTAACCTTGAAAGGGTTCTGGATTGTGGTTAAAGTTTTATGTTTTAGGTACCAGTATAAAAAATTCCATGTGCCATTGCAGGGGTTCTGGGTTCTGGTTTAAGTTGAATGTGTTGGGTACCAGTATAACAAATAGTTATGTGCCATGGCAAGGGTTAGAGTGAGTGTTGGGTCCACTCTTCCATATCAGGTGGATTTTGTTTTTTCCACTTGTCCACCTTGAGCAATCCTTTGATATCCACTCTACTTTGAACTATTAAATTGTTATAATAGTGAACATGAATGCATATCTGCTTTTTTTAGCTCACCTGGACCAAAGGTCAATGTGAACTTTTGCCATCACTAGGTGTCTGTCATCCATTATAAACTTTTTGAAAAATCTCCTCGGTAACCACTTTGCCAAATTTTTTTTTCAAACTTGGACAAAATCATCCTTGGGGTACCTAGTTTGGAATTTGTACCCAGGGTGTTGATCAATAGACAATTATGGCACCTGTTACTAAAAACAGAACATATGTGTCAACACAGATTTTTGGTCATTGTCTTAAAAGTGATAATAGCTATAGAGAAAACTGTTACTTCAAATTGATCAGCACATTAAGCTCAACAAAAGTTCCTATTAGTCCAAAGTTGTGTAATGACTTCCTGTAGGAGTTATTGCCCTTAAATTGCAATATCAGTTTTTTTTCAGTATAACTTGAAAACTATAAGAGCTCGATTGACATTGTAAATTGCCTAATGATCATCAACACCATGCCTACAAAACACATATTTGTTTCAAATTGTTTGGTTCACTCACAACAGGAAATTTTAATCTTCAAACTTTTTTGGTAGTTATGGCTCTTTGAACTTAGAATTTTTCCAAAAATTCCTCACAAATCAAGGTTTCTGTTCAACTCCTCTGCACCAAATTTTACGAAACTTGGTATGTAGCAAGTACACCATATTTAGTTGTGCATATTACCAGGAAATTTTTACCCTCAAAATTTTGTGGGAGTTATTGGACTTGTACTTAGATTTTGCTGAAAATCCACATGGGGAATGGGGGAGACATCGTTTTTGTATGCAAAAACAAACTTTAATCAGTTTTTAATCAAATTTTTGAAGAAGTTTTTAGTGTTTGTCCAGTAATTTGAAAGCTATAACTGAACTGTAAATTGCAAAAATTTTAAGCCGGCTCAAAAGTCATTTGGCGCCTCATTGGCTGAGTATTTATGGTAGTTTGTCTACAATTGATCATGTAATCAGGCAGCACTGTGGGCACAGTGTGTAGGACTCCAATCTTAATTGACAAGGATTGCTATTTTTCCGACCAAAGGTTGGGGTTTTCTCTGAGTACTCAAACTTTCACCTCCCACCACCAATAAAAACTGGCCTCCATGATATAACTGAAAAATTGCTGAAAGTTGCATTACACAACATTTAAACAAACTAAAGTCAATTGTATTCCAGGTGAGCAATGTCAGGCTCCTGAGAGATCCCTGTTTTTACATTATATAAGTTTATTATAAACCCACCAAAAAAATCATGTCCACTCTAAACGGTAGGCAGAGGTAGACAGGCTAGAAGTTTTTTCTACCCTGTGCCCATGTCCATACTAGACTGGTAGAAAAAGCACAAATCCACCTGACCTTTATTGTTGAAGACTGGTGGAGAAGTTCATTGCAACTTTTATAAAACCAATCCTTGCTGATCTGTTACACCATCAGCCTTAACACATGGCTATACGTGACACAGAATCAAAACAAACTTAAGATTTCAATGACTAAAAAGCATGTTTACATTATTTGTCAGACAGGCTTCACACGATCTGAGATAAGTGGGTTATTTATTTTTGTGATAAATTGATGTCTTTTTCCTCCAGGATGAAGTTTCAGGAGAGTATCAAACAGACATTTTAAATAATAATGAAGAAACTGAAGAGGATGAAGAAGATATGGGTCAACAGGAAGAGGAAGTGTCCAATGACATGGAAACCACAGAGGAAATTGCTGCAGGGGAAGCGACTCCAATGTCAGTCCCTTCAAGTAATGACAATAGTGTAGGGTCGCCAGATGAAGATGCCAAACCAGTAGTAGAAGTCTTTGATCTTCCTGAGAGTAGTAGTGAGGATGTTTCTCCTGATATGGAATCTCAGGCCATGTTTGTCAAATTAAAAGAGGTAGGTACCCAGTATTTAATTGTTTATGACAATGTTTTCTTGAAGTTTTTGTTGGTTTGTTTTAATAGACAGATTAACTTATGAACTTGAAAAATTGCTTCTATAGCAAATGTTGAATAAACTGTCTTTTTTTCATAAAATAGCAGTATTTTGTCTAAATAAACTCTGTTTTGTAATTTAATTTAAAGATGAAAAAAAATAGAAATAAATATCTCAAAATGCCATTATTACATGAACAATATGGGCAAATATATAACCAAAACTTTTTTTCCTTTCAATTTATGTTCGTATTATGCTACAGGTCACACCCCTGTGGAGTGCTTTTTTTTATTGGCCGGATTTCACAGAGTGAAAATCCGGGTTATAATATGGTGAATGTCTGGCAGGCGGGCGTGAAAAAATTTTCATAACAGTTTTCTCAGCAAGTACCAATCACATTCTCTTGAAATTTGGTATGCAGCATCAGCATGGCCTCCCATAACGTGGGATTTGATTTCAGGTCTGTCGCTAACCTACTTCCTGTTTAACGAAATCTGGCCATTTCTGTCTGTGAAGGATTTTTATTCCATGTTTAACCTTTTTATTATTTTTATTATAATCCAGTAGAACAAATTTAGCTACTATAACCTGTCCATGTTTTATATTATGCCTCTGTTCTTTACTTATCACAAATGGTCCTTGACTTTTGCTACAGCGCATTTACAAAGAAAGTCAGCCATTTTTGTTTCTAAAGGGACCTTGCGTTGTTTACAAAAGTTTGTCTGGTTTCTTGAAATTCAATGTTATTTGGACAAACCGCAAGACTTTTCCCGCCTTAACTGCAGATTACATTACCTGAAGGATTTCGAATAGACAAGAATCGATTGTTCCTAACATACACTTCCGTTATAATTTAGGTCAAAATCGCCCTATCAAAATGAAAAAAAAAAAAACGCCATATTTCAATATGCTGAATATCTCAAGAAAATAATTGTTGATTTCAAAAAGTACCTTTCTTGATCTACATGAGGAGCATAAGCTGGGCCATACACAGTAGCAGTTTTCATTTGTCATGCAAAAAATCCTCACCAAATCACATTATAGTATAGAAGTATCCCGATACATTATTATAACCCTGCTACCCATACAGTTTTCAGTGTGTGTGTGTGTGTGTGTTTCTGTCCATAACTGTTTGTGTAATATTTTTCTCAGCATTTATAAGTAATATTATTATACTGAAATTTCGTCAATAGCTTTGTATGATCATGTCATATTTTGGAATTCATTTTCAGACCTCTCTGGAATTATAGAGCGGAGTAAAATTAGAGGGCATTAAGCTCACAATAATACAGGTTTTCTTTAAAACATTCATTTTTATAAAGTGTCCTACAGATTTTTTACTATATTTAAATGTTTACAGGCACAGTATAAAAATGCAGTCAATGAAGCGGAAATTGCTAAACTGAAGGCCAAGGTAAGAATTTAGAATCCTAATAAATAGCCTTCAGTGATGGCATGGTTACCTAAATTCCTAACAAACTGCATGGGTTTTCTGGGGGTACTCGGGCTTCCTCCCCCAATAAAACCTGGACACCATGATATAGCAAGTAGTGAAAACATCATTCAAACAAAAAAAAAAAAAATTATCTTGCAAGTCATTTCCAGGTTGTTGATCAAAATATTTTTATTTGCTTGAACCAGACCCATGACAGCTGGGTGTAGGTAGGTAAAATGGGTGAATCTTTTTTTCAGGTCCAGAGATAAACAAACTAAATATGTCATCAAACAATCTAATACATGTATGATGACATTCTTAGAAATCTGAACAGAATGGTTTCTTATTCTGCAACACTGGTATCAAAACTATTGCTTCTTTAATTATTGATCGTTTTGGATACATTCATTCTTCCTTTAAAAGCAAAATATCAGGCTAATCAGTTTTCCTATTGTTATGGGGTCCAACTTTATGGCGGACATGGTATGCTATACTACATTCTAATTGACAAGGTGTTCAGTTTTCAGCTGGTATGCCAGCTTCCTCCACCAATAAAAAGTGGATGCATTATATAACTAAAAAGTTGTTGAAAATGGTGTTTAATCCAATTCAAACAAGCAATATTGTTTAACTAGTGTGTCCTATTAGAGACTGTTGAACAGTCCTGTTGAGCCTTAAAAATTTTAAAATACCAAATACATTTGCATAAATGTAAGTTTTTCTGAGAGATGTATGCATGAATATTGCGAGTTTAATGCTGTTTTGCATACCACAAAGAATTTGATTTTTGTAGTGAAAGGTGCAGACAAAATGCATGAATGCACCGTCGCTTCACTTTTACTTTTTATACTCCCCGCAAACTTGTTTGCGGGGGGGAAGGGTATATAGGAATCACCCTGTCTGTCCGTCTGTCCACATCCCTTGTAAGCGCAACTCCTCCTAAACCGCTTGATGAAATTTTGAAATTTAATGAAGCATAGCAAAAAGGAAGTACATTATATGTAGATGTGCATGAAGAATTTTTATTGACCTCGGATATCAGGATATCATTAAGGGGAGATAATTGGACTTGAAAGCAAAAAGGGGGGGGGGGGTATTCTTTTGTGAGCGTGGTTACAGTCCACACTTGTTTGTTTTTACCCCCAGCTTATTCAGCTAGAAGGTGTTCAAAATGAAAAGAAAGAATATCAGAAAAAATCAGAGGACATGGCACACAGACTTAGAGAATTGGAGAAGAAAATGATGTCAAACAGGAAAGAAATTAATCAATATCAGGTATATTATGTTTACGTTAGCTAGCATTGTTAGTTGGAGCTGCTTTGGGATTAATCATTACCTCCATAAGTTTTTTTGTGAAGCAAATTGGGGTGTCTGTTTTAAAATTATCAATTAGCGTTTCTGACCAGTTTTGGACATAGCTTCACTGAAAGTATGTACCATTTGATAATTTCTTTTATGGTTTTTTCTTTGACCAAAACAAAACAGCGATATTTATCTGGGCAAAATTGTGCATATAAATTGTTAACAAATATGTCAGTAGATAATGCATATGCATCTACAATTGCTGACCACAGATGAATGACAAAATGAATTTTGCTTCGAGGAGCAAAGTTTTAAAGTTGTCTGATCAAAAGTCTGGTACAGAAAGGTTCAAATTCTCAATAGAATTGCACGTGTCCAAAAAGATTTGTGTTAAGTTGGACAAAATGTTTAAAATGCCTGACAGCAGAGATTTTTTTATTACAAATGTACATATTTATAACTGTGTCACTGTGTATTGAATTTTGTACTAAGATGTCTTCTTTTCTTACCTGTATTTTAAGGACTTGTTGGAAGGTTCACAAGGTCAATATATTGCACTGGAGAAAAAAATGAAAGGAGACTTCACTGCTCTAGAAAAAAAATATCACAAGGCCAAGAAATTGATCAAAGAATACCAGTCCAGGTAAAAAGTAGGGGTGGTAAAGATATGTACACCAGTCCAGGTAAAAAGTGGGGGTGGTAAAGATGTCTATGTACAAATACCGATCTGTTTTATTTGAAAAAATGGACAGCTTCTGATTGTGAAATCGATATAAATCAGTCATGAAACACAATGATGTTTGATGCAATTTGTAATTTTCAAGCTGTCTCGTCATCATGCTTTATGGGAGACATTTTAATACCCCCTCTGCCTATAAGGGATATGGGTATACTGTTTTCAGTCTGTGTGTCCATATGCATTTTTCGTCACATTGTCACATTTTTCTATGCATTGATCATGCCATATTGTGGGATTCATTTTCAGACCTCCCCAGCTCCTACTTCCGGTTTACCGACTTGTTCAATTTGTATTGTTTAATATAATGCTGTAAAGCTGGCAGGGAGCATATGCTCATTTTAAGTTATAAAATTTCAACAGATTAACTTTCAAGCTTTCATTTTGTAGGTTAACAAATTGTTGTTTCCTCTGTGTACTGCATGATAAATTTATCCTGGACGATATCTTTCAAACACATGCTATATCAAGATGTTTTTTTTTTTTTGCAGGGAAAAGGATTTTCTACAGGAAAGAGAATCGTTGCTACAGCAACAAGCAGAGAGGGACCAGCATTACAATTCTCTAGTCAAGTCACTGAAAGACAGGGTAAGGGTTCAGCATCATTTTATTTATAATTATTTACTAAGTATAGGGTTTAGGGGGATTTTACTTATAACGAGATTTGATTAAAGGTCAATTTACCTAAAATAAGACACTGACTTAGGGTAGAGTGAAGGGTAGTTTTACTTCAATTACTCACTGTGTGCAGGGTGTGCTCAACTCCAATCTTAATTGTCATGGATTGCAGTTTTCCTACCGAAGGTCGGGGTTGTCACCGTGTACTCCGGCTTCTTCCCCAATTCAAACTGGATGCCATGATATAGCTGAAAAATTGTTGAAAGTGGTGCTAAAAGGACAGGGTAAAGTTGAGGCAACTCGTTGTGGTCTTATGTCGCAAAGAGGATAGCACAGGATTACTTATAATGAGGTACTGGGGGAGGGTTAAAGATCATAATAAGGAACTAAATACATGTTGAATAAAACAACACAGCTGTGATAACAATATTCCATACGGGTGTTTGAATGAACAGACTGTTATAAATTAAGAAGGATAGATGGTGTTTTATGAGTTTACTTAATTCAAAGAATATTTGTGAAAGCAGTTTGAATCCTTTAATTACAGTTAACATAAAATTGTAGTAAGATACAGTCAAAATATTTAAAAACATGTTTATTTATCACAGATTTTCGAGTTAGAAGGTGAGTTGGGTGAAGCTCAGAAGGCAGCAGGATTACCAGTCTTGATACGAGATCCTTCTCATAGGGTACCAGATGTTATCACAAAGGAAACCAGTGTCAGAGTTGAGTCTTCCATAGGTACACATAATAAAAATATGGATTATTATTTATAGTTAATGTCTTAAGAGTTGTCCTCTTTATGTTTGGGGGCCTCGATGGCCGAGTGGTCAAGGTAGTTCCTGTACTATTGATCACGTGGTCTGTCAACACTGAGATTGCGGGTTCGATTCTCACTGCAGGCAGGGTGTACTCGACTCCAATCTTAATTGACAGATTGCCAGTTTTCCTACCGCAGGTCTGGGGTTTTCTCCGGGTACTCCGGCTTCCTCCCCCAATAAAAACTGGACGCCATGATATAGCTGAAAAATTGCTGAAAGTGGCATTAAACACCATAAAACAAACAAAAACAATCTCTATGTTTGTGAGGTTCTAATATGTCAGGTGAAGTAAATTTTTAAATCTTGGTATCTTTGAAGAAGATGTATATGATGAATAATACAAAAAAAAAAAAAAAAACTGGAGGTCCTTTGGTATAAAAGTTAAGGTGTGAACGCTGAATATTTGACTTATGCTGTATACCTACATTATTTTTTAGTGATACAATATTAGTTAAAAAGTATAAGGTTTAAAAATGTGAAAATTTTTCTTGAATTTTTCTGTATGTTATATCTTTGTAAGTAGTGGAAGAAATAATCCATGGTTACAGTGGTAAAAATAATCCATGGTTACTGTGGTAAAAATAATCCATGGTTACAGTGGTGAAATTAATCCATGGTTACAGTGGTCAAAATAATCCATGGTTACAGTGGTCAAAATAATCCATGGTTACAGTGGCAAAAATAATCCATGGTTACAGTGGTCAAAATAATCCATGGTTACAGTGGTCAAAATAATTCATGGTTACAGTGGTCAAAATAATCCATGGTTACAGTGGTCAAAATAATCCATGGTTACAGTGGTCTGGTTACAGTGGTCAAAATAATCCATGGTTACAGTGGTAAAAATGAAAACATTTAATCTGGACCACTGAGAAAAAACTGATATCTACAATGTTTCGATATACATGCAAATTTTATTGAGGAAATGAAAGTGATCTGCCTGTTCCAAGTCAGGACCATTGGGGTAGTTGCTTATGTTAGTTGTTTGTTCTGGAATTTGCCCGTTTTTTGGACTTTAATTTGTGGATTGTTTTTATTGTTATTATTTCCATTTACTATATGTGTCTTCAGTAAAATATGGATTTGATTGTTTTATAGGTAAAGCTCTGATACAAAGCCAAATATCCGATGCAGTCTCTATATCTTCTGAATCTGATGATTCTCCAGGGGACACTGTAGTCAGTAAGTATCATAATAACATATATATAGTGTTTGAAAGGACCGTGGGGGTGGGAGGGGGGGGGGTTAGTCTTCAAAAGTCATGAAATTTGTGGAGTTCACTAAAAATATTTTACTACGGTGCTAATCCAGTCAGGTGAATACCTTTTTTTCAGGACTGAATGAATTTTAGCCAAGCCGAACAATTTTTGCAAATGAATATTAAATATGTTTACAGCATTTATTTCAATCATAACAAATTCTCATTCTCCGTATCCTTTTTATTTCAGTTTCATTCTAATAAGGGAATTTTCCTGACATCTTGTCCTATGTTTCCGAATTTTTTTCAGTTTCCTTCATTTTTTGTTGCTATGTCCAACAGTCGGAGGAACCTACAGATAGACGTATTCCAATGCATATTATTGTTAATATAAGGACGTTCATTTCAAATCTAAATGATAATGCTCCAGTGAATGCTTAGTGTTTATTGTCCAGGAAAAGAAGCCTGACCCAAGCACTTTTCTCTGGAAAAGCATCCAATAATTATTTCTTTTTGTTGCACTATGTTGATTTATGATACCCCCAGCTGTCTGTCGGTCTCTCCATCTGTCCATCTTATGCACAACTCCTACTACAGTACTGAATGAAATTAAATGAAATTTACACAAAATCTTAGTCACACAGTGCTATTGTGCACTAGAAATTTAACGTTTTCATCCGGATGATATTTGGGGTTTCCCATACAAAAACATGGACTTTGTCATTGACATAAGGTAAGCAGGGGTATCAATTAGTTAGCATTACTCACAGTTTTTCTTTTTATTTGCACTATGTTTATTTTATTTTCAGATTTAGATACAAGTACAATTTCTGATATTGAAAGTCAGTTGTCTGAATCTTTTAATGAGGTTCTGTCCGACACAACCCTTCTGGACACATCTGCAAATAAATCAAAAGGTCTACTAGCAAACTCAGGGGTAATGGCTGGCCGAAGACCACCAACAAAACGAAATAAGGTAAAAGATATATTGTCTCAAATGAATAAGCTTGTATATGTCATTAGCACCCATAAAAAGGCCCTCCCATAAAAAGATCCAAACTGCGAGTTATCCCAATTAAAAATACAACATTGGTTACTTGTTATAAAAAAACATTGTAATTATCTATCATAGTAATGTAAAAAATTATTTGCATGGAAAATACTAGTGAAATCAAATATTCCTTTTAATTGCATAAATGTTATTTATATTCATACTGTAGTACGTGTAGAGTAAAGGAAATGGTTCGATGTTTGGAAGTTAATGCACCAGAGAGAAACATGCAATTAAGTGGAATCCTATATATATATTTTCCTTTAAAACAGTTTTAATTAAATATTATGATTTTGCAAGATTTAAACACACAAATACTAAATAGTTGAATGGTTATTTTCAGTCACAAGAGGAAGACACTGTTGTCATAGATGCTAAATCTGAGATAGAAAGTGGACTGGAGACGTGGATAAAACACGAGGGGTTTGTATAAACTATGTTTAGATTGATCAGTAATTTCCAATATTTCAGCATTATTATTAAACAATTAAGGAAAGAGTTTATATATATAAATTAAAGGAGAATTATAAAATAGGTTGAAAAAATGTAGCTTCACAGCAGTGTGTGCTATGGACAACATTTTATAACATTTTGAGGTGATGTTCTTATGTTGTACATTAAAGGTTATTTCAAATTTTAAAATTTGCTTGTACTATTTTAAGTTTAACATTAAAAACACTGTTTATACTTTATGAAATGATTTGGTATAAGGCAATGCCACATTGACAAAGTTGCTTTTTCATTGGTCCTAAATTGCTAACAAGATGACTGATGACGTTATTCATTACAGTAAGTTGCTGATTTGTCTTAATCTTGACATCTTGTTAAAAAAATCATTTACGGATTGATAGTAATTTTTTTAAAATCTTTTTTATTCACACAAAATAGACTCGGTAATGTTGTTGTACACATATTTAACCAGCAAAGCAACACAACATTGTTTTATTTCTTTCAAGCAAATCGAACAAATAATTACACTAAATACTTCAAAATTTTATTACTAAACTTTTTATCTTTCGCAAAAATATTAAAACATTTTGCAAGAGGTAAAGAAAGTTTAAGAATTATTCATTTTTGTGTTTGGTGCTCCTAAGTTTGCAAAGCTACTGAGGCAAATCAAGTTTTGTTCATTGGAAGATACACATAATTTTTCAGCCAATCCAAAGATGTTTTAAATCCAAAATTACTTTACAATTAAATTTTACAGGGAAAATACGGTAAAGAAAAGTGATGCAAAGAAAAGAAAAGCTCAGTTACAAGAGAAAGCAGTAACTGAACCTACAGAAGAGCCACACTCTATACCTCCACCCCCTCCCCCACCCTTGGGGGCAGATAGTGACTCGATCTCACAATCAAGTTCCAGGTAATTACGTCTAATATTTCCTACCTGTTTTACCTCAGGTTCAGATGGTTACTTAATCTCAAAATCGAGTTCTAGCTAATTCCCACTTGTATCTCTAGCCTTGGCAGATATTGTCACCGTCTAATGATCAAGTTACAAGTATTTACCACATATACCTCGACCACTGCCTCAGATATTGACATGATCTTTCAATCCAGTTCTGTGAAAAGTTCTCCAGCCACTTTTTAGAATATATTAAAAATAAAATGAAAGGTGTTCATCTAAAGGGGTTAGCTATGCATTTATTGGCAAAAATTGCAGATTTTAAACTGTAATTTTTTAATGACTGTTGAGATTTTACTGAATATTTAATTTGTGTTCTTATTTACATTGTATGTTAAAATATAATATGTTAGGCCATCAGACAAATCCGGTAAAACAATCACAGTTCCTCCAGTGCAGAATCAAAATTTTCTAGTCCTACTGACTACTGTTCTTTATGTGTTGACTCTAGTATTAACTGTTCAAATAATTCAATATCCGGTTTCATTACTGTCTGTGTGTCCACCGGTCTGGTAAATATTTATTCTGTCATGTAATGTTTTCTGGTTACCAGAGCTAATGTCCTGTATAATATTTTTAAATTGCATATTCACTGATTTATTTCCTCTCACTTAACAAAAAATATTCCCCCAGTTTGGTAATTTCTATTATTATATAGTAATATTTTTCCCCATTGTATTTCATATAGCAATAAAGTGCAGTATATTTTCATATTGTACACTGAATCTCGGCCTTTTATGTAATTTCCGGGAAAAGTACAGATGTGTTCCGAACATCGGCCTTTTAAATTTTACTGTTGTTTGGTAAACAAACATGGCCGAAAGTGACAAACATGATGCTCCTCTTGAGGGGAAAATTTGCAGAACCGCTTGAAACTGAACAAATGGAAGTGAATTCGATTGTAGATAAAAATAAATTTCATAGACCAACAAAGGAAAAAAAAATCAAGTGTAAACTGTACAAAACGGGATTTAAATATGGTGCACAAGTGGCTCGTTTCAAAGCAGGAATTTATGCTAGTAGTAGTACACTCGAATTTCGGCGATGAAGGTGTGTCGCTTTAATGTACGTTAATTTCGCTGAAACGCATTGTATATACTTATTTAGGAGTCATTTGGTTTGAGCAATAAATGCAAGATATTTTAAAAGTAATTTAGCCTTGGGATCATTGTTTACATTGCCGAATGAAGGGTAATCGCCAAATTTCGAGTATGGACGAAATTCGAGTGTGTGGCCATATATTCACAACAATAAGGAGCAACAAATAAAAACACAAAATTGAAAAAAAAATCTGTTTTTATCATATGTAAATCTACATCAAAATATATATCTGTAATATTGACCAAGTGAAAATATGATAATATTGGACCTAGTAAAATATTTCAAAATAGCAAAGATAACGAATAATCACTTAAAAGCACAAAAAAAAATATTACTATATAATAAAAGGGTTATTGCATGAATATTGGAAAATATTGTCCCTCGCAAGATGCTATATTGCACTCGCAAGCTCGTGCAATATAACACTTGCTTGGAACAATATTTCCCAATATTCATGCAATAACCCTATAATATAGCCCTTAATTCATATAATAGATATATTTTATATATTTTTGTTTGTTCTTTGATTTTCAGGAGGGACAGCCAATCAGAGCATTCAGAAACAGCATCCACCGTATCTCAGACATCATATGATCCATCAAATCCTAATTTTAGAAACATGGAATCGGAAATTCCAGATACTGTCTCCATAGATACAACAGAATCTTCAGATGGTGCCAGTAATAGCTCAAAATCAAAGTCCTCCAGCAAAGGTATTAAAATATCTTCTGGTTAACTGACAATCATTTCTGAATTAATGCAAGTGCATTATGGATCTGTTTTTCACAACATTATAAATGATTTGATTATTATGGGAATTCTAATCAGGTCCTTCCCAAATTCCCCAAATTGACTGGTTACCATTTTTTTTTTGTTCATTGTATTTTGTCCCCACAAGACAAGCCAAGATGTTTGTTATTAATCAATGGATTGAGATCCATAATTGCTTTTGGGGGTTTGCCTTTCTAGTTACTTCAGGTAGAATATACAATATTTGTTACAGCAGATTAGAAAATCCTTTTAGAGTTAATGTAAAAATCATAACAAAATCTAAATAGCTTTGGTGAAGCAAGTATATTGGGCAATCCCCAGAACTGAAGTGAGTTATCTTAATTAGGGTGCCCTATCAGTCTTTCTATCCATCTTTCCAAAATCATGTCCGGCCTATGTTTTTTTTGTCTTTTGAAGTAGGCTTTTGATATTTGGTATTTGGGTAGATAATATCAAAGTTGATGATCTTGAACTTTGACCTAAAAAGATGGAAACCATCTCACTGATATCTAGTTAAAGGCAAGGTATAACCTTCAGGGAGGGGTTTTGGGGAGGGGTGGGACTACCTTGGTGTTTTTAATGCTTTCCATGTTAACAGTATTACTTTTGTGTTGTTTTAACTACTTATCTCAATATACATGTTGAGTTTTAGAATAGATCTTGTACATACACTAAATCTTGAGTGGATTCTCATTGTTCCACCTGTTCACAGTAAATAGTCCACTATACACACTCTTAGTAGTAGTTTTTTTTCTTTAACATACGTTGTGAAAGAATACTTAATTGATAAAAAAACCATTTACTGTGGATTGGTGGAACAAGAATGATCCACTCAATGTGTACAAAACACATGTAGTGTATTTATGTCTGGTTATATGGGAAGAAGTGTAATTTATTATTTTTGGGTTTAAATGGATTAAATGGTTATTGTCAGAAATCGTGTACAATCATGATTTTGGCATGTTACATGAATGTTTAAAAAAGTTTGATGTTATAGAACTTTTTAATAATTGGGTAAATTCAATGTTTTGCCCAATCTCACCAGACACAAGAAAGTACATGTGTAACATTATTGCATGTGCAGATAAATGTTCTAACAAATAAGTTATTTTTATCAACATAATATTGTAAATCCAGACATTTTTGTTTTTATTATTGCAGAATATGCAACAGGAAGTGAAAGAACTGCCATTTTTAACTTTCATAATGTTTTTTAATGAAGTGTTTTTTCAAATCACATTTATTTAAATCATATATTAGTTTAATGCTCAACAACCACAGTAATAAGTGCATTCAGTAATTTAACAATTTACAGTAATATGAGGTCGAGTTATTGATTGATTGACTGTTTGGTTAACCTCCAGTGATAAGTTTTGAGCAATATTCAGGACAAGATCACATAAACAAACAAATCAGTCAATTCTGTAAATAGGTTGGACTAATTAAGGCCACAAGATTTTAATTGCCAGTAAGAAAGTTTTGAGAGTTGGTTAGGGATCAAGATATTTTATGATAAACAACCATTCAATTAAAGTTAAGTCATAAGGGACATAACTCTTGTAATTTGGAAACAACTGTTTATTACCAAAAATTGTGAATTATGCCAAAACCTGTGTCAAATTACCAGGTAGCATGTTGTGTACATGTTGTGTGCTACTAACCTGTATGGCATGTTTATAACAGGTATAGGATTGCCAAAATTTCTTAAATTTGGCAAAGGCAGTTCTTCAGACACCAACAGTGGGGGAATTGTTCTTTTATCCAACAAGAGTCTCAATGGAGAAGACAAGGCCTCACATGGCGGAATAAAACTCATTTCTAAACGTCCGTTGGAGGAAACATATTCTTCTGAGTCACTGGATGGTAAGAACAGTTCATAATTTTTTTTGCAGATTCTTTATAAAAAAAAAATAATTTTGGTTATAAGGGTTTAAACTGTTTTACCCTTGTCCGTCCTAACAAAAATTCCTGTCGCAGTTTTTTAAGCCATTATAGGATGCAGAAGCCTGATATTTTGCATAATGCTTTATCCTATAGTACCATATGGTGTATGCGATTTTATGTATCTTGGTTATCTAATTCCTGTTTACCGAATACCTTTTGTGAAAGGAGGATATCATTGGTGATCATTAGCTCACAGATTTATTCTGGTTTGTGACTATAATAGTTCACTTATTAGTTATAACTGAGCAAATACCATGCTTGACACTTTCATTTTCAACCATTAAAAAATAGGAAGTAAAGAAAATGGGAGATAACTGAAGTGTTTAGAAGTCATGGAACCTTAAATCTGAAAGTTAGTTGTTTGAGCAGATATAAGGTAAAAGTTTGTACTTAAAGTGTGAAATCTATGTTATGTATACATAGAATACATTTCTTGTGTCAGTCAGAAAGGATCGAGCCCATGTAATGTGGCACACCAATTAAAATCATTTTTGTTCGATATGTTGGTCAAAAACGTATGTTGCCAGCATGAGCTACCTAAAATGAGTATATAGTTGTGGTCAGTAATTTTCATTAGTTGGGAGAAGATTTCTGATTGGTTAATAGGACTTTTGATCTCAAGGATGAAATCTATTACAAACTAAGGTATAATATAGAATATTTGCGATGATTAAATTTGTAATTGGGACAGTGATACTATTATAATCGTATATATGCATGTGAATATTTATTTCATAAGGTTTTTCTGAAGAGATTTGTAGGAATGCTATAGCATGTTATGCTTGTTATATGCTAACCCTAAGCCAGTCTGGCATACTGCGTATTTTATAATGTGTGCTTACTAATCTGTATGCCTTCATGGCATGCTGGGTAAAATGAAAAATTATCAAGTTTATGAATTTCGTTTGTAATTCCCAGTAAATGTTTTGCAGGTCAGTATTAGATGGCATTTAAGACACATTGATGAGTTTTTTTTTTAATTTCCAAGTTGACATATTTAAACAGAAACCGATTATAAAAATAAAAATAGCATGCCTTACTGCTACTAAGCTGTGTGTAATCCAACACATGAACTTTGTCTAGAAATGAGCATAATTCAACAAAAATGTGTTCCAGACATTTATCATAGTCCACACATGTTGCTTAAGATTTTGAATATAGGCTGGGAACAGGATATCTGAAGCATTACAGGCTTGGTGCAAGTGACTAGAAACATTTTAGCATGTGTCTTGTGGCTGAAATTGATGTCATTATTGCATACCTTCTTATAATGAAGGCCAATCTTGTTTCTAATTCAGGACATACTGTTCTGCCATATCTAAATTTTAAAATGTCATATAAAAAATCATCCAAAAGCTGTTTCAGGTAATTTAGTTATAAAGGATTGATATAGTATAGATAATTTTCTTTTAAGGGGGAGCCAAATCTTGTATTCTAAGTTATCCGGGAAGAGACTTCTGTAATGTTGCTTTAAAATGTGTCGTTATCCTCTAGTGATTCCGGGGGCCTCGGTGGCCGAGTGGTTGATCACGTAGTCTGTCAACACTGAGATTGCGGGTTCGATTCTCACAGCAGGCAGGGTGTACTCCTCTCCAATCTTAATTGACAAGGATTGCCAGTTTTTCTACCACAGGTCGGGGGTTTTGTCCTCTCCCAATAAAAACTGGATACCATGATATAGCTGAAAAATTGCTGAAAGTGGCATTAAACAACATTTAAACAAACAATCTAGTGATTTGCCAACATAACATTAAGACATTATATGAATATTGTTTACAATTGATGATATTTTAGTGATGTCGCCAGAAGTAATTATTGTTAGGCTCTATAGGAGCATGTGAAGCCTTGACAAAATATGGCTAGGACACATACTCCTATTAAACACGGAAAAAATTATTTGTATCAAAACTAAATGTATGATAAAATATTCTACTTTATTAAAGGTTTGGATGATGGAGAGGATGTATCATCAGCTTACATGGTTCAAGAAATAGACGATGAAGATGGCAAAAAAACTATATTTTCATTGAACATCTCAGGGACACCAGCTGCTGAGGTTTGTTCTATTTTCATCCTGTAATGGATTTGGAGACAACTGGTTTAAATTGCACTAACTGATTAAAGGAAACAGTTGAATATGTTTGTACAAATTTGGCACAAGCTAACATCCAAAAAAAGTTAATATCTCATTAACTGAACACAATAGAAACAATTATGCTTCCAAGTTTTACTTATCTTTCATTAACTTAAAATAGTATAAAATTAACTGCAACGTCTTCAAAACAAGGGAATTTATCAGTGCTTATAAAGTTGCAAATGAAAAAAAGGCTGTGTGGAGAAAAGATGTGTTAGTTATTAGAAAATGTTTCACAAGTATGTAATGTTTTGTAGGATAAATCTACAACCCGAAGTCAAAGGGGTATACATCAAATAGAGTCGTGCCCGATCTCGGAATGGAAGCTGGAACATGTACGGCATTGGCTGGTAGCCTTAGAACAGGATAAATATATACCAATGTTTGCAGATAAACAAATCACAGGTCCTCAGCTGGTACTGTTGGATGGGACCAAACTGAAGGTAAATATATACCAACGTTTACAGATAAACAAATCCCAGGTCCTCAGCTGGTACTATTGGATGGGACCAAACTGAAGGTAAATATATACCAATGTTTACAGATAATCAAATCCCAGGTCCTCAGCTGGTACTGTTGGATGGGACCAAACTGAAGGTAAATATATACCAATGTTTACAGATAAACAAATCCCAGGTCTTCAGCTGGTACTGTTGGGTGGGACCAAACTGAAGGTAAATATATACCAATGTTTACAGATAAACAAATCCCAGGTCCTCAGCTGGTACTGTTGGATGGGACCAAACTGATGGTAAATATATACCAATGTTTACAGATAAACAAATCCCAGGTCCTCAGCTGGTACTATTGGATGGGACCAAACTGAAGGCAAATATATACCAATGTTTGCAGATAAACAAATCACAGGTCCTCAGCTGGTACTGTTGGATGGGACCAAACTGATGGTAAATATATACCAATGTTTACAGATAAACAAATCCCAGGTCCTCAGCTGGTACTATTGGATGGGACCAAACTGAAGGCAAATATATACCAATGTTTGCAGATAAACAAATCACAGGTCCTCAGCTGGTACTATTGGATGGGACCAAACTGAAGGTAAATATATACCAATGTTTACAGATAAACAAATCCCAGGTCCTCAGCTGGTACTGTTGGATGGGACCAAACTGAAGGTAAATATATACCAATGTTTACAGATAAACAAATCCCATGTCTTCAGCTGGTACTGTTGGATGGTACCAAACTGAAGGTAAATATATACCAATGTTTACAGATAAACAAATCCCAGGTCTTCAGCTGGTACTGTTGGATGGGACCAAACTGAAGGTAAATATATACCAATGTTTACAGATAAACAAATCCCAGGTCTTCAGCTGGTACTGTTGGATGGTACCAAACTGAAGGTAAATATATACCAATGTTTACAGATAAACAAATCCCAGGTCTTCAGCTGGTACTATTGGATGGGACCAAACTGAAGGTAAATATATACCAATGTTTACAGATAAACAAATCACAGGTCCTCAGCTGGTACTGTTGGATGGGACCAAACTGAAGGTAAATATATACCAATGTTTACAGATAAACAAATCCCAGGTCCTCAGCTGGTACTGTTGGATGGTACCAAACTGAAGGTAAATATATACCAATGTTTACAGATAAACAAATCCCAGGTCTTCAGCTGGTACTATTGGATGGGACCAAACTGAAGGTAAATATATACCAATGTTTACAGATAAACAAATCACAGGTCCTCAGCTGGTACTGTTGGATGGGACCAAACTGAAGGTAAATATATACCAATGTTTACAGATAAACAAATCCCAGGTCCTCAGCTGGTACTGTTGGATGGGACCAAACTGAAGGTATAATGTGTAAATTGAACTGTCCTTTGTAACTTTTGTATAAAGATAATTTAAGAATAAAACCTGTTCTAAAAGAATTCAAGACCAACTCACTCCAACACTAAATAAAGACCGAAAGGACTCATGTTAGTTGTGTGACTCATGTCATACACCTATGAATTCTGTAAAAACAGGTTTTATTCCTTGAAATTGTACCCGCTTAAGAAACAGTTTAATTTTTTTTTTTTAAAGATCACACTATTTTATTGCAACATGTATTTATATGCTAGATCTGTTCATAAAAAAATTAACGATAACAGTTAACCAATAAGAAATGATTTAACAATGAATATTACAATAATAAAAACTTAAAATCCTGCAATGTTTTCTACAAAATGTCGTAAGTGTAAAATACATCGTAAGTGTTAAATACATCGTAAGTGCTTACGTCACAATGCATTTCCCTTTGATCTTCCACCACTTACACTTACGACTTTTTGTGAAATCAACTCGAGTTATCATGCATTATCGCTATTTTGCAGTATTTTCCTTTGATCTTTTTGTGCGATATTATTCCATCTCACTCTACTAGCTTGAGGTGGGCCCATCTCAGCTCCCTGTCAAGACGTCGTTAAGTAACACTGTGACGTCACACTGTTACAAAAACAGCGATAAACTGATTATTTATGTTTTATGAAACTCAATGCATTTTCTCGTCATCTCATCTCAGGGCTGTCGCCCTTCGATGAGATATGAACGAGAAAATGCATCTCGTTTCAAAAACGTAAATAACCTATAATTATACTTCTGTAAATCAGGTTAACAGGGGTTATTACTGTATAAAACCAGATAAAATGGTTATCTTTGTATATCTTCAGTTTAACATTCTTTGTTAGGGCCCCACCACTTAGTGGCGTAGGCCCTATAGTAGTCAGTCTGTCAGTCCATCTGTCTGTCTGTACGTATTGACCTTGACCTCAAGATCAGTGGGACCTACAAGGATGGATACCGTCTCACTGATATATATTTATTGTGCAGATCAAGTTTACATGGCTTTTTATTGTTAAAATCCAGTTAAGATATCTGGACCACAATTGACCACGTGATGATATTTAGTGACTCGGATGTCCATTGTTTTTCAATGGAGCAGACCTCGGTAATGTTCGGCAAACATCTGAAATACTATTTGAGCAACTAACTTTTTTTTTGCTCAAAACTGTCAACATTGACTCGAAGTAAGACAATATATTTAATTTTTACCATTAATTAGCAATACATTGATTTAAAAAAGCTATAAGTGTTGGTCGAAAAATAAAATTAAACGGTAACTTCAATTATGGGTCGGATACCTTAACATGGGTTACTATTAAAATGTGTGTTTGTGCCCACTATTATTGTGTGATGGATGAAAACTTAAAAGTTTACTATGTATATTTATTAAAGTTTTGTTACTAAAGATTAAACCATTTCAGGTCAACTTTGTAGACAAGTTGGTCAAAGTGGTCTTAAGTATGGGGCCTCACCACCATGTCCACATCTTAAATTTAAGGATTTTTTTCAACATCAAAAAAATTTAAAATTTGAGATTGAACTCAAGAATTTGAGGGGGATTACAGTTCAAGAAGTCTTATGAAACTGAGGCATTGTAGTATAGTTACATGTCTAGGAACCGAAAAAGAGCTCACAAATTGATGAAATAAGAATTAAATATCAAGTTGTCTATTTAACACTTAATTATACCCTTGCTACCCATATGGGAAGGGGTAACAGTTTGTGTGCATAAGTGTGTGTTCATCCATAACCATGGCCTTAACTATTTTTTGTCACATGTTTTTCAGCAATTATAAATTATACAATACTGAAATTCTATCAATAACTTTGTATGATCATGCAGGGTTGGGGGATTTATTTTCAGACCTCTCTGAGTAATAGAAGTGTGGTGGGTGTGGGGGTATCATCAGGGAGCTTAAGCTCACGATAATACTTTTTTGAACACATGTATTCTTTGTTATGTGTATAATATACTTTATGTTTTTCAGAGTATGGGTATGACAATTAGTAAAGACAGAGAATTGTTTAAGAAGAAAATCAAAGAATTAAAAATGGCACTAGAAAAAGAAAAGAAACAACAAGAAAAAGAGAGAAAATTGAAAGAAAAAGAGCAGAAGAAACAGAGAAAGAAATGATGACAGCTTTCCCTTAGGAATGATAAAGAATAAATCTTGTATTATATACAAAATATTTATTACTAATAAGCAATGCACTTATACAAAACATTTTTTGATTGGCAGTGCTCTTATACAAGACATTTTTTGATTGGCTGGTTTCCAAGAAGCTAAGTTATGGATTATAATGTGATGTTTAGCTGCCTTGATCACATGATAGATAGCAGTTATATGTGATTTTGTATCAGTTTTTTTTATTGGCTGACAATGAGAAAAGTCTTTAATTCTTTTTTTGATTGGCTGGTTCAAGCAGTGAAAATTATGTTTATTTGATTCTGTGCCAAGAAAGGCTTGAATTGGCTGGTTTAAACAGAGTACATAAATATATGAGATGTGATTTGTGCCAAGAACTGCTTCCTTAATAGGTAGCTACTAGGTTTCGGATTTTAAATTATGTTGAAGTCCAGTGGTGCTGTTCTGCAGTCTATTAAAACAAAAATCAATTGTATAAGTTGACATGGGTCTATTTCTGGGTTTTGAGAAATGTTCTCTTGCATGACAAACATGACGGTCTTCCTATATTTCTAAGTTTCTGCTTTTGTACTTTCAACAAGGAATGTAAGTAATCTTCCAAGTGAATTTAAGTGACACATTGCTACAGGGAATAAATAGTGCAGACTAAAATAGATTTCTGCTCTCAATGCTAGCAGAAAACACGAATACAGTTCTATGTTGCCATGCAGCTGAAACTTGTTTATTACTGTCTCAAAACCTGCATGTAAATATCAAGTATTTTACCTACAGAATATGCTATTAATTGTTTTGTGAAAATACTAATTAATCAGATGGGCCAATACGTATGACTATCATACTACTGGTAACATTAGTCAGATGGGCCAATACGTATGACTATCATACTACTGGTAACATTAGTCAGATGGGCCAATACGTATGACTATCATACTTCTGGTAACATTAGTCAGATGGGCCAATACGTATGACTATCATACTACTGGTAACATTAGTCAGATGGGCCAATACGTATGACTATCAGACTACTGGTAACATTAGTCAGATGGGCCAATACGTATGACTATCATACTACTGGTAACATTAGTCAGATGGGCCAATACGTATGACTATCATACTTCTGGTAACATTAGTCAGATGGGCCAATACGTATGACTATCATACTACTGGTGACATTAGTCAGATGGGCCAATACGTATGACTATCAGACTACTGGTGACATTAGTCAGATGGGCCAATACATATGACTATCATACTACTGGTAACATTAGTCAGATGGGCCAATACGTATGACTATCAGACTACTGGTAACATTAATCAGATGGGCCAATACGTATGAATATCGGTCTACTGGTAACTGGGCCAATATGTGTAACTATCAAGCTGCATGCTTGAGAACATATTACCCTGTAATCATTCTATATTGCACTACTACTACAATATATGGTTGTTTTATTGATGTTGTATGTAAGATGTATGTATATTTTGATAATAACCATCTATAGTTCTGTAACATTTGGGACCAATATACAGTATTTATTCATTTTGTGTTAAAAATATCGTACCCTTAATTGTCTTACTAACAATATTACATACATAGTTGTACATTCAACCGAACAAATAGAGCCTTAACCGATCAGTGTATTTTCTGTATGTAATCTCTGTTTCTAAGAAATAATATTAGAATTACATTAAGTTGTGCATTTTCTAATTTAGAATACAAAAGTTGAAAAACATGTTATGACTGGATTTTTGTCAGATTAGTTAGTTTATTTTTTCTCAATACATAACAGATGTCAGTTGAAAAAATTTTTATCTGTACAATGTCACAATTTTTTTTATATGATATACAAGTAGGTTGTAAAATGTGTCTGGTGTCATAGTTCTGTTCTTCTGGACACAAAGCTGTCCAATAAAAGATTCTTGGAATAGCATAGACATAGGTAATAGGTTACTGATAATCTATCTTACAGGTATTATATGATATTTTATTTTTTTATACATCAGCATTACTTGGATTCACAAATTTTACTGTGTCCATAAAAAAATAAAAGTAGGTTTTCAAATGTTAAACAGACATAAGTGCAAATTGGCATAAAAATGAATTTTTTTTTTCTGGCCAGTTTAATTTGTTCAGTGTCATTTTGAAAGCTTCAGCAAATCTTGGTGCTTAAGAAGAGTATTTTGGTATGATATTCATTTATTATAATATATATATAGAAATATTTGTTGTATATATGTAATAAGTTCATTGTTTTGTAAATAGTACACGTCTGTCATGCATTTTCCAGAAATTTATTTGGTCTTTCATAATTTTTTATAAGTTTTACTTATATCAACTATTTTAGGTAATTGCAATCTAATTTAAGAATTTGTGGTTTGTTTTTGAAAAATTAATTACCTTCTACCAGCCATGTTTACTAAAACCTGGTACTAGTTCAGTTCCATGACGGCATCATAGAGAGACTGTAATTTAGTTTTCTCATGTTGTCTTTCATTAATTTACTTGTGAATTTGACACCTTTTTGCAAAAACAAGTTTGTTCCAAGTTATTTATTGGCTATTTTAACAGGATATTTTTTGGATGCGGGTAGGTATTGTCCTTCAGGCTAATGCCCTATATTTTTAATTGTTTTCAACTGTAATTTAATATTTTTGGCAATGTTTGGCAGATATTTGACTAATTTTACATCTGTTATTTTAGACGAATGCTTTGCTGTTATGAAGCACCTGGTTTTTTTTACGATTTAAAATTAGCTCCAAATTAATTTTGTGTGAAAGTGTAAAAGTGAGATTTCCTGAAAGAGACATTAGAACACTTTTCGTCTATTTAGTTCTTTCTTTGTTATTCCAGAGACAAAAATGAATTTGACAAATGGAGTTGTAGACATTTTTAATTTTGTCTTGTAGATTACAAGTAGTTATCACTTGGTTGTATTTTTGTTTATTTTTTTTGTCTCAAATTTTTTGTTATAAATTTAAAATCTAAATTGATGGTTTTTGAGCTCATTAGTTTATTTTTTTTTAATTGATTATTGCTTCTTACATCATTTTCAGACATTGTCCTCTAAATGGTTTTTCACCAGTTCACTTGACACATTTTTGCCTCATTTTATGTAATTTTATTGCCCTAATTTCTTATGTGACTGGCAAATGATGAAATTAATTATGAGGAAAAAATTCAATTGAAGAAAATTTTTATCATTATAATTTAATAACAACTTTATTTATTGTGAAAGCAATATGGGATAATTTTATTAAAGTGAAAATTACTGGAAGAAGGGGACATAACTCATGTATTCTTTGTCGTTTTGTTTGTGTTTCTGGTTTAGTTTCGATTCTAATGACTCATTATAAAGGAAATATCATACGATCACTTTTCAGATAAAATAATTTGTTCAAGAGCTCTAAATATCAAAATGATTTTTTAAGTGTGTATTGTACAAATGTTTTGGGTATTTGGCAATCAGTTTTTTTTATTAGCCAAAAAATCTCTACTTTGTAGTGCTTCATATTCTTCTCTGTACTGGTAACTATTCTACTGTGTTCTGGTACCTATTTTTCTAAGTACTGGCGCATATTCTGCTTTCTACTGGTACCTTCTTTTATATATAGTGCTACATATTCTAATGGTGCACAGGTACTTCTAACAATTAATAGCTAACTGACTCTGCTCTGGTACCTTCTCTGCTGTGAATTGCACTAATTAACTCTGCTCAGGTACCAGTTCAGCTATTGAATAACTAGTTTCCTTGCAATTTTTACCATATGTGTTTTTGGAGCAATTTTATCATTTCTAATCTGTAGGTTTAAAATGTAGTTAAAAAAATTCAGTTTTTTAAAAGTCTTTTATGTATAAAATAGATGTTTGAAGGACAGAAAACTTTCATCTGTAATGTATTTACAAGAACTCTTTGTGAAAATTAAAACCTGTTGTTATTCCTTTATTATCGCTATTTTGCAGTATTTTACTTTGATCTTTGTGTGCGATATTATTCCATCTCTCTCTGCTAGCTTGAGATGGGCCCATCTCAGCTCGCTGTCAAGACGTCGTTAAGTAACACTGTGACGTCACAATGTTACAAAACAGCGATAAACAGATTATTTACGTTTTATGAAACTCGATGCCTTTTCTCGTCATCTCATCTCAGTCGCCCTGAGATGAGATATGAACGAGAAAACGCATCTTGTTTCAAAAAACGTAAATAACCTATAATTCCACAGTAATTTGAATAAATTGTGCTGTGAGAACAATTTTTTATATTTTGTTAGATTTACCATAAATGATCATTAAAAACTACTATTTCCATGATAGATTCAACCCACCAACATGTTTCTCAACTGATCTTATGTAGTGCCTTTTCTAGATGACTTTTGTGAGACAATTTAATCAGCTGGTCCAAACAAGTTTAAACCCAAACAATTAGAGAATAAAAATTACCCATAAAAGTTGATGTTCTGCACCAATTTTAAAAAACATTTATCAAAAAGGTGTGTTCCACCCAATATACTGGATTTGATAGAAAGTGCTGTTTTTAATTTTTTTAATAACAAGATGTACAAGTAGAAATATGTATGTGTTTTATTTATATTGTAAGTTGTAAATTTTATGGTTGTGTAAAGTCTATATATGTTGCATTTTTTAAAAACGTGTTATGTATATGTTGTATTTCAGGGTTCAGTGCAGGACCTTTTTTTGGAGGGGGTAGGGGTGGGGTAAGAATGGAAACAATAACTTTACGGGAGTTTCCTAAGCTTATATTTCTATATTTATTTTTGTTTCCTAGACGTTTTTTTGGACATCCAAGATGTCACAAAGTGATAGAATTTTATAAATTTATGCAAATTTTGTAACAAAAAATTCTCAGAGGTTGTTGTAATATTTTATTCATTAATCCGTAGATTTTCTGATTCATTAATTGATCATTAAAAATATTATACGACTTCAATAATTATTTTATTGAAATTCGAGATCCTATATATTATAGAATACATAGAATATTACATATGCTTCACAATTTTACCTATAAAATACATAACTCTAATCAAATAAAAGATGTGTTTATTCTTTTTTTTTTTACAAAATTTAAAAAAGTTAGTGTGTTATGATGCAAGTTCAATATGGTCATTTAATTTGTCAATCTAATTACAATGTTTTATGAGTATTGCTTCCATCTTGCTGATGTGATGTTTCAAACATCTCATTAGAGTTCAGCTATGATAAACTTCCTGTATTGACCAATCAAACACCAGTATTTTTAAATTTGATTCTGATGCCTTCCTTGGCAGTTAAGGTCATTGTGAGATGATCCTTTGTTAGTTTCAAGGCAACACGTTAGCAATACCTGGGTGACAAGAGTTCTGTCTTG
This sequence comes from Limnoperna fortunei, assembly GCA_944474755.1. Lineage (NCBI taxonomy): Eukaryota > Metazoa > Mollusca > Bivalvia > Mytilida > Modiolidae > Limnoperna > Limnoperna fortunei. The sequence continues at coordinate 27,486,165 of OX104125.1, forward strand.
AAGTAAATTTTTTAATTGGTTGACAAATCTATTACATTAGGTAGGGCATTTCTGTATTTTTTTAGTTGTATACGGATTAACATATCACCATGATTGTAATAAAAACATAACAATTCACGTCAAATAAAGTCAGTATTTATAACAAATTATTGTTTCATATTTATGCATGTCAACAGTGGGTTCAAGTCTTGACTTCAGTGCTCAACTCCATCCTTAATTGACAGGGATTGCCAGTTTTCCTAAAGATTTTTAGCTCACCTGACCAAAAGGGTCATGTGAGCTATTGTTATCACTTTGCGTCCGTCGTCGTCTGTAAACTTTTACATTTTAATCTTCTTCTCTGAAACCACTTGGCCAATTGAAACCAAACTTAGCCATATTGTTCATTGGATGGACCTTTACAAAGTTTGTTTTTTATTTTGATTGGTAAACCAATATGGCCACCACCTCAAGACTTAGTTTAACATAGGACCCTATGGGAAAAAAGTTTAAAAGGGCTTCTTCTCTGAAACCGTTTAACCAATCAAAACAAAACTTACTAGCAATATTGTTTGGATGGTCCTCTATAAAGTTTGTGTTTTTGATGGCAATTGGAAATTCAAAATGGCCGCCACCGCAGGACTTAGTTTAACATAGGACCCTATGGGAAAAAGTTTTAAAAGGCTTCTTCTCTGAAACCGGTTAATCAATGGAAACAAAAACTTACTAGCAATATTGTTTGGATGGTCCTCTATAAAATTTGTGTTTTTTTATGGCAATTGGAAATTCAAAATGGCTGCCACTGCAGGACTTAATTTAACAAAGGACCCTATGGGAAAAAGTTTATAAGGCTTCTTCTCTGAAACCGGTCAACCAATGGAAACAAAACTTACTAGCAATATTGTTTGGATGGTCCTCTATAAAGTTTGTGTTTTTTATCCCTATAGGAAATTCAAAATGGCCACCACCACAGGACTTTGTTTAACATTGAACCCTATGGGAAAAAAGTTTAAAATAGCTTCTTCTCTGAAACCAGTTAACCAATTGAATCCAAACTTACTACCAATATTGTTTGGATGGTCCTATATAAAGTTATTGTTTTTTATGCCTATTGGAAAATCAAAATGGATGCCACTGAAGGACCTAGTTTAACATAGGACCCTATGGGGAAAAGTTTAAAAAGGCGTCTTCTCTGAAACAGGTTAACCAATGTAAACAATACTTACTACCAATATTGTTTGGATGGTCCTCTATAAAGTTTATGTTTTTTATGACAATTGGAAATTCAAAATGGCCACCAACGCAGAATGTAGTTTAACATAGGACCCTATGGGATAAAAGTTAAAAAGGCTTCTTCTCTGAAATCGGTTAACCAATCAAAACAAAACTTACTAGCAATATTGTTTGGATGGTCCTCTATAAAGTTCATGTTTTTTATCCCAATCGGAAATTCAAAATGGCCGCCACCGCAGGACTTGGTTTAACATTGGACCCTATGAGAAAAAAGTTTAAAAGGGCTTCTCTGAAACCGTTTAACCAATCAAAACAAAACTTTCTAGCAATATTGTTTGGATTATCCTCTATAAAGTTTGTGTTTTTTATGGCAATTGGAAATTCAAAATGGCTGCTACCGCAGGACTTAGTTTAACATATGACCCTATGGGAAAAAGTTTTTAAAGGCTTCTTCTCTGAAACTGGTTAATCAATGGAAACAAAAACTTACTAGCAATATTGTTTGGGTGGTCCTCTATAAAGTTTATGATTTTTATGGCAATTGGAAATTCAAAATGGCCACCACCGCTGCAGGACTTAGTTTAACAAAGGACCCTATGGGCAAATAAAAAAAATCTTCTCTATACAACCGGTTAACCAATGGAAACAAAGCTTTCTAGTAATATTGTTTGGATGGTCCTATTTTAAGTTAATTGAAAATTACAGGACGTACTTTAACATCAGGGAAATGCCATCTTCATTGCTTATAAAATCAGGTCAGCGATACGGGCTCTTAAGAGCCTCTGGTTTTGAGTTGTACCAGTTACTTGAGCTTTCTTTTCAGATGAAAACAACACATCACCACATAGCTAAAAAATTGTTCCAGTCTTTTTGTTGTATAACGTTATTTTTTTGTAGCAAATTTTGCATCCTTCAAGGTGATTGCAGGGAAATTTTCAGGTGCACTATGCAGGGAAAAGGTATGATCCACTGAGGTCCACTATGCAGGAAAAAGGTATGATCCACTGAGGTCCACTATGCAGGAAAAAGGTATGATCCACTGAGGTCCACTATGCAGGAAAAAGGTATGATCCACTGAGGTCCACTATGCAGGAAACAGTATGATCCACTGAGTAGGAAACCACTGTTCAAGGAATGGTATGATCCACTGCAGGAAATGGTATGGTCCACTGCAGGATATGGTATGGTCAACTGCAGTGAAATGGTATGGTCCACTGTGCAGGGAATGGTATGATCCACTGAGTAGGAAACCACTGTTCAAGGAATGGTATGATCCACTGCAGGAAATGGTATGGTCCACTGCAGGATATGGTATGGTCAACTGCAGTGAAATGGTATGGTCCACTGTGCAGGGAATGGTATGGTCCACTGCAGGAAATGGTATGGTCCACTGTACAGGAAATGGTATGATCTACTGTGCAAGAAAATGGTATGGTCCACTGTGCTGAAAATGGAATGGTCCGCTATGCAGGAAATGTTGATTGTGACCAGATGTGCATATTAAGGACAACCAGTCACTTGGTCTCTTAGTAATGTCTCTCTTTAAACTGACAGTATTTGCCAGTTATTCAAAAAGTTTGCCTTATTGTCATCCAACTTGATCACAAAGCTAATAAGAAAAGCTAGTAAATGTGTTTTGTTAATATTCAAGTTCATTTATCTTTCTGACAAGGATTGCCAGTTTTCCTACCACAGGTCTGGGGTTCTCTCGGGGTACTCCGGCTTCCTCCCCAAGAAAAACTGGAAGCCATGATATAGCTGAAAAATTGCTGAAAGTGGCGTTAAACATCATTAAAACAAACCAAAATCATGTATCTTTCAGCAATATAAACTCGAGGCTCTAAAGAGCCTGTATCGCTCACCTGACTTACAAAATTTTTTTTTGAATTTCCAATCAGCAGTCATTTGTAGGACAGTTTCTGATCAGAAGCAGTTTTTATTTTTTTCATAGGTTAGTAGGTTAAGTGATGTTCCATGACGGCAGCAATCTTGTATTTTGGATTAAAACAAAAAACCTAAAAATTGGTATAGGACCATACAATATCACATATCCTTCTGCAAAACGGTTTGTAAGAAAATGAATTTTAAAATATCAGCCAATCAGAACGCATTTGCAGTTCTGACAGCCATGTTGAATTTCCTATTGGCTCAAAAACTTAAAATAAAATAATAAGATTACTATCTAAGATTCACTTCTGCATTATTTGGTTTAATTGTGAGGAACAGTTTCACAGAAGCTGTTTGTATAGCTTTCCCATAGGGTCCTATGTAAAACTAAGTCCTGCAATGGTGGCCATCTTGGATTTTGGATCGCACAAAAAACTCAAACTTTGCAGAGGACCATCTAAGGTACATTTATGCAATATTTCAAATAAATCTGCCAAGCGGTTTATGAGATGAAGAATTTTGAAATTCAGCCAATCAAAAAGCATTAGTGGCCCTGGAAGCCATGTTGAATTTGCAATTGGCTCCAAAAACTCAAAATATTAAGATAACTATCCAACCTTCATTTTCTTCATAATTTGGCTTCATTGTGTCGAACAGTTTCTGAAAAGAAGTTGTTTGTATGTTTTTCCCATAGGGTCCTATGTTAAACTATGTCCTGTGATGGTGGCCATCTTGGATTTTGGATTGGCACAAACAACTCAAACTTTGTAGAGGACCATCTTAGGTACATTTCTGCAAAATTTCAAATCAATCTGACAAGTGGTTTATGAGAAGAAGATTTTTGAAATTCAGCCAATCAGAACGCATTAATGGCTCTGGCAGCCATGTTTAATATTTGATCAGCACCAAAAACTCAAAATTTGTAAAGAACCACCCAATAAACATTCCTGCCAAGTTTGGTTCCAATTGCCCAAGGGTTTTTTGAGAAGAAGATTGATATGTGAAAAGTTTACGACCACCGCCGCCGCCGCCGACAACGACGGACAAAAAGTGATGAGAATAGCTCACACTGACCCTTTGGGTCAGGTGAGCTAATAAAAAATGAAAAATAAAATAAGTTAAATTTATTTTTTATATATTATAAATTAATGACCGGCAAATCTGCATTTAAAAACATTTATATATTATATCACAGATTATTTAATTAATTTAAAGATTCTGCCATTATTTAGTGTCTGGACATGTTATACTGCGATCCTATTTTATTCACTGACTGATCTCAAGACAGCTTCACAGGGCAAAAACTAACAGAAAACATTCACTTTTACAGCAATGTCAATGAATCACTGGTCGGAGAAGTATTTGGTAAATGCTAAACTGGTAACCTTTAGGTTTGCACAAGTGAAGGATGATTAATCAACCAGTCACGCAACTAATTTCTCCCATAACACTCTCTCCACCACTGGTTAACTGACACTGCTATCTTCTAGCTTAAACCACTGACTAAGTACACATATATTCCCTAACTATTTGTTTTCCGAATCGGACATATCATGGTCTCCTAATAATTCCCTTCTCATTCTTTCTATTTCCTCTCGTGTTTCTGGAATGATTGGATCTGCTAAGATAAAATCGTCATCGTCTGCCGAGGTATCAAATTTCCCAGATGACTGAAAGGCAAGCTCTGCCTCATCCTGAGTTATTGGGGCACTAGATCGTCTGTATTTTAACGTCCTTTTCGATTTTTCTTCTGGTGTGAATATTTCACCTGGTGCTAAACTAACATCTGCCTTGTGTTTAGACTTTAACATGTTCTGAAAGGAGAAATATTATCAAAGATGTCACACAGAAAATCAAATTTGTCAGGTGTTATAAAAAATATAACATGCAAGTGAGTTGTATTTGCCAAAAAATACCACAGGAGAGGCTGGTGAAGATTTCACATGCTGTAAGGCAAGTTAAATTTTTACCAGCCTCAAAAGCAGTACATGTATTCCTTTGATTACATGGATTATTATCCCCCTTATGTAATAAACACTTCTTGTTACAAGTAGGAATATACTTACATGCATTACTTCTTTAGCAGACGACACCCTGACCACTCTTTCCATATCTGCTGATACTTTTTCATCATATAATTCTCCACATTTTTTTACATACAATCGTCTGAAAAAAATAAATGTCACTAATTCAAACTAGAGGCTCCCAGGAGCCTGTATCGCTCACCTGAACCTGAAACCAAACAACCCTTTTTTATCCTAAATAATTCCTAAACGGTTCATCAGACAATCTTGACCCTAAGTCATTTTTGTAGCCCTCATAGAGCAGAACAATTAAGTAATGCTAACTTTTTCTCTAGTTCTAATAATTTTCAAGATTTAGAGGCAAAAATGTCAAATATAATCAATTTTGACAATTAAAGGGCAATAACTCCTATAAGGAGTCCTCATACAACTTCAACCCAATTAAGTGTTTCGTAGAGCTTTTGATGCAGATAAAGGCATGTCTGTTCGGTTTTCCTGTATCTGTTACACTTTTTTAAATATAAGCCAAAAACTGTTTTTTACCCCCCCCCCCCCTTTCCCCTTTCCATTCTATTTTTAGCCATGGTGGCCATGTTGGTTAATCTGCAGCCATGGTTGGTGCAAACTTGGTTGAGGACATTTGACAGATGATGTGTACAAAGTTTCAATGCAGTACTTTCAGTGGTTTCAGAGAAGATTTAAAAAAAATCAATTAAAACCGATTAAAAAAAACAGTTCAAGGGGAATAACTCTTAAACGGTTCATCAAATAATATTAACCCTAAGGTAATTTTTGTAGCCCTCATAGAGCAGAACAATTAAGCAATGCTAACTTTTTCTCTAGTTCTAATTATTTTCAAGATTTTGAGGCAAAAATGTCAAAAATAATCAATTTCGACAATTATAGGGCAATAACTCCTATAAGGGGTCATCATACAACTTTGACCCAATGGAGTGTTTAGTAGAGCTTTTGATGCCAATGAAGGCATGTTTCTTGGGTTTTCCTGCATCTGTTATACTTTTTGAACTATAAGCCAAAAATAGTATTTTAAAACCCCCCCCCCCCCGTTCTTTTTTTAGCCATGGCGGCCACATTGGTTAATCTGCAGCCATGGTTGGTGCAAACTTGGTTGAGGACATTTGACAGATGATGTGTACAAAGTTTCAAATCAGTACTTTCAGAGGTTTCAGAGGAGAAGATTTTAAAAAATCAATTAAAACAAATTAAAATAAACAGTTCAAGGGGAATAACTCTTAAACAGTTAATCAGACAATCTTGACTCTAAAGCCAATCTTGTAGCCCTCATAGAGCAGAACAATTAAACAATGCTTACTTTTTCTCTAGTTCTAATAATTTTCAAGATTTTGAGGCAAAAATGGCAAAAATCATCAATTTCGACAATTAAAGGGCAATAACTCCTACAAGGAGTTGTCATACAACTTTGACCTAATGTAGTGTTTTGTAGAGCTTTTGATGCTGAAGAAGGAAGGTCTGTTTGGTTTTCCTGTATCTGTTATACTTTTTGAACTATAAGCCAAGAACTGTATTTTTACCCCCCTGTTCTATTTTAAGCCATGGCGGCCATGTTGGTTGGTCTGAGGCCATGATTTGTGCAAACTTGGCAGAGGACATTTTACTGATGATGTGTGCAAAGTTTCAAAGCAATCCCTTCAGTGGATTTGGAGGAGAAGATTTTTAAAGAAAAGTTAACGACGACGACGACGGACGCCAAGTGATCGCAATAGCTCACATGACCCTTCGGGTCAGGTGAGCTAATAAAAGCCTTTAAAACAGGAAATAATGTGTGTAAAAATAACCATAATAAAATCTGAATAATGCTCCATGTTTTGTTTAAAGATTATCTTGTTAACTGGGTGAGTTTCATACTACTGTACTGGTAACCGACTGGGTATAATGCTATCATACTACTGTACTGGTAACCGACTGGGTATAATGCTATCATACTACTGTACTGGTAACCGACTGGGTATAATGCTATCATACTACTGTACTGGTAACCGACTGGGTATAATGCTATCATACTACTGTACTGGTAACCGACTGGGTATAATGCTATCATACTACTGTCTGGTAACCGACTGGGTATAATGCTATCATACTACTGTACTGGTAACCGACTGGGTATAATGCTATCATACTACTGTACTGGTAACCGACTGGGTATAATGCTATCATACTACTGTACTGGTAACCGACTGGGTATAATGCTATCATACTACAGTACTGGTAACCGACTGGGTATAATGCTATCATACTACTGTACTGGTAACCGACTGGGTATAATGCTATCATACTACTGTACTGGTAACCGACTGGGTATAATGCTATCATACTACTGTACTGGTAACCGACTGGGTATAATGCTATCATACTACTGTACTGGTAACCGACTGGGTATAATGCTATCATACTACTGTACTGGTAACCGACTGGGTATAATGCTATCATACTACTGTACTGGTAACAGACTGGGTATAATGCTATCATACTACTGTACTGGTAACCAACTGGGTATAATGCTAACTGTTTTCTTTTCTTTTAAAACATGATATGATTAGCCCCAGTAAGTAGTATACACAAGTACTAAATATGTTACATTGATAAAATCTCCCATTTACAAATTACAGATTGACAAAAGATGAATTTCAAAAATATTCAGCAGGTCTGTACATTGTTTTTACATACCTCAATTCTGCATTCTTGGTCATCAGATATACCTTAACTCAACATTCTTGGTAATCAGACATACCTCAATTCTTAACTATTGGTCATCAGACATACCTCAATTTCTACACTATTGTTCATTAGACATTCCTTAACACCAAATTCTTGGGCCAGTTTTCCTACCGTAGGTCGGGGGTTCTCTCCAGGTACTCCGGCTTCCTCCCCCAATAAAAACTGGACGCCATGAAATAGCTGAAAAATTGCTGAAAGTGGCGTTAAAACACCATTCAAACAAACAAAAACCGAATTCTTGGTCATCAGACATACCTCAAATTCAACACTATTGGTCATCAGACATACCTTAATTCTACATTCTTGGTCATCAGATTATTTATTTGATCTTTGTATTTATCGTCTACTTGCTGAACTTTCTGCTCAAACTGCTCCTCAAACGACATCAGCTTCACTTTCTGTAATAAAATGTATACATGTATTATTTGTTATAAGGTCAAAAGGTCAATGTTGGTGGATAGAAGGAATGTTTTCTTGTTACACACTACCCACAAAATTGTAAATGATTATGACCTATGCTTCTTCAGGCACATTTTCAAAAGCAACCATTATCAAATTTTTATGAGAAGTGTTTCTAACACACAATCCTACTTTGGAAAGTTCAAACTAAAGAACAGAAAAAAAATCTAGGCCATAAACATGTATCAATTAATGCTTCCAATATGGTACACAGTCACACTTTGTGTGTTATAACCTGACAACCCCCACCCCCCCCCAAAAAATAAATAGAGGGATCAATGCCTTAATTGCCTATCTGTCACCTGGGTACATGCTGAGGTTCAAGCAATGTGAACCCTCCAAATATGGTCATAAAAAAAAAAATCAACATCCTTTTCTGTCATAATTTCTTTTACTCTTCATGATCTTTGGAAAGACATTAGAGAACTAATGAACAATGTAAAAGATCTTTTGGTGTTACATGTATATAACAAGATGTAAGACTGTATTATTATCTTACGGTATCAGTCAAGTCTCGGGTCGTTGCGGCTAGCTGTTTACATGTCTCGTTATAGCTATTCTTCACTGCTTCTAATTCAGTTTTTACCTCCTAGAAAAAAGTTCAATTACATTTTTATCAATGCCACAAAGTCTATAAATAGAAACAAGTCTAAAAAAATTTCATGTTTAATTACAGTAAACACTTACTTTAAAAATCATCTTATCTGCAATAGTTTGTTCTAGTTAAGAGGCTATTACTGTTACTATAACTTGTATTATACACAAATGTACCCAATCCAATGTTCTAATTTGTTTGAATGGGGTTTAATGCTACTTCAGCATCTTGAATTACTTGTGTATATCGTGGCTAAACACATATTCATGTAAGCAAAAAAAAGTGAGTATTATACGTGAACGGTTACGGTAGAAGAACAGTCTCTCTATGGAGGTTAACTGTTTTTGTTGCTTCAAAAAATCAACGGTATAAAATTATATTTTTTTAAGATGTTTATTTTTAATGTTTGTTTGAATATTGTTTAAAGCCAATTTCAGCAATTTTTCAGCTATATCATGGCATCCAGGTTTGTTTGGGGGAGGAAGCTGGAGTACCCAGAGAAAACCCCAGACCTTCGGTAGGAAAACTGGCAATCTTTGTCAATTAAGATTGGAGTGGAGTGTACCCTTCCCGCAGTGAGACTCAAACCCACAACCTGGGAAATTGTATTACTGAAATGCGACTGTTTTCCCATCTGAACAAAAATAAAATTGTTTAAATTATTTTGTTTGTTTGTTTGAATCGTGTTTGAATGTTTTCAGCAATTTTGCAGTAATCATGGTGTCCCGTTTTTATTGGGGGAGGAAGCTGGAGTACCCAGAGAAACCCCCCGACCTGAAAAATTAGTATTCTGTCAATAATAATCAGCAACAATACAGAATTAGTGCAAGAATATTATTGAATTGTTGCATGAGCTTCTAAGTAAATGTATGGTAAGCCATGTTGACCAATATTGATGAAAATATGCTGAGCCTCAACCCGGACCACTAGTTACTGATGTACTATAGGTTAAATTTTCTAACCATAAGTTAAGTGATGTTTCTTTGGTTACTGATAATACCTTTAATTCTGCTGTAGTTCTTTTTAACCTCTCCAAATCTGCAGCCACATTGGAAAATCTTCTGACTAGAGCCTTATAAAAAAGATAATATTTGATCTTTCTGTTTAAATATTAAATTGTGTGAGAAAAACCTTCTCATTCTTCAATATGTGATAAATCAACTAATAATTTTAGAACTGCGATAAACAATTAAATGTTTTAAAGGTAGTTTTACATGTATTATTTTTCCTTATTTTAGAAAATGCAGTGTTTCAAGTTTTAGGATGAAAAAAAAAGGAAAAATTAAGTACAGTATAGGACTTCATTTGGTAATCAATTGTTGAACGACAGATCTGTAATCAATAAAATAAATTCTCCAATGTTTATAAAGAAAACTTAACTAAATTTGTAACCATGAATATACAAACTCAAAACCGTATAAAGAATATTGCTAACACAAAATGGAAGAACTTAAAAACACCATATATAAGTAACTAAATACTAAAAAACAATTAAACAAACAATTGTCAATTAAGACGTCAAATAGAATGTGCTGTACAATCAAAAACAGAATCAAAGTATACATACGAGATTGGAATAATTGGTATTGATTTTGGTTAAATTAATTAAATGTTAAGAAAAAGAAGACCCTTCCTTCACATTACAATATATATATATGATTAAAATGATGAATATTAATAGCGTTGTAATAATGAAGTAAAGAACATTATCAAGTACTCACATCAAGTTCTTTTTTGTGTTCTTTGCGTAGGTTGTCAATATTCTTTTGATGTTCTTTCTGTGTTGCTATTCTTTCTGAATTCTTTTCTTGTATAAATTTTGTTTCTGAAATAAACATAACTCATTCAATAAAACAACTTCTTTGAAGCAATAATCTTAGCAAGATATTTTGTTATGTTTTTGTATTAAAGACTTTTTCTGAACAATAAGATTGAGTTAGTGTAAATAAACTTTAGTATATACAAAAAAATAGGAAGGAAACCTGCTGAAAACACGAGTCGAAAGTCAAGGCACAATTACACATCCAGATATAGACAAACATAATACAATGCAAAATGAATACCAAAAGCACAAAAACAGAAAGTGAGTAACCTGAACCCACTGAAAAACATGGGTGAACTCAAGTGCACCAGATGAGTAAGCAACTAAAGCAGGTTGGATAGTGGCACTGTTTACTTACTTAGTTCATGGGTGGCTGCTTGCTCTGTCTAGTTTACTTACAAGATTCATGGATGGTTGCTGGCTCAATTTAATTTTCTTCATTAGTTTATGGATGGCTGCTTGCTCTGACTACTGTACTTACTTAGTTCAAGGATGGCTGCTTGCTCTGACTACTTTACTTACTTAGTTCATGGATGGCTGCTTGCTCTGACTACTGTACTTACTTAGTTCAAGGATGGCTGCTTGCTCTGACTACTTTACTTACTTAGTTTATGGATGGCTGCTTGCTCTGACTACTGTACTTACTTAGTTCAAGGATGGCTGCTTGCTCTGACTACTTTACTTACTTAGTTCATGGATGGCTGCTTGCTCTGACTACTGTACTTACTCAGTTCATGGATGGCTGCTTGCTCTGACTACTGTACTTACTCAGTTCATGGATGGCTGCTTGCTTCGTTTCCTCCATTAACATATTCATATCATGTTCTCGTTTCTTCCACTTTTCGTCTTGGTCAAGATGAACAGTTGTTTTATATGAGGCAAAGGAACCTTGCAAAAATTCTATTTCTTTTCTCTGTTTTTCTATGATATAGAAGAGAAAACCGTGAAGATAAAGGAAAACTTTTTACTTGCATTTACAGGGTCAATGACCCTGCTGGTGAACTGGGGGTATCATTAGCCCAGTATATATAACACAAATATTTTTCATTCATTCACCAGTTAAATTTACTGTCCTGAAATTTCAATAAAGTTTTAAATTGAATCTTGAATACATTTTTTTTAGTCTGAAGAAGTTTTTTTTGAACATTTACTGAAATGTTAAAATTCTGTACTAGAAAAAAATTGTAGTTGACACATTTTAAAATTTTTTAATTTTTCCCCCAAAAGTGTAAAATTTGTTATTGTTTCCACTTGCATGGCTGTTTTATTAACTGCTTAATATAATTAGTCTTTTTAAGGTATCAGTATACAGGAGTATATGAAGATATCAGTGGGTACCAGTTATTTTGGCAACTTAAAATTTTAATCACATATGAACAAATATTTTGAAATCAAATTTTTATCATTTTTGTCACAAGATAGTAATCTGTTTAGGATAAATATCAATATATACAGTAAACAAAAATAGAAAACAATGTTGTTACCTAATATTGCAGGAAAGTAGAAAGGCCACCTATATTTTAATACTGGAACTAAACAATTGAACCAAGAGAACTTAAATACATGTACCAAAAAACAACATCCAATCAATTTAAGTATTTTTACTTTCATTGTGATATTCAACACATAATACCTATTTGTTTGTCTTTAGCTGTCTGCATTTGTGTTTTCTCAGCCTCTAACTGATTCCTTAGTTTGTCTGTTTCATCTCCATGATCGTCTTCCAAATCTCTAAAATTATAATTTACATATATGTGATAAGCACTACAAAAACCTCACAATGTAAGTCAAGATTAGCCTCTACTAAATAAATTACATTGCTGATCATTATAACATTGGCTTGAATACTGAATTTACCTATGTTCACCAGTAGTGACCAACTTATTTTCTCAAAATACCATGTCTGCGCTTAGAAACATCTGAACGGCACACCAAGTTTAAGGGGATGCAGGACACCATCTGCCATTTTTTGTGAAAATTTCAAAATAAATAGAACATTTATGGTAAATTTAACAATAATTTCTTTCATTATTAACCCTTAATTTCCATAAAATTAAAAATAATAATGATTGTCTTATAACTATATTATTTCTTCAATTTATTAATGGTTAAAATAAAAAGTTTTTGTATAAATGAGTTCGGTATTGGCAAAAATAATAATGAAAATGAAATTTTTAACAAGGGAGGTAATTTTGACCATAAAATACCATTTTTTAAGCACTTTTTAATCAGTTTTTTTCAATGAACAAAAATTTTAACTCAGAGACCCGTACTTTTCTTTTCATCACTAAAATGTATAGCAATTGCTTGACATTAAAATAAAAAATTCAGAAATTTTCATTGGACAGAATTTTTGTAATCTTTTATTTTAGTGCTTTTTTATTCTCTTCTCTGTATAATCTATAAAAAAATTTTTAGTGTTCAAACCCTCAAAATAAGCTCTGAAACCCCTATTTTTTTACTTTGAATTATGAAAACTTATATAAAAAACTAACTATATGGCGAATTTAAAGAAAATTCATTGACAAATTATTTTCAGTGAAAGTGTCCTGCATCCCCTTAAATGAAACGATACAGATATACAGTTCACACTTTGACCAGCTGCAATAAAATACATGACTCTGTTGAATTACATACAAACATTGACCTGTGTTTTATGTGACCTTTTAAAAAAATTTCCTTCCAATGGTCGTTTAAGACAGGTTTGACTATAGTAGTCATAAATACACACCTTATTTGCTCTTTATATTTTCTGTGTAATTCCTCAAGTTGATCCCGAAGAAATTCTTCAGCCTAAAAATATGAATTATAAGTGAAGATTATGAGAATTTATGAATGATTTTATGCTGAATGATATATGATAAAGGGGAGATAAATCAAACATCAACCTCATTATGCAATTTATCACTCAGCCATACAACAACAAAAATTCATGAAAGACAAACAACCGAAAAGACATAAGAGTAAAAACCACTGGCATGAAACAATCATATAGTGTATATTCTTCAAGTCCAGAAAACCTTGAAAGCAGCATTAAAACAGCTGTAACTATGACAACAAGATGGCAGTGTTGTTTACCTTTTGTTTTGTTTGTTTGTGGTTCAGTCTTTCTTCCTCAAGGTACAGAGTCAGATCAGAAATCTGTTGTTGTAACTGGGCTACTAAAGAGTCCCTGTAAATACAACAATAATACTAATTTACCTTTACAGTTACTGGTAATTTAAAGTTAAAATCCACAGATTCTCATCCATCCTTGTAATTTTGACATAATTTATGTGTGCACCTAAGGTTTTAATTGGGGTACGGGTTACTCGCCATCTTTTTTTGGTTTTTGTTTCATGTTGCATATTTCTGCGTAAATCCATATTTTTAACCATCCGTTAACTTTCGTCTCTTGTTGTTTATTCGGTTTACTTGATATTTTTCTTAATCTTTATAATATTAAATATGTTACTGTATGTAAAATGGCAATAACTCCAAAATGAATGGTTAACAAATTTTACACTAATAAATAAAATAAAGCATTGCAACACAAAGAAATAAATTCTTTACTAGTAATCTATAATGTAGCTCCTTTTTTGTCTTTTTTTTTTAGTGGACGGTCCATAAAAAAAAAAAAAAGGAGCTACATTATTGTAGCTATCTATAATGATCTTCCTGTTTTTCTTATATCTGTTTTTTTTTCAATTTTCTGAAACACATATAACAATGAAATTCTGGTTTCTTTACAATGGTTAAACAATGGGATGAACCCTACAAGGATCTTCTATCCCAATAAACTGGTAAGTTGTAATGAACTCTGTAGTCTGTACATAACTACTGTTCAAGTTAAATGACAAATGTGATGACCATTATTCAGAACTATTTCGAAAAATAAAAACTGTGATGAACCTTATATAGTTCTCTTCCAAAAACTAAAAACTGTGATGAACCTTACATAGTTCTCTTCCAAAAACTAAAAACTGTGATGAACCTTACATAGTTCTCTTCCAAAAACTAAAAACTGTGATGAACCTTACATAGTTCTCTTCCAAAAACTAAAAACAGTGATGAACCTTACATAGTTCTCTTCCAAAAACTAAAAACAGTGATGAACCTTACATAGTTCTCTTCCAAAAACTGAAAACTGTGCTGAACTACACACAGAACTTAAGTTCAAATAAGCTGACAGATGTGATCAACCCTACATAGAATTTCTGACAAATGTGATGATAGATACATGGAATTTCCAATGAATGTGATGAACCGTACACCAAACATCTGACTGATGTGATGAACCCTACATAGAACTACTGAAACGTGAGATGAACTCTGCATGGATACAAATTAATTTATCTGGTCTTACCTGTCATTCTCTTGTTTCTTCCTGAAAACAATAAATAACAATTAGTACCAATGTCTACCTCTGGTTGGAGCCAATCAGGACTGTTCTTGATACAATCAATGTGATCTGTATGTTGAGTATTGAAAAATTACACTACAAAATTTTGAATATGTATAATGTGTGTTTTGTGTTGTTGTTTGGATGGAAAAAAAAGATTGACCAGTTATTCTAAAATACTAATAGAAAAACAGTTATTATTTGAGCCACAGTATACAGATGCATCCAAGATTTTATTTTTACATTTACAATCTTTAACACAAAAAGTTGCATAAAACTTGTATAAATATTTCCTATTACTAAAAAGACAAAACAAATTATAAAAAAACAAGGAAGCAATATTATATAGACTTGCAAAAAAAAGACATGAAAAACACACTAAACACTCTTGAAATAACAAGCTAATGGATTGGATAATCTGGTTGTATAAAATGGGGAAATAACTCTATTAACTGGAAGTATAGCAAGATAGATAACTCTAAAATCTGGTAAAATAAAAAAGAAGATAAGTCAGTTTCTTAAATTATGTTATAAAATTGACATGATAGTAGCAAAATCTTTACTAAAAGAGATAATAACACATGGTGTATATTATAAATCTTTTTGGAAAATTAATCTCTTAAGTCTTAGAGAATAAGAATAAAAGCCACTGCAGCAACTTTATCAAAGAAAGATTAAAAATAGTCTTGTTTTATCTAAATAAGGAGATTTCATTTCCTTACCCCTATTAGAATTTTGTCATAAAATGTAAGCTTTTTATTGTTATCTCTAACTAAAATTAATATTGTCCTAAAAATAGTCTGCCAGGATCAATTTAGTTGGTAAATATTTAAATCCCACCCCTTGGAACCATATGGGTAGGGGTCCCAATGCTTTACTGTCCAGTTTATCCCAAGTGACGAATAGGAGAGGCCCTCTCATGTGGGGTTTGTCAGGTTAAAATATGGACAGCCTGCATTTGGACCAGTGGCACTTTAATTTTATTCCTGTTGATCCATCCCTTTCCCTGCTAATTGACTCTTTTCAATCAATCATTCAATCAATCAATCAATCAAACCCCCTTTAACTGAATTTGTCTTTCTTCCTGTTATTCTTAAAAGAGCAATCTTTTTTCAATTAATACTGTGAATTAATTTATTCATTTTAACTAGTTTTCTATGATTTACTACCTCAAAATAAATAAACAAACTGATTTGATTGTGTGGGATTTACTGCCATCTACAGGGATAAATTTCTTTTTAACATGTGACAAGATTTATTGGCAAATAGCCAAACAAATTATAAATTAAATAAGCAATGAAAGAGATAAAATTCAAAAGCAAAGAATTATATATGTTTATGTTACAAAAAAATTCTGAGTATAAATATGATGAGTAAATTAAATAATTTAAATTTGCAAAAAAATGAGTTTCATAAATTCATAATACCAATACATGGGATCTGTCTTACTTACCCTAATCCAGGACTGTACAAATTAAAAACAATTATTTTACTGCTCAATCTTACATAAATGGATTGAAATTAAGAGAAAACTTAAAATTACAGATCTAACATTAAAAATAAAATTTAAAGCTATTATCTGCATGAGACATATATATACATATACTATAGATTTTTGTCCTCCAGAATGTTATATACAGATAGAAAGTTTATTTTAAATACTGTGTCATTAGCTACATTATTTTAGCTACAGTGTCATATGTAATGACACAGAAAAAAGTAAAATGTGAAATGGTAAAACACATAATTACATCAAACAATAAATATAATTTCTAAAGCAACACAAATCTTCCATTTTTCATTGTTGCCTTTGTCAAAAGTTTCCAAATTTTTTTATCTTTATTATATAAAAACATTGTGTTTATTCTGAGTAACAGAGATTTATATAAAACGCATACATGTAGTAGCTAGTCCTCGCTGGGGATAAGGAAAGAGCCATGTGTTTGCTGCTCTGTTGCTAAGAATTAAGGGTGCAGAAATTAATAAGCAAGTACTTGGGAAGCTAAATGTACTTCAATTTCGTTCTTGACCAGCATCCTGGATGCACAATGAATTTTACTGTTCTGAATTTAGACTTGTAACATACATCTTGTACATATTTTGCTTTTCCCACTTGGTCCTAGTGGGCATCTCATCCCACTCGCCACAGTGGGCATCTCATCTCATGCAGCCACAGTGGGCAGCTAATCAATGTCTATTCCTATTTTTAACTTTTATTTTGTAAAAATATTTAATCTTCCAATGTCTTAATTCAATATCATCTTATTGGTATAATTTCATTTAAATTTGCATTAAGGCGCCCCAAAAAGATTCAGATTACAAATTTGTCAAAGCTGTCAAGTAAGCATGCGAAAAACCACTAAATTTACTATATTCTGCATAAGGGGCCATAAATCAGGAAAAAGACTGTTATTTAAAATCTATCAGTAATTAGTGGTCATAAAAAATCTTCATAACTTCACATGATTTGGTGGAAGCTACCTAAAGTTATGATAAATTTCTAATGCCTATTAGCATGGACATAAATTAAATTTTTATCTAATCAATGATGATTTTACATAACAGTATTGATCCAATTAATCTCCATTCATTTTCCCCCTCTCAATTTATGACAAATAAAAAAAAATGATACCAAATATTGACCTACGTAATCTATGTTAATATCATAAAGGTTGAAGCAACTTTGTAAATAGGCAAAAATAGGCAAATAGTAAAGAAGTAACATATAAAAAAAAGAGTTACGTTTTCTTCGACAGACTATTTATAACTTACCGTAATGGTAATTTATGTTTACCAATAGTCCTTAAGTATATACAAATTACACATCAGGTTACTTTCCATATACAGAAGCTATTTCTCATATAGATTAAACATATTTTACTTGCAAGTAAACATGCAAAATGAGTAAGATATAAGCAATTATTACTTATAAAGTCTTCTCCGTTTTCCAGCAAATATAGATAATAATTAACAATTAGATATACAAACCTTACACATTTTTTATTATTTATAAAGCAGATTTTGCAAACAAAGAGCAATATTGAGATATGCTGAATGGTGGTGTTCGTGTGTGTGGTTGCGCTAACCAGAACTATACACAACAATCTGAGGGACATTTTAATAGAAATGTTTTGTACTTTATTTTAAAAATAAGCTGATCTTTAATGACAAATTGTTCTGATGTTTTATATATTTCAAAAGGATTAACACTTAACTGATTGTTTGTTTGTTTGTTTGTTTGTTTGTATGGGGTTAAGTAACAACACAATTTTTCAGCTATATAGTGATATATATGGTGTATAGTTTTTTGTTGGTGGAGGACTAAGGAGTATCAGTCAAAACCTATGTCATTGGGCAGGAGAAATGGTAATCCTTGTCAATTATGGTTTTGATTGAGCAGTAAGGCTCGAACCTGCAACTTCAATGTTAACAGACATGTGATTAACCTCAAATGACAACCTTAACCAATAAAATGAAATATAATATTTTGAAAAGATGTAAAGTACATGTAGATAGGAAAGATAGTTAATGGTTAACCTCTACTAAATAGCCAATCAGTTGATGCCGTAGTCAAAAGTAGTGCTTAAAAGAACCAAAGTAGTTCTACTTTCACTTTGCATAAAAACTGTAATTCTGAATGAACCTGTTTAAAATTAAGTTTATATGATGCACAAATATTTTAGAAGTGATTTGAATCCAAATTTATTAATTTCAAGCAAGTATTAGATTTTGTACGAAACTTAACAGACTGACACCTGTTTCTATCCATCTAATAACTGAAACTAGCTCTATTTGTGATGTCATTTTGTAAACTTTACAAAACATTCTTATTAGACTTTAATCTTGTTGTGCGGGACAGATATTTTTTAGCGAAGACATGGTATTTTGAGAAAATAAGGATGTCACTAATAGTGAACTTAAGGTAAATTCAGTATTCTATAAAATGTTATAATAGTCACCTATGTAAATCTATTTAGTAGACGTTAACCTGAAACCATTTAGTAACATACTGAAATACATTCATAGCTATACGGTCAAAAGATCTGTTGAAGTGTTATAGTACTGACTTTCATCATAATATTCAGGTCATTTTGCACAATAAATAATCAAAAGAAGATTAATTTTTAAAATTATTTCAATGGGAAGGTAATTTTTTGCAAGCATTAAATTGGCGAATGGATAATAGGCATTCTATGAGAAAGCTGTAGTCTCAAAAGTTGAATTGGACTCTGGGTCAACAAGTCCATAAATTCTGAATGCTGAAGGTTTATGATAGTGAATATAACATTTTCCTTGAATATTTCTTATATTATTTAACATTATTTGACAATCATTATAATTTCAGTACCATAAGTATATTTAAATGTCCTTTGTTTTCCTTCTGTTTCATGCTAGTTTTGCAGAGAAGGACCATTAGGTAAACAGACCATGTATAGAAGCATTTATATTACTGGGAATTTAAAAAGCATAAACCTACCTCACATTTTCTTCTTCTGGTGGATCAAAAAAATCCTCTTTGATTGTCATGGCAAACTTAGATTTACTTCTGGACAAAATATAGCCAGGTCCCACAACAAACGGAACCATAGGGGCCTAAAACAACAAAATATGGTAAAATTACATTTAAATCTGAAAATTAAATATATTCCATTACTTATTTTAATGTTTTCCATCATAAATATTTCTTTGTTTTGTAGAATGAAGAAATGTTTAAATTTTTTTTAATGGTTTATGATATAAAATACATAATTTATTAAATACAATTATCGTTTATTACATTTATAAACTGAATGTTACACTGAGTAATTTAATTATTAGATTTTGTAGCAAACACTATGAGCTTATCCTTTTTAGTCATCTACAAAGGAATTTTCAATGTATAAGCATTAATAATCTATACATGGCACCAAGTATGGTAGGCAGGTGGTCATATTTTAACCTTACAATTATGAAATAATTCATGGAGGCTGTGGTTTATCATTGTTTTACCACGGGCTGGCAATTTATGTCCCATGATTAAACGACATAAATGGCCATCCCATCCATAGTAAATCAATGATAAACCACAGCCTCCGCAAATTATTTAGATTCTAATATGACAAGTACATTTGGGATAATTACAGTACCTATAGGTACTATATATAGCCAACACCATTTCCACTAAAACTGGTATATTTACCAATTTAACACACTATTTGTTGCAATGGATAATTATGGCTCCAGGTTGCTATGTATAAGATTACTACATCATATGCGTCTGCTTTCCAGTGGGAGGACAGTTAGTTATAGGAACAGCCCTTCAAGACTCTTTTCGTTGCATGATGCTAATATAAATAAATCTTTTTTTTTCCATGGTTGTGGTCTCAAAGGGTTTAAGGCATCTAATATTAGAATTAATTATTAGATAATAACAAGTACAATTACTGCTCCCTTCTTGAAAGAGTCATTAAAAGACAGCTCTATATTTATATCTTACGTCTAGATTTTTTTGCCACGGTGGTGGTTTTGCTTTCTTTAATGGCATGTGATTTTCTAGATTGTGTCGTCTAGTTGGCTCATGTTCTACTTGGACAACCCTATCACAACTGCAAAAAAAAAAATTAATAAAATAAATAAATAAACAAATAAATAATAACAAATTCAGGTCAAACCTAAGTTAAAAGTCCACTCAAGGGAGGCCTAAAAAAGGTCCCTAAAGATAGTGAAGCCTAAAAAAGGTCCCATACAAGAGGGGATACATTAAAATGTCCCACGATGGGGAGGCCTAAAAACAGGTCATACAAACAGGAAGACCAAAAGAGGATTCTACAAGGCAAGGAGACCTAAAAAAGGATCCTACAAGACAAAGAGGACTAAAAAGGATCCAAAAAGACAAGGAGGCCTAAAAAGAGTCCTTCAAGGGAGGGAGGCCTAAAAAGTCCAAAATGACAGGGAGGCTTAAAAGGGTACTACAAGACAGAGAGTCCTAAAAAAGATCCAAAAAGACAGGAGGCAAACAAAGGGTCCTTCAAGGGAGGGAGGCCTAAAAAGGATCCAAAAAGACAGGAGGCAAACAAAGGTCCTTCAAGGGAGATAGGCCTAAAAAGGATCCAAAAAGACAGGAGGCAAACATAGGTCCTTCAAGGGAGATAGGCCTAAAAAGGATCCAAAAAGACAGGAGGCAAACAAAGGTCCTTCAAGGGAGATAGGCCTAAAAAAGATCCAAAAAGACAGGAGGCAAACAAAGGGTCCTTCAAGGGAGAGATGCCTAAAAAGTACCCAAAAAGAGGGAGGAAAAAGGGACCTACAAGTCTGGTGGTCTCAATAAGGATTAATTAATATAAAAATTTATTATAGTGGGACAAATAGTGGTCTAATAAAATTCAATGGTGTGCTAGTCATTTTAAAAATCATTGAGACTCATTTATAATAATGATATAATTTTGAATTGCCTTAGTGGATGACATAACCCATCCACTGTTCATTTTAATGTATTTATCAATGCAGTTTTCTCGTGTGTTGACCATAAAAATGATTCTTTAGAAATAAAATAATTTTTTGCATAAAAACATGGTAGTAAAAAACCTTTGATGTAAGTGTCTGTTACGCTTCACTGATTTTTTAATCTGTTTAAATTATGATAATTCTAATATGATTTGCATATTTAGAAATACGTTTATTTGATTGGTCTAGATTACTTCCGGTTGAGGTTTTTAACGAAATATATTTTTTGATAAATGAAGTTGACTCCATTTATCTTAGGATAAACGACGTTGACTGAACTATTTTTAGCGTAACCAATGTAAACAAAGATGGCGGCTTTCAATATCGAAAGTAGCGATCAACTTACAAATTATTTGTTTGATGAATTATCATTAATGATTTGTTAAATTTAAAACTTTCCTCGTGTTCGATACAGAAAATAAGGTTACAGATTGATGTAAAACTAAAAATTGTGTTTATTAAAATCAGAAAATGGTTTATGGAAATAATCGTACGTTTAAAAATAAACAAAATATTCATACGTTCAGTCAATCCCGCTACCAAATACACAAGAAATATGAAGTTGAGAAACACGTTAGATAAATTAATTTCTTAATGCAATTTTAAAGAATTATAAGGATTAAACACCGTTTTCAATGGATTTATCGGTATATCAACAAGACCAACTCACTCACAAACAAATAAAAGTCCGAAGGACTTTTATGATATGTTTGTGAGTGAGCTATACTAACAAGTTAATTGGAATTTAATATTATCCAAATAACTGAAATTTCAACATGTATGTACAATCAGTGTTACAGCTAATTAGAGTTAAAATTTAAAGATTTTTGACAAAGTTTATAACACCTAATAGCACTCTGTTACGTCAGGATCAAAAGAAAAATAATTGATCTATATTATACATAATTATATCTTGTCTAGTTAAAAGAAATATACAGAAAATAATTGGGATTTTAAGGATATTTTATTTAATAATTTTCAGTAAATGCCTTAACATAAGTTTGAGATTTTGTATGTAAACAAACCAAAAGCTTGACCCTAGCTAGAATAAGGTCAATGAACAAAAAAATTTTTGGTGAAATCTTTTTTTTACTATTAGTATATTACAAGAATATAAAAATATTTAACGTTTAACGATTGCCCCGAATTTAGGTTGTGATTCTTGACAGGTACTCGAACTTTTCCCCTTCCTCTAAAAAAGCAAAACATACTGTAAAATACAGTAAATCAGATAATTGCTGCAATTTTATTGATCATATAAAACTTAAGGATCAGTTAATAAAAGTATTTATTTTTAAAACAGGAACTCGTCCTACACAGGCCATAAACTATAGTACTGGTATAATACTCAAACATTTAAAATTTGACAAGTATTAATAGACACAATCTTCTTGATCTTCCCGTTAACAACCCAGTGTTAGAAAATAAATCACACCTAAAGAAAGATGTTTTTTAAACATAATTAAAGTGTTATTAAATATGTTTTCATGTTTGAGGGTCGTTGATCACCATAATTATATAGATAATGATTTTGTTGTATATTTGATGTTTTGGTAATCCTAATTTCATTTTATTTCATGTTCTTGTAGCCTCTCTTTAATACCTTTCAATTTTTAAGTCTAGTATGCCCTCTTGTTAAGAACTCCCTTTCTTAAATAAATATTTAATCAGTATCAAGAATAAGAAAAAAAACCCCAAAAAGTACATTAAATATTGTAAACTCTCCCAAGTGTGGCTTATTACCACTGACTATAGATGATATAATGTGATTTAATTATATTCCACACAAATATGTAAAAAAATGATTTTTCTTGGCTACAGGTCTAATTAACAGTATACTTCAAAAAGCTTGTAAAGAGAAATGCATTAAATTATAGTGAAAAAAGTATCGAACTGTGGCCCAATAAAGGTGGTATATAAAAATATAGACTTTAATCTTCATAAAAGAACCTCTATAATTGTGTATATGTTTAATAAACCTTTTGATATTTTAGTTTCTGAGATTAAAATCAATGCCAACTTTCCCCAAATGTAGTACAAATAATTTATCTGATTTTATTGGTAACATAAACTTTGTTTTAATAATGCTATTAGCCACGTGTTGAAGACTAAACATATTTACCTCTATTAAATGTAATTAAACCTTTACAAATTTAACTGACCTAAATTCACTCTAATACTGAAAAAACTTGTTTTGATAAGAAACATGTTCAAGGCAGTTTTTTGTATTTAATTTCAGATCAGCCAGGTCAGGGTATCTGCATATTTTTATAAATATTTTTATATTATCGTATGTATTTTATTTTCTAAACTTTATGGATGTAAAACAACAATCAATCAATCTAAACTTTATTTTTATAACAAGAATTATCAAATAAACTGATGCTCTACAAATGTCAAATGACAATTATGGGATAGAAAGGAGTTGCTAAAAGGTCACTCTTTCACCTTGACCTTTAATGTAGCAACCAAAATTTTGCATGCTTACAACTCAAAATGAAATGTTGGCTGTCTGGACAAATAGTTTTAAAATAATATTTTAAAATTGCCCAAAATCAACAAATTAAAGTGTCTTTAAATCACCTTGTTTCAATGCCACAAAAGGCTTGATAGATAATTTCAATCCTTGAAATAACATTAATACTATAGTATAAGTTATGGGTAAGACATGGATTTTCTTTAAAGCTGCATGGTGACCTTGACCTTCAAGATAGCAACCTGTATGTTGTCTTCATGTGATGATCACATGTGCGATATAATTTGAGATCCATCAATAGCTATCAGTCAAACATAGCTTTGCTTCAATGTGGCACTGTGACCTTGACCTTCAACTAGAATTTTGCATGTGACATGTCTAGGTTGGATCTATTTTGCCACATAATTTGAAGATCCATCACAAAAACAACAAAGAATTGGATCAGAAACAGATCTGACCTTGAGCTTCAAGGTAGTAATCTAAATTTAGCACAGGACATGTCAACTTGATGTGATGACCATTTAATTGTGCAACATTATTACTCAAAATAAACAACAAAGTTATGAACAGATATGAATGTTAGACAGATGGATGGAAAGAAGAGTCAGTGACTTTATGCATAAAAATATGTGAAGCTACAGCTTCAGACAATACTGCTGAAGCTCAACTGACTCATTATTGGACAGTACTGCTACAGCATTCTTACTTATAATTGAACAGTACATTTGCAGCATTCTTATTCATTAATTATTGGAGAGTACAGTTGTAGCATTTTTACTCATTATTGGAAAGTACTGCTTCAGGTTACTTACATATTATTGGACAGTACAGCTACAGCTTTACTTCCATGCATATTTGAATGTATTGCTACAACATTCTTACTAGTACTTATTATTGGACAGTTATGCTGCAGCTTTACTCATTATTGGACAGTAATTCTGCAGCTTTACTCATTATTGGACAGTTATGCTGCAGCTTTACTCATTATTGGACAGTACTGGGATAGCTCTACTGACTCATCATTGGACAGGACCTTACATACTTGTGGACAATACTTCTGCATCTTGCTCATTAATGGACAACTCTGCTTCAGTTTATTTCATTTTATTGGATAGTACTGACTTACTCATTATTGGACAGCACTGCTTCAGTTTATTTCTTTTTATTGGATAGTACTTGACTTACTCATTATTTAACAGCACTGCTGCAGCTGTTCTGGGTCGGCTGATCTTGGAAGCTGTTCCTAAATTGCTTCGTGAGCTTCTGTTATAGTTAGATGGTGTGGACCTGCAAAAAACCTGAATTATTAATGATCAAACTATATAAACAACACAGTGTTGTAATCTAGATGACTCTGAAGTTTAGTTTTTTTTATGTCACCACCACTTAGGTGTGATTGTGGACTATGGACCTAGCTGTGTGATTCTGGACTCTGGACCTAGCTACTTCGAACAATAACAACAAAGCTGCACTCTACTTGCACCATGGCATTATGAAGGCACAAGTGACTTTGGGGTACTCTAGTTTTGACAAGGTTAGTAAATATGCTATTAAAATCCATTCCTTATAAATTGTAAAAGAAAATTATAAAAATCTAAGATAAATGTGAATTCAAGACAATTTTATGCTATATATATGACATAGCACACAGTTATCTGCATAAATGCACAAAAGAAGTAGTCCAGTGAAGTTGGGCATGTCCCAATAGGAATTGAGAACTTTGAAAATAAAAGTAAACTCGGAGACATAGAAAAGAAGAGCAAGTATATACAATTTATAATTATTAATATCACAATGTTGAGACAAATACCATTGTCTAAGCACTTCCTTCATATATTTTTTTGAGTTTTTTTCATTCAAGGACCCACCATGTTTGCTGAACCATTATACATGTCTCTGTCCATATTTCAAGTCGTTATCTTCCCTCTCAGAAATTTGAGTTGAAGTAGATAATGTTCTATAACTCTGCCTTTGTAACATAAAAAAATAGTCTTAGATCTTAAAATACAATTTTTTGTTGAATATTCTTTTCCTAACTCACCACAATTTCTGATAAAGCAGGGCCCACTTTCATGAAACATCTCAAATTTGAGGATTCCCTTAACTTGTACTAAACTAAAAAAATTGACCAATCAGATTGCTTAAAAATTTAAATTTGAGAAAAAACTCAATTTGAGAAGTTTTATGAAACTGGGGCAAGATGACAACAATATTTAAAAACTATAAAACTTATAACTTTTAATGATATCTTCAAACACAGACCTCCCCCTTTTCTCATCTGGACAACAACCACTACACTACCGGCTTGTCATCAGGCAGACGACACTTAAACAATGGTTACACACTTGTTGACATTTATTGTATTTTTACTACATAGATAACTTCTTTAAATATACATTTCTAACCCTCTTATCTTTTTAATACTCTTTTTTTTATCCTGCAATCGTTACATTTGCTGTACAATAAGGTCAGCAGAATACATTTTTGCTCAATTTAGCAATAAAGTCTCCAGGTACACCTGTACTAACTTCCAACGATACTAAGTATTATGTTCTGGTTTACGACACGTTGCCTGGGGCCTCAGTGGCCAAGTGGTTAAGGTAGCTCGTCTACTTTTGATCACATGGTCTGTCAACACTGAGGTTGCTGGTTCGAGTCTCACTGCAGGCAGGGTGCACTCGACTCCAATCTTAATTGACAAGGATTGCCAGTTTTCCTATCACAGGTCGGGGGTTTTCTCCCTAAAGTCCAGCTTCCTCCCCCAATAAAAACAGGATGCCATAATATAGCTGAAAAATTGCTGAAAGTGGTGTTAAACAATATCAAACAAACAAACAACGACATATGTTGTCGATTTTATGAAAAAAAAAAACACTGATTAAATGTTAAATGCCTTTATATACAACATTTTTTTCAATTGTTATTCCAACTGCCAGCTCCTCGCTTGTTTCATCACTTGTGATGAAGCTGATGAAACACACTAGTTTAATAGACAGTCACACGACTAGTGTTATCTCTATTTATAGCCCTGCTACCCCAACACAGAGACACCAACCATTTTTTTCACTTCACCATCCACCTTTCACAAATATTTGTTATGATGAGAACACACACAAATTATTTTTCATACTATTAAAAACACTTAATATGACATGTTTTGTAAACAATATCAAAAAAACCCTCTTGATCCTACCCCAAACACAGAGAGACACCAAACCCCTTTTTTAATCCCATCTTCCCTTTTTACAATTTTTTGTGATGAAATAGACAACACACACAATGTAAAACAACAAGTGTAATTAACAAACACATTCATAATCACCACATCCAAACCCTTACATAGCCCTCCTCCCCCTCCCCACACCCCTTTTATCCTCATCCCATTTAATTTGTAATGAAGCAGACGACACTTACACACTTGTAACATATTGTAGAACAATTTGTCGACTGCTGTCTTCAATCATAGAATGTGACCTCCCTATATTGTGCAGGTTTATAGCTGGCAGCATTGATACTGATGCCTGCATTTTTTTATGCAAACAAATTTATGTAAAAGTATCACACTAGATATAATTCACAAATAATATTACTCTATGTTCCAAAATTCTTCATTCATGTATTTTTATAGCTAAATCTATGAATAAGCAGTCGACACATGCATGCTATTGAAGCTATTATCCTCTGCTTATATTATAATCCACCGTGTTTTATATTTTACAATAGCAGTAAAAATGATCCACAAAAGAAACCTAAAATGCCAATAGCTCTGTCATAGTAACAATAATTATCGGTAGTCCTTAGGTTTCTTCATTCCTTAAAGATACAGCTAGTTACGTATCTGTTAGACATAGAATCTGGTAACTATAGAAATTGTGAAATTTGTACTTCACATTTCACTATTTAAATATCCATTTAATTACTCTACTTATATCTTATTCAAAAACATTCCTTTAAATTGAATTTTACTCCTCGAAACAATATTTAAATAGTCCTCCAAACACTTTTAAAAATCTCTTCTTCATAAAAAATCAAGCACATAAACAAATGAAACTACAAGTATCTTCCACCACATGGGTACATTATTACAGCAACACAGCACATTATATTTTGCCAAATTTAAATCTCTTCGGAAAAGTAATTTGAAATCCTCAAACACGAATTTTAAGTCATACGTCAAACTATAACCTATTAAGGATATTTAAATCTTTTGACATATTGTAAAATATATTTAATAAAATTCACTACTTAAAAAAATGACATATTTTTTTTTATCAATTACAAGTCTTCCTGAACTTTTGTAGCTTATAATGCACAGTCTAGTTGCATTGAACATAAGGTTTTGACAAACAATTAGCATTGATATGGATTGCTGTCATTCTTAGTGAAATCATATTCTTAACTGTCATTTAGTCTGAAAAATTCTTAACAAAATATTATTTTCCTGTGTATTGAATGTCTGATCAATATTTTTTGTTCATATTAAAATGATCAGTTCTTTCCAGTTCACAGGAGCATATAGTGTTCATATAAAACTTGTATTATCCAAAGCAGGTGTGTATTATAAGAGCCATAATTTCAATTAATATCAACTTACAAGAGTTTTTAAAGTTAATAATAAAAAAGTTTGAAATCTACGAGCATGAAGGTGAGATTGATATTATATTTAAGGACAATGTGTTCATTCTCTTCTGAATGAAGAGATTTCACAGTACATTTTGTATGAAATTATAATTTTTGGGCTAAATCATTTCATTGAATTCCTCTAACTCAGAATGTCAGTGAAAAATTAGCTCTTCATAAAATGACTTACAGGCAAAGCCTAAGAAACATTTTCTATAAGTGGATTCTACATTCCACTCCAATTCCTTAGACTCACACCAATATTTTTTATAGGCAAAGCCTAACACCCGCTTAATAGCCTGATACAAACATTTTCTATAGGATTGTAAGTTCCTAAAGACAATGAGGTACATGTAACATATAAGTACCCTTGATTTTAACTGTTAACTTTCAGCAAAGTCATGCATGCTAAGCAGAAGCTAAGTTCCGAAGTACTTATTTTTTATAAGATCAAACATGACTTAAATGTTATTAGGTGTAATAATAACTGAATGGGTTCAAACTTAAAACTGTACTGTGAGAATAATCTGAAATAAATACCACCTTAGTCTGGAACAACCCACCCCACCCCACACCCACCCTACAGATAGGATCAACATAGTCTGGAGCCACCCACCTCTGACCTAACCAATCCAACAGCTAACAGCAACCCATCCCAATTCAACACACACCCTGCAGAAGCCAACTTAGTCTGAAGCAACCCACCCCAACCCCACATCACTCTACAGCAATTTAGTCCAGAGCATCCCAATATAATTAAAATTAAATCTTTCAGTTGTTCTCCCTCCCAAAAAGGGGAGAAAGTAAAAGATTTAATTTTAATTAGATCTGAGCAATCCACCCTAAAGCTAAGGCAAATTCAGTCTGGAGCAACAACCCCTGACCTGAACCCACCCTACAGTTATAACCAACCTAATATGGAGGAACCCGTCCAGTCAACACTGACCCCACTCTAA
Source organism: Limnoperna fortunei (assembly GCA_944474755.1). NCBI lineage: Eukaryota > Metazoa > Mollusca > Bivalvia > Mytilida > Modiolidae > Limnoperna > Limnoperna fortunei. The sequence continues at coordinate 27,515,837 of OX104125.1, forward strand.
TCAAAATCTAAATTGAACAGAAATAATCTAAATACATACACAGATGTGAACATATTTGCATCCCCGTTCTCATAAAAAAACTTCGAATGTAGATATGTATAAAACACGAATAACCATCGAAAACAAGTCGATTCACATAAATCTTTCCTACGATGTAAATTTTACAGTTAATCTTTCCTACGGTGTAAATTTAACAGTTAAAAGTCTTTTTTAAATTTTGTACATGTCAAATACAAATTGCTATGTCTTATTTAAATAAGGCGTGATCTATTTATTGACAGACTTCATTTCATATGGTCCTGTTTATTAAATTTACTTACATGTTTAAATAAAAACTCAATGAGATCAGTTTGACTCATTTAATTTTAAACTTCCTTGTAAAGCTTATTTAATTTTATAAAAAACATTTATAAAAAATAGTGTCAAAAAGACAACAAACCTGAGCGTCGTTTTTCTCTGCAAGTAAATATTGATAAAGCCAGTTTGAATAGTACAAATGTTTTATTTCCACAGACGATTTCCAATGATCTAAACCTTTTTGTTTATTTTTTATTTCTGCACACTGCAGTTGCTAAGATAAAATTAATTAATTTGTCACAACGAACGAGAGATTTGTTGAATTTTATTATAGTCCCTATACATGTTTTACTGCAATAATTGAACACAATCCTTTGTATTCTGTCGGCATTACTAAAGTTTTACTGAGATCAAAGCTAAACAAAAAACATAAAATTATCGTAAAAACATAAATACCATATTAATGTAGTAACCTAAGCCTAGTTAATTAACTAAAACACAAACTTTAGTTTTAATATATAGTATAACAGTTGATCAAATTAAATCAATTATTTCTTTGAATAATGTTTTTTTTACCAGTTTCCAAATTTTTAGTTATATATTGCATTCAGTTTTTATTGGAGGAGGAAGCAGGAGTACCCAGCTATTACTGGGGGAGGAAGCAGAAGTACCAGTTTTTATTGGTGGTGGGGGGGGCAGGAGTAAGAAAGGGACCGCTTGTTTATCTGACTACCTCCTGTACCAATAAGGGACTATTATATTCATTAGGGACTGTTTTTAGTGAAACTACTAGTATGTCTGTTCAGGCTACAAAAAGGGTCCTGGGGTTTTTCAGTTATGGACCTCCTGTTTATCTTGTACCAATCAGGAACTACATGTATTAAATTTATTAGCCTGTATTTATTAAGTAATTGCAAATGCCAACTTTACAGTTAGATTGTGTTTGTTTGTTGTTTACTCGTTTGTTACGACGGGTTTTAATGAAATTTTTCTGCTATATTATAGTGTCCATTTTTAATTGAACGGCCGGAAGCTGGAATAACTGATGAAAATCACCAACCTTCGAAGGACAACTGACCATCTTTGTAAATTAGGGATGGAGCCAAGCAGACTGCCTGCAGTTAGGCTAAAACTAGCATGCTCAGTGATCAACAGTAGATCACTTGGCTTCCAAGGCCCACCATATTTTCTGGGCTATGAGTCTATGTGGCCGCTATCGATAATTGGCATTTGCCTCATAGACTTACAATGAAAAAGACATACAGAATTAAATACATGGGGATTGTCAGTGTACTATTTAAAGGAAACATCTGCCTGATTTTTGTACAAATTATCAATACTGGCAGACTATCTCTGTAACTACTGTTAGTTTAAATATACAATGTTATAACTTCTGTATGGATTTATCTACTAAAAATAATAATATTTTATTAATACCTTGGTTTGGAATAAAATGCATGTTAACACTTTTTGTGTTGTTTTTTTAACTGTATAAAAAAACATTTTTGTATTGATGAAGAAAAATACTAGCCATCTTGGTTGGATGTCGTGGTTATCAGGTATACGAATTTAACTGATTATACATACCAAGTTTGGGGTAAATATGGTTCCAGAAATTAAATGATTTTTTTTTCAATATAAGACACTGGCAATATAAGTCAAAGTATCTTTTTTTTTATTAAAGGAATACCAGTATTTTAAACTACATCTCTTTATAGACATAGAATCCATCTTTGCACTTCTCAATAAAACCAGTAGGCATGAGGAGCACTTGTTTCTTTGACAAAGTCCACAGTAAACAAACAACACAGAGTAATTTAAATAAACAAAAATACATTTAAATCAGGGCCCTGGCATTTTTATATTGAAATAAAATGTAAATATAGGAATTGAATGCATTATTTTGAAGTTTCATTGATGTATACGTACTAGTATGAAAGAGTTGACCGGAGCACATTTTCATCTCGCTTCATTAAAAAATGTGCTGTGGTCAACGTTTTCATACGTCAATGAAACTTCAAAAGAATGCATTTAACTCTTAAATACAACTATGTATGGTTCAACTTGTCATTGCTGACATCCTTAAGCCAATGAGCCGTGTTAATGATTTTCAGTAGTATCTGCTGTCTTGCTTGGCAGAAACATATGTTGAAATCAAATATAATACTGGTATAGGGCATTCCATTGATTTTCCATAGCAACTGGTTTCCAAAGACAGAATGATATTTTTTAGTCAAATTAAGCCAAATTTTGATGTAAGGCAAAAACATTTAAGAATCAATGTTATTTTAGAATTAATTTAACATGATATATTTCAACACATTTCGCAGAAACAAAGTTTGTTTGCATCTGAACAAATTTTCATGCCGGCTTCGTCTACCTTTTATTTATTGTCACGGTTGGTGAAGTATCAGCTGGAAGGTGGGGATATTAGTTATAATCGTGAAAGAATGAAAACAGAGTTAGATGATTCAGGTCAATTTCAAAATAAGTGGTTTATTGGGAAAAGGGGGGTGGGGGTGTGGGAGAATTAAAAAGTAATTATGACAACTGACACCAAGTGATGACAATTGTTCATATAGATCTTTGGTCCAGGTAAGCAAAGAAGTGAAATTTCTGAAAAAAATATTTGTTTTAAAGTTAAATGAATTGTTTACTTCTTATAACTTAAAAATCAAGGAGACTGTTTAAAAAATGCTATGTTTGATTTTTTTATTCAATTTTTTTCAAGTAATGAAAATCAAGAAAAATTCTAAAATATTTTTCTGAATAAATAAATTCCTCACATTAAAAATATTGCAATGTCAACTTACATGCAGTGCATAGTAATTCATTCTGTTATCAAATAAATCCCAGTTCAACATGTGAAATGAAAGTTTTATCTGCCATATTGATTAAACAGTTTATTTATAACACTCTGAGAAAAGCAAAATCTATGTGATTTAAGTATTGACACTTCAATCAGACAGCTTACTTTGTGTTATGTCATAATGTCATATATTTCCTCTTAATTTGAAATGATTACAATCTTAATAAAAAGTTTTATTGAATTTTTTGCTAAATAATAAAAAAAATTGTTCTTTTATTCATACTAGTACCTTGTTGTGTTTATGTCATAAAGTCATATAATTCTCCTAAATTCAAAATGATTACAATCTAACAAAAAGTTTTATTGAATATTTTGCTAAATAATTAAAAAAAATCATTCTTTTATTCATACCTTGTTCTGTTATGTCATAGTGTCATATAATTCCTCCTAAATTCAATACGATTACAATCTTACAAAAAATCCAATTTTTGTTAAACAATAAAAAATCCTTCTTTTATTCATACCTGCTTTTACCTCACTTGTTTCGGTGAGATTTAATTTGACTGATTACACTTTTAATTTTACTGACATTAAAATAACTGTTTGTTTACAAACAAAGATGTGCTTGTGTAAATTTAGAATGTTTACTTTTATCCTGCAATATTAGCTAAAACCACTGAAACTTATAAAAGGAGTCTCACTGTAAAGGCATTTGACTGTATAATTTTGGGTTTAGTACCAGTTTCCAGAATCCCAATTTGCCGATTCCCGGATTGCCGCGTCCAATTTGCAGATTCCCAGTTTGTCGATTCACTGATATTTGAACAATCTACAAGGTATATACATGAGTGATTGAAGGTTTATGTGTTTATTCTCTTTAATATTGAAGAGAAAGATGTGAAATTGGTTGGTAAAGTTCTGTCACTTACTTGCCATTCTTTTAGAAATTTTCAATATTATAAATTAGTTTTTCTCAATCAATAATTAATATCTTTTCATATTAATTCAAAGAAAAAATAAGGTCCAAGCTGATAATTTATAATTGTGAAAGATCACTTAAAGTATTTGTGATTAATTTGCTTAATTTTTTCCTAAGCATCCATAATTGTCTGTAAAGTTCAGTGAATTAAATTCACTTGGTTTTTCTCAATTTAAAATTTTCTGCTTCTCAAATAATGTCCCAAGCTGATAATTTATAAGTAACAACTTAAATTATTTTTATTTCACTTTTTATGTCAATCAAATTAATTTAATTATAAATAAATATAATTAATTTACATAATTTTCTTACACACATAACTCTCGATAAAATTCTTTTATACACCTTGTTGATTGTTCTTAATTGGTTGAATAATAGGGAATCGGCAAACTGGACGCCGCAATTTGGGAATCGGCAAACTGGACACCGCAATCTTGGAATCGGCAAACTGGGAATCAGCAAACTGGACACAGAAATCTGGGAATCGGCAAACTTGAATGCACCCATAATTTTGTTGTAAGATGCATGAAAACTGTGTCTTATACAAATCATGTATTTAAAAATATTCTGTCCTCAAAAGACTTTTGTTATTAACATGACAATGTCCTCTGCAGTTTTAAAATGCAAGTGACTATATTTGGGATGCTTCAGACAAAATACCCTCTCCCCTGTAAAATATTTAAGACGGACAAAATCCCTCCAGAATCAGATTTTTTAAAATGCATTTTTTTTAATGTTCACAACAAACAATCTCGTACAAATAGAGATAAACCTTGAAAAATGAGCTTATATTTTACAAAAAAAATTGAAGAATGTGTCCATGCGACACAGATGCCCCCGCTAAATGAAGTCCCAAACAAGGAGCAGTTGTCCGACAGTTCTGAAAGTTCTTGAAATTACAACTTGTGATACTGAACCACCCTTCCAAATTTCAAATTGTTCTCATGTACAGTTTCTAAGAAAAGCTTGACGGAAATTCGTTCGGACGTACGGACGGACGGACATGAGTAAAACTTAATGCCCCCGAAATGTCGTCATGGGGGCATAAAAAACCCCTAAGCTTTTGAATTACCTTATAATTGTTTGTCTCATTTGCAGTGCTTAATTACTAACCTTTTATTAATGTGTATGTAGACTGGCCTTGATCAAAGAAATATAATCGCTTATAAAACATGAGAAAAACATTCTGTACATCTGGTAGAAAATAGAAACGCGGTATGGCTTTCACTAATAAGTTATAATTTAGTAAAATAATGGCATAATTTAGTTCACTAAATTGAACTGTTTGTTTGGTAAATAATAATGAAAGGGATCAAATGGCATGGTTCCTTTATTAACACATGTCATACCAAATACAAACCTTGTCAACTCAATGTGTCCTAGTGAAAAATAATAAAATAACCAACTGTTTTAATTTTTGTCTCATTCATCATTTCAAGTACCATTTAAAACTATCAAACAAGATGTCCAATACTTGTACTGGTATTATCATAATCAGATTCGGGAGGGATTTTGTCTACCTTGAAAATTTTACAAGGAGGATTTTGTCTGCCTTGTAATTTTAACAAGGGAGATTTTGTCCACCTTTGCTAAACTACAAAGAAGTGATTTTGTCCATCCCCCGTCTAAAAACTAACAATATATTATAAATATATAAATTCTTCATGTACATATATTACAAACGATTATTTAACATGTGTGTGAATTATATGTACATGCAGTAGTACTTGTTAATGTCCTTATGCATGAAAAATAATAATAAAAATAATTATGCTTAAGGGGTCATCCATAATTGTCAACATTTTTCACGAGTTTGCAAAGAGCACTATAGGGGGAGGGGAGGGGTTTCAATTTCAACATTTTTTCAGTACGTTCTTTAACTTCCGTAATGTGGATGTGCAGACTTGCAAAAAATGTTGACGTACTCTTTTGGAGGGAGGGAGGGGGTTTTCAAAAAGAGTGCTCTTTGCAAACTTGTGAAAAATGTTGACAATTATGGATGACCCCTAAATGTTTTCAGCTGTATAATTGATACCATAGTTCTTTATTAAAAAATGGTTCAATTTTTAAACAAATCTGTGAAATTTAACTTTAAAAATCTAATAATTTTTTTTAGTATTTGGAAGTTACATATGGGACACTGTACATAAATTGATTGAATGGGGTTTAGTGCCACTTTGGGCAATTTTAAGGAAGGATAAATTAGGGATATTAGTTCTTATCGGAGAACGAATACGGGGTACCCCTTTAGCAGGAAAACTGTACATAGAATTAAGTTAAGAGTTCCCAAGTAAAGTCTATAAAAACATATATCAATAAATATTTACCGATTAACCATGTCTTATCTACTTCAAAGACAACTGTTCAAACAAAGATTGATTGTGTATTTAAAGAGAATTTATCACTTAAGTTAAAGAAACATTTATAAAATATAGACCAGATTGAAATTCAATTCATACATATATACAAGATATCTTGTGTAAATTCCTTATGGTTTCTACAGCAAACTTCCTTCCTTTTACCCAAATTTCAAACGAGTTTATTTTGTGGAATGTCATTTGAGTAAAAGATAATTATCCAAAGTACCCTCAATAAAAACTAGATGCCATGAAATATCTAAAAAAAGTGCTGACAGTGGCACTAAACTCAATTCAAACACAAAAAAACCCCCAAAGTTTGCATTATGCTTGTTAAGGAGTCAATTGACATCTTTGGGACGTCCAAAAAAAAAAAGGGAATGGGGTATTTGTGGACAAAATATGGCAGAGTCTAAATAATTTTTTAATGGTGCCCTTTTCTGTCTACTGCACACTGTCCTATTCTCCTTAATACTGACACAAACAAAAATTGAGATTTAAGCAGGGTCTGATTTTCCTTATAAATTTAATAGCTTCAATGTTACATTGAGACATGTCAGTCAACATGCTTACACCATGTCCAATGTCAGATTAAGACATGTCAGACGACAAGGTTACACCATGTCCAATGTCAGATTGAGACATGTCAGACAACATGCTTACACCATGCATAAAAATCCTTGTTTTATGTTCATTATGAAGTGTACAACAATTTGTATGCCTTTAAAGATTGTCAGATTTCAAAAACAGTTTGGAAATATATGTGTATATTCTATACAGAAGAAAAAAACAAGGGAAGTAATCACTTATCTTTCTGTTTGAAATGTATTTATTTCCTTTCATTTATCAGTTTTGTCGCATGCAAAACTGTCATATCAATCTTGGTTGTCGGATATGTGATTCTCCACGTTTACTTAATTTATGCCTCTATTCCAGTGGTTTCTGCTCCATTTTTTATTCTTTCTCTTGTTTTTTTACCTGTGGATTTTTTATTGTTTTAATAATCAATTGAATTCTGAGTTTACATTTGTTTCTCATGTTTATAGGAAGTGTTATAAGAAAGATAACTCTTGTTTTTTTTTAACATTAAGAATGATATATACATGTAGCTTTTCACTTTTACAAAATAACTTTATTTCTTTAATTGTTATGCCTTGGTTTTTTTTCTGTCACAGCTAAATTGGAGTATATATATATTTAGTTGTTATTTAGGTGGTAAGGTGATATCCAAAAGTGTTACGTTAATTTGACAAATTTGCCTTGTAAAGGCATGCTAAAAATAGATTTCAAAACTTTCTTAAAAAAAAAAAAAAACGTAGCTGTTTGTGTATAGCACTCACTTTAAAAAATCACAGGACCTGCATGAGTATTATACACAAGGAGTCATAAAAGGGTACAGTCAAATGACTTGTTGATTATAAATTTAGGTGGTTATACATGCACCGGGGTAATACATCAATCTGTATTATACAGTATAAGGGGCCATCCATAATTGTCAACATTTTTTGCAAGTCTGCACATCCAAATACCGAAGTTTAAAGAACGTACCGAAAAAATTTTGAAATTGAAACCCCCTCCCCCCTATAGTGCTCTTTGCAAACTGTTGATAAATGTTGACAATTATGGATGACCCCTAAGCCAATTACATGTATGGCACTTAATACTGAACATTGTTAAAGAAAACCGACAATCAGGCAAATATGAGATGTAACAACTAAGGCCACGCCAAATAAATTTTTTGTCTTATGGAACCAACTGTACATGTTTTATTGAATTAAAAAAAAAATATTATAACTCTTTGACATTTTTCATATCTCTGTTTACTTAAAATTTTCATGGAACTGGAACTTTTCTCAAAACCTTGGACATTGGACCACCATGTATCTATAATTCTGGATTGTCTTTAGCTGTTCTACCAAAAGGGAAAGTCTCACTTACTAAATGGGAATATTTTAAGGCAAATACAATCAATGAATGTGATATAACTTATTTTATGAAAATTTAAATTCATTTCTCCAGAAATCTTCTATAAATGATGTACTAGTATATTGTAATCAGTTCAGTTCACTGTTATGCATTTTTTATAAGGTCTAAAAAATATTTTTTTTGGAAATGAAGATGTGACAAGTATTCTTTTGCTTTCAGCTGTCTCTCATGCTTTGCAAGTTACTAGTATACATGTATTAGCAGATACCAAATTGTTTAAAAGGTACAAATTATTCTACATACTTTGAATGATGAACTCAAAAATACAAAATATAATTTATTTATTCATTTACATTCTTTGTATGACTAGGTAAGCACCATATGCCCAATTAAGAAAGATCATCACAATGATAAAGATAGTGAATAAACTAGCTTACATTTGTAGTACATTTTCTTCAAAAAAAAATCTTCTGTACCTATGATTTTTTAAAAATCCAAATAAAATTATTAACATTTTTATTTCGCTCACTTGCTCCATTTTAAAATGACAAAAGTCTGAAGAACAAGAAATTAAATTGGTGTGGCCTAAAAAACATGACTCACTTTGGTCTTGGCCTAGAAGGTCTGTTGATCTCATCAATGGGATCTGTTGATGCTGATTTTGGTCTCATGTCTGACCATAAAATAGATCTCTGTTGAAAGACAGCAGTTGTCATGGTAACAAATACTTAAAAAAAGCCTGAAAAAAAAATGAGCATAAATTTTTGTGAAACAAAACTCAGACTGATATTGAACCTTAGAAAACCTACTGCTTCTAAACAATGCCATGCATGAACATGAACATGTACTGTGGTATACATGAATGTAATAAACTTTTTTATTTAAAGAAAAGATTGCAACCCTACAAGCTTAGATCCACAAATTGAAATACATGTACATATAAAAAGTTTACTGACACTTCATACATGTATGCAGTTTTAATTCTTCACACATCTTGGTGGATACAAAGCTCAGGAAAACTGTTAACTGGTTTGTCAGTAGATATTATCAAAAGCCAATTTTTGCCTAGAGACCTATTCTGTTTCAGATCAATAATACAAAAATAAACTTTATTTTCATTTCATCAATATAACAAAGTGTTCAACAATTAATACTAAAACAGGTAGAAAAGGAGAAATTGACATTGAACAAGTTTATGAGCCTCCTGTTTGCCACTTTCAGCAATTTTTCAGCTACATGTATATAATTGCATCCAGTTTTTATTGGGAAAGGAAGCCAGAGTACCTGAAGAAAACCCCTGACATTCAGAAGGAAAACTGGCAATCCTTGTAAATAAAGATTGGAGTCATCATGTGAACCCTGCCAGCAGTTAGACTCATATTTGCAACCTCATTGTTGACAGACCACGTGATCAATAGTAACTACCTTAACCACTCTGCCAAAAAGGTCCCCTGTAAAATATGAGTCATAATGAGTGCCAAAGTGCTAGAAAATAAACCTGTTGAAAATTTTGGTAAATAATTGAAAAGTTTTACAGAGAGGTGTGTAGTGTACATAGATTAAATTGCAGGAATCCTTATAACCCAAATGATTTGATAATCAACCAATATAATATCAAAGAAAAACTAGTATGGGGTGTCAGTTATATCACAGGAACCATGTACTACTACTATAATGGATTTGATAACCAGCCACATTAGGCTGTACAAAATAATAAGTCTGTTTGAGGTTACATGCTAGAAAAAAATAGGGTAGGTAGGTATAGGCATTTTCATTTTATTTCATTTTTTCATTTTATTTTTACAATTTTTATACAATAAGATGAATGTTTTTTGTCATTAGAACACAAGTTGAAAGAATTATAAATAAAGTCGAACTGGAGGTAGGAAATGACATCATTGTCAAACATGTATCTTTGTAAAATACACTTTTACAAATATTTAAAATTGAAAAACATTAAAATTAAATTTTTGTAATGTGATTGCAGCTATAATAATCATTTTTATTATGTTAAAATCTGCAGTAATTAATTCAACATGAACAAGATAATATTAAGCTATCTCCCACATCGAGTAATCTGCCCTGGAAATGGTCCATATTTTTTTTCTTTAAACTGCTTTACGCTGGTACTTGTATTTTTCTGGTATGTACAAAGCAAACGTCAAATGGAAACCAGTTTACACTGATTATTCCCGGCCCCTTCATTAAAAAAAATATGCCTGAAGACAAAAACATGATAATTTCTGAAAAAAAATTGGAATAAAATTAAAAGAGGGCATAGGACGATTGTTCATAATGACAGGACGTTTGGTGTGTTATTATTGAAAGCTTATAAAAAAATGACAAAAATCCATAAAAATCTTTACTTTTGAACACAGCAATTTTGGACCATATTTGGGATGATAAGTTGATAATTCGACTTTCTTAAATCCAATCACCCTCCTATGCAATCCCTGCAAACTGGAGAGCCAGTGAAGCCAGAGTTTCTAATAAAAACAAATGTCAGAACACAACTTTCTATTAAGTTCGTAATATTTTTACTTTCATTTTCAACTTTATATACCGATACAATGAAGTAGGGTCGCATCTAAATTTAGGGTCTGTCTGGTAACCGTAAACAGACATATATTTTTGTTTGGCCTTAATAGTAAGTTACAAGGCATTTAAAACATGGGAACCCTTATTGCTATAATGAACTTAATAACCAGTCAATTAAATACCTTAGACACTTAAGATTCCACAAACATTCATGAAGATTGGACAAAAACAGTTTGAGATAGATTGCAGACAAGGTGATTTTGCCATTTTTTGTATAAAAAGGGCCATATTTCTGAAGTGGCGGAAGCAATTTGGCGTTTTATCAATCTTGGTTAAAATATTATGCCCATAAACATTTCTGCCAAGTTCACGAAGATCGACAACAAATGTTTGAGTTAGAGAGCGGTCATACAAATTACAGGCACTTTTAGTGGAAAGTGGCAACATTTGAAACAAAATAGGATGGCTTATATAGAAAGACAATGCAAAACGAAAGCTGTGCTGTGCTGGTGTGCAAAGCCCACACTAAACATAAATTTATGGAAGGGGGTCAGGTTTAATACAGTTTTATGCCTTTCACATGATTTTAAAAGACAGTGCGTTGAGGAAAGTGCCCTAAATATCATCATGCAATACCATAAATCGCCTGATAGGATACATCTATACTAAACTTTACTGTGTCAATCCGACTGGTTTTTGCTTGACAAAATGGAAAACTGCTACCGCGTTTGGTCGAGTTTATGGTCCTTTTGTAAATCTTTTATTACACTTTTTGAAATCGAAAATTCTTGTCCACAGCTAAACGGCGTTGTGAAATGCGGCTGAATTTTCATTTTGGTAGATCAAATTTCCTAGGAAGTCAGCCATTTTTCTTTCTAAAGGGGTCTAATGTTGTTTACAAACGTTCGTCTGCTTTCGTAACGTACAATGGTATTCGGACAAACCTCGAGACTTTTCCCGCCTCAACTGCAGACGACATTACCCAAAGGATTTCGAATAGACAACAATGGAATTTTCCTAACATACACTTCCTTTCAAAACAAGGTCAAAATTTAGTATGGAAAATCGATGTATCAAAATGAAAATTCAGCCGCATTTCAGAACGCCGATTAACTGTGGAAAATAATTGTTGATTTCAAAAAGTGTATTCGGAGATTTACAAAAGGATCATAAACTTGACCAAATGCGGTAGCAGTTTTCCCTTTGTCAGTCAAATACCCGTCGGTTTGACTCGTTAAAGTTTAGTATAACTACCTCTCTTGAAAAGGGCGCATAAAAATTTTCCTTTTGTGTTCACTATTTACACATTTTGTAAATCTGACATAGCAAGCATTGCCTAGTACATATTTTACCTTAAGATATCAATATAAATTAGTCAGCAATTCTGAAACATTCATACGATAGTAATCAAATTAAACTTACATGTAGGATGAACATTTACATATCATTGGAATTGAATGGGTGAGTTATCGAGGGAAAATATATGCGAATCAATCTGAATATAAATGTCAGATTCGATAAAACTGATTTCGTCTAGTGTTTCTGTACATATTGTTTTGATAGCTTACCTTGTACCATATAAATGGTTTGGGACTAATTAATACGCATCGAATTCAATGTCGTCCGCCATATTGTTTCTATGTAATCAACTCTTCGTTATCAAACAAACGTTTGTGACAGAGTTAAGTCATTTGTAAATTTCAAACACCACACATTGAGAAAATGAGAATTCCGGACCAATTCCCGTACCAATGTTGAACTTTGTTTCGAGTACAATGCCATTATCAATGGTTTTTTGTTTTTTTTCTTCAGTCCAAAATTCGCAAATTTAACGAACAACGCGGACGTCTGAGACACATAACGCGGACGTCAGAGAAAACACCACACAAGTTAGATACAAGATACAAGATATTTTATTAGCAAATCACTGCGCCCAATATTGAGCATATATAATCATCATAATATGTACAATACAATAAGGTTAAGGGAAATAAGTAAAACTTTAAACATTTGCATGATTGGTAAAATTGTAGTAAAAAAATAATCATAATAGTAATGCAAATAATGATAAAAGCAGTTGTGTAAATTAAATTGGGTATTAAAACTAAAGGGGAAAGAAAAAAAAGAAACAGCAATTTCTCTTAGACACACGACATATTTCTTGAGGAAACACACCAATCCTATAATAGTAGTAATAATAATAATAATAATTATAATTATAATGCTCCATGGTTAAATATTTAATATTTGTTTTCTTAAATTTCTCCCAAGATAACTTCATATCAGATCTAAATAAGGTTGACTTTGACTCGATTACTTCTGATAATAATGTAGACTTGGCATATAGCCACTTTGAATCAGTGTTCATAAATATTGCTAACAAACATGCCCCGATTAAAAGTAGGAGAGCTCTACCTAAACCAGCCCCTTTTATGAATAGTGTCCTCCGTAAAGCAGTTTATAAAAAGAAAATGCTACATAATAAATATTTAAAGCATAGATCAAATACAAATTGGGAAAAATACAGGATACAAAGAAATCTAGTAAATAAAATAAAGAAAGACTCAATAAAGCAATATTTTTTTGAAAGATGTACAGGTGGCCCAAAATCAAATTACTTCTGGCCTACAATAAAACCATTCTTAAGCAACAAAGGAAATGTAAATAATAATGAAATAATACTAGAGGAAAATAACAAAATTATAAATGATCAGGACGAAGTGGCAACAACATTTAACAACTTTTTTATAAATGTTGCAAAAGATATTGGTCCTAACATAAAAACTGAAAATGATGAACACCCAAGTATTACAAAAATAAAAGAAAATAAGCAAAGTTTTGAACCACTTGTATTTAAAGAAATTGATATTGACTTCGTAGAAAAACAAATAAATAAAGCTAACATAAAAAAAGCAACAGGTAAAGATGGCATATCTCCAAAATTATTGAAATTGGCTAAACCAGCAATCAGTAAACCAATTACTAATCTGATAAATAAAACTATTAACTCATCAAAATTCCCTGTGAAATTAAAAGAAGCCCAAGTAGTCCCCTGTTATAAGAAGAATAATGCCCTAGATAAAAGTAACTACAGACCTGTCAGCATTCTACCTTACATTTCAAAATTTTTTGAGAGGGCTATAAATGACCAATTAACTGATTATTTTAATAAAATATTTCACCCTTTTCTCTCTGCTTTTCGTACTGGGTATGGATGTCAAACCACATTACTTAAAATAGTAGAAGACTGGAAAACAGCATTAGATGAAAATAAATGTGTTGCAGCAATATTAATGGACTTAAGTAAAGCATTTGACTGTCTCCCACACAATCTTCTTTTAGATAAATTAAAAACATATGGTCTTTCAGAAAAATCCCTTAAACTTCTTCAGGATTATTTGTCGGATAGGAAACAGTGTGTCAAATTGGGATCATCTTATAGTAACTGGGGAGAAATCTATAAAGGAGTGCCACAAGGCTCTATACTAGGTCCAGTTTTGTTTAATATTTTTCTAAACGATATTTTCTATTTTATACATGATACAACACTTTATAACTATGCAGATGACAACACTCTTTCCTATGCCGGATATAACCTTGATGAACTCATAACTAAATTGGAAACAGACAGCCTAATACTAATAGACTGGTTTACTATAAATCAAATGAAGGCTAACCCTGATAAATTCCAGGCCCTTGCCATTGGTAGTAAAACCCATGAACAAAACATAATTTTCAACATTAATAATAATGAAAATAAATGTGAAGATGAAGTAAAGCTCTTGGGCGTAACAATTCAACTGAAATTTAATACTCATATTGCCAATATCTGTAAAAAAGCTTCAAGACAACTAAACGTTTTAAAAAGAATAGGAAAACATTTAAATAAATTGGGTAGGTTAACAATATATCATTCCTTTATATTATCAAATTTTAATTACTGCCCCATAACATGGCACTTTTGTAGTGAACTTAATACAAAGAAAATGGAAAAACTCCAGGAGAGAGCCTTAAAATTTATTTACAATGATAACACCAGTTCTTATGAAGAACTCTTGGCAAGATCCAAAATGCCCTCACTAAAAATAAGAAGAATCAGATGTATTGCCATTGAGACTTTTAAAATAATTAATAAACAAAGCCCAGTCTATTTACATGATTTAATTGAAATTAAACAAAACAAATATAATTTTAGACACCAGAATACAGCAAACATACCAAGAGACAGAACAACAAGGTATGGTTTAAACTCATTTAAATATTTTGCAGCTAAAACATGGAATGACTTGCCAGACCATTTCCGAAATGAATCATCCTTTTCTCAATTCAAAAATTTTATAAATTCTTGGAATGGCAAGTCATGTCACTGCTCTGCATGCTGCTCATAAATGCTTTGTTACAAATATTATCATAGCTTACATGTAATTAAACTCGGATGCTTTGTCAATAAAACAGCTTGCTAATCAGTGCTTCTCTGATTATAACTGTCTTCACTAAACTATTTTAATGTATTTAGTGCCTGTGTCTATGTATGCATGCTTGTGTGATCCATATTATATGCATTTACATGTTTTCTGTTTTCTTTTGCTGCTATTATAGTGCTTGGTATGTAATAATGCCAATACTTGTCTGTCACCTTTTTTCCTACAAGTAAATTATAGTATCTACTGTAGTTTCTTATTCAAAGTTGTTAGATATCCATCCTGTTTTTATGTGTTTTCACCTTCTTTTTATTTGATCAAAGTTCCTAAGTTATGATTCCATATAATGTTATCTTAACCTCTGTGATTTTTCAAATAAAGTAAGAGGCTATGGCTAATGTATGTTGTATGAATGTATATGTAATATGTCTGTAGTGCTTATTTAGGTATATGTATGTTGCAGTTATGTAATGTAGTCTGTCAGTAGTGCTTATTTATATGGGTGGCAAATGTATGTTTGCATGTATGTATATGTAGCTTGTCAATAGGCCTTATTTATGTACTGTATGTCGGTTAAAAAGCTCTTTAGAGCTTATGTTATGTGTTGTTAGTGTACCGACTTTAAATAAAACTTTTGTCTTGTCTTGTCTTGTCTTATTAAAAGTTGATGTTATTTTAAACAATAGTTTTATTAAATCTTCATCTTCTGCTGACATGAGCCAAACAAATTTATTTTTGTTTGAAAGACTTTCAAAATTCTTATATTTTTCGGATATGGAAAAAAAAACTTTAGGATTTGGAGAAATGTTTGAAAATTTTTTTCTTAGTTTAAAAAGTGCTTTGAAACCTTTTTTATAATGTTCCTTTTTCGCAGTGGTAAATGAACCAGAGGACGAGAAAACAATGCCTAAATACTTGTATTCTTGGACATTTTCTAGTAATTCTTCATTATATCTTATTTTTACATTGCTCTTACGGCCTGATTTGTTGAATATCATTACTTTAGTTTTCCTTATATTGATGTTCATTTTCCAATCTTGGGAGAATAATTGTAAAGAGCCGACACACTTTTGTAAACCCTTTTCTGTTGTTGATAGTAATACTACATCATCTGCATACATCAATGCATTTAATTTATTTGAATTTAAAAATACTGGGTCACAAGAATTATTAAAATATTCTGTAAGATCATTCATATAAATGTTGAATAAGGTAGGACTTAGGTTATCGCCTTATCGTACACCTATTCCACAGTCAAAGAAGTTAGAAGTTCGTGTAGTACGCTGGATGCATATGAAAACTGGTAATTCAGGATCTTTGTGAACTTTATAAAACTGATAGAGAAGGGACAGAAGGAGTTTTGGATAGCAAATACAACATTAGTAACAACATTGATAACTCAGTTATTAAGGGTGACCAAGACGAAAGACTAAATATGTTTAATAATATAGGTACGGAGAGGAGGAATCAATATACCTTTCCTAAGAGAATATATACACCAGTTAATGACAATAGGCGGCTGTCAATCAACCGTAGTAACTCATCTAATCGCTCTATTTACGACACTGAGCAAGTTCAGATAACAGTTAATCCAGAAGCTTTAATAGACACTCCTAAATGTAAAAAAAAGGAAAACCAAGAAAAAAGACAATATTGATACAGAGGAACAATTAGCTGCTTGTAGAGCACGTATTATTCTTGAGGCACGAAATAAGGACTATGTTTACAATCACGGAAGCTATAGAATACCAGCACCTGCTACGAAGGAACTTACCAAGCTAGATTACAAACACCTGTACTGCCCATTAGACCGCATGGGATACACCATCACCCGCAACCGGTACAACACTTACACTTTCCGGCTTTTCAACTACCTCGTCTGGAAAATCAGTTAGGCCATCAGAGAGCAACCTACACCACTGAGTTCCAACAACAACAACTATATACGCCTCATACCATAATGCTGTCTCACCCCGACAACAGACAACATTCAATCAGCAGAAGAACGAGGCTATACCTCAGCCTATACAGTAACCCAGCGTATACAAACAGTTAACCATAATCAGTCATCAGAGCCTCATTGTTGTAAGTCGACAGTTTGTATGCCGCAGACAACAACAGATGTTCATGGAATGAACAATGATGGATCACAATCTTCCCAAATACCACAGAACCCAGTATCATTAAGCGTAAATCAGGCTCAACTGTCAGAACTCAAACCAACATCAGCTAGGCATAGAGAAAACAAGATAGATTACAGATGACTAAAATATCTCTGAATACATCAGCCAATAATTTGACTCAACCAATAGAATGCCATGGTAAGCCACAAGTAACACCTGCTATCCACAACCAGAGCGAAGTCGGAAAACAACAAATACAACTACCTCAGAACCATTTGATTACAAGAATGCATGTAATGCTAGGCATTCGATAGACAATGTGACCTGTTCCACAAGCGAGACAATTACTAGTAAAAGCAACAATTTTTTAGAACAAGGCCATGCTCCAACCAACCGAGTGCGGAAAATGCAATCATTATAGGAACTTTAAATATACAGCACGCAAATACAGTACTTGCACCCGTAAACGCAACACTTTGACTGATTGAGAACTGATTGGTGACGGATTTTGGAACGCTGACGGATCGCTGACTGATTGATGATGAATACATCCGTCCAAAATTATGAATCCGTCATTACGTTGGTAACCGTCAGCGATCAGTTCTATCAGTGCGATCCAGAATCATTTAATTATATGCATAAATCGGTCAGTTTATTGACGGATACGTATACATTAATAATTAAAAGATAAAACGAATTCTGCGTGATTTGTATATTATAAATGCATTTATAATAAAATTTATAATAAAATAAACGCAAGTATTCAAAAGAATAGTTAATACAATGTCTCGTTCTTAAAAATAACATAAGTAAACATATTTAAAGAAAAAACTATTTTCTTTATATTATATAATAAAGCAAATTTCTTTAAAGCACATATTTGCGGGTTGCGCCCCGTAAACCTAAAAAAAACTTTGATTTAAGGCACATCAGTAGCGACGAGGTAAATGTTTTATTTTCGTAATCCTTTACTGATTCTCTTTTTTTATTTCCGCGACTTGTGATTTCGGCCTATTTTATATTCTGCGACCTGTTACATGTATATTTTTTGTCGTATATTAAGCCGACCCGACCCCCCCCCCCCCCCCCCCAATTCAGTAACAGATTATTTTCATTTAGGAAAGGACGTGGCCTCTTTTTGACATCATTACTAGTTACTTAAATGTATGCCTACGTGTTTTTTTTATTCTACAACATTTTAAATACAATTATAAAACTTGTGTATAAACAATTGTTGACCTGTTGAACAAGCTTTGTCAATCAAAACAAATTGTTTACTAAACAAAAACAAATTGTTTACTAAACAAAAAGTTGTATTGTAAAATATGCAGCGATTTTGGTCGCAAGTTTTATTTGACGGGCAATAAAAGAAGTTAAAAAGTATAATTACAATTACGCTGGATTGTTTCATTAATTTCATGGCTTCCATTTTTTATTGGGGCTGGGTTGGGAGGCAGCCGGAGTACACGGGTTAAAACGGACAAGTCAATACAGTTGGAGTCGGGCACACCCTATCTGCAGTCGTTCGAAAATCCGCAACCTGTTTATAGGCATGTAATAACTAGTAGATGACTAACCAATCAGCCACTGAGGCCCTAATAACGCCGGGGAGACTTGTCTGTGAATACTGCAGTTAAGCGTAAAAATGTGTTACAGATAGACACGTGTTATAGTAATTTTTTTTTAATAAAACGTCGGATTGAACATTGTCATTACAGTCATATCGATAAAACAGAACCTTTTCAAAACGTACCCTTGTCATTCAATTTGAATAACTTATTTCATTGATTGATTGATTGGATGCTTGCTTTTCTTTCAGCAAAGGTGTTCAGATTTATTCATGACGAGAATAAGTTAAATATCAATTAGATTTGTTTGTTTGTTTGTTAAAATATTGTTACGCCACTTTCAGCAATTTTTGCAGCTATATCATGGCGTCCAGTTTTTATTGGAGAGGAAGCTGGAGTACCCGGAGAAAACCCCGGTCCTTCGGTAGGAAAAGTGGCAATCTTTGTCAATTCAGTCGAGTGCACCCTGCCCGCCTTGAGACTCGAACCCGCAGCCTCAGTGTTGGCAGACAACGTGATCAATAGTAGACTACCATAACCAGTCGGCCACCGAGGCCCCCTCATTCAATAAGAGAAAGATGGGAAAAAGGTCAAACATTTTGAATTCAACTGGAAAAATAAGTTGTATGGGTATGGGCGGAAAATTTTAAGCCTTCTCCTTTTCGAAATCTTCAAAAGAGATATTTAGCGTGCTCTTGACGTAATGGGGAAACTAGCACGTAGATGCGAGAGATAACTGAGATGTGAAAATTCAACTTTTATATTAAACAAATGCAATAAGCAAATAAAATGCACAGTAAATAAAAGAGTTCAAATACAAACGGAATGTCCAGTACTATTGCACAATACGGAAAATCACGGTATAATTATAAACTGTTAAGATTCCTTACGGCTGCCGCAAAGTAAACTTTCGGATATCCGAACTCGCTAACAAATATTTCTGTAGACTTTTATATCACAATTTCAAAACAAGTTGTCACTCACACCTGTCATGTCGAGACCTGTCAATTAGTTATAACAACAGAGTACATAAACTAAAAGAAAATTAAGTTCAGTCTAATCTTATAATCCGTTAATTGAAATGTTAATTAAAACGTAAAAGCCATACATAGAAATTGTTTGATATTTTTTTAAAATGATATTTCCTCATATATTGTACAATTTTACACCATGACACTCTCTAAACACGTCACTATGGTTCGCGGCAATTCTATTATGTCCTGAACCACCCCCCCCCCTTTTCCCAAAAAAACGTGATACCTAGTAACTAATTTCAAACACTTCTGAATTTAAAGGAAACCATTTGTACTTATATATCATTAAATATCAAATGACTATAACAGACATCGTACAATAAACAAATTGTGACGGCTAAAATGCGAAAGCAGAATTAATTTTAAAATTATGGTACATGTTTGCGTCTTTAACTCGGGAGCTTTTATTCTTTATTTGACATTTAATTCTGTGTAAATTCATGTGACACAACAAGACAGTGAATAAAATATATAAATAGATGTATTCGCTTTTGTCGTAAATCTTTCTCAGTATTATACACGGAATTCTTAGGAATTGTGGCACAGAAGGAAAACTGATCAAACCACGACAAATGATCTTTTTACGCGTTTATAATAAAAAACCTCGACCGCGGTGGTTAAGGTAGCAGTAATCTAGTATTGATCACCGAGTTGTCTGTTCGACCCTTACAGCGAGGGGTGTGCTCGACTCATCCCTAAATTTGCAAAGAGAACCAGTTTTCCTATCGAAGGTTTGCTGTTTCGTTGGGTACTGCAGCTCTTCCTTATAAACACTCGACGCCATATTAAATAGACTAATATAATGTTTGAAAATAGTGTTAAACTAACTTCAATCATACATACAAATAATGCTAACGCGAAAGCGCGACATGAAAAAAATGTTACTATTCCGCCATCGTCTTTCTCGCTTTTTCCGCTTTAAAAAATTTCGAAGTCAAATACGAGATGTACGCCTTGTCACGCGAGGTCAAATATTTTTTTAATTCATTGTGTGTGTGTTTTTTTCCATTTCTTTTTTTTTTTATAAAATTGCACTATGTGATGTTTATATTCCGTCACAGATGCATTAGTTATATATTGGGGGAATTTCCATTAATGATTTATAACTTTAGACTCGACATTTTCCGCTTTAAAAAATTCGAAGACCAATACGAGACGTACGCCTTGGCACGCGAGGTCAATTTGTTTTAAGTCATTGTGTGTGTGTTTTTTTATAATTATTTTGTTAATAAAATGACACTATGTGATGTTTATATTTCGTCATAGATGCATATATAACTAGTAATAGATTGGGGGAATTTCCATTCGTATTTTTTATAACTTTAGACCTGTTTTAGTCTTATTATTAGGTTAAACGAGCCATAAATGAGGACATAACAGTTGACATTTGTATACTTCTAATATTTGCGAGTGAAACGAATTTTCACATTTCGAAATATTGATTACACTAACCGGAAGTTGAATGGACGGATTGGAGCGATCAGTCCAAATCGATCCGTCAGATCAGTCAAATCGTTCCGAATCCGTCAATTAACGGATGGGCGGATTGGGAACGATCTGACGGATTGGGAACGATTTGGCTGATCTGACTGATTGATAACTGATCGCTGACGGATTTTGGAACGCTGACGGATCACTGACGGATTGATAAAAGTGTTGCGTTTCAATCTCAAGAACTGTACCAAGTCATTTTTCCTAGTGATCAATACATCGAGAGTGTGACCGTGCTGGTGTGTAGATCCCGTGACGTGTTGTGTTGTCCATGATCGTCGAGAGTATGCGAGAATTTTCTAGCGTCGAAATCGTCCAGATGAAAGTTTATGTCGCCAGTTATGATCAATTCGTCCAACAGAACAACAATACGATCTAGAAAATCAGACCATTCATCGAAAAACACAGTGTTTCGGAAATTGTTAGTTCTTGATGGAGGTGGGCGGTAAATCACATATAGTAGAAATTTTCCTTTACGCTACTATCTTTACACTCGAGCTATTCGAAATGCGAGTATTGTCTGTTATTATTTGATATTTGTTCTATAGTCAAGTTAGTGTTGTACACGATCGCTATACCACCACCACGTTTGCATGATCTGGAAACATGATGTATGCTGTAACCGTTTGGCTTCAATTCAGATATTACGCTTTTGTAGATGAAGATCCCAATGGTTACATACGAACTACGCTTTGTTTTTAACTGATCTGCAATTTATGGTCGAAAGGGAAATTTCCTTCCTGGAAATATACACTTCGGCCTTCTTAATGGATGTAAGATTTAACAGATTGGGTTTCGTAGCATGTCTCTTGTTGAGTGATCTGTTTGACACTACTTCAATCGGAAAGTTTTCAGAAATAGAGGTTAAATTTTCCGACGATGCCAATTCAATCAAGTTATAGCGATTTATGCCTTCTGAATGTTGTTTCGAAAATTTTCTACTAAGATTTACAACCGGTTCAATAGGTCGAAACACTCTCGAGCCAGCCTTTAGTCCGCGCCTTGTACGACAATAAGGTTTCACGACGTGTGCACTGTATTTGTCATTTTAACCACCGTGCGCCGTGGCTAAAAATAATCTCCTCGTATGAAATGAGTTCATGGCGATCGATACTGTTTACAACTAATAGAAATTAATGATGATGTTTTTGGTGTACATGTAATAAAAGAACTCGGACTGATGACTCTTTTCGTTCAGTGTTTAAATGAAGTGTCTTCATGCAAAATTTCAAACGGTTGCGTTTCATAACAATGTCATAAACACTATAAATGTCACTTACATTAAGGAAGCAGGCATTCAGCGCGTCACATATACCCTTCAGTTATTATTCATACCTCACGGTTACAACCTGCGAGCCACATTTGCAGGCAATTCAGTTCCTGGAATTCGGTCATTTGTCTTGGACGTCTCAGGTACAACAAAATGGACATTATTGTACCTATTAAAGGTTTCACAGACACTGATTGGTTTGAAGACAATGCAAAATATCTGGCTGACTTTTTGGTAGTTAGTGTGGCTTCAAGTATGTTTTTTAATACTGGGCAGTTCTTACTTATTTCTGTAAATTTCTCTTTCCAGTAATTTTTTAGGGGCCTCGGTGGCCGAGTGGTCAATGTAGTTCGTCTACTATTGATCACGTGGTCTGTCAACACTGAGATTGCTGGTTCGATTCTCACTGCAGGCAGGGTGTACTCGACTCCAATCTTAATTGACAAGGATTGCCAGTTTTCCTACCGCAGGTCGGGGGTTTTCTCCGGGTACTCCGGCTTCCTCCCCCAATAAAAACTGGACGCCATGATATAGCTGAAAAATTGCTCAAAGTGGCGTTAAACACCACCAAACAAAAAAAACATTTCCTCCAGATTTTTACCTCCTTTAAAACAGACTTTCTGCCTTCCCATTATTTGTAGCTCATTTTATACTTTATTTGCAATATAAATGTTTACAGCTTTCCTGAATCCATCTTTACAGTTCATCAAGGTATCAACTGCCCTGATATATTGCCGCCTAAGGATATATTTACATGCACATGTTACGTCATTTTGTTTCTTGTTATATTTCACAGTTGTCTGTAAGTAAAATAATTGTTTTCTTAATCCATGATATATGAAAACATAATGTTTCTACTTCCGGATAAAAATTCCTATCATTGTGCATGCAAGGTCCTCTCTGCACACTGATAAAAAAATATGAAAGCTGTTTGACTGTACCAGCTATCCACTGGGAAACAGACAGATATAATTTGGTCTAATTATCAACTTTGTATTTTGATGCTGTTTTAAAAGAACATTAAATACTCAAAGAAAAATAAAAAATGCTAAATTGTAAAGTTTTTGACATATATAGAAATGTGTGTTGAGATTGTCAATGTGTTTTAAAGTTATAATTATTTAAGT
The DNA here is from genome assembly GCA_944474755.1 of Limnoperna fortunei. NCBI lineage: Eukaryota > Metazoa > Mollusca > Bivalvia > Mytilida > Modiolidae > Limnoperna > Limnoperna fortunei. The sequence goes on from OX104125.1 coordinate 27,539,777, forward strand.
ATAAGTTTATACATTCACTATGCATACTTTTACCATTAATACATTGTATCTAGAAAAATAATATTTCACATATAGTGTACCTTTTTGGATGCCAAAATCTCCTCTCCATCCATTAATTTAATGTGTTTAGTCTACAAAAAAATTTAAGTAGGTTTGTTTTTGTCTAAGTATACTATATGTATTAGTATTAGTTTTAAAAATTCTTTTTTTCATTTTGTGGTCTGTTGGCTTTTTCAATAAGATGCAGATGTTTACAACAGAATGTTCATAACCTGTACTAGTTGTGATTTCATTTAACATTGTTGCTAAAGATCTGGGTATGTTTTCATTCCACAGTGAATAATTTCTTAATAATACTTGTTAGGTGGGGTTTTGGGGGTTGGTGTAATTGTGTAAAGACTTCATGGTACAACTAATGGGCTATATATATTTTGGTATTTACTGCATAATAATATGTTCGCCCTACTTACCTTTTAGGGTGATGACAAGCGTTGTCTCTTAATTTTCCTTGGTATTACATAGGGGCTTCTGATATTTATTTCTTTGCCAAATATCCACTTTTATTCATTGAAGCCTTCAGTTTAGAAGATGCATCCAATTTCATTGGTGTAGATTTCGTCATCGTCACCAACTGCCAGGAACACGATGAGCAAATGAACCTTTTTTCTCATCTGGCGTTAACATGACCTGAAACTCCTGTTCTATTACATCCTTTACAGTTTTATCTACATCTTTCCATTGTATACGCGACTCCAAACTTTTCCTATTGAACCCTTTGTCTATTATTGTAAACTTCTTCCCACACGAGCAACAACCCTCCATCTCCATTGAAAAAACATACGATTTCCCGCGAAACTGTCACTCGTAGTAAACATCGTAGTAAGCGTAACCACATTTGGCACGCTCCACCCCCTTATATCCCGAGAGATTTTACGTTATCTATCATTGCGAATTTACTACAAAATTTTACGCGACGAAGTGACCAAAAGTCCAAAATAAGTGTTTCAGCAGTCAAAACGAACGGATTTTAGATAAACAAGTGTGGATTCATATAGTTTCATTATATTTAAGGTAAAAAGAACGTTTTAATCACGTACGCGAAAATAAATTTTGCTCCATTACGAGCAATGGGACCTCTTTGTAGCTCCGTCCATAAAAAGGGAGCCACATTATTGTAGCTACTAACTACCTATCTTGAAAAGGTCGCATAAAACTTTTCCTTTCGTGTTTACTATTTACGTGTTGTAAATCTGACATAGCAAGCGTGCCTAGTACATATTGCACCGTAAGATATCAATATCAATTAGTAATTCTGACACATTCATATACGATAGTAATCTTAGGATGAACATTTACATATCATATGAATTGAATGGGTGAGCTACCTAGAGAAAAATATATGCGAATCGATCTGAATATAAATGTCAGATTCGATAAAACTGATTTCGACTACTGTTTCTGTACATATAGTTTTGATAGCTTACTTGTACCATGTAAATGGTTTGGGATTAATTAAGAGGTCATTATCCTTTTGGATAGCCTGAGTAAAAGTAACCGGACGGGCGAGACATCAAAAAGTTTTATTAAAAAAATCTTTCTTTCACGTAAAATTTCATATATGGGGCATTACACCTATAATGCTAAATTACATAAAAATGGAGACAAAAGTATACCTGTCCACGGATTTTTTTCGGGAAAATTACCTTAAAGTTTAAGAATGGTTTTTCTACTTTCATTTCAGTGTTGTGGTCACATTGTACCACATTACACACTTTAGGAAGTGCTTCCACTGTAAAGACATTGACTGGAAAAAAATATATTCATGTTCTACAGCAATGCCATACCTTTCAAAATATCCAACTCTTAAGCAATAGCAGTTATAGGCAAAAGCAGAAACAAAAGAGAAAAATGGGACTATTTTTTCATCCTGCCATCTTTTGACATGCACCGGAAATTCATTACATGAATAGGATAATGACCCCTTTAAGCAAAGCCAACAGTTCCGGATTTCCACCAAAATTTTTTTATATGTTATTTAATGATTCTGTAAATAAAATAAGCATGCAGTTTGAATATATTGCTACTCAAATAAAAATTATGACAGTTTCCAAAGATGTGGTGAAACCTTGTTTTAGCAATTTTTAACTGATAAGGACAGTAAGTGTATAATTTTTTTCTTCTGTTCAACAATTTTGGCACAACAGTCAAAATATCACCTTTTTATGAGAGTACAGGTGTAATAGTTACCAAATAAGCAGAAACACATCTGATAAAAGCAACTTTTTATCAAGTGAGGGCTCATTTGAATATAGGGGGGGTTGAAAACAGTCGGTTCTGTTGCTATGACGGTATGATATAAAAATTAACATTTTTCCTCACAAAAGAAAAAAAACTAACTAAAAAAGCTTTTCTTAGCTGTAATGAGTGTATAAATGAACTTATTAAGTAGAAATACACCACAATGGAATTCAGGTTGAGAAGCAGAGGTCTCTTTTCTGTAGCTTATACTTTAATAAAACTATGCACAAAGTAGAGTAATGACTAGTTTTAAGAAAACTGACATATAATTTTTATACAAAAAGACTCATTGGCATCTTTTCAGTCCTTTTTGCATGCCAAGTCACTGAAAAAGTAGAAAACATAGCAACTGACTAGACTGATTGGTTCAAAGTACCCAAAAGAATACTAGATTCACAGACTTTACATTAAAACGGCACATTGCAAATGATGCCTACCCATGCCAAATAATTACCTAGAGGCCAGAGGAATGAATAAACACTACATATTGATTAAAATACTGCTGTATAACCTTCTTTTAAGAAACAAAATGAATACATTTAATCTTTAGTTACAATCTTCAAGGTACGATACATGTTTCTGTCTAGCAATAAGTGCTGGTACATGAAATAGGATCATGGTTTACCTTTATTTAATCAATTTTTGGTCTGAAAGGTATTATTAATACCAGTAATACATTTTTATTTCATGTCACCTTGGGTTCTACCTTACTGTACTCTATAGAATTGTTAACAGTGTGCTTTTTGCAAAAATAATAACTTTTTATGATACCATAGGCCAAAAAGTCAAATTTTACTGCAGATAATGAAACAGACTATAACTATAAAACCTGAAGATATATTTTGCAGAAAACATGTTTTCCTATAATGAGTTCTGGTACCCTTCCATAAAAAGTACCCGACAAATGGGATTTGTGTATTTGACCAATTTGTAAATTTTGCTCTTACAGAGGTCATTATCCTTTTGGATAGCCTGAGCAAAAGTAACCGGACGGGCGAGACATCAAAAATTTTTATTAAAAAAATCTTTCTTTCACGTAAAATTTCATATATGGGGCATTACACTTATAATGCTAAATTACATAAAAATGGAGACAAAAGTATACCTGTCCACGGATTTTTTTCGGGAAAATTACCTTAAAGTTTAAGAATGGTTTTTCTACTTTCATTTCAGTGTTGTGGTCACATTGTACCACATTACACACTTTAGGAAGTGCTTCCACTGTAAAGACATTGACTGGAAAAAAATATATTCATGTTCTACAGTAATGCCATACCTTTCAAAATATCCAACTCTTAAGCAATAGCAGTTATAGGCAAAAGCAGAAACAAAAGAGAAAAATGGGACTATTTTTTCATCCTGCCATCTTTTGATGAATAGGATAATGACCCCTTAATACGCATCGAAGTCAATGTCGTCCGCCATAATGTTTCTATGTAATCAACTCTTCGTTATCAAACAAACGTTTGTGACAGAGTAAAGTCATTTGTAAATTTCAAACATCACACATATAGAAAGTAAAAATTTCGGACCAATTTTCGTACCCACGTTTAACTGTGTTTCGTGTCAATGCCATTATCAATGTTTTTTTGTTTTTTCTTTAGTCTAAGATTCGCAAATTCAACGAACATGGCGGACATCTGAGAAACAGATAACGCGGACGTGCGAGAAAACAACACACAAGTAACATGAAGAAGACTGCATTTGCAGGAACCCGGGCTTTTAAGTATTAAAATGTTTGTCACCATTCCATTTTAAACAATTTTGCGACATTAAAATAAAAGCAATAAATCTAAGACCTGCCCATATGTTGGTAATATTGTAAAAACAATTACTGAACGGAGAAACGTTTTAAATGATTTGTTCACATTATTTTATTTCACAGTATATTTAGATAGAAAATGCAATTACAAGAAAACGGTATCAAATCTCTACTAATTACTAGTAACTCCTCAACAATCAATTTCCGATTATTACTGGGAGGCAGTAAACAGCTAAGTGATCCTTAGTATGTTAATCCGTTTTCTTCGAATAAATATCTAAATATTTCCTCGAGTATGTGTTCCTCAACTGAAACATGTTCAATCTTAAAGCAATATTTCACGTGGTTAATGTTAAAAGTATTAAGAACGAACAACAGAAAAAGAAGGCAGGCATAACTTCCGGATCTATGAATAATATCTTATTATATCAAGGGGCGAAGTAATTAATATTGAATACAAAAATTAGCAAGAAATCTGACAGAATACTCAAGGAACGAAATCCAGATTAAAACAACATGAAACAAAATCCACAAAAAAAGAACGAATAACAAAATAGAAACCATGGCAGCAATCAGGTGCTCCGTACGAGGCAGCAGTGGAAAATTCATACGTGCATATATAACACTTAATTTTTGCTTTAAAATCAGCCTTAGTATTACATATATATTATATATTACATATGTATATACAGCAAGTGACATAAATTAACTTACTTGTTGAAACAACATCGGATTTTGTGCATAAACATGTAATGCATCAATCTGTATTATACAAAGCCAATTACTTATGGTACTTAATACTGAACATGGTTAAAGGAAACTGACAATCAGGCGAATATGATACACAAATGACAATTATAGACATGACCCACTTTGGATTGGGCCAAGAGGGTCTGTTGATCTCATCAGCGGGATCTGTTGATGCTTATTTTGGCCTCATGTCTGACCACACAATAGACCTCTGTTGAAAAACAGGCAGTTGTCATGGTAACAAACACCCTTAAAAGCCTGAAAAATTGAACACTTAATACTGTAAACTCAGACACTGATATTGAACTGATATTGAACCCTAGAAAAAAAGTGGTATAAAAGATTTCAACACTACAAGATCCACAAATTGAAATACATGTACATTTACAAATTTTTACTGACACTTCATAGGAATTTTAATTCTTCATACATCTTGGTGGATAGAAAGCTCAGGAAAACTTTTAACTTGTTTGTCATTAGATCTTGTCAAGTGTCAATTTTTGCCTTATTCAATTTTGTTTCAAATAAAAAAAATAATTATTATTGCAAAAATTGATCAGATCTTGAGGGATCTTTCTACATGTTTGTCTGCCTAACTATATTCCTAGATTATGGTAAGACATTCTTAATTTACTTATTAATTTATGAAATTTGAGAATTAAAGGAAATAAATGAAATTCTTCTATTCTAATATTATTTTTGTTATAAATTTAAATAAGAATAAAATATAACTTTCATTTAAACATGATTTTTTATTTTTGTTTAGTTATTGATTAAATTTTGATATTGTGTCTTTAAAGTATGTTTTTATTATTTTTATTTCTTTTATATATGTATTGCATTTATTTAGTTGGTGTATTACTCTACATCTTTTATGACGTCCTTAATACATGTATGCCTATATCATGAATATGTATTTTCAGTACCTAGGAATTTGTTTACATCTAAACTTTTCCCCAATACAGGATTTATACCACTTGAATGAAATCTTGCAAATAATACACAACAATGTTATTGTTTCTTTTCACTAATCTAGTTTTTGTCTATCTCTCTCGCCCATAACAAGTGACTTGAAAAAATGACGTAAGAATACTACCTGTTTTACAAAATCCTGTTTTACAAAACACTTATAAAGCAAACAAGCTTGTATTCTATTGTGTTTAGCAATATTTGTTAAAAGATCAGCAGTACAACAGACACAATAACAGACTATCAAAATACATATAGACAAAATGGAAGAACACGTATACTTCGAGCCACTAGAAGAACACCTATACTTGGAGCCACTAGAGGAACACGAATCCGTAGGTTTTAATAGACCTTTAACTAGAAGTAATCAGACACCAATCGCACAGCATTAATATTTAGAAGTATAGAAATCAAGAGAAAAAAATGTTTCTTATGCATCGGAATTTTTATTGGTAGTGTTCTTGCTGGAATTATAACATTCTCAGTGGTTAAATATAGTGGAACAGTATTGTCATGTAAGTAAGTAAAGTAGAATTGTACTTTTGATTTGGTCAGATCTCAGTTCCTTACGCATGATATATATTGTACATTTTACTAAATACATTGGTTTTAGAAATCAGTGTAAGCATCCATGTCAAAGTTGAAGGTTATGATCTCACTGTCCTGTACTGAATTCCAAAACATCACAAAAATCAATACAAACAACGTTTTATATCTGGACCGTATAAATGTACTACCAAAATTAATTTTAAAGCTCCTCGCCACCACTATTTGAACAGCAATTAAATCTGGCCTTCACATATGCAGTGACACTTGCTTCTCCGGGAGTGGTATAAATGAAATGCGGGTCCTAAATATTATAAAGACTTGATAGACATCTTAAGGTCTGGATCTCTTCAACCATGTAACAGCATTAAAATCTTTGATTTTTCGACACGCTATACGGCCATCCCATATATGCAGCTTAAAACCGGATTTAAAGATCTTACTAAAAGCTGCTTTTGCAAGAAAAACCAAATGAGACGATATAAATACCTGTCAATTAGTCATGAGAGAATTTACTTTGTCATCAATGAATCTAAGTCAAAGAATAAATTCACTACACTGGAGAGCAAATTTGTCAATTATAAAATTTTCTGATTAACATAATTGTCATGTTTTTCAAAAGACTGTTGGTATTCCAGTTGGTTCTAATTGTGCACTTCTCCCAGCCGACCAGAGTTTATACTCTTATATGAGGCTGATTTCCTAAAAGACTTTCTTAAGAAGAAAGAAAAGTCACTGGTCCAAACCTTTTATTTCATGTTCCGCGACATTTTTTGTCCCTCAACAATGCTAAATTCGTTGACTTTGAAATCTATCCAAGCGAACTATAAGTTAAGGCCACCACGAATACACATAAGTCGGCTTTTTACTTGGACATTCTTCTAGGAATAGACAGGGAACACTACAAACTAGACTCTACGACAAACGTGATGACTACAACTTTCCTATTATCAACTTTCCGTTTGTTGATTGCAAAATTTTTGCAGCTCAATCAATATTAGATGACTATCTTCCTTAACCAATCGGCCACTATGTGTCCCACTAATCTGGAGCACAGTTTTTATTATTGAAGTATATAATGATTACATCACTTTTACCTCTAATACTATATTAAATAGAAAATTCAAAATTGGCATAATTACATACCCTGTACTAGTAATGTAGTACAAATAAACTTATGGAGAATTACAATGTCTTCTTTGTGAGATGGAGAGGATTGTATTTTATTAAATTGTATAAAAAAGTATTGAATGGTAATAGTTTCAATTATATTTGTGCAATCATATAACTCTGCCACCATGTTACAGTATATGCAAGACACAAAGCAAATCCTAAAGCAAGATCAAAGCAGTAATCAGTAAAAACGTTGACCTGTTTTTTAAATATTAAATAACATTGTCCTTGATTCATGCTATATTAAGTTAAAAGTAGGTAGTATTTAGCGCGATCTTAGAACAAGACAAGGAATAATGCGCTGTAAATAAAATCTAGAAAATTCCCCCAAAAATTGTGTTACAGTTACTTTTAAATACTAGGGTCTTACTTGTAAATGTCATATGAAAGCTATCAGAAATGATAGATAACTAATAAATCTGCATTATAATGTACTGTTATTATACGAAAACTATTTTATCTTACCAAATATCCACAAACAACTCCGCAATTGTCTTTTTGTATATTTTTGTATTAAAATATTACATTTTGTAACAATGCCATCAATCTGGAGGCCCGGCATCTGTAATTTCATTATATATGTAGAAAACAACATTTATTTTGTACCTTTGAAACCAGTTTATGTTATTTATTTATTTTTATTGTACTGCCTCGGTGGCCAAGTGGTTAAAGATTAAGTGATTTTTTCGTGTACTCTGGTTTCCTCCCCAATACAAAACTGGACGCAAAAATACAGCTGAAAAATGCTGAAAGTGGCGTAAAACATCATTCAAACAAATTAACAAAACAATCTGGAAGACCAGCATCTTTAATTTAATCTAATAAAGCGAACACCATTTGTTATACTTCCACCTTTTTGAAAAGAAATAGATTATTCATAATAATACAATATTCATTATTTGATTCTGAAGTGCTTAAGGTTTGGTTGTGGACATTTTAAAAATATACAGTCGAACTTCAGTAGCTCGAACTCGGATGGCTCGAACACCCGGGATTTCTCGAACACCTATCAAAGTACGGATTTTTCCCCCTATATAATCAATGTTAAAATAACTTCGATTTCTCGAACACCGATTTCTCGAAAACTCGGACTAAATCAGCAGTCCCAATACTAAAAATCCATTGAAAAAAACATGAATAACTCGAACTCAAATTATTGACAGCTTGCATGACTAATTGGTCGTAAAAGGTGTAAAGATCGAAGCCATACCTGAAAAATGCCAAGCTTGATCTTTAATGATATAATCCCTAATAATTAACCTAATTTTATCAATTTGTATTTATGTACTCATTTGTAGGCAAATTTGTTGAAGTAGGTTTTAATTAATTTAAATGTGCGCCAATTAATTGCTATCAAATCCGAATCGAGGCCATTGACATAATTACGTAATGCCATTATACTTATCAATCCTCGTGTATAAAACTAAACAAGAAATATAACAGTAAACATTTTTATTTTAATAAAAATCAAAATACGTACTTAAAAATAAGATTTATATATGAAATGCAATGAAGAAACACAATTTTATTAATCCAATGTAACACAGGAAATTAACTGAAATATATAAACCGATATCGATTCCGGTTCGAACATGAATCATTTCCGGACATCACAAGCCCCTGTTTCTCGAACTCCCGATTTCTCGAACTATTTTTGTCGGCCCCTTCGAGTTCGAGCCATCGAAGTTCGACTGTAGTTTTAATTTTTCTCTGAAATTACATTTTCACAGTTCCACCAGTTCCAAGCCTTTATACCTATAAAAATATCAGTATATTGAATCTTTATACGTGCCTTGAGAGTTTGCTTCCTGTAAAACGTGTCCCCTTCTATTTTGTCACAATTTAATACAAGAAAGTGTATGCAGGGAAGCACATGTTATTGTTCTTACTGAAATAGAATTTGATGGATGATTAAACGGGTTATTGATAACAATTAGATCGTTAATAAATTTTATTGCAACGAATTATAATCCAAACATTTTGTATATAAGTGGACAATTAAATGCAGATTAATTATCGATAGACATAAGTTTCAATCCTAATAGAAACACTTTTAAGCAGTTTTTAAACAGTTAGATTATCCATAAAATTGGGTTATCTTAATCGTCAAATGAGCATTCAAATCTGTCTGCTGATTTAGTTTTTCTGAGCTTCTCAAGTAAATACAAGTAAATGACACATTATATTCTGGACAAACGCCTGTCGGATAGTTAAAACAAGAACGAATATTTATTATATATGATAAAACTATATTTAAGTTTTCAAAGAACAAAAAGTGTATTTCTAAGGACACGGTCTTTATAATTTACTAAATATTACACTAAAAATATTTTAATACAACATGGTATGACGGCAATTTAAAACGTAAATAAAAGGTTTTCATTATGATTGATTGAGGTGTTTGGAATGTATTTCCAAGCAAAGAAATAGCAGATATAATTTTTACTTTTGAACGTGTATTCCATGTACATTCGCTTCAGAGTTTTGAGTTCACCTTTCTCAGCTGATACGTTACACAACGGCATGTGGGGAATACCAAAAGTTCCTTGGTCGAGCTATTTGTGCAACATAGAACCTGCAGCCATAGTCTTTGTTGTGTTGCGGAGTTGTCTTCAATGAAGAAATCTTAGACAAATATACGATATCTGCTTCTCTCAAACAAGTACAGAAAAAGTTTTGTCATCGTGTTTGTGTAGTATAGTCCTTTACTGGGCTTGACCCACACTGGGTTTGACTGCAAGCGACACGACGGGCGTGCTGCAACAGGCATGAACTGATTACTCTCTAGGAGCACATGAGTTCACTGTCGTTGTCCTAAGAGTTAGTGTCGCTTGCTTATGTTGTTGCATTGATTTGCTCTGTGTTTATTATTGTCCTGTCGTTTTGTATTCGTGTTTTAGACTGAAAATTGGATTACCCTTTGCGATTCTTTCACTACCTTAATGACAGCATTTCAATTAAGAAAGAAACACACATTATAAAAATATATAATCCAGCATGTTACTAAATGAAATCCCATAAGCGTTTTAAGAACAAGCTATTACGGAGCATATTATGTTGACATCAATCATCCGTTTCAAGTAATTATCGCAAGATATCTGTGCTCCGTGAGTGCACTATTTTCATGATAATACTACCACAGAAACGTCACCTTAGAAGATATAATAAAACATGAAAAGCAAAGCTTGAATATGTTTGATATACTAAACTACATATCATGTTTTGCGACGTTACTTTTTTATATAATTAAACAACATATCAATTGTTTGACTTTTACCTGTAATAATACTTCTTCTTGAACCTAGTCCTGACGTAGTTACATGTAACAATATCAATATTCATGTCTAATTTTGATACAATACTTTTATCTAGAAGTTATATGCATTTAAAATCTGTAATGAAGAAAGCAGATCATATAGGGCAATAGTTGTACCTGCTTACTGATGAATGTAAGGTGATGCTAAGCTCAACATAGACGCAGAATAATAATAGCACATTGCAAATTGACATCTTGTTAGCATCGACATGTTGAGTTAAATATTCATCATCTTCCAACAAATACCAAAAAATCCAACATTCAACCGACCAATATATAAAAGGATTTCGCTTATTGACTACATACAAACTTTGGATTACTGTCGAGCCGAAATCTTTATCAAACATCGTTTAGATGCCTTGTTCCTGCTGAATAGCCACGGGGTATTAAATCTCAAATAAAACTACAAATACATACAATCAGAATTGATTAGAGTTGTCTTCACGGGCCGCTTGTACCAACTGTTAATCTTAAAATACGTACTATACTAATACAAGCAAACAAAAAGATGGTAAAATATTAACAATAAAAAATGACACGAAAATGAAAACAGCTTTTGAATAATTGACCATCCTGAAATTTTTGTTACACCAGAAAACTGTTTATTTACCTACTGCTATGTTTAGCACAATAAATATTTAAACAATACAATATACGATAGTCGTTTTAGTAAGCTGTATTCAAAAGAAGAAACAAAGTGAAATCCTTTTGTTGCAACTTTGAGGTGGAGGACTCGTCATACTTTCGTTTTGCAAAACAAACTTATAAAACAAACGAGCTGGTATTAAATTGTTCCTTTTCTAAAATATTTGATTAAGTGCAGTTTCTAACCTATAATATATGTTGTGCAGAAGTTGAGCACAAAATCGCGGAGAAAGTATACTTTGCAGCACAAGTAGCAAAACTCGATTCTGCATGTCACAGTAAAACTTTAAATCGTAGTAGTCAAACACTTACCTTGCATTAGGAAACTTCGAAACTAACGAAAGCAACAATAAAAAATGTGGTTTCTTAGGGATCGGAATTATTATTGGTAATATTGTTTCTGGAATAAGCGCATTCTTATTCGTTATTATTGTGGAACAATGTTGTCTTGTAAGTTGGCACAGTAAGGTTTAAGTTATGATTTGATGAAATTTCGAATCTTAAAGCATTTATATTTTAAGTTTTGCACGATACATTTGATACAATTTTGAATATTCTAACAACAATGAATGCCTTAATGATGCATATTGTGAATTCGTTCTTTTTTTTAAATTATGAAAACTGGTACATACTTACTAACGACATTGCCTCACTTTTGTTTGTTGTCCATATCAAGCGACGCCTACAAACTAAGTTAATACGGGTACTTTTTGCAGTTTGTTGAAAAAAATCTACATTAGTTTTGTGTCAGTATATACGTTATTGCAATGTTCATTAATTTTTTTTAAACACGTTTGTTTGTCTTTAAGATACATTTAGGTTATATAATGGATTTTCAGCAAAGGTTTATTTTTTTTATAGATGTCGGTTCTTCCTGTTTCTGGACAGAATGGAAATGATGTAATAATTTGCTTACTTCAGTAACGGAGAGAAGAGTACAAATCTTTAATGAGCATGATTACAACTGTCAACAGAAGGAAATATCTGAGGCTAAAATTTGTACAGGTATTATATAAAATACTTAATTTTCCCGTTTCATTTTTTTTACAACAAAAATATTCCTTTATTTAGCATATAGCTCGTTACAATTATACCTTATTGCCCAAGCTTCAATAAGGTATCCCTGTGAAACCTTCCCGACTATCCAGGGTATAATCGGGATATAATCAATGTATTATTTTACATAGAGATATTGTTATCAAATATTATTCTGTATATAATTTTTAACATTTTTAAAAAATAAACTGTTTTCTGACAATTTGATTTCGTATAACGATCCTCTTAACTCGGCCAAGAATATCATAAAAACATCTACATGTTTTTTTTGTTCAAATACATAATAGGACTTATAGATACCGAAGCTTAGTATCGTAAAAAAATAATTTAAATCTTGATAACTATCATCTGAAATTTTATATCCAAATACTAAATGTTTTAATGTAATGTTTAAGTGATATTTTACCCCTTTAAGAATTTCATTGATCTTTTCCCAAAATTTTTTCAACAAATTACATGATATAAAGAAATGATCGTAATCTTCTTTTACATCACATAAATTACATCTGTCATTGTGACTGATTTTCCATTTATATAACAATGCTTTAGTTGGAATAATATAATTAATCAGTTTCCATCTAAACACTTTTAATTTATTTTCTTTAATTTTTTCAAAAATAAATAAAAAAACTTTTCTTATATTAGGAGATTCAATTAAACCAAGTACCCTTATCCAAGTATTGCTACCAATAGGTTTATCGAATTTCTCAGCAATTAAGACATTATAAAATACTTTTTTGCTGAGTGCATCGTTCCCATATAACGACTTTCGCCATCCTTTCTGATTTTTATTTATATTTACTTGACATCTTACTGATTCTTCTCTATTAAGACTGATATACCATGAGTTTGGTAATGCACATTGCATGATTTTAAACTCAGAAATCCAATTCCCTTTATACCTTAATTTTTGATAGATGATATTCTCATTTAGTTTTCCATTTTCATAAAAAATGTCATTAATATAGATTAATCCGCTGTTTATCCACGATTTTAAAAATAAGCATTTATTGTTAAATTTTATATATTTATTACCCCAGATGATTTGTTTTCTAATTTCTGAATAGTGTTTAGGTGGATTCGTCGTTCCTCCCCCCGTTTGGACCCAACATTCCAAAACCTCCCTATAGAACAATGGCAACTTTTCGATTCCTTGAATTGATTTAGTGGTATCTATATTCATGTAAAACAAAAGTAAGTCTCTACCAAAAGTGTTATAAAATTTCTTTGGAAGTATTTTCCAGGTCGCATCATCATGCGATAGTAATCTAATGACCCATGAAGCTTTTAATGATTTAAAATAAATGTTAAAATCTACCATATCTAATCCCCCATGTTCATAAGTTCCTATTAAATTTGATCTCTTTATTTTGTCTATTTTCCCATTCCAGAGGTAGTTATAGCAACAAGTCTCAATCTCTTTGATATATTTTTCTGGTATAATTGTTGATGTAACCCCAAACGTAAATAATGGCATAACTAATGATTTGATAATAAGTATCTTTCCAATCATGGTTAGATTGCGCCTACCCCATTGCTTTATCATATTTTTCATTTTATCTATTTAACCTTCCCAATTAAGTTTCTCACATTCATTTCTATTATGTCCAAAGTATATCCCTAATGCTTTTACTGGTTCGTTTGTCCACTTAATCCCTCCTATTTTATCTTTACAATGTTTTAGTTTCCCAATCCAAAGACCCTCAGTTTTATTTTAGTTCAATTTTCCCGTTTCTAAATATTGATATGCTTGTGTAAACAACAATATTAATGTCAAATTTAAAAGTGAAAAAGTCTCAAATGTCTATCGCAAGATGCTAGCTCGAGGGTATCTTATTACTGGCCAAAAACTGATTACTAGACCAGAGCACCTGATTGCATCTATGGTTTTTATTGGAATTGACTTACTTAGAATTGCTTGTAATTTGGGTCCATGTTCATGTCTAACTATACCTCGTGTGACTTATAGAGTGAATGTTAAGTTAAGGGCTTTTGACAATGTACTCTTATGTTTTGACAGAATAGTATATATAAATGCCGTGCGAGATTCGAAACTCGTGCGCTCAAGTTTATAACTCATGCGCACATTTGAAGTTCGTGCGCACATTTGAAACTCGTGCGCTCAAGATTTGAAACTAGTGCGCTCGAGATTTGAAACTCGTGCGCTCAAGTTAGTAACTCGTGCGCTGAAGATTTGAAAGTCGTGAGCACAAGTTTGAAACTCGTGCGCAGAAGTTATTAATTATTTTTTCCGTGGCACGTACGAGCTTTCATAGTTTCCATAGTTTTTTTTTCAATTGTTCTATAAAATGCTTGTTGTTAAGTGAAAGCAATAACAATAGTGAGAGAATCGACCAAAAACAAGGGACGAAAGTCAAGAATCGATTAGAAATCATTGTAAATAATATGTCATCAAAGATACCAAGGTATTATTATTTTTTATTACTTTGTATTTCATGCATTTCAGATCGTACATTAGACTTCAGATTTGGCCCGACTACGGAATGGACTCACTCAATGTTTTTATTGTTGTCTACTCTACTAACCTTATCTTGTAAGGGATTGGTTAGTTAAACTAATGGCTCAGTTCACGTTGGCGCCTGTTCAAATGTTTGTTAAGTTCGTCCCATAGATGCTTAATTGGATTCGAATCTGGCGACTTCGAGGATCTAAGTAACATATAGACATAGCTATTGGCTAGAAAATCAGTTGTTACATGTGCTGCATGTGGTCGAGCATTATAATGCTGAAATAACTCCCTATTTTCGGAAGATTGCAGACAGCAAGTGTGATGTCAGCATATTGATTTTTTAAAACGTAAAGCCGTCGAAATACCACTTTGTCCAGGGATCATAAAATATTGCCGCTGACACCAATGTACCTGTACACTATTAGTACGCAGGCTCGTCTAAACGTGGGTACACACCGACTCCAGAGTCTTAAATTCTAAACCTTAACACAATCTAGTTTCCACGTTTCCGTACATAATTCTGGATAAAAATCGGGCTACAATAGCATATACGTTGACGAATTTGATATTGTCTAATACTGTTGCAGACTGTCTGACCTTATATTCTCCATACACCGGGATGTTAGCAGAATTTGTTGTCCCCGTAGCTGTTTTTTTTTCGCAGGTTGTAAACACTGATGTAGATATCTGAAGCCGCTTTGATTATGAGTACCTTCCCACTTATAAGACAATATTGTGATGACCCAGTCTAATGGAACCTCAACAGAAGGCGTGATTTAGAACTCTTGTTGACACTAAATTTAAAAACAAAAATGTACCGAATAATTAAACAACACTTTTCACGTTAGACACGAGCTTACTTTGTCTATTAATGAGTGTTGATAACTAGCAATTTCTGTTGTAGTTAAATATCACTTGGCATATTGCAAGATCCATCCATGCAGAAAGTACAATTTTTGTTTTGAGGTTTTAACCTAAAACGCAAAAATTTAAAAAAGTTTTATTGTTCCTCTGCCTTTCATTTGCAGAATGCAGATTGCTTGTATAATTTCACCTAAATGTAAATAGATTTGAAGTCTCAATCAAATTTTAAAACTTTTTTTAAACAGTTTATTATTTACAAAACGTATAAATGTAGACACAATCGCAATAAGATATATGAGTTATTGTAAAATTTTCATGAAACGTAAAAATGTAAACAATATATATTTTGCGCTTGAAATTTTATTAGCCTAAAAACATTATACTTAATTATGTTTAGGTAGTGGTTTGCATTAAAATTGGCAACAAGTGTTTGCTTTACCAAACTATGATTCTGTAAGAAAAAGTACAATGTCCGGATTTGTCTCTACAGAATTAAGTTCAGTGTGTTTCCACCCAAAGTTTCATTTGCTGCACGCAAATTTTAACTATTTAGACATTATTCGGTTTTTGTTTTTTATGGCATTGGGACCTTACTGGTAGGGTTAAGAGCGTTCGAGACACAGAGGTGCAAAGCTTGGCCCAAGTAGGCGAATAGTGAAGCATCTCTCGCTGAACGGTGGTCAGATAAATTGTTGAAAGCCTAGCCAAAGTGGATGACAATTTTGAGTGTTCACCTTCTTGCAGAATACAGACTCATTGATAGATTTCAGCAACAGGTTCAGTGTAGCCGCTACAAAAGGCTTTTCTTTTCTACCCAATACTTTAAACTTTTTTAGTGCAAGTCAATATTTTATTTCTGTAGGTCCACACCTTTATTGATTTATCGTTTGTTAGGTGTTCTCGACCCTCATATAGCCAAACTGTTGCCCGATAGATGTATAATCAATCGATAAAAGGGCAAAAACCAGAATACAACATTATCAATGTCTAACTGTAAGTTGTGGGACAAAGTACGAATATATTGAATTTAGATGGACCTCTTCAGTAGTCACTTTGAATAGGTTTAAGAGATGGATCAAGCTTATTTATAGTACTATTCACGTCGGGAGGTAACACGTAGAATTGTGCTATTGATAGAAACAGATATTTTGTGTTTTAGATTTTAATTCTAAGGTGTTTTATCCGCAAGATGTAGATTGCCTTAGGTATAACGTTTCAGAATTTTTATGATGAAACTCTACAACATCTTTATTATTAAGATTTAAGATTTTTGTGTTTGAGCGCCACTGATTAGTCCTAATTAGACGAAATGCGCGTCTGGCTTATTTCATTTTACAACTTTAATATCTTAATAACAAATTATTTATAGTTTGGAAATTCAGACATAAACTCCAGTATGGTATTGAAACAATAAACTTGATGTCAGCGAAATCGACTTTAAAATTGAATCTTTCTTTAACATGGCTTAAACATCTAAATAACGTGGGAGAGACTGATTCACAGGCTATACGAAATTGAAAGAATAATAATGTTACATCACATGATGGTTGAAAGCATTTTTGTCGTAAAGTAAGGCTGCAACAAACTGTGCGATACAAACCTTTTATCTGCCAACAAGTTCAAAATGTTAAAATAACATTTTGTACGTTGGGTGTTTACCTCAACACTGTCTCAAACGTTTTTGAGAAATAAAATTCCCTTTCTATCGAAATATAGTCATAAAGCTTAGGCGAGGATTGAATGCTGCTGACGCATAAAAAACACATTTCCCGATATAAAAATAAAATTCTCACCATGGCATATATTTAATTGATTAATTTCATAGGAACTTTAGATTCTTTTAGTTACGTACTTGATATGTTTTAATTACAATTAGTATGTGTTCAATATCTTGATACTGTTAAATTTTTTCTACCTCAGTTCGTTTAAATCCACATATTCATTACTCTCTACAATGATTTCAATGGTAACCCTAAAGGTCATTTAAATGCCAAGGTATTGTGTGAAGTCATGCTTTAACGTTCGACAATTTTGAGTCAATCAACTTTTCTCAGGAAATGGTTTTGGCAAAAGCTAAGTGCTTGTTACCAGAGCCTGTCTAGATATTTTGTAATTCATTATACTGTATTTCATTATTGAATTTATGAATAAATATGTTTAAATTAATCAACTTGTTTAATGTTCTCAGATTTCTAGTTTTTTGTCCTCTGTTTACGGAGTCGTGTGACAATGCACCATATGTATTTCTAGTTGATATAATATTGTCCAGTTCTGGGACTTGAAATTCTCAATTACGAAGCAGTCAACAGATACATTCTATTTAATTTTGAAAATTGTCTTCCAAACTAAAACTTCCCGCACCCCCTCTCATATAAGTAAACGAAATAGCTGGAGAAAGTGTTTTTTATTCTAACGTTCTGATATCAAAATGTGTTTAACACTCTTTCTATCATGTATTATTCTTAGAGTCATGTGCTAACAATTTCTATTGTCTACACTATTACCGTTCCTTTAATTAGAGGATATAAATGAAATCAAAATGGCAGGCTTGAATATATGTGTTTGCTACAAATTTACCATACTATTCATTTCTTCATAACACACGATGGTTATAATTCAGCATTTTCTAACTTACTAAGACAACGTGCCTCCACATCTGCCTCAATTAATTGAAATATGATAGCAGAATTATTTCTTAGTAATCAACACCATATTGACTGTCTAGTTATAATACCGAAAGCCTAACCGCGGACCGTAGTGGGTAACAAATTTTGAGAGTACTTCGCACCTTACACGGTAAAGAACTCTTATTTCAGATTTCAGAGAGAAGGCTCATCGCCGCTACAAAGATCCTATCACATTTTCTATACTCTTCCAGTGGTGGTTAAAACTTATTTCCTATGCCAAGTGTTTTTCACATTAAATTGTTTTATAGATTTCCGGATGTTAGTAAAAATATTTTTCCATGTATTTTATCAAGTTATTAAAATATAAATGAATACTCCACAACAAAAATGAAATGAAAATGAAATAACATCCGAATGATTACCATTTCTCTTGGTACACAGTTCTCAGTTATGGAATTATTTAGGCTAACTTAAAAAAGCTGTGCTGACATAATCCTAGTTTCGTCCTTAATATAACCCCTTTCAGCATAAAATTGCAGAAAATTTTA
Source organism: Limnoperna fortunei (assembly GCA_944474755.1). Classification (NCBI taxonomy): domain Eukaryota; kingdom Metazoa; phylum Mollusca; class Bivalvia; order Mytilida; family Modiolidae; genus Limnoperna; species Limnoperna fortunei. The sequence continues at coordinate 27,558,801 of OX104125.1, forward strand.
TTACAAGCTACAACTGGCTATTAATGTAAAATTAGTTATTTTCGGTTGAAAATGTCAAGGAACATGCACAGCTTGTTTATTTTTGAGTTGATTTATAGGTTGATTGTTAATTTTATTACAACTAATATATTAAAAATTATAACAATGTCATCAAAATGTAATCAATTTTAATTTATTCATTAGCCATGAGCAAGTAGTCCCACACAGTTGATATATTGTCGAACTGTGACCTTTTGAGCTAGGAGACGCTAACACGTAGTTACGAATTCGTTATTAAGATAAACTTGCATTCTGATTGAAAAATAGCTGTAACAAATTCTGCGCTCGAACAATTTACTTTGTTAGTCTCTGAAAGCGTCCCCATAATTATTTCTCAAATATTATTCCACTATATTTGTGTTTGAAATCTGGTGTTGGTCATTATTAAATTTTACAAAATGGTTTCAGGGCAAAGAGTATCAAATTTTTATCAGGAGAAAATACCTGATAAAACCACGCGTCATGTAATATTTGCTGATCATTTTCATTGTAAACAACACTCAACGGCGTTGATGTATTTCCCCAATATTTTTCTTGACGTAATTGTGTTTTATATACGCTGTCTGTAATGTGAATCTATTGCCATGTAAGTGATTGTACACGAAGGTATTACGAGCTCTAGTTGTGAATCGATTGCCCATGTAAATGATTATTCACCAATTTATTAAGAGCATTAGTAATAGTCATCATTCAAAGGATGTCCTAATGATTTTTACGAGATATATCGATGTTAATGTTTATTGTTTCTTTCCTTTGATCAATCTTTAATGTTTTTCCTTTTTTCGTATTGTTATTTGTTCAGTTTCCATTCTATTTTATAGACACCTTTAAGTTTTTAAGTTTAAATGCGTTGACTAACATTTTTAAGTATGGTACTTATTTAATTTCCTGGGCGAGGTATCAAATAAAGGAACAATAGAACATGTCATGCTATGATTCATACTAAATGCATGGCATCTCGTGCAATGTGATCTATTAATTATAACAGTGGAGGAAGTGACTCATATTAAATAAAACTGGAAAAATGTAACAAATGGTTATGTAAACATGAACTATAAGGACGATGAACAAGATTGAACAGTCTTAATGTAAATCGAAGAATTGTTAAAGTTGCAATATTTTGAATGTAGCTTATGACTTATTATTTATGTTCCAGAAACAAAAGGTCGACTAAACAAACGTAAAGGTGGACACCGTTCATGAAATAATAGCGACACATTCCTTGCGATATATAAACATCCTTATCAGCCAGACTACTCCATTCTGTCATTGAAGGTCCTCATCCTTGAACAAATCATTTTAACAAACCTCAATCAAGTACACCACTACGTAGACAAAAAATAAGAATACTGGATCCAAAATTCGACACTGCAATTCCATTGAGTAGCAATGTCAAAATCGATAGTATAGGTAGCCTTTCCAGTCCTGCTTGCAGCAATGTAAAAGTGATAGGCATTTTCAATCAATTTGGTGACCATTTGCATTCAATCTATCCTAGCGAGTTTGAAATTAAAGACACCACCAGTACACTTAGGTAGGCCCCTTACTTAGACCTTCTTCTAGAAATATAGTCTGGAAAACTACAACCAGACTTTATGACAAACGTAATTACCTTAACTTTCTAATTGCCAATTACCCGTTCGGTCCTTGATAACAACATTATAGCAGCTCCAGCTTATGGTTTGTTTATTTCACAACTAATAGGTTATTCTAGCTGCTGCGATTCTTACTCTGATTTTCCAGATAGCTCAATGCTGCAAACTAATAAACTACTCAAACAAGGTTCTTTTGTACCGAGGTTGACGTATCCCTTCAGAAGTTCTATGGTCGTCGGACATTTTCTCTCTGTCATAGGTATAATCTAAGTGCACCCATGATTTTTATTGGATTTGGGTTACTCATTTTCTGCTTTTGCGTACATGGATTTTGTTTTGCGTTGTTTATGTTTGTTTATATCCAAATTAGAAATTATCCCTTGACCTTCTTCTCTTGTTGTTCGGTCGGTTAATTTGATATTTTTTTATTGCTAAGGTTATTAACTTGGCTTAGAATATATTGTTTGTTTGTTTGTTTGAATGATGTTTAACGCCATTTTCAGCAATTTCTCAGCTATTTCATGGCGTCCAATTTTATTCGATGAGGAAGCCGGAGTACCCGGAGAGAACCCCGACCTTTGGTGGGAAAATTGGCAATCCTTGTCAATTAAGATTGGAGTCGAGTAAACACTGCCCACAGTGAGACTCGAACCCGAAACCTCAGTGTTGACAGACCACGTGATCAATAGTAGACGAACTACCTTAACCACTCGGCCATCGAGGCCCCCTCATAATAAATAACACAATATAAAATATGAGGAATTTATTGTTAATTTTATACATATATCTCTCACGCCAAAGAAAATAAACACACAATTTTCTGTTGTCTATTTTTTGACATACGTCTATCTGTTTGTATTGTGTTATTAACTTCAATTAGTAATATTTAAACATAAAGTTTTCTGTATTAAAAAGGTAATTTGTTTGCAGATCTTTAACATTGATTTCATAATATCCACTAGTAGACTGAATGACTGTAAAATTATAGATGACAATAAGTTACATTTCATGTAAAATATCGTCAATCAGAACATACCTAACGAAAATTCTTTCTACTTTGATACAAGTTTTCTTATAATCTTGCGACAGTTTTTTTTTCCATTAGAGATATCACTATTAATTACACCTGACATAAAAACCGTAATAAATGCCCCGGATGAATATTGACGAAATTTTGTCGCCGTCGGGTGATATACAAAAATGTATATACACCTTTTACCATGTATATACATTTTTTTTCTTTTACCTTCTCGAGCCAAAGCGTGCAAAAATTTCATTCGAAATTCATGTGGAATATAGTTGCAAGTAACGCTTCATGAGAAATCAATATTGATTGACTTTGGTATTCGGAAAACAAGCATGAAAGATTTAGGAACGCCTGCTGGCGGCCGCTTGATAGGTTTGTATTAATGTGTGTTTGTTTCGTGTTTAACAATTTTCAGCTGTATGATGGCGTCCAGTTTTTATTGAAGTAGGTAGCCGAAATTCCCGGAGAAAAACACCGGACTTTCGGTAGGAAAACTGGCAATCCTTGTCAATAAAGATTGGAGTCGAACGCACCCTGCTCACAGTGAGACTCGAACCCTCAACCTCAGTGTTGACCGACCTCGTGATCAACAGTAAACGAACAACCTTAACCACTCAGCCACCGAGGCCCTTGTATTAATGAAATTTTGACATTTAACTAGTATAAAACTTATATTTTCTCTAGATTGTCGACCTCAAAATTCAGAGCACACGAATAAGGCACAGAAGGCATGTTAAAAGACCTGAATGTATATTTTATTTTGCTTTCAAGTTTAATTTGTGGCCATTTGCTATTTACAAGTAACAGTAAAATATTAGATATAAATAAACATACTTAACGGGCTGGAAGGGGTATACGCAAAAAGTCCAGTCTTGAGACAAAATTTCCTAGCATCAGGAACAATGTACCGTCTATCGAATGGTAATTTTTCATATATCTCTTAGATAGCTGTTATATAGTGCCAAGCATGCAATTTTATGTCTATCAAAATGTTATCGCTCTCGTTCACCGAATCAATTGATTATAACAATGCAACTTAAGAGAGCCGGGGTCTATTTTGTACGACCATGCCACCAATATCAGTCTCAAATGAGGCTATATATATATATATATATATATATATATATATATATATATATATATATATATATATATATATATATATTACGAAATTAAGCATAATGTATGAGTTGTGATATGTAAAAAATATAATCGGAATGCTGAAGTCGTTATTCTTGTTGTAAAGCTGCGAACATATAAAAATCTGTTGAGAAATCACTATACAAGTACTATAATACAAACACCGACTGAACACTACGAATAAACATATTCTCCTTGAACTATATTTTATTTCCTAAATTACTGTTTTATATCTTTAAGCCAAAGATCACAAATTTATATTATATCATCCCGTTTTCAAAAAGTTACACTTCCAAAGTTTGGAAGACAATAAATTATTCATAATATTTCAATATTCATTTTTTATTCTGAAGTGTTTAAGGTTTGGTTGTGCACATTTGATAGTTCAGAAAGAATTATATTTTGCTCTGAAATAACATTTGCACAATACCAAAACTTTTAAGATCTAAAAATATCAGTCTATTGTATCTTTATAAGTGATCTAAGACTTTGCTTGCTGTCAAACGCGCCCACTTCTATTTAGTCATAATGTGATACATTATTGTTAACAGGAAAACACGTGTTATTGTTCTAATTCAAACAAAATTTGACGGCTGATAAAAATGGATTGTTGATAACAAAGAGAAAGGTAACAAATCTTATTGCAAGGAATTTTATCATTTATGTATATGTGTGTACAATTTAAAAGCATATTAATTATTAATCAACATAAGATGTAAAACTAAAATCTAACTGTAATAGGAACAATTTTAAGGAACGGGTAGATTCTCTATATTCTTAGGTTATTTTAATCGTCAAATGAACAATCAAAGCTGTTTGCTGATTTAGTTTTCCTAAGTTTCCCAAATAAAAACTTGTAAATGACACATTTTATTTTTCACAAAAGCCTGTATAAAAAAGAACGAATATTAATATTTAATAAAATTATGTTTTATTTTTTCAAAGAACAAAAAAGAGTATAACTAAGCATATCCTCTTTAGAATTTTACTAAATATTAATCTGCAAAATATTCTAATACATCATTGTATTATGGCATTATAAAAAGTGCATTAAAGGTCTGCATCGTGATTTATACACGGAGGTGTTTTAACTACATTTCCAAGCGCAGTTTAGAAATAGGAAATATAATTTTCCATTTTAAACGCCCATTCCATGTGCTTCGGTGCATTGAGTTTAAGTTTCTCAACTGATACGAGCATGTTGGGGAAAGTGGAAGCTGCAACCTCTGGGTTGAATTTTCCTAGGTAGTTGCCTTCATTGAAGAAGAAAGGCTATGGCGAACATTATGTTCTTGTAGACAAATACACGACATCTGCCTCTTAAATGATTACAGACAAAGGTTTGTCGTGCCGTTTCAAGTTACTATTGCAAGATGTTAGAGCTCTATGAGTGCACCATTTTTATAATAATTCCACTTCAGAAGGATCACATTTGAAGATATAATAAAACATTTAATAGCAAACATGAATAGTTTTTTTTTATAAAAAAAAAATTCATGTTTTTTGCTGTTAATATTGTAAATAACAATACAGCATAGTAATTGTTTGCTTTTTACGAATACATGTACTTGGTTATATACTTTACGTTATTAACAATATCAAGATATTCATACTTTATCTTGATACCACACTGTGTCATTAGAAGTTAAAAACATGTTTATGCATTTAAAATTAAATTTGTAGAAAGCAGATCTTATATGGCATATATGGAAAAAGTTATCAGACATTGCACAATGGCCCTGTTTTAACATCGACATGTTGAGTTGAATACACATTTTCGTCCAACAAAACCCAACATTAAACAATCTACCCACACAATATATAAAAAGAACTTGCTTATTGACTACATACAACATTTTGATTATGGTTACGACTACATTTTACCAAAATTAAACATCATTTAGATGCCTTGTTCCTGCTGAGTACCAAAAGCTTACAAAATCACAAAGAAAACTAAAAACACATACCACTACAGATTCTTAGAGTTGTCTACACGAGAATACTACTAAGCAACCTTTTGATTGTTAGTCTTACGATAATTACTATACAAATACAAGTGTTTTTGGGAAACGGTTACAAAAACAAAAAGATTGGTAAGATATGAAAAAGGTCAAATAAATGAACACAATAGCTGTAGACAATCCTGCGGGAGTCTTGTTAAAAGAAAAACACTTGTTATTTGACTTATTTCTATGTTTTACACAATAAATATTTAAAAATACAATGTATGATAATATATTGTTTCTTGTTTTAACTAAGCTAGATTGTGTTATCACTGTCGCAAGAACAAAAGCAACCTTGAGAAAGTGTAATCAGCATAATTTCCGCTTGTTAAAATATTTTATGAAACAATCGACATGGTATTTTATTGTTCCTAATATAAAATGCTTAATTAAATTAAGTTTTTATTCCATATTATTGTTTAAAGCTCAGGAGTAGAACATACACAATGACAGCCTTTCAAATTACATGAGAACAAAATGGAGGAGCACGCATTCATTGAGGCACAAGTAGTGGAAAATAATTCAGCAGGTTACAATAGACCTTTAAATAGGAACAATCAGCCACCAATCTCGCAGAAGGAAAATTACAAAGAAAAGAAGGCAACAATAAAACGATGTTTTTCCTCTGCGTCGGATTTTTAATTGGTAGTGTTGTTTCTGGAATCATAACATTCCTAGTAGTAAAATACAGCGGAATAGTGTTTTCACGTAAGTAAGCAGAGTAGACTTATGTTTATTTAATCAAATCTAAAATCTGTACACAGATATTTTACATTTTTCGCAATATACTGGTTGTATATTGAAACAGCGTAAAGTTTTAATGATACAAACTGTGTTTTTTATAAGGATTTATCGCTTAATCACATGTAAATCTGCAATGCTAACAGTCTAAACTACTACCTGTATAGAACTGTTTGGCATTGTACTGTTGTGATAACTTCCTCTGTCGGCCAATCACACATATTAGGTGAGATTAGAGAATTTTGTCTTAGACACGTTAATGTGCAAAAAACATGTATCAGTTCTGTTTTACAGCCATTAGAGTTCAGCCCCCACATCATGACGCTACCACTTCCTGGATAAAGGAGGTGTAGAAACATTTATTCTTGCGCCATGATGCACGGATTCTCTCATCAGATTTTTTAGCAGACAAAGAGACTCTCCTCTGAACTAGATTATACGCCAAAATATCCAGCCATTTAACCAGGTGCTCCATCAGATTCTAGTCTGTGTAACGGTGTCAAAACTTTCTTTAACATACGATCTTCTGGGACTAATGCCATATTGTACCAGTCATCTACGGACCACTTGCGAGCTAATTTTTCACATTCTAGGTATTTTGACAGCTGTGGTCGCCCACTTATCGGGCAGTCATTGGAAGCGATATTCTGGTAGAATTTTTTCCAAAGCCGAAAAATTGTGCTTTGCTTTACGTTTTCAGTTTGTGCACTCTAGGGATATTCGTACTCGGAGACGGTCGATAACGATATTTTCAGCTGCAGGGTCTGACCTTGGCATGACAGTTTTTAAACTTTATCAAATTTCAAGGCAAAAGAAGTGATGTGCACTTTTAGAAAGTCCCTGTGCTCATTTGGCAGTTAGAAATTAACAAACCTTTAAAATTGAAAACATTCCTTGAAAATTTGTTTTTATTTCAACTGTTAAAATGCATAATTTACCTTTTGAAAACTTCAAAAGAGTTTTGCGTTTCTTCTTTAGAACAGTATATTTTAACAATTTCACTCTGTTTTGAGCTTCTTGTTTTTACAATACATTGTTAATATCAAATATTAAGTTTAGATTTATAATTCCTTGATGATGGCATACACTGCTATGTCATTGGGAATATTTTGAACAATGCTGAAATTGGCAATAAATACCATTTAACAATTATAGCAATAAATATGGATCTATCCAGGATTGAGGATAACAATGCCACCCTAATCAAGCACAACGATCTGTTGATGATTACCAAACCACACATCTCTAGCACAAGAGATATTTTATTTAAAAAGGCTTCCCCTCTCGAGGCGAATTTTACAAGCAAGCTCCAGGATCTATTGATTATTGCAATGCCATCTATCGCGAGCACCAGAATCTTTTAAGTATACCAATGCTACCAAATTCCAGCACCATTTTCTATTGAATATAACATTACACCTATTTGGAAAACCAGAGTCTTTAATTTAAGTATGTCTGATTATTTTGAATGCGCATGTGGTTGTTGACAAGGATTGCTAATTTTCGGGGCAGGTACTCTGGTTTCCTCTGTGAATATAAACTGGATGTTATCTCATAAAATTGCAGAAAAAAAACGAAAACAAACTAAGGAAATGTTCAAATATTGCGTGTTAAAGTTATTATTGATAGAGAAGAGGTACCTTTTTTATCTTTTACTTACTAGGGTCATGAGGTAAAATAGAATACAAAAACTATCAGAAATGAAAGATAACTAATAAATCGGTATTATAATTTATGTTGTTATGAGAAAAATATTTTAAATTTCCAAACATCTAAAACATTTCTTTATCTTTTTAAAAGTTCTTTAAAATTATTTCATTTTTTAACAATGCCACCAATCTAGAGCACCAGCATCTTCTATTATGTAAAGGAAACAACCTTTTTTGTTCCTTTGATGCCATGTTGACTAGAAATTCAGAATGGGATAACTCATAAAACTACGTACGTTTAAATTAACTGACATTTAGTATTACGCTAGTATTAATTAAATTTAGTTAATGAGTATTAAAGTTATTTAACAGGTAACATATTTATAATATATTTTTATTTTCTAATAATTACGTGGTTTAAACAGCAATAAAACTGGCGTACGTATCGATTTAAGTCAAAATATTTGCAGGTCAATTATATAACTCGTTGAAAGGTAATAATTAGAATTAATAGTCTTAGCTATCACACACACTAAATGTGTATTGAAATTATGAGATTTGTGGAAGCTTGTTCTGATATTGTTTCATTTATTATCTTGGAATTTTAAAGCTAACATTTCCTCCTAGTTCAGTTCTACATTTTGATCTTTTCAAATTGATTTTAAACCTTTGACTACATACATTGATTAGTTCAAAACTTGGGAAACATTTTTGATACAAACAGGATTTTTGAGAAACCACTAAACTATAATACAAACATAAATAAAACTAATATATTCTCCATAAACATTCTTTTGCAAAAAGCTAAACTTTGAAGATAAATAACAAAAATTCATAATATTACAATGTTCATTATTTATTCTTAAGTGTTCTTTATATAGAATTGCACTTTTACAATTTCAAACTCTTCAACATCTAAAAATAGTAATTCATTGTATGTTTATAAGTGCATTGAGATTTTGAAACTCTCAGTTTCATATCTATTTTGTCACAGGGATATTTATTGTTATACTGAGGAAATCACATGCTATTTTTCAAACTAAAATATAATTTGACGGATGGTGTAAACCGATTGTTTACAATAATTACAACATTAATAATAAATCTTATTTCAACGAATTTTATTTTAAACATTATGTCTTTATATATTTGAACACTTTTTGTTTGACAACACAAGTACAAACATTTTATATTTAATAAACGCCTGTCGGATAAAAAAAAGAACACAAACTTATTGGTGGTAATGTATAATTATTTGTTTTGCAAGAAACACAGATTATTTAAAGTAAATTAAAGTGAATATATAAGCATAGGGTCTTTTAAGTTTTTTCTAAATATTTTATAAACTACAAATTCTTTTATTACAACACGTGATTCTGCAATTTTTATTTCAAGTGCGTTAATGGTTTTCATCCTGGTACGAATGGTAATCATGGTATTTGACCTTTTTTTCGAAGTGAAGTTAGTTCGGAAACTGCAAGCTCCGGCTTTTGTTGTCCCTAGGTTACTGTCTTCATTAAATAAATTTTATTGAAGACATAATGTACTTGAAGACAAAAACGCAATATCTGTCTCTCAAATGAATGCAGACGTAGGTTTGTTATAGAGTTGTAGTATTAAATTCCTTTACATTACTTGACTTACACAAAATTGATCGCAAGCGACACTACGGATGTTTTGCAACCAATATGAACCTGAGTGCACTATCATTTTCTTAAGAGATCCTTGTTGCTGTCTTTTGTGCGTTTGATATTTTGTGTAGTTTTTGTTATTGTGTGTCTGATAGTTATTTATTATTGTTTCTGGCCTTTGTTTCATAAAACTTCTCAAATTGATTTTCCTCAAATCCTTGAGTTTTTCCTCAAATTTGAATTTTCTAGCAATCTGATTGGTCATTATTTGAGTTGAGGATGAGTTGAGGAAATCTTCAAATTTGAGATTTTTTATGAAACCGGGCCCTGGACTAAGAGATTCGATTGCCCTTTTGGTATTTCTTTGCTTCCGTACTCAAAGGATTTTTATTAAAATAGAAACAAGCAAACATCGTTTTAAATATATTTACCAGCTTGATACGAAAATCTAAGTATATTTTACTGATAGACACATTTTGACTTGATTTAAATCGGGAAATGGACCACGTTTACAAACCAATAACATATCATGAATAAATTTCAGTATAAGCACAGTGTCACAAGTCTGCCCACTCTGTATGCTAATGGCGGGACCACTCATATTCTATTCTGACATTTTGTAAATTAGGAATTTCCTGTTCAACATTTAAAACATTTTAACAACCGGACGTTTCAAGTAATTATCGCAAAGCCACAGATTTGTATGAGTGCACCGTTTTCATAATAATTCCACTATAGATATATATAAACAAAGTTTACTTATTTATTTCATAATCAACATCTCAATTTTCATCGATATTATGAGTTTAAACTTGTTAATATGCGCCATACGGCATTTCGAAATAGTATTAAATACTCTTGTCCCGACATTTAATTTATAGATTGTTGGTAAACAAATACAAGGGTGTTTAGGTAATGATTTATCGAAACGAAAAGCAGGGTAACGATATCAACATTAAAATTAAAATCAAGAAATAAAATTAATAACTAATAAATAAATTGATTTATTTTTAGCTACTTCTGCGTTTCACATATTTCACAAATTCAATACTTGTATTGTTCATTTTTCAAGTTATTTCAGTTAGTTTATGTGTAAAACGGTCACACAGAACAAAAATTAAATACTGTTATGGCATTCTTTTAAGACATCATTAAACGTTTCAACACAAATATATAAAACAAACGAGTGCTTGGTTAAGTGCAGATTAAAACTCTGAGCACGAGACACACAATAACAGCCTGTCAAAATACATAGGAACAAAATGGAAGGCTACGTATACATGAGAGCCAATAGTAGTGACAAACAATTATGTAGGCTACAATAGACATTTAAATATAAGCAATCAGCCACCAATTTTGCAGAAGAAAAAATACAAAGAAAAGAAAACAACATTAATACGATGTTGTGTTCTTCTACTTTGGAATTTTTCTTGGCAGTGTTGTTTCTGGAATCATATCATTCCTAGTAGGTAAATATAGCGGAAATATGCTGTCATGTAAGTCAGCACAGTAGACTTGTAGTTCTATTTGATTAAGTCTCTAACCCTAACGCATATTGGTTGTACAATTTTACATATTTGAACATTTACAAATGCCTAAATAATTCTTGTTGCACTTGTTTTTATTAGATTTTTGGGTTTATGAGGTGTAAGCTGCATATTTGTTTAAATTTGTTGACTATTTCAAGTGGAGTCAACAAAAAAGTTTCCATGGGTTCATTTTTTCAAGTTTTCTATGTTAGTACAAAAAGAGATTTGTGGCCAAAAATATACGATTATGAATAATATTAGTTTTGTGTTTACTATGGTTAATACAGTGAGTTTATTTTGACCAACATATTATAATATTTTTCATTTTAGCTTTGTGTATTGGATCTTTAATGCAAACATATTCAAGAAACAATCATTTTGTTGAATGAATTTACAGTTCTGAATCTATTTATTTTTGTAGACAATGAATCATCATGTCTCTGGACAGAATGGTCAGATTGGAGAGGATGTAATTCATTACTTAGTTCAGTAACTTAAAGAAGAGTACAAATCTATACAGGACGTACTAACAACTGTCAACATAAGGAAAGATTTGAAACGAGAATCTGTCAAGGTATTATATTCAAGACAATGTAATTTTTTATTCTTCAATTTTGTTATGATTCGTGTGAGCAACCAATCTTAACACAACAACAATTTTTATGTCAAATTTAAAATTAAATAAGGTTTAATGTGTTATAAAAGGCTCCAGATGTAGGAATGTCTTATTTAGCAATGAGTTACGTGTGTCTTATTTCTGACCCTGTTTACTCGTCCTGAGCATCTGATTACACACATGGTTTTTATTTCTTTCGAATGACTCAATTTCTGGTTTTGTATTTTTTATTTCGTATTATAAATGTTTGTCTTAATCCGGATTTGTAATAATTCCTTGACTGTGGCTCTTATTGCTTTGTCGTTTTTTCTTGCTTTTTTCTTAGCTTTGTATACTTTCAATTTTTTTGTATTACAGGTAAACTACCATTTTAGTGTTACTGATAAGAAATCTTTAGAACAATCTCGATTGCTAGAGATCGGATGTCGGCTCGGCGGCTCGGTAGTGTCGTGTTGAATAATAGTATCTTAATATCCTGTGCATTTGTACTCGTGCTCGTTGTATCAACCCCATTTGTAATGTGTGAACACATGTTTTGTGATTAGTTGTTATTTCACGTGTGTTATTTAGGATATATATATATATAGTTTCTGGTTATGACTGAAAACTACTGTCTTTAATATATGTAGAATACACACTTTATTTTTTAAAGTAAAAATCTCTCTCCAGTTCTATATTTCTCATAATATTTATTTCAGCTGTTTCGTTATAATATTTTTTTGTTTTTGTTGTGCCCCTTGTTGTGGAAATCGGACTTGCAATCTTCACTTCCATAACGTATCTTTATCTTTGTGTTTTTTTAAATTTTCGGTATATATTACCACCTTAATATTTTTGTCGTTTTATATTTTGTTTTTTGGTTGTCAGTTGTTTACTTATTTTGTTTACCTTTCTTTTATACATAAATTTATACTATAACGGCTAGAGTTTAAATTTGCAAATACTTATGTATCCTATAACTGTGACAGTTTAAAATTACTGTGACAACCATATTAAAAAAGGAAAAGCTCTTTTTGTGTATATTATTATTATTTGTAACACATACATACCCAACAAAAATATAAAACATATTTATCTACAATTTTTACGTGGAAATGATGGTTTTGAACTACCGTTCATATTAATTTGTGATTCAGTATTGCATTAAATTTACTTTTTCATGTATTTCTTACGTTTCAGATCGTACATTAGACATCAGATTTGACCCAACTACGCTTCATTCAACATGTTTTCTGTCCGTTGACCACAAAATACTCAGCAACCGGCACACAGATCGTACAACATATAATCCAAGAGCATGAAGTCGATTTAAGAACTACCGCGGAGCGATGGTCAACACATGTGTCGAAAAATCGACAAGTATTTACTATGAGATATATTTCCAATACTTAATCACCTCAAAATTGTCACGAAAGAATCTAGTTTTAGAACTTGGAATTGGAGAGCACAATAAAATTGATAATCACTTTTATGTCGGGAACATTAATGTAAGTGGTTGGTCCTTCCATTTATCCAATTGCATAAGTAATGATAAAGTTTGTTTAGAGGCTGAGCATCAATTAATAGACGAATTCATTAAGCCGTTCAGTAGCAACACAGCAGGGATACGTGTAAATGGAACTTTTGGGATGCTTATTGATAGAGAAAGAAACAAAAATGTTAACTTCTCTCCGATACATACAACTATACAACGGCAATATGTTTATCACATACTAAAATGTTCAAAATGTCGTTTGGCTTGTTTTAAAGTCACTTTAAGCAATATGTCATCTATATGGTGTGTCCAGTTAGGAGAGAAAAACTTCGACAATAGGCAAGCATTGTCAATTATATTTTGAGTCGACAGCATCCTCTCCCTTTCCTTGTAAATCATCCAAGTAGTCTTCGAAATATCTCCTTTAAATTATACATACTGAATACAACAAATGAAGATCAAATATTTTGCTTAACATTTCTTTGAAATACACGTTATGCCAATATAAATTTTTTTAAATGATTGTTATTTGTGTATACTACAAAGTCAGTTTTCTATTAAGTAAATTTAAATTGTAATTTATCATTTTATTTAGCATCATTATATTTGTATACTTGCTTTTTGATGCTTTGTATATGTAGTATATATAATATAGATTCATAAGTATTATATACCCATTACTATTCTAAACAAAAGTCGACTAACGTGATGTGTCTAGCAGTATTTACCCATCATAGGACATTGATCATAAATTTTAAACGGCGTCGCCAAGACTTTAACGAATTAAATCTTTATTTTGAATAAATATGCTAGTACTAGACGGGCAATATCACAACACCGGTTGATGTTGTATTCCTTGAAACTAGATAGTTCCACGAAATACAAGCTACACGGTGAATATCACCTAATAATCTGTTTATCTGTTATATTTAAGAAATTAAAAAAAAACTTCTGTATTACTTAAAAATCATATTGTGTGTTTATTGCTTTTGTATTTTAGTGAGTTTATTAAACATAAAACAGAAAATATTGTTTCCGCTTATGAATATTTCGTAAAATCTCAAACATTTTAATTAATTTATTCTAATTAAAACTGATACACAGGTATGCAATATGAAGAGGGCCTCAGTGACAGAGTTTTTATGGTAGTTAGTCATCTGCTTTTGATCACGTGGCCTATCAAAACCGAGTTTGCGGGTTTGAGTATCACTGTAGGCACTGTGCGGGTTTGAGTATCACTGTAGGCAACAGAACATGGTGTGCTCGACTTTTCTCTCATAAGTCCGGTTTTTTGACGTTTTTCACATTTCTTCCACAGATTAATTTAGAAAGAAGACCAATGTCCAATGTGTGGGCATTCCGGAGTTGAACTGCATGTATAAATACGTAAGGCCCCAGGAATTGACCTCTTCAAAAAATCAACAGAACATGGCGATGGTAAAAAGGATTTTTCATAGTTCTGTGATCGTTTTAAAAACATTTTGCAACGGTTCCTGAATATACAATATATTGTTCTTCTAATTTTGGAATCAATAATCGATTTCCAAGTTATTTCATACTCTAATGTGGCTGTATAAGTTTTTATTAAAGCAACAGATTTTCCCCAAAATAATTCCATATGTTCAATACTGTTGTTAAGAGCGGTTAGAGGAAGCATAGGTAAAACAGACATCTGGCTCATATTCTTAAAAATGTTTATTTCATTTATCAACATGTCACTATGCTTAACAAGCAGAAAATAACGAATGTTTGGTCAGTTTAAACGTTTAATTGGTATCGGTGTGATCGGATCCTTCGAATTTCTCTTACAGCCCATGTTGAAGTATTTGAATGTAATAATTGTTGCGTGACGTTCAGTGTCCATTATTTCAGCAATAGTCAATACAAGTTCACTTTAACAAACAATCTCTAAGACTCAATGGCAGAAAATCTTGACAGTCTCTGGAAAATTATCGATGATTTGGTATAGGCGGAACATTTAAGCTTTTGTAGCGGCTAATAAAATTTTGCCCACCTTTTGAAATCTTTTGTGCAAGGAAAATGACACGTTACCCGCTATGGTCTGTGGCCATGCCTATACGTAATATATCCCGAAAGGAACTCTCCATATCCCCCATATTGAGATGCGCAGATCATTATGATTGTACTTTTCTATTGTATTATATATGTTTCTCAATACTTGTGTTTTGCATCCAAATTGTGCGCCTCGATTGGACCTCGTCATTAGATAAAGTGTTTTCCATTATAGTCAGGTTTTTGGTGCTTCCTCATACTGGCATGACGATTGGTCGCAGGTGATCATGATTATGTGAAATGATATAATGTGCAAAAAATTAATTGATATGATGATTGCTTAACGTCCTGAAAGTGTTTTTTATGAAGTCACGCTATTGCTTCTTGAGACTTCACACTTAACAATTAGGTGTGACTAAATGCAGAGAACACTTTTGTATTTTAGGTTTGATATATAAAGATTTTATTATTTATGCAGATGAAAAGTAATGCACATGTTCACCTTAAAATGAAAGAAAAGAGGAAAAGGGGAAAATCTATAAGATAATGCTTATTTTTATCATGATGAAAAATAAACATGAAAAATAAACAATCAAAATCGTTTACTGCTAGACGCATTACGATCCATATCTATCTCCCACAACCTACGAAACACAACAGTGTCATGATACAGTAAAGTACTTCAAGGCTAATGAAAAAAAAACAACAGACGTGACAGTAATGAACTTTCATTTGTGACAAAAATGTATCGAATCTAGCAAACAAAATTAAACATGGTAGCGTAACATGCCGATGTGTTTTATTAGACACATTAAAAGAAAGACAACTCCCAACGTTTTAGGAAAAACACATTTAAATATAATTTAAAGTATTATAGAATAAAAGCATATTGGAGTAGCGAATTTATATTTAATTATATTACTGCCAGGAAAAATGTTTTAAGGTTATGATAATTTAATATTACGAAAAATAGCAAAGAAAACTGACTGAACAACCAGAGCCAAATACAAATTCGGATATAGACAATAGCAACACAAAAACCAAAAAAAAACCCCAAAAAAACAACAAAAAAACAAAGAGAGTAACCCGAACCCAATAAAAACCTCCGGACAAGTAAGCAGTGCCTGCCTCTAATTAGACACCGGTCGAGTTACTCATTGTCATGTCTAAGGAAAAGCCAATTCAATGAATAGGAATCACTACCTATGCCTCAGCAAAACTATCAAATAGTATTTGAGACACTGATTTCCCAAAACGAACAACTAAGTCATGGTGACGACCATAGAACTTCTGGCGAGATAACATCAACCTAGGTGCAACAAAACCTTGTTTGAGTAGTTTAGCAGTCAACAGCATGGATCGGTCTAGAACATTGAAATACCGATCGCAAGATCTAGAATAACGTATAAGTTGTGAAATGTACACACCATACGCTGGAGCTGTTGATGAACGGGAAGTTGACAATTGGAAAGTTGAAGTCATCACGTTTGTCGTATAGTCTAGTTTGTAGTTTCCCTGAGTCTATTTCTAGAAGTAGGTCTAAGTAAGAGGCTGACCTTAATGTATTGGTGGTGTCTTTAATTTCAAACTCGCTAGGGTAAATTGAATGTAAATAGTCACCAAATTTAGCATTGTTGACGGCCCAGGAGAGGAGCACAATTAGTACCCATTGGAATACCAACAGTCTGTTGAAAAACATGTCCTCCAAACATGACAAATATGTTATCAATCAGAAAATCTAACATATGACAGATTTGGTCTTCAGTATATTTAGTATTATATTTAGAGTTATTGATGACGAAGTAAGTTCTGTCATGACTAATTACTAGGTATTTATATCGTCTCTTTCCGTTTTTCTTGAAAAAGCAGCGTTTTATAAGATCTTTAAGACTAGTTTTAAGCTGCATATAAGGGATGGCCGTATAGAATGTCTAAAAATCAAATGTCTTAATGTTGTTAAAATGGGAAAGAGATCCAGACCTCAAGATGTCTATCAGGTCTTTTTAATTTTTTAATATCCACATTTCATTTATTCCACTTCTGGAGAAGAAAGTGTCGCTGTTTTTTGTGAAGTCCCGTTTTTACTGTTGTTAAAATAGTGGTCAGGAGTTGTGATAATGTTTTGGTAGTACACTTAGACGATCCTGATATAAAACACTGTTTGTATGGGTTTTTGTGAAGTTGAGATATCCAATACAATAAGGGGAGATCACAATCGTCGACTTTGATTTTGAGACCAAAGGATGTCAATACCGATTTGTGATTTTCAATAATCTCCGTCTTTTGAAAGCGCAGTGAATGTGTAAGTAGGATTGCTAAGTAAACTGTCCATGCCTAACTCTTTAATTAAACACTGTGTAATATTTTTTGCAAATAAAAATGTTGTTAGGGGCCTTATCTGCTGGTACAACAACATATTTGTCATGAGTGTCGGAGAAGGTTTTAAGAGCATCAACATTTCTGAAGATTGATGATGTTTAAGTACTCATAGACCTTCGAAAACGACTAATAAATTGTGCAAAATTTGGAGCCAATCTGGCACTAACTGCCTCTTTCTGCTTGAAGTTAAGTAAAAAATACATCTGTTACAAAAATGTCAGTTATATAATATCTGAACATAAAACTGTCACTTAACTGTAGGATGGAAATACTTTGAATTCTATCTTTTACCTGTAGCGTAAACAGTCTGTGTACATGTGTAACTGACACTACAAAACAGGAAAAGTCTGAAAAGGTTAGCTTTTGTACTGACTAACCGGTTTGACTTGGTCTTAATTTTACTCAACTTTACTAGACCTAAGTCTCGACATTACTCAAAAGTTCTGAATTTATACTCGACCTGTCTGAAAAGTCTGAACAAGTCTCAACCTGATCTCGACTCAATCTGAATTAGTCTTGACCTGTCTGAAAAGTCTGAACAAGTCTCAACGTTACCTCGACCCAGTCTGAATCAGTCTCGACCTGTCTGAAAAGTCTGAACAAGTCTTAACTGGATATTTCATGGTAGAGAAAACAACAGCTTTTCGATGTGTTTTCTCAGCGATCAGAATACTGATTGGTAGTGTTGTTTCTGGAATAATAGTGTTGTTATTTGTCAAATATGGTGGAGTGCTAACATGTAAGTTTACACAGTAGATTTTAAAATTTTAATCTCATTAACTCTTAAAGTCTGAACAATATTTATTTTATATTGTGATGCATTTAAAATATTAAAATTGTTACTATTTAAGTTGCTTTGCTCCAAGGAACCAACAATATTCTACGCTGGACAACACTAGGATAGTTTTTGGGAGAACTTTAGTTTGTTGGACCACAACGAGTTTAATTAGCTTGACACAAAATCTTGTACACTTGCGACCTTCACCCACAAATAAACTTGGATTCATTTGACTACTTTTGAAATCCTAATAGTTATGTCATTTTACTAATATGTGTGGCATAACGTTTTTTTTGTAATATAAATGTTTGTTTTTAAGTTGACAACCTAATTCACTATATTTGGCATACATTGTATAGCGTAAACACATTTGCATTTCATTTTATAAGTTCACAAATTTGATATGAATAATATGATATGAAGATCAAGAGTCTAAAATGCCGTTTTCCGCATTTAAGACAAAACACTTTTAATTTAGGTGTATTTTAGTTATATAAAGATACTTTAAGTACTTTTTATGTCACAACTGTAAAGAAAAAACAATATCATTTTTCTATGGATCTGAATTCGATTCAATATTGTTGTTTCTGGAGAATTCTCAGCAGTTGTCATGTAACTCAACACGTTTGATTGGTAAGATTTTCAAGTCATTTAAATTATGAACGTGTAAGTTTTTAGAAACCTTAATTTTAGTCAATCTATCTTTTGTAATGTTTGTCCATGTAACATTTGGATACAAAACACAAACATTACACAGTTATGAGGCATTGCACGTGGGAATGGATTTACAATAATTTCTTGATAATCGTAGACGCGGGCACACTCTTCTATTAAATTCTCATTTTGTGTTCAGCATAACTTTTCTTTTCTATCTGATATTTAAATTGAGAAACTTAGTAAAGTGACTGATTATATGGGTTGCTACGAGTTTCGTGCAGCAAAGGAAGCTTTTTCTGAAGCTATGTATCCTCTGTGATGAAACATAATTTGCCTTGATTTTCGTGTATATTGTTTTCGACTTTGGCATTCTTATTTCCATTATAGTTTATTAATATGACAATATTTTTATAAAATGTTTTTAAAACAAGCAACTTGTTGAACAAATAGTCATGTCCATTCTATACATATAATTAATCACTTTTTATGGTTGAATTTTATTTGGTTATCATAGTTTAAAATTTGCCTTAAATAGGAATAATTAGGCAGTTTTCTCTCAAAAGTTAATTTATTTTTCTTAGTATTATTTAAGTGCGTATTAAGAATGTAAATTATTCTGTCGAACTCTACCAAGTTCAAAAATTAATGTGTGCATACAATTATGTATGATTAATTGCATCTACATTTGAGAATAATTTATAGATATTTGATGTAAACCCCCATTTTACTGCCGAAGATGATCTTAATTCAACACAAATTGCATGATGATCATCGGCACGCTGCAAGATTTAAAAATGTTTCGAAATCTCCCATATCGTCTTTAAATGAGAAAATAACTTCACGTTTATACTAGAGTCTCAACACAGGTAAAATCTAAAACTGATAAATGACATCAACTGTACATTTGTCCCTGTGTACTGTGAAACCTTTATAGATTTCTTTTAAATAAAGCAACGAATAAAAATATGGAAAATGGAGAAAAATCATTGGACCTGGTTATTACAGAAAACTTATTATCTTTTTTGCCATTATTTTTATTTGACGGTAGTCTTGAAGCCATTTTTGTTTTAGTTTGAAAGTGTTCAGTTACAGTTCACCTCAAATCTAACCATACAATGATTACACAAGAATATAAGTCTTTTGCAATCTTCAATTTTATATAAATTAATTACCTTGCAAACATTAATATCATTTTGTAGTACATGCGATTAATTTAGCATCAAGGTGTCAACAACTTGGAATCATATCATTCACCGATAACAGTTGTATAACAAAAATGACAAATTGTGTTTCTGTTGTGCAAGCAATAAGGCCCCAAACAACATTATTTTTATTTGCCAGAAACATATTGAGTGTTAATGAACGAATTTGGCATGAATTTATTCACTTGACAATTATACTTACAATTCTATTACGCTTTGAAAAAGAGGAGATTCGTGAAAATCACAAATCGTTGTGACGTCCTTAGGTGACATAATCATACTATACAGTCCGCCATAAGTTAAGCATCACCTACTTTTCCGGATCTCACGTTTTTTTCAATAACACAAATAAATGAGAAACTGTTTAATTTGTATGAAAATGTATATATCATTAGGAAATTTGAACCTGTAAAATTCTTTATTTAAATCCTTAAATTGTAAAATTAAATTCTAGTGGTCTAATAATGATCACAAAAAATAGGCCAAAAACAACAAAACAATAGGTGATTTTAAGTTTTAGTTTGACACAAAATTTTTCATTGTTTACAAATCACAGTCTTTCAACAAGTCCTGAGGTGAAAGAATAACAAATGGACTGTCGTTTGGCGTATTTTCCATCAATATCGGGTATAACCTCCACGCTTCCGGTGTAAATGTTCAACACGCCGCCTCATTCCAGCAACCAAACGCCTAAGTCTGTACTGTGGAAATCTCTGCCATTCTTCCACAAGTGCGACTTCTAATTCTCGAACATTTTGGCATCTTGGGTTCCGTTGATTGACTCTTCGCCCGATAAAGGCCCACACATGCTCAATCGGATTCATGTCCGGTGACATGGCTGGCCATGGAAGTGTGTCAATGGCTTCTTTTTCAATAAAGTCCCTCACAACACGGGCTCGATGGAGTCGAGCGTTGTCGTCTTGAAACAAACATTGGTCTGTCTGCAAGAGCATGGTTGTCAAAATGTGACCTAACGTGACCACCCAAGATGTCATCGCGGTATTTCAGACCATTCAATGTACCGTTGAGAATCTGTAAAGGGAGCTTGCAGTCATGTGAAAAACATCCCCATACGGTAACGCCGCCACCAGCGAATGCAGTTCCTACAATATGGTTTCTATCCAAAGCTGTATTCCTTTGCCGCCAAACACGTATCCGACTGTCAAAAGGCTTCAACAGAAAGCGGCTTTCATCTGACCAATGAATACGTCTCCAGCTTCTTATATTTCAGTGACGATGATGCCTTGCCCACTCCATTCGTGCTTGGTCGTTTCAGAGGCCTGCGGGCACGTAATCGAGATCTGTGAAGCCTCCGAATAACTGTTCGGTCACTGATTTGCCCACCAGTAGGCCACGTTCCTCGTAAATGGCTTGCTGTTGAAAAGGGGTGCAATCTGGCTTGACGAGCAAGGAAGCGGTCGTTTCAAGGGGTTGTTTTACGGGGTCTCCCAGATCTTGGGCGGTCCTCGATTGACCCTGTCTGTCTATGCCTCGCAACAAGTCTGCTAATAACAGAGTTGTTCACCCCAAAATTGGCTTCTATTTGGCGGTTACTCATTCCAGCATTTTTCATTCCAATTGCTTGCCAGCGAACGAGTGTTTGATTAAGTGCAGTTTAATGCTCATGAGCACAAGATACTTTATAACAGCCTGTCAAAATACCTGAAAACAAAATGGAAGTGCACGTATTCATTGAGGCGCAACTAGTAGGAAAATATTCTGCATGTTTAAATAGACTTTTAAATAAAAGCATTCCAGCCATCAATCTCGCAGAAGGAAATTTACAAAGAAAAGAAGGCAACAATAAAACGATGTTTTTTTGTCTGCATCGGACTTTTTTTGAAGTAATGTTTCTGGAATCATATCATTCTTAGTAGTCTACTGTAGTGAAATAATGTTGTCACCTGAGTCAGCACATTAGACTTGTACTTTCTATTTGATCAAGTCTCGCACATATAATGTAAATTCTGCATATTGGAACGACCAATAAGACATAAATGAAGCTTATTACACTTATGTTTTAATTAGACTAATCGCTTTATGAGATCACATGTAAAACTGCAATGTTTATAGTCTAAACTACTACCTATGTAAAACTGGCAAACAAATTACTATCGACATTGCCTTACTTTTGTATGTTGTTCATATTACGTGACTCCAAGAAAAGAAGTTTAAATGGGTACTTTTTGCAGTTTGTTAAAAAAATAGATTAGAACAAAACAGATTTATGACAGATGCATAGGACTTTTATTTAATCAATTCTTTAATACTTACGCATATTTTTTACATTTGTTGCCATCCTGCATATTCGAACAACAAAAAGGTCTTAATGGTGCATATGTGTTTGTATATTATTATATTTTGATTACATGTAAAACTGGAATGTTAATAGTCTAAACCACTGCCTACTTACTTTGTCTCAATTGTCTCTTGTCCACATCACATAAGGCCAACGAAAGATTGGTAGTTTTTAAAAAAACGAATTTCTAGGCTAGGACAAAGCAGATTTTGATTTTGAACAATGTACAATACACAACTGACGACTTTCCAATTTAAAAAAAGGCCACCTAGTGTCCTCTTCCGGTACTAAAAACTGCTGCTAGAGCCGCAGTTTGTCCTGTTGAAAACTTATGAAATGGACAATTACCTTTGATAAATTTTAACGCTTTATGT
Source organism: Limnoperna fortunei (assembly GCA_944474755.1). Lineage (NCBI taxonomy): Eukaryota > Metazoa > Mollusca > Bivalvia > Mytilida > Modiolidae > Limnoperna > Limnoperna fortunei. Next base: position 27,581,947 of record OX104125.1, read on the forward strand.
TATTTACAGGTTTCAAAATCTAATTGAAGATGTTATTAAAACCACATGGTGTGTAAACATGATTGTTAGCCACCAATTAACCATACTGTTTGTTACCCCATTTACCTGACGTAATCTAAGGTACAACCACAGCTGTTTTATAGTTTGATTAAACAAGCTTACTGTAAAGAAGTAAGTTCTTTGGATTGTCAAATGGTCAATGTCATAACAACTACCTCAAAAAACAAATCAAAATAAAGACAATACACAATAAATGAAAAATGAAATGAATAAATACACATAAAAATAAATACACATTCACAAGACTGAACTAAATATAATGTACTGTTACAAATAACCACAAATTGAGCCTCCACACACCGACTTCGCACTACGTCTCCCGGTTGTCCTCCACATCGTTGGTACCGTAACACTGAACCATTAAATTAATTCCTAAGGAATTTTAACATATTTAACGGACAACGGATTAAATTCTATACAAGTTGCAATTTCTACATTGGTGATGAGAACAGTAGATAATTAACTTCACTTCACTGATGTGTTCACCTTACTGTGACGAATTAATACACAAATTCTGCACGGGCTTTTACTAATATAACTACACATATTTTACACGGACCTTTAAACTATAAATATACAGCAACGGAAATTTCCGAATAAACTAATCCAACAGCAGAACATATTACCACCGATAAAAGACGTTGTTACATCAAATTGAATATCATTGAAACCACCACGCTGTTTCCATTTCCATCAATCAAGTCGACGCTTTATTACTACTGTATGCTACAAGCATACCAAAACCGGGTCTAAAAACAAAAAACCCTGAGTGTGGTTAACAATAGCCTAAAGTATCCATGTCCTGAACTGACAATTATAATACCCAACTGCTACTCCCAGACGTGTGCTCTACTCAATTTCCATGTGTCGACTGATTTGCCTATGGCTATAGTAACATCTAATAATTAGGTTAATTAGATGATTCAATTGGCATAGACGAACAACACATAAAACAAGGCAAAATCTTAATTTCAATATAATAGTCTTTTAGTGATGATAGCCGTAGTTTTTTAACTGGAAGTAAAAAGGGAGATAAATCATGTAAAACTGGAAATGGGTTAATTGAGTTCATTTGACCAAAAACATATCATAAGTGTTTTATTTTATTGGAATGTTTATTCAATTGTTTGTTACGTTTTTCTTATCAAAAATATCTTTGTAGACCTATAATGTTAACATACTGAAGAAAAAATGTATTGCAACGACTGCAGCAGTAAACTATTTGACATTAAAACGTTTGAGAATGAACTGGATCGTTTCATTGCAATATGCCAAAAAGGAATGCACTGATATTCATATCAGTTCTCAAAGGTTCTAAGCGGCGTCATTGTACGGCCGATGTATATAATAAACGGCGAGACGAAGTACATTAAATTTATAAGAGGACAAGCTCTCAGTATTATTTTGTTTACTTTTTCAAACCTGTTAAATTTTTTTCATGAATACAGGCCAGCCATGAGGCGGCAGACGGTGTCCATTTAACTGAAAAATGAATATCTTGCTATTCTCGTTGCCTTGAGAAAGGCACAGTTGGTTTGTTAATAAAATTGAATACCGCGGAACTTTCCCAGGTTTGGCGCCACATGGTAATTTCAAGCAAGCAAAAGAATTCATGCGAACACGCGCCTCTGTAATGACAGAAATGTCCGATTTACTCCAGACAGACAATCCTTAAATTGCATACAGAAGAAAAAATGCTACATTGTTTTTTCTTCTGTAACTACAATCTGAATGCTATTTTTATAGTGGTTGAAACGCGATGAAACGTACTATTATTTTCCATATTATTTTGATTATTAACATTATTATTTATTTATTTATTTATTTATTTATTTATTTATTTATTTATTTATTTATTTATTTATTTATTTATTTATTTATTTATTTATTTATTTATTTATTATTTATTTATTTATGTATTTATTTTTTTTTCATTTATTTATTTTGCATATTCATACCAAATGTACTCCAGGACTTTGACGTAAACTGATAAATGTCTTCCATTTTCAGGAGACGGATTTATATAAGCTTTGTAGCTATATTAACTATGACAACTCATATTATAAACAATTCTTTCATAGAACTTTCAATATAGTAAATAGTAAAAATATCAGATAGATTCCACAGTGTGATGTTTCACTGCATTTAATTTGTCAGTGTGCATTAAAAATGCTATTTTAAGTACTTTTTTGCAATGAACTGGAGTGCTCTCCCCTAGCTATTTGACCTAATATAGAACGTATCGGGCAATTACAAAAATCGATTCTGTGGGATAAAGCCTAATTGTTGTTCACAAATATTATATTATTATCATAATATATATACTAATATTTATCATTTCGGAGGGGTTTTCACCATAGATATAGGGGTTTTTCACTATTCCACGGTTTTTTACACAGTTCAGGGGATTTTTATACTTTCGATGTACCCGTATAAGTTTGTTTTTGCAGACGAAGGATATTCATGTTTCTGGACAGAATGGACGGATTAGAAAGGATGCAATAACTTACTTACTTCAGTAATGGATAGAAGAGTGCAAATCTTTACTGGATATGCTCGAAATTGTCTACAGAAGGAAAGATACGAAACGAAAATTTGTAAAGGTACCATATATCTTTAGACATTTAAACTTTCTTAATCCTCTATTTCGATGTGCTAAGCGTAAACAATCAATCCTAAGACAAGAATAATATAAATGTCGAATTCAAAAAAAGAACAAAAGTCAATGTCTCTCGCAAAACGCCTGATGCAAAAATGTTTTTTCAATCTTTGAGTAACTCGACAGATGTCTAATAATAGACAGGAACTAATTACTTGCCCTGAGGCCTTAAGAACACGCATGATTTGTTTTATTGGATTCGTATTACTCAGTTTGTTTTTAGATTTTTTTTCATTTTGTATATCTTTTATGAATTCTTTATTGTAATCGTTTCTTGACTTATTACTTTTGTTGTTCGACCGTTTTGTTTTTGCTTAGCTTTGTATATTATTTACGATACTTAAAATTTCTCATAGTACATGTAAAGATTTCTTTTTATTTGGACTGTTAAGAAAACAAAACTGCAGCTTAATGACAAACATTCTATGAAACAGAGACTTAATATCTTCCTATGTCAGAATTCACCTCTGCTACATTAGGAATCTGACTCTTGTCATATTTTGTATGTTGCAGCCTCTATAAAACAAGATATTACAAAACAAACTAAATCAACTGATTTCACATTTTAAAACGTATTTCGTTTTTATTGAATACATTGATATACATGTATAATAACTAATCTATAAATATAGATAATCGTTTTCATATTACTTCGAGATTATTTAAGCTGAGTACCGACTGTAATTCCCGGAATAAACACATTTTTCAATCCGATGTACTATTAATATTTACATTTCGCTTAACTATAGTTCATTATTAGTGTGCAGTGAGAAATAGTTTTCTTGGAATTTCTATAATTTAGACTGATTTGTTGGCGAAGTTTATGGGGAAAGCTCTAGCATTTGTGGAAGAGCTGATATCCATAGCGTAGTGTTACTGAGTATGGAACGGATATGTTAGCTCCGAGAATGACGGAAAATTGTCTGGAAAGCTGCCATTAAAGACGAACCCATTTGCTACAACGATTGTACATGTCCGATTTGTTATGTACAGCAGCAATTGGTCAGCCAACTTTCCAGTCTTGTTTGTATTCCATATGCGGTGCATAGTTGGTCAAACAAAACGAGTTTCTATGATTTTTGGTCTGGAGAGTTAATTTGAATTACAGGCGACACATAAAATGTGGTTTCAATAATATATGGGTTTAAACACAAGAAACTACATAAGGGGCAATGTATACATGCACAAATCAACCGAAAATAAATGCGTGACTTGTGGAATGAATTTCCAAGAATGGGTTTATGACAAGTTTTTATTTGTTGCTTGACAGAGTGTACTCCATAGAGCCATGGTGATGCACATTTAGTTTGGGATAGCAGACACATGATCTGCACAATCATCTATTCATACACAAATAATGATGTCCGTGAGTGATGTATAATAAGCTCTTTTTCATTTGTACTTGAGCTCGTCATTGCACTATGACTATTTAGTGTGTGGATATATATTTTGTAATTGTTATAATATAGGAATTAGCCGCTTTTTTATAGTGGTGGTATATATGTTTTGTTATTGTGGCTTGGCTGCTTGAGTTATTACTGAGTCACCAAAGTGATGCCGACAATAGGGGGAAAAGTTTCCTCTACATCTGTTTAAACACTAACACCTCGAATATGACACCAACTTTTATCTCAGCACAATAATTTACAACACACAAGACGATTTTAATTTCAAAATTATAAATTTGCTATATCCCTCAATTGATCAGGTATATGAACGGCACAAATCTATAAGCTTTATTATAGATACCAGTTTCTTGTGGAAAAATATCTCGTTTGAAAATAGATTACATTTATACCATTTCTTGAATTTAGTACGCAGTGATGTGCTGCGATGATTATTGGAAACACCTATTACTTACTGGTGATATATGATATCCATCTGTTTTAATCAATAAACCAATTCACTTACTGCAGTCATATCTGTTAATCAGTATATAATATTTGAAAATATATATTATTACTTTTTGATATTTTATACATTTCAGACCGCACATTAAACATTACTTTTGACCCGACTACTCTCTGGACAGATCGTTACTTGTCTATTGACCACACAATACTCAGCAACAGGTTCACAGATCGTACACCGTATAATCCAAAAGCAACAAGTCGATCATTTCTGACATACTTAGGTGCGATGGTTAACATTTGTATTGAAAATATTACAAGTATTTATTTTGAAATATATTTCAAATATTATGTGATTTCGTTACTAAAAGATAGCAATTTAATTTTCTAACTTGGAATAGGAGAACGCAATAACATTGATAATTACTATGATGTAGGAAACAGTAATGTAAGTGGCTGGGCCTTCCAGCTACGCAATTGTAAGAACAATTATGTTTGCTTAAAAGCTCGTCATGAACCTCATGATATAGACGTTGATGTTATTAAACTGTTTAGTAATAACACAAGGGGAACAAACGCAAATGGAACTTTTGGAATATTGATTGACAGAGAAAGAAACACATTTTCTTTGTTTTACAACGAAACATTCTTGTTCACTTTCCATGATGTTTTGTCAAACGTGTCATTGTGTCCAGTATTCGGCGTATTCAATCAGGAAAAAGTAGAAGTTGATTTGCAAATTGTGTCTGTTGGAAACATGACACTTAAGGTTTAGTTTGTACTATATTTGTTTTATTTGACAGTAAATGCAATATTATGTCTGCTAATTGGGTACACTTTCGGTTGATTTTCACTATTGCTTAGAACAGATCAAGTTACCTATAATCATGAGCATATTGGAGAAATTGATATGTTTAATTGTCGGTTATGTTTTGTTTTTTGTTTTTGGTTATGTTTTCTTATTTATTTGTGTTGAATAATATGAAAGTACTTAACCTCTTAATCTAAAATTAAAGCAAAGGATTTCCCTGAAACGAGTATTTTCCTAGGTTTCAAAAATGATGTATGAGGTGCACAACCAGTGTTTGCAGTCTTACACTGAAGTCTCTTTAACACATACACTCCGAAAAAAAAACAAATTATAGATTTCGTGAAATTGTATTGTGCATACTTCAAAATGAATAAATAACAGAATTGCCATAAATTGCTATTAATATCGAAACCAAATTTAACGCAAAAAGGTAAAAGTATGTATGGTGTCCGAGTTTGTTTTAGAAATGTACATATACATATGTTGCTTTGTTTCCGGTGACACAATTTAACCACACTTCACGTTAGACACGAGCTTACTTTGTCTATTTAGGAGTGTTGGTAACTAGCAATTTCTGTTGTACTTAAAAGTCACTTGGCATATTGCCAGATCCATCCTTGCATAACTTATTTTTAATAGGTATAAACCTAAAACACAAAAACTTTAAAACGTTTTATTGTTCCTCTGCTTTTCTTTTTTACAGAATGCGGTATGCTTGTATAGTTTTACTTAAATTCAAATAGATTTGAAAAATTTCTAACTTTTATTAAGCCGTTTATTATTTACAAAACGTATAAATGTAGACACAATCGCAATAGGATACATGAGTTATAGTAAAATTTTCATGAAACTTAAAAATGTAAACAATATGCATTTTTTCGGTTCAAATTGTCTTACTCTAAAAGACATTATACTAAATTATGTTTAAGTACTTGTTTGCATTAAAATTGGCAACACGTGTTTTCCTTACCAAACTATGATTCTGTAAGAACAATATCCGGATTTGTCTCTACAGAATTTAGTTCAGTGTGTTTCCACCGAAAGTTTCAGTTGCTGCACGCAAAAGTTTTCCAATTTAGACATTATTCGGTTTTTGTTTTTTAATGGCATTGGGACATTACTGGTAGGGTTTCGAGCGATCGAGACACAGAGCTGCAAAGCTTGACCCAAGTTGGCGAATAGTGGAGCGACGGTTGTCAGGTAAATTGTTGATAAAATAGCCGTTGTGGATGACAATTTTGAGTGTTCACCTTACTGCAGAATACAGACTCATTGATAGACTTCAACAACAGGCTCAGTGTAGCCGCTAAAAAAGGCTTTTCCTTCCTATCCAATACATACTCTATACCTTTTTAGTGCCAGTCAATATTTTATTTCTTTCGATCGGTTTAAGAGATAGATGCAGCTTATTTATACAGGTCTTTTTATCCGCAAGGTTAAGATTGCCTTAGGTATAACGTTGTGGAATTTTTATGATGAAACTCTACAACACATTTATTATTAAGATTTAAGATTTTTGGGGTTGATCGCCACTGATAAGTCCTCATTAGACGAATTGTGCGTCTGGCTTATTGCATTTTACAACTTTAGTATCTTAATAACGAATTATTTGTAATTTGGAAATTTTAACTAAGCACGTTAACACACATAAACTCTATTATGGTATTAACAATAAACTTGCTGTCAGCGAAATCGACGTGAAAATTTGAATCTTTCTTTAACATGGCTTAAACATCTAAATAACGTGGGCTAGACCGATTCGCATGCTATGTGAAATTGAAAGACTAATAATGTTACAGCACACCACGGTTGATTGCATTTTTGTAGAAAAGTAAGGCTGCAATAAACTGTGCGATACAAACCTGTTATCTGCCAACAAGCTCAAAATGTTAAAATCAAATTTTGTAAGTAGGGTGTTTACCTCAACACTGCCATAAACGTTTTTTTGTGAAATAAAATTCCCTTTCTATCGACATATACTCATTCAGCTCATGCGATGATGGAATACTGCTGACACATAAAAAACAAATTTCCCGATATGAAATTTTGGCATATCTTTAATTGATTAACTTTATAGGAACTTTAGATTGTTTTATTTACGTACCTAATAGTTTTTAATTACACTTCTTATGTGTTAAATGGCTTTATACTGTTACATTTTTTCTACTTTAGTTTCTTTAAATCCCCATTTTCATTACTTTTTTTCTACACTAATTTCAATGGTACCCCTGAAGGTCATTTAAATGCAAAGCTATTGTCCAGTCATGCATTAACGTTCGACTATTTTTTGAGTCAATCAACTTGTTTAATGTTTTCAGAATTCCAGTTTTATTCCTCTGTTACCGGAGTCGAGTGACTGTGCACCGTATTTATTTATAATTGATGGAATATTGTCCAGGTCTGGGACTGAAATTCTAAATTACGAAGCAGTCATAATATTATCTTGGAGAAGCGGCCAACAAAGCAAATTATATTGCATTTTCAAAATTGTCGTTCCATACTAAAATTTCCGAACACTCTCCCATATAAGTAAAGGATAGAGCTGGAAAAATGCTTTCATTCTAATTGACAATCTCATATCATAATGTATTTAACACTCTTTCCATCAAGGGTTTTCAATGTGCTAACAATTTCTAATGTCTACACTATATCTGTTCCTTTAAGTAGAAGATGTGCTTGAAAATATGTTTTTGCTACAAATTTACCACAATATTAATTTCCTCCTAACCGCGGACCGTAGTGGGTAACACATTTTGAGAGCGTCGCACTCCTTTCACGATAAAGAACTCTATTTCAGATTTCGAAGAGAAGGCTCATTGTCGCCGCTTCAAAGGTCCTATCTAATTTTTCATACTCTTCCAGTGGTGGTAAAAACTTATTCCCTATGCCAACTTTTTTTCACATTAACTTGTTTTATGGATTACAAGATGTTAGCAAAAATAAGTTATTAAAATACAAATGAATACCCCACAACAAAAATGAAATAAAAATGAAATAACATGTGAATGATTTCCATTCTTCTTTTTACAAATTTCTCAGTTATGAAATTATTTAGGCTAAAATTAAAAAAAACCTGTGCTGACATAACCCTAGTTTCGTCCCTAATATAACCCCTTTCAGCAAAAAATCGCAGACAATTCCATTAGAAGCTACAACTGGCTATAAATGCTAAATTAGTTATTTCCGGTTGAAAATGTCAAGGAACATGCACAGCATGTTTAGTTTTTAGTTGATTTATAGGTTGATCGTAAATTTTATCACAACTGATTTATTACAAATTAAAACAAATGTCATAAAATGGAATCAATTTTAATTTCTTCATTAGCCATGACTAATTGTTCCCACACAGTTGATAAAGTTTTGAACTGAGACCTTTTTAGCTAGGTGACGCTAACACGTAGTTAGGAATTCGTAATAAAAATAAACTTGCATTCTGATTGAAAAATAGCTGTAACAAATTCTGCGCTCGAATAATTTACTTTCTTAGGCTCTGAAAGCGTCCATATTATTATTTCTCAACTATTTTTCCACTATATTGTGTTCGAAAACAGTTGTTGGCCATAATTAAATGGTTTCATGGTAGAGAGTATCATAATTATATCAGAAGGAATTACCTGATAAAACCATGCTTCATGTAACATTAGCTGACCATTTTCAGTGTAAACAACACTCAACGCGGTGATGTATATACCAAATATTTTTCTTGATGTAATTGTGTTTTATTGTGAACTCATTGCCCATGTAAATGAATATACACCAAGGTATTAAGATCATTGGTAATAACCATCATTCAAAGGACGTCCTAATGATTTTTACGAGATATATCGATGTTAATGTTTATTTCTTTCCTTTGATCAATCTTGAATGTGTTTCTTTTTTTTCGTATTGTAATTTGTTCAGTTTCTGTTCTACTTTATGGACATCTCTAAGTTTTAAATGCGTCGACTAACATTTTTAAGTATGGTACTTGTTTAATTTCCTGGGCGAGGTATCAAATAAAGGAACAATAGAACACGTCATGCAATGATTCATACTAAATGCATGGCATCTCGTGCAATATTATCTATTAATTATAACAATGGAGGAAAGAACTCATATTTTAATATTTAAAAATACAACTGGAAAAATGTAACGAATGGTTATGCAAACATGAACTATAAGGACGATGAAAAAGATTGAACTAAGTCTTAATGTAAATCGAAGAATTGTTTAACTTGCAATATTTTGAATGTAGCTTATGACTAATTATTTATGTTCCAGAAACAAAATGTCGACTAAACAAGAGTATATGTGGACACGGTTCATGAAATAATGGCGACACATCCCTTGCGAGATATAAACATCATTATCAGCCAGACTACTCCATTCTGTCCATGAAGGTCCTCATCCTTGAACAAATCATTTTAACAAACCTCAATCAAATACACTACTACGTAGACCCAAAAATAAGAACACTGGATCCAAAATTCGACACTGCAATACCATTGAGTTGCAATGTCAAAATCGATAGTATAGGTAACCGTTCCAGTCCTACTGCAGCAATGTAAAAGTGATGGACATTTTCAATCAATTAGGTGACCATTTGCATTCAATCTATCCTAACGGGTTTGAAATTAAAGACACCACCAGTACACTTAGGTCGGCCCCTTACTTAGACCTTCTTCTTGAAATATAGTCTGGAAAACTACAACAAGACTTTATGACAAACGTAATTACTTCAGCTTTCAAATTGCAATTACCCGTTCGTTCCTTGATAGCAAAATTATAGCAGCTCCAGCTTATGGTTTGTTCATTTCACAACTTATAGGTTATTCTAGCTGCTGCAACCTTTTTTCCGATCATCTAGACCGCTCAATGCTGTAGACTACTTAGCTACTCCAACAGGGTCTTTTCTGACCGAGGTTGATGTTAGCCCTTCAGAAGTTCCGTGGTCGTAGTACATTTTCTCTGTGTCATATGTAGACTGTAATAATAAGAGGCCGGCATCTAAGTGCACACATGATTTTTATTTGATTCGGGTTACTCATTTTCTGCTTTTGCGTATTTGGATTTTGTTCTGCGTTGTTTATGTTTGTTTATATCCAAATTTGAAATTGTCCCTTAACCTTCGACTCTTGTTGTTCAGTCGGTTAATTTGATATTGTGTTTAATGCTGAGGTTTAAAACTATTTTGTTATAAACTGGAATCATAACATATAATGCAATACAAAATCTGAGGAATTTATTGTTAATGTAAAACAGATATCTCTCACGCTAAAGAAAATAAACAAACAATTCTCTGTTGACTATTTTTTCACATAAGTCGGTCTGTTTGTTTGTAGTGTGTAATTACCTTTAATTACTAATATTTAAACATATAGTTTTCGGAATTAAATAGGTATAGTGTTTGCACATCTTTAACATTGATTTCATAATGTCCACTAGTAGTTAACGCAATGACTGAAAAAATATGTGTATATTATTGTCATACCTTAAGAAAATTCTTTTTACTTTGATACAAGTTTTGTTTTAACCTTGCGGCAGTTATTTTCTGTTAGGGATATCACTATTAATTGCACCTTACACAGAAATCTTTCTTATTGGTTAATGGCCATGGTATTTCTTGTATATCTTTTCACTTAAATAAATGCCTCGGATGAATATTGCCGAAGTTTTGTCTCCGCAGAGCTATAAACAAAAAAGTATATACCCTTTTTGCACTGTATATACACTTTTTACCTTTACCTTCTCGAGCCTCAGCGCGCTAAAATTTAATTTGAAATTCATCCGGATTATCGTTGAACGTAACGCTGTATGAGAAATCAATATTGGTTATACATGGTAATGCTTACATATCTGATGTAGTTAACCTTTGAAATAAAGATGTATGTTTGTTAAAAAAAGAAATCAATATTGGTATTCCGAAAACAAACATGGATGATTTTGGAACGCCTGCTAGTGGCTGCAGTGAGAAATTTGTATTAATGATTGTTTCGTGTTTAACGCCACATTGAGCAATTTTTCAGGTGCACCATGGCGTCCAGTTTTTATTTCGGGAGGAAACCGGAGAACCCGGAGAAAACCCCCGACTTTCCGTATGAAACTTGAAATCCTTGTCAATTAAGATTGGAGTCGAACGCACCCTGCTCGCAGTGACACTCGAACCGGCAACCTCAGTATGGCAGACCAGATCAACAGTAGACGAACTACATTAACCAATATCATAATTCAGAGCACACGAATTAGGAACATAATGCAAAGTAAAAGACCTTAATGATGTATAGTTCATTTTGATTCCAAGTTTATTTGTGGCCTTTTGTTATTTACAAATAGCAGTAAAATATTCGGTATAATTAAACATACTTAATGGGCTGGAAGGGTTATATGAAAAAAAACTGCCAGTCTTGAGACAAAATCTCCTAGCGTCCAGGGAAATGTTCCGTATATCGAATGGTATTTTTTCATATATCAATTAGATATCTGTTATATCATCCCGAGAATGCAATGATATTTCTATTACAAAGATATCGCTATCGTTCACCGAATCAATTGATTATAACAATGCAACTGGAGAGGTGGGGTCTATTGTTTACGACAATAGAACCAATTTCAATCTCAAATGAGGTATTTTATATATATTAACACTTGTTTTGTGTCCGGTTCATAAAAACGCATAACAGATTGCGCAATTAAGAATAATGTATGAGTTGTGATATGTCAAAAATATAATTCGAAAGTTGAAGTCATTAAGCTTGCCATATTGTTAAGTTTATAGTTTCCATTTTGTGTCTATTTTGAGAAGAAGGTTTATGTTAGAGGGCCTCTTGATTGCATTGTCCTTAATCTAAGGCTCCTTGTGATAGATAGATAAAGAAAAGTAGTTACCGAATTTATTTAGTACCAAGACATCACCTATTAAACAAAAGGTGTGATTAAATGTCGTGTCTTTATTAGACCTTCCAGTAAATCAACCTCATACGAGTACAGAAGCATATTAGAAAATCGATGCATGCTGATAGTGTGTTGTAGATTCTTTGTCTGTCTAAAAATGACATGTATGATTTCCATTAAAACGTCTAGCATTAGAATAATTTCATATCGTGTTAATTTATACCTGGACGTTGCAACAGTAATATCATATTGTCATTATAAATGACAAAGCAACTCTAAGGTTTTTTCCAATTTTCCTAAAAATAACATGCAGCTAGTGTTTTTAGTCTGTATTCTAGCAACATATGAGGAATGGTACATACATGTATAGTATACAGTGTAGAAACATCAAATGTGTTAATGCTCTGAAGGAAAGAGACCCGAACCTTAAAATGTCCAAAATGCTTTTTCGAATTTTTAGTATCCAGGTTTAATTTATGTTGCTCCTTGAATAATAGATAAGCTAACACTTTTAAGTTTTATTTTAGAGTCTTTAAATTATTTGCTTTGGTTCAAAGCTTGTAGTAAGTATACTGATTTTTGCAAACGTCACCAATGTCCTCGAGATTAACTTGTCCGCGCGTTTAATAAGTTCCCTTTTAGATCACGCTTTGATACGACAAAATACAACATTTACCAGATACCACAAAACGACTTTTTTCAATCGAAATGCTTACGTATATGTCAAAATAAACAACATAAATATAAACAAATATAACTAACGCGATACGGACTACGGAGTTTCAAGTACTGTTAATCGACGCTGCAATGTCAACCTTTATTAACATCACTTAGATGTACTATGTCTGCTTGATGTCAGACTATCTGAACTTAACCTACGGACTTGGTTAGTAACCATTTGTAATTAATGCTTAGATTGATCTACACCGAGCGTTGTTGGTCTTAATAAATCTGAATACAGTTACTTTACTTAAACAAAGCAAAGTTTCGTCCGGCAATCACATGAACGAGAAGAAATGTAAAGATACTAAAATAAAGAAAATGAATTAAAATAAAATATAATTTAGAAAATAAAAATAATAGACGTGAACTAATAAAACGATGGTGGGCCTCTTGTTATACAAGGACAGCTTTAATCAATCGATTGATTGTTTGTTTTGTATGTTGTTCAAAGCCACTTCGATCAACTTTTTAGCTCCATTATGACGTCCAGTTTTTGTTGTAATCAATTGAACCTACTTTACACAATGCAAATAAAAATTAGGAAATGTTTAACATTTTAATTTTTTAAATTAAAGTAAGTTTTTGTTTCCACGCTTATGTAAAACAAAATGTGAATTCATTGGTCCCATTATCAGGAAATGGGATCTTAAAACTTATTTTATGCAATAAAACAATTGGTATTTTATATTACAACACAGAGTATTAAAGTGGATTTTTTCTGTTTTTAAAGAAATTTTTAATATTACATTAAGTAACTTTGTATAATTGTTGCATAAAGTTGGAAACATCTCAGGAATACAAAAAATGGAAAATTTATACGACAATTAATAACTCGATATATTATATTAGACCTTTAAACAGGTTATATTTGCAGGTTATATTAGACCTTTAAACAGTAGTCAGTAAACAAAAGCGGAGATGAAGACGTCCATAGTAGTTGGGAAAATGAAGAACGTATATGACGAATTAGAAATTGCAGAACTCGATTCTGCAGGTTATATCAGACCTTTAAATAGTAGTATTCACTCAACAAATGAGAAGCTGACGACTTCCATAGTCGTTGAATAGATAGAGAATGTATACCACGATGTAGAAATTGCAGAGCTCAATTTTACAGGTTGCGCCATACCTTTAAATAGTAGTTATCAGATATCAAACACGGAGCAGAAGACTTGCAAATTGATGAAAACTTCAGCAAAATGGTGTTGTGTCATATGGATCGAAATTATTATTATTAGTGCCTTTTCAGGAGTAATATTCTTAATTGTGAAGTATGGTGGATTGTTTATATATTTTAAATTTGCATAATACAACGCTTTTAATTTTGTTAATATCATAGAACACAACAAAATACCGACATGAACTTTTTTAGTTTTAAACCTTGAACTAGACGCTTGATTACATAACCCGAAAATATAAGTAAATAAATGTGTATAGTACCACCTCTGTTAATAGACCTTGTAAAGGACATGAGACTATGTTCCACTCATGTGACGTTTTGAAATTTTCTATATAATTTTATATCGATAGGCAAATGTAATGGTAAACAAAGGAGGATTATAAGGGGACTTTGGTTGTTATCAATTTTATAAAAGAATGAAACTGTAAAATAAAAATATACGCTAGTTCAAAAAAGATTATAAGGAAATGATATTTATTTTATTGTTTGATATTTTAAATGTGGAAAAAGATTACATGTGAACAAAAAACACGTTTTATTTTTTATTGTTATGTTTATTTTATGTTTTTGTTCTGTTGTTTAATAATATCCTCTTTTATCGGGAATGAAACCAAATCTTATTAACGATAAACTACCTATTTGTGGAGTGAATTATGGGCTTTGGGCTTTTTTGTAGACAATGGATTTTATTGTTCCTGGGCAGAATGGACAGGGTGTCAACAGAAGGAAATATTTGAAACGAGTGCTTGCAATGGTATTTTACTTCATACATTGGTACTTCTATTATACTTTGTTTTGTTTTTCATACCAGTGCTATAAAATTATTATCACGACACAAGTTGATATTATTTCAAATAAAGCATAAGAAACCTTCATTTCATTTAAATGTTTCATAATAGATGATATGTTTGTCCTTATATCATATAAAATAGAATTGTTTACTAGACTTGAGCTATTGCTTAAGAAAATCGCCCAGATAACTTCGTTCTAAATTAATATTTAGATGCTACCTACTCTGAAAACTGCACTATTTCTGTCTTAGTCTCAGTCTTTTCTAAATTAAGAAATGAATTTTTGTAAAATAAACGTATGTATAATGTTTACTCTCATTTTCTGCAGTTTAGTCGGAGTATAATATATGTAATTTGAATAAGTTTACTCGGAAAGTGGTGTAAACAATATTATAACATTATTACATTTTGACACTTTGGCATTTACTGTGTAACATGCAGATTTTTCTCTGATTAAAACCTTTCATCAGTAATATATATTTTTTTACAATATTAAGTTTAGCCAAAATATGTATTTTTTGTATTTTCGTTGTATTAAAATGCAGTGTAAATAAACTCCAAAAATAGATTAGGAGTGGAGCATAACTAATATACAGAAATGGTTGTATTCTGTAGATAATGTATCTTCATGTTTCTGGACTGACATGGACAACGTGTAAATTACCACTCACGATAGGAGAACAGACACGAGCACAAATAGGAAAGCACACTTGAGCACATATATTCACAGGATATTTCAAAATTTGTGACCAGAAAGAAAGGATTGAAACGAGATCATGTTACAGTAATGTATTAATTTATTTTCTTAGACAAAATATGTATCGTAAAATTAAATTTAAATATGTAACGTTTTTTGGTAGAATTTAAATGAAATCTATCTTCTTTGTGTATGTAATTTAGACTGTGTGCCTGGTTTTAAATTTGGTACCTGGTTATATGATTGAATGCATAAAGAAAATTGAATACGTTGCACTATACAGATACACTTTGATTCCATAAAGTAATTTAAATAAACTATCACAATTCAATAGAGCAGTAATGTTTTTGCTGTTTCATCTATTGGCGCTAAATTAAAAAAAAGCATATAAAGATTGCTTTTTCAGATTGTTAAAAAAATGGATAAAATAAATATTATAATAAAGATAAAAATATCCTTTTTTGCATATTTGATGTCTAAGTTGTAATTAATGAGGGTAATAGCAAAATACCGAACACCTAGTAAAAAGTTAAGAGTTCCTTAGGACGAATTACACGTAAGAAAATAGTTATACCAATTTAATGTCCAATGCAAAACTTTTATAATCCTACAATGGCGATCTGATAGCAAAAATTGACAGATATAATTATTCAAGTCATAGAATAATTGCCTTATTCGTAATCATAAGAATATTTAAATCGACATACTATAAGTCTAGGTGCCTCCTAAATGCGAGGATCGCACATTTTATGGTTCATGACGTTACATCAGAGCACCATAACTGAAGTTCCTCTGCATTCCATTGGTGACATGACGTCTTTCTCTTATGTGCAGGGAACGTCACAAAAAATGTAAATTTTTTAACAACGTTACGAAGATTGCAAAAAACGTGTCCGACATTTTTGTTGTTTTTACAAATGTAACCTAACTTTAAAATTTCAATATTATTTTTGTCTACTTGTAAATAAATTTTAGTGTTCTTCTGTAATATTTTTCCAGATAGTTCGCTACCATCTGAAATGGGTTTGTTCATATGAATCACGTTTATTTTTTATACACACGCATGTAACCATATAGCTCGCATCTGCGATACTCGCTATAATAGTTATATCGATTTCCATGGGATCGTTCTATGTTGTTTAATTAGATATGGCTGAGTCTTCTTTTATTTAACAACGTGCTTAGACAAATTAATGGTGGTCTACCTATAGATACATATAATGATTTATTGAGTATTGCACGAAAAGAATGACTTTTATCTTTATGTCTTAAGATTCAATAAATGAGTATTTATCGGAATGACAAGACATCTACTTGAACTATTTAACCCACATAATATGTTAACAAACATATTAAACATTTTAGGTGAAAATTTCAAACATTTTTGTATTTTCTATTATACTTCAAGCTAACCTCTGCTAAAGGGTCGAAAAAAAAGACGCAGATTTAACCATACAGCATACATTAAATTAACAGACGACATTGAACATATCATTTATATTAAAGCAGGACAACAACAACGAACTAAAGAACATAGAAGCTTTAAAAATATTTTTAATAAATAAGGAAAACAAAACATGTGTCAAAATAAAAAAAAAAACGTGTCAAAGAGTCTAAAACACACACACACAAAGGACGACAAACAAGCAAAAACAGCAACTAAAGAGCTCAATGTAACAATTTACGTGAAGGTAATATAGATTAGATGATCGGTTTCTTCGGTGAAATTCAAGATTTCTGTAGTAATCAATAAATGCCAAGTACATGTACAGACTCCAATTAAAGTCATAACTGATTAAAGAACAGAAATCAACCAATTTATGATAACGGCCATAAATTTCTAAATATAAAGAATATGAAGCCGGTGGTACGGTAAGACATATACGATCTTACACCGGTGGGAGGGCAAGACGGGAAAATCTCAGACACCCAAGTGAAAAGATTTCTGGTCTCCAAGGAGGCTCTGGAGACCAAAAGAAATCTTTAACGCGGGTGACTGATATTTTCCCGTCTTGCCTTACAACAGGTGTTTGATTCTATTTCTCACTAATTCGTTAAAAAAAATCAGGTTGTGTTCTGTTGGAAGATGGCAACAAATAGAGTTATCTACCATGAACGTAATCTCCAGTGTGCACATGTTGCGTCACAGTGTTTGTTTTGATGTTTATCGCTATAATATTGTGTTAAATAGAGTCATGGAAGCTCAAATATGTTGTTTTCATGTTAATATTAAAACAAAACATAATAAACCAACACAACTAAAGCAAATATTTAATAACTTTTATTGCTGAACTGACAGTTGACGTCACAATACATTTTACGAAAAAAAGGAGCGTGAAATTCTTATCTCACCCACGGGTTGAGACAAGGATATCTCAATCTGCTAGAAATATGTACCACGCTGTCTCATTAGTGAGAAAGAAAAATCTCAGACACCCAAGTGAAAGATTTCTGGTCTCCGACGAGGCTCTGTCCTCCCAGCGGTGTTTCTCACTTTCCGCAGTGTTTCCGCTTATGTTTTGTTTATAAGTGTCCAGTAGGCAGATGTCAGCAAGTTATCTAACAGTCTCTAGTATATATTTTTGGGTTAACGTTTTTGTTATAACACAACAAAAGCAAATATTTTGATATTTTTTTGCCAAACCAACAATTGATGTCACAATACATTTTGCGAGAAGAACAAGAATTTCTTATCTCACCCACGGATGTCAAGTAGGAAGATGTCAACAAATAGAGTTATTAACCCTACAAATAGTATCCAGTGTACATTTTTGTGTAAACGAGTTGGTTTAAAAATGTCCAGTACAAAAATGTCAACAATGATTAAAATTACAGGCGTTGTATTCTGCAAAATTTAGAATTGGAAACTTTACAAGGCAAACGTACAGATTTACATGACTCACACCATAATTAAACCATTTTCTGTTGTCTTCGTCACTATGGAATCCTCCTACCCCGCGTTTGGTATTTGATTCCTCATATTTAAAGGTCTGGTGTAATTCTTGAACCAAGCTCTGCAATTTTTAACTCGTTGTAAACATTTTTCTCCATCTTGTTCACACATATGTTGTATTTGTACTCCTGAAATTCTTTTCAACTGTATGCAAAATTTGTACAAAGTTGCTTAAATAAAAAGGTAATTGCGAGTACTTAATCAATTGTGAGAAAATGTTACTTAACAAGGTGTTAAAGTTTTGAATGTTCGTACGATAAATGCAGTTGTTCCGCGCCCAATAGGCATAATAAGTCCTAAACAAATGACAAATTATATAGATTAATATAACGTTGCAATGTTGAATAAAAATTGAACTTCGTATTGCTTAAGTTAGCAACATATAATCGACGTTATATTTACGTTTTTTTCAGAAAACAGTGCAATATTTGTGCTACTCATATATACCGGTTTAAGACAAGTCACCAGAAGTATAGTCTATAAAATTCATTTCCATCTCATTCTCAAATAATAAGGTACAGTACAATTTTAATGCTTTTAAAAGTAAACAGCAAGTGATTTTATTTCTGAGGAAATTACCAAGCACATAAACAAATATTGGGGAAAATTGATTAACCGAAATTTTTGAACATTTTTTGAATAGAAATCATAATCATATCAAACGAAAATAAACTACTAATTTGTAGAATAAATTTTCAGCATAAACGATGGATCGTCATGTCGCTGGATAGAACGGGCGGGAAGTAAATTATTATTTACTTCAGAAACGAGAAAGGACAACAAATATATAACGAATATTCTCTAAACTGTCAACAGAAGAAAATTTTAAAACGAGAACTTGTAACGGAATTGTATGCAAGATATTTCATTTTACACGATAGTCATTTTGTATTTTAAAACAATATTATAATATTATGAACACATACAAATTTCTATCTACTATGTAAATGCAGAATTTCATTTAACTTTGCATTTAACGTTTAGAATTACATTTACAAATATACTAATAATTTAAACAATAAATAACTGTAAATTCAACAGTCAAACAACATAATTTTTTTTCAAATATGATGTTAAGGGCTGTCACATACATCCGCACAATAGACTGCTGAAATTTTCAGATGATCAAATTTTACACTTGAAATGTACAAAAAATTTATTTTAATACTGTAATAGATCCATGCATGGTATTGTTTGCACACCAAAACACCTAAGTTGACTTTTGTAATTGTTTTTTTAACAATAGAATCGAAGATACCGAGGAGTAATCAGAAAACAAAAAGTCAAGAACGGACAAAACCTTAGTTGACAACAGAAGGATAAACAACAAAACAAACAGACACGTAACGAAAAACAAACAATTGAGAAACACACAACCAACAACCACGGGTTAGTCCAGATTATCCGAAAGGGTCAGCAACTTAACTTTAACGATCGCTAACGAAATCATCAGTGTGCCGTTTCATAAAGCAATCGTTAGCTTAACGTGCGTGCACGTTATCCCATTTAAATTGCATGTTATGTCCTAAAAGTTTTCTTTTTTTAATTAACTCCAATATGACGAATACTGTTAAGACTGTTCTATTATTAATGTCCACTCCCGACTGTGCTGGCAATTTTTTGCTACAGTTGTAAGACTGTTCTATCTATTATTCTCACCCCAACTACAATTAATGTAGTCAACAAAAATTACCTCGTTTGCACTAGGTTCACGTTCAAAAATTGAAAAGAAATCAAAGTAAAAGGGCATAAAATCATTTATAACTATAAATTTCATTTATTATTTTAAAATATATCTCTTGTAATGTTTGTCCATGTAACATATTGGATACAAAACTCAACACTTACACAGTTATGATGTACTGCACGTGTGAATGGATTTTACAGTAATTTCTTGCGTAGTCGTAGACACAGGTACATGCTGCTAATAATTTCGCAGTTACAAAAAATCAGCAATATACATTTTTTTGTTCTGAATAACTTTTCTATGTTCCAATGAAATGAACAAATTAGTGACTGAGTAGTAAAGAATAATTTGCCAACTCTAGAGATACAAGGAGCTATGGCCATAAAAAATACAAAGGTCCTACCACCAAAGAAAATTCACAGTGTAAATCTTCTTCCGACAAGTATATTGACCTTCTTTCTCATCTTGGGCAACCCATGGGTTTACATTACATTTAAACCAATCTTTTCTCTACTTCTGTCAACTGTTTAAAACTACTTACGGATTATGCACTTGATATTGGAGGAATTGAACCATTTACATGTACATCTAAATATATGAGAATAGAAAATTCCTTCACATGAAATTTAGAAATAAAGGAATTGATGCAGTTAACATTAGCAATATTCTCAATAGAAAAGTAGTGAAGGATCAGATCCCTTCATATTTCTAAATCCAATCCATTCCTATCGTGTCTTATAAATATACCAACACCGTTGACCGTAAAATCTTCAACTACAAACAAGTATTGCAGGACCTAGTCATAGCAACATACTAAATGCACTTGTTCTCATTCTCCTGTCATATACAATCCCTCTGGTCATGTCATTACTGGTGAACTGAATATCATTGAACACGAGAATCTCAGAAACCTTATTTCTCGTGGTCCTAAATTCAGAGAACCTCAACCTGTAGACTGAAATTTAAATTTCAAAACTATTATTGATTCAGTTGAAGACTACGCTAGAGAATGGAGTAAGAGAGAAAGATAATTAGACCCAGAATAAGATGCTCTGTCTAACTGGGTAAGGACAATAAGGTCTTTGGTACACGTCGAATAAATAATCGTAGACATTGCATTAATGATCGACCTAAATCCGTATTCAAAGACGAGGGTGCTATGGGATGCCCCAATTCCCTAAATGACAAATATGTTGTCGTCCCTGCAGTCACGGCTTTTCACAACATTGCTTTTGTTTGTAAGTCACATGACTATAAATGTCTCATTAAAGAACTTGGCATCAAGGTTAACTCTGCAAATTCCACATATAAACGTATCACGTTTGACAAAGATGAAATCCTGGCTAACCATAAGTCCTTCATGACTTCTTTGAATGTTAATTACAATAAAAATAGTCTGAATACCTACTATACTTTTATTGGATTCCTAAATTATATAAATATCCTTTCAAGGAAAGATACATAGCCGGGTCATCTACATGCTCTACCAAAGAGTTGTAGTGAAAGAAGGACAGCAAAAATATTGCGAAACTATTTATTCAATAAGTAATATTAATCATATGTGGATTCTTAAAAATTCAAAAGAAAAATTTAAAATCAAGATCGATATATAAAACAAGAAGCTTTCAATACTTTATATCACCTTGCCACACGAAAAACTAAAATCCCGTCTTAAGGAAATCATACATAAACCCTTCGCTTTCACATATGCCTATAAATATGTTGTTTTAGGTTACGACAATGCCCTAGATTTTTGCTACTAAAGAAGGAAAATAATGCTAGGTTTGTAGTATGCTAGATTTTCAGATCGACAACATATTTGTTACTTTTGGAGGATGTGTGTTTCTCCTTGCCGATTTGATACATATGTATTCTTATGAAACGGAATTTCTTCGACGTCTTATTAAAGAAAAGAAGACAGCAGAACCTAGGTCATTTAATTTTACATATAGATATATTGATGATGTTCTCTCAATTAACAGCCCACAGAAACAGCTTCATCCTCCTCATTTTTAGACTTACACCTAAATGACACCAACGGTCATCTTAGCACCCAAATTTACGACAAACGAGACGATTTTAATTTCAAAATTATAAATTGTCCACACCAATGCAGCAATACTCCGGGTTCTCCTACATACGGTGTCTTTATTTCTCAATTGATCAGGTTTTCAAGAGCTTGAAGCGAGCAAACATACTCGTCCGCACCTTTAATAAGCTTTACCAATTTGTAATTCAGTGTACAGTGAACGTGCTTCGATTATTGTTTGTGACTAGTAGTATATGATACCCATCTTTTTTAATCAACTAACCATCTCACATTCTACAGTAATGGAAGCGAAAGGTTTGGCATGCCATAAAACTTGGTTTAACCTACCATTTCTTTTGAAATGCCTGTACCAAGTCTGGATCATTGCTGTAGTTGCTTTATGTTTGTTGTTGGTTCTAGAGTTGATTTGTGTATTGTCTTTTTTGACAGTTTCATCGGTGTTCGGTATTTTGTTATTACCTTCATTGTTTAGTTTTTTCTAGTATATTATTTTTCAGATTTGGGGGTCTTCTTTCCAATATAAATTATTTATGAGAAATATTAAAAAAACTTTTTTCAAAAATGCAAGATTCTTTTTTGTATGGATTAATTACAACATTTAAACAAAATAGTGCATAAACTTTGAACAAATGTCTAGGGATAAGATTTTAGAAAGATAGAGATGGAATCTCAACGTTTGTCAAGACGAGAAAAATTAATGGGTTAAATGGATCACCTAAAACGATGCTACGTCACACATTATACATTTTTTTTAACTATTTTTTGTTGAATTCCTAAATTTGAGGATCAGCACCTAAAATTGATAGACCACGAACAAAGACGCTTTCACAGAATTTTCAGCTTTAATATGCAATGTAAATACTGTTTGCTAGAATTTTGCTTAACGTCCACTAGCAATAGTTAAGATAATTTCAAGACTTTAACATGTTTACAAAAATCAACGAGTAAAATGGATGGACCAAAGGGAACACGATATAATCTTACAGCTATTGGAAAAGTATGGAGTTTGGGTAGGAATTTAACCTTGTATAGCGGCTACAATAAACCTACGTTTTCGAGTTCTACAAAAGGTATTATTATCTTGCACGGACTGTTGCAGTCCAGAAAAACACCTACTAATTACGCTCCGCATGAAAGCCACATTCGGACGTGCTGGGCAGCTCTGTGAATCCAACTTTCCATGTTTCTGGACGAAATGGACTTCACCGTTTAAATTATCACTCGTGGTAGAACAGAAGCTAGCACAAATGTTTACAGGATACTCCAAAATCAAACAGATAGATTTGAAAAGAATTATATCAAAGAATTTTTCTACTATAAACAAGCATTTTAAATATACAAATATTAGAAGAATTTAAATGAAATCTACGGAAATAAAAAATTAACTGTGCGTAAATAATTCTAAGTGATATATTTACACGATTTTAACAGACACTCAAACGAATAACATTCGTCTGTCACCGTTTGGCGTTCTCGTAGGTATCTCTATCTTCTTTCTGTTGGCATTATAATATGCTTACGTCGAATAAGTTAAGAAGTTTGAAGAAAAAAGGAATCAGATTTATAGAGGAGTAATCAGGAAACGACGATCCATTTTACAACATGAACATTACATAATACTGACTGTCACATAATTACTGGTATAATGTGCTTGGTCGATTGTAATTGTTTTCATATAATTTATAACACTTTAAAAATATTTGTCAACAGAGTAAATAAATGTTACTACACATTTTTGGTGGCAATTTGTTGTGAGTCATTTTTTTTTTAAATTTAAATGTGGTTTTGTTTTGTATTATATATGGCTTCGTTTTGTTTGTATACTTGTTGTTATTATATTTGATAAGTATAATACATGATATTGATTCCGGGTAAGACTAGGTAAGATGTGATTTCTAAACAACAATTGGTTACCAGGAGTTTATAGCCGGTACCTTCTACAATTAATACCTCGGATTTCGCCATTGAGGTTATAAGTTCTAGCTTCACTGCGTATAGGGCGAGTGCACTGTAAACCGTATTTGACAAGGATTGCTAATTTTCTTATCGAAGATCGAAAAGTTTAAACAGGATACACAGCTTTCTTCTGAGCAGAAATACTGCTAAAAGTGGTGTTGAACCCCATTAAGACACCCAATTAAAACTTGACAAAAATTGACTAAAGGCACCTTTTTACGGAGTATTTATCTTTATATGAAGTCGGAAATAATATGCAAAATACAACCCGACGATGACGAAGGTCTTGTTAATGGTAAACGATCCGTCCACTATACCGTATTATGTCAAGAACGACGAAACAAAATTTAACTTTTAACTAGATAATTATGTAAAATGATATTGAAGAGATTGATGTGCTATTAATGATAAAATGTTGATTTAAGATGTAAAAATGCAGTACCCAATAGTATGGATAGCTTTACGACGCGTTCACTTTTCACCAAAACACAAAAAATTCTTTCTTTAAACTTCTCTAATGAGGTACTAGTACATTAGTTAACCACGATTACCATTTAAAATTATACTGCATGTTTAGAATATGTATTTTTGTGATTCAAAATAAATAGATTATTAATAAAATATTCTTTCAGCTGGTGTAAATTTGCTGTAACAGCTAGATAGTACCTCATTGGACAAAAAACAATTATAATTGCCAGATTCAAGCCATTCAAGATTATTTATGAGTTTGTTAGAAATTAAAAAGAACAACGTTTTAAGAGTTTAATTTGTTTTATAAGTTTAATATACACCTGATCTGGGTCGTCTGGATATAACTGTTTGTGCAATAAACGGAAGAATATTACTGTTTTTCTGACAATTAATTGAAAGTACATGTGTATCATTATTTTGAAGGACCACGACTTAAATGCATTATTGTAGACGTACCTTTAAAGTAAACTTTATAACCCATTTTAAACATATCTGTCTGCCTTGTATTAACTGTGTGCACTGTTCAACTTCTCCACTGCAAAAAAAGTCCGTGCTGATATATAGACATGTCATGTTACGTCATACACTGAATCAATACAGATCAACGCTTTCGTATTCAATAATCTGATTTCTTGTGTCTATTTAATTTAAAACACAAGAGCAGAGTAAAATATTTTCTTAGCGTTTTAAAAATAACTACAATACAAGTATACTGGTGTCCGCTTCCTATTGAGATAAAGACAAGAGACTTTATCAATGAAGTTACATGTAATATTAAGAAGCCTCAATGGGCCCGGGTTGATCTTTTAATTTCATTTTCTTTCTGTGATTTTTTCGTTTTTATGACGTTTAGGATTTTAGAATTATAACTTGATAACAACCCAACGAGAGGCTTCGGTTATCCCCGGCACAGTGGAAACAGCAGCTCAATGATTCGAACAATATGACTCAAATTATGTACAGAGAGGAGTTAAGATTACTTTAGTGATATTGCAATTAAACACATATTTATCTGAGATACCAAAAATATAAGTTAAATTCGTCACGAGGATTCATTTATTAGTATTTCGGCATATAACGCAAAAACACTCACCCTTTTAAAGAAACCAACACTTCAAAGCGACTACACATAACAAGTTGCAGAAAAACCAATAAAAAATTCAACAACCTGTTTCTGCGTTCACGTGGAAAATAAAAGTACGCTTATGTGTTATTGTAAGGTGTCTCGTAAGGTTTTTCGATAAGTGTTTTGTTAAATTTTGCTTCTACTTCAGTGCTTATATATTGAACCTAAAACCTCAAAACATGTCAAAACTTTAAATAATAATTACTTCTAAAATGTATATACACGTTTAATCATCTCGTGTTGTTTTCTGCAATTCTTTTAACGCTTGGCTACAGATTTCATCAACGCTCTATCCGTAATTTGATTTGTCATTTTGCTTAGTATTATCACGTGACAGTAGGATTTTCCTTTGGACTTTGAATGTCTAAAGGCGCGGTATTAAAAATAAAATAAAATGTTAAGTAGCTAGGATGTGGTCTACTTCAAACTTAATTGGCGAGCATTGCCAGTTTTCCTACTGAAGGTCCGAATTTTTACCGGGTAATCCGGCTTCCTTCCCAATAAAAAAACTAGGATATAGCTGAAAAATTGCTGAAAGTGGCGTTACACACCATTCAAACAAACAAACCAACCTGGGAGACCAGCATCCTTATTTCAATTTAATAAAACATACACCATTTGTAATGCACATTTGATACCATTTTGACAGGCAATTTTAAATTGAATTACTCAATTTGAATAACACAACTAAGTGCACTTTAATGAACTGAAAATTACCAGTGTCTACCATATTCGTTGTATAGGGTAGTGTTGATTAAATTTTATAAAAACAGTATTAAATCAGGTAACATAATGCCATAAAGTGTTGAACTTGTCCATATTTATAAACTTTAGCTTTGATTACGAAAATGTTGTTTAATGAAATATATCTTTCTTTTTAATTATTATCTCGTTTTTAACAACACTACTACTTCATGCATATCGATGTAACCCAAAATATTTTCAAATATTTTTTGCAAAGTAATTTTTCAGATTAATATACTTAGCAAAAACACACGGGATACGTATTCAGATTATAAGATTTTTGGAGGCTAGTTTTGATTTTGTTTCATATATTGAGTTGCGAAATTAAAGCGGACATTTCCTGCGTATTTCAGGTCTAAATTTGATCTGTACAATCGATTTTAAAGCTGCGAACATATAAAAAACTGTTGAGAAACCACTATACAAGTACTATAATACAAACATCAAGCTAAACACTACGAATAAACATATTATCATTAAACTTTTTTTATTTCCTAAATTACTGTTTTATATCTTTAAGCCAAACATCACAAATTTATATTATATCATCCCGTTTACAAAAAGTTATAAAGTTTTGAAGACAATAAATTGTTCATAATATTTCAATATTCATTTTTTAGTCTGAAGTGTTTAAGGTTTGGTTTTGCACATTTGATAATTCAGAAAGAATTATATTTTTCTCTGAAATCACATTTGCTCAATGCCAAACCTTTTAACATCTAAAATATCAGTCTTTTGTATCTTTATATAAGTGATCTAAGACCTGGCATCCTATCATACGCATCAACTTCTATTTAGTAATAATTTAATACATTATTGTTAACAGGAAAACACATGTTATTGTTCTAATTCAAACAAAATTTGACGGCTGGTAAAACGGACTGTTGATAACAATGAGAAAGATAACAAATCTTATTGCACGAAATTTATCGTTTATGTATATGTGTGTACAATTAAAGGCATATTAATTATTGATTGCCTGTATAAAAAAGAACGAAAATTTATATTTAATAATTTACAATAATATATTATTGTTTCTAAGAACAAAAAAGAGTATAACTAAACATACCATAATTAGAATTTTACTAAATATTATACATGCAAAATATTTTATTTCATCATTGTATTATGGATTTAAAAAGTGCATTAAAAGTCTGCATCGTGATTTATAGACGGAAGCGTTTGAACTATATTCCCAAGCATAGTTAAAAAATAGGAGATGTAATTTTAAATATTAAACGCCTATTCCATGAGCTTCAGCACTTTGAGTTTACGTTTCTATACTGATACGAACATGTTGGGGAAAGCGGAAGCTGCAACCTATGGGTTGTATTTTCCTAGGTATTTGTCTTCATTGAAGAAGAAAATCTATGGAGGACATTATGTACAAGGTAGACAAATACACGACATCTGCCTCTTTAATGATTACAGACAAAGGTTTGTCGAGGTGTTTGTCGTGCTGTTTCAAGTAATTATAGCAAGATGTTAGAGCCCTATGAGTGCGCCATTTTCATAATGATTCCACTCCAGAAGGATCACATTTAAAGATATAATTAAAAACATAAAATGGCAATCATGAATAGTTTAAAAAAAACAGTTCATGTTTTGGCGGTTAATATTTTAAATAATAATACATCATAGTAATTGTTTGCTTTTTACAAATACATGTACTTGGTTATATACTTTACGTTATTAACAATATCAAGATATTAAAATCTTATCTTAATACCATACTGTGTCATTAGAAGTTAACAACATGTATATCATATATGGCATATATGGAAAAAGTTATCAGATATTGCAAAATGACCCTGTTTTAACATCAACATGTTGAGCTGAATACACATTTTTGTTCAACAAAACCCAACACTCAAGCGATCTACCCACACAATATATAAAAAGAACTTGCCAAAATTAAACATTATTTAGATGGCTTGTCCCTTCTGAATACCAAAAGCCTATAAAATTACCAAGAAAACTCAAAACATATACCACCACAAATTCTTAGATTTGTCTACACGAGAATACTACTAAGCAACCTTTTGATTGTTAGTCTTACGATTGTTACCATACAAATACAAGTGTTTTGGGAAATGGTTACCAAAACAAAAAGATTGGTAAGATATAAAAAAGATCAAATAAATGAATACAATAGCTGCTGACAATCCTGCGGGAGTTAAAAGAAAAACACTTATTATTTGACCTGTTTCTATGTTTTACACAATAAATATTTAAAAATACAATGTATGATAGTATATTGTTTCTTTTTTTAACTGACCTAGATTGTGTTTATCACTGTCGCAACAACAAAAGCAACCTTGAGAACATGTCATCAGCATAATTTCCGTTTGTTAAAATATTTGATGAAACAATCGACATGGTATTTTATTGTTCCTAATCTAAAATGCTTAATTAAATGCAGTTTCTATACCATATTATTGTTTAAAGCTCAGGAGTAGAACACACAATAACAGCCTGTCAAATTACATGAGAACAAAATGGAGGAGCACGCATTCATTGAGGCACAAGTAGTCGGAAATTCAGCAGGTTACAATAGACCTTTAAATAGGAACAATCAGCCACCAATCTCACAGAAGGAAAATTACAAAGAAAAGAAAGCAACAGTAAAACGATGTTTTTTCCTCTGCATCGGACTTTTTATTGGTAGTGTTGTTTCTGGAATCATAGCATTCGTAGTAGTAAAATATAGTGGAATAGTGTTTTCACGTAAGTAAAGTAGACTTTTGTTTATTTGATCAAATCTCAAATCATTACACATAGATATTTTGCATTTTACTCAATATACTGGTTGTATATTGAAACAGCGTACAAGCCTTAATGATACAAACTGTGTTTGTATATAGATTTATCGCTTGATCACATGTAAAACTGCAATGCTAACAGTCAAAGCTACTACCATTATAGAACTGTCTGGCATTGTCCTGGTGAGGCTGGCGAATTTTGTCTCCGCACTTTAGACACGATAATGTGCCAAAAACATGTATCAGTTCTGTTTTACAGCCATCATGACACTATCACTTCCAGAGCAAAGGAGTAGTAAAAGCGTTTATTCTTGCGCCAGGATACACAAATTCTCTCATCAGATTTTTTCTGGGTCAAATGCCATATTGTACCAGTCAGCTACGGACCACTTGCGAGCTAATTTTTCACATTCTAGGTATTTCGACAGCGGTGGTCGCCCACTTTTCGGGCAGTCATTGGAAGAGCTATTCTGGTATAATTTTTTCCATAGCCGAAAAATTGTGCTCTGCTTTACGTTTTCAGTTCGGGCAATCTAGGGATATTTCTAACCAGAGACGGTCGATGACGATATTTTGAGTTGCAGGGTCTGACCTTGCCATGACAGTATTTAAACTTTACTAAATTTCAAGGCAAAAGAATTGAAATGCATTTTTAGAAAGTCACTGTGCTAATTTGACAGTAAGAAATTAACAAACCTTTAAAATTGAAAACATTCCCTGAAAAAAAACAATTTTTTTACAACTGTTAAAATGCATACTTTACTTTTTGAAATCTTCAAAGGGGTTTCGTATTTCTTCTTTAGAACAGTATATTTTACCACTTTCACTCTATTGTTGAGCGTTTGTCTTAATTAAGCTTCTAGTTTTTACAACGCATTGCCAATATCAAATAATAATGTGTAGATTAATAATTCCTGGATGATGGCATACACTGCTATGTCATTAGGAATATTTTGAAAACAAAACCGCAGCTAAATCTGGCTAAATATATATATACACTAAACACCTTGAAATTGCTGAAAAAATGCTAAAATTGGCATTCAATACCATTTAACAATTATAGCAATGGATACGGATCTATCCAGAATTGAGGATAACAATGCCACCCTAATCAAGAACAACGATCTGTTGATGATTACAATACCACACATCTCTAGCACAAGGGACATTTTATTAAAAAAGGATTCGCATCTTTAGCATTAAGCGAATTTCATAAGCAAGCTCCAGGATCTATTAATTATAGCAATGCCATCTATTACGAGCACCAGAATCTTTTAAGTATACCAATGCTACCGAATTCCAGCAGCATTTTCTATTGATTATAACATTACACCTATCTGGAAAACCAGAGTCTTTAATTTAAGTATATTCTTATTACAATATATTTTAATTCTGCATGTAGTTTTTGACAAGGATTGCTCGTTTTCTGGCCAGGTACTCTGGTTTCCTCTGTCAATATAAACTGGACGTTGCCTCATAAAATTGCAGAAAAAATGAAAAAAACCTAGGGAAATTTTTAAAAATTGCGTGTTATAGTTAATAGTGATAGAGCAGAGGTACCTTTTTATCTTTTACTTACTAGGGTCATGGGGGAAAATATAATACAAAAACTATCAGAAATGAAAGATAACTAATAAATCTGCATTAAAATTTACTGTTATTATGAGAAAATAGTTTATATTTCAAAACATCCACAAACAACTCTTTATCTTTTCAAAACTTCATTAAAATCATTACATTTTGTAACAATGTCACCAATCTAGAGGACCAGCATCTTCTATTATGTAAAGGAAACAACATTTGTATTTTACTGTTGATGTCATGTTGACTAGAAATTCAGAATGGGATATCACACACAACTACGTACGTTTAAAGTAACTGATAATTAAAGTGCCCCCCTTTTGTTTAGTTAAAAAGTATTAAACGTAATAAAGCACGGAGCATATTGCCATAAATGTTAACTTGCTATTATTTAGAAACTTTATTTCATTTTGATAATGAAAAAGTTCTTTAAAAAGAGATATCTTTTATTTCTAATCATTACGTGGTTTAAACAACGTTAAAACTGGCGTACGTATCGAACTAACAAAAAACATTTGCAGGTAAATTATATTACTCGCTGAAAGGTAATTATTATAATTAATAATCTTAGCTATCACACACACTGAATGTTTATTGAAACAATGAGATTTATGAAGGCTTTTCAAATGATTTTAAACCTTTGACTGCGTACATTAATTAGTTCAAAACGTGGGAAACATTTTTGCTACAAACTGCAGTTAAGTGAAACCACTTTACTATAATACAAACATAAATCAAACTAATATATTCTCTATAAACATTGTTTTATATCCCTAAGCCGAACATCATATATATTATGCCAACCCGTTTGCAAAAAGCTAAACTTTGAAGACAAATAACAAGAATTCGTAATATTACAATGTTCATTGTTTATTCTTAAGTGTTTCAAGTTTGGTTCTGGACATTAAATAATTGATAAAGAGTTTTTTCTTTAATTTAAAGTTGCACTTGTACAATTTCAAACTCTTCAACATCTAAAAATATCAATTTATTATATGTTTATAAGTGACTCTCAATTTCACTTCTATTTTGTCACGGGGAAGTTTAGTGTCAAACTCAGGAAAACACAGGCTTTTGTTTAAACTAAAATATAATTTGACGGATGGTAAAAACCGATGGTTTATAATAATTACAAAATTAATAATAAATATTATTTTAACGAATTTTATTTTGAACATTATGTCTTTACATATTTGAACACTTTGTGTTTGATTTACTTTTACTTTAATCAATTGTTAAATAAATTTAATGTTAAATTTACCTTGGCAACACAAGTTTATACATTTTATATTTGGTAAACACCTTTCAGATAATAAAAACAAAGAACACAAACTTATTGGCGGTAATGTATAATTATTTGTTTTGCAAGAAACACAGATTATTTAAACTAAATTAAAGTGAATAAATAAGCATATGGTCTTTTAAGTTTTCCTAAATATTTAATAAACTACTAAACTACCAAATCTTTTATTACAACACGTGATTCTGCAATTTTTATTGAGAGTGCGTTAATGGTTTTCATCATAGTTCGAATGGTAATCATGGTATTTGACCTTTTTCGAAGTGAAGTTAATGCGGAAACTGCAAGCTCCGGCTTTTGTTGTTCCTAGGTTACTGTCTTCATTAAATAAATTTTATTGAAGACATCATGTACTTGTAGACAAAAACGCAATATCTGTCTCTCAAATTAATGCAGACGTAGGTTTGTTATAGAGTTGGCGTATTATATTCTTTTACATTACTTGACGTACACAAAATTGATCGCAAGCGACACTACGGATGTTTTGCAACCAATATGAACCTGAGTGCACTATCATTTTCTTGAAAGATCCTTGTTGCTCTCTTTTGTGTATGTGATATTTTGTTTTGTTTTTGTTATTGTGTGTCTGATGGTTTTTTGTTTCTGGACTAAGAGATTCGATTGCCCTTTTTGTATTTCGTTGCTTCCTTACTCAAAGGATTTTTATTAAAAAAGAAACAAGCACACATCGTTTTAAATATATATACCAGCGTGATACTAAAATCTAAGTATATTTTACCGATAAACACATTTTGACTTGATTTAAATTGGGAAATGGACGACGTCTAAAAACCAATAACATATCATGTATAAATTTCAGAAAAGCACAGTGTCACAAATCTGTATGCTAATGGCGGGACCACTCATATTCTATTCTGACATTTTGTAAATTAAAAATTTCCTGTTCATCATTTAAAAACATTTTAACAACCAGACGTTTCAAGTAATTATCGCAAAAACATCAGAGTTGCATGAATGCATCGTTTTCATAATAATTTCACTATAGTCGTGTCACCATTGAAGATATAATTAAACAAAAAGTTTACTTATTTATTGAGTTTAAACTTGTTAATATACGCCATACGGCATTGCGAAAATTATTAAATATCCACTAATTCTACGAAGACATTCAATCGCAAATGCTTAGAATTGTTTCCATGAGGACACTATTAAATACTCTTGTCCCGACACTTAATCTATAGGTTGTTAGTAAACAAATACAATGGTTTTGGGGGAATGATTTACCGAAACGAAAAGCAGGGTAAATAAATCAACATTAAAATTAAAATCAAGAATTTAAATCAATAACTATTGAACAAATTGATTTATTTGTAGCACTTCTGCGTTTTACACAATATATTTCAAAAATACAATACTTGTATTGTTCATTTTTTAAGTTATTTCAGTTAGTTTATGTGTAACACGATCACACAGAACAAAAAGTAAAATCCTTTTATGGCATTCTTTTATGACATCATTACACGTTTCAACACAAATATATAAAACAAACGAGTGTTTGGTTAAGTGCATATTAAAGCTCAGGTCACGAGACACAAAATAACAGCCTGTCAAAATACATAGGAACAAAATGGAAGACTAAGTATACATAGAGACACAAGTAATAACAAACGATTAGGTGACTACAATAGACATTTAATTTAGAGCAATCTGCCACCAATCTCACAGAAGAAAACTTACAAAGCAAAGAAAAAGAAAACAACATTAAAACGATGTATTTTTCTGCATTCGAATTTTTATTGGCAGTGTTGTTTCTGGAATCATATCATTCCTAGTAGTTAAATATAGTAGAATAATGCTGTCACGTAAGTCAGCACAGTAGACTTCTAGTTCTATTTGATTAAGTCTCTAATCCTAACGAACAACCACAAATGCCTACATAATGCTTATTGCAATTGTTTTAATTAAGGAATAACTACAAAAAATATTTTCCGTTTTGCACATTGTGTAGCGGATTATATTAAATGTGCACAATGGAAATTTTGTTATCCCTCGATTGAGAAAATATGTTTTGTAGTTAATACTTATAAATAAATTCAAACAATAGAATAAACTCAACAATTGTATTTTTGTAACTTGACATTTTGAGAAAAAAGAGATCAACACACAAACAGTTAGTTTCCCGTGGAGTAATATATGACGTCAAATGGCGCGTGTCTCCATGACGATCAAATTTGTTTTCCATCCTCTGATAGAAAATATTTTCCAGCCAATCAAAAGTCAGTATTCTCAAATTCTAAAATTTATTTATTTAGATTTATCGCTTTATGATGTGAAAACTGCATTTTTTTTTAACTTCGTTGACCATTTCAAGTGGAGGCAACAATAAAAGTTTCCATGGCTTCATTTTGTTCAGTTTGTTAAAAGAACCATTTCTATGTTAGTACACAAAGAGATTTGTGGCCAAAAATATACTATTATGAATAATATTAGTTTTGTGTTTACTACACTGAGTTTATTTTGACCAACATATTATAATAATTTTCTTTTTAGCTTTGTGTATTGGATCTTTAATGCAAACATATTCAAGAAACAATCAATTTGTTGAATGAATTTACAGCATATGTTTATTTTTGTAGACAATGAATCTTCGTGTCTCTGGACAGAATGGTCAGATTGGAGAGGATGTAATTCATTACTTACTTCAATAACTGAAGGAAGAGTACAAATCTACACAGGACATACTTACTGTCAACAGAAGGAAAGATTTGAAACGAGAATCTGTAAAGGTATTATATTCAAGACATTGTAATTTCTCATTCTTCAATTTTGTTATGCTTGGTGTGAGCAACACAACAACAATTTTTATGTCAAATTTAAAATTGAAAAAGGCTCAAATGTCTCATAAAAGACTCCTGATGTAGAAATGTCTTATTTAGCAATGAGTTTCCCGACGTGTGTCATATTTCTAACACTGCTTACTCGTCCTGAGCATCTAAGTACACACATGGTTTTTATTAAGTACGAAAGGCTCAATTTCTGTTTGTGTAATTTTTGTTTTTTTTATTTCGTGTTATAAATGTTTGTCTCAATCCGGATTTGTAATCATTCCTTCACTTCGGCTGTTATTGCTGTGTCGTTTTTGTTGTTATTTATATTAGCTTTGCATTTAAGATACTTTCAATTTATTTATTACATGTAAACTGCGTTTTTAGTGTTACTGTTGAGAAATAAACTGGATTGTTAGAGATCTGACTTTGGCTTGGCGGCTTGGTAGTGTTGTATTGAATAATTGTATCTTAATCTCCTTGCGTTTGTACTTATGCTCGTTGTATCACCACCCTTTTAATGTGTGAAAAAATGTTTTGTGATTAGTTGTTAATAGGAATCTGGAACTCCTTTTCAAAGTGTCTGTATAATATATATCTTGTTTCTAGTTGTGACTTTTTCAGTTATAGCGTTTACTGTTTCCTTTATAATACATAACAACGTATAACCACAACATAGTGAAGTACTGTACTTTAAAACTATAATAAGTTTGCTGTTAAAGTGACAGCATTCAAATAAGCAAGGACACTGATCGAACAACAAAAGCAAAAAGTCAAGGGACGATTACAAACTGTGAGTCGAGGTTAAATATAGTATACGAAACAAAGTATAAGAAATCGGCATACTTTAGAACTAACAACCAAAATAACTATGATATATTGTTGCTATTGTGATAGTAATATTAACAAAAGAAATATCGTTGTGATTTAGTTTGAATCGGGCAATTCTATTTATTGGAAACCATGTGATTTAAATAGTATGGTATTTTGTGTTTGATTATTGTATTGAAGTTAGTTTTTGACATTTTTGATACGTTTTAGGTCGTAAATTGGACATTACATTTGACCCGACTACCCTTTGTTCAGATCGTTTCATATCGGGGGACAACAGAATACTAAGCAACCGCTTCACAGATCGTACACCGTATGATCCAACAGATAAAAATCGATTTAAAAGGTACCAAGGAGCGATGGTGAACTCATGTGTTAACAATTTGACAAGTATTTACTATGAGATATATTTCCAATACGTCATCACCTCGATTTTGCTAGATCAAATGCTAATTTTAGAACTTGGGATGGCGGAACGGAATAAAATTGATAATGGCCTTTATGTAGGGCTCAGTGATGTAAATGGGTGGTCATTCCATTTACACTATTCATCATTATACAATAAAATTTGTCTAACGGCTGAGCATAAACCACGTGGTTTAAATAAAATCATAAAGCTATTTAGTAACAGCACACCTGGAACCAACGTCAATGGGACATTTGGGATACTTATTGACAGAGAAAGAAACAAATTTTCCTTGCTTTACAACGACACAGTATTGTCTTCTTTTGTTGATGTTTTTGCCAACGTGCCATTGTGTCCAGTATTCGGCCTGTACAATCCTAAAATGGTAGAAGTTGTTTTGCAAATTGTGTCTGTTGGAAACATGACGTTTACGTTTTAATTTGGACTGAATCTGGCTTTCTTTCACGGAAAAAAAATTGCCCAGATGTTTGGTAAACACGTAGGCTTAGCTGCCACTAAATTAAAATTTCATGGGACTTATAGTCATTTTTTTGTGGATAATGTGTTTAGTTTTTTTGAAGCCTAAAGATTTGAACTGAGTTACTGTTCAGTATCGCTTGCCGATTTAATAAACAATGGCCGAGTACATTTGAAAGACTTTAGTGACATTGCAAAATGATTTCAACAATTACAGTGACACATTGATTCTGAAGTCGAAAAAGTAAAGTCCGAACAAGATAAAACAGCCAGACGAGTGGAATTATTAGAAAATGAGGCACAAAATGCAAATGATCAATTACTTGACATCCACAATAAACATATCCCAAATATAGAAAAAAAATTGAACAAGAAGGTACTGAATTCTTAAAGCTAGAACTTTGCGGGAAATGTGGAATTTAATAATAATTCGTGATTTGAACGGAAAGAATAGAGAAGCTCCTTGCGTTACACAAACTGTTTGTCCGTACTTTACTGCAAGGTAAACTCGGCTTCTCGGAATAACAGGTGCGAAATTCTTTATTCACAGTTGTACATAGACTTCCATATGAACCCCCTGAAAACGAAATATTATACTTAGACTGTCCAGTCTGATGGACAGAGATGATGTTTTAGCATCGACAATGAAGCTACATGCAGGTAGTGGACTTACCTTCCCCACACACTGGCTACGCGTTGCGAAGAATTAGAGCCACGAATTTACATATCTTTTGAGTGGACATTTTATTCAGTTTCTCCCTTACATATACGTAATATAATTATGAGGTTACTTAGTCACTATACTTTTGTTTGTACACAACTGAAGACATGTTTGTAAACATGAAAGCGCTATTGTACATACAGAACAACGACTGGTTATGTTTTACTTTTATTGGACACATATATAAAAAATGTATACAAGTGTTATTTTTCATACAAATATTTATACACAGAAAATGTTCAGTTATAAATTTGAGAAAGTTCAAGATCGATATTTTATGATTAGTTGACGTCATTGATTTATAATGACACTGGCTAAGGCTACGTTATTCAGAGACTTACTTTCATTATTTTTTCGTCTTTGTTTACTATATCCTTGAAACTTGTTGCAAAAGTTGAGTTGTATATAGAATGAACTTACATCAGTAGTCCATGTGATCACAATATACTAGCGCTTCTAAAGATTTGGAGTAAATCAGTACTTGTCTTTATTTCCAATTAACTTCAGCAACTCTTTAGTTATGACTCAAAGTTTGAATAATTGTTGATGCAAAATGTTGTAAATGTAGGAAGAAATAGAAAGGGAAAGTTTAGGCGTGGTGGTATTTGAGAAATGTTAAGTAAGAATGATCTTTCAGGGTTATGAGAAATTAGAGTAGATAAGAACGTTGAAAGTATGTGTGTAGGGATAAGAAGTGTGGGAATGCGTTGTAGAAAATGGTAAACGGGCTTGCATGGAATGAAATCTACAATCAACAAAGAAACATC
Source organism: Limnoperna fortunei (assembly GCA_944474755.1). Classification (NCBI taxonomy): domain Eukaryota; kingdom Metazoa; phylum Mollusca; class Bivalvia; order Mytilida; family Modiolidae; genus Limnoperna; species Limnoperna fortunei. The sequence goes on from OX104125.1 coordinate 27,620,206, forward strand.
AACGGGCTGAGAGGTGGACATTATTAATAATGGACATAAAAAGACAGAAGTTTGAAAAAGAGACAGAGTTACTAATATTGAAGAGGAATATTGTTGTGCAAAAGGATGTAATAATGCGAAGAAGGAAATTTTGATTTTATAAGTTTATTCTTATTATCGTTTTGTTAGTATGTTTGTAGAGATATCAATGAATTTAATTCACTGTAGTGCGATACATGTACTTTCGATCGCTTGTGCCTTATGATGTATTTCGAGCGCAAATTGTAACTTATGTGACAGTGTTTAATCAAATACATAATTTACTAAATTAATTTTCACACCTTTATATATTCAAGTTACGTTATCCGAACATATTTGTTATATGTTTCCGTCACATTTTTTCAAACAGTGAACTTTTGCGGACAAAAGTTTTTTTTCTGTTTAATCTCTGTTCTTTGGTCGTTTCATGGAACATACGTCACTGAACTGGGCTCTCATATACATTGTATGTTTAGAATTGTATCTGTCGTGGGTGTTCTGAATGAATGGCTCTCATTGCGTAATCTATATCACTATGTTTGGCTATGACCTAATGTTTGCAACGCTTATTCCTCAATTGTTAATATTTAATTAATTTATTTAGGTCATTCTTGATACAAGTATATTTAAATTTTTATTATACAGACGTTTCCCCCCAAATACAAAATTTCATCACAATGGGTTGCAATCTAAAATATATGTCACCAAAAGGGCTGGTACACAATTGTTTTTAAAAAGGATTTCAGAGATGTATCCAAGTGAACATGTCCAGATCGTAAATATATATAAACATGTAAAGCACTTACGCATAAGACCAGTATAAGAGGTGAGATTCATTAAAAAGCCAAAGCCGTGGCCTCGTTTTGAAGGAAGTAAAAGTAAAGAACAGTTTAGACACAAGGTTAAAGAGGAACAAAATAAGAGAAAAGATATATACAAACAAAACCAAATAAATTAAGTGACCCGAACTCTATTTAAACCCGAAAATGGGGTTATGGGCTTCGTAAAGGTAACTCGTTGTCCATGCGAGGAACCGCCCTATCACAAGTTAAAATCTTGTAATTAGTAAGGCATGATCCATACGGAAGGAGGGAAAGTGGTTACAATAAACGGAATAAATCAATCATAATTTTTGACACATATATTGTATAACGGTCAGCTTAGTAACCGTTTAATTTAAAATCGTAAACTTTAATAGTACCATCGAGAACCCTTGATTTTTAGTCTGGAGACAACCTTTATCAAGGAAATCAGGATAAGACGTGCATGGTCTTGAGTACCAGATCAGTTTGCCGATGTATACTCTATATGCTGCATATGCAGGTGCTGTTGGAATTTTGATACAGAAAAAGGGAAATTCACAATTGTAAAATTAAATCATCTCTATTGTCGTAAACTTTAGTTTTAAACCAGCCTTCATTGTCAATTTCTAGATGTAGTTATGACGAAGATTGATTGATTTGTTGGATGTTTACAAATACGGTATTTAAAAATCGTTTGATAATATTTAACGTTTTTCAAATCTACAAGTAATTGCTTGATTGAATCTTTACTCAAAGTTCAGCTAGCAATATTTAAGCTATAATCAGGACGAGATTAAGTTAACAAACAATACATAAACGGGAAATGTATTTTCAAACGAAAACACAATTTTAGCTGCCACTGTATGCGTTAAACAGATGAGATCAAGATGCGTGCGACTCTCTAAACACGCTATCCAATGTTATCCGCGGTCGGTATTTCCATATTATCATCAAACAACCCTCCGCCGTTTGCTGCCTGGTGAAGCGAGTTGGCAGCTCTTATGGTTTCAAAAATTATATAAAAATAAAGTATTCGAAATTTGGAAAAATTCTGTAACGGTTTAGTGTGCAGGAGTATACTGCAAAAAACGTAATACATAGCCGTTCTATTGTACATCATGTCTTTACGACAGGTCATGGAACATAAACTGCGTAACGGAACAGAATATGGTGAAAAAAATTATAACTAGTGTAAACGCATGGTTAGTTTATTAATATAGTTATTATTATGAACGTTACATTGTACTGCATTATGCTCTGTATTAATTCACAGTTGAAATTTATTGTAATTTACTATTAGGCCATGCAATTGGAGCAAGGTTCAATAAGCAGTTTGACGAGTTCATGACCAGGAATGAACAGGTAGACTACAATCATTTATTAATAAGGATGTATGGTTAATTTTAAAATTAAACATGACCTACTGACTACAACAAGAGTTTAGAAGAGGTGACATCTGAATGACACGTATTGTTTACCATTACAAGCCTAATATAGTTTACTTTTTAAAAGTAGTTGAAAACTGGCTGATCATGAAAGCATGGCGCGAGTCATATCAATATTAAAAGCTGTGGCTAAGCCAGGTAACTTGTACACTAGCATAAAAGGATATACAGACCTAACATATGTAGAAAGTAAGGAAAGTGACCTTTTCAAAGGGTAGTGGTCGCAGTTTAGTGAATTGTGTTTGTTTTTCAGCTATCACATGGCGTGCAGTTTTTATCGTAGGAATGCCCGGAGAAAACCCAACCTTCGGTAGGCAAATTGACAATCGTCAAAAAAGATTAGAGTCGAGTACACCCTGCCCGCAGTTTAGTGAAATGAGTTCATTAACAGGAGTGTGCATACAAAATCTACTCATTTTGGTTGTTCTGAAGTATCATTTCAAAGTTTAACTTGCGATTATTCGCCTTTTCTGACTGTTTTATAAACAATGCGGCATAACTCCAAAACAGAATTTGACTTTTTTATTTAGGTCACTTAATTGTTTATTTTGCACTGAAAACAATTACCAAGCATTTTTTGTTTAATATAACGAAAGTTAAACTTTAAAGTAAAGCGGCTATATAACATATTTATTTAAGTCAATATTTTTAATAAATTAGTAGGTAAGAATTGTAAGTGGGTGCAGTGATTTAAGGGAGGATTTTTTGTAGTAGGGATATTGCGAGAATGGGACTGTAAACTTGTTGAAAAGGAGATGATGATGTTGTACCTTCATTTTTTGTTCTGATTAATATTTTTTCTAAATAAGTTTTCTAATGCCGAAATAAGACAAAATTAAAAATAAGAATCGAAGAATGTGTTCATGAGACACAGGTGCACCCGCTAAATGAAGTCCCAAACAGGAAGTAGTTATCCGACAGGTCTCAAAGTCGTTAAGGACGTACAACCTGTGATACTGAACCAACCTGCCAAATTTCAAATTGTTTTCATGAACAGTTTCTGAGAAAAGCTTGACGGAAATTCGTACGGACGGACCTTACGTACGTACGTACAAATGAAGTTCCAAACAGGAAGTAGTTGTCCGACATGTCTGAAAGTCGCTTAGGACGTACAACTTGTAATACTGAACCACCCTGCCAAATTTCAAATTGTTCTCATGTACGGTTTCTGAGAAAAGCTTGACGGAAATTCGTACAAACGTACTTACGTACGTACGTACGGACGGACGGACGGACGGACATGAGTAAAACTTAATGCCCCTGACATGTCGTCTCGGGGGCATAAAAATGTATAATGTGCTATTATTGATTGCATGCGTTACATTCGCTGTATCAGGACTCATTGGAATATTTGTATGAACCTATGCATTAAAAGTTCTAATCATTGTATAGATGAACATTGTTCACGTGTTAAATACGTTACACGTATTGAATATCTATCAAGGCTATTCGAAGATTACAAAATTTGTTAAAGGTAAAATGTTTCCATTTAAAAGATCTTACCATCATCACCAACAATTCTTTTATTTGTTTAACTTTAGCCATAGTAATAGTATAGGTTTTTATCTGATGTGTGTCATTACGTTACAGTACATTACTGAAGGAAGCCTCAAACACAAAGGCCTGAGGTTTGATAAAAATGTATAGATCATTTGAGTTTACAATATACACATGAACTGGATAATGGAAAGGGTTTATGCGAATATATGCTTATCGCGTCTTTGGAAATAATGGTAAAGAGTTTGAGCTTTGCTCTTTGTATACATGAAGGTAATAACAAATTACCGAACACCGATGAAACTGAGAAAAAAAGACAATCCACGATCAAAGTCCAAGAAAACGTAATAATATCCATTGTGTAGTTTTGCACCATGTCGCCTCTACAAGAGACTAAATATTCCGCCCAAAACCAATTGTCCATACCTTTGGAGTGGCAATCAAAATCTGCTGCCTTTTGGTCTTTCCTTTTATTTACTAATTAAGTGTCGTTGAAATACTATTAGCAAACAACAAATCAATTAATCTATAAAAGTTTAACTATATAAAACAAGATAGTATTAACAACTTTAAAGCCCTATTTACCTGTTTCTCATTCATATTTGTGCATATAATAGCACATTGAATTACAATCACTTAACATTTTCAGTACAAACAAGAGATGAATAACAATTTTGTCCTTTACTGACGAGAAAGATATAGATATGATAATGAGTTATCAGTTCGATACTGTAATATTTATAACTTAAACATATCTGTTAATGTGGAAAACAACGTGGTCAGTTTCTGCACATTTGATTAAATATTTAATAATATATGTTCAGATTGTGGCAAATTCTACTGGTTTATTCAAGTGGATTCTATATTTGAAAATTATATGTCATATATTTATCACAAATACATCTATATATATATTTACATACAACCGTATGTTATTTAATAATTAATCACATACGGTGGCATGTCGATTACATAAATATTATGATTGTCTTGGGTCATAAACTTGTACCTTAGGTAAGATGTTTCATTTATCTCTGCCGATTTAGACGATCAAAATTTTGAAATTAAAAAATTCGAAGTGGCGAATTACGTTCAAAATATTTTCGTCATTTCTAAAAAGGATTCCGTCAAGAAAGAAGGTTTATGATCAATATTTTATAACTTGTTTACGTTATTTATTTATATTGACACTCGATGATTAAGGCCATTCGTTGGGCAGTCTGTGTCTATAATTTTGACAAAAACACCGTTACATAATCTTCAAGACTTGTATATTATTTTTGTTTATGCTGTATCCTCATAATTATGTAATATTTTAAACTACCTGTATTGTGTATTTACACGATCCCAGGAGACTTTTATTAATCCATCTCCAAAAAAAATATCTTAAGCACTTAGATTTAAACGCCACTGATGAGTCTTGAATAAGCGAAACGCGAAAAAATGTGTCACCTTTGTAATTTTGATAACATTTTATTGGAATATTTGAAGAAAGCCAAATAAAAGCTCATCCCCGGGTAGCGGTTGGTTGGGGCAATGTACAGAAGTTTTAAGTTCAGTTAAAATGAGTTGGTTCAAAATCAATCTTTTATGACTTATTTACGTTATTTATTTATATTGACAATCAATGATTAGGGCCAACATCATGTTTGTCGATCCGATAAATAATAAGTTTACTGGTTGGTACTTTCTTATGACTTTTTATCTAATATTTTGAACTACTTCTATTGTGTATTTACACGATCCCAGTGGACTTATATTATTCCATCTCCCCCCAAAAAACTTTAAGTATTTAGAGTTAAACGCCACTGATGAGTCTTAAGTAGACGAAACGCGCGTCTATACATATACGCTCACACATTAGGCTTAAGCCCAACACTGTTACAATTACATTTTTAACACTGTCAAATTTTTGCTTACCATCAGCGGAATTCGAACTCACACCGTTGTGACACCGTGGCACAAATTCGCTTGCACTATGTCCAGCGGTCTAGACTTTTCGGCCAAATCCGCTATAATAAAATATAGCTTCATTAAACGGGGTGAATGGTAGACATAGACATAGTACATTCTGCATTTTGTATATATTATATAGGATGACAACGTTACTTGTCATAGAGTCACAGTAAGTAAGTTATATGCAAACGTCTAAGTATTGTGACAACCATATAATATATCTATCCAGTGGATTTCTGAAACACCAGAAATACAGGGTAATATCAAATATTTATATATACGTCTACAAATTAAGCCCAACACTGTTACAATTAGATTTTTAACACTGTCAAATTTTTGCTAACCCTCAGCAGGGTTCGAACTCACACCGTTGTGACACTGTGAGACCAATTCGCCTGCACTATGTCCAGCAGTCTAGACCCTTCGGCCAAACCCGCTATATTAAAATATAACTTCATTAACGTGGTGAATCGTAGACATAGACAAAGTACATGTGTACTAGCGTGTGACGATGGAATTTTCGAAACCAATACGCATTAATTTAACAGTAATCTAATTCTGCATTTTTGTATATATTATATAGGATGACAAAGTTACTCGTCATACAGTCACAGTAAGTAATTTATATACAAACGTCTAAGTATATTGATAACCATATAATATATCTATCCAGCGGATTTCTATATCTAGTAACAATGAAAAGAATAAACAAGAAAACAGAAAGGATTGATTCTTTTAATTTACAGTTTTCCTGCAAAAGTAAATTTTCATAAAACATATAATTATACTTATCTCTTGCATCGGATCTTTAAAGTATAACAAAGATATTCTGCTTGTTCATTTGGATTTATCACTAAAGCGTGGCCAATATCTTAAGCACCAGACTTTACTGATTATAATAACGATACGTTAGAGAACACAGATCTATCTAAATCTATTTATATTGAATAACCTAAGTTACATTAGAAAGAAGAATTAAATTGAAAATTTATTTAGCATATTCTTCTATCAAAAATATTCTAGCAATACTTTATATCACATTGAGATGCAGAAAATAATTAGAAGTAAAGCAGTATTCAGCTAAAATAGTGATTTATACACGTAAAGTAAAAAGAAAAATGTTTCAACTTCCCTCTTAAAACACAATCTACTTAGGACCTGTCTGATTTTATAAAGGAAGTATTAAGTTTGGCATTTCATATGTCTTGACGATGATACCTTCATTGTAAATAAAATCAGGAAAGTTTAAAAAAATATTTGTGTCAAAGTTGTTAATAATTCAGCAAAATATACTCCAATATTTTGTAATTAAGTATGGCCAAAGGAAAACAAATTTTGTTAGAAAAGATCGATAATGAAACCTGTTAAATAGTTTTCTGTTATTTAAAAAAAAAAACTCGTATGACCAACCAGTTTTTTTTCAAGCTTCAGTATAATGGATACCAGTATCTTCAACCTCAAGCTCTAGCAGCTACAGACTATAACTATTTCATCAATTTGTTGAACAAAGGCCTATTTTTTAGTTTTGTAATGAAATCAACATTTTGTATTTTACTTATGGTACCCGTTTAACGCGAAAATTTAAGATGTGATCATGAAACATTTAGCACACATATTTAAACTAAAAATTAATTGGTCTTCCTTTGAAATAGACCAGCTAGTAATTCATTAAAATTGGGAGAAAAAAGTAGTAAATACATTACAATAAGATGAAGTTTTTACTGCATTACAATATATACTAATAGAAAACAAGTATACAGCAATATTTCATTTAATGTGTTGTTATGCACAGAAATTTATTCGGGACACTTTGTTTTTTTCTTAATTCGTTTTTCAATCAATGTTCTGTGGTACATAACCTTTACGTTAATACTAACTTGAATTCAAGCTAATCCTATTATACTTGGTTAAACCTAATGTCAGATTTCCGACTACTTTGATGTTTGCATAATATCAAAGTACTCTACGTTTCTACGAAATATTTAAATGCGTTTATTCGCAATAATTTTTGCGTTAAATTGAATGTTTTTGCGTTCAATATCAAATTATTGTGTTTAATTGCAATAATTATTGCGTTAATTCCAACAAAAGACTTTGCGATGAAACGCGAAAAACCAAAATTTACCTTACTTAGATGTATGATGTTTGTTGATTGGCGAAAAGTAATAAACCTCAAGTAAACCAAAGAACACATTTCATCATGAATTTTCGACCCACTTTACAAATAGACTACCTATAACTGTATAAATGTATGATTGTATTTTTTATCCCGTAACAATTAAATCATGGTGACGACCAAATACTTCTGAAGGTATAACATCAACGTAGATTAATAGTCAACAGCAGTGTCCGTTGTAAAAAAATATTAAGACTAACTGAAAACTTACTTCAAGAAGCGCTAAATTGCAAATATATTTGAAACATGTATGTAGAAGCAAATGGTGAAATCAAATAAATAGTTTAAAAACAATCATTTAAAGCACAAAACTACACACTTAACATGGTATATTTTAGATATATTTTGGTTGGGTTCTGGTACTTTAAGTTTAGATTTTGCAATTGTCTCGTTCTTTAATCTCCGTGTCGTATACCTTGTCTCATTTCTTGATAATTTATCGTTTTGCGCCTTTTGTGTAATAGGGTCTAAAGTTAATATTAAGGTAAATTCAAAAAGATCGAATGTACAATCGAAAACTAAGACCTTTCTTTATGCCTTCGTTGTCTCCAGTCGTGTTGTTTATATAAATTCGCAACTCCTCGCCTTTTCGAACATAAACAGTACCGTCTTGTTAAAAAATGTAAGCTCTCTTTACACAAGAGATTCCATACAAGAGACTGATTAGAGTGGCTAATAGGTATCCGTCCTTAAAGCAGAGTTGATCTGTTCGCATTTTATGTAACGCTTTACGTTTCCTGTGCAATCAGAATTCTCCTTAACGATTTCATATTATCTGTATTCATATTCAAGTTGTACATGAAGATTCATTGCTTTTTAGATGTATTACTGCTTTCTGTACGATAAACGTTTATCAATAAATCAATAAGTCGGAGATCAAAGAATCAATACATAAATCAATCAAATTATTATTGTTATAAAGTATAGTTAATTATGTAAAAGACGTTGTTGAGTTATTTTTTAGCTACCATTAAAATGCAGCTACTTTAAATTATTCGTATTTCCCATTTGGTGAAAGAACTATTTATTACAAAAATGTTATAAAAATCTGCTATAAAATAAAAGGCTTGCATTCTCTCTATTTCACTAAGATATAATGTTTATGTTTTATCTTTATTGTATTGACAAACCAAACCACTTGTTATTGTTTTACAATGAGAAAGATGCATCTTAAATATCTAAATGACAACGACCTCTTAATCATTTGCGTTTACTATTCACATTTTTTTGTAATGAGAGATCCCTAAAAAATGAGCGAAATAATTTCCGTTATATCACATTAAATTTTTGAGGTGTCATGTAAGATAAAAATTTTCGCAAATTTAGAAACCCCGAAGGGTACTCCAGGAAACTCACAAACATCCATAAATAGTCCAGAAATGGGCTTTGCACAATCAGCCGAACAATAACCAATACATTTAACAAATTATAAAAAAAATGTATTTTTCAATTCTGTATGAAACTGCTTTTTAAATAGAGCTCTGATATCAAAACTCTATTGCATAATAAATCCACTGTCCATGCTACACCTCGGCGCAGCCAAATATCAAAATAAGAACTTATTTCCTCTTCCTCAGTCACAGATCATTTACAGAGCCGTTGTCAAAATGAAAACACAATTTACAATTTTCACACTTTTTACTGTAATTCCTTTTATGTTCCCCATATTACGAGCAAATATGCCAAGTTTCATCTCATTCCGAAATAAAATCAAGCCTTTTCAGTCTTTTTTATGAACAAACTTTAACGCTTTCAATTGTTCAACTTGACACTTGATTTAAAACAAAATCAACAACTTTCATGCGTCATTATATCTATAGCTGGATGATAAGTTTTAGCTTTCTCAACCTATTATATCTCATAATAAACCATAGGAAGCCTATATCTTTAAATAATATCAATATTGAATTCCAAAGTAATAAAATTTTCACCTTTTTAAGAAGAAATATTGGCACGTTACTTATGTTTTAGAACAAATTTTCACATTTACTTTATAATGTTTGTATTATTTACACAATCAAAATTCTTAAACAGTACTCAATATATAAATCATATAATTATCAGTTAAAGATTTGTATTTACTAAAATTCAACTGATAATTAATAGGTTAATAGTAATGTTTCAAAAGAAGTTTCTTAAAAAAGAAGATTTACACAGCCAGGAGTTTTGAAGTACCCTTTATGACATCATGTAAACTGTGAAGTCATAATGCTATGATGTTGTAACTGTATATTGTAAACAACTAAACATCAACACAAGAATTCGAAATTAATGGTGAAAAATACCCCATGTTTTTAAATTAGTAACCGAGTGCATTTATTGTGTACAAGATCCATGGTTACCAATTAAAACCACTTCACCTACTTATATGTCACTTTTATATATATGTGCATGTCCTGTTTATTCCCACTACATGTTAACCTCCCCCCCCCACCCACACAAACCATGTATAAGCTATCTTTGTAATCTCAGCAAGACATTTATGTGATTGTATTTCTAATACAGGAATCAGATTATTATCTTCTAAAGTTGTTCTTTAAATATGGATCAATTTCATATATTTACAATAAAATCTTCATTTTATTGCATGTTTACATTCTTCAATGCCTACAATTATCTCCCTTAGTTGACAATGTTTTATCTTTATACGAATGTCTATTTTGTATATTGCTAAAAAGTAGAAATATTAATGTTGATTGCAAGTGTTTTCATTTCGTAAAACGAAGCATTTGAGGAAAAATGCTGGATTTAAATACATCTTGTAGAAATGGTCATGCAGTCATAAATTGTTTGGGAGATAAAGAGCATGCTACATTTCTGCGATCGGTATTCCGATTTTCTGACCAATCCCTGCTGTTGACTGCTAAGCTACTCAAACAAGGTTTTGTTGCACCTAGGTTGATGTTCTATGGTCGTCACCATGACCAAATTGATCGTTATGAGAAATCAGTGTCTCAAATACGATCTGACATTTTTGCTGAGTAATAGGTAGTGATTTCTATTCCTGGATTTGACTTTTCTATAGACATGACAATGATCGTTATGGGAAATCAGTGTCTCAAATACGATCTGACATTTTTGCTGAGTCATAGGTAGTGATTCCTATTCCTGAATTTGACTTTTCTATAGACAGGACACTCGACGGGTGTCTAATTACAGGCAGGCACTGCTTACTTTTTCGGAGCACCAGAGTGCACCCATGGTTTTTATTGGGATCGGGTCACTCTCTTTCTGTTTTTTGTGTTGCGTTTGTCTATATCCGGATTTGTAAGTGTGCCTTGACTTTTGTCTCTAGTTGTTCGGTCGGTTTTCTTTGCTATTTTTCTTTACATTGAATTATCATTACCTTGAGACATATTGTCTTATAGTAATTTAATGAAATATTAATTAGCTACTACAATATGCTTTCATTTTATAATACTTTAAATAATATTGAAATTGTGTTTTTCTAAAACGTTGGGAGTTGTCTTTCTTTGAATGTGTCTAAAAAAAACACTTCGGCATGTTACGCTACCATGTTTAATTTAGTTTGCTAGATTCGATACATTTTTGTTACAAATGAAAGTTAATTATTGTAACGTCTGTTGTTTATTTTTTATTATTCTTGAAGTATTTTACTGTATCATGACACTGAAAAAAATAAGCATTATCTTATTAATTTTCCTCTTTTCCACTTTTCCTTCATTTTAATGTGCATTGTTCATCTGTATAAATAAAAAATCTTTATATATCAAACCTAAAATTCAAAAATGTTCTCTGCATTTAGTCACGCCTAATTGTTAAATGTGAAGTCTTAAGAAGCAATAAAGTAACTTCATAAAAAACACTTTCAGGACGTTAAGCAACCATCATGTTAATTAATTTTTGCACATTATATGATTTCATATAATCATGATCACATGCGACCATTCGTCATGCCAGTAAGAAGAAGCACCAAAAACCTGACTATAATAAAAGACACGTTATCTAATGACGAGGTCCAATCGAGGCGTATAATTCGGATGCAAAACACAAGTATTTGGAAACACAGAATACAATAGAAAAGTCAAATCATCGGCCCAACTAATTAGATTTTGCTTCTTTTGAAACAGTTAATGGTCTACACTTGTATATATAATGATCTGTGCATCTTAATATGGGGGATATGGTAGTTCCTTTCTCGGAGTTGTCGGGTTATATAACGTATAGGCCTGGCCACAGACCATAGCGGATAACGTATTTGGAGATCGTCATGTTCCTTGCACAAATGATTTCAAAAGGTGGGCAAAATTTTAGACGCTTCAAAAGTTTAAATTTTCCGCCATTACCAAATGATCGATAATTTTCCAGAGACTGTCAAAATTTTCTGCCCTTGAGTCCAACCTTTTTCTCTTAGTGATTGTTTGTTAAAGTGTACTTGTATTGACTATTGCTGAAATAATGCACACTGAACGTCACACAACAATTTATACATTCAAATATTTCAACTCCGATCACACCGATACCCATTAAACGTTTAAACTGACAAAAAATTAGTTATTTTCTGCTTGTTAGCATAGTAACATGTTAAAAAAAAGAAAAAATAATTTTTCAGGATGTGAGCCAGATTTCGGTCTTACCTATGTTTCCTCTAATCACTCTTAACAACTGGATTGAACATATGGAATTACTTTGTGAAAAATCTGTTGCTTTAAAAAGACTTATATAACCACATTAGAGTATGAAATTCCTTGGAAATCGATTATTGATCCCAAAATTAGGAGAACAATATACTGTATATTCAGGAACCATTGCAAAATGTTTTTAAAACTATCACAGAACTATGAAAAATCATTTTTGCCATCGCCATGTTCTGTTGATTTATTGTGGAGGTCAATACCTTGGGTCTTACGTATATATACATGCAATTCAACTTGGGAATGCCCACACATTGGACATAGGTCTTCTTTCTAAATTAAACTTGCTTTTAAGAGCTAAACTGGAGGAAACTTGAAAAACGTAAAAAACCCCGGACAACTGACAATCCTTATTAATCAAGATTGAAATCGAGCACACCGTGCCCACAGTGAGACCGAAACCTGCAGTCTCTGTTTTGATAGGCTACGTGATCAATAGCAGATGACTAACTACCATAAAAAATCTCGCACTGAGGCCCTCCTCATATTGCATACCTTGTGCATCAGTTAAAGTTTGAGATATTAAAATTTTTGAGATTTTACGAAAAATTCATAAGCGGAAACAATATTTTCTGTTTTATGTTTAATAAAATTCACAAAAATACAAAAAGCAATAAACACACAATATGATTTCTAAATAATACAGAATTTTTTTTTTAAATTTCTTAAATATAACCTATAAACAGATTATTAGGTGATATCCACTGTGTAGCTTGCATTTTGTGAAACTATCTAGATTTAAGGAATAATAACCGGAGTTGTGATATTGCCCGTCTAGTTCTATTTATTTATTCAGAATAAAGATTTAATTCGTTATTCCTTTATGCTGATGTCTCAGTCTTGGCGACGCTGTTTTAAATTTATGAGCAATGGCCTAAGAAGGGTAAATAGTGATAGGTACATCACGTTAGTCGATTTTTGTTTAGAATAGTCATCAGTACATAATACTTATGAATCTATATCACATATACTACATATACAAAACATCAAAATAGCAAGTATACAAATACAATGATGCTCAATAAAAATGAAAAATTATAATTTAAATTTACTTAATAGAAAACTGACTTTGTAGTATACACAAATAACAATCATTTTAGAAGTATATATATTTGCATAATGTGTATTTCAAAGCAATGTTAAGCAAAATATTTTGATCTTCATTTGTTGTATAAAGTATGTATAATTTAAAGGGATATTTTGAAGGCTACTTGGATGAGTTACAAAGATTGTTAGGAAAGGGAGAGGACGCTGTCTACTCAAAATATAATTGACAATGATTGCCTATTTGTCAATTGTCGGAGTTTTTCTCTCGTAATTCTGCTCCTCTCAAATCAAAACTGGAAACACCATATAGCTGAAATATTGCTTAAAGTGACTTAAAAACGAACAAAACGACATTTTGAACATTTTAGTATGTGATAAACATATTGCCGTCGTATATTTGTATGTATCGGAGAGAAGTTAACATGTTTTTATTAAATCGTAGAATATTTAATAAAGGTGATATAGTGACTTCACTACAGTTGCAGTTTCGAAACTTATTTCAGTTAACACCTTGAAACTAAGCCTACGTATTTATTAAACATCAAGGTAATATATTTACTCTTAAACCATAGGTCTAGTCCAAATTAAAACTTCAATGTTATGTTTCCAACAGATGCAATTTGCATAGAAACTTCTACACTTTCAGGATTGTATACTGAAAGGGATCAAATGGCATTGTTCCTTTATTAACACATGTCGTAACTAACATACAAACCTTATCGACTCGATGTGTCCAAGTGAAAAATAATAAAATAACAATGTTTTAATTTTTCTCTCATTCATCATTTCAAGTACCTAACTATCTAACAAGATGTACAATACTTATAGTGGTATTATTATAATCAGATTCCGGATGGATTTTGTCTGCCTTGAAAATTTTACAAGGAGGATTTGTCCGCCTTGTGAATTTTACGAGGTAGATTTTGTCCGTTTATGCTAAACTAGAAAAAGAAAGGATTTTGTCCGTCCCGGTCTAAAAACTAACAATATATTTTGTATAAATTTTTCGTGTACATATAATACAAAAGATAATTTAACGTGTGTGCATTACATGTAAATGTAAAAACTAAAGAATATAATAAAAATATTTGTTATTTATTTATTAAATGTTTTCAGCTGCGCAATTGAATGTCATAATTCTCGATTTGAATAACTGTTCAATTTAAAAACCAATCAGTGAAATTTAACTATCTAATAATTTTATTTTGTATTTGGAAGTTACATACATATATGGAACACGGTATATAAATGGATTGAATGGGGTTTAATGCCACTTTGAGCAATTTAAACGAAGGATAAATTAAGGATATAAAATTACCAAGGTGACAAATTCCTTACGCCAGACGCCTGTATTGTGTTTTTACACGATCCCAGTGGACTTATATCATTCCATCACCGAATGAAAAAAATACTTGAAGCATTTAGAGTTAAACGCCACTGATGAGTCTTAAGTAGACGAAACGCGCGTCTGGCGTAAGGAATTTGTCACCTTGGTAATTTTGATTACATCTTGTTGGAATATTTGAGGAAAGCCAAGTAACAGCACGGCACGTCCGCGGCTGGCGGACTTGAAAAGCAACTATTTTGGGTTAAGTTGGAAATGAGAAAGTTTAAGATTAATATGTTATGACTTGTTTACGTCATTTATTTATATTGACATTCAATGACTAAGGCCATTCGTTGGTCAGTCTTTGTCTAAATTTTTGACAAGAAATACCGTCATTTGTATTGTTGCATAATCTTCTAGACTTGTATATTATTTTTTGTTTATGCTGTATCGTCATGTTTGTCGATCCGATACTTAATAAGCTTTACTGGTTGGTAGACTTTTTAGACGTTTATATAATATTTTGAACTATCTGTATTGTGTTTTTACACGATCCCAGTGGACAAATATCATACCATCACCGAATGAAAAAATACTTGAAGCATTTAGAGTTAAACGCCACTGATGAGTCTTAAGTAGACGAAGCGCGCGTCTGGCGTAAGGAATTTGTCACCTTGGTAATTTTGATTAAATCTTGTTGGAATATTTGAGGAAAGCTAAGTAACAGCACGGCACGTCCGCGGCTGGCGGACTTGAAAAGCAACTATTTTGGGTTAAGTTGGAAAAGAGAAAGTTTAAGATTAATATGTTATGACTTGTTTACGTCATTTATTTATATTGACATTCCATGACTAAGGGCATTCGTTGGTCAGCCTTTGTCTAAATTTTTGACAAGAAACACCGTCATTTGTATCGTTGCATAATCTTCTAGACTTGTATATTATTTTTTGTTTATGCTGTATCGTCATGTTTGTCGATCCGATACTTAATAAGCTTTACTGGTTGGTAGACTCTTTAGACGTGTATATAATATTTTGAACTACCTGTATTGTGCTTTTACACGATCCCAGTGGACTTATATCATTCCATCACCGAATGAAAAAATACTTGAAGCATTTAGAGTTAAACGCCACTGATGAGTCTTAAGTAGACGAAACGCGCGTCTGACGTAAGGAATTTGTCACCTTGGTAATTTTGATTACATCTTGTTGGAATATTTGAGGAAAGCCAAGTAACAGCACGGCACGTCCGCGGCTGGCGGACTTGAAAAGCAACTATTTTGGGTTAAGTTGGAAATGAGAAAGTTTAAGATTAATATGTTATGACTTGTTTACGTCATTTATTTATATTGACATTCAATGACTAAGGCCATTCGTTGGTCAGTCTTTGTCTAAATTTTTGACAAGAACCACCGTCATTTGTATCGTTGCATAATATTCTAGACTTGTATATATATAAGTATTGTGACAACCATATAATATATCTATCCAGCGGATTTCTGAAACATCAGAAATACAGGGTTAATATCAAATATTTATATATACGTCTACAAATTAAGCCCAACACTGTTTGAATTAGATTTTTAACACTGTCAAATTTTTGCTTTCCCTCAGCGGGATTCGAACTCACACCGTTGTGACACTGTGGCACCAATTCGCCTGCACTGTGTCCAGCGGTCTAGACCCCTCGGCACCCCGTGTGGGACCCGGGGCACAGGAGAATAAGCCCACGGCTTCCTCAGCCTGCAGTAAGAGTCTGCTAACAGAGGCAACACTTGCCGTGTGTTGCGACCCGTGTCGATTACAGGACGGGATTTCAGTAGGCCGGGTAAACGGTCCCGATAACCTACTGAACCCTTACTTTTTCTAGACGGGAAATCGAGTTAGCCCTGACTTCGATGAATCGGTATGTCACGTCCTGCCCTTTGTGAATCCTTCTCATTTTAGCTTTTCTATTACATTTATTTCTTTTCAAACTATTCCATGAAATGTATTAACCAGTTGATAGACAGCTTCCTTTAAGGATTCACAAAGAAGGCGGTGGCTGAAGGGCAAAGCTTCCTCAGCTTTATAGAGGCGACAT
The DNA here is from genome assembly GCA_944474755.1 of Limnoperna fortunei. Taxonomy (NCBI): domain Eukaryota; kingdom Metazoa; phylum Mollusca; class Bivalvia; order Mytilida; family Modiolidae; genus Limnoperna; species Limnoperna fortunei. The sequence goes on from OX104125.1 coordinate 27,637,212, forward strand.
GTTTGCCGTGTGTTGCAACCCGTGATGGTGGAGGAAGGGATCCTGGTGGTTGAGAGATCACTCTCTGCTGCATCCATTAGTGCGGGTCAGCGGGTTTGATTTTCAATACACCACTTTGGCCCTGACTTCATCTAGACGGGAGACCGGATGGACCCGGTTCGGTCAATCGGCTGGTCATGCCGAGCCCTTAACAAGCTTGTCTTATTTTTCTTGTCACTTCATCATATCTTGTGAATTTCACTTCCAAAGTTGTTCAGTTACAAGCTGTTAAGAAGGCGGTGGCTCATGGGTCAATCGAGTAGATAGAGTTTCGAACGGTTGTTTCGCCAGTTAATTCTGGCACGAAGCTTGCGTTCGTGAAGAAATTAATCTATTTGAGTATACCACCCTTGGAACACCTGATGCTTTCTGGTGGTGATCCGCAGAGATAAGCATCGCCCCTGTTGGCACTCCGTGGCGGGTGGGTGACAAGGGTGGTGAACCGTATTCTTTCAACATGGCTTCTACAACTAATAGTATAATGGGTTCAAAAAAAAGAAAAAATGAATTTCCTCTTGAAGAAATGGTTGATGATGAGCAGTGGTACAGATTTATTGTTCTAACAAGTACTGACCAAACTAAACCTTTATCTAAAATTTCTCCATTTGTAATTGAAAAAACTATTAAGGGTTGTGCAGGAGATGTAAAAAATGTAACAAAACTGAAATCAGGCTCATTGTTAATTGAATGCGCAAAGAAACAACAATCCTTCAATTTGTTAAAATTAAACAAAATTCTCGATTTAAACATCTCTTCTTCTCCCCATAGAACTTTAAATTCCAGCCAAGGTATTATTCGTTACAGAGACCAAGATCTCTCTGAGCTTACAGATGACGAAATTTGTGAAGAACTTAAACCTCAGGGTATTACAAAAGTAAAAAGATTCGTAGCCAACAGAGAAGGTGTTCAGGTTAAACTGAATACCTTCCTTCTGCACTTTAATACTCCATCTGTCCCTTCATCAATAAAAATCGGTCTCTACAATGTTAAAGTAAGCGCATACATCTCCAACCCTGCGCGCTGCTTTAAGTGTCAAAAGTTCGGCCATGGGAAGGGACAATGCAGAGGTCACTTGACCTGTTTCAAGTGTGCAGAAGAAGGACATGAGGGATTTACCTGCACCAAAACTCCAAAGTGTGCCAATTGTGGTGAAGCCCACATGTCCTCATCCAAGGATTGTCATCATTTTAAAAAGGAAAAAGATATACAAAAGTTAAAAACTGAAAGAAACATCTCTTACCCTGAGGCTCGTCGTCTGTATAATACAACGAAAATCCTTCGTCTCCTGCATCAACGTCATATGCCAGTGTGGCCAAACGCGTTCTAACTTCAGTTGAAACGCAGACAATCATCACCTGGCCTATTGACAAACAAGAACCTTCCAAATTATCAGTTACAACAACAGACAAAATCATTGAATCTTCAAGAAAATCTTCATCTTCTCAAACTGCTGCGTCTTCAGCACCCTCTCAAACTGCTACGTCTTCAGCACCCTCTCAATCCCCAAGAAGCCCCAAAAAAAATTTAAAAAATACCAACTCCAATGTAAATTCTAACTCAAATAAAAACTCAAATCAAAAAGGAGATCGTACTCCAAAACTGCTGCGGGATCCCATTAAGGTCCACAACAGGTTTGGAAGTCTAGATCATCTAGACACTACTATCTGGGGCGATCCCATGGATACACTACCCCCAGATACTGGATCTAAAAGTAGATCCCCCAGCAGAAACCGGCGGAATAGCCCCAAAAAAACTGTCAACTATTCCCCTATTCGAAGACCATAATGGGTACAATAATACAATGGAATTGTCGAGGTCTTAAGATTAATTTTCTTGAAATCACATTATTAGTTCAAGCCTTTCTTCCTGTTGCATTTTGCCTCCAAGAGTCCCACCTAAAACGAAGTGATAACATATCTTTAAAAAATTACTCTATATACAGCACATATGTAGACGAGAATGATAGAGCTGCTGGCGGCTCTACCATTCTTGTAAAAGACCAAGTTCTACATAGCCCTGTAGATCTCAACACTGATCTTCAGGCGGTTGCTGTTAGAATATCATTAGACAAAACCATTACTTTATGTTCTGTGTATATCTCTCCAAATTCTTCATTAAATTTAAATCAGTTGAAACATCTTACTGATCAGCTTCCGGCCCCTTATATATTACTTGGGGACATCAACGGATACAACCCTTTATGGGGCAGTAACACAATAAGCGATAAAGGTAAAATTATTGAAAGCTTAATGAATCAGGAAGATCTGTGCATTTTTAATGATGGAACTAATACATATTTACATCCTGGGAATGGATCATACTCGGCTATTGATCTAACAATAGCAGATCCTTCTCTGTTGCCCGATTTCTCATGGAAAGTCCATGATGATCTCTGTGGCAGTGATCACTTTCCCATTATCTTGCAATCTTTACACTCGTCAAACAAAGAACGAGTCGCTCGGTATAAATTTGGCAAGGCCAATTGGCCTCTATTTGAACAACTCTGTATAGAGCGACTTAACTCGGATACTTTTGAAACTATTTCTGATCCAATTTTAAAATTCAATGAAACACTTATTTCAATTGCTGACGAAACTATTCCTAAGACCTCGACAAATCCAAAACATCCTAGTAAACCATGGTTCGATGACAGCTGTGAGGACGCTATTAAAGACCGGAAAAAGGCCGAACGACGCTTTAATAAACATCCAACTCAAAATAATCTTAACCATTTCCGAATTTTTCGAGCGAAAGCTCGCAGGGTAACGAAACAAAGACGACGCACCTCTTGGCGTAACTTTGATTCTAAACTAAATAACCATACCCCTATGAATAAAATTTGGAACATGATTCGTAAAATTAAAGGTAAAAACAGTAAAGCAAATGTCCATCATTTAAAGGATGGACAAGACTTGTTAACATCAGAGTCAGATATATCTAACAAATTGGCCGAAACATTTGCAAAACACTCGTCCGCTGGAAATTATCATCTAAATTTATGACAAGAAACACCGTCATATGTATTATTGCATAATCTTCTAGACTTGTATATTATTATTTTTTGTTTATGCTGTATCGTCATGTTTGTCGATCCGATACTAAATAAGTGTACTGGTTCAGCAGCATTCTTTTAGACCCTTTATATATATAGCGGATTTGGCCGAGGGGTCTAGACCGCTGGACATAGTGCAGGCGAATTGGTGCCATAGTGTCACAACGGTGTGAGTTCGAATCCCGCTGAGGGAAAGCAAAAATTTGACAGTGTTAAAAATCTTATTCAAACAGTGTTGGGCTTAATTTGTAGACGTATATATAAATATTTGATATTAACCCTGTATTTCTGATGTTTCAGAAATCCGCTGGATAGATATATTATATGGTTGTCACAATACTTAGACGTTTGTATATAATTTACTTACTGTGACTGCATGACAAGTAACTTTGTCATCCTATATAATATATACAAAAATGCTGAATTAGATTACTGTCAGTAATCTAATTCATTCTAATATCTAATATATATTTAATACAAGTGTGTTGTCAAAAAATTCAGCATGTATTGTAAATTAGGAATGCTAAACTGTACAGAACATTTCCCTTGTCCTGTGCTGAACAGAAATAAGCTATTCACATTGTGGGCATTGCTAAAATATACAGTAAAAATATTCAAGAAATACAGGTATGTTGTATTTAATTCGATACTCTGTTTTTCCAATAGCTAATAAAATCTTGATTGGAGAAAAAATGATACAATTTTTTGAATCTTGATGCTGTATCCTACTAGAACATGTTAAACAAAACTTTACAGTTTGACTGATATTATACTGTAGTAGAATTTTTAAACTGCAAAAGTGTTTAGATCATCATAGCATGACAAATAAATCTAATAGTAGTTGCTACTTTGAAAATCCCACATAATTTTTGCATGCCCTTGTCAATTTACGATTGTACTGTTTTTGTGCTGTATTGCGCAGCTAATATTGTATGTTCATAGGTTTTGATGACTTTACATGTCTGCAGTGGCATCAATAGATAGTGCGTGATCTCTAATACCATCGCTCATAAAACTGAAAGCGCTCATTCTTATCAGGTCAAATAACCGATTGTTGTTAAAAGCGGGCTTATTTTACAAACCTTATTAAAGTCAGATTTAGAAGAGGAAGAGGTCCCTGGTGAAAGTCTGCAGGGATTAAACCATCTATGAGTTTAACACGCCAAGTTACACTGATTCACTGCTTGTCTGTATTGTTGGGGCAGACTAGTAAATGGAGGGAAGTATCCCATTTTTCTGAAAATTGTATGCCTGCCTCTATTACAGTGTCTTCTGTTCTTGTTTTTTTCTGTTGTTTTTTAAAATTTTTTGAGTAATCAATTGAATGCTGAGTATATATTTGTTTCACAGGAACATTTACATGTTTTGTTATAAGAAAGATAACTCTTGTTTTTTTAAACATTAAGAATGATATATACATGTAGCTTTTCACTTTTACAAAATAACTTTATTTCTTGAAGTGTTATGCCTTGTCTTTTTCCGTCAGAGCTAAATTCAAGTATATATATATATATATATATATATATACACGTCTACAAATTAAGCCAAACACTGTTAGAATTAGATTTTTATCACTGTCAAATTTTAGTTTTCCCTCAGCGGGATTCGAACTCACACCGTTGTGACACTGTGGCACCAATTCGATTGCACTATGTCCAGCGATCTATACCTCCGGCCAAATCCGCTATATAAAAAATATATCTTCATTAACTGGGTTGAATCGTAGACATAGACATAGTACATGTGTACTAGAGTGTATCACAATGGAATTTTCGTAACCAATACGTATTAATTTGACAGTTATCTAATTCATTGATTGATTGGATGTCTGCTTAACGTCCAGCGAGCAGTATTTCAGCTATATTCAGGACGGGAACAAGTAAACATACAATAAATCAACGGAAAATGGGGGTGGGATGGGTCACAGGCAATACAATTTTGACTTCCACTGGAAAAGTATGGCGTTTTGGGTAGGGGCGGAAAATTTAGCCTTTTGTAGCGGCTACACTGAACCTACTCATTTTCGAAATATACAAAAGGGGTCTTTATTGTGCAAGGAGCGTGGCTCTCTCCAAACACGTTACCCACTACGGTCCACTTTCAGGCTTTCCGTATCATGACCTGACAACCCCCCCAACGAGAGGGTCTCCGCTATCCGCCAACCGGGGACGCGCTGGGCTACTTTGTGGGTAGAGCACTGGGAACCCTCCCAGTATGGTCCCAGTAATCATATATGATGACAAAGTTAATGTGGGATATGAATAACAACTATGGTCACGCCAAATAAATTTCTTGTTCCACGCACCCAACCACACATATTTTATTGAAATAGAAAAAAAATATTACACAAATTGTCCTGGTACCCGCTGCCGGACAGTCGTCAAGAATTTTTGAAATTTTACTCTTCGAAATCGTAATCTTGAGAGCGCTTAATGTAACAGCCATTTTATTGCATCTACAAACATATCAGTGTAATTTGAAGATGGAAAAGTATGGAACGCCGTAACTGCCTTATGTGTATCTGCTTTTATATGCACATAGTTTTTCTCTATCTGCACATACTTTTTCTCTATATGCACATAGTTTTTCTCTATAGGCATATACTTATCTATATATGCACATAGTTTTTCTCTATAGGCATATACTTATCTATATATGCACATAGTTTTTCTCTATAGGCATATACTTATCTATATATGCACATACTTTTTCTATAATTATATGCACATAGATTTTCTATATATGCACATACTTTTCTCTATATGCACATACTTTGTCTTTATACTTTTTCTCTATATGCACATACTTTTTCTCTATATGCACATAGTTTTTCTCTATATGCACATAGTTTTTCTATATATGCACATAGTTTTTCTATATATGCACATACTTTTTCCCTATATGCACATAGTTTTTCTCTATATGCACATACTTTGTCTTTATACTTTTTCTCTTTATCCACATACTTTGTCTTTATACTTTTTCTCTATATGCACATACTTTTTCTCTATATGAACATAGTTTTTCTCTATATGCACATACTTTGTCTTTATACTTGTTCTCTATATGCACATACTTTGTCTTTATACTTTTTCTCTATATGCACATACTTTTTCTCTATATGCACATAGATTTTCTATATATGTAAATACTTTGTCTTTATACTTTTTCTATTTATGCACATACTTTGTCTATATACTTTTTCTATATATGCACATACTTTTTCATATAATTACATCCGCAGTTTAAAGACAACTCCGACCGTATAAGAAGATACGACGGCTTATTCGTGCCGAACAACAATAAGAAAAAAACAAGTTTAGCTTTTCTAAAAAGCTAACCGTTTCTTAGCTGCATTACAAATTTTATGGATTTATTAAAGTATCTGGTTTTTTCTGTAATTTATATGTAAGATAGGTAAACAATGTACATGTATCTTGTAAGGACATTGTTTACGCTAACCTATTATCCAATGGTGCTTGAGAGATTTAAATGCCTGTCGTCACTTTACACGTGCTTTTTAAAAAATAATTAAACAAAAGTTGACTCCCTAAACAACAAATGTTCAAAATTAGCGGTAAAAATATGTTTTGTTAAATTTGAATCAATATCAGAACGGAAATAAAGATACAGAACATATAATTTTTTCCTAACCAAAACAGCTTTAAAAAGTAGGGAGATTTTGGTACAATGTTTACCAGACCAATGCATTGAATGACATAGAAGTCAATATGTGGAACGTAACATTACTACATTAATACTGATTAACGAAAATAAAGATATAGAACATACAGCTTTATAAAGTAAGGAGATTTTGGTACAATGTTTACCTTATAATTGATCACTGACCAATGCATTAAATGAAATAGAAGTCAATATGTGGAACGTAACATTACTGTACTAAAATACTGATTACAACCACGCTTCAACCTAAGAATATATCGAAATTTCAGTACTCATACTAGTGCAATCCTGACGTAACCAATGAAATGACAGAAATATTTTATGATGTAGTAAACCACCCAATCAAGTAACAGAGAGTCATTTACTCCGAAGACTGATCGTCATTTGACTATGTATACCGTCTCCCACGTTTGTACGATTTATTATTCCGTTTGTACGGTTCATTAAATCGTTTGTATGGTTTATTAAATCGTTTGTACGGTTTATTAAATCGTTTGTACGATTTTATATTCCGTTTGTACGGTTTATTAAATCGTTTAAACGGTTCATTACTTCGTTTGTACGGTTTATTAAATCGTTTGTACGGTTTTTCCTGTGGTCGCTATGGTCCCTGATAATCAATGGTATATTGCCAACTTCCTAGATCACGTGGTCCCTATGGCCCCTGATAACCAATAGTAGTTGGCCAACTACCTTGACCACATGGTCCAAATAGTCCCTGATAATCAAAAGTAGATCGTCAACTACTTAGACCATGTGGTCCCTTTGGTCCCTGATAGTCAAATGTAGATGACCAACTACCTAGACCACATAGTCCCCATAGTCCCTGATAATCAAAAGTAGATCGTCAACTACCTAGACCATGTGGTCCCTTTGGTCCCTGATAGTCAAATGTAGATGACCAGCTACCTAGACCACATGGTCCCCATAGTCCCTGATAATCAAATGTAGATGACGAACTACCTATACCATGTGGTCCCTTTGGTCCCCGATAATCAATAGTAGATGGCCAACTACTTCGATGTGGTCCCAATAGTCCCTGATAATAATCGTACAAACTATTTAATAAACCGTTCAAACGATTTAATAAACCGTACAAACGGATTAATAAATCGTACAAACGATTTAATAAACCGTACAAACGATTTAATAAACCGTACAAACGATTTAATAAACCGTACAAACGATTTAATAAATCGTACAAACGATTTAATAAACCGAACAAACGGTTTAATAAATCGTACAAACGATTTAATAAACCGTAAAAACGGATTAATAAATCGTAAAAACGATATAATAAGTCGTACAAACGATTTAATAAACCGTACAAACGATTTAATAAACCGTAGAAACGAAATTTTTTTTTCTTTTTGTTGTTTGGCACGAATGAGCCGTCGTAAGAAGACAACTATGGCCGTATCAGAAAACAACTCGGACCGTCGGTGATTTGTTCATTTTCATTTTGTCAAATATTAAAATCAATACCCCTCGATTGGGGACATATATAGTATATAATGCCCCTGCCTCTACTGGTGAAAGAATGAAAACTTTGTATATTCTAAAGGAAGAAGACGAGAGATTATTATCTGACTATAAAAGGTCTGTCATTTGATCAATTGATTGACTTAACATTCTTTCAAAAGTAATGTTTTAGCATGAAAACAACCCGGACGAAGTTATGTCACCTTGGAGTATACTAAAAATAGATTGCAGAATCCTGACAGTGTCCTGATTTTATCCCATAGACGAGTAGAATTTCCTGATGATTTTTACTTGTTATAAATTAAACCAAAGTGGTTATGAATAAAAGAAAAATTACAGTTTTAAGGATATGGGGTAGAATCAGGAACATATATAAGACGGTTGTTTAAAGACCGGACTTGGGGTATAAATAGAAGCCAATGAGAAAAATCATGGTTCTTTCAAAATTTTTGGCACCATTCAAGTTCAAGCAATATTTTTACAAATTACTTATTTAATAAATTGTTGTTTATAGAAAAATTAAGCATGGGGACAGAATGGGATATAAGGGACATTTTCACCAATTTATATTGTATATACTCCTAAAATAAAAGATATATTGATCATTAAAAATCTGAGGTGAGCAGATTTTCAAAATTTGAATTTCCCAGACTGACAGATGGAGGTGGAGCTTGCATCAGCTGTTTCTGTTATTGTTTACATGGAACACGTGCACATGCTGATAAATCAAACCTGCCTACCTGATGTCTTTAGATAAGGATTGCAATTATATGTCCATCATTATAGCTTCCATGGTGAGTCAGTAAGTGTCCAGTAATATTCAATAAATACTTTGATTTTGTATAAATGTAAATGGTTTGTGCATAAAAATCATATGGTTATTGCATAACTGGCTACATGCACCACTTGTACAAAACTGAAAAGTATACTTCAAAAGCAGAGGAAAATATTTCATTTTATTCTATTTAATCCCACTTGTGACCCATGTAAGGTTTTTCTGAAGGATTTGGAAACCACTGCCTAACTAAGCCAAGAACACATTTAGGAATTATGTCCCTTCGATGGTAGACATATTTTTTTCGTGGTCTGTCTCTTTTCAAAGCATCCTTTTTTCTTGTCAAATATCTTGGGTCATTCCATACACCTCTGTGGAAAAGATTAGTCCAGAATCTCTTAAATTTGTCCTTTCTTAAAAAAGAATTCCCTTCACTTGGTTCATGATTTGCATCTTCCCACCAAAGCTGTCTGTTCTGTTCATTTGTTATACAAGGACGACATAAACAATGAGGACACTCAGGTAGTTCCTGGTCTTGCTGGATGGAATATTCCTCATAGTTACAGTCACTGTTTTCCTCAATAGATTCATTGTTTTTGCCAAGATGTACTTCATGGAAATCCCAGTCATTATGAGCAAAAAAGTGATATATAGCATCCCTTTGTTCTTGTGTAACTTCAAGTGATAGAACTGAAGTAGAATTTTCATTTTCACTATTTCCCTCCATTTTATGAGTCAACTGTTTGTGACAAGGTCAGGAATGGTAAATTTTTTCTTCAAAATATTCTAGGGCAAAGGGTTCAGGAGGGAAAAGTTATATTCTTGATCTATTTATTAGAACTGTCTTTGGAAAATAAATAATGAAAGGAACCACTTTTAACATCATAGCAACACTAATTGTTATTTTTACAAGATGAAACATTAGATAAAACAGAGTTCTGGAAATTTATTACCCAGTGAAGTCCTCTAGTGTATTTCCAGAATGATAAAATCAGGCATTTTGTTTATGTTTATGTTAGATTTGGCGGGGAATGGACCACATTGTTTCATTCTGTTGATGCAAATTGTGGGGGTGAAAGACAGAACCAAATCTTGACAGTTTTATTATTTTCAGATGTTATAATGATAATTTTTGTTCGATGTAAATATGTATTCAATAAAACTACTTATAAAATATTTGATGTAATATTCTGGATTTAAACAATCTTAGACTTTTTTAATATGGATATTGGTTTAACCATTGTATGAACCATGATAGACTAGTCCAGTGCAAATTGCACCAAAGTTCATTCACATTCTCCCAATAGTGTTTATTTACTACAATCACTTGTAGCTATAGAAAGTATAAAAATGTCAGAAAGTGAAAAGAAACAAAGAAAAAGAACTCCAAGTTTTCGAATAGAATTATCAGGAAATGATGAGACCAAAAATGAAATATTTAGTAAATTATCAGAAATTAGGCAACACTTATCACAGCAGCATAACAGGCCGATGGGAAACTTACATGTTATACAAGCTCTTTTTCAAAAATGGGACTTAGACAATACAAATGGAACCATCAATGAAAGTACCGATGAAGTGTGTCCCTCCTCTTTCGTGCGTTCCAGAAAGACAGAGACCAAGCAAAAGATATTTTTGACTGCAGAGGAATCTTTCAAGAGAATTATTGCAATAGTAGAGTGGCATTCAAGACATTGCAAAGCAAAACTTAGAACCACCAAAATGTTACAGAAAGGGCATGTGTGCAAAACTTCTTTAAAATGTGATAGCAAAGAAAGACCACATGTCTTTTCTTGGTCATCCTCCCCGTATCTACCTAACAAGGAATATCTTGTGAACAGTAGGGTTAACCATGGGATAATCTGCAGTGGAATTCTTCCTGCAGATTATAAGAGATTTGTAAAAGGTGCAGGAATTGGAGCTATTGCCGATGAAAGTCGCTCATCTTTTTTCAATGTGCATGCTGAACATATTCAAGCAGAATATGAATATTCAACTGAAATAGCCCTACTGCAGGAAATTGCATCATATGATGATCTAACAAGTGAAATTGACATTATGTCTGATGCAAGACATGGTTGGAGGAAAAATGCTAAGGATTCTAGTGTTGTATGTATCGGGGATAAAACTCACAAAGTGCTTAGGTGTGAACATATAACTAAAGCGATGGATCCTGTATCACAAAGACATGAAAGACTTGGGACTGAAAGAATCTATGACTATTTAAACGAAAAAGACGTGAAAGTAAATGTGCATTGTCATGACAGGAATTTGTCAATTAACAAATTTGTTCGTGAACAAACAGAGGCCCAAAATCAGAATGATACATGGCATTGTGTGAAAGCTGTGAAAACTGCACTGAAAAATGTTTCATCTGGATCAAAATCTTCTGAAGGAAAGACCTGGTCATTTCAATTATCGGATAAAGTTGAACCTGTGTCTACACATATTTATTGGGCCATTCAAAATTGTGACAAAGATGAAAGAAAACTTCAAAAATTACTGTTAAATGTTGTAGACCATTACAAAAATATTCATCATGACTGTCATGAAAATTCAAGGTGTAAAAAAGATCCAAAATACGAACCATCAAGGATTGTGATAACATCTCCAGTTGCTGAAAAACTCCTAGTTAATGTGATACTAAACTCCACTATTTATAAACATGCTAAGGATTATATTTTAGGACGAGATACTTTCTACGTTGAAAGCTTCAACAATGTAACTAACATTTACCAAAACAAACGTATTGCATTTGGTGACCGACAGTACAATGCAAGGGCCAATCTTAGTGTTCTCCATTGGAATGAGAATGTTGACAGGGGATACACCTCCATCTCGACACAACAGAGCCATAGGGCACCAAGGAGCAGAAAGGGAAAAAAGAACTATAAAAAGGCTACATATACTTTCAGAGACAATATTTGGTCCAGATATGTGAAAAATGTATTCAGGAAGAAAAAACAAAACCAGAAATAGGATCATTTAGTACTTGCTTTTGTTCTAATTATTTTAATGAAAAATAATTAACTATGAAACTCATAAACTATGCATTTTCATTATTATTTTGAAATCAACTGTTGAACTTGCTTGGATATTATTAATACAATTAGTGATGGAATTCAAATACATCTGCTAAAAGATAACAGTAAGAATTTTCACTTTATCAGCACGTGCATGCTATGTAAACAGATCAATGCTGTGTATTTATTTTTAGAATGATGATATCAGTAAGCTCCTCCCCATTTCCTTATAGGTTTAATTGGTTACCACTTGGTAAATTTTGTAGGTCAAGTCCGGCCTTTAAGGTTACGGGGTACAATTGGGAAAATATACAAGACAATATTTAGGGGCTATGGGGTAGAATCAGAAACATATACAAGACAGTTTTAAGGTGGCGGCATATAATCAGGAACATATATAAAACGTCTTTTTTAGGAAACCGTTACAGTGTAGAACCAGGAACATATATAAGACATTTTTAAGGTTACAGGGTAGAATCAGGAACATATATAAGATGCATTTTTAAGGTTTACGGCGCAGAATCAGTAACAAATATATATAGACAATATGTCCTTATATATGTTCCTTCTTCTACCCTAGAATCCTAAACAACTGTCATATATATATATATATATGTTCCTGATTCTACCTCGTAACCTTAAAAAACTGTTACATATGTTCCAGATTGGGATTAAATATGGCGGACTGAGCAGACTCGAAATTTACGGCATAGAGTTATGAGCTGAGATATGAGTCTCTATGTTAGAAAGGGGGTTGTACGATACTAGAAAAAAATGGAAAGAAGACCGTTCAAGGAGACTAAATGTTAAAAAGTAAATTGGCAAGAATTCCAAACAAAGCAAAAGGAGAAGGAACACAAATTCGAACACGGACATGACGCACCCAACTAAACAACCAGTGATAATGGCCACATCCACGCCACAATTCCACGACATGTCACAGTTTCTAAATCAACCCAATGACTTATATGGTATAAACAGTTTCAAATTAACGAACCCCTTTGACACGCATGAGGCAGCTGCACCAGCACATCCCCCTTCTTTCAACAGACCTCGGGTGAATCACCGAATTAAAGCTCACCGGCTTTACCAGTTGGACAAGCTGGATCTCAGTAATATCAGTTCATGAGACCTCCATCCTCGAATCTTGTATATCAACATAACCTACAAATATCAACCAACCAGTCATTGCGTTCGATAAGCTGATGTCGAAACTTACTGTAACATTTTCAACACTAAATTAGCCAACAGTTGTCAAAATTTCACATTGTAGACTTTTAACTAGAGATTGATTTCATTCGAGGGTGGGCTTAACGATATTAAACACGACATCGAAAGTATGAAAAAAACTTTCGCAAACACGGCAACACATTACAAAATGAGAAAAGACACCATGATGACATAGACAGACGATTGCCCGAAATGGATGAAGACCAAGTTTACTAACTCTGAGAGAACGAAAAATTAAACGAAGAACTGTTAAAACTCCAAACGAATTCGATGAAATACAATCTGATTTTCGAGGGACTTATCGAAACTGAAAATGAGAATACTGAAACGGTTGTGAAGGAGTTAATAAAATCTTAATTAAAAATAGATGACAATATTGCATTTCAAAATTTACACAGATTACGAAAAACGAGAGATAGAACACAAATGGCAATAGTTGCCAGATTTTTCCGTTACGTCGATCATGATCTAGTGATCAAAGTAGTACATGTACCAGAAAATCTTAAAAGTAAACCATATAAAGTATATCAACAATACCCCCATGAAATCGCAGATCACAGGAAAGCGTTATATCCGAAACTGAGGGAGTATAAACAAGAAAGGCGTGTTAAAATTGTACTTGATCAGCTATACGTTGATGGTATTTGGTAGCCAAATGGGGAACCTCCCCAAAACATTCAAATACCCAGAGAAGAGGATCCGCTAAAACGAATTTATGATTAGGACAACGCATCTGATAAACAAAAAATGTAAGAAATAAAATTAACTGTACTTTTCTAAATGTGTGTGGTCACAATCGAAATTGTTATTTCCTAATTTTATTGATGTAGTTGAAAGATATGATATAATTTTTCTATGTGAAACTAAACTAACATATGATGATATTATTGAAGTACCGATTAGCTATAGTTGTTTTTTTTAAGAAAAACAAAACCTGTATAAGAAAAACATTAAGCATTGGTATAATTTATAGGAAAGAATGAGAAAAAACACTATCAAAAGACATTTCATGTATAAAAGGTGAAAATCTATTTATTGTGTATGTATACATCCCACCAGAACAGTCAAAATATTCATCTGAGAATGCTTTCTCAGAATTAGAAGACGAAATTATATATTTTTCTAAGAAAACAGTATTTTTAGCACTTGTCGGAGACTTTAATTCCAAAACGTCTACCCTAGAAAAATATGTAATACCAGACGATTATTTAGTCGAACTTTAGATTTTTTAAATGATATTAATGAACTTATAACGAAATTATAGGATTTTGAAAATTTATTTTTAAAAATCCCTCTCAAAACATTCTAGAATTGGACACGATCTTTTCATTAGCAAAAAACATGTAAAGACAGTAGTGTTGTGAACTGAACTACCATATTTTGTCATCCCATCTTTTTCCAGCGATCTAAGATTTTGATATATTGAAATTGTATATGTTCCTGAGTCTACCCCATAGCCCTAAATACTCTCTTGTATATTTGCCCGATTGTACCCCGTAGCCTTAAACATCTGTATATATGTTCCTGATTCTACCCAGTAACCATAAATACTATCTTATATATGTTCATAAATTTATTCAGGAATCTTAAAAAACTGTCTTATCCCCGTAACCTTAAAACTGTAATTTTGCTTTTATTCCTAACCTCTTTGGATATTTTTAGTATACTACAAAGTAGGTTGGTTCCCGACGTAATATTCAGTATGCCTTCGGAATGCACAAATATAACGACAGATGATAGACCGGGAACCAGACTAACTCCAAAGTGACATAACTTATTACCGCGATTAGCCCCACACCGATCAACCAACATGCATCATTTTGGTGAAAAGTTCTATGACACGATGAATAAAGATCTAAACAAGTTCAGACTTATAAGTATACAGGTGACTTTTTTCGAATTTCTATTTTAAAACCTCGCTATAGTAAATACAGTTTAGTAAAAAAGGATTTAGCATATATTTGTCAATTGACATAATCAATTGCTTCATTTTAAATCTGAAAATCTTTTAGAAATGTACTTAGATAACAAATTTTAACAAATAAATGCAAAATTTACGCATTTACAAAATATATTTCTATATCAAGTGTTTTTGTTTGAAAGAACATTTTTCTAACTTTCTTTCATGCCAAAAATATTCCTCTCATTCCAGTTTATTATGAGTTTTGTTTACGTATTTACGGAAAAAAAACCAGCTCATGTTTTTATAATGATACGATGAATAAAAGGTCCTTGACACGATTTAATTTCTCCAAATTATTAGTTGTATACTTCAAAATGAAACATTTCTATGTACAACAAATGTGTGTATATCTTTGAATATTCAACAAAAAGTCCACAATTGTTACTACAGTAGACCTTGGTGTATACATTCTTGACACAAAATCAACATTCGGAAAAAGTGATAAGCAATGAAGCAGCGCTATAATTCATCTTAAAACCATAGTGAGGCATTAAACAGAGAATAAATGCTATAATTAAGACAATCATAAAAGAGGGCTTAAGCGGTAATCTTTGTTGTATATTGATAATGCCTTACCCGCTACCAGTGAGTTCGAAGCCATCAACAAATAACAACATAACTAGCAATTAAATTTTACAAATATTTCATACTATGCCGACATTAAAAACAATAAGAAAGAAACAATACGAACATAAAAATCTACTGGGCAGACCAATATATTTATGTAAACTTCCAAGTACAAGGTATGAATTATCTCAAGCATGAATACGTCATGTTAACATGTAACACTGGGACTTTCTATGTCTAATTATTTGAAACATTATCGGTTGCAGGTATTTTGAGAATTCTGCAGTTATCTTTTACATAAAAACTTAAAAGGAAAACGTGTAAGATGTAGTCACTAAACGACAATATTATATCATTCGAACAGACCGCAAGATTGGTCTAAATTGAGCGGAGTATAACATAATTTTCATCGCGTATTACACATGTGGGCACATGACGTTACACAACAAACTCACGAATCTGGAATGAGACTATTAACACAAATCTACATCGTTTTATTAAAAATCATTTAAAATTTATGGTTTTAACCACCCGTTATTGTTCATTGTTATTTCTAATAAATAAATAAATAAATAAATAAATAAATAAATAAATAAATAAATAAATAAATAAATAAATAAATAAATAAATAAATAAATAAATAAATAAATAAATAAATAAATAAATAATAAACAATAAACAATAAAACAAAAACAAAAAACCAAAAAAACCAGCTTTTACCGATGTCATAGAATTTTTTTTTCTATTTTTATGTCCCGCCCAACAGGAGAAGGTAGCATTCAGATTTAATAATGTCCGTCGCTACGTACAATAAGTTCGAATGTCCAAATAATTTCGTAATTCTTTTAGGCTTTCTTTAATTAAAACATTTTGATGATTGATATGGTAATTTGTGCAAATGGGTGCGTTATAGTATGTTTTCAGAAATCTCGGACTCCTATTTCCTGGTAGCCGATGTACGTTGCAATGATTTTAGTCGTACATTTCTCGTCTTTTGTAAATTGGAATGGTTTAATGTTTAGTATGGCTCTTTTTACTAATAGGTTGTAAGTTATACGCAACTCTCACCGTCTGCTCTCTACTCCCTGCTTGCCCGCCATATACGTAAAACAAATTCCGTCAAACATTTCTCGGCTTCCGTTAGTCGGAAAGGTTGGATATTTCATAAGGTGATTAATATTAATGCATTGTATGATGTCAACTATTTGAAGACCTTTGGACCACTACTTCCTTTTTGCCGCGCATACCTAAAAAGTCGTCAAACGTTTCCCGGCTTCCGTAGTCTCTCTACGTGATTGATCTGAAAAATAATGTATAATACCCGCTTATTGCCTAATCATGGAATTAAATATCAGGAAGATCATCTTTTTGGGACCCGCTGTAAATAGATTGTGATTTGACCTCAAAAATGAAAAACAATTTATAGCCCAGACAAGAATATGTAATAAATAAGGAAATATGTCAAGGTTGAAGTATGAGTTCAAATGTCACCAACACAAATATCAAACATGTTAAATTCCAATAGTCTATCCACATGCCCAAATAGCCCAAATATATATCAAACGCCCACCTCAAAAGACAAAAAGCTTAAATCCAGGACACTCATTTGTCATTCAGTATGCGAAAATGTGATCGGACTTAAGGTCAAGGGTCCCAAACCATGGGCGAAAAATAGCTAGGAAATCGACCGAACAACACGAGCCGAAAGTCAAGGGGCAATAAAAAATCCTGATATAGAAAAACATATATTACCACAATAAAAACCAAAAACAGAAAGTGAGTAACCCAAACTCAATAAAAACCATGGGTGCACCGAGGTGCTCCGGACGAGTAAGCAGTCCCTGCCTCCGCCGACTTTCTCGTTGTCATGTCAAGAAAAAAATCAAATCCAGAAATATATAAAAGACAACCAATGACTCAGCGAAAATGTCCGATCGTTTTTGAGATTGTTTTCCAATAGGGATGAATTAAGTCATGTTAACGACCGTAGAACTTATGGAAGTATAACATCAACCTAGGTACAACGAACCCTTGTTTTAGTAGGTTAACAGCAGTGACCGGTCTAGAAAAGACGGAGTTTCTCCGGGTACTCTGGCTTCCTCAACCAATAAAAACTGGACGCCTTGCATCCAGCTGCAAAATTGCTGAAATTGGCATTACACAACGTTCAAACACGCAAAAAACAATCAAAGACCTATCTCAAAAGACAACACAGTTATATTGTAGACAAAAAGTAATGATGTGACCTTTGGAGTTCAAAGTTAAAGGTCATCATTCATGGCATGCGATGCGATGCATCAATTGCTTATAGTCTACCCACATGTCAAAATTTCAAAAAGTCTACCTGTTATAGCCCGGACACGATTTGTTGTGGACGGACTGACAGACGGACAGACTCATAACAATATAGCGACCTTCTTTAACCTCTTTCACCAAAAACCCACTATGAACCTCCTGAAAAGTGGAATGCACTACTAGATATGCCTATTTAATATAACCTATAAGTGTATTAGGATGCGACTTACAGTGAAATTTAGCTCACAATATCAGCTGTAGAGAAGAAAAGAAGGGGAAGTAAAATGTCACACAAAAGCAATATGTCTTCCAACTTCGTTTGAGATACAAAATTGAATAAGAGGTCCATACATTCAAATGTATACAAACACTAAGCATAGTTTCAAAGCTTTTATTCGACAGTTATTGTGTATCTCAATTTGTACATTGCATATTTTAGGCACATCAATCAAAATTATTTTGCATATCTTACTCTTCATGCTTTATATAAACCCAGAAAATCAATATTTAAAATATATTGTTTAAACGCAGTAGGTTATTACGTTACAAATAAATAAAAAGCACACTTATGCAATCGATTAGCAGTATTTAATAGTATTAAAAAACTCATGTTTCTGGTTTTAATCGTATCATTAAGCTGGTTTATTCCGAATCCTACTTTCTCTGGCTATGCAATTAAAATCAAATAAATATTGTTAATGCAGTAGGTTAAAGATACACTTTTGGCACAAAACCACAGCTAAATGAATATTCTATATACTGAAAAGGTAGATTTGAAAAAAAATTATCATAAAAGGTGATTTTATCCTTTTAATATTCGACATCTGCTTTTTTCGCTTATTTCATTAAATTAGATGGACAAACATAAAAAAATAAGAGATTAAAGAACTTAATGTATCTATTCTCATATCTATGCTTAATCGTCTTTTAAAATATTTTATTCCCTGTATTAAATTCAAAGCATAAAAAAAATGGAAAACGTACCTGCGACTTCATCGTTTCAAACATGTTTAGATCTTTTTTCACCGTGTCATACTACTTTTAACCAAAATAATATAATTCGCTTGATCAGTGTGAGCCCGAGATCTTGTTCTATTTAAGCCTATCCAGTTTGTTTTCATGCTAAATCATGACTTTTGAAGGAATGTTTATCCACTCAGTTGATCAAATGAAAGAACTTTTATATCCAGATAATAATCTCTCGTCTTCTTCCTTTAGAATCTACAATGGCGGGTGGGGGGGGGAGATATTTTCTGTTGATGTGTTTTGGGCATTTTTACATGTGTGTTAACTGTTGTTTCTAAAATAAAGCAACTGTTAACTGTGTTTCAACCATTAGCTGTTATCTGTTTCCTTAAAAAATGATATTTGTTGTTAACTGTTATAATGAAAATATAAACTATGTTTGCTGTTAATAGTACTGCACTTCGATGACATTCTGCGGTTATCTGTTTTTTTCAATTTTTGAACTCACTATATTCTGTTTTCTCATGTAAATTGCTGTTATCTGTTATCATTATTTTCAATTTACTGTTATCTGTTTCGGGAAAAATAAAAATATTGTTAACCTGTTAATGGGCCCACTCTAGCGCCCCCGTTTTCTACAAAGTTTTTCTTCATTCACCAGTAGAGGCAAGGGCATTATATACTATATATGTCCCCAATCGAGGGGTATTGATTTTAATATTTGACAAAATGAAAATCACCGACGGTCCGAGTTGTTTTCTGATACGACCATAGTTTTCTTCTTATACGGTCGGAGTTGTCTTTAAACTGCGGATGTAATTATATAAAAAAGTATGTGCATATATAGAAAAAGTATAAAGACAAAGTATGTGGATATAGAGAAAAAAAGTGCATATATAGAAAAAGTATGTGCATATAGAGAAAAAGTATAAAGACAAAGTATGTGCATATAGAGAAAAAGTATGTGCATATAGAGAAAAACACTGCATGAAAAATCGTCTTTTGTTCATATTTTGATATGCCCAAAATATTATTAAAAGTTCACCCATCTCCTAAGTCCATATTTTGTTAAATTTTGTCGTTAAAAAGGTCGCCTTTGACCTTTTGTATTTACGAAATGTGAACGGCAGACAATATGTCATCTTTTGTTAAAATACAAAAATGAATAACAGGTCATCTTTCACATTTCGTTCATAATGAAAGGTGAACGATATGTCAACTGGGACATTTTGTTTACATTGACAGGTCGACGACAGGTCATCTGTTTAACTGAAAGGAGAACGACATGTTATATCGGACATTTTATTTATGCTGACAGGTGGACAAAAGGTCATCTGAGACATTTTGATAATTTTAAAATGTGAACCATTGCTCATAGATTGACCGGTGATCCTTCAAGTTTTCTAACACTTTGTTGATATTGACATTTCATGGACATTTCGCAGCAGTGTCAAATATCAATATAGTACCAACTTAGAAACTTTCGGCTTTCTTGGTATTGACACATTTTTATATCAACGATAAATGTAATGCTCAACCAATGCAAAATTCAGCGTGATAAACGCATAAAGCAATGTCATGAATTTCAGAAGTATACATTTGGACTTTAATAAAATACTTCTCAAATATATAAATGGCACCTTTAAAAAAGACGTTAAATATCTACCAAATGAATGATAACAACCAACATATAATTTATTACATTTATTAATTAGAAACATATGTAATCAGTACACTACACTATATACAGGAAAATGCAAAAAAATATCAAATAATATTCTTCCAACAGTTTGTACTCATGTCAATATATACCTCTTTCTTTCTCTTCTATTAAAATGTCATCAGTGAACACTTAACATGCATGAAAATACTTCATTACAAAAAATAACCAGACCATGTATTAAATAATATTTACAGAAAATATATCAAATGAATTACAGGCAGCAAATATCTCTGCATACTAAAAATATACATAACTGTACCATTGCAACTTTGTCATTTATATTCACATCGAGTTTGAAAATGGTATGATTAATTGCTATTAGTAGCTTTTTTGAAATTTTTACAAACACAAAAAATTCACAAAAGTCCTAACTCTTTCTTGGCAGACATACACACTGTGAATTTGGGGAATAATTTGTGAAATTCAGGAAAACAATTCTATAAAATAAAGCGTTCTCTTGGAGAAACTACAATTACATTTTTATGGCCAAGTTTTGTTTTAGCATATACGAATCGACATTTGATCCTATGGATAGGAATAAACATAGCAGGTCCATCTTGCACATATAAATCTGATGACCACAATTCTATTGGTTTACCATAATGGTGTCTTATATTGTCAGGTAGCTGTTGGAACCAATTTACTTTGGCTATATAGTGTGGATGTGCACATCCATTAATAATAATGGAACGAAAATAAATTTTAACAATTTGTCCAGGGTGGGGTGTCAAATCAGTGCAGTCAGAATCAATCCCTCCATCTTCATTACACCAAAATGCTAGTACATAAGATGATCTATTACTTCTACTAGACTTAGATCCTATTAAACTTCCATTGATATATAATTCTTTACATACTTTAACTGATGTACATACAGTAAAATCATGCTGGTATAATGCTGAATACATAGGACTGAGCCATTTCATTTCATTATCATTTAATATAGAATCTTTGAAATTAAATGCAAAAATATTAGTTGATACATCATAACATATCTCAGTTATAGGTGTATACTGAGAGGATAATGCAATAATACTTGGTTGTAACTGTGCAGAAATTAAACCCAAGGTACCCCTTTCTCTACTTGTATTTGCTAATTCATGGAATACTGGTTGAAATTGTTTGTCCATATTAACATCCTCTTCTCTGACCAAAGACTCCTTCAAAAATCTTTTCATTAGCTGTACTTCAATGTTCTTTTTGTTAGTTTTGAATGACCCTAATATGCCATTTTCTCTCTCAAAACTAAACAACCAAAATGAATACACAGGTCCAAAATCTATTATACATTCATACAAATGTCCATGCAAATGGATATTGGGTGTTACAAAGTCTTGTCCATACAACTGTTCAAATTTTTTACAAATTCTACTAATAGTCTATCCGCAACTTTAGCATTGTTAACAGTAATAAAAATTGAACATAATCTTCTACAAGCCAAAACAAATTTTCTCCAACATTCAAGATGCTCAGATGGCAATAAATCAAACAAAGCATAAATTGAAAATAGTAATGTCCAATTTTTGTACTGATCTGCATTAAATGAACCATAAGATGAGGAAAATTTTTTCGGTAGTCTACCTATATCAGATGGACATTGAAAAGGTTCTAACCTCTCTTCTACTGACCTAAAATCTTCATCACATAGAAGCTTTTTAGTTTTCCAAACCGAAATCATATGTTTAGCAGTTCCTAAAAATAAATTGTGCATTGGGTCTAATGCTGTCATTCGAATTGGATCAAAATATATGAGTTCAAGTAGCACAGAATATCTTGTCCCAAAATTTCTTTCAAGGGCTTCTTTTTCGCTTTTGCTAGTACAATTTTGCAACAATCTGCATTCTTCCCGATGGCTTGCATTATCCCTACTTATCCAACAATCTCTATCGAAACCACCGTAATTTTTTTCCCCAACTCCACCTGGAAATTTCTTTTTGCATTTATTGCAACCAGCTGTAGCAGAATGTCCAAGAAACCCACATAACTTTCTGCTAGCAGGAACATCACACCCCACACAGAGAAGAGCAAGCTTAAAACATTTCAACATATTAGGAGATTTAAATGAATACATGAAAAATCCTTCTGACCAAGCTTTCTTAAGCTCCTCAACAAGAGGAGTTAAAAATGTATTAGTCTTTGGTTCAACCTTCATATCAGGTATAATTCCAATTAGCAAAACATTTTCTCTCCTAAATCTTTGATTTCTAGGAAGGTTAAAAAAAGCTAAGTACAGAACACCAATTGAATAATGAGTGTGTTTGTAGGGTTGAAACCAGTCTACATTCAAAATACAACCATAGTTTCCTTCTTCAGTAAAAAAATCATACTTAATACCATTAAATTCATGCCAAATTCTGCCATCAAAAATATCATACAAGATACCTTCTTTTGTTTCCCTTTTACGCCATTGTTCACATAAATCTTCAAAATTGTCTCTCTTTACAAAGTAACTTAAGCTTGATTCTAATGATTTATAACAATAAATCTTATATGGAACAAGAATGTTGGAAGATTCGTTATTAACTTGCTTTAGAAGGGGCTGATCACATCTTTTTCTAAGATGTGGAAGGCGGTGGTTAGGGAATTCGACATATGAACATCTATTTGTGATCCGTAAACCTTCAACTACATGAAAACAATCATCAAAGTCATACAAAGCATAACATCTAGTACAAACTACATATTGTTTAAATTCTAACATATTACTCTTTAAAAGTTTTGATAATTGGTACATATTTTCTGGGAAAATGCTCTCAACCTGGCAATACACATCTGACTTTATAGATAGCAACTTGAAAAATGTTAAAATTATTTTCAAAAGTAAGGTAACAGCAGCATCAGAAACATAATGAATACATTGCCATAATACTAACAGTTTACAAAACCAGTATGTTTGCTTTACAATTTCTGAATCTATATCTAATTTTTTGTTAACATTTTCTTCAGTGCAAATATCAGGGTCTGAAAAAGTATCTGACAAGTCTGAAAGGTCATCAACGACTGAATTGGCATCATAAAATGTTTCAATATCTTCTTCTTCTAAATTGTTAAACAATTTTGATGGAAAAGTATTAAATTTCCTCATATTATCAAAATTAAACTCAGGTTCTTCATCACTAATGTCATTTTGATTTGAGGACCTATCACTACTTGTAATAGTACCATTATCATTTAATAAGTTAATGTCGCAAAATCTTACATTGCATTCCAATAAATGCCTACGGGCATGTCGGTCAGAAAAGACAGCATTACATTTTGGACATGATTTTCGAGGACGTTTTGCATTTGATGTCATTTTAAATTCTGTATCAAAACTTGGGTATTTGTATTTAACAAAATGGCTTGCTCAGATTTGCATGGTGTGTGAAGTAATTAAGAGTAGCGGCTTCACTTGTTTTCTGTGAACTTTCCCACAAGGAGTAGCGGCTTCACTGATTTGTGTGCACACTTTCTTCAAATGCAAGGAGTAGCGGCTTCACTGTTTTGTGTGCACGCTTTCTCCAAAAGCAAGAAGTAGTGGCTTCACTGGTTTGTGTGCACGCTTTCTCCCAAAGCAAGATGTATCAGCTTCACTCGTTCATGTGCACGCTTTCTCCTAAATATTATAGCTCCTTCACCAATTAACTAAGCAAGTCATTGTAATTTAACAAAAGAATCAGAATATAAACCCAAAAGTAATAAATTGTTGTTTGATTTTCTTACTAATAATCATATTTTGTCAATTCTACTATATGGTATTGCATATTGTTGATGTGTATATTCAGTTACTGCACATTTTAAATTAAATCATTATTAATTTGTTGATTTTTTCTGTACAAGTAGGCAGATAACCGTTGACTTCTCTGGTAGTTTACCATGTTTGAAAACAAAGGATCTGTATTCAACTCCTTAAAGAACTTGTTTGTTTTCTTTCCTTTTTCACAAGGAACAGGTGATTCTTCTACGATTGTTTCTACTCTCCTGGTGGCCAGTTCAAATCCAAGCTTGATTTGTTTTTCTCTGTACCTGAATGGAAATTTTATGCAAAATTTAAATAATCAAAATATATTTTATAACTAAATCTCACAGAACAAAACATGTGTGCATGTTAAAAGTCGGACCATAACAATGATTTTTAAAGGTAAAGTGTTCTACCATACCTGTAAAATGTGTAATAAAAGCTAACTACAAGTTAACAAGTTTGACATGCTGAAAATAGAAATTTTCAATTTGCAGGTGCAAATTTCTTAATGTAAAATTAAAGTAGAGATCATACCACTAGTCAATTATATTTTTAAAGTAGTCCCCATCACCAGTGACCACCCAATTTACCTGACTAAAATCCTGATGCATAAAGAGTTTCTAATGTAAAATTACCATTCGCGAACAACCATCCCTCAAATGCGACCAACAACCGTGTAATTCCCTCCTTGAACAACCATTTTCACTGACCTTATGTTATTTTGGAAGTCTCAAATAGAACAAGATTTGTTTTTTTATTGCAAACCAGTTTTTACGCTGGAATAAAAGGGACAGTAGGATACTGTAGATCAGTTTGATTTCGGCATTTTAGAAATCGGGTTTATTATAAAAAAGACTAAAATATTCAACAAGGCGATAATCATGATAATAGTACCAACATGATCATAAATCAAAAATTTGTCAAAGATCGACGATGTCCATAACTTGGATTACTGGATTATTGTTAGCTTAACGGAACGTTAATGAATTACAAATTTGAACCTGGGCAGACAAGTGATAAAAACAATGAAAATGAAACAGGAACAGAAACATTCACCATTAATGAGACTTGGGATTATTATATTATTATTACAGATTTTTAACAGAAAAAAACAGCATGTTTTTTTTTAATTTATACTGAATAATAGAAAGCAGAATAACTACATGTAAATATAATTTGAAATAAAATTTTACCAACCTTAGCTTCTTTGATTTGCGTCGCCTTCTACTTTTTGCTTTCACCTTTTGTTTCGATGTACAATCCTTTAAAAAAGGAAAAATTTAACAATTATGAATATAACTAATGAAAAGGAAACAAACTAAACTACAACATATCTAATGAACAGCTGTGTCTGGCATGACAGCATGATACATGTGAGCTTAGCACCATTCGAGTCTCACAGATTCAGGCATATAGGGAAGACATTGAAAAAGTGTGCAGACCATCAAAACCACCAAAATATATAACCTGTTACAGAATTTAAGAAAAATTTAAACAGATCATTCCAATACCATAGCTTTAATATAACTGTAAAAAAATTATCACAGCCTGCATTCTAAATATAACTCTTTCCAAAACTCAATAAGGTCACTTTTTTAATAAGCTGTTTATTGTTTATGTCTATGGCCTACCTTGCCTTCCAGAATATTCTTGAATTGAGACTTTTTGTTGTAGCAATTTCTTGTCTTGTTGCAAACTTCATAACGGAAAGATCTATCAATTATAGTTAATAAATCGCCATGATTGAGCTTCAATGGTTCAATCACAACTTTATTGTTTACTTTCAAAGGAAAATCCCTGCTAAGGTTAGCAATATTTACCTACAAAAAAAACATAAAACCAGTTAATAAAAAGATTTGCAAATTTAGAAATTTAAATGATTTAACAATTTAACATGTAATCTATTAAAAACTTAGTTAATATAATAACATGACCAATGGTTGTTCCAAATGTAATTATGTATAATTTAAACAGAGCCTGTGTCTGGACATTCCATTAAAGGACCCCGTTAAGCTGACCTTTGCTATGTTCTCTCTCTGTAGAATCTTTACACTTTGAAATTCATATTGTGCTCTGCCTTAAAATTCATCTGTGACATCTTGTTTACTCAACTGGATTAAATTGTTCCAAAAAAGAAACTAATGTCCAAATTGCAATTGAATTATACACCCTATAGCAAGATTATTAACTTAAAACTTGCGGTTTGAATTCCCATGGTGAAAAATAAGATATGGGTTGAACTCTAGTATCAAATTTTTATAACATATTGAATGTACTTTTCGGCGCGTACTTTTAGTACCATACAAAGATAATTTAGCACAAATTTATTGAATTCTGAACATTTAGTTTGTTCTGGTGGTTCTTACTGTATTATTATGTGTCAGTGTGTCAATTGAAAACAACTTGCAATTTGTCATACATGTAGCTAGAAGAGGCAACTGTAATTGTGCTCATTATTATTATTAAATATTTACCTTGAAAGTATTTTAACTATACACATATAAAACTTAGTAAATTTAAAAATACATTTTATAAAAGAAAAGGACAAGTGTTTTTCATCTTTCCTATAAAAAAGAAAATTTGCAGTCTATAAACATTTATATTATTATTTATGAATTATTTCTTTATAATAAAAGAATGTCATCCAAACTTAAATCAAGTAAATTAGAAAAAATATAAAACATAAAAATACTTACATATTTTGTTTCAATTATCGGCATTCCGCGCAGTTTGAGTTTATCACGTGCACGCTTTTTCTGGAATACAATTAAGGACATCATCCAAAACATCCAATCGACATCTCTATTTCTTATCTTGCATCAATGTGAAGCATCGGCGCCTTTTTTAAAGATCGATTTGATGTCACGGCATCACTATTCATAAAGTGTTTCCAGTCAACGTTACGTGCTCACATTCTTGTAAAGTTCCAGATTAGAACCATTATGTCTAGCGAATTATCAGACATATCAGATGATGAAATTCTAGAGAACAACTCCAGACCTTCCAGTATTGGTTACAAAAGGTACAGATTGACCGCAGATGAAATCGACCGCCTAATGGACACAGATTTCTCTTATACCCAGCAAAGTGTTGATTCTGAAGATGACAGTACTTTACATCAGGTATATATTAAGAAAAACATCCAATTCTGTTGTATCTTAAAGTTTGTCGGCCGCTTTCGAGTAATGAAAACACGTGAATGAAAAATTCACACCAAAAACACATGTTATCTGCCATATTGAAAGGGGAGATAATGATAATGATCTGTGCAGGTATCTTCCTCCCCTCACTTAGGAGCACTTGCTTAGCAAG
Organism: Limnoperna fortunei; assembly: GCA_944474755.1. NCBI lineage: Eukaryota > Metazoa > Mollusca > Bivalvia > Mytilida > Modiolidae > Limnoperna > Limnoperna fortunei. Next base: position 27,665,044 of record OX104125.1, read on the forward strand.
GGATTACTTATATAGATCTGACATCAGGTTTGAAGGATTTTACGGGCTTCTCCTGTCTTGTTTCATAGAGAATAGTTTTTTCAAAGAAATTTTTATATTATTAAGTAATATCTTTTATTCATGTTATATATATTTAAACTTTTACCAGTCAGCTCTACGGAAAAAAAGTTTTTTATCCCAACATTGTGTTGAGCTTTAATATTGAGTGTGTTTGGGAGTTTATTTTTTGGTGAGGGGGGGGGGTGGGGTTTATCATGATAAATACTGATATCATGTTGTCTTATACTGTCTAGATACATGCTAGAAGCATTTCACCAGTACCAGCTGAACTGAAGACACCCTTTTCAAATAGAAGAAATACATCTCACACAGAACAGAGCACTAGTACTCCTATAAGCTATAAAGGATCAACCCAAACGCCATCAAGTTCAAAACAACAAGATGAAGAAAGAACACCACATAATAGGACTGCAAAGACTCCAACAGTACACTCTATGAGTAAGACCATTCTAATCTGCAGCGACATGTATATAAAACAGTGTTAAAACCTGTTTTTAAGATATGAAGGAGTTATTATTATTTTTTATTTCTGTTCTCACACCCCTTGTTCAGATGAAAAGAAATAAACCTTCCACTTTCCAAAATCCGATATCTATAATTAACATATCAGAAAGGAGCCCAAATAAAAACTATAACAAGAATTATTTAATTATCTTCTTTTTTTAAACATTTATATTTATATCCCATTTGGATGAAGTGTTTGTTTTATGATTTCTATACCATTCGTCTCTTTTCCATATTATCCCAGATTTCAGATATAATTCATTACCTGCTTACTGCACAACATTTGCTGACTAGTGAAAAAAGGGCAAAAATTACATAACACTGAAATACCATACACAGAAATTGATGAATAGAGAGATATTGTTGTTTTTCATAACACAGACAGGGAAAATTTTTAAATAATTTTATGTTTTACGCATGTTAAATATAAAATAATCAAAACTTAATAATTCTTTGTTTAGCTACAAGAGAAATTCTGATCCAAATCTATGAAAGACAGAGTGAAATATTGACCAGATTAAAAGAAAATGAAAATATAGTAACAGCAAAGAAAATGGTCCAGCAAGTTGTAGTGCCGCCTGCGGTTAAGGTATGTTTTATCTGCAGGAGCGTTAGAAATTTCAGAAACCTAATGGCTCCAAAATAGTACTTTGGCAAAATATGTCATCATGTTACACTAAAATAATAAATGATAGATCTAAGTTCTGCTTTTGTATTGTTTGTACATAAAGCATTTATCGTTTTTTATTGTATTTTTTTTCCCAACAAACAAGCATTTTATTTTTACTAATATGATTTCATTTAACGTACAGGGAAGCAAAGATAATAAGTGTAATATATATAGTGGAAGTAATTTTGTAGTTTTACAGATTAAGATCTTTTCTTGGAACTTTTAATTAATTTTGTTAATACTTACCCCTTCGGAAAAAACAGTTAATGCATTTTGGTTTTGCAGGGATATTAACTGCTGTAAAACTGGAACATTGATGCCAAACATAAACATATTAATTTGATAACTCCCAAAAATGCTTAATGGAACACTAAGATTTTAGGTAACATTGCAATAAAGAAGTACCATATTTTATTTTTGCAGAATGCAGTGCGACAAGGGTTCAAAGATGGGAAAGACAAAGGCTTGACATGGGTATTTGATGATAGTAAAAGGTATCAAATACTGCATTATTTTGAATTTTGACATGTTATGCATTGCATAAGTTGTGCACTTCATGTAATTCTTATAAAAAATGGTTTGTATTTATTTTACTAAGTTAGATAAAACTGAAAATAAATAAAACTTGTCAGCAGAAAATTTTTAACAAGTAAAAAACATAATTGTTAAAATAAAAATACCACTTTTTTAACCAGTAATTTTTTACAGACTGTAGCACACTTTTCTCTTTTATATGCTTCTTTAATAGTTAATTACAATTTTGTAATAACTTGTATATTGAATATCCATTTTAAACTTTTTAGAGTTTGTGATGCTGTTAATGAGGCTATGACATCACACATCAAGACCTTTATAAAAGGTTGGAATCCTACTTTTAATGATCCAACTGTCCTTAATCGTGAGTATATAAACCTTTGCTTGTGCTTACCAATACATCTTCATTCCTGTGCTCAAAAATTTTTTCAATAACATTATACAAAGATTTGATCAAATCAATGAAAAAATGAAAGAGAATCCTCATACTTTGTATTAAGGGTTAGTGTTTTTTTGCCAAACAAATCATTATTTTACAGTATTAAATTTGAGATACTTTCAAAATATATGATATGTCCTTCCATATGATACTTTGTAGTACATGTATGTGTTTCTTAAACATTTTTTATTATTTACATTTAATTTTATAAGGTACCCATAAATGCTCATAAAATATAACTTAAAAATATGGTTGATAAACCCTTTATATGAAATATCAGCCACTTTTCTTGCTATACTTACTATACATAGAAACTGTACTGTAATTAATATATAGAATCTAGATTACTTATGTTTACTATTTTTCAGATGCTCTTAACAGATATTTCTTAACGAAGAAGCAGGAAAACACAGCGATGCACAAAGATAAAATAGCCTCAGAGAAAAAGAAGAGAGCATCACATGAAAGGAAGAAGGAAGTATGTTAAGATAATAATTTTACAGTCTTTTATTTCTGTTAAAATACAAATATAAATCAAAGATGTATGCTGGAGGCTAATCCTACAAAACAAATTTAATACAATATTCATGAGGAAATGCTCATAAATTCAGTATGTTGTGTTCCAAAATGACAGACAAACAATAAAAAGCCAACTGTTCAGTTTTATAGATGATTTATATAAAACCTCAACCTTTTTAAAAATATCATTTTAATTGTCCCCTTATCATGTAAGTAATTTCACATATGTATTTATTTCAGAAAGCCAAGCGGAGGATAACAGCTCTTGATAAAATGGAAATTAGTGATGTTAAAAAGGCCAAGATAAGACCTGCCTTAGAGGCCAAATATATGTCGTCAGATGAGGAATGCCAAGATGGATTCATAACACACCAGCCATCTTGGCAGTCCGAAAAGTTTAAGGAGTACAAGAGAAAATTAGATGCTAAATTTACAGAGACATGTTCAACCAAAAGTAGAAGACTACTTTTAAAAAGAACTATCGGTTGTTATTCAGAAAAAGAGCGACCAGAATTGAGTAATGACACCATTTCCTGGATTGTTAAATAAATTTTAAATGTAATCTGTTGACAGTTTTTTGCTGATTTTTTTATAATTGTATTGTTACATAAAATATATTCCATCTTAGTTGTAAATATTCATTTAATATATATTTCTCAGGGTTTTGCTTTGTACCATGTAAATTATTGTTTATAATTATTAGTTAACTGTCTCGAAATCAAGCAAATCTTTCTGTTACATGTATATAACTATGTGCTTTGTATTTTCTGTACATGCTTCTTGTGTGCCGTTAAATGGAAATAATTTGAATTTGAATTTTGTACATATTTACATATTCAATAAATTGTTTCATTCTTATTTGTTGTAATAATATATCAACTTAAAAATTAAAAAAAAACTAAAAGCAACAGAAGGATTAATTTCTATTCCACAACCACACTGCCTATCAACAGATTCTCCATGTAAACAAGAAATTGTATTAGCTAGCTATACATGAACTCTATTCTCCAATTGGACTTGAATGCCCTGACCATTGTTCAAGTTAGTGGGTCCTAATTCCAATACACAACATACATGTATTTCAGGTGGATCTTTTTTTTTGTCCAAACATTGAAGTATAAGTGAGCTCATATTGGACAATAATTTCCACAAAATTACAAAACATAGTGGAATTGTGTCACGTGCTGACTGTGGATTGGTTTAATAAGCAAAATCTATGCGAGTGAAGCTTTTATTTCATTAAACCATTTTGAGACCTTTTGTCCATTTTTTGTGAATGCTATTCATTCAAAGATGGACTTTCTAAATCTTTTGACCATATTTTTAAGATTAAACAAGATGAGCTTCTGTACATCTTTTGACACCTTATTAATACAAAAGGAGACCTTTTGGATTTTAATTGTCCCAAAATACCACATTTTCATGGTCTTTTGTTCTTTAGTATAACATCTTTGGCGAACCTTTTATCACCTTTTTTCTTTTGATATACGATCTTTTTATCACCTTTTTTCTACAACAGATGATATTTTGTACAAAAAGATCATATTTTGTTGTTCACCTTTCTAACACATTTTAAGTTTTGAAAAGGTAACCTTTGAAACACCTTTTGTTAAATCAAAAGTGGGCCATTTCGACTAACTTTTGAAGTAAAAAAGGTATACAAAAAGATGATCTTTTAGATCTTTTGTATTTTTGAAAAATGTATTAAAAAGACATCAAAATGTAATCAAAATTGGGACTTTTGAATACCTTTTGACAGTAATGAAAGGTTTTTTTTCGTGCAGTGAAAGTATGCGCATATATAGATAAGTATAGGACTATAGAGAAAAACTATATGCATATATAGATAAGTATATGCCTATAGAGAAAAAGTATGTGCATATAGAGAAAATATATGTGCATATAGAGAAAAAGTATGTGCATATAGAGAAAAAGTATGTGCATATATAGATAAGTATATGACTCTAGAGAAAAACTATGTGCATATATAGATAAGTATATGCCTATAGAGAAAAAGTATGTGCATATAGAGAAAAAGTATGTGCATATATAAAAGCAGGTACACATAAGGCAGTTACGGCGTTCCATAGAAAAGAAACAACCATGTCATTCTAGAAGTGAGGATGATAGCTGTCGTAAAAGCTGTGGTTTCTTTCAATTGTGGTACATTAGCATAGTGTGTGTCGAAATAAATAAGAAACAAGATGAGGATACTGGAATATTTGACTGGAATAAGTGTTCATGAGAAATAAAGACTATTTGTATTGATAGTAGATATGCTGTTAGAGCAGGATTGTCATATGACAAAAAAAACCGGAATTCTACTGCAACTGAAATTTTTGGTTGCATGAAAAACTATGTTAAATAATATAGCTCCTTTGCCTTGTTTTATCTGAGAAAATTATGATCACGGAAACTACAATGTTGTCGCATATTAAACTTGTTTACATTATTGCAAGGATTGTGATTATATCGACCATGAAAAACAGAAAATGAAAGGGAATGACTGTAACTGTTGTTCGGTGTTATTTGTGGAGAAGTAATTTTTATTTAGAGTCAACATATAACTGTTTGACTTGGTTTTGTCTTTCTGTCGTTTTTCATATCTCTGTTCTTACAGCGTGCATGAAACTGGAACCTTTTTCTTTAAAATCTTGGATTGCCTTTGGCTGTTCTATCCAAAGGGAAAATCTCACTTACTAAATGGGAATATTACGGCAAATACAATAAATGGGATATAACCTATTTTATGACATTTTAAACTCCATTCCTCCAGTAATCTTCAACAATATATGATGAACATTGTAGTCAGTTGTGCATTTTATATAAGGTCTTAAAAAGATATTTTTTGCAAACGATGTGACAGGCATTCTTTTGCTTCCAGCTGTCTCTCATGCTTTAAAAGTTATACATGTAGTATCTTGGATATGACATACGATTCTGAATTGTTTAAAATGTACAAATTATTGTACATACTTTGAACAATGAACGCAAAATTAAAAAATATAATTTATTTATTCATTTACATGCTGTGAATGACTTCAGGTAAGCATAATATGTCCAATTCAGAAAGAACATAACATAAACCTGAAGTTTGCGAATGTGTACATTCGTAGTACATTTTCTTATTTAAAAAATAATGAAGATAAAAAAGTGATCGCTCTCTCCAAATTTTTCTGTTCTCCTATCCTTTTTTTTAAAAATCACATAATATTATTAAAATTGTTATTTCGCTCACTTGCCCCCTTAAAATGACAAAAATCGATGTCTCCCCCCCGTTCCACCATGTGGATTTTCAGCAAAGTCCTATAATTCTCACACAATATTGGGGATATAATTCCCTGGTAATATTCACAACTAAATATAGTGTACTTGCTACATACCAAATTTTTGTAAAATTCGGTGCAGTGGTTACAGAGGAGTTGAGTGGAAACCATGATTTGTGAGGAATTCCCGTTCAAAAAGTTAACAAAATTGTGAGGATTAACATTTCCTGGTAACATGCACAACTAGATGTAGTGTACTTCCTATTTACCATGTTTCGTAAAATTAAGTTTAGATGAGTGAGCAGAAACCTTGATTTATGAGGAATTTTTGGAAAATTCTAAGTTCAAAGGGCCATAACCCAACAAAATTTTGAAGATCAGAATTTCCAGGTGATATGCACAACTACATGCGGTGTACCTGTTTCGTAAAATTTGGTTAGGTAGTTTCAGAGGAGTTGAGCGGAATAACTTTGTGACGGACAGACAGACTGACAGGACGGAAACAATACACATGTATGTCTCTCCACAAAGTGGGGGAGACATAGCATGAAGTTAAATTGGTGTGGCCTAAACACATGACTCACTTCGGTCTGGGCATAGAAGGTCTGTTGATCTCATCCGTGGGATTTGTTGATGCTGATTTTGGTCTCATGTCTGACCAAACAATAGATCTCTCTTAAAAGACTGCAATTGTCATGGTAACAAACACTTGGAAAAGCCGGAAAAATGAGCACTAATTTATGTGAAACAATTCTCTAAAGACTGATATGTATTGAAACTTAGAAACGAAACTGCTTCTAAACAATGCAATGCATGAGCATGTACTGTGGTATACATACATGCGTGTTCATGTAATAAACTTTTTTATTTAAAGAAAAGATTGCAACCCTACAAGCTTAGATCCACAAATTGAAACACATGTACATGTAGTTAGTTTTACTGACATTTGATAGGCAGTTTTAATTCTTCACACATCTTGGTAGATATGAAACTCAGGAAAACTGTTAACTGGTTTGTCAGTAGATCTTGTCAAAAGCCAAATATTTCCTACAGTACTTTGATTTATTCTGTTTTAGATCAATAATACAAAATCTTCTTTATTTTCATTTCAGTAATATAACAAAGCGTTTAACAATGAATACTAAAACAAGTAGAAAGGAGAAATCAACATTGAACAAGCTTATGAGCTTCCTGTTCACCACTTTCAGCAATTTTTCAGCTACATGTATATTACACGCTTCCAGTTTTCTTTGGGAAGGAAGCCAGAGTACCTGGAGAAAACCCTTCACATTCATTAGGAAAACTGGCAATCCTTGTCGATTGGAGTCACGTGAACCCTGCCAATAGTTAGACTCGAACTTGCAACCTCATTGTTGACAGACTACGTGATCAATAGTAGACGAACTACTTTAACTACTAGGCCAAGAAAGGTCCCCTTGTAAAATAGTGCCAGAAAATATGCCCATCGAAAAATTCGGTAAATGGTTGAACAGTTTTACGTTGGTCGATTTTAATGCCATTATAAGTAAGTTTTGTGATATGTCGGATAAAAAAAAGCGAGGGTACGATTATTCGTTCTAAGTTTTACAGAGAGTAGTGTACATATTATAAGTTGCAGGAATCCTTATAACCGAAATGAATTTGATAAACAACCAATTTAATATCAAAGAATTATGGGGTGTCAGTTGTATCACAGGAACCATTTGCTTTTTTAATGTGTAACTACACATTAGGCCTTACAAAATAATAAGGTTACATGCTAGAAAAAAATACTAGTAGTGTAAGCATTTTCATTTAATTTTTTACAATTTTTGTACAATAAGATGCATGTTTTTTGTTCATTAGAACACAAGTTAAAAGAATTATAAATAAAGAAGAACTGGAGGTAGGAAATGACATCACTGTCAAATACGTATTTTTGTAAAATACACTTTTACAAATATTTGAAAACATTAAAATTAAATTTTTTGAAAGTGATTGCCGAAATAATTATTTTATGATGCTTAAATCTGCAGTAAATGTAATTCAACACGAACAGGATAATATTTTGCTATCTCCGGCATTGAGTTCATATCCGCCCCGAAAATGGTCCATATTAAATTTTTTTCTGTGAACTGGTTTACACTGGTATTTTTCTGGTTATGTACAAAGTAAAATTCAGATGGGAACCAGTTTACATTAATTATTCCCCTTAATTAAAAAAATATGCGCGAAGACAAAAACACGAAAATTTCATTTTCTAACAAAAAATTGGAATAAAATTAAAAGAAGGCATAGAGACATTGTTCATAATGACAGGACTTTTGGTATGTCATTACTGAAAGCTTATAAAAAATGACAAAAATCCATAAAAATCTTTGCTTTTGAACAAGCCAATTTGGGACCACACGATATGTCAATAATTCGACTTCTTCGATCTGAGTCACCCTCCAAACGCAATTACTGCAAATTGGAGAGCAAGTGAAGCCAGTGTTTTTTTATTAAAACAGATGTCAGAACACCATTTCGATAAAGATCATAATATTTTTACATTTTTACTTTCACATTTAACTTCATATACCGATAAAATGAACTACGCTCGCATCTAAATTTTGGGTCGGCCTAGTAACCCTAATTATATATAAGCAGACATATATTTTTGTTTGGCTTTAATAGTAAGTTACAAGGAATTTAAAACATGGGAACCCTTATTACCACAAAAAACTTGATAAATAGCCAATTTAATACCTTAGACTCTAACGATTCCACAAACATTCAAGAAGATCAACAAACAACTATTTCACTTAAAGCCGAGACCAATTTGGCATTATTTGTAAAAATTAAGAGCCATATTAACTACCGTTCAGGGCGATTTGGCTGGTTATCAAATTTTTTAAAGATATTATTCCCATAAACATTTCCCCCCAAGTTTCATTAAGATCGGATAACAACTGTTTGATTTAGAGAACAGACAAGGTGAATTTGCCATTTTTGTATAAAGGGACATAACTCTGTAGTGCCCGAAGCAATTTAGCTGGTTATAGATTTTGGTTGAGATATGATGCACATAAACATTTAAAACATTCGAACAAAAACTGTTTGAGATAGATAGCAGACAAGGATTTGATATTTTTGTATAAAAAGGGGCCATAATTCTAAAGTGCCGAAAGCAAATTGGCTGTTTATCAAACTTGGTCAAAATATTATGCCCATAAACATTTCTCCCAAGTTTCATGAAGATTGGACAACACATGTTTGAGTTAGGGAGCGGACATCACTGTGGACACCACCATCTTCTAGGGGCAATATAAAAAGTCACATACTAGTACATGGAAAATTTGTACACATCAACTTTGACCTACAACACATATACAGCACACTATGTGGATGACTACAATTGCTCTATTGCTAGTAATTGCTGTGCCAGTACCATACACAAAACAACTTCCTGGTATACTGTCAGTCTAGTAAATTTGGTACATTGTTTTAAAGACATAATCGCTCTCGTTAAAGAAGGTGAAAATTGAAATGCGAATCACATGATTTCATATATATTGCAGGCACTTTTAGTGGAAAGTGGCAACATTTGAAACAAAATGGGGACGACTTAAGAAAGACGATGCAAAAAAGCTGTGCTGTACTGCCGGGGTGCAAAGTCCACCCTAACCATAAATTTACAGAAGAGGATCAGGTTTAATGCCGTTTTATGCCTTTCACACGATGTTAAAAGACTGTGCGTTGAGGAAAGTGCCCTTAATAAAATCATGCAATACCATAAATCGCCTGATAGGATACATCTAACTGCCTATCTTGAAAAGGGCGCATAAAAATTTTCCTTTCGCGTTTACTATTTAAGTTTTGTAAATCTGACATAGCAAGTGTTGCCTAGTACATATTATACCGTAAGATATCAATATCAATTAGTTAGCAATTCTTACACATTCATACGATAGTAATCAAATTAAACTTAGGATGAGCATAAATTTAAATATCAAAGGAATTGAATGGGTGAGCTACTGAGGGAAAAATATATGCGAATCAATCTGAATGTAAATGTCAGATTCGATAAAACTGATTTCGTCTACTGTTTCTGTAAATATAGTTTTGACAGCTTACCTTGTACCATATAAATGGTTTAGGACTAATTAAAACGCATCGAATTCAATGTCGTCCGCCATATTGTTTCTATGTAATCAACTCTTCTTTATCAAATAAACGTTTGTGACAGAGTTAAGTCATTTGTAAATTTCAAACATCACACATTGAGAAAGTTAGAATTTCGGACCAATTCCCGTACCAACGTTGAACCGTGTTTCGAGTGCAATGACATTGTCAATGGTTTTTTGTTTTTTCTTTAGTCTAAAATTCGCAAATTTATCGAACAGCGCGGACGTCTGAGAAACAGATAAAGCGGACCTCTGAGAAAACACCACACAAGTTAGAAGACTGCATTGACAGGAACTCAGGCTTTTGAGTATTAAAATGTTTGTCACCATTACCTTTTAAGCAAAATAAAAGCAATATATAAGACCTGCCCATAGGTGGGTTTGTGGTTTATATTGTAAAAAAAATATTGAACGGAGAAATGTTTTAAATGATTTGTTCACATTATTTTATTTCACAGTATATTAGATAGAAAATGCAACTACAAGAAAACGGTATCAAACATCTACTATTTATTGGTAACTCCTCAACAATCTCCTATTACTGAGAGGCAGTAAACAGCTAAGTGATCCTAAGTATGTTCATTCGTTTTCTTCAAATAAATAGCTAAATATGTCCTCGATTCTGTGATAAGGATGAACAACAGAAAAAAACAGGCATGACTTCCTGATCTATGAATAATATCTTATTATATCTAGGGGTGAAGTAATTAATATAGTGAATACAAAAATTAGCAAGAAATCCGACAGAATACCCAAGGAACGAAGTCCAGATTAAAACAACACGAAACAAAAACCACGTAAAGCAAAAAACAGAACGAATAACAAAATAGAAACCATGGCTGCAATCAGGTGCTCCATACCAGGCAGCAGTGGGAACATCATACGTGCATGTATAACACTTGATTGTTGCTTTAAAATCAGCTTTATTATAAATAAATTAACTTACTTGTTGAAACAACATTGGATATTTTTGTACATATACGCGAATATGATACACAAAAAACAACAACTATAGACATGACTCACTTTGGCCTGGGCCAAGAGGGTACGTTGATCTCATCAGCGAGATCTGTTGATGCTTATTTTGGTCTCATATCTGACCATACAATAGACCTCTGTTGAAACAGGCAGTTGTCATGACAACAAACACCTTTAAAAGCCTGAAAAAATGAACACTTGATTCTGTTAAAAACAGAGACTGATATTGAACCCTAGAAAACAAACTGCTTCTAAACAATGCAATTTATGAAGTTTCAACCCTACAAGATTCACAAATTGAAATACATGTACATTTACAAATTTTTACCGACAGTTCATAGGAATTTTATTTCTTCATACATCTTGGTGGATAGGAAGCTTAGGAAAACTGTTAACTGGTTTGTCAGTAGATCTTATAAATTTTCAATTTTTGGCTTATTAAATTCTGTTTCAAATAAAAAATAATTGTTATTGCAAAAATTGCAAATTTGCAAATCTTGAGGGATCTTTCTACATGCATGTCTGCCTATATCTTTTCCTAGATTATGGTAAGACATTCTTAATTTACTTATTAATTTATGAAATTAAAGTATAAAAGGGGATCAATGAAATTCTTCTATACAATTCTGTACGGTAGTCAAGGACGTTAAAAACCCCCATAAGTAAGTTCTATGCTAATATTACTTTAAAAAAAAATTTAAATAAGAATAATTTAGAACTTTCCTTTAAACGTGATTTTTTTATTTTTGTTAAGTTATTGATTAAATTTTGATATGGTTTTTATAAATTATGTTTTTATGAACTTTATTTCTTTTATATATGTATTGCATTTATTTAGTTTGGTGTATTACACTACATCTTTTATAACGTCCTTAATATGCCTATATCATGAATATGTATTTTTAGTACCTATGAGTTCGTTTATATCGAATCAATACAGGATTTATACCACTTGAATGAATTCTTGCAAAAACATTAAGATTGGCATTTTATACAATTGTTTAAGTAGTAGTGTCTGTAAGAATCATGCAGAAGGTGATATACCCATGTTTTCAAAATTTCATGAAATTCATGTCATCAACTCATATTGATGATGTAAGCTCACCTACAAAAAAAATTTGACCTCTCCCGCTGTTGCTAGGCATTATCAGATCAAAACATTTTCCTTAGCAACAAGCCTGAAATTTCTGAGGAAATCCCTTCATTTTGGCTTTCTTTGGAAGGGCATAAAATAACAAGAAATGCAATTATAGAAATTCTGTTTCTTTTTATGAATAAATATGAGCAGTTTACAACAATTTTCATCACATACAACATGAAATTAAAAAAACTGGCAATCTGCCAATTTCTCAGATTTATGGTATTTTTAACTTTTGTGAAAACCTCTGTTTTTACACATTTTTGACTACTTATTACTAAAAAATCCCGAAAGTTGGACATTAATGGTGAATATGTTTGTTATTAATGGCTATTGGTCTTCAATAAACAAAATTCAAAACAGTCGGAAACACATTCACATTTTGTTGCTAGGCAACCGATTCCGAGTCACTTTTTCATTTCTTTTTTAAAAATGCTGGTTTGGATGTCTTTTTTCAAAGTTAATTAATATCTGCTAAATGCGAAAAAATTAGAAAAACATACTACTTAAAAATACACTTTAGGTTGGGTTTGGTGTTTTAACTTCAAAAATGGATATTATGGTTGCCATAGCAACCAAAAACTATGAAAAATCCAAATAAAATGTGTAAAATCTGATGAAAATTTACATATAAAGGGCTATAACACTTCCTGTATGTTTAATTTTTTTATGATAAATTGCAGGTATATAGAAATGATGATGATGATCACTTTTGCTTTTTAGTTTGATTATCAATCTCTTATAGATATCAAAATATCAGTTGCAAAAAAAACAAATAGCCAAAAAATCAGTAAAAACTGACATAACAATAAAAATGTCTCTGGGACACCAATGTCCCATTTCGAACATATTTTGCCTTATACACTCTATTTGTTATCTTTGGTGATTCTATATTCCATCTGCTGATAAATAAGTTTACACAATCAAATCAAAATCCTTGGAACTTGCTGTTTCCGAGTTATCAACGAAATGCAAATCAGGTGTGACAGAAAAAGGAAATGACTAGACTAAAAACTTGATAAATAAAAAAAAAGACCAAAACTCTTATACCAGTAATTTATTCTAACAAGAGCAGTGGCCATGGTCCCCTGCATAGGAGCAAATTCACCAATTTCAAGTTACCTTGAACTATGACCTACTGTCCCCAAATTTTTAAGAAGTAATCCTTTCCTTATGTACATGTCCACCCCTAGTAAGTTGAGTTAACATAAAAATTATTTTGGTAAATATTTGTGTTTCGATACGAGGAATAAAATCACAAAAAAATAGAAAACAGATAAAAAACAGAATCCAGACTTGTTTAATTTTTTCTTTACCGGACAAAACATCCTATTTAAATGCCTTACCAAAACTAACTTTACATGAATCTTGATAAGTTTTGTTCATCTCTAATGACCTCCTCCAGGTGAGGCGTACCAGGTTTGATTTCACAAGCTACTGTGTTATTTTCGCACACGTTATCAAAGCGTTAAAAAAATAGGAAATCAATACACATTTTTTGCCTCAATTTTCAAAGCTGAAAGTGCTGATTATTTTTTCATCCTTACAAGTAAATCCAATGTCCAATTTATGCTGGAAAATTATAATACACTATATAGTCTGAGCTAAGTCCAAAATATAATTATTACAAGTGCAGTGGTCAAGGTTCCCTAGCAATCCCTCAAAGTTTTACAAAGTCTGTGTTTGACCTCGACCTTTGACCTAATGACCCCAAAGTCAATAGCAGCCTCCCTTACCTCATAAGGTATCAAGTGTTAAGGTTAAGGTTTCATGAAATTCTGTGAAGGCACAGCTATGATCTGAAAACCAATTTCAGACTGAATGACAGACGGAAAGGCAGGGGACACTAAGTCCATCATCAAATACGATCTAAACAACAGAACTATGATAAACATTAGTATAAAGGAAAGTTCACTTCAAAGTTAATGGAAATTTTCAGCAAACTTCATGAACTTCATAGCTCTAAAACAAATCTCATAAGTTCAGGAAAGCAATGACGTAACCTCTTCCATGGCTTCTAGCTGTTCAATCAAAGCAACAGCACTTTCAATGTCCTCTTCAGCCTTACTTTTTATTTTCTTTTCAGCTGCTAACTTTGAAAAGTAAGATGTTATTTGAGTAGGCTCAAGGAGTTCATAAGCACTGAATTTCTTACAGCCATTCTCTTGAGCTACTCTCATGTTCTTGGATACAGCATGGGCATTCATTTTATTCCCAGATTCCTCTCCTGCTTGAAATATATCACAGAGATATTGTACAACTTTTTCAGAAAACCGCACATGCTTTCTTGCTTTCTTCATAGCCCAACCTTTATCAACAACTGCAGATTCCTCAGATGAGCTCTGATAAGATCGCTGTATAGCCACTCCCTCAGTAAGATTCATACAGTTGTCATACCATCGGAGCTTGATTTTATCGAAAGTAGACATTTTTTGCAGTTGATGATTATGTTTTCCAACCAAACAGTGATCATACATAGCGCTGAAAGAAGTGAATGCATCAGAACAGCCATCAGGACAACCCAGAGTTCCTTCATCTGATGGTTTATAGGTCAGCGTTCCTTCTTTATTTCTTGGCTCTTTAAAGTCAGAGTGCGCCTTCAGTTTTCTGTAAAAGTAAAAATATCTGAATGTCCTCAAGTTTTTCAATATTCAAAGGTGATTACATCTGATGATAGAAATATGACATGATTGTATGCAAAAATAGGTAATCTCTCTGTCAAAAAGTTTACCTTAACCCTTATATCCATGTACAAGAGGCTCCCAAAGAGCCTGAATGGCTCACCTGGCATCCAAGTAAATAAATCGTAGCCATCTCGATTCCAGCAAAATCTTAAGTTTAAACATATGTTTAATTCTGTAACATTGGCCTTTTTTCAACGAATCAAAATTTCAACGGTAGTTCTTTTTTAGGAGGTCATATAAAATCTGGTTTAATGGTGGTTGATATAAGATTTTCATGATATTGGAGGTGAGTCTCCAACTAAGTGCATCATTCTACCCTATGTTAATTTTAATGGAGCAGCCCTCACCTAGATATATCTGTATCCAAATGCACATGCCTGGACTACATTTAATGGTACATTTTCTCCCTACTGCCAAATAGTTATCTATATTTAGATGTGTATATTCATATACAAACCTTTCAATTCTGTTTGAGTTGGAGACAGTGATTTTTCTTCCAGCACCAATTCCATATGCCTTCCAAGTAATCAGATGGCCATCATCAGTAAACTCTACATTTGAAATCTTGGAGATTCCCTTAATCAACCCTGTTGGTTTGCTGGAGGTATTTAAAATTTCAACATGAGCTACTTGGCATCCAGCTACTCCACCATATGAATCTATGGCTGATTTCATATCTGCAGCAGTTAATACATTCCTTCCCTCAGCCACACTCTTCCGAATCTTTGCACGCATGTGTGCTATCTTGGCATCGCAGTACGATTTGCCACTCTGGCTTTCACTAAAGTCATACCGCTTTATTGTTATTCCTGTAAAAGAAAATTCAAGATAATATAGACAAATTTAGATATAAGTCATGGTAGGCTCATTTACCAATTATCAGTTTATTATCTACAAGCGTTTAGAAAAAAACCAGAAAACTGAAGTGTGACAGACGAACCGAGTGCAAACCTAACATCCCCTTTGGCTTTCACTGGTTGGGGACTAAAAACAATAGTTATCAGCTATTTTTTGTTTAGGAGGACTAACTGTTACCATGTTTTATGATGGGTAGATGGAGAGGAATCCTTGAACAGAAGTCATGGAACAGTAGAATGGAATTTTATTGCTAGATTTTAGTATTATGATTTATTCATTATTATTCTAACCTGTTGCCTCACTAATAGATGGAATAGTGAACCAGAGAGCACCACAGTGATAACAGCCAGCATTATCACTTCGCAAGAATGCTGTGTTGATGAAGGGCAACTGGTGCTTAATTGTTGTCAATGCATGCCCCAACAATACTGCTACAGCATGCCAGTCCTGCTTTGTCCCTTCTAAGCAATGAGTGTATGTTCTGTGCTGAAAAAATAAATGATTACTTTTTCATACTACAGTAAATGTGGTTGATCAGATCTTTTCAGTGAATTCAAATAAGGATTCCAACTACTCCTTTTAAGGAATGATTGTCATAAATATTTTGTCTATTAGGGTATAGTTTTTTTAACAGTGTACCCTCAATATATAGCTGTATGAAAAATATATTGTAAAACAGAATGTGTATGTTAGGGCAACAATGTAAAACTATGCGAAATTACAGATAAAGTATGTATGTTTTGTTACATATGAAAAGCATCAGACATTGAACATATGTGAAACCAACATTTTTTTTATGAATGTTTGTAAATGGATGAAAAACGGATTTTAAAAATTTTATTTTGGCAATTTAAACAATTTATGTGATGTACAATAAAAATAACGGTAATCTATTATTTTCATCTCTGTTTGGTGTACATATTACGTACGTTTTACGGATGTGTCCTTTACATTCGCAAGATGACATTTTTGCTGTGTATTCTTACCTTAAACTGGTTGTCTTCAGACTTGTAAATGCATACAATCACATGCCAGTTTATACCCTTTTGGCCAAACCAATCACTCTGTTTCTCTCTAAATGATAATGGAAGAAACTTCATAGCCCAGTCCATCACCAGTAGACATTGGTTTTTTGAAAGAGAGTCAAGCAATTCGGTTCTACTCAAATCTTGGTTCACTGTACGTACAACATGTCGTTGCCAGTCTAAAATCTTTAGCTCTGCATTCTGAACATCAATATTAAATTCCTCTGAGGTTTCAGCTGGCACATCACCTAAATTGTATATTTTCAATATTCATAAAATTTAACTTAGACGATTGATGTTGTCAATAAAGAGCGCAGTATGACCACAAAAAAATATTCGAATCAGATAATAAAAAAAATCATGAGCTTTTAAAATATGTGTTTTCTGCCCTTTTTTACACCTTATATCTCAAAAATGTCGAAACAACTAAAATTTAGAACCCTGCATGTTCTTTACAATCATTACCTCCCATTTCCATTGAAAATAAATAAGAAATTGCAGTCTTCGAAATTAGCACCGGTCCATCGGTCCGCAGCCAGTAAAGTGGGCTGGTGGATTTGTCTGCCAAGTCTGCCAAACTGACCGGTACAAGCCATGTTTCCTTCTATGCTGTGTTTCTCAAATTGTAACTATTAAACAAGTTGTGTATGTCGGGTTTGATTACCTCAACGTGTCATAATTTTCTGATTTAATTGGTCTATCATCGGTAATAAAATAATTGTAAACATTTGCTTTCTTTTTATAAATAAAATTTACATATAATGCTGTACGCATGCACATTGCACATTGCGGTCTCCATGTTGAGGTACGTCGCCGGAGAAATACCAAGAAGCCTTTAAAGCAGATAATTCAATAAATGAAAGGGAAAGAAATAAAAAGTATGAAGGTTTTTGGACCTATGAATTTTCATTCGGATCTGAACAAATTTTGGATCTACAGGTAAGACTGGCCTGTGGATTCAAATCTTAATTTCTTTGACTGAAATTGAAACTTTATCTAAAAACATTTGACTAATCTCATTTTATTAAAAAAATGATTGGTATGTCACTGTGTGAATCTGTACATGTACTACATGTTAATTTTTTCCAAGGCAGATTTATCAGGTACATGTAGTAATTCAATACATTTGTATTTACCTTCAAAATCTTTCAGAAGGTTCTTCATATCCTCAATTGCTCTAGGGAAAAGGTCACATCTATCACAGCAAAAGTCATGACAATGATTCTCACATTCAATGCTGTACAGTTTGTCAGTGGGGTCACTTAATGCATGCTGGATGCAGTGAGTGCTGCATTTGTCCTGTCGTTGAATGTGAGCTCTGTAAAGAAAGCAAATTATACTTTCATGAAGACCTTACTAACAATTTTCAAGAAATTAACTTGAACAACTGAAATCCTGCATCATAACTTTTTCACGAAATCCCAAACTTTAATTTTGCAAAACCCAAATTCCCTGGTTTAAAAATGGGCCATTCTGGCATCTGGAAAAAGGTATGCCCCCCCTCCCCTTCAATGTCATAATACAAAATTTAACTAGTCTGAACCAGAACAGCCTAATTTCAATAACTGATTGTGTAACTAGTAGTATCATACCATCTCTTGATTAATAAGCCTCCATACTTTCTTTGCTTGGTTAGGAGCAAGTAAGTCAAGAGTCTCTTCTACTACAGTTGCTGCTTTTCGTTTCAGCTGCCTTATGGTACTGGGAGCCAACTTATCCACATCCTTCCTTATCTGATATGATATAGGACTGATCTTTCCCTGACACCTTCTCTGTAAAGCATCTAATGTTTCCCTACTGTGAATTTGATTCTCCACACTCCATGAGGAAACCTGGGAAGATGATACTGAAGCCTGAAATAAAAGTCATAATGCTAATTATCTAACTTAGTGGTTCAAAAGATAAAAAGTTTCACTTTATCCACTTGTCTTTTCTTAATCAGTATCCAGTATAATATAAAATGCTCCAAAACAGAAATACCTCTCCCTGTATAGTAGCTTATTTTCGATTCTGTATTTGAATTTTATTTGAATCGCTGAAGGCATACTTGCAGACAAGTACCGCACTGACAGAGCTAACTGGTAAACATATTGACAAATTGTTCTCCTTACCCACGTGCACAAGGTTTGTCAAAATTTACAATAGGAATGTATACATGTTTCGATATTTCTGTACTTATCATACAACATAATAAATCGTAACAGAGATAATGATTAATATATGTGTATCACTTTTGTGGTGGGGCCTAATTTTTTTATGAATAAAGACTGTGAAGGGGATGCTGAGGTGTGGGAAATAATCTTCATTTACAAAGTTTGAACAATGTGCACCTACTATAAATATATCAGATTCAGTCTGTGAACTTGAAAATTCTGCATTGGCAGTGGCACTGGCTTGACTATTCAGGATCTGAAATATAATTTATGTAAATTTTAATAATGGTACAAATAAGAGATAAACTAGAAGCTCTAAACTAAAGAAACTGAACTCTAATATCGTAGAAAATCTTACAATAACAACTTTCAAAAGTGAGAATTTGTAAAAATAGACATTTCAAGGGCAATAACTCTACTATTAGTTGTCTTTTGCCCAACAACAGATTTTAGTTTTCACATTTTTACAATTCAACCTTTTATTTTTCACTGTTATTCATTCAATGAATTTATTTACCAAATCTTGTTGTAGCTCACTGTCATGATCATTTTGCATGTGGTCATCTGTTGGACATTCTACAGGTACTTTATGATCACAGGATGCTATTGCCTGGTCAGACATTACATCTGTCTTTTTGTAAAAAGAAAAATACATTTTTTACACATATTCCTTTGGAAATTAAGCTATCCATTTTGATAAAGCTAGACAGATCTGTAACCAATAAAATTACTTGTGTTGGATTATGAAAGTCAATATATATATTTTCTACATTGCAAATAATTTTCATTATTTTTTTGTGAATTATACATATTACACCATCATTTAACCATATGGGAACTAGAACTCCTAATGAAAGTCAACCAATATATGTACATGTATAAAACATTCATCATTCTGGTTAACCCACAAATGTTTTAACAATACATGTACTCACTATGTCTGGAAAGGACTCTGACTCACTAGCGATCTTCTTTCTACAAAACTTGCATATTGCTGAAATAAATAAGAAATAAATGATACAATTTCATGATTTTGTAAAATTGGACCCAGGAGTCCCGAGTGTAGTCTACAAATATCCAAATTCCACATACATTCATTTAAATGTGCTTTATAAGACTGATTTTTGAGGTCTTCTTTATTGAACTTTTGCAATGTACAATCAAAAGCAATGTTCAAATCGTTCCCCGAAAAAATAAAGCAACATTGTCTTTATAGTTATATCTTGTAGCATGATTCAGCAAAGTACTATAATTTATATGGATCTAGGGGAGAACATTGTAGCCTTGATTCCACCATTGATCATATCAATCCTTGTTCCTTTATAATTAGGATTTTACATGTATATACAAGTATACATTCACTCCATAATAAAATATCCATTCTTGTCTATGTGGTTTTGTGAACTTAACTTTGCTATGACTTAACTTTGTTATTTTTGCACTCATGTAAAAGATTTTGTACATATATGTACCCCGGTATATGTACCCTTAACATGCTTAACAGACAAATTTTGTTAAGCGTCCTGGCCTGCAGATATCAGAACAAATTTTGATATGAACTTACAGTAATATGTTAGGCAAACTTCCAAAATTAGTGAATTGTGTGCGTCATAAAAATAAAAAAATCACCCATATGGGTTGTGGTCATATCATTATTCCAACAACCCATTACTCAGACAATGACAAAAATGACAAGTATTTGTATTAAATAAATAGTAGTACTTGGATCCGCCGTCGCCCGGTATTTATCACTATGATTCGGGTTTGCACATTATGTAACCAGGTCAAAAATGCAATTTATATGTTATATTCATTCTAAAAGCAGGGACGGTTCCTGAAATTTTTTAAAAAGGGGGGTGGGTGGGTTCTGACCAATTTTGCCAAACATCTACACGAAAGTGACAATAATTTTCAGAGAATTTGTATGTTTAGTAGCTTATCACAGTTGCATCCCCATCTATTGACCTTTACAACATCACATACATATCCAGATGTTTGTTATAAAAACATGTCTTGATACTGTATATATATATATACATTTCTTTCTTTGTCTGAGTAATAGTTTGTGGGAATAATGGGCTTTTGGAGTTATGGGTTGTCCGAGAAATGGGCTGTCTGAGTAATGCTCGTCCGATAGGTTATCATAAAATATCTCATTTTGGAAAGTGGTCCCAACCTGTTTTACTTTAAATCTTGAAAACAGCAGAAAATTTGGGATGTTTATTAAAATATTAAAACTAACAATCATGTTACAATAGATTTTGAGTTATTTATTGTATAGCAAACTTACCAGACCCTACTGGGAGCAAAATTCCCCTTGCTGCCATGGCATAACTGTCCTGGGTCGATATAGGTCTATCTCCTTTACATTTTCCAGTGTGACCTGGAAAAACACATGCACTTCTTCTTTTCCATTGAAGACCCAATGAGGCCCTGTGGTACTGGCATACCGTCAAATAGGGAACACGAGAGAAGATACCAACTCTTGAGCAGATCAAAAGGCCCTCTGACATATATTTGTCATCGTATGATATGTTAAGAGATCTTAAATGTGATGAAATGGGTTTTGAACAATCTTTGATGAAATAAATATCCTGAGTATTAGTGCAGGGAGTGTTTGTAAATAGGCTAAAACTGCACGTCTGCTGTTTGTTGAAATCTGCAGCCTCCATTGATAACATGAAGTTTTAGTGTTTTCACATTAGAGAGATTGCAAAGGGAGTTAATTTTGGCGCCAAAACTCGAGGCTCCTGGTGATATTTTAATTGTTGTTTATAGAGAAATAAACATGTTTCCTAATGTTCTGAAAAATGTTTTTAACACTTCTGAACATGATCTTTCCAAATAAATATTCAGCTTCTCTTAAATAATTTGTATTTTTATAAGATCTATAACAGAAATACCTGAAATTAACAATAGCTATATAGGGAAAATATCAACATTTAAAAAGGAAAAAAAATCAGGTATATGGAAAATATGACTTTTTTGTTGTTTTATGTATTCAGGGTAGGTAATGCCTCAATTTGAAGACAGTTGACGGGAAATCCCTTCCACTGGCTATATCACTATTTTCTAATTTTGCATGATTCTTACAGAGACTGCTACTTAAGTACGAAACACAACAATGTTATTGTGTCTTTTCACTAATGTAGTTTTTGTCTATCACTCTCGCGCATAAAAAGTGACTTGAAGAAATGACGTAAGAATACTTTCTGTTTTACAAAACACTTATAAAGCAAACAAGCTTGTATTCTATTGTTTTAATATAAAAGTGCAGATCATAAGCAATATTTAGTTAAAAGATCAGGAGTACAACAATAGCAGCCTATCAAAATCCATGTAGAGAAAATGGAAGAACACGTATACTTCGACACACTAGAAGAACACGTATACGTCGAGCCACTAGAAGAACATGAATCCGTAGGTTTTAATAGACCTTTAACTAGAAGTAATCAGACGCACAGCATGAATTGTTAGAAGTAAAGAAATCAAGAGAAAAAAATTGTTTCTTATGCATCGGAATTTTTCTTGGTAGTGTTGTTGCTGGAATTATAACATTCTTAGTGGTTAAATATAGTGGAAGAGTATTGTCATGCAAGTCAGTAAAGTAGAATAATTGTAGTTTTGATTTGTTCAGATCTAAATTCCTTACGCATAATATATATTGTACATTTTACTAAATACATTGGTTTAATAAATCTTGATCTCTTCAACAATGTAAAAGCATTAAAATCTATGATTTTTCGACACGATATACGTCCATCCCATATATACAGCTTCAAACCGGGTGTAAAGATCTTATTAAAAGCTGCTTTTGCAAGAAAAACCAGATGAGACGATATAAATACCTGTCACTTAGTCATGAGAGAACTTATTTTGTCATCAAGAACTTAATTCAAAGAATAAATACAATGAAGACCAAATTTGTCAAATATAAAATTTTCTGATTAACATAATTGTCATGTTTTTCAACAGACTGTTGGTATTCCAGTTGGTTCTAATTGTACTCTTCTCAATAGGACAAAAGGTTCGTAATGTTCAATAACGCGTGTATAAAGGTAACTATAAGGAGACAAAAGGTAAATATCCTTAAAAAACTGACATCATTGCACATATGTTTCTTTTAGGCGTTACTCAGATTTTTCATCGTGTCAAGCTTTAAATGAAGAATATTGCGGTTAAAGGCATCTAAAACCCTTGACTGTCGACAGGAATACTGGAAATTACGGTTTAAATCGAGCACACCTTGTCTAAAATGTCGGCCTCGAATTTGAGACAAACATGTTCACTCGACGATGATCAACATTATATGACTAACTACCATTATCACCAGTCAGGAGCAACTTAAAGAAACTGGATGTTTTTATCTTTTTAAATTTTTTTTGTGTCGAATAATATGAAGTACGTAACTTTTAGGTCTAAAATGTGCATTATGTATTAAAACCGAGGATTTTCCCCAAACGTGTATTCTCGTAGGTTTCAAAGTTGATGTATAAAATCACTGTATCAGTTAAAAGATCAGTGCCAACAGTGTAACGTTGTTGTAATTTTTATAAGTTTCTAACACATGCACTTCGCAAAAAAACCCATAAAAGATTTCGTAAAATTTTAATTTTTATAACTTAAGGGAATGTATCACATAATTGTTTTATAATATCGAAACCAAATTTAACACAAAAATGAGAAAATGTGTATGTTGTACGAGTTCATTTTAAAAATGTCCATGAACTAATGTTTCTTTCTTTCCGGAGACACGACAGCTTGTACCTTGTATGATCGCCACTTGCACCAATAACTGCCCGTATCTCCGGCATGGACTCGATCAATATATTTATTGTTGTCTGTGGAATTCTTCTCCACTAATTTTCGAGGGCCAATGTAACACATTGATATTGCTATTGGCTGTAAAATGCGTTGATACATGTGCTGCAACAGCTGTTGTACCCGTGGCAGTCTATTCGCAGTTGAAAAACTCGGACGTAGCAGTCTTAAGCCGTGGTTATTCTTGAAATAGCGTTTATAAAACAATTTGCGATGACCCAGTGTGGTGCAACCGCAACCGTATGCGTGATTTAGAAATCTTGTTGACACGAATTCATGAGCAACCTCAATTTGTGACAGATAAGCATGAAAACGCCCGATTATGTTCGGCCCTTGGCATGGCCGCGTTTCATGGTACGAGTACAAATTCCTTGATGCATATCTGGGTTTCATAAACGATGGTGTAACGTATGATTTAAACACACTTTTGAGTTAAACACGAGCTACCGATGTCAAAAGTGTTGGTGACAAGCACTTTCTGTCACTTGGCATATTGTAAGATCCATCCATGCATAAATTACATTAAAAAAAAATTTTAATTAGTACAAACCTAAAAACACAAAACCATTGTAAAGTTTTATTTTACATATGATTTTCCTTTTTGCAGAGTTCATTATTCTTGTATTTTTTAAATTAATTTTAACAGATTTGAAGTCTCAATCAAAATTTGAGACACAAACACAATCGCAATAGGATAAATGAGTAAAATTTTCTTGAAATGTAAAACCTATTAATAATATAAATTTTGCGGTTCGAGTTGTCTTACCGCAAATGGACTAAATTATCTTGACGTTCTTATTTGTATTTGAATAGTTTTCTTAACCAAACTATTCTTCTGTCAACAAAAGGACCATATCCGAATTTGTCTCTACAAAATACAGTATAGTGTACCCATGTTTCCACGGCAAGGTCTGTTGTTGCATTCAAAAGGTTTACAATTTAGACATTTTTCTGTTTTTGCTCTTTGCGGGATAATATTCCATCTTTTAAATTGGCATTGGAACCTTACCGGTAGTGTTCCGAGAGCTAAAGACACAAAGCTGCAAAGCGTGACCCAAGTTCAAGAAAATGTGGAAGCCTAGCCGTAGACCATAGTGCATGACGTTTTTGCAGTGTTTTACCTTCTTGCACAATAAAGACATGTTGATAGATTTCGAAAAACATGCTCATTTTAGCAGCTACAAAAAGCTAAATTTTCCGTCCTTCCCAATACTCCTTATGATTTTAGTACTATTCAATATTTTATTTCTGTTAGTCCATACCTTTTCTAGATTTATCGTTTGTTAAGTTCTTGTCCCTCATATAGCTTAAATGTTCCCCGATGGATGTTAAATCAATCGACAAAAGGCCAAAACCAGCATTTGACGTTATCAACGCCTAGTTGTAAGGTATGGGCCAAAGTACGAGCATATTGAATTTAGCCGAAACTCTCCAGTAGTCGCTACGAATTGGTTTGAGAGGTAAAACAAAGATATTAATAATCTTGACGTAGTGAGGTAACACGTAGAAGTATGCTAATGTTAGAAACATCAAATTTGTATTTTAGATTTAAATTATTAATGTTTTTTTATCTGCAAGATATAGAAGTTCTTATAAATAACGTTTTGGAATTTTTATGATGAAAGCTCTGCAACACCTTTATTACTTAGATTTAAAAGATGTTTTGGTTTGAGCGCCACTGATAAGTTTTAATTAGACGAAAGGCGCTTCTGACTTATTGCATTTTCCAACCTTAGTATCTTAATAACATATTATTCATAGTTCAGAGACTGCTACTAAGATACTTATTCCATGTCAGATACTCAAACATTACCCTCAGTATCGTATTAACATAATAAACTTGATGTCAACGAAATCGACGTGTAAAATTTGAAGCTTCTTTAACATGGCTTAAACATACAAATAAGGTGGGTCAGGCAGATTCTCATGCTATGTGAAAGTGAAAGAATAACAATTTTACAATACATCATGGTTGATTGCAATTTGTTCTTAAAGTAAGGCTGCGTGATACAAACCTTTTATCTGTCTACAAGCTCAAAATGTTAAAATAACATTTTGTAAGTAGGGTGTTTATCTCAACATAACTCAAACATTTTTGTGAAATAAATTCCCCTTTCCAGCGAAATATACTGATTAAGCTCAGGCGAGGATGGAATACTAATGACCCATATAAACAAATTTCACGATATGAAATAACTTATCTCTTATATTTAATTTTTATTGATATATTTAACTGATAAGCTTAATAGGAACTTTAGATTGTTTTAGTTACGTACCTGATAGTTTTTTATTACTCCTAGTATGTATCTTTATACCGTAACATTTTTTCTACTTTAGCGCCTTTAAATCCCATTAAATCCTCAGGACTATCTTGAATCAAACCTGTTTAATTTTCTCAGAATTCTAGATTTTATCCTCTGTTAATCCGAATCGCGTGACTAAGCACAATACTTATTTCTAGTTGGTGAAACATTACATCACATTTTGGAATATTGTCCAGCTATGTGACTTGAAATTCTAATGTTATCTTGGAGAAGCGACCAACAAAACAAACTCTATTGCATTTTCAAAATTGTCTTTCGACACTAAAATTCCCTGTGACCCCCTCCCACATAAGTAAAGGAAAAAGCTGGAGGAAGTGCTTTCATTCTAATCGATGCATAATGTATTTAAAACTATTTCTATCAGAGGTGATATTTGTTTTCTCCTTAGGTTCATGTTCGATAAATTTCTAATGTCTACACTATTACCGTTCCTTGGAGTAGCAGATATAAATGAAATCAAAATTGCACGATAAAGAACTCTTTTTCAGATAATATCCACTGGGATTAGACCTAATGTCTTTAAAATAAATGATAAATTAAAGGACATCAAGTGACCATTGGAAACAATTACTACAATTATACTTATGTTTAACATTTAATTTGAAGATGTTAGTTTTTTAAAACATTCTAGTTACAAGCTTAATATTCATAAAAACATTTAAAAAAAAATATGGTATCTTATTACTCATTGTCATTAAAAATTGGCGAAATTATATCATAATTGTTATATCATGCTTTTGTTTTGTTTTCAGGTTTTCAAATATTTAATCTGGTGATTGATGATCTTGTACAGTGAGGGTTTTCTTTCTTCATATCTAATATTTATTCTTGGCTTATACTTGTACAATTACGAAATGAGTAAACCTATTATTCATGGATTTTGAATAAATATAAAGCATCCAAAATGTTCAAAGGTAGATGTTCTGTTTGGTTGAATTTGTAATAAAACGCTTCCATATTTATGTATCGTGCTCAAAATTGATTATATCATTTTCCAACACGAAAAAGAAATGTAAGAAAGCCGACCAACCAACATAAAGCAATGAGCGAAGAACACTGAGAGAATCCGCATTCAAACAAAAACACATGATGCAAAACCAAACGACAACAAAAATTTATTCACAAGCCCTACATCACAACATCATCAATGTCATGTACTAGTATTTATTGATTATAGCACCCATTTCGAGCACAAGGTAATTTCTAATGTCTACACTATTACCGTTCCTTGGAGTAGCAGATATAAATGAAATCAAAATTGCACGATAAAGAATACTTTTTCAGATAATATCCACTGGGATTAGACCTAATGTCTTTAAAATAAATGATAAATTAAAGGACATCAAGTGACCATTTATGTAAATTATTTAAAAGCAGAACATACCTAAGATGAGTTCTTTTTTTTTTAACTTGCGACATTCATTTGTTTTACATATCAGTTTATACCCAGAACATGCACCATTATTGTCTTTATCAAAGATATCATTCTCGAACACCAAATATTTTGACTATAACAATACAACTGGAGAATCGGGGCTATTGTTTACGATAGTTAGGGACAGACCATTTAACTTGCAGGGGGGGGCCTTGATTTTTTCCTATAAAAATATTTTTAAAAAGATTTTTGATGAAAAAAATATTTTGGAAGCAGAGGGTAAGAAAAAAATATTCTGAAAAAGGATTTCTGCTATATAAAATAATGCTAATAATGAAAAAAAAATATTCTGTCGCGACGCCTTAAAAAAAATTTCTGACCAAAACAAAAAACCAAGGCCACCCCTTCAAGTTAAATGGTCTGTCCCTTAAGCCATTTTAGTTCCAAAATACCCATTACAATATTAAGCATAACGTATGAGTTGTGAGTAGAAACATACGCAGGAGCGAATGGAATATTGCTATCAAATCCCAAGCGAAATGTGAAAATAATATTTTTCGGTAGGAGGTTTGCACAAGTATATAGTTGTGGTGTTTTTTCCGTGGGCATAGAACTGGATAAAAAATAGGAAGAAATAAATGCTCTAGTCACTAAATTATTCATAACTAATATATCTCTTAAACGAATATCAAGATAGTGCATCACAATTATATCCATCGTTTTTTAATATGCATCTTGGGAATTTTGGAAAAGACATATTCTGTAAGTCACACATGGATACATTAGTTATCTAACATTCATTATGTAATTAATTTTGTCACCCATTAGTTTTATTCCATTTTGTATAGATACTGATGCTTGTCTGCTAATAACGTAAAAACGTCCTTGAATTCAAATCGTGACAAAAATAACGTGAGAAATGGGTGTTTCACTGGAAGCAAGCTCTAAAAGCACTTATAAAAATACAACTCATTTTTATATTTTGGTGGTTTGTAAAAACATTTGGAAACAATTACTACAATTATACTTATGTTTAACATTTAATTTGAAGATGTCAGTTTTTTAAAACATTCTAGTTACGAGCTTAATATTCATAAAAACATTTAAAAAAAATATGGTATCTTATTACTCATTGTCATTAAAAATTGGCGAAATTATATCATAATTGTTATATCATGCTTTTGTTTTGTTTTCAGGTTTTCAAATATTTAATCTGGTGATTGATGATCTTGTACAGTGAGGGTTTTCTTTCTTCATATCTAATATTTATTCTTGGCTTATACTTGTACAATTACGAAATGAGTAAACCTATTATTCATGGATTTTGAATAAATATAAAGCATCCAAAATGTTCAAAGGTAGATGTTCTGTTTGGTTGAATTTGTAATAAAACGCTTCCATATTTATGTATCGTGCTCAAAATTGATTATATCATTTTCCAACACGAAAAAGAAATGTAAGAAAGCCGACCAACCAACATAAAGCAATGAGCGAAGAACACTGAGAGAATCCGCATTCAAACAAAAACACATGATGCAAAACCAAACGACAACAAAAATTTATTCACAAGCCCTACATCACAACATCATCAATGTCATGTACTAGTATTTATTGATTATAGCACCCATTTCGAGCACAAGGTAATTTCTAATGTCTACACTATTACCGTTCCTTGGAGTAGCAGATATAAATGAAATCAAAATTGCACGATAAAGAATACTTTTTCAGATAATATCCACTGGGATTAGACCTAATGTCTTTAAAATAAATGATAAATTAAAGGACATCAAGTGACCATTTATGTAAATTATTTAAAAGCAGAACATACCTAAGATGAGTTCTTTTTTTTTAACTTGCGACATTCATTTGTTTTACATATCAGTTTATACCCAGAACATGCACCATTATTGTCTTTATCAAAGATATCATTCTCGAACACCAAATATTTTGATTATAACAATACAACTGGAGAATCGGGGCTATTGTTTACGATAGTTAGGGACAGACCATTTAACTTGCAGGGGGGGGGGGCCTTGATTTTTTCCTATAAAAATATTTTTAAAAAGATTTTTGATGAAAAAAATATTTTGGAAGCAGAGGGTAAGAAAAAAATATTCTGAAAAAGGATTTCTGCTATATAAAATAATGCTAATAATGAAAAAAAAATATTCTGTCGCGACGCCTTAAAAAAAATTTCTGACCAAAACAAAAAACCAAGGCCACCCCTTCAAGTTAAATGGTCTGTCCCTTAAGCCATTTTAGTTCCAAAATACCCATTACAATATTAAGCATAACGTATGAGTTGTGAGTAGAAACATACGCAGGAGCGAATGGAATATTGCTATCAAATCCCAAGCGAAATGTGAAAATAATATTTTTCGGTAGGAGGTTTGCACAAGTATATAGTTGTGGTGTTTTTTCCGTGGGCATAGAACTGGATAAAAAATAGGAAGAAATAAATGCTCTAGTCACTAAATTATTCATAACTAATATATCTCTTAAACGAATATCAAGATAGTGCATCACAATTATATCCATCGTTTTTTAATATGCATCTTGGGAATTTTGGAAAAGACATATTCTGTAAGTCACACATGGATACATTAGTTATCTAACATTCATTATGTAATTAATTTTGTCACCCATTAGTTTTATTCCATTTTGTATAGATACTGATGCTTGTCTGCTAATAACGTAAAAACGTCCTTGAATTCAAATCGTGACAAAAATAACGTGAGAAATGGGTGTTTCACTGGAAGCAAGCTCTAAAAGCACTTATAAAAATACAACTCATTTTTATATTTTGGTGGTTTGTAAAAACATTTGGAAACAATTACTACAATTATACTTATGTTTAACATTTAATTTGAAGATGTCAGTTTTTTAAAACATTCTAGTTACGAGCTTAATATTCATAAAAACATTAAAAAAAAATATGGTATCTTATTACTCATTGTCATTAAAAATTGGCGAAATTATATCATAATTGTTATATCATGCTTTTGTTTTGTTTTCAGGTTTTCAAATATTTAATCTGGTGATTGATGATCTTGTACAGTGAGGGTTTTCTTTCTTCATATCTAATATTTATTCTTGGCTTATACTTGTACAATTACGAAATGAGTAAACCTATTATTCATGGATTTTGAATAAATATAAAGCATCCAAAATGTTCAAAGGTAGATGTTCTGTTTGGTTGAATTTGTAATAAAACGTGCTATGAACCCGCTTCCATATTTATGTATCGTGCTCAAAATTGATTATATCATTTTCCAACACGAAAAAGAAATGTAAGAAAGCCGACCAACCAACATAAATCAATGAGCGAAGAACACTGAGAGAATCCGCATTCAAACAAAAACACATGATGCAAAAGCAAACGACAACAAAAATTTATTCACAAGTCCTACATCACAATATCATCAATGTCATGTACTAGCATTTATTGATTATAGCACCCATTTCGAGCACAAGGTTTATTGGCTGTAATAATTCAGTCTATCGCGAGCACAATGGTCTATTGATAAGAATGCACTCTTCTGGAGAACCCTGAAGTCTTCCTTATGAGTTCAGGAATTTAGTATTTGATTTAAGCGTTTTAAAAGGTATTTTTCAGAAAGGGTATAACATATTTTTAAAGATATTTATTCCACTACATTGCAATAAGTGTTAAAAATAAAACTTTAACCTGTATTCGATTCATGCATTTAAACTCTCTCCTGTAAAGCGTATCAATTTCCGGAGATAGAACTGGCACGTATTGAGACATTGCTTTTAACCTTACAGGTGTAGATTCATTTTAAAAATATAAACCAGGAAGATTTCAAAGCATGTAGGTTGAAACATTATTTATGCAGAAACTCCTTTTTATTGTTGTAAGAAATCTAAATTTTGAGTTGAACATATCGATTTTTGAACATCACACAAAAAGAACTAGTCAACATATTTGACGACTAAATAGATGTACCTGCATATGACGAGTTACATGTAGCAGAGCCCAATTGTACAGGTTACACCAGGACTAATCAGACACGAAACGCACAGTCTTATTGTTGTAAGTAACGCATTTCCATAGTAAGGAAAACAACGACACATCGATGCATTTTCATATGGTATGGAATTATTTTTGGTAGCATTATTTCTGTAATAATAGTATTCGCAGCTATCTTATATGGTGGAATGCCATCATGTAAGTCAGCACAGTAGACTAGTAAATTAATTTTACATATCTTAGTTGTTTGTACAAAAATGATTTGTGCTTTATATTTTCAAATTCTGAAAACCTCTTTGCCTTGGGTTGAATAAATTATGTGCGTTATTTGATTTTATGTTAGGAAAGTATATAACTGTTTTAATAATGTTCATCTTTGACCTGGAATGAAAACATTAAATCGAACGAAAAAAAATATTCGTATGAAATGAAATTACAGCCCAGGCTTTTTTGTAGGCGATAGATCATCGTGTTTCTGGACAGAATGGACAGAATGGACAGGATGTAATTCATTTCTTAATTTAGGAGACGAAAACAGAGTGCAGAGTTATACAGGATATGCCCACAACTGTCAACAGAAGGAGATAGTTGAAACGAGAATTTGTAACCGTATTATATTCATTTACATTTTTTTTGTTTCAAATTTTAGGTTTTTATACTGCATACTGCATGAATTAATTTGCGTCGAAAGCTTATAAGTTTAACGATTTGTAAATTAATCGGTCGAGATTTTTTATTGTCTTAATTACGGTTGAGAAAAACGTCCAATACTTCAGTTAATGCCGGTTATATATATCCGAAATGTCAGAAATGCATGTTTTGTCAATAAAATGAGTTCCGGTATTGTCAATCGAACTATGATGCTTACAAATATTATATTATCAACACCGCATTTGTGAAGAATTTTATGAACATAAGATTTAGAACACTGAAAACTACTGTCTTTAATGTAGAATACACACTTTATTTTCTAAAGTAAAAACCTCTCCCCAGTTCTATATTTCTCATAATATTTTATCTTCTTTGTACTTTTTGTGGGTTTCCTATTTTCGGTATATATTTGTTACCACCTTTATATTTTTGTCGTTTTATATTTGTTTTGGTTTTCAGTTCTGCAATTATTTCGTTTCAATTTCCTTTATGCATAAATTATACTATAATGGCTAGAGGTTAGATTGGCAAATATTTATGTACCATACAACTGTGATATTATAAAATTAATGTGACAACGATATTAAAAATGGAAAAGCTCTTTTGTGTAAAATATTATTATTTGTAACACATACACACTCAACAAATATATAAATCATATTTATCTACAATTTTCTATGTAGAAATAAGGTTTAGAGCTACCGTTCATATTTGTAATTCAGTATTGCATTAAAGTTACTGTTTCATGTTTTTCTTACGTTTCAGATCGTACATTAGACATCAGATTTGACCCGATTTCGCTTTATTCAACATGTTTTCTATCAGTTGACAGCAAAATACTCAGCAACCGGTACTCAGATCTTACACCGTATAATCCAAGAGTAGGAAGTCGATTTCAGAACTACCGCGGAGCAATGGTCAACACCTGTGTTGAAAAATCGACAAGCATTTACTATGAGATTTATTTCCAATACGCGATCACCACCTCTTTGTTACAAACTAAATATCTAATTTTAGAACTCGGAATTGGAGAGCACAATAAAATTGATTATCACCATTATGTCGGGAACTTTAATGTAAGTGGTTGGACCTTCTATTTATCAAATTGCGATAGAGTTTGTTTGAAGGCCCAGCATCAATCCACATATAAAGTCATTGAGCCGTTCAGTAGCAACACAGCAGGGACACGCGCAAATGGAACTTTTGGGATGCTTATTGATAGAGAAAGAAACAAATTTTCCTTGATTTACAACGACACTGTCTTGTTTACTTTTCATGATGTTTTGTCAAACGTGTCATTGTGTCCAGTATTTGGCGTATACAATCCTGAACGTTTAGAAGTTTCTATGCAAATTGTATCTGTTGGAAATATAACATTAAAGTTTTAATTTGGACTAGACCTATGTTTTAAGTGTAAATAAATTACCTTGATGTTTAATAAATATTTAGGCTTAGTTTAAACTAAATCATAATTGCATGCAACTGATCGTGATACGATTTTTAGTACTAGTATAATGTTATATTTTTTGTTTTATGTGAAGGTGTTAACTGAAATAAGTTTCGAAACTGCAAATGTAGTGAAGACACTTGATCACCTTATATTAAATATTCTACAGTTTAATTAATAAATGTTAACGTCTCTCCGATACATACAAATATATGACGACAATATGTTTATCACATACTAGAATGTTCAAAGTGTCGTTTTGTTTGTTTTAATGTCACTTTTAGCAATATTTCAGCTATATGATTGTGTTCAGTTTTGATTTGGGGGAGCAGAATTACCAGAAAAAACTCTGACAATTGGAAAATAGCCAATCGGTATCAATTATATTTTGAGTCGAAAACATCCTCTCCCTTTCCTAACAATCTTTGTAAATCCTCACAATAGCCTTCGAAATATCTCCTTGAAAATTATACATACTGTATACATCAAACGAAGATCAAAATATTTTGCTTAACATTGATTTGAAATACAAATTATGCTAATATAAATGCTTCTGAAATGATTGTTATTTGTGTATACTACAAAGTCAGTTTTCTATTTAGTAAATTTAAATTGTAATTTATCATTTTATTTAGCATCATTATATTTGTACACTTGCTTTTGATGCTTTGTTTATGTAGTATGTGTTATATTGTTTCATAAGTATTATGTACCTATGAGTATTCTAAACAAAAGTCAACTAACGTGTTGTATTTAGCAGTATTTACCCGTCATAGGATCATAAATTTAAAACAGCGTCGCCAAGACTTAGACCTATATAACCCGCACTTGGGTATTACGGATTAAATTTTTATTTTGAATAAATATGCTAGGACTAGACGGCTATATCACAAATCCGGTTGATGTTGTATTACTTGTATTGATATTGAATCTAGATAATTCCCGAAATACAAGCTACACGGTGGATATCATCTAGTAATCTGTTTATCAGTTATAATTTAAGAAATTAAAAAAAATTCTTCTGTATTATTTAGAAATCATATTGTGTGTTTATTGTTTTTTGTATTTTTGTGAATTTGATTAAAAATAAAACATAAAATATTTGTTTCCACTTATGAATATTTCGTAAAATCTCAAACATTTTATTTTATTCTAACTAGAACTGATGCACAACGTATGCAATATGAGGAGGGCCTCAGTGACAGATTTGTTATTGTAGCTAGTCATCTGCTATTGATCACGTGGACTGTCAAAACAAAGATTGCGGGTTTGAGTCTCACTGCGGGCACGGTGTGCTCGACTTCAATCTTAATTGATAAGGATTGCCAGTCATCTAACCGATGTTCGGTGACTTTCTCTGAGAAGTCCGGGTATTTTTTGACGTTTTTCACATTCCTTCCACAGTTTAGCTCTTAAAAAGCAAGTTTAATTTAGAAAGAAGACCTATGTCCAATGTGTGGGCATGCCGAAGTTGTATTGCATGCATAAATAAGTAAGGTCCCAGGTAATGACCTCTACAAAAAATCAACAGAATATGGCGATGTCAAAAATGATTATTCATAGTTCTGTGATCGTTTTAAAAACATTTTGCACTGGTTTCTGAATATACAGAATTTTGGAAGCAATAATCGATTTCCAAGAAATTTCATTTGCTAATGTGGCTATATAAGTTTTTTTTTAAAGGCAACTGATTTTCCACAAAATAATTCCATATAGTCAATCCAGTTGTTAAGATCGGTTAGAGCTAACATAGGTAAGACAGAAATCTAGCTCACATTCGGAAAAATTATTATTTTATTTATCAACATGTCACCATGCTTAACAAGCAGAAAATAACGAATATTTGTTCAGTTTAAGCATTTTATTGGTATCGGTGTGATCGGATCCGTCGAATTTCTCTTACAGCCCATGTTGAAATATTTGAATATATAAATTGTTGCGTAACGTTCAGTGTGCATTATTTCAGCAATAGTCAATACAAGTACACTTTAACAAATAATCACAAAGAGAAAAAGTTTGGACTCAAGGGAAGAAAATTTTGACAGCCTCTGGAAAATTATCGATCATTTGGTATAGACGGAAAATTTAGCCTTTTGTAGCGGCTAAAATTTTGCACACCTTTTGAAATCTTTTGTGCAAGGAAAACAACGATCTACCAACACGTTACCCGCAATTGTCTGTGGCCAGGCCTATACGTAATGCCACCCGACAACTCCAAGAAAGGGACTCCACATATCCGCCATATTGAGATGCGCAGATCATAATATATACAAGATTAGAACATTAAATGTTTCAAAAGAAGCAAAATCTAATTAGTTTGGCCAACGATTGTACTTTTCTATTGTATTCTATGTTTCCCAATAGTTGTGTGTAGCATCCGAATTATGCGCCTTGTTTGGACCTCGTCATTGGATAAAGTGTCTTCCATTATTCAGTCAGGTTTTGTATGCTTTTTCATACTGGCACGAATATTGGTCGCATGTGATCATGATTATTTGAAATCATATAATGTGCAAAAATTAATTGATATGATGGTTGCTTAACGTCCTGAAAGTGTTTTTATGGAGTCACGTTATTGCTTCTTGAGACTTCACATTTAACAATCAGGCGTGACTAAATACATTTTTGTATTTAGGTTTGATATATAAAGATTTTATTATTTATACAGATGAACAGTAATGCACATGTTCACATTAAAATGAAAGAGAAGAGGAAAAGAGGAAAATTAAAAAGATAATGACGAAAAATAAACAATCAAAATCGTTTACAACTAGACGCATTCAGATCCATATCTATCTCCCACAACACGAAACACAACAGTGTCATGATACAGTAAAGTACCTCAAGACTAATGAAAATAAACAACAGACGTGACAATAATGAACTTTCATTTGTGACAAAAATGTATCGAGTCCAGCAAACTAAAATAACATGGTAGCGTAACATGCCGAAGTGTTTTAATGGACACATTAAAGGAAAGACTACGCCCAAAGTTTTAGAAAAACACATTTTCACTATAATTTAAACTATTATAGACTGAAAGCATATTGTAGTAGCTAATTTATATTTCATTATATTACTGTAATAAAAAATGTTTCAAGGTTATGATCATTCAATGTTAAATTATGCAAAATTTCGAGCCAATCTGGCACTAATTCCAGTTAAAGTTAAGTAAAAAATGTATCTGTTACAAAAATGTCAGCTATATAATATCTAAACATAAAAATGCCACTTAACTGTAGCATGGAAATACCTTGCATTCTACCTATTACCTACATACTATTTAAAATTTTAAAATTGGAAATGTTGTATTGACAGTCTGTGTACATTGTTTGTATTATTTTTATACGTGAATGTTTTAAATCAGCATATCATTGGTTTAAATCTCATTTATAGCAATTTTGTCATTTATGATATTGTTCATATTGACTTCCAAGTTACCTGATTAAAATCGCGATTGATTCACTTTCACCCTTCCCTCTTTTTTGAAGAACAAAAATCTACCATGGAATATCGATTTTAAGAAAAAATCATCATTTTCTAATAACAGTTAAAGTCTTTTGTATAATTTGATATAAGATTGAATGGACAAAATATTAATATTAACTTATACACAAGAATATAATCGTATAATATAAGTAAACGTCATCAGAGAGGTCAACATGATGTTATATGTATTTCATAGCGTCCAATTATATTAACCTAATACTATAGGCAAATTAGCTAATAAATAATAGATTGGATTTATATTACGGTAATGTGAATATTCTTGGTTAAAATATGTGCTCTTTGGTTAGTTTTTGGAAAAGCCCTGCTAATCTCCCACTCGCGTTAGATATGTGTGTGTCGTTTCGCTAGTTTCCCTCCACTACACCAGATAAACGATGTAAATTTGTTATCAGTAACTCGTTTTTTCCGTAAAAGAATGTAAAAGCCTAATGATCTAATCTTAATTATTCATATAAATTTGATGCCACTTACTATGAAAATATAATTTATCTGTTATCTTCAAAATACCGTCCGTTAACTAATAATTCGTAATATAATGATAATTATAAGAAAATTGACACCCAATTTCTCTGTTTGACCTTTCGTCCACAGAAGGGTTGAATAACACCGAATCTACTGATAAGGGTCATGTATGTAACGTCACATCAGATCGATAAGTTATTATGTTTAACCTAAATATATATGTTAAGTAGTGTTAAAGAACGAAAGCGACAGCTGGTAAACTTGATAAACAATAATTGTTTAAAATCTAGTTATAATTTGTTTAAATGGGATGATATTTTAAAAGAAAATAGTTGTCAAAGTTTCGCGAGAACTATAGATAAATATATATATTATATGATATTCTGGTCTTAGACAGGGTATATAATATCACATTCAAGGCTTAGGATTTATACCATGAGCCGAAGGCGAATGGAATATACGTCCTAAGCCGTGAATGTGACATAATATACCCTGTCGAAGACCAGAATAACTATTATATTATAGCTCACATCTTAAATAAGGAATATTTAACTGGAAAAACAAATATTAAAAAAAAGGTAGCGTTATTTTCTTTTGAAACGCTTTCAAGTTGTCCGTATTTCTTTACCAAATAAAGTGAACGCATATTTTTGTTAAACATGTCTTTTTAAACATGTAAATCGTCTTCTGTTCTATAAATAAACCAAATGTACCCTTAAACTGAAAAGTGTCAACTTGAAGGTAAAAGTTGGCGAAGCACCAAATTCAATATCGGTGGAAAACTGGAGCTTGTATTGGTTTTAATTGATGTGTGGATATGAACGTTAATAAGTGTATTAAAATAAGAAAACAAGTAATGAACGGTTATGTAACTTTGATGTCATTAAAATAAATATCATTGGATTTTGGACGATGGAAATCAAAATGAATATCAACGGATTTTGACGCTGTCTTGACTGGAGAATGCATGATGATTCAGTTAGTGTAGGTAAATGTTTGTTAACTTTTAGTGCGCTTGAGATCACGTTTCTCGTTTATAGTTTTATGCATTGACCAACCTTGATAGAGGACAACACAATCATACAGGATTTGTTACCTGTGACTGACATTATTTAGCCAGAACCCCCCTTTTTCCGTGCCTTCTATCGCTGATATTTGAGTAGATTTGTTTATTAATGTAATTCACTTCTATTATTTAAACAAATATATTACATATCATATTACGTCGTTTAAAACATGTTCGGGTTAGACATTGTTAGTCTAGAAGAATATGCAAGGATACAAATGACGGTGTTTTTGTCAAGAATATAGGCACAGACTAAACAACGAATGGCATTAGTCATTGAGTGTCAATATAAATAAATAGCGTCAACATGTCATAGAATATTGATCTTGAAATTTATCACTTTAACTAAACTTAAGACTTCTATATATTGCCTTTACCATCCGCTAACTGGGGATGAGGTTTCACTTGACTTTGTTCAAATATTCCAATCAAATGTTATCAAAATTATCAAGGTGACAAATTCGTTACGTCAGACGCGCGTTTCGTCCTTTCAAGACTCATCAGTGGCGCTTAACTCTAAATGCTTAAGATATTTTACATTGGGAGATGGGATAATATAAGTTCACTGGGATCGTGTAAATACACAATACAGGTAGTACAAAATATTATATAAAGGATCTAAAGAAAGCTACCAACCAGTAAACTTATTAAGTATCGGATCAACAAACATGACTATACAGCATATAGCATAAACTAAAATTAAGTCTAAAAGATTATGCAACGACACAAATGAGTCTGTTTTTGGTCAAGAATACAGTACTTGAGATTGAAAACGCAACACTTTTATCAATCCGTCAGCGATCCGTCAGCGTTCCAAAATCCGTCAGCGATCAGTTATCAATCAGTCAGATCAGTCAAATCGTTCCCAATCCGTCAGATCGTTCCCAATCCGTCCATCCGTCAATTGACGGATTCGGAACGATTTGACTGATCTGACGGATCGATTTGGACTGATCGCTCCAATCCGTCCATTCAACTTCCGGTTAGTGAAATCAATATTTCGAAATGTGAAAATTCGTTTCACTCGCAATATTAGAAGTATACAAATGTGAACTGTTATGTCCTCATTTATGGCTCGTTTAACCTTATAATAAGGCTAAAACAGGTCTAAAGTTATAAATAATACGAATGGAAATTCCCCCAATCTATTACTAGTTATATTTGCATCTGTGACGAAATATAAACATCACATAGTGTCATTTTATAAACAAAATAATTCAAAAAAAACACACACAATGACTTAAAACAAATTGACCTCGCGTGCAAAGGCGTACGTCTCGTATTTGTCTTCGAATTTTAAAGCGGAAAAAGTCGAGTATTAAGTTATAAATCATAAATGGAAATTCCCCCAATATATACTAATGAATCTGTGACGGAATATAAACATCACATAGTGCAATTTTATTAAAATAAAGAAATGGAAAAAAATTACTCACACAATGAATTAAAAAATATTTGACCTCGCGTGACAAGGCGTACATCTCGTATTTGAATTCGAAATTTTTTAAAGCGGAAAAAACGAGAAAGACGAAGGCGAAATAGTAACATTTTTTTTCACGTCGCGCTTTCCCGTTAGCATTGTTTGTATGTATGATTGAAGTTTGTTTTACACTATTTTGAAACATTATATTAGTCTATTTAATATGGCGTCGAGTGTTTATAAGGAAGAGCTGCAGTTCCTAACGAAACAGCAGACCTTCGACAGGAAAACTGGTTCTCTTTGCAAATTTAGGGATGAGTCGAGCACACCCTCTCGCTGTAAGGGTCGAACAGACAACACAGTGATCAATACTAGATTACAGCTACCTTAACCACCGAGGTCGAGGTTTTTTATTATAAACGCGTAAAAAGATCATTTGTCGTGGTTTGATCAGTTTTCTTTCTGTGCCACAATTCCTATGAATTCCGGTGTATAATACTGAGAAAGATTTACGACAAAAGCGAATACATCTATTTATATATTTTATTCACTATCTAATTGTGTCACATGAATTTACACAGAATTAAATGTCAAATAAAGAATAAACGCGTTGGTATATAGAAGCTTACGTTTTAAAGACGCAAACATGTAAGCATAATTTTAAAATCAATTCTGCTTTCGCATTTTAGTCGTCACAATTTGTTTATTTTACGATGTCTGTTATAGTCATTCGATATTTAATGATATATAGGTATAAATGGTTTCCTTTAAATTCGGAAGTGTTTGAAATTATTTACTAGGTATCACGTTTTTTTGGGAGGGGGTGGTTCAGGACATAATAGAATTGCCGCGAACCTAGATTTCGAAAAGGAGAAGGCTTAAAATTTTCCGCCCATACCCATACCACTTATTTTTCCAGTTGAATTCGAAATGTTTGCCATTTTTTCCATCTTTCTCTAATTGATTGAGGGGGCCTCGGTGGCCGAGTGGTTATGGTAGTCTACTATTGATCACGTTGTCCGTCAACACTGAGGTTGCGGGTTCGAGACTCATGGTGGGCAGGGTGCATTCAACTTAATTGACAAGGATTGCCACTTTTCCTACCGAAGGACCGTGGTTTTCTCCGGGTACTCCGGCTTCCTCCTCCAAGAAAAACTAGACGCCATGATATAGCTGCAAAAATTGCTGAAAGTGGCGTTAAACAATATTTAAACAAACAAACAAATCTAATTGATATTTAACTTATTCTCGCCATGAATAAAGCTGAACACCCTCACTGAAAAAAAAGCAAGCATCCAATCAATCAATCAATGAAATAAGTTATTCAAATTGAATGACAATCTTTTAAAGGGTACGTTTTGAAAAGGTTCTGTTTTATCGATAAGACTGTAATGACAATGTTCGAACAGATCTTCATAGACCTAGGGAATTAATGACGTTTTGTTAAAAAAATTTCGTACTATAACACGTGTCTATCTGTAACACATTTTTACGCTTAACTGCAGTATTCACAGACAAGTCTCCCCGTCGTTATTAGGGCCCCAGTGGCTGTTTGGTTAGTCATCTACTAGTTATTACATGCCTATAAACAGGTTGCGGATTTTCGAACGACTGCAGATAGGGTGTGCCCGACTCCAACTGTATTGACTTGTCCGTTTTAACCCGTGTACTCCGGCTTTCTCCCACCCCACCCCCCAATAAAAAATGGACGCCATGAAATAAATGTAACAATCCAGCGTAATTGTAATTATACTTTTTAACTTTTTTTATTGCCTGTCAATTAAAACTTGCGCCCAGAATCGCTGTATATTTTAGAATACAACTTTTTGTTTAGTAAACAATTTCTTTTTATTGACAATGCTTGTTCAACAGTTCAACAATTGTTTATACACAACAGTTTTATAATTGTATCTAAAAATGTTGTAGACTAAATACAAACACGTAGGCATACATTCAAGTAACTAGTAATGATGTCAAAACGAGGTCAAGTCCTTTCCTAAATGAAAATAAATCTGTTACTGATTGGGGGAGTCGGGTCGGCTTAATATACGACAAAAAATATACATGTAACTGGTCGCAGGAAATAAAATAGGCCGAAATCACGAGTCGCGGAAATAAAAAAAGAGAATCAATTTTGGATTACTAAATTAAATAATTTACCTCGTCGCTACTGATATTCCTTAAATCGAAGTTTTTTAAGGTTTACAGGTATGTCCTGTCTTAAAGAAATTTGCTTTATAATATAATATAAAGAAAATATTTTTTTCTTTAAATATGTTTACTTATGTTATTTTTAAGAACGAGACATTTTATTAACTATTCTTTTTAATACTTGCGTTTATTTTATTATATACACCATGTATGTTATTATAAATGTATATATAATATACAAATCACACAGAATTCGTTTTATCTTTAAATTATTAATGTATACGTATCCGTCAATAAACTGACCGATTTATGCATATAATTAAATGACGGATTCTGGATCGCACTGATTGAATTGATCGCTGACGGTTACCAAGGTAATGACGGATTCATAATTTTGGACGGATGTATTCATCATCAATCAGTCAGCGATCCGTCAGCGTTCCAAAATCCGTCACCAATCAGTTATCAATCAGTCAAAGTGTTGCGTTTACGGGTGCAAGTACTGTATATACATAGACTGAACTTTAACTGAACTTAAAACTTCTATATATTGCCTTTACCATCC
This sequence comes from Limnoperna fortunei, assembly GCA_944474755.1. NCBI lineage: Eukaryota > Metazoa > Mollusca > Bivalvia > Mytilida > Modiolidae > Limnoperna > Limnoperna fortunei. Next base: position 27,707,800 of record OX104125.1, read on the forward strand.
ACTACCTGGGGATGAGGTTTCACTTGGCTTTGTTCAAGTATTCGGAATGTATTCAACTGACGAGACGTGATACAGGTAGTTGTACCTACACTTAAATGTATGTAATAAATTTATCTAAAATTGGGAAGTATAAAAAAGGCAGAACAAAACTTTTAACACATTACCCGTGTGCTTTTTCCACTTCTCTAGGAGAATGATCAAATATTGAAGGGATATCGCTGGTCTCAAAGGTAACACATAAATACATATTAGCAATCCAAAAAATATTACAATTTACTACAAAAGTCATGTAAAAGTAGCTAAAGTGCCTTATTATATTTTTGAAAGTGGGTCACCGCTTCGATCAAAAGGTTTCTGAAATGACACCTTACTCCTACTAAAACACTATTTCGTCATAAGTAATGTAAATAAATACTCACCGCGTTTGAAATTTAGGCAATTATTTTCTAGTAAGATCTGGTAATATTTCCAATTTAAACCACGCATGGACTGTTTAAATGTACCGTTGACAAGACAGATTATATCCTTTCTATGATTATGGTTCACTCCATTTTCCTTTATTTTCACCGGAAGTACACCAAGCTATGTTTTTGATGTCCTAAAGTAGTATGAAATTAAAAATCTGTTGGGATTTATAATTTCTAGAAAAACCATTTTCGGGGCAGGAAATGAAAAAAGATTAGAAAAATTCACATTTTAAAAAGATATAGCTTGATTTTTCGTTAAATTTGGCATTTAAAAGTGGAGGACACCTTTAACCCAATTCTACACTACATCAATTATTTTAGATATACGAAACTATGACTTGCAAAATTTCAAATTGTCATAACTTTTTTAATATATAACATTTTACAGATTTTAAAAGAAGCTACTGATTCATATTGTTATTTTTTGGTTTTCATTCTGTTTAGTTAATTTTGTTTATATATCTGCTATTATAGTATTTTTTATGGTTGATATTGTTTTACTCGTGGTATATACCTGGCTTAAGAAGGCTTTATCAGTTACCTACGTTATTACCCGAATGTATGGAAATTGTATCACCTGAAAGTATATTTGTTTCAGCCTGAGACGGAGCTGAAGGCTATCTAGATATATTGTTAGCTGGTACGATGTGTGTTTTTACTATCTAGTTTTCTGAGTGTTAAAAATCACACGTGTCATCACAAGTGACCATAATCTCCACTTCTGAAGCTCAATTGTGCCTTCCTCGTTTTTATTACACTTTTCTTTTCTGTGGCAATCACAATTCTTCGTTAATGACATTTAACTTTTCAATCGTAAAGAAAACAATAATAGTAATAACTGCCTGAAAATTTTAAGTAAATATCCCGAGAAACATGATGGAAGATCTGTTCAATTAATATAATACTGGAAATCAGCTTTTCCTTAGAGATGTAGCTAATCAATTTCCCTGTAGACTTCTTTTTCTGTAATTGGTCATGTTTGGTTCAAAAGGAGTACGAAGTCCGTAGAAACTTTAAAAAAATCAGGCAATAGTTCATTATTTCAAAATAAAATTGTCCAATAAATAATTGTGACAAGTTCTAAGCAGTCAAATGGTTCGTAAGCGGCCGATGAGAAAACCACGGGTTTCTCTGCTCTTACAACTTTATGTGTTTTCGTAAATCTACGAGCAAATCAATTCCTTGTTGAGGAGGATTTAACTAAGTGGTAGTCAGGAAGATTCACATACAAAGTGGTAAAAATGTCACAGGAATACCAACTTTCAGAGAGAGTTCAGGGGACACAAGACCAACAGAGACAATATGGCGACATTCGTCAAGGTGGTGAGTTCTGGTCTTCAAGACAAAGCAGAGTTCGAAGACGAAATATCCAGTGTAAAACCAATATTCTTTTTGGAAAAAGACCTGTTTGGATCCTTAAAACCGCAACCAAAAGACTATTTGACACACGAGGAGATCAACAAGGAAGTAGACAAAGTAGTGTCAGCCACACACCTAAAAGGTCTACAAAGGGTAGGTGGTTTATGGAGACTATATTTTGATAACGAGAATGACAGAGACACTCTTCTTACCAAAGGTCTAACTATAAGAGAAAAGCTGATGTCTCCCTACTCTAGAAATCCATTTGTAGTGGTAAAGGAGAAGCCTAACTGTCTTAAGGTTAGAGTTAAGGGGATTCCTTTCTCGGTTGATGATGACCAAATAGCCAGATTTTTAGAAGTTTCGAAAGTAACAATACATAGCTATCACAGAGAGAGAGGCTAAGGGTCAATGGTTATTTGACAAACTGTCAAACCGGAGACAGAATCTTTCTGTGTGATGAACTGTAAGATGAGACATGGCTTCCAAAACTATGTAAGAAAGGCAAATACAGAGCCCAGATTATTTTCCGAGGCCAGAAGAATGAAGAGCTAAAATGCAAGAAATGTCTTAAATCTGGCAACAAGATTAATACATGCACTGGAGACTGGGTATGCATCAGATGTAAAACGAGTGGACATAAAAGCAATGTATGTACTGAAGATGTACCATGGTCTAGTGACGACAACGACATTGAATCAGAAAGGGATACAGAAAATGAAGCCTCGGATACAGAGATTTCAGCAGAACAATCGCAGTCGATTCTTATTTCCACTGTTGCATAGGAACAAAAACCAACAGAAAAAGTTCAAGAAAGATCAACCACTGAGGTAGTGGAACAAGAGGAAAAGAAAGATATGACAAATGAAGAAAGTGACTCTAAAGGAACTAGTGAGAAAGAAAAAAAGAAGAAATAGAAAGCTAAATCCAACCTCAGAGGGCCAATGGACCAATTTGTTGACTTGAAAAACTCAAACACACCAAGTAAACAACAGTCAAACAAAAGGCCACCTACAAATCCAACAGATCAAATCCACGAAAGAGCCAAAGTCATTACAAAACAACGCTTAAGGGAAGACAAAATGAAATCCTAGTAATGGAAAATGATTCAATACATTCTGTCAAATGAAGCTGTCTATACTGTACTATATTTTTTTAACCTTAGTTTTATGTAAAAATGTAAAAAAGAAAAAAATAAGTCAGATAATGACATGGTATTGGACTATGTATTTCTGAAAAAATATGATGGTATATGTATGTAAAATAACAGAAGTGAAGATTATACGTTCTTGTTTCATCTATATGTAACAATGTGTATAGTTTATAGTGTTCGTAACAGTTAATATTATACAAGTATTCAATAATTTATTCACCTATGTATACCAACAAAATTCATCTGCTGTGTTAAAGGAAAAACATTTTCAGAATATAGATATACTATGTTTTTTTGTTATCGTCTGAGAATAGACTGTTGCTATTTTTAGAACAGGGAATTTTAAAGTGTATTATGTACTATTTTAAGATAGTCATGTGTTTATGCATATCCAAAGTGTATTTGTACTTACATGTAAATATGTATACTATAAACATGAAAATGATTTATTTTTGTTGTAATTATAAATGTACATGAGAATGGTCAGATGGTGTTTAAAACTAAAGTTCAAATAATCAAACATTTAAACATAAACAAAATTTTATAAACATGTTTGAAAATCTTCATATTTGCTCTTTAAACTGTCAAGGATTAAATCAAAAGGATAAAAGAGGTAGACTTTATGAATAGATGCAAAATCAAAAAAGTGATATCACATTTGTTCAAGAGACACACTTTATAGAATCTGAGACAAAATTAATGACAAATGCATATAAGGGTAATATGTTCCATTCCTTTGGAAGTTCAAATTCTAAAGGAGTTTCAATTTTTATAAATCAAAGATTTCAATACCACTTTATCAACTCTTTTAGTGACAAAGAAGGGAGAGTAATTTTATTAAATATTGAGGCAGATAAAACCCTTCTTACATTGGTTAATCTATATGCTCCAAACAAAAAGAGTAAAAGAAATTCATTTTTCAAAAAGAAAATTGAAATTATAAACAAAAATGGACAAGGTTTACCAATCATTGGAGGTGACATGAATGATAACTTAAAACCAAAAGACAGGTCAACGTGTCACAGAAAAAAACAACATAAAACTGTAACTTATCTTAAACAATTAATAAAGAAACATGATTTAATTGACATATGGAGAGAAATAAATCCATATAAAATACAATATTCATGGAGAAGGAAAAATGACTTTAAAACAGCAAGTAGGATAGACTATTTCCTTATTGACTCAAATCTTAAGTCAAAAATTAAAAGTGCAGATATAAGACCAGCAGTAATCAAATATACAGATCATCAAGGAATATCTCTTAAGATAAAGCTTGATTTTTACAAAAAGGGGAAAGGCTTTTTTAAAATCAATAACAGTATCTTGACAGATTCAATTTACAAACAAAATATAGAAAATCGTATTGATAAGTATACTGATTTAATGCAAAGAGAAGAAAAAAGATATAAGAAAACTTTGGGATCTGTTTAAAATAGATGTGAAAGAAATAACTGTTAATTTCTGTAAACAACGAGCAAAAAATAATAAAAACTTAATGACTGAACTAGAAAGCAAAATGCAAAGCTTGTTAATAAAATTTGATAAAACTGAAAATGAAAGTGAAAAAAAATTAATTAAAAATGAAATTGAGATAGTTCAAAATAACATAGGAAAAATGTACAATGAGAAAGAAAAAGGAGCAAGAGTAAGATCAAGAGCAATAAATATAGAATTAGGAGAAAAAAAATCAAAATATTTTTTAGCTTTAGAAAAATCTAGACAAATACGAAAGGCAAAACATTTTTAAAAAACAAAGAAGGTAAAATAATACAAGATCAGGGTGAAATTGTAGACATGCAAAGAGACTACTATCAGAAATTGTATATGTCTAAAAACCCAGATATTAATTGCATAAAAACATATATAAATGAAACCAAAACTAACAAGATTCTAAGCAATGAAGACAGTAATCGCTTAGAAGGGACATTAACGGAAGAAGAATGTACAAATGCAATATTTCAAATGAAACTTTACAAGTCACCAGGATAAGATGGATTAACTGTTGAATTTTACAGAGCATTTTGGTCTAAGTTAAATTTTTTTTGTAATATCTGTTTTTAACAAATCATATGAGAAAGGAGAACTAAGTGACATGCAGAAAATTGGGCTTATTAGTCTTATTTATAAAAAGAATGACCCCTTTTCACTGGACAACTACAGACCAATTACTTTATTAAATGTAGATACAAAGATAGTTGCTTTTGTCTTAGCTCAGAGACTTAAACCAATTTTACACAAAGTTATTCATAGCGATCAAAAATATATATATTGTATATTAAAAATAGATATATTGGTTTTAATTTAAGACAAATCCAAGATATTATAGACCATACAAATAGATATAATATTGAAGGGGAAATCCTATTTTTAGATTTTTCAAAAGCATTCGATTCCTTAGAATGGAATTTCATGTATGAAACACTTAAAAAGTTTGGAATTAAAGACTCTTTGTTAAGGTGGATTAAGACTTTGTGCACTAATATAAAAGGATGCATAATAAACAATGGCTGTATCTCATCACCATTTAATATATTAAGAGGCATAGAACAAGGATATCCAGTAAGTGCATTAATTTTTGTCTTTGCAGTTGAAATACTAGCTTGTAGGTTAAGACAAGATAATAATATAAAAGGGATTGAAATAAAAATCAATTAGCAGACGATACAACATTGTTTTTAAGATCAATAACAGATATCACAAAAGCTTTAAATAACATAGAAATCTTTGGAACATGGTCAGGTCTTAAGTCAAACAGAAATAAAACAGAAGGCATTTGGCTAGGAAAACTTAAACATTGTAAAGATAAATTTAAAAATATCAATTGGAATACAGACATTGTTAAATGTCTTGGAATATATTTTGAACATGACAAAAAGAAGTGCAATTAGTTAAACTTTGAGAGAGTCTACTCAAAATCTGAGAAAACTGTACAAAATTGGGAAAAAAGAAACCTAACGATGATAGGAAAAATAACAGTAATCAAATCTAATTTTACCTAATATTACTTATCTTGCCTCGGCAATGGTTATAAACAAAATTCAAATTGATAAATTTAAACAGTTGCTCTTTAAATTTATTTGGGAGTGGAAAACTGAAAAGGTTAAAAGAAAGATACTTTGCAAAGAATACCAAGACGGGGGATTGAAAATGACTGATGTTGACATATATATTCAGGCCTTACAAGTCAACTGGGTCAAAAAATTAACTTCAGTTTCACCTTCAGAAATCCCTAGCTGGGCTGTGATACCTTACTACTACTTTAATATGTATGGGCCAAATTTTCTGATATTTCATTATAATGTCAATAACTACCCCCTTTTGCAAAATATAAAAGAGAATTTACCAGAATTTTATCTTGGGATTGTAAAATCTTGGATTAAATGTAAACACGACACTCAACCTCTGAGTCCAGATATTTCTAAATTAAATTTTAAAGATATAAGACAACAGGTAATATGGGGTAATCAGTTTATAACATTTAATGGGAAAAGTCTGGTTTTCGATAAATGGATTAAAAGTAACATTATCTTTAGAATGATATTATTAACGAAAAGGGAGAAATTTCTCAAGAACTTATTTTATCTAAGCTTAAATGTCAGGCAAACTGGCTTTCAGAATACTCTAAATTAATTAAAAGTATTCCAAAATGTTGGATTTAATCTTTTAAGAAGGAAGAATCAATAAGAACAAAAGTCAACACAAAATTAAAACTTTCTGTATTCATTAAAAAAGGAAAACAGACTTCGAAAACATAAATAGTAGAGATATTTATAAAATTTTAGTAGTTTAGTAAATAAAGGTAAGGAAGAGACTCTAGGCATACTTAAATGGATAAATAAACTTCAAGATCAAAACTTGTCTTCTAAGTCTGTTAAAACTTTTAACTATATTTCATATGACATACCAATTAAGGATAATAGACTGAGAATAATGAGATGGAAATTACTCCATTTTGTACTACCATGTAAAGAATTGCTACATAGATGGAAAATTTCTGATAATAATCTATGTACTGTATGCAAAGTCAAAGAAGATTATGAACATTACTTTATTAATTGTGAATATCTCAAAGATTTTTGGAGAAAATATTTAAAGTTTTAGACCAACTGAAACTTGACAAACACATAATCACTTTAAAAAATCTTGTATTTGGATACAAATTGTATGACAGCACTTATAATGAAATAAATTTTCTTTTATCCGTTGTGATATTTAGTATTTATAAACATATCACTTATCAAATTGCAAACAAATATATGTAAACACATTTGCTGTTTTCAAGAATGAGTTAATCAAATGCATCAACTTGGGTATCACTCAAACTTAAAGATTTCCCCTTTTATGGGAAAAATTAAAACTGCAATTGAGAATAATTGGAAAAAAAAGGCTGTAGTACAATACAATTGATAAATATTAGCAACAGGTAATTTGTCAATACACATGTTTATGATTGTCTCAAAAACATTCATGAACTATTCATGTACATGTACTTGTTGTGCACTGAATTGTTGAATTACTAAGATAATGCTAAATCTGTGATTATATTGTAGTATGGTTAATCTAATTAAATCTACTAAACATGTACAATACACATTAAACACTCTCAAACACATTAATGAACTATTCTTGTAATGTACTTTTTGTGCATTGAATTGTTGAATTATGATGATATGCTAAATCTGTGATGATTATATTGTAGTATGGTTAATCTAATTAAATCTACTAAATACGTACAATACCTTGTGCCATTGAAATATTTAGAATATTCGTATAAATCCATCTTTGATAAATTTCCATCAGCGAAAATCATATTTATTTTTGTAAACAAATACACGTGTTGTGATACTAATTCAAAACGTATGACGGAAAACAATAAACTATCCGGGATCTTGGATCATCACAGGTTATATCTCACTTTATCATATGTCAATGATAAAATTATTTTGTAATGTTAACAATTTTATACATATTATCTTGCTCAGATAATACCCGGCTTATCTGAGCATTAATATTACTGGGTGTATCGTAATAAATGCTGTAATTGCGAAGTCATTGTTAGCAGCAAACAGTGCAATAAATATTGTTACTCGAAAAAAAAGTTCTAAGCAGTCGGTTTATTTAATTATTGCAAATATACAACTTTTTCTAATTTTAAACTTTACCTTATATCTGCTTTTATAGTTTTTTATATTAACAATTGGTGATCGGACATAAACGGAACGTTTAACAGACTTCGCAAAACGACGTTAGTTACTGTTTATCGTTTTTGCAGTGTAATATCAACCTAAACAAAATCTCATTTATATGTCTTATGTCTTCTGGGTGGCAAAATATCTAAACTTAACCTACGGACATTGTCAACAGTTAACATCTTGGTTAGTACCAATTTATCATAAATGCTAAGAATGATCTTTACGAAAAACTACCATGCATTGTTGGCCATATTTAAATCTTAATAAATTTACTTAAAAAATTCAAAGCAAGCGGTTTCATGGAGTAATGACCTTAAAAATAAATAAACATGAAAATAAAAATAAAGTATTAACTGATGTAACGATGTTGTGCCTCTTGTAAATCTTTATAATACATTCAAAAACATTTGTATATATTTAATATCTTTCCCATTTCATGGAAAAACTGTCTTGTATTTCTAATTATTAAGACCTTATTAGCCTTTGTATGATATTATTTTTCCCGTCTTCACGTGCAAAAAGTGTTGGGCATATCATTTCATTACTTGGCACCATTAATCGGTAATACTAGCAGATGACCTGACTCATCCTGTGTCCAAATATATTTTCAATAACAGAGCTACCTGCCAAAATACCGTAAACCCTTGTTGTCAGAAAAATGCAAATTTTCAAAATTCTAAGTGTACAAAATATCGGGTCACTTATAGCAATGATTTAACTAGCCAACTTTTTTCAATATGCTTACTGTTTACGAGTTTTTGACCTGTAAAACGTTTTCTTTCCGAAAACTCTACATCCTAGAGATTTTAGATAAACACTATTGATCCCAGGAACATATATTACATTTGAAAATATAAAGATCAAAAGTAAAAAAAAAAGGTCAGAGGTCATCTTTGGTTTTGTTAGCACTATATTTAAAAACCATAAAAGATAGAAACAGACAATATATAGGAAACATACTCCCTAAAAACATCTTTTTTTAACTCCTTCATTTAGTATATTTCGTTTAAACTTGTCCGTTTTTGAGTTACAGCCATTGACGCGTTTGTGTTAATCGGTTGCATATGTCATTTTACAAGCAGAAGTGACATTCTTTCTTTAGCAACGGGCATAATACAAGACCATAACAACCATATATTATTAATTATTCTTTACTAAAATAGCTAATTTTTATGACTGGAATTGACATTTTGTTCCTGGAAACAGATAAAATGTCCATATCATCACATATAATTTTGACGTTCGACGATAATAGGAAAGACTTCACATTTATTTATTATCGTTGGTCTTCTTTCGCAGAGGTTTGTCAAAAAGTGGCGCGAGATATAATTACCATATTTGGTTGGTGATTGATCGCTCATACCCGGAAATGACAAGACTCATGCTTTTAAACCGATTAATTTTGTCAGCAGAGTTAACTGCCCGAACACAATAAACACCTTGTTAGCAGACAAACTCAGAAAACGTAACCGATTTTCAATATCTGAAGTGTACAAAATGCATGTTGCTCTATGGCAAAGTTTCTGTTTCTGTTCCATAATTGACCATAATTGGCACCCTTCAACACGTTGATTATTTAGCAAATTGTCGGTACTACGCACTAGGCAAATGTATAAATATAAGAAAAAATATTATTAAAACTAAAAAAATAGTTTAAAATAAAACTATATACAGGTTACTTATGATTTAGTAGGAGATGACTGAAACAGCTGTTTTGAATGACTCAACTGAGTCGCTTATCACAGTGCTCAGTGGCAGCTTAAAACTGATCTAGTCATGTAGAAAGCCAAGAGTCTTGTTTTTGCTTTCTTTGTTGATTTTATTAATTTGATGTCAGATTGGGTAGTAACCCTTGTATATTTTGCTTTGTCTAGATGTTCTTGTCTGTGTCCGTGCAATGTGTAATTATGGTTTATTGGTGTTTTGATTCTTGTTATTGAAGAACATTGGATTTGTCTGGGTTAAAAGTCATTTTCCATTTGTGTTCCCAATCGCACAATTGATTTAGATCTTTTTGAAGTGTATTGCAGTCTGCATTTGAATTTTTACTAAGGTAATAGTGTCGTCTGCAAATAAGCTTAAAGTAGATGTTAGTCCATTCAGGATATAATTTATCTAGACAAGAAATAAACTCGGCACTAAAATATAGACTTAGGGCACAGCGGACTTTACTGGTATGCATTTTGATGCCTCCCCTTCAAGTAAAACTGATTGTGTTCGATTAGTTAGAAAGCTGTTGATCGATCCATCCATTACTTTTGCCTTGTATACCATAGTAGTGAAGGTCAAACGATTGTGACTGACTTTGTCAAAAACTTTAGAAAAATCCATGATCAAGACGTGTGTTTGGACTGATTTATCCATATTTTTTATAACATCATCAATAAATTCCAATAACTGTGATTCACATGAACGGTTTTTTTCGAAAGCCGTGTTGAAGGGGAATGATTTAACATGCAACAAGTCTCTTTAATCGACTTCCAGTTGACGCGTTTTTGATCCGAGGAGAGTCTTAACATTTTGTCTCGAAAAGAGACTTGGGACCAAAACTGATCCTAAGTAACATAATTTGCATTTGAAAATATCAAGGTTAAAAAGCAGGGTCAGAGGCCATCTTGGGACGTGTTTGCACTACAAAAACCATAAAACATAAAAGCAGAATAACCAAGAGCTTCATTTGGTATATGGGTCCAAACTGTTTGATGAACCGTTTTGAATTACAGTCCTCGACCTTTTTCGGATAACCGGTTTTTCCATGATAATTTGAAAACAGTAAGAGATAATACAGTTAAAGTTCATAATTATGCTGATCTTCTCATCAAGACCTTCATTTAGTATATTGGGTTCGAACCTGTTAAATGAACTGTTTCTCCGAGTTATCAGCCTAGACGTGGTTTCATTATTTGGTCTTTGGATTATAACTTGAAAGCGGTTAGACACATAGGTTTAATGTGTTTATCAAGTCAAGATGTTCAATACAGGCCAAAGTCATATTTTTGTGGCGCCATGCAAAATACACTTGGGAACAGTACAAATTAATTACATGCAACATGTATTTTTAACAGGACACTTCTTGTTGAAAAAATTCCGTAAATTTTTTAGTTCAAGATATAATGTTATTTACAACTTAAAATAATCATTTTTGATTACTATTACATAACATTGGTAAACTCTGGGCGTTTACGAAAAAAATATTTTTATTTTTTGCATTTTAGTTTTCATCGTTCATGCAAAATAAAATGTGATTTCATTGGTTCAGTCTTTAGGAAATGTGATCTTCAAACAGTTGTTAAGCAATAAAACAATTGGTTTGTTACTCAGAACATTAAGTGGATTGTTTCTAGTTTTTAAGATGTTTTAAAAATAACTTTGTGTAATTTTTGCATACAGTTTAAAGCAGCTCAGCAATACTACACAACATGCATGCGGCACAATTAAGAATGCATATGACGAGTTTGAAATTGCAGAGTTCGATTATTCAGGTTACTAAATACCTTTAAATAGTAATTATCAGACATCAAACACGGAGCAGAAGACTTCCTTAGTTAAAATGTAATAGCAAAACGTTGGCTTGTCCTGTGGATCGAAAAATTATTAGTGTTTATTTCCGAAATAGTATTCTTTGTTTTAAAGTATGGTGGAGTGCTGTTATGCAAGTCAACTCAATAGCATAATAACAATTCTTAATCATTTATATTTTAAATTTTGCAGAATCCAACGCTTGTAATTTTGCACGTTCAAGAAAAGAACGTAATACACAAATAAACGTTATTTAGTTTTTAAAATGGAATTATGCGGTTTACGTCATTACATTAAAACCGGCATTATAAAAAAATAAATAAATTTCAATGCTACTATCTAATTATAATTGTTAAGAAAACATGAGACAATACTTCACACTTGTGACTCTCTGAAATTTTTCATATTATAATGTCATTAAATGAATGCTAATCAACAGAAGTTTATACGGGTACTTTTGTTTTAATCAATTAAATGGAGAATGGAAATTAAAAATAATATATTGCACAACAGATTTGTCTGACATTTATAAAATTTCTAACAAAGTTTGGTCTTTTGGTAATATTTTTTCATGCGACATGAGATTGCATGTGACCAAAAACATATAATGACCTCTTTGTTTTTGTTGTGTTTTTTTCATAACACCCTCATTGGAAAACAATCATGAACTACCTATTTGTGCAATGAACATTCCGCATAGGGTTTTTCTAGACAATGGATCTAATTGTCTATGGACAAAATGGACAATATGGACATGATCTAATTCATTGGTTATTTCAGGAACGGAAATAAGAGTACTAATCTATACCGGATAAGCTCACAGCTGTCAACATAAAGAGATATTTGAAGTTAGAACCTGTTACGGTATTATATTCGAGACATTTTTATATTTTCTTACTATGCTTCTACTTTTCTAAAAAGAGATTTTACATTACATGACGACATATGTATCAATTTTTTTATTTAACTTTGTATATAAGGTAAGATTAATCGCATTTTTAATGGCATGTAAATGTACCTTTTTACGTTAAATGGTTAAGAAAACAGGACAACTATATCTTATGGATCAATTTTCTGTTGGGTAGTGTTGTTTCTGGTGTAATGATATTGATAATATATATAGTAATATGGATTAAAGTTGTCATAGCACGTCATACTTTGATCGTTAAATAGTGTTTTTAGACTTATTGGGATCATTTCCTTGTGCTATTATATTTGTATATATATTATATTTAACAGTTTACCCGCACAATTATTTTAAATACAAAATATGATTACACTTATCTCTGGCAAGGGAGTTATTATTACAAAGATATTTTTCTTGCGCATCTGGACTTATCACTAAAGCGAAGCCACTTACCTTGAGAACCAGAGTTGACTGATTATAATTACGACACGTTGGAGAACACAGATCAATCTATTATAAAAAATCTATTCATCTCGGATAGCCGAAGTTGCGTTAGAAAGAAGAATTAAATTGAAAAAATATTTAGAATATTCTATTGTCAAAACATTCTAGCACTACATTATATTGAGATGTAAAAAAAATAACTAGAAGTAAAGCAGTATTCAATTAAAATAGGGATGTATAATCTTACAATAAAAATCTAAAAGCACGACCTACTTAAGACCTTCCTGAGTTTAAAATGGAAGTATTAAGTTTGGACTTTCATATGGCTTGACAATGATACATTCGTTGTAAATAAAACCAAGGAAGTTTAAAAAAAATATTTGTGTCAAAGTTATTAATAATTCAGCAAAATGTACTCCTATATTTTTTTAATTGAATATGGAAAAAAACAATACAAATTCTGTTAGAAAAGATCGATAATAAAACCTGTTATATAGTTTTCTGTTATTTAAAAAAAATATCTCATATGACCAACCAGGTTTTCTAAAGCTTCAGTATAATAGATACCAGTATCTCTAACCTCAAGCTCCAGGAGCTACTGACTATAACTATTATCAATTTGTTGAACAAAGGTCTATTATTTAGTTATGTAACGAAATCAACATTTTGTATTTTACTTATGGTACCCGTTTAACTGTAAAATTTAAGATGTGATCATTACACATTTAGCACACCTACTTAAACTAAAAATTAAATGGTCTTCCTTTGAAATTGACCAGCTAGTAATTCAATAGAATTGAGAGAAAAAAGTATTAAATGCATTACGATAAGATCAAGTTTTTACTGCATTACAATATATACAGATCAAAAATGGAACTATATGACCAACCAGGTTTTCGTAAGCTTCAGTATAATGGATACCAGCATCTCCAACCTCAAGCTCCATGAGCTACTGTTTCGTATACCTTGCCTCATTTCTTGATCATTTATCGTTTTTGCACCTTTTTGTAATAGGGTCTAAAGTTAATATTAAGTTAAACTCAAAAAGATCGAATGTAAAATCGAAAACTAAGACCTTTCTTTATGCCTTCGTTGTCTTCAGTCGTGTTGTTTATATAAATACGCAAATCCTCGCCTTTTCGAACATACACAGTACCGTCTTGTTAAAAAATGTAAGCTCTCTTTACACAAGAGATTCCATACAATTGACTGATTAGAGTGGCCAATAGGTATCAGTCCTTAAACCTGAGTTGATCTGTTCGCATTTTATGTAACGCTTTACGTTTCCTGCGCAATAAGAATTCTCCTTAACGATTTCTTATTATCTTTATTCATATTTAGGTTGTACTTGAAGATCGATTGCTTTTTAGATGCTGTCTGTACGATAAACGCTTATCAATAAATCAATAAGTCGAAGATAAAGGAATCAATACATAAATCAATATTTTTTTACAACGAGAAAGATGCATCTTAAATATCTTAATATCTTTACTATCAAACATGTACATGTATCATGGATGTACCGTTAAGGACATGTTTTATTCTTGAATGTTCTGAAAATGTTAAACAGTATAAATCCAAAGTTCTCATCTAAGAAGATAATATACGTTCCATTATCTTAATAGGACATTTTATTACAAGGTGTCAAGAAGAAATGTCGACAAAATTATTCAGGATTTTAATGCAGTTATCGTTTAAAAATATAATATTATAATGATAGCCATCCGAGAGTCATATATAATGAGATTATTTTCATGAATCGTATGTCTGATACCGTGTTCATCCAGTCAGCGGATATAGTGCTGCTTATTTATTTCATACAATACAGAATAGTAAAACGTCATATACTGAAACTACTATGTTTATACTGACTGGTGGTATGTTTTTCAATTAAAATATAAAAACTAATAGTAAAGAAAACTGACCAAACAACAAGAGCCAAAAATCTGCTATAAAATAAAGGACTTGAATCCCCCTTCCACCAATATATGATATTTGTGTTTTATTTTCATTGTATTGACAAACCAGATCCCTTGCAGTCATAAAGTCAATTTATTATTAAGTACAGGTAAACTTACCAATTTTCTTTTTTTATAGTTATCCTCGTACATACAAATTAAAAGTAAAGAAATGAAAAAAAAGAAAGAAAGGAACGAAAAAGTAACGAAAAAGAAAAAAGGATTGCTGTCCAAAAGTCACTACAAATATCTTTATACCTACACCTTATTCAATCTGGGATGTTATTGTTTCTGTAGAATAAACAATTCATTGTCCTGTGGTGATATATATACTACGCTAACATTATAACTAGATATAAAACATTACTTCACCTATTTTACAACATCATATAGAATGAAATACACCTCAAATTGTCTGTTTTTACCTCTTTAAATCATATCACAAACACAAGTTTGTTTGAATGGGTTTAACTCATTCACACAGCAATGATTTAATGTTATATCATGGCGTCCAGATTTATTTGACAAAGAAAGCCAGAGCAACAGGTGAATAATTGACTTATACAGCTCCTCATGAGTTAGATAATCTTTGGGCTGGGGTTTGGTACTACCAAAAGGTCTTCTTCTGGAATGAAGACAGGTTTTACAGAGCCCATGACATAATCTGAATCGCTTTGCATAAGGGTTATTGTTGACTTGTTTACCACCTCCGAGTAGGTGTCGGACATTTTTTCTTTGTTTACAGTTTGGGTTGTCACTTGAATTGCTTTTTCGGTCATTTTGAGCTTAAATTAACATGCAAAAGTTATACTTAGTATATCTGTAAGAATCACAATATTCTCCTACCATGCAGATTTCGAAAAAAGAGTCTTTAAACAAGTTTTTAACACAATTGTATGGAGCAAAAAAAGATCCGTGGATACGTTTTTGACCCCTTACGTCCAAAAAAGTAACAGGTGAATAATTTTCGAATATCGGAACACGGCATATAACTGCAACCAAAAGATATTTCTTGTACATTTTTGTTTATGCAGTTTGTTGGAAGTATGAAAATTTTAAGGTCGTACACAACATATATGTGAGTTATATTAATCAATTTTTAAAACTGCTTCTTTCTTGCAAATCGTAAGAGTCAATTTTGATTGAATTCAAATCGTTAATAAGGTTGTATTTTTGAATAATATTTTTTACGTGTCTCTTTTTGTCAATATTTTTGTTTAATTGGATAACAAAAAAATACCTAAATGGGCTCATTGTACCCGTTTCCTTATTTTACAATAACAGTCCTCTTTCCATGCCACAATATATTTTGATGATAATAGCTCTAAAACATCTTAATCATTTGGTTTTAAATACTGGTTGGATTTGAGCGCCACTGATGAGTCTTGAGTTGACGAAACGCGCGTCTGGTGTATAAAACTCTATTAACTTTGGTATCTTTGATGACATTGTATTTGCAACTACTTGGTCAATACCTCCTCTGGTGGACTGTTTGTCTCCGTGGCTATCAACAGCACAGTATTCACACTTCGGTGCTGACAGGAATTGAATTAATTCTTTCAGTGATATAGTCGGTGTCTAAATTTACTGCCCTAAAATTTGAAAAATATTTAAGTTCTTTAGGTTTTTCTATTTTTAAAGTGTAGATACCCTTAGTCGGATTTGGTATTACCTCTTGGAAGTGGGATAATCATTTTGAGTTTTACTTATTGTTTTGGTTTGTGCGCCACTGATGAGTCTTGGTTAGACGAAACTCGTGTCTAGAGTAGTAAATTCTATTAAATTTTATATCTTCGATGACATTTTATGAATATTTTAATTTGGACTATATTTGGAGGGGTTTGGTAGAAAATAATAAACAATGATGTTGGATTAAGACGAGGACTTTCAAAGAATTTCTAACCATAAATATAACTGTATTGTTTATATGGAAACTAGTATGAACGTGTTTGTCTTATTGCACAGTGACAGGGTTTTAGGTAGGATTTTTGAACCATTATTCACTTTTGCGTGTGACGATTTTTAAGACCTTATATGTGTGTTATTTATTTATATGTATTAATGCATGCAAGATCCTTAATTAGTGAATACAATAAACATCAATAAATATTTAATATTTTCAAGCACCATTTTATAATATATTTTATGTATTCAATTTTATATTGCCATAGAACATATATTTGAGCAGATTTAAATGAACAACTTCAAAAAGTGATTGCCAAAATATTAGTTTGTGTTTATGTTTTAATTTTTTAAGTCATTTAAATTCTAGAAGCATCGTATTTTTCAATCTCCGGCACCGAATTCATATCCGCTCCGAAAACCGTCGGTATTATCTTTTGCTTTGAACTGGTTTCCGATATTTTAACCTACGCTATATACAAAGTAAAAGCACACGGGAACCAGCGTAGAAAAATGGCGCGTACATGACGCTATAACACAAATATGATGATTTTTGACGATAATAGAAATAAAATTACAAGGAAATTTAAGACCAATTTCTCAAAATGACAGAGCAATGATGAATAAGGCGATGTGGGACCATAAAAAGATCGCCCGAGTTGCTATCCAACTGGCTATGCTTGATCGCGTGTGACGATGACGATGTGTACACAGTAATTAAGTGATTAAGTATCAAATAATATCTAGTGACATGTCTATTGCATAAATATTTTGATTGCTTTGGGTCATAACCTTGTACCTTGGGTAAGATATTTGGATTTATCTGTGCCGAGAATGGCGACGTTGTCGATGAATATTTTGAAATTTTAAAATTTGAAGTGGCGAATTACGTTCAAAATATTTTCGTCATTTCTGAAAAGGGTTCGCCAATTGCGAAAGTCGCGAGCGCTAGCTAAACCATTGTGATTTGTGGCTATATGAATCCTGAACATCTTTCCCCTGCTGGGGATGAGTAGAATAGTTTCGGCCTCGGTAATAAACGAACAACTTAAGAAAGTAAACACTTAATTCGACAAATTTCTGTAGAAAATTTGTCTGATGTAAATAACACCGAAAGTGTCCACTATCAACTGCTGCGCCCTCTTTGATAAATGATAGATGAATTGATCAATTGATAACGGCCGTGTTATACTGACAAAAAATAAATAAAAGATCGAAGCCGTTGTCCAAGAATGCCAACGCTAGTGTTTTAGTTACCGTTGCCGGACACTAAAGTAAAAAGTTTCATCAGCATGTAATGGAAGAATAGACAGCTGTGCTTTCCTGTTGTTTCTGGAAAAAAAGAACAGGTTATACGACCCACAGGGCTCGAGAAGTGGAACTTTGTGCACAGTTGAGGAAAACGATACTTATTATTGCTTCCAAATTAATAGATTTTAAATTAAAAAAAAAGAAAAAAAACAGTGTGCAGCTTATTGTATAAAATGATTAGTTTCCTCAAATATATGTGTTTCAACTATTTCCTAGAACAATATTCCTGTTTCCTGGATAAAGTCGTAACAGATTAATTTCCACAATAGTGCAATATATTATTATTAATAACACGAATGGAAATGATTTATATTAATTAAAACACAGACAATTTTTACATAATATTTGTGTTGACTTCTTGATGAACTAACTATAAACACTATATTAGGAAAACACACAAAGTGGACATTTATCTTCAACGGATACTGTTAGTTTAAGACTTTGAATTAAGTTAATTTGTTTTTGATACGGTCATTCGGAAAAATAAAAATCTTTTGTTGGAATCTAAACAAAAATCGTCAAAAACAAATTATTCGGTATTATAAATATTATTAATTTCTATACGTACAAAGATAAATTCTGCAGGTAACATAAATTAAAACCTATAAATAAGGATCTGACACCTGTTGACTAAATGGAGGAGATTGCATACGACGAGGTGCAAGAAATAGAGCTAAATTCTGCTGGTTGCGAAAATACTGTATATTACAGAAATCTTAAACCATATGCGCCGATGGAAAATTTCATGGTAGAGAAAACAACAGCTTATTGATGTGTTTTCTTACCGATCAGAATACTGATTAGTAGTATTGTTTCTGGAATAATAGTGTTGTTACTTGTCAAATATGGCGGAGTGCTGACATGTAAGTTTACACAGTAGATTTAAAAATTTAATCTCATTAACTCTTAAATTTTGAACAATATTTATTTTATATTGTGATACATTTAAAATATTAAACAAATGCTACTATTTAAGTTGCTTTGCTCCTTAGGAACCAACAATACTTTACGCTGGACAACACTAGGATAGTTTTTTGGAGAACTTTAGTTTGTTGGACCACAGCGAGTTTAATCAGCTTGACACAAAATCTTGTACACTCGACCTTCACCCACAAATAAACTTGGATTCTTTTGACTACTTTTAAAATCACAATACTTATGTCCGTTTACTTATATGTGTGGCATAACGTTTTTCTTTGTAACATAAATGTTTGTTTTTAAGTTGACAACCTAATTCACTATATTTGGCATACATTGTATAGCGTAAACACATTTGCCTTTCATTTTATAAGTTCACAAATTTGATATGTATAATATGATATGAAGATCAAGAGTCTAAAATGCAGTTTTCCACATTTAAGACAAACACTTTTAATTTAGGTGTATTTTAGTTATACAAAGATACTTTAAATTTCTTCAGGAATTGTTAAAGTCCTTTTTTGTCACAACTTTAAAGAAAAAAAACAATGTGATTTTTCTATGGATCGGAATTCGATTCAATATTGTTGTTTTTGGAGAATTCTCAGCAGTTGTCATGTAACTCAACACGTTTGATTGGTAAGATTTTCAAGTCATTTCAAATAATACTTTTTCATGTCTCTATATTATGTCTTTTTATCTAGCTTTTGTAAACAACAAAACCAAAATTGCAGATATCTCCCATGTTGTAACAAGGAAGTATAACAATAGACAGTCCATTTCAGTAAGAGGAAAATTTGTTTATTTCAATATGTTTTTTTTATTTTCTGACCAATATTTCAATTTTGTATATAAAAATTTAAAGCCACTTTCTTTAAACAGGAAAACCAGTCTGAAATAAATATATTACATTGACAGTAAAAATTTCTTATGGAAAGTTATGCCATGATGTTTACCTACTTTTAAAATAGAACAATCCTGTAAAACTTTGAAACCTTATTTGCTATGATTAATATATTGAAAATACAATGGCATTTTCAGCATCTATTAACCGTGCATAGGTATCAAAATCTTGTGAAGTGTGTGAAGAAAACACACAATTAAAATGGTAGTGTATTCAATGTAAAAAAATACATGTGTGCCAGGTGCAAAAAATTCATCTGAAAGTCCAGGTTTCTGTACAACATGAGATAGTGGATATAAAAACTGCCAGATCTCTTCAGGATGTCCAACCACAGATAACTACAGACAATATTCCATGCCAAGATGTCATGTATGTTTTGTAAAAACTGTAATAATCTGTTTGTCCAGACTGCCTTTCTACAACACACCAGAAACATGACTTTGTACCAATGGATAAAGTTCTTTCCGAAAAGACTGATAAACTGAAAGGCGTTGAATCACAACTTTCTCAAGACTTTGTGTTTTTAAAAGAAAAAGTGAAACAGATCCAAAAAATTGAAATCCAATGTTAATCTATGCTTGATGACCCCATTACAAAAATAAAACAACAAGTTTAAAAGATATGATCAGTAAGTACTCTGCTGATTTACAAACTGAAGTGGAAAATGAGAGCAATGCCATCTACAATAAAACAGTTTTCTCCAGGAGATGGAACCTCTACTGGATTAGTGGGTCTCTTTGGATTAATTCAGAATATCAATCTACAACAAGTTATCAGCCTTGAAGTTGTCAAGTCATACACAACAAAATTTCCTTATATTAATCAGATCATTACTGTGGATAACAAGACTGCTTGGATATCTAATAGTAAAAAAGATAAAGGAGAAATACAACAAGTCAGACTACAAGATGACAAGATAACTACCATCAAGGAGATGAAGGACTGATGTCTGGGACATGGCCTTGAAACCAAACAATGACATTCGCCTGTCTGTGTGCGAACAATCAGATTTCAAACTACTTACACAGTCAGGAGAAATAAAACCCTACCTATCAGTGTCACCACTACTGACCCATGGAATCCATGTGACTTTTGACAATGATGTAATAGTAAGTGTTGTAGAACCCAATGCTGATTATACAACAACAGACAAAAGTACAAGAGCTGTGGTTATCTATGGAGTTAATGGAAAACAAAAACAGGTTTGAGTATGACACAAACAAACAAAGACTGTTTACTTTCTCTGGTAGAATCACTACAAATGTAAACAATGAAATAGTTACATTTTGTGTATTATTGATAGGACATCAGCCACTACATGGATGGTGGTAGTTGTAGGGAGGGAGGGAGGATTAAGATGGTCATATGAAGGAAATCCTCAGATCAATGCCAGGAAACCATATACTCCTGGACGTATAGTAACAATCTCCATAGGTCACATTATAGTGAGTGATTATAATATCCATACCCTTCATGTTTTATCTAGGGAGTAAGATATACTAGTATGTAAAGGTATGGACGACATGGGAATTATATATCCTATGTCACTTAATATTGATAGGACGGGTGAGTTATGGATTGGGTGTCGGACAGTGGTAAAGAGAATGGAGCAAAATTACACTTAGTAAAGTGTCTTCAGTGAACATGTTTTACTCTGAGTTTTATATTAACAGGAAAGTTAGTTGTAAGCTATGTGGTCAAGCTGTTCATTCATTATATTAAAACAAACAGTTATTGTGAATATCTTTAATTAAAAAAAATTGAAGTCACTGAAAAATATACAGGTGTCATGTTTGAACTAGTGCAATTTTATTTATTAAACAATTACAATATTTAAGATTTTCCTACTGTATTTTAACACGTTTATTTTATGTGTAAATGTAGACCTACGGTACAGGACAGGGCTGGCCTTCCAATGACTTCGCATTGTGTGTTTCCTTATATGTAGGAACACGTAACTGTTATACTGGTATACCAACACTGGCCGTAATTGACTAACTCAGTTCGTTTAACAAAATGTATTATCAGCAAAGCGTCAATACAGAAACCTTAAGTTAGTTTAACAATAAAAGGTTGCAAAATCCAAAGTATAATTTCAGAAACTTTCGTAAAAGGGTTTAATAGCGGGCCGAAGAGGGTTGGAAATTGCAGCCAGGTCATACGAGGTTACAGTCGCAGAGACACAATGTCTGGCTCTGCACCTGCAGTCTCGGATACACAAAAGCAATTAACTATTTTGAAAAAATAAAACAATAACAAACGTGGCAAAAACATATCACTAACACAACTATATTTGACCAAAGTTACATTGTTTGTCAATCAATTGAATCATCGTGCAAACAACCTCACCAAATATGGTAACAGCACTGATTGTACCATACGGACCTACCACGATCGCTGGATGACGTTATTTATATTACATATAGTTTTGGATTTAAACTTGTCAACAAAGCTCTTATTAGATCATTTGTTCAAAATACTATCAAGCCCGAGTACAAACTTTACGCAATGCACGTTAAAGATAAACTTCATACAATTACAAATAAATGATGTTAAAATATTTAAAATATAAAATAATTAATGAATTAAATATTGAAAAATTATTTAAGGATTGTTTTCAATTGCTGGTTAGATTATTGGATATAGACGAATTTGGGTCGGTTTACGCCAATAATGTCCTTCTTCACTATTTGGTCAATCATAATATATTTTATTCCCACGCTAATTTCATTCATATTTAACATGTTTACTACACTGTCATCAAGTGTATTATGTGCCATTAAACTCCCGACAAAACAATAAAAGCTATTTGACCTTTACGTACTGATAACGAAAACACTGCTGTAACCGCACCAAATTTATGCAGTTGTTGACATAATTATGTCTACGCACATTTTGGATAAAATTATGGAAGGAGCACGAATTAAAAGATGTAAGTAACATTATTATTTATATTTTGTTTGAAATTGTGTAAAAATGTTACAAAAAATGACTAATTAATTTCGCAATTGTTGCAAATAATACTTATAAACTATCGTTACTATTATTTTGTTCGTCAATGAAGCCTTTCTTTTTATTTCTGTTCGGTGATACAAGAACAGAATTAACTAGCATTTCTTCGGAATAAGATTTTTCATTTAATTCATTTGTTAACGGTTAGTTTTCTTTTGGTTCTTTACTTGTTTCTTTAATTTCTTGGTCCTTTTGTCTTAACCTTTTCTTTAATTCAACAAGGGTATATCTTCTTCGGAAGACCAGTTGTGTCTTTCTTTTTTATAATGTTTAGTGATTGGAGACAGAGGAATATTGTCATCTGAGGACTCATTTAATAAATCCTATTCTTCGGATTATTCTTGAGGAACAACATAATTAGTTTTTCTTAAAGGGCTACCTAATTTCTACTTAGGGAGATCCTATTCAGGAATATTTGCTGGTCTTATGTGTCTAGCATGTGCCTTGGTAGACTCACCTGTTAACAGATTCTTAATAATAAAACTGCCTGGTGACCTTTGTTCCAATATCCTGTAATAAGGTGTCCACTTACTATCTATTTTACCTGTTTTACGATGGTTTTCAAGGTAAATGGCATCACCTACCTTCAAATCAACTTCTTGACTTTCCTTATTTGCATATGTTTCAAATGCTTACGAACCAAAGCAAAAGATCTATGCTGTTCTTGTAATGCAATCTTTCAAATTCATCACCGGTATATTTTCTCCTTAGTTTCAAAATATTGTCTAAAGGTTTAACTGGTTCTCGGTTGTACAAGAGATAAAATGGCAAAAAACCTGTGGATTCATTATCATGAAACATGTACGCTGCTAATGTTTGATTGAGGAAAATATCCCTAGACGATTTGTCTATCTTTATTTACTTAGAGATAATATAATGCATTGTCTTGTGTCTTGTGAAACCTTTTCAACTTTTCCATTTCCCTGGGGCTGTAATATGAAGTAGTAACATGGTGAATGTTAAGTGCCTCAAGAGTTTCTTTTACTGCCTTATAAACCTGTTCGCTTCCGTTGTCAGTTGAAATTTGTAATGCGGTTTAGCGAATGCTTCCGGCCAACCTGAATATAAGTCAACTAAAGAGACAATATATTTATTACCCGACAATGTTACAAGGTAAAGACCAGATAGGTCAAGTTCTATTTTAGCAAAAAGGTATGTAGGTATATCAGTCTCTTGTAGTGGTGGTTTCAATTGTCATGCACTGCTGGTTTAACATGTAATGCATTTTTCTATGTATTCATTGAGCTCTTTACAAATGTTGGGAAAATAGTACCTCATCCTCATAGTGTCATATGTCTTGTCAACCGCCATGTGAACTATGTGATCATGATATTGTTTAATCACAACAGGTTTAAGCGTTTCAGGTACATCGCAGCTTGCAAATTTTCTGGAATTAAATAGATTTGAGTTCAGCGTGCTTATTTCAAAGTTCCTTTCATCTATGTCTACGTTTTCGTCAGAGTTCCCTTCGTCCAACTCATTATTACTTTCCACATTTGGAATTCTAGACAATAAGTCTGCACAGGAGTTTGCTGTCCCTGCAATGTACTCGTCTTTGCAGTTATAACCAGCAATTCCGAGGGACCATAACTGGATTTTATTGTTCTACATCGGAGCGTCGAAAATATCTTTCAAAGGCTTATGATCGGTGTTAATAACAAACCCATTATGCAAGTAGTGATCTAACTTTTGTAGTGCATAATGTATTGCAAAAGCCTCTTTTTCAATCGTTGACCATTTGACCTGCGATTTACTAAACTTATGGGATAGAAAATAAATAGGTTTTTCTTCTGTTTTGGCTGTCTGGGTTAAAAAAGCTCCTATAAATGTGTCACTAGCATCAGTATAAAGGACGCATGGATTGTTTGGGTCAAGATAGGACAACAATGGAACTACTGTTAAGCTATTCTTAAGAAAATCAAAAGCACTTTGACAAGCATCATTCCATTTTGTTCAAGGAGCGAAAGTCTACAAAAATTCTCTTTGTCCCGTCCTTTTTGTCAACTACCACAAGACCAAAACTGTAGGGATTACGCGACCTTTCAATAATCTTGTTGATAACATTTCAACTATTGCATCATCTACAATTTACGTTTATTTAAACGAATTATGTATGGCCGTCTTTTAATTTGGGGACGATCAACCGTGTCTATTGTTAGTTTAACAGAATCAGTATTACCCAATGCAGAATCTTGTACTTGATAACCTATCTATGTCTGCCTTATATTCTATAGTAATTTCATTTACACTTTTAACATAATGACGTTTCAACTTCTCACCTTTTCGATAACTGTGCCTCTCTTCAATCTAACACATCTGTTGGTATTTATTATCATGACTGGTATTCGTGTAGGATTTCTTACCTTTGTAACTGACCTACATAGAGTTACGCCTGGTTCTGCACTTAAATAACTATTTTCAAGGTCAGATATTTCTAACGAATCTAACTCATCAAGGTTGGAGCCTTTATTAAATTTTACTGTACAAATTTAGTAGTTTGGGGTTTTAATAATAATTTCATAGTTAATCTAGGATTTAAGAAATCTGCATATCCTTCTCTAGCCTGATATATGTTTTATTAATTCGTAAGTAACCAAGATCAAAATATAATCGAATTCCATTTTGTCTCAACCAATCAAATCCTAAAATTAAATTTTTGTTTATGCCATCGACAATAAAAAAATTTATGTTTTAACAATAAATTCCCAATTTTAAAGGAAACATCAGCACAACCCAGTAATGATAATGTTTTTCATTAAACACCCCGAATTAAAGGACGCCAACGTGTCACTTTGGGTTTATCTTTCAAATTGTCTAATATTGTTCTGAGAATTAAAGATATAAGATATTTCTGCTCCTGTATCAACCAATGCCCGAAAACGTTGTTTGCTAATTTGTTGAATACAAGAATTTGGTTTACCTGCCAAAGAAATTTTATACTTTTAAAAATAAAATTTGTCATTATTTCTTTCTCCGACGGCTTCACTTCGAAGAGAGTTCCTAAGTTTCCATGCCAGACATCAGACTTGACTGATTCACGATTGAGACATTCATTTTTCCAGTGACCTTCTTCACCACACCCCCAACACACTTTCTGCCTTTTTATGGTTTTGAGAGTAATTTTATGTGTATCAAACGAATGATGTGTACGCTCAATACGTGGTTGTTGGAGTACTTAAATTTTATTTATAGGTTTACCTTTACAATCTTTCCCCCAATGGCCTATTCTTTTACATTTATAGCACGTTTTGGTCTGAAATGATTGCACTCCTATCCATAGGAGATTCATCGCTAGGAGGAGTTTTCAGATTATGATTTTTATTATACGTTTTGGGCTAAACTTCTTGTCATAGAGAAAAACGTTTCCTAATGTTTTGTTCATAGGCGGCAATTTGTACTACCTCGTCAAAAGTGTGGGTCTCCTCTAAAAATATTCATTTATAAATAGTCATGAAATAACCCATCTAAAAATATGTTCATCATTTGTTGTTCTACAAATGATGTATTGTCTGGTCGAGGGTACGCATCTTCGGCAACATTTACTAATCGTTCAGCGTACAATCGAACACTTTCATTTGGTCTCTGTTTAGTTGTTCTTAATAAGGCAGATGCCTAATGTGGGCCAGTTATATCCGCGAATCTAGTGAGGTTTCTTTTTATCATATCCCAACTGATATTTTCCCTTTTATTTTCTTGCTCCGTTAAATACCTTCTCACAAAATCCGCTACAGGTCCATAGCAACTTTGATACGCGCCCCTGGGAACATCTTTTATCATTTAAATTAGGTAATTTTGCATATTTTTCTATACTTTTTACCCATTCATTATACTGTTTTCGGTCCCCTTCAAAAGTATTTACTATTTGAGAGACGCTTTGAGTATATGAAGCAGATGCTGGCCTAAGGTCTATCCTGGTCACGGCACCAAAACGAATGACGTGTAGACCTACGGTACAGGACAGGGCTGGCGTTCCAATGACTTCTCGTTGTGTGTTTCTTTAGATGTAGGAACACGTAACCGTTATACTGACTGGAATACCAACACTGTCTGTATTTGACTAACTCAGTTCGTTTAACAAAATGTATTATCAGCGAAGCGTTAATACGGAAACAATAAAGTTAATTTAACAATAAAAGGTTGCCAAATCCAAAGCATAATTTTAGAAGCTTTCTTAACAGGGTTAAGGAGCAGACCGAAGAGGGTTGGAAATTGCGCTGCTTATATAGACCCAGTAAAAATACGACGCAATTTCCATCACTTGCAGCCAGGTCATACGAGGTTACAGTCGCAGAGACACAATGTCTGGCTCTGCACCTGCCGTCTCGGATACACAAAAGCAATTAACTATTTTGAAAAATAAAACAATAAGAAATGTGGCAACAACATATCACTAGCACTACCACATTTGACCCAAGTTACATTGTTTGTAGATCAATTAAATCATCGTGCAAAATACCTTACCAAATATTGCAACAGCACTGATCGTACCTTACGGACCTACCACGATCGCTGGTTGACGTTATTTATATTACATATAGTTTTGGAATTTAAACTTGTCAACAAAGCTCTAATTAGATCATTTGTTCAAAATACTATCAAGCCCGAGTACAAACTTTACGCAATGCACTTTAAAGATAAACTTCATACAATTACAGATAAATGATGTTAAAATAGTTAAAATAAAAAATAATTAATGAATTAAATTTTGAAAAATTATTTTAAAATGTTGAAGACTTCCGGGTTGGAAACCCATAGTGTTACATAAAAGAAGTAAACATGTATAATATTTATTTGTCATGTGTAATGTTTTTATCTTCTTTGTTCTTTATGTTCTGTGAAATAAAGAAATATTTTGATAGCTTTTTTGTATAAAATCATACCCTACATGTTTTATCTGAAATATGATGGTCTTTAAAAGTGTGAAAGACAAAGGAATTACATATGCATACTCACTTAATATTGATAGGTGGGTCAGTTATTGGTTTGGTGTGGGGCAGGTGGTTAATTGTCTTGAGCAATAATTACACTTAGTGTCAATGGGCATATTTGATTGCATTAATTGGTTATATAATCACATACAATTTGGTCAAGTTGTTAAAGCCTGAACTCATAATATTAAAAAATTTGTAAAAGCCCAATCATTAGTTATACCATTATTTAAAAAAAAAACTGAAAAATGCAAGAGATAGTGTTATATCTAAACTAGTGTATTTAAATTTATTTAATTTCAATGATTAAGATTTTTTACCTGTATTTTAACACATGTTTTATTTGTTGTGTAAAAGATGAAAAATATTCTATAGGCAAAATATGCATAATGTAGCATTGTTTTAAACTTAGGGTCATATGTAGCAATTTTACACTTTTTTGGTTCTGTGTAGTACAGAAATATTTTGATAATTATAATTTTACAATTGAAAGTGTCGGTTAATATTTAGGATTATCAATCACAAGATATTACAAAATTTGTTATCTTTTTTATACTTAACACATAATAATTAATTTATGATTTGCATAATTATTTGATTGTTTCTGTGTTTGTTTGAATGTTGTTTATTGCCACTTTCAGCAATTTTTCAGCTATGTCGTGGTGTCCAGTTTTTATTGGGGGAGGAAGCCCAGGTGCCCAGAGAAAACCTGATCTTTGGTTAGAAAACTCACAATCCTTGCCAATTAATATTAGATACGAACACACCCTGTCTGCAGTGAGATTCCAACGTACAATCTAAGTATTGACAGACCTTGTGATCAGTAGATCAATAGTAGACGAACTACCTTAACCACTCAGCCACTGAATCCTCACAACATATTTTGTCTGTACATACCTATATGCAAAAATTACACTAGTAGACTAATAATCAGTAAAGAGAACCACATACTATTTTAACCACCTTATATAATTGATTATAATTTTTCTATGATTTGTTATTACTTGTGATCACAGATGTTTATCCTTGTGATCACAGCTGTTTATCCTTGTGATCACAGATGTTTATCCTTGTAATCACAGATGTTTATCCTTGTGATCACAGATGTTTATAAATCATTTATTTACATTACCATGTTATAATAATCGAAATGTTTAATAATCCTATTACTGACTATGATCAATCATTTGGTTTTATTTTCCTTATAACCATAGACTAACTAAATATGACCATGATACGAATAGCTTTATATTTGTTAATACAATTAATTACTGAGTTCATTTTGCTTTAATTTCTACAAAAATAACCATGAAAAGCTAAATACATGACTATGTCAATGCAGTCATAATGAACAAAAACAAATAACTCAGTCAGTGCAGTCACTATGGACAAAAACAAATAACTTAGTCACTGCAGTCATCATGGACAAAAATAAATAGCTCAGTCAATGCAGTCACAATGGACAAACACAAGTAACTCAGTCAGTACAGTCACCACGGACAAAAACAAATAACTCAGTAATTGCAGTCACCAATGTAAAAAACATATGACAGTACAGTCACCACGGACTAAATACATGGCTCAGCGTAGTAATCATGGACTAAATACATGGCTCAGTCTATAGTTACTATGTACTAAATATGACTCAGTCAATAGTTACCATAAAATAAAAACATGACTCGGTCAGTGCAGTCTTTATATACCAAATACATGACTCAGTGTAGTCACAATGGACCAAATAAATTACTCAGTCATGTAGTCATCATAGACTAAATACATGACCTAGTCAGTACAGACACCATGGGCTAAATACATGACTCAGTCAGTACAGTCACCACAGACTAAATACATGGCTGTGTAGTCACAGTGGACCCAATACATGACTCAATCATGTAATCACCATGGACTTAATACACAAACCAGTCAATACAGTCACCATGGACTGAATACACAACCCAGTCAGTAATGTCACAATGGACTAAATACATGACTCAGTCAGTACAGTCACCACAGACTAAATACATGGCTCAGTTAGTGCAGTCACCATGAACTAAACATGACTAAATCAATAGTCACCATAAAATAAATACACGACACAGTCAGTGCAGTACCCATGGACAAATTCATGACTCAGTCATTACAGTCACCATGGACTGAATACACGACCGACCCAGTCAGTACATTCACCATAAACTTAATGCATGACTCAATCAGTACAGTCACCATGGACTAAAT
Source organism: Limnoperna fortunei (assembly GCA_944474755.1). Lineage (NCBI taxonomy): Eukaryota > Metazoa > Mollusca > Bivalvia > Mytilida > Modiolidae > Limnoperna > Limnoperna fortunei. The sequence continues at coordinate 27,738,012 of OX104125.1, forward strand.
ACGTGACTCAATAAGTATAGTCACCTTGGACTAAATACATGACTCAATCAGTGTTATCAGCGTGGACTAAAACATGACTCAGTCAGTGCTGTCACCATGGACTATATATATACATAATACAGTCAAAACACTCTATAATGAACTCACTCAGTGTTCAAGATGGGCTAAATACATGACTCAGTGCAGTCACTATGACATAAATAAACGCCTCCGTGCAGTAACCATGGATTAAATATTTGACTCAGTCAGTGCTGTCACCATGGCCTAAATACATGACTCTATGCGGTAACAATGAACCAAATATATGACTAAATCCAAGCAGTCACCTAGGAGAAATTACATGGCTCTGCCAGCACAGCCACAATGGACTAAAAGCATGACTCAGTCAGTGAAGTCACCATGGACTGAATACATGACTCAGTGCAGTCCTCATATCTTAATACACGACTCGGTCAGTGGAGTCACCATTGACTAAATACATGATTCGGCCAGTACAGTCACTACGATCTTAATACACGACTCAGTGCCGTCATCATGATTTTAATATACGGCTCAGTCATGGGGTCACCATAGACTTAATACATGACTCAGTACAGTCTCAATAGACTAAATACATGACTCCGTGCAGTCTATACATGAAGTAAAAACATGACCTAGTAAGTGCTGTCACCTTGAACAAAATGCATGACTCAACTAGTGCAGTCACCATAAACTAAATACATGACTCAGTCTGTGCAGTCACCATAAACTAAACATATGAATAAATCAATAGTTAAAAAAATAAAATAAAAACATGACTCTTTTAGTGCAGTGACACAGTGTAGTCATAATGGACCAAATACATTCATGTAGTCACCATGGACTTAATTCACAACCTAGTCAGTTCAGTCACCTTGGACTGAATACATGGCCTAGACAGTAGTCACCACGGACTAAACACATAACATAGTCAGTGCAGTAATCATGCAGTCGGTACAGTCAACATTATACATTCAAAACACTCTAAAATGAACTCATTACATGACAGTCAGTAAAGCCAACATGGACTACATACATGACTATCAGTGGAGTCACCACAGAATAAAGACATGAGCCAATCAGTGTTCAAGATGGACTAAATACATGACTGTATGAAGTCACCATGATCTAAATAAATGCCTCCGTCCAGTAACGATGAACTAAATACATGAATCAGTCCATGCAGTCACCATGGCCTAAATACGTTCAGTGAGAAAATTTATAATCCAATTTAGAGCATTATTATTAATAACAAAGTTTTTTACAATTTCGAGAACAAGCGTTAAGGAGGTACACTATCAATGGCTTTGGAAAAGTCTAAATATATACAGTATACTGGAAACGAGTTATCCATAAGCTCAAACCATTCATCTAAAACCTAAAGCAGTTGTGAAATACAAGATCTGCCAGGGCAAAAACCATATTGACAGTCAGAAAATAGATTGTTGGTGGTAAAGTATTTCATAATATTGTCACGAATTAAAGACTCACAAATTTTGCAAACAACTGATGTAAGGCTCACATGTCGATAATTACCAGGGCTCATCTTTTGAACTTTCGTAAAAATGGGTGATACAATTGCTCTCTTCCAGTCCTCACTGACTTCTCTTTCTATTGATTTCTTAAAAATAATGTATAATGGGTAACAAATAACATTTCTTAATTCATACAAAACTTTAGGATGAAATTCATCTGGACCAGCTGACTTGTCCGTTTTCAGTTTAGTTAACTTTTTCAATACATCATCAACACTAAATGTAAATTCAGTAAAAAAAACCAAGTTAATTCAGAATAACTATCAAACCCTTCCAAGTCTGGTGTACGTGTGAAAAGTCATTTAACACTTCTACTTTTTTTGCCTCTGAAGTAGCTAATGAATCATCATGTTTTTTCAAATTACCTATCCCAGATCTAGTTTTGAGCATTCCTAACCATGTTGGTACATCTGTTTCGACAGTCAACATACTTTACATACGCAATTCTGGATCTCGAATATTATAATATTTCCATGCATTTCGCTTCTTAATAATAGCAGCTTTTGTTACTTTATCCATCCAAAGAGGTGGGTAAATAAACTTATTAGATTGACGTTTTGGAATAAAAAAATTCATATTATCCTTTACAATAGATGTAAATCTATCCGACATTTCATTAACATTTTTATTTTCAAAAAGTTCATCCCAGTCGACATCCTGTAAAATGTCACAAACTCTTATAGTCACATTTAAAATAGAAAACATATCGCTAGAGTTTATTTCTTATCTTAGAAAAGAAAAGTAGTCAAATCTTATAATACAGCGGTCACTCGTTCCTAGCGGAGAGTCAATTATAATACTATCATTATCTACCATTTCTTCCTCATTAGTAAAGATGAGGTCAAGGTAACTCGGATTTTATCCCTGACGAAACCTTGTTGGAGATAATATTAGTTGGAATAAAAAGTTATCCCATGTGCAATTAGAAAACTTGTAATAATCATTATTTGTTGTGAGTAATCTAAAGCAGACCAGTCGACAGTCTCAGGAAAGTTAAAATCGCCCATTAATAAATAATGGCTTTACTTTTTACTAGTAGCATTGTTGATAAGTTCGCACATATTAGCATTATTGGTAATGTTTGATGTAGGACTACGATACATACTACTGACCAGTAATTTATCATTTTCTTGTAGTGAAATCTCACACTAAAACGGACTCATTAAATTTTGAATCAGTCAAAAAGTAAACTTTGCGTGATGTGATAGATTTATGAATGTACAGTACAACTTCTCGATCACCTTGATTATCAGGTTCATAACGCTCATAGTCATGTAGGTTGAGAGGCTGATACAGCTTTGTCTAAACAAAAGGAAATATCTCACATAACCCAATTATATGTGGAGTATAAAATATAAGACATGATTCTAACTCTAAACCTTTGTTGGACAACGTTAAAATAAAACTGTATGCTTCTTCCCTGTAGAATTAATAGTGTCAGTATTCACTTTAACAGTAGTATCAACATCAAGAACTAAAAAGTTATTATAATCGTAAACATGAAAAGAACTAGAACTTGAACAATCAACAGTTAACGTATTTACACTTCTTGTTGGTTGTGCAGTAACATTACGGTTTGCTTTGGGCTTCTGACGCAGAGGCCCACGGTGGAATCCCTGCTTTTGGAAGCTCTACAATCTCATCGCTACGAATAGCTCAATTTCGATCTGGAAAGTCCTTTTTATGTTTTAACAACTCTTGTCTCAATTTTAAATTAGCCTCTCTCTGGGTTTTTGTCAGGTCACGCCCGATGCCTTTTGATTTATAAGTAGAGTTCTTTAGCTTGAAAGCATTACGAAAAACACTTCTAAGCATTAAACCATCACGTATGGTAACTCTCAGAAGGCGGTTTTTACCATGTTTCGATTTAGGGCCTAATGTCACTACTTCCTCTAATTTAATGTTCTCAATACCTAACGATTCACGACATAACGTATCTATAAAAACTTGATCATCAAACCTTGTTTCATTTTCAGGTACACAAAAGAAGATGATAGTAGCCTCCCGTTTATCCTCCTCTGCCTTGTCAACAATGATCTTACTGACTTGTTCGGAGACAATTTTGGGTAGGTTTTCAATTAATTCGCTTACATATTTATCAACTGAACTGATTTTATCGTTACATGCCTTGACAGTATTGGTTAAACTTGACACTTCTTTCTCCAGTTTATCTTGTCTACCACTGACAATTGTTATCATTTTGCATTTTTGTTGTGATGCCCCTTTACAGCCTGTGCACACCCACTGTATGCTGTCATCAGACTTGTGTAGAAATTCATCGTCAGAATTGGGGACCATTCACATTTAATGTGGAACCATAGATCACAAATACTACAACATAGTGCCTTATCACTCCTGGAGACTTTATTTGTACAAGTATTACAAATCGGCATTTTTGGCGGCATGTACGACCACGTGGTGAATTGAAAACTTTTCGATACAGGGTATGGACGAAGAACGTGTATATGAAATCGTTATTCTATATTGAAATGTATAAAAGGTCACTCATGGCCTGGTTATAGACTCATATAAACACTATAATCTGGAAATATCTTTAGAAAATATTTCAAAATCGGCGGTCACAAATTTTCAGCAGCCATTTTGCGCGCATGCGCACAGTCCATGCCGATCTCCATAACCTTTTCTCCACGTACTCCAATGCGTCAAAGGTTTAAACAAAAATAGTGCCAACTGTGCTTTTTATAGGCCTTCACATTTTTGAAAAAGATGCAGAAGACTTTCTATAGACTTCGTCTCAAATTTTTAATAAACAACACCTTGCTTTAACGTACTCGCAATGACTTAAACTTACGTTGTTGTAGTTGTAATAAATGCACCTGAAGAGTTCCAAAGAATACAGTGCTAAAATAATGTGTGCAATTTTCGACCTTGTTTTTTTATTTCCATGAAAGTTCGAATCGTAAGGTCGGAGGAGAAAATAAAACTAAAATTCAATTGAAAAACTTTTTATTTTTATTCCTATATTTGCCAAATATAGGAATAAAAAAAATAAAAAAATAGAAAATTAAAAACAGAAAAATAAGAAACTTTTTGTGTTGTTTACCTTTATATACAGCTCCATCAGTTTTTGATTCTGCAATCTTTACAAAATTTCATTGGGCATATTAAAAAAAAGTATGCTGCGGTTAAAAGAAACTTTGTTTCGTATGCAATTTAATAGAATCACATGTGAATTCGGTACGCTGAATGGTTAATAACCGGTGTTCAAAAAATTCCTTTCCAAACCAAATTTTTTTAAAATATTAAACAATATTATCAACATACGAAACTGACAAATTGGAGCTTAGTAACCTGGTTGATACTGACATATGTTGGGTAAATAACAATAACCACCATTTTGGCATCCAAGGTGACATGTTGCTGAAATGAAAACAAACCAATAAAAAAAATTACTCCAAATGATTCACTAACCTTCCAACATGATGTTCCCCTGCAGCCTCTTGAGCAGATGGAGGTCATTATCTTGAGTATTTTGTTCCCTGGTTTCAAGGCTGAATGTTATGACCCTTGTTTTACAAACAATCATACAAACTCATACAATCAGTCCTATGTTTTATGATTTGTACAAGATTTATTCCCGGTCATATATTGAGAAAATGCTACCTCATCTTTTATATTTTTTTTCTTTCCTTTTCCTATCAGTTAGTAATTGTCTGAAGCAAGTTAGAGAACAATTTTGTTGTACTCCCTTGTAAGCATGGTAAAATGTCAAAACATTCCACATGACTGACAACCTCCATCTGAATAATAACAGTTATGTTAACTCGGCAAATACTGCTGAAAAATTGTTAATATCAACAAGATAACCCTTGAATTCAAAACAAAACCTTTCTGAAAATCTAAATTGAAATAAAAACTTTTTCTTGGAATTTGGGCGCAAAATCTGATTGTCAGACATTTTTCATCTGTAATCTCTCATTTGCTACAAATTTTATGTTATGCCCTCAAATACAACAACTGATGTTTCTATTAAGTTATAGATCAACAAATGAGAGTCCTTATTTTTATTATTTATTGATGTTCTTATATACTTAGTGGATAAGAACATCAATAAAAATAATAGTACACAATATGTAAACAATGTACCTCTCAATGTTTAAAACACTTAAATGACTTACGTTTGCGGCAGTTCTTTCCTTCCCAGCCAGATCTACAGGCACACATTTCTGGTCCTACACATTGACCTCCAATCTGACAAACATTCCTTAAAACAATACTCCGCAGAAAAAATATTTATGCATATATTTGGCGTGTGTAAATAACCAACCAACTCCTTCAAACACTTCTTCAGAAGTTGTGGATAAGAGAAGCCAGTCCCATTTTAAGTTCATTATTATGAAGCAAAATTTTTTATTTTTTCCAGCAACAATCGTCCCAACATATACACAGGAGTTGAAGATAGGACACGCCTTCTGTTCTGCTCCTTTTTTCAAATACTCCAATTGCAAAATAAAGCAGTGGTGCAAATCCTCGAGGATTCAATAACTGAATTTCTTTTGTAAGCTAAAATCTGATTGGCCAATTCAAATGAAGCAACCCAGATTATATGAAATGACCTGCCTTGGTCACATGACCTATTCATGCTGTAAATAATTCAAATGTTTCTCGATGTCATCACTGTTTTTATTGCGTTATAATTGACAAGTATTATTATTAAAATTAAATTATAATGTATATTTCAAATTTCTGAACACTTTATACAATGTACTAGATAACCTGATAATTAATATTCCTTCATTATATTTTCATTCTAATAATTTAATAATACTTACTGAATTGGCAGTATGATCCAGTAAATCCTGGCTGACACTGACACTGGTGCCCTGCCAAACAATATCCACCACTTTCACAAGGGGCATGACAAAATGCTAGAAATAACAATGTGAGGCTTACAGGATTACATATTCTACAATTGACAGGAATCCATAGGTAACCAACTATTACTAATGTCCTAGGCTACAATGTAAACTTTAAGAGGAGAGCCATCAACAGGCCAGCCAAAATTTGTACTGTAATTGTGAGATCTTAAACAAGATTGCCAAAAGCAGTCTCCTGTTTGGTAAATTTTAAAAATATCCTTCCCTTCATTAATTTGTAATTTTTTTCTTGCAGACAGGTACTTAACATTCATACTGTATAATGAGACAATCAGGGTTATCAAAAAGTTATAATATTTCATGAACATTGTTTTCTTTGTTCACTTATTCTGCTTCAAAATAATAAACAACTAAAAATAAGGCCTACAAACAAAATTAATGTCATTATGGCAAATAGGTGAATATCACTTTTTGAGTACTCACTACGAGTTTCACAACGATGACCGTGGAATCCCATTCGACAATAACAAACACCAGGTCTAAAACAAACACCACCATTTAAACATTCAGGGTCACACATAGCCTGTTCACAGAATATACCTTTGTACTTTGGTGTACAATGGCAACGATTGAATCCAACACAAGTACCACCATTCAGGCAGTTTATGGAACAGGATTCTGTAAATAAAAGAAATTGTGCATGCGACATTTATGTATCATTGATTTAATTGGATATTGCTCAAAATTTGTTGGGATAAAATGCACAACTTACCTGTCTGAAAATGATGGATTTTTGCTGACATAACATACGAAATAAAAAAGCAGTTTATGATTGAAGTATTTGCATTTGTTTCCAGAGAGATCTTTTCTTAATATAACCTTCCAACCATCCAATGAGAGGGCATTCAAATTATGTCATCAAGAGTACCTGCTGGGGAACTTTGGTGGCAATTAAACCTCCAACGAGAATGTATTCCAATTAATCCTAATTATAACCATAGATATTATAATTCCAGTGAGGTAATAATTGAACTATAATTCTTAACCTTTAATTCACCAATTTTTCAGAATTTTTTAGCTTTAGATTCTAATTATAATATTGATAGTGTAATTAATCACTAAGCAATAGATTTTGTTTTTTTTTTCAACATAACAAATACGATATTCAATTTGACGAGATACATCAAAAAACAAAGACGGAAAAGTTCAACTTCCGGTTTACTGATAACTCTGATGAGTCGAACCTCGGATAACTCGAATACTTTCCAATGGTCCCCTCGAATTCGAGTTAACGAGGTTCGACTGTAACACCTGATCATTAACTCACCAATTTCCCATTTGTGGCGTCTGAATCCAAAAAGGCAGGCACAAATATTAACTTCTATACAAGATCCACCATTCACACATCCATGGGGACATAACTCTGTAATGTAAACAGAGAAATACAGTTTTCATTTGGATTTCTCATTTATTGGCAATTTCATCAACTTCTGTTTCTCAAGTAAAAATGTTACTTGAAATAAATTGACCATGCAAAAGAAACTATTGAGATACAAAGAATAAAAAACTGTTAAGTTTTAAAACCAGTGTGTTCCTTCCTTGGTTTCCACACCCTAGCACATTGCTTCTAAACAAACGCACTCAATTAAATTTTTGCAGAATGCCCTATATGGGCTGAAAGTCAATAGTCTCCAAAATATTGAGCCATGGATGTTACAATTCCATCCAATTTTTATAATTTGCTTTAAAAAAATTATATTTTATTGGAAATGTCAAAAGCAGGTGATCAATCTAATTGCATTTAAAAGTCAATATTTTACTTGCATCCTCTTGTATGGGGAAAACATAAAAACAACTTCTTCTCGGAAACTGTTCCACACAATGAAGCCAAATTAATAAGAAAATGAAGGTTGGATAATGACTTATTATTTTGGGTTTTTCGAGCCATTTGCAAATTCAACATGGCTTTCAGGGCCATAAATGTTTTCTGATTGGCTGAAATTAAAAAATCTTCTTCGCATAAACTGCTTGGCATATTGATTTGAAATTAACCTTAGATGGTCCTCTACAAAAGTTAAGTTTTTCGTGCCGATCCAAAATCCAAGATGACCGCCATCGCAGGACATAGTTTAACATAGGAACCTATGGGAAAAACATACAAACAAATTCTTCTCGGAAACTGTTCCACACAATGAAGCCAAATTAATAAGGAAATTAAGATTAGATAATGATCGTATTATTTTGGGTTTTTCGAGCCAATAGCAAATTCAACATGGCTTCCAGGGCAATTTATGTGTTCTGATTGGCTGAAATTCTAAAATCTTCTTCTCATAAACTGTTTGGCAGATTGATTTGAAATATTGCAGAAATTTACCTTTGATGGTCCTTTTCAATGTTTGAGTTTTTTGCTCCAATTTAAAATACAAGATGGCCGCCATCGCAGAACATAGTTTAACATAGGACACTATAGGGAAAACATACCAACAAGTTCTTCTCTTAAACTGTTCCACACATTGAAGCCAAATTAATAAGGAAATGAAGGTTGGATAATGATCTTATTATTTTGGGTTTTTCGAGCCAATTGCAAATTCAACATGGCTTCCAGGGCCATTAATGTGTTTTGATTGGCTGAAATTCAAAAATCTTCTTCTCCTAAATTGCTAGGCAGATTGATTTGAAATTTTGCAGAAATGTACCCTAAATGGTCGTCTTCATAGTTTGAGTTTTTTGTGCCGATCCAAAATCCAAGATGGCCGCCATCCCAGAACATAGTTTAACATAGGAACCTATGGAAAAAACATACAAACAACTTCTCGGAAACTGTTCCACCCAATGAAGCTAAATTAATAAGGAAGTGAAGGTTAGATAATGATCCTATTGTTTTGGGTTTTTCGAGCCAATTGCAAATTCAACATGGCTTTCAAGGCCATTAATGTGTTCTGATTGGCTGAAATTCAAAAATTTCTTCTCATAAACTGATTGGCAGATTGATTTGAAATATTGTAGAAATTTACTTTAGATGGTCCTCTTTCTGGACCTGTACTTGGGGGAGACATTTTAATTTAGGGAGATATGCTTGAATCAAAACACAAATTATTACATTTCAGAAAAAAGAAAGACTTGTTTTGTGATAACAGAGAAGGAAATGGAAAAATGATAATCCTTTAAAAATAAAATTGTAAATCGTCTACAAGTTGTTAACATTTACTTTTATCCTAGAATTTACACTAATTATCTATTGACAGATATTTTTACAAGACCAATAGAAGCAGTCTTTTTTGTACCAATTTCCAAACCACTACATAAGGTATAAGTTTGTTGCCCATCTTTTAAGAAAAAAGGTCCACTCAACTGCAACATAAGGTCACTATTGTCAATCTAATGTCTGCTTACTACTTGTCAAAGCAGTGCTTAGAGTACCTTTCAATGTGTGCAGGTTTGCTGGCTGCCTTCCTATGTCACTATGGTCACGCTGGCTACCATCTACATTTGGACGTCAGCCTACCTCCAAAGAAACTGCATCGTGTACAAAATAGTTGAAAGTGGCATTAAAGCACAGTAACAAAATGCAGACAATTTTCATAAATGCATCGTTGGTTATTATAAATTAATCATTTGTTAAATGTTGGGGTACATGCACATTTAACGGTATAATGACAGCTAAAATACACCCAAAATATGTCGTTCAAACCTCATTACGATTTGGATATGCCAATTATGCAATACTGTTTAAGTCTCACCTGTTATTTGGCTAATTAACATCTACTTAGTAAAATAAAGAATCAAACGGACAGATGTAGGTGTAATCGGTAACATTTGACTCATTCTATAGCCAGCAATTTATTTTGAAATCAGTGTTTTGTCTATGTAACAATAAAATGTTAATTTCTAACCTCATTGTATAATAATTTGTATCTATTTAAGATCAGGTGTTAAATGAACAAACAGACATATGATACTGTAGTCATATTGTGGGTAGTCCAACAGATGTAATGGCAATATTTAGTGATTCTGTAGTGTTATCATGGAGGGGTAGCCCTACAGGTGTGACCGCAGGATTGAGGGATACTGTAGTGGTTATCATGGAGGGGTAGCCCTACAGGTGATATAGCAGGATTGACTGCTATATCAAATATTGAGTATGATTTAGCCTAACTGTACAGGAATATTGAGTATGATTTAGCAATTCAAAAACTGTTTGAAATATAGTTTGCTTAATTGATTGAACTTGTGTATCACGATTAGAAAGCAAGTTCAGGAACAAGGAAAAAGGGATCAACCAATAAAAATACAGTTTTTGAGTGTCAATTGACAATTTTAAAGTATTGGAAAGGAACAAAACATTTTTTAATGGCTACAATTCTTCAAGATGTGCATAAAGGGTATTTATTGTGCAAAAAGCAAAAAAACACGTACACGAAATCAACTATCGTCCACAGTCAGGCTTTCCAGACAATCTCCAATGAGAGAGAGAGTCGTCAATCTGTCACCTTTTGGTTGTTCTCTGGATTAAACCTGTGCACCGTGCCAGTGTGTTCCCTGACAATATAATTTGCATTTCACTGTCTTATTGGCATTGTGAATGTAGCATATTGTTGTGCCTGTTTATACTGCTTTTTATGGTGCGTATCATTGTGAATGTAGCATATTCTTGTGCCTGTTTATACTGCTGTTTTATGGTGTGTATCATTGTGAATTTAGCATATTCTTGTGTCTGTTTATACTGCTGTTTTATGGTGTGTATCATTGATTGTGTAGTTTGGTTACTAAGGCTAGCCGTTTTTTTAAAGTGTGTTTATATCATTGTGTATTGAGGGGCCTTGGTGGACAAGTGGTTAAGGTAGTTCGTCTACTATTGATCACGTGGTCTGTCAACACTGAGATTGCGGGTACGAATCTCACTGCAGGTTGGGTGTAATCGACTCTTAATTGACAAGGATTGGCAGTTTCCTATCGTAGGTCGGGGGTTTTCTCCGGGTACTCCGCTTCCTCCCCCAATAAAAACTAGACGCCATGATATAGCTGAAAATTTGCTGAAAGTGACATTAAAAAAATTTTCAAACAAACAAACATTGTGTATTGTAGTGTGTTTAATTGCTTTAGCTGTATAGTGTATATATCACTTGATATTATAGTTTGTTCCCATTGCCTAGCCGTAGAAAAAAGCATTTTACATCGTTCAATTTTTACGTTTCAGGGGTTCGACCACCCAATTCTACGTTATTTGAGGAATCTGTTACGAGAATGACAAAGATCCGCTGTGCATGTTATCCTATCTGTTCAAACAGGAAGGATTTCTGTGACACATCAACTGATGTTGGGGTGAATATTTACTTAGTTATTTCAGAAGTGTGAATGATTACCTCCCTTCATGTAAATTGTTTAATAATTTGTAAGTTTTTGTAATAAAAACAAAAAAGGATCACCAATATATGTTCAATTCTCTGTACTGAGTACGTCATTTCATAAAGACATTATTATTATAGATAATCTGCAGCACCATTTTAGAAAATTTTGAGAGTATATATAACTATGTAGCAGTCCATCAAAATTTGTTTGACATGTGTTTAATTTAAAATAAATTTTTGTAAAACTTACTATTAAAGGATGGTACATGTATTCTTAGGAATCGGCGAGATTAAATATTTTTGCGAATTTTACAATCTTAGTAGAAAAAAAACACAGGTAATTGGAGAAAGGACCCTACTTGGTACCCCAATGACAATACAAAAAATGTGCAGTTACTGCAACAGAAAAAATGAAAAGGCTGATGTTTTCAGGAATTAAAAAAAACATGTATTTAAAACTTATTACTATGTTAAATAAATAAATAAATTTTCCGGGTAAAACTACCCGTGGTGAAGGAACTTAATAGAGGTGTTCTATACCAGCATACCTAGCCACTATCAACATTAAGTACAACTTTTACTTGACTAAGACAGCACCAACACAGTCGGGTGCATTCCAGTTTGCCAATTCCGAATTTGCCGATTCCCAGATTGCCGCGTTCAATTTGCCGATTCCCTACAGTAACCCTGCAGACATCTTGCTAGATGTCAAGTGGACCTAGACTACAACCAGAGACCGACCTCTACTATTCCACAACAGAACACAAGGACAACGCATCATCGCATTCGAAACCTGACCCATCTTTCTGCTTCAGACCGCATCTTCTTTGAAGTTACCTTCTACACAAGAGGTCTGGATCCCCGCACTAGAAGATTTAGAAGACACCGACTTGCCAGTAGTTACTACAACTTTCACAGGCTTTATTGTTACCCAAAGATTGATGGCCTGCGGAAACCAAAGACCCAGACCCTATAAAAACCAACCATCGACAGCTACACCAGCACAGTGAAAGACAGACGCACCAGCAACAACATCGAACTCATGGACTATGTGGATGCCGTGTCACAGCTGCTCCATCTGGGATAAAAACTTAATAGACTTTACTTGCACTGAATTATTTGTACCGTGTTTATAATTTTAATTTGAAAACTTGTGTTCCTTATTATTACCTGTTTGTTATATTTTGCAATAAATGAATGTATTTATAATGATAAAATAAAATAATAAAAAATATTACAAAAAATAGAAGAACCTCATTTCTCCGTGAAAATATACAACTATCTATTTATTATTTATAGTATTTTTATACCAAATATTCTTAAAATCTGTTTTAACATTTATAATTTTGTTCAGTATTTACTGACTGAAAGACATAATTTTAAAATTCACAATACAAATACGATCACTCAATATAATTCATTACGCAGTACAATATTACACAATTTTACCTTTGCAGTTACCCTGTATGGGGGACCCTTTAATCCTCACTAATGAAAGAATAAAATGTTATTTGATCTTTCGAAATGTTGGCATTCCGGCACAGAGCCAGTAGTTCATTTCTTGAAAATTATTGTGTGATTTTTCACCTCTATTTTATAACATTTAGAAGATAACATTGTGGCATAAACAATACAATTCATTGGTATTTTACTTATCAAATAAAGGTTTTTTTTTATAATTTAAGAAATAACTGATTTAATTTTAAAGGATAATAGCTGAAAAATTTATATTGAAAACTAATAAAATAAAAGTACTTTGTTTTAATGAATAACATGGTAAATAACATCACAATAATAATCTAAAAGTTCTTTTAAATATGATTTTAATTTTTCTAGATTAGCCTTTGTTCTATTTAGTGCTATGAACTGTACTTTGATCAAAGTGCTGGTAATGAAATCTTTATTGTAACAATATTAATATATATATATTTTGTAATAAACATATTTTGAATGTTTAATATATTTTTTATTTATATAGATAAAAATCATCAAAATAAAAAAAAAAAACAATTTTCCATTTAAAAATTTCATCACAAAATTCATATTTCCTATTCAACACACATATGATAAAGTGAAAAAAAGACAAGTAACCCCACCCCAAACATTACAAAAATATATAGAACATTGTTATCAATTTTCTTTTTGCACAGAAAATTGATAAAAACTATATACTTTCTATACATTTTTAGCCAGATTTCACGGAGTGAAAATCCGGGTTATCAAATGGTAAATGCCCGGCGTGCGGGAGGGGAAAATTGTTTCGTAACAGTTTTCCTAGCCACTACTAATAACAGTCTCTTGATATTTGGTATGTAGCATCAGCATGGGGTCCCATAAAGTGGGATTCAATTTCAGGTCTGTCGCTCACCAACTTCCTGTTTAACGAAATCCGGCCATTTTAGACTTTGACAGATTTTGTACCTATTAAAATAGAACAGACTTTAGATCTTCATGGTCAGTGAACCCATTGTCTTTTTTGTTTATTTAACTTAATTGATTTTACTACTAATTAAATGTGGGCAAATAAGAACTAAACCCTAGACCTCTATACACACAATTGTCTCTGCATATAATTTAATACTCAAAATTTAATATATATCTGATTTTGTCTGGCTATTTGTAGTGTTTTGTCATGTCAGACTACAGCACTGACCAGCGAATTATAAGACGAGGGTGTGGTCATGATGAGGTTGAACACATGATGTATTGTATGGGAAAACGGGACGGCAGCTGGTCAACGGAACATGTCGCCATGACCTGTTGTACTGAAGATATGTGCAATAAAGATATTGTTCATGAAATAAAACCACTGCAGAAAAACCAAGGTACAGAATGCAGATGAATTCTTTGTTTCCTGTTGGACCCAGATTATTAGAACATTGTATATTATCTATTTCTTCCTTTGTTATCAAACAGTATTATGTAAAATTATCCATAAATGATTCTGAAACAGTCTCGTATCTAAATTTAAATCATATTTATATCGCTTGACTGGTGTTAAAAAAATAGTCACTTGTGAATGTATGGTTCTCATCATTTGATTGGTTTATTGATTGCATGCTAGTGTTTTTATTGACTTAACCTATCTTGTAAAATAAAAATTAAATAAATGTTAAAAATAGATAATTTATTTTATTTTAGTTGCAAAGAAAGAGCAGGTGTTCAACTACATGCTAGTTTTGGCGATAATTGTGCCAGTCATAGTTTTGGTTATTTTCCTCTTTGTTGCCTGGTACTTCTTTAGAAGTTTGAGAAAGAATCGACAGGAAAGTCAGGAGAATCTACGAGTAAGAGAAGAGCTGCTTCCAGAGGAGTATGGGATGAGAGCAACAGAAGTAGGAGATAGCACACTGAAGGTACTAATGTAGAAGACAAACATTGGTTCTTGTACAGTGAAGGAATATAAACATGTACAGTACTTGACATTAAGTGTAATGTCAAGGTCACACATTAATAAATAGACACTTTAGAACATTAAATGTAATGTCAAGGACACACATAAATACATAGACACTTTAGAACATTAAATGTAATGTCAAGGACTCACATTAATACATAGACACTTTAGAACATTCAATGTAATGTCAAGGACACACATTAATGTATAGACACTTTAGAACATTAAATGAAAAGTCAAGGACACACATTAATATTAATGTTTATTTCTCTAGCCTCAACTAGACACACATTAATACATAGACACTTTAGAACATTAAATGTAATGTCAAGGAACACTTTAATACAAAGACAAATTAGAACATTAAATATAATGTCAAGGACACACATTAATTAATTGACAATTTAGAACATTAAACGTAATGTCCAGGACACATATTAATACATAGTTTAGAACATTAAATGTAATGTCAAGGACACATTATTACATAGACAATTTTAACCCTTAAAGGTAATTATTATCAGGACACACATAAGTACATGACATTAAAAGTACTGTCAAGGACACTCGACATTAGTAGTGTACAGTAGCACATAAAAAATTACAAAACATGTTTGTAAAAAAATATTTCTCAGACAATTTGGATTTCGACTGCTCCATACAGTGCTATTTTTAAACAAGTTTTAGTTGATAACAAGAAGTAGTTATTTACATATACTGTTAAGTTCAGTTCTATTTAATTAAATTTTGTTCTCAGAATTATTTTGTTTGCTAGCTAGATAAATTAATGAAGGAATGAAATATTTAGATATTGTCAAGTTAACTAAATAATAATATTTTCACCAGGAAATCCTAGAGGAGTCGTGTACATCTGGCAGTGGTTCTGGACTTCCATTCCATGTACAGAGAACCATAGCCAGACAGGTAACATTACTGGAGTGTATCGGTAAGCTTTTTGGGGGTTTTCCCCATGTACTTCAGTTTCCTCCCAAAAAAACTTGATGCCATGATATAGCTGAAATATTGCTGAAAATGGCATTAAACACCATTCAAACAAACAAACAAATAAAGTCATTCAGATTAAGTAATTCAGTTCTAAGATACAGCCCTAAAACACCATATGCTTCAGTAATATGAGTTTGTCTTTTCACTTAAACAGCCTCTGAAACAACTCTGAGGTTTAGTATTTAATGCTAAATCTAGCTTCTGATTACAAAGTTAGAATTGTGGCGACTGGTGTAGTTCCGGCTTGCAATGCTTTATCATCCCAATTAGATTCAATTATGACTGTTTTTTGGCTTGCCAAACTTCCAAAACTTACTCGGAATCAATTTGTAGAGGTTATTCTCCATAACCAAACTTCTAAGTAGCAAGTTACATGTCGATTCAGTGAGAAGTTCGATAAAGCTGCAGTTATAGGTATAAAAGTAGTAAATGTGTACCAGTAACAAGTTACCAGATTGTGTACCCTACATTAAGTACAGTAGTAAAAACTTTGTTGAGTTCTGACTTGGTCTATAGTGGTTACATGTGTAAAATTTTTTGTTTGTAAGCTCCTGCATAAATTAAGTTTACAAAGTAGTAAACTTTTTCTCAGATCTTGCAAGATAAAATTTTGGTAATTTTTTTAACAATTTAGTATTACATTCACTGCATTAGAAAGTGCATGTAAAAGTGGGAGCGCCTCAATATGTTCAAACTAGCGAAAAAAGAAATTGGTCACGGATACATAAATCATATACTTTTTTAATGTTGAATGAAATTTTATTAATTTCCTAGCACAGATAAATGCTGATTAATGTTAGAAAGGTATGCAAATCACAGAAATGTTAGTACTTTCGACTATATCCAAAACATTCACTACCGTTCTACACATACATCTGTAAATAATTTCTGCTTGTCAAGCATATTGCCTTTTTTTCTTTCAGATTTTAATGCCGATGTCAATATTAATAAAAGAATGTTGGGCACAAAATCCCAAATCACGATTGACAATGTTACGTGTTAAAAAGACTTTGAACAGTATTGTAAACCGTCCTAAGAAAGAAAGAACTAGAAAATTGTTCAGATTGTGACAAGTGCTGATACATGTATTATTGCGCTATGCTGTGATTGGTCAAATTAGCCAATCAATAGAATTTTATGTAAACCCATTAGCGACTGAAAAGAAAAAAAGAATTTAGTTCTTTGTGAAATTTGAATTGGCAAAGTGAACAGATCTTGATATGCAGTTTTAATATGTGTTTTTAACATTAGAGTTGTTATATTATGAGTGGACCAACAAAGGGTCCACAATTTTTGTCATTTCATATAAGACAAACTAAAAGTACATGTTCCCGTCTTCTCCTGATAAATCATCTATTTTTTATAGCAACATATTAAAATTAGCTGACTTGATAATCTTTGGTTGTTTATTTTTCTAGCCTCAACTAAGGCTATATGTATATAGTTGTTTATTGTGTCCTCTTTAGAATTCTTGATCATGGTGTTTGATTTCCTGTATCCTATAACCATACCTAATATTATCCAGTAGCAATGTCCATAGAGTTATATTGACAATGAAAGGCGGCAAAAAGAGAAGAAATAAGTAGTATCTGATCACTTGATGTTTATTCGTAAACTTGTACAAATGTATCATTAAGAACATTTAATCTGTGAAGAATTAAATGCCTGTTTTTATGTTGATATTTGATTATCTTTCTTTCTCCAATTATATGTTTGTTTTGTGATTTTATTTTATTGCTAACTGTAAATGTATGCAAGATTTGTGAATCGAGATGTGAATTTGCAATATTATTATTATTATTTTTTATATTGACACTGTATTTATTGTTTTTGTACATATATTTGCTAGAAATCTCATTAAGGGGCCAGTAACAAAATAGTCAAATAGAAACCCTAGAAACCAACACCATATACAGAAAACTTTTCTTTGAAGACCTTGTTTAGTCATATTTTGCTAAATAAAACTGTATATAAACACCACATGTATTAATGGATCATAATGGTTGTCTACATTGACAGGTTTGACTATATATAAATATATTATGGATCATAATGGTTGTCTCCCTTGACAGGTATCTTAAGACAGGTTTGACAATATATAAATATATTATGGACCATGATGGTTGTCTCCCTTGACAGGTAACTTAAGACAGGTTTGACTATATATAAATATATTTTTGACCATGATGGTTATCTCCTTGAAATGTAACTTAAGACGGGTTTGGCTATATATAAATATGTTAGTGTATTGTTGATGAAGTCCATGCGTAAACATCACCATGGTTTTGTAGCTTTAATACGGTTGTTTCTTTTGGCCTTACAGTGGATTAGTTAAAACTCTCGGGTACCAATTTTGACAGTTGGAGAAAAAAAATTTGAGCATAAAAACTAAACTTTGGTTAAAACTCCTAAAATAAAATAAATTCACAGTGACTAGCTACCAATAAGAAGACCTTCATATCTTCTTACATGGAGTAGATATAAAATAAATCATACTCATCTGATGAAACCAATATTGTGTGATGTCTAGTAATGTTTGGGGACGGGGAAGGTAGGGTCGGAGGTTGTATGAATTATACATAGAATTGTGATGTTTAAAGTAAAATTGTACATTTTTTGATAAATTGAATAAATAACATTTAAATAGCATAGTTTCTTTTGCTTTATTCAAGGATTTGTGAGTACCTGTTTTGATAAGATTGATTGATTGATTGGATGTTTGCTTTACGTCCAGTGACATGTTTTGATAAGAACAGTTTGCACAAAACAGGTGAACAATTGCAGAACATTCTCGTAACAATTAAAGAATTTAAATATGTATCATCGTGGCCTTGTTTAACATTAGTACTTTATTTATAATGTGATTAAGTGCACAAGAACCGCTCAATTCAATTTTTGCACTATGAAATCTATCTGTGACCATTAGTATTATTATTCCCCTTGAAAATGCAAAAATGTTAATTTTGTGAAGAGTTGAAATATATGTGTTAATTTTGTGCCAGTATTTTGTTTGTTTTGATTTTGTTTAATGCCACTTCTGCTTCTTGCGTGGCATTTGTAATATCAAGTGGTTTAGAATCCTGTAATAAGTCATAATCCAGTAAGAAGAAGAGAAAGTTTTTACAATAAATAAAAAATAAATCAATTGTCATTTGTGACACAGCTATTTCGTAATCATTAAGGTAAATTAAGTCATGGCAACAACTGTAAATTTTCAAAATGATGAGTTCAATCTTGACACTGTGAACCCCTGGTTAAGTAGTTTTTTGTCAGCAGACACCCTCTATCAAGGGAATCTGGATGGGAAATACAGGCTTTTGAGTACCTGATTAATTGGGAGATGTATTCTCAATATGCAGTTGCTGCTGTAGTGTATGTTAGTATAAAAAAATGGAAAATTCACAATAGAAAAATAAGATTCATACTTTTTAGCTCACCTGACCCGAAGGGTCATGTGAGCTATTGCCCTCACTTGGCGTCCGTCGACGTCGTTAATTTTTCTTTAAAAATCTTCTCCTCGAAAACCACAGAAGGGATGGTTTTTGCAACTTTGCACACATCATCAGTAAAATTTCCTCTACCAAGTTTGCACAAATCGTGGCCTCAGACAAGCCATCATAGCTGCCATGACTAAAAATAGAACAGGGGGTCAAAATACAGTTTTTGGCTTATAGTTCAAAAGGTATAACAGATACAGGAAAACCGAACAGACCTTCCTTTTTCATTATCAAAAGCTCTACAAAACACTGCATCGGGTCAAAGTTGTATGACGAGTCCTTGTAGGATTTATTGCCTTTTAATTGTCGAAATTGATTATTTTTGCCATTTTTGACTCATAATTCTGAAAATTATCAGAACTAGAGAAAAAGTTAGCATTGCATAATTGTTCTGGTCTATGAGGGCTACAAAAATGACTTAGGGTCAAGATTGTCTGATTAATCGAATTAACCCCTTCATAACATCAAAACCCTAAAACAGGCGATTTATTAAAATGAAAGCATATTCTATGAAGCGCAGAATATTACATGTCTCAAAATTTGATAAAATATTACATAATATCATGTTTAGGCTGAAATTTGACACCAACAAAGGTTTTGATAAACAATTAAAATGATTGTTTTAGTGATTTACCTCATTTCTCTACCACTTTATCAAAGTTAATAGTAGTTGATATACTTGTCTATCTCTACTTACATGGATCATCTTGAATTGTATGGTATTGTCTCCCGTATAGCATGACTGAATTATGTTGAATTGTATATGGTGTTATCACACTTACAACAAAGTAGAATCATTTGAATATTCTTTATCATTAAGAACTTCTATGCATTATAATGTCTATTGTTGCAACTTAAACTTGGCAGAAGAATTTGATTGGATGATAATTTTTGTGGCTACAAAATTACTCCTACAAAGAGTGTTTGAAGAAATTATACAAAGTTTACATTTGGATATTGTTTTTAGTTATTAATTAATCAATTAATTAAACAATTATTAATTTTAGTAGTGAAATTACAACTGCATGATTCCAGATTGGCTATTAATGTCTTTACATTTGAGTGATCCAGACTAATGTTTGAATTATATGGAATTATCTCCCTTACACCACAGCTTAAATTAGTTTTGTTGAATGTGTAGGACCACCATTGTTTTTGGACTCTTCGGCTCTATTTAATTTGATGATTTTGACTTATCCGAGAAAATTTACCTTTATTTCAAATAAAGTGACACTTCTATCCCATATAAATATGCACTGAATCAACATTTTGTAAAAATTGCACACCCTGTTTCATTGCATATAAAAAAGAACGCTCAACCAGAAGTCCATGTGGTCTAAAAACCTACTTTCACTTTCTATTTCAGTCCAAAAATAGCGCATGTTCTTAATTGACTCTCAACATTTTTATGTTCAATTAAAACAAATAAAAGTTTATCCTCTACTTTCCTACAACCATCAGCTTTCCAAAAATACCCCAATTTTTTTCCGGTATCATGTGCGGTTCAAATTCTATATGAGGCAACAGTGAACCTGTCTGTTCAATAGTACTTACATAATATCATGTTTAGGCTGCAATTTGACACCCACACAGGTTTTGATAAACAATTAAAATTTAATTTTTTGAACAAAAGCATCTTCTTTAGGTGTAAGACCACCAAATACCAGGAACCAGTTCAGAAGTTGTATGTAAAAGTAGTACTATTCAATAGATCAGTTCACTTTTGCCTAATATAGAATTTGAACTGCACATGATACCAGAATAAATTTGGTATTTTTTAAAAAGCAGAATATTCTAGGAAACTTCAGGATTACGTTTTATTGGTTTTAATAGAACATAAAAATGTTGAGAGTCTATTAAATGCATGCACTATTTTTGGTTGAGAAATTTTTCAGTTTTATCATGGCATCTAGTTTTCAGTGGAAGAGGAAGCCGGAGTACCCGCCAAAAAGACCCAATCTTCGGTAATTCCTTGTGAATTAAGATTGGTGTCGAACACACCCTTCCCGCAGTGAGAATTGAATCCCGCAATATCAGTGTTGACAGATCACGTGATTAGTAGTAGACGAACTACCTTCATCACTGGACCACCGAGGCCCTCAGGATATTGTATAGCATGCCTCTCTGGAAACCATTTTTTTTAGTTTGAACTAAGGATTATGGCATGCTTCTCTAGCATTACTATGGATACCATTTCTTGATACCAATTTGTGTGGTTAGATCTAATGAGTAACCAGGAAATTGTATGTCATGCCTTCCTCAAGGCCTCAGAAAAAATAGTATTCAAGGACAAATACAAAATCCACTATAAACAAAATCCTATAAGAGTTCATCTAATCCAGGTTAATAATATATATAAATACCTGTTCTTGGTGACCATTATTTTTTTCTAATAGTGGGATCACATTGTAAACAAACATCTCTGTGATGTACATCAGCATGACGATAACATCTCATCAATAAAGAAGGTTTGAGCCTGAAAAAAGTAGATAAAAATTTATTGTTAATAAAAGTTTTATAAGCCTATTACCTTGACCTACATCGAAAAATTGACAGCGAAGGTTGGTTGAGAACCAAAATTTCTGACAAAAAGGATGATTGTGAATTTCCGTTTTTGTGTGGCAACATTCCAGAAGTACCTTCATATGGAGTATACATCTCCTAATTAGTTTCCCTATTGTGAATTTTTCATTTTTTGTGTGGCAACATTCCAGCATTTGAATATGGAGTACACTAGTAATAATATAATAATTGACGATGATTGGCAATACTCTGTGCACTCATCCACTTTCTTACCCACACCCCCTTTTCTCCCCCACTAGTATACATTTTCAAATAATGCTTTTGCATGTCTCTATATTTGTGTCATTTTATCTAGCTTTTTTAAACAACAAAACCAAAATTTATCCGAATTTATTTATTTGCCTAACTTATAAAAAAACTATATAAAAAAAATCTGGATTATTTAATGTTATATAAACATTGCATTTATCTCCCATGTTGTAACAAGGAAGTATAACAATAGACAGTCCATTTCAGTAAGAGGGTGATTTGTTAATTTCAACATGGGGTTTTTTATTGACTGACCAATATTTCAAGTTTGTATATAAAAATTTAAAGCCACTTTCTGTGAACAGAAAAAAAAACAGTCACATGTGTGATAAGTGCAAAAAAATCATCTGAATGTCCAGGTGTCTGTACAACATGCGATAGTGGATATAAAAACTGCCAGATCTCTTCAGGATGTCCAACCACAGGTTGCTACTGACAATATTCCATGCCAGGATCATAACACAACGATGTAGTGTGTGTATTGTAAAAACTGTGATAAGGCTGTTTGTCCAGACTGCCTTTCTACAACACACCAGAAACATGACTTTGTACCAATAGATAAAGTTCTTTCAGAAAAGACTGAGAAATTGAAAGGCGTTGAATCACAGCTTTCTCAAGACTTTTGTCTTTAAAAAAAGTGAAACAGATAAAAAAAATTGAAATCCAATGGTATACCCTTCATGTAAAATTATTGGTTTTGTTGCGTTCTCCTTCTTCTTCTTCTTATTATTATTAAGGTTTTCCACATACCGAGTGGAAAGCCTTCGTGTTATTCGTCTGTTTATTATTATTATTATTAAGGCTTTCCAATTTCCGAGTGGAAAGCCTTCCAGTAATTTGTCTGTTTATTATTAAGCTTTCCACTTTCCGAGTGGAAAGCCTTCTTGTTATTCTTCTGTTTCTTCTTCTTATTATTATTCTTTTTTTCCACCAAGTGTCTTTCCCATTATAAATTTTGTTTCGCGAAATGTCGTAAAGATATTTTGTACGAATCTAAGAGACACTACGCTTTCGCAGTTAACCCTGGCTCACCGAACACGTATTAATTACCATGTCATGAAAAACCTTGTGTACAGATAAACTTTGAAACCATAAAAGATGTCGCAATAAAAATGTTGCAAAATGGTCAGCTATTGATGACGACAATTTGTTACATATCGCACAAAGAATTTTGACGACTCCTTATAGGAGTTATTTCCCCCTTTCTATTGCAAGTACATTTTGTACCATTCTAACTCATGAACCAGAGGTGATAGAGATTTGGGGTTTTCACTGTTGGTCATCATTGACCTTGACCTTGAAAAAGGTCACAAGGTCAAGGTCAAGGTCACGTTAAAATTTTTGACATTGTTTTGTGTACAGATCTACAACATAACTATTATAGATACAAAGCTTAAATTTTTACCAAAATGTAGATCTTATAAAGATCTTGAATCGTCCCTTTTTTATTTGACCTTATATAAGAGTTATCTCCCATAGACCAATAAAATATATAGCGAATTGCATTATATCACTATATCTCAGTAACTACAACATATATTTACATGAAACCTTGTATCATTGTCATCATTGACCATGACCTTGAAAATGGACACAAGTTCAAAGGTCAAGGTAACTTTGAAATTTTGACATTGTCTTGTCATCGCTATTTCTTTGAAACGGTAAAAGATAGGCAATAACTTAATAATGGATACAATTTTGGCCTGAAATAGGCGCAATTTTTACCAATTAAAGGGAAAGGATCTGACTTCAACTTATAGGAGTTATCCCCCTTTACAACCATTGATAATTAATTTTTTATTAATTACTTATCAACTATTGATAGTAGAGGCATGGGGTCTTCACTATAGACAATAAGGACCCTTAACAAATACAAGGTCGAAGGTCAAGGTCATCTTCTAATTTTTGGTACTTATTATAAGTAGTCATATCTCAATGACTGTAGGAGATATTGGCATAAAATCTTCAATGTTGATCCCCATTGACCTTCAGGATGGTCAAGGTCATCCTGTAAGAGTCAAGGTCAAAGTCATTTTTAATGTTTTTCATGGTCCTGTGTATTTTAAATGGCTTATTCTTATATATGATATTGACCATCAGTAATATAAACGTAGATTAAAAGATCAGTTGTCAAGGTAATTCAAGTTTTCTTACGTCCTATTTATTGACCTTTCTTTTTTTAGAGATATCCAAATAGTTTAAAAAAATACTTTTGTACTTATTAATTGCTATAGACAAATAATGTATAATGATAAGCCTTTTAGTTTCAATGTCATTTATTTTAGGCGTTCTTTGAAAGTGGAAAGCCTATTAATCGTTATACAGAACGATTGAACCTATATTTAAGGTTTTCCACTTTCCGAGCGGAAAGCCTTCTGGTTATTCTTCTGTTTCTTATTATTAAAGTCTTTCCTTTTTCCAAGGGAAAGACCTTACTGTATTTCTTATGATGATTATTATTATAAATGTTTTTCCCCTACCTAGGGAAAGACCTTACTGTACTTCCTATGATTATGATTATTATGATTATTATTATTATTATTATTATTTTCCGCGGTCAATGTCAAAAAGTGTCTTGACGTATCGCTTCGAATCTTGGCACACTTAACCGACACTACGTGGGCTCGACCTGAGGCACCGTGTGAAACCGATCTATTTTTAGTAACGGGGTTATCTGCCCCAAACCCAAAACCCTTGTGTTTAGATAAACTCAGAAACCATGACAGATATAAAAAATCTAAAGTAGGGAAAATGTTGTATGACTCTTGGCCATGATTTGTCATGAAAAAAATTTTGTTCTATCCACTTCTTGTTTACGCGTTTTCGACGCGAAGTTTGTCGAAAACGTCACAGTTGTTCGATTTACACAAAACTTGGTTTCCAAATAGATATGGGGGTCCAAATTACATATCCGGGATCAAAATTATTTTTCGGTCCTCCATTTTCAAAATGGCCACCATTGAAATTTTGTTTTCAATGTAACTCAAAACCATAAAAAATTGAAGCAGACAATATATCAGACAAATGTTCCTATCATTGAGATCTACAATTGATATAAGTGTTGAAAACTGCGACAAACCGTTTTCGGGGTTATGGCCCTTGACAGGTTTCGGCTAAATTTTGTTTTCAATATAGCTAAAAAACCATAAAAAATTTAAGCAGACAATATATCAAACAAATGTTCCTCTCATTGAGATCTATATTTGAAACATCTCACACGAGGGTGACCTTACCATGCGACCCAACGTTGCCGGTTGACCCAGCAAAATATCACATGTCACGTGACGGCGTCTAAGTGAATCAAAATAAAGATTTCTATATGAGTATATAATATTGACGGTTCTTTATGTGTTTACGATTTTCTCATTTGTTATTCAGGTAACATATGAATAACATTAAACGTCAACTGCAAGTATGTATAAACAGAATTGAAATATGAGCAATGAAGAATGATTTGAAATTGTAATAAAAGAAAAATGTATACAGACCCGGAACTAGTCATATATAATAATTCTATCAAAAATGTAAAATAAAATACTTTTTTGGTCTCATATTTGACTCGGGTCTATCCTTTTTACCCCATTAAAAATCGTATCTAGCAGCGACTGGAATGCTGAATGCGATGTTTTACTCAATCTATAAATATCCATGGTTCGAATTCGGTGGTCTCAAGGAATTATTTACATTTATTTAGGAGTTGCTAAAATTTAGTTAACATATTTTGTCTATTTTGAAATCTGTTTTCAATTATATTCATGCTTAAAAATGTTAAAATAATCCACAAATTAAACTCGTATTTAAATCGTCGTGAATAGACTTAAATTGATGAAGTTAGTTATACATGTTAATATCGATAGACACTGAAATGTAAATTTAATCGAGCAGTACCACGTACACCCTTTTGCTTCGCCAGACAATACGTGTGTATTTCGGACTTTGAAATCGAAATATCTAAGAATAAGGGCGTATATTACTAATAATATTGCTTTATTCCTACTTGATGGGGTGCATTGACAAAACACTGGATAAAATTCACCTTTGCATTTATAACTTATGGCGTTACAATTCACGAC